>BSBM01000467.1:327500-1592500 GCA_027924585.1 Larix kaempferi
ACGTACTGTTCTCGAGGTTTGACCGCTTACACAATTTTTAAAAAAATTAAAAATTAAACATTTAATTTTGGAAAAATAGCGCTACACTAGTGCTACGGGTTCTATACATGTATACCATATTTTGTAGCCTGAAACCGTCATTTAGGCAGTGAAAGGCTACACCCACAAAAACATATACCTTATCATTTGCCAAAAAAATAAAAAGTGAATGTTAGAGAAAATGAAATTTGACATAGTTATGTAAATTTTCATTACTTAAGAATTATATATTCGGAAATGTGACTCAAATTCCTACGTTTCATATTTTTTATTCGATGCAAGATATCTTCTGTAAGTATCTCAAAAAAACCAAGTAAGTTGATGGATGCTTGATTTTTCAGTTTTTGATTGCATCTAACGTGCCAAAAGTGACCCTCATTAGCTTGCACATGCCCTCACACATTTTTAATGTGCATACGTTAAAAATTCCATGTGTTATATTTCCTCATTATATTTCAAATTGATTTTTGATGTATATGCACCCTAGATTTTTGAATGGTTTGTAGAGTGCCTCTCTCTCTCTCTCTACTCCCACTCCTCACCCCTAACCACCCTCATCTATCTCTCTCTCCTACTCACCCAACCCTTAACTCACCCTCTCTCTCTCTCTCTCTCTCCCAACCATCTCCCCCCTACCACTAACCCCCTCGTGCTCTCTCTCTCTCCCCCCAACTCTCTCTCTCTCTCTCTCTCTCTCTCTCATACACACACACCCCACCTACCATGTTACCCATAAACACTACCCCTCTATTTATCTCTCTCATACTCCCTATACCCCTAACACCCCCACTCTCTCTCTCTCTCTCTCTCTCTCTCTCTCTCTCTCTCTCTCGCTCTCGCTCTCCTAATCCCCCTCCCCTACCACTAACCACCCCCCATCCCTCTCTATCTCCCCCCTCCTACTCCTCCCCTAGCACTAACCACCCCCTATCCCTCTCTATCCCCCCCCTCCTACTCCTCCCCTACAACTAACCTAAGCTCTCTCTCTCTCTCTCTCTCTCTCTCTCTCTCTCTCTCTCTAACCCTTATTAACCCCCTCTCTCTCAATTTAACTCTCCCTTACTCCTCCAACTACCCCTAAACCACACCCCTCTCTCTCTCTCCCATCTCTCCCTCCTCTCTCTCCCTCTATAACCCCTCTCCTACCCCTAACCCATAACCAACCCCCCTCTCTCTTCTACTCCCCCTACCCCTCTATCACTCTCTCTCTCCCCTAATCCTCCAACTACCCCTAACCCCCACACCTCTCTCTCCCCCCTAACCCCCCCCCCACCCCCTCTCTCTCTCTCACCAACACCCCTCCCCTTAACCACCACACCACCTCTCTCTCTTTCCCCTACTCCCCCTACACCTAACCCTCCCCTCCTCTCTCACTTTGTATCATATTCCTCACCTCCTCCATCTAACCCTTACTAACCCTCTCACTCTCTATCTCTTCACTACTCATCCACCTACTCTAATACCCACCCCTCTCTCTCCCTCCACCAACCCCCTAGCACACGCCCCCTCTCTCTCTCGCTTACTCCCCCTAACCACCGCACCCCCCCTCTCTCTCTCTCCCTCCACACCTCTCCCTCTCTCTCTCTCTCTCTAGTTATCACCCCTCCTACACCTGAAGCCTAGTTACCTCCCCACCAATATCATTCTCTCTCTTACTCCCCCTACCCCTAACCTCCCCTCTCACTCTCTTTCCTAATCCCCCTCCCCTAACCCTTACTAACGCCCTCTCCCACTCTTTATCTCTTCCATACTCCTACTCCTACCCCTAACCCCCAACCCTCTCTCTCTCTGACAACCTGCTAACACCCTCCTCTCTCTCTCTACCCCTAGCCCCCCTCTCCCTCTCCCTTAACCCCCTCCTACCCTCTTTACCCCTAACTAACCCCCCTCTCTATCTCTCTCTTACTCCCCCACCCCTCCCCTCCCTCTCTCTCTCCTAATCCCCACCCCTCCCCTCCCTCTCTCTCTCCTAATCCCCACCCCTCCCCTCCCTCTCTCTCTCTCTCTCTCTGTGTGTGTCTCCCTCTCTCTCTTTCTCTCTCTCCCCTACTCCCCCTACCCCTAGCCACCCCCACCCCTCTCTCCCTCCTAATACTCCTCCCCCTACCACTAACCACCCCCTATCTCTCTCTACACCACCCACTTCTCCCCCTACCACTAACCCCCCCTCCTCTCTCTCTCTCTCTCTCTCTCTCTCTCTAACCTATAGTAATTCCTTCTCTCTCACTCTCACTCTCCACTACTCATCCAACTACCCCTAACCCCCGCCCCTTTCTCTCTTTTCCAACCCCCACCTCTCTCTATCTCTCTCCCTAACCCCCCTCCTACATCCTTATCCCTAACCACCCCCACCTCCCTCTCTCTCTCTCTCTCTCTCTCCTAATCACCCTCCTAATCACCACCCCTCTCTCTCTCTATCTTCCCCCTACTCCCCCTTCTCTCTCTACCATTGAACCCCCCTCTCTCTCTCCCTCTGTCCTTCCTACTCCTACAACTAACCACCGACCCCCACCCCTTCCTGCCCTTCCTCTCACTCTCTAACCCCCCCCCCTCTCTCTCTCTCTATCTCACTCCTACAACCCCTCCTGAAACCCTCCTTCTCTCTTTGTTTCTCCTAATCCCATCCCTTTACCACTAGGCCCCCCCTTCTCTTTGTCCTTTCCTAATCCCCCTCCCCCTCTCCCTAACCATGTCCCCCCACTAACCCCAAATGTGCATACATTTTTTAATTGGATACCAACTTCATCCTATCTCCCTTAGATATACAAGCAACAAAACATTATAAAAATGAATGATTAATTAATTGAAAAATAAAAAATGAATGAGTACAAACTCTTTTAATCGTTAATTAATTGAAAAGTTAAAAAAATGAATGAGTAAACTGTTTTAAAGATTCAAATTAGTATAATTTACAAAATTAATTCCAAATTAAAAATATCCAAACAATTTCAGAATAATAACATTTTTTAATTTAAAAACACAACTACATAATATATATAATAATAAGAAACAATGGCATGTCCCACTTTTACCCAAAAAAAAATCACATCCAAATTTTACGAAACAAATCATTAAAAAACCCCACACACGATATTTTATAATTTAAAAAATATGTTTTTATATTTCTGTTTCAATTTTGGTTCTAATTTATATGTGAATTATTGTAAGGTAACAAAAATACATGTAAAATGTTCTACACATCCATCGAATATTTAACATGTCGATTGACTTAACCCTATTTTTCAGGGGTCTTTAATCTTTCGAATACCAAGGTATGCCAAGTAGATCTATGCTTACGTATCGCACATACCGAGGCATGCTAAGTGGATACATGTGACAGATAACTCAATCACCATGTGTATACTCAAATACAGAGGAATATCGAGGTGTCTATCTCAAACCTGAATAAATTTGTGGCGCATGGAATATCAATTAAAATAGAGAAATAGAATACCATGGGTGGAGTAAATGTGAAGTTATCTGTGTAGTGAATACATGTCACATATAAGACATGCCAACTGGATAAGTATCGCATACCTAAGCATGCTAGGCAAATACACACCACATATTAAACATGCCATGCTGTATATGGAGTTGAATCACGTGGAATATCAATTAAAATAGAGAAATTCAATGCCTTGTGTACAGTAAATGTGAAGCTATATTTATATAAAAATATGAATCGAGAGTAAAGAAATGAAATTGGAGTTAGAATTGAATGGAATGGTGTGGAGAGCTCAAAAAAACTAAGAATGTTAAACCTGTAATTAATATTTTTAGTAAAAAATGCATGGTAAACAATCCCAGGAAACCAGGTAATCTGTAAAACCTGTAATTAATCTTTTTAGTAAAAAATGTATGGTAAACAATCCCAGAAAACCAAGTAATCCTTTGAACCGAATTCAAATTGGAAATTCAAGTGATTCAGATAACCGAAACCAAATCGGAAAGGTGCGAAAAGATTACCGAAACAACATTTTTTCGGAGACTTGATTAGGTTAAAAGATATATTTAATATCTCACTCCACAGCCGAACATTCTGGCATACCTATCCCCTTTGAAGGATCAGATCGCATAGGAAATGGCAGTTTTTAAAGTTTAAATACAATTTCAAATCCAAGCTAAGGTAAATCACACTGATTCTATTTGTCAAAATCATCTTGAATGGGTAAGTTTTCTGAATATAATCGATTTCAAAGAAGTTCGATGATGAAGAAGCAGAAAGATCGGAGCTCTTGCGGATTGTGTAGTATACATCGTCAACCAAGAACAGCAAGAAGGTAATAATAGCAGGATTTTGATAATATCGGGAGCAGATCTCATGTGGAAAATGGATTTTAAGCTTCAATTTTTCAGATCTAATGTAAGGTTAATCAAGCACATCTATTAATCATACTAATTATTTATTTTTGAAATCATCTTGAAAGAGAGTAAATTTTCTGAGTCTATTTGATTTCAAATTAATTTGATAATGAAAAAGTAGGAAGAACAGAGCGCATTCAATAAATTCAGACTAATTTAATAATACTTTTCTGAATCGATTTGATTTTAAATTAATTTATGAAAAAGCAAGCAAGAAGAACAGAGTTCATGGATTCTAAGTAATTTGATATTGAAAAAGCAGGAAGAACAGAGCTCACAGAGTTCATGGATTCTAAGTAATTTGATATTGAAAAAGCAGGAAGAACAGAGCTCATTTAAATTGAGTAGTTTAAAAAGCATAAAATATTATATTAATATAAAATTAATGCATCTAGGTAACTGCATGCAGGTTGACTTACTGTAGTCGGTGTGTTCTTGGGCGTAACCTACAGGTTCAAAATTTCGAATGCACACAAGATTAACATGAATAAATAAAAGAACCAGATGAAGGGCAGTTCAGGTGTGGGTAATTTGATAGGCTACAGGCAGTAGGCTAGGCTCCCTGCACGCATGAGTCCCCACAGGAAATAGAGAGGTTGGGGAGTCGAATTCGAACTTTCTTGAGTAACAATATATGAGGTTAGAATTAATTTGTGGATAGCATTTAGGATTCCACGTTGAAGTAATTCCTAAAGATTTAAAGATTTAAGATAAACAACTTGAAAACAATGACATTGAAAGAAATATATAACAGATTTATCACAGGTATTGTAGAAGTAATATTTCCTCATTTATTAAAAAATTCATCACATATATTGCATTAGCAAAATTTCAAAATCATTTTTCTTCATATGTTCTCTAGATAGCCATGCTTGTTTTTCATATGCAAAAGCAACAAGGACTATCTATAAAATTAATACAAACAGAATTAGAGAAAAAATAAGATAACTAAACTTTTTCTGAGGTAAGAAGAGAACTATTCATTAACCTAACAAAACAAAAGAGGAAAGAATACCTGTAAAGAAAATTGGTGAATTATTGGCCTGGGCTGATCCATCCATTGAAAGAAGCATCCTACGAGCTGTTATTGCAGGTCCTTTGAAGAGTAGGATAGGTAGGGCTACAGGGATCTCACATGTTCCGTGAGATTCTATAATATTGTATTGTATTGGCTTTGCCTCCTTATTTTTGCTGACGAGATTCCTGGAAGTTGATCCTGAACATTCCGAGGGTTCTGGTAACTACTTGTCATATTATCTTTGATACGGTTCCAGAACCTGTTCGTTTGCATTTCTTTAACCACGTGAAACCTCATTAGGGTGCTCCAGGGAAACCTGCTCCAATGACATTTCTCCCTTTCAGATTGATTATAACCTAGTGACTAAATGTTTTATCAAATAAGCAGGAAAAACAAATTTTACAATCACACAGCCTGCCAGCCATCCAAACACTACATAGCCAACAAATGCATAGACTGCAACACAAACACATAGAAAATTAAACAGAAGAAATGATGTCCAGGCGCGGTGAAAGACCAGAATCTTTATAAAGCAGTGGAATGGTAGCAACGGCTACAATTTTGAAAAGCTTTTTAGATAGCGACCTCCCACTTTTTAAATTCACTGTTAATGTCAGAGAGTCGTTGTTTTTTTATGGCATGTCAGAGTATATGCTTCCACGCGCACCTTAAAAGGAATCGATCTCAAGACGTGGCAAACAAATATTGTATTTTATTATATGGAGACGGCACACAGTTGAAGGGCATACTTACGAGAGTAAATTTGACAGGAAAATCGCAGGGACAGAAAATTGGACAGGAAATCACCGGTACCGGATAACAGATTTACTTCGATTTATCACATAATCGCACAAGATTAATGTGTACATGCGTATTTAATTATGAAACATATTTTAAATTTTAAACATGAAAATGTCTTTTATTTTGTTTGTATTTTAGTTTGATTTGTACAAAATTATTAAAAGAAGAATTGACGTTAACTTTCTGGTTAAAATAGAAGCAACTATTTATATGTACTTGTAGCTTTCTTAAAAGCTCAAGCATGTGGCTTTTAACCAGTAAGTCGTGGGTTCAATTCCCATAAATGGATTTAACAATAAGTACTCTCTCAACCAATTGCATGTCTCCATTTGTTTGATGGGTAAAGAGGGATGGATTAAGGCATTGAAAGGAAAGGGTAAGCATGTTAGAATAGACCTTGATTTTATGTTGTAATAAATATTATTTTGGACAAAAATCAGATTAAGTTTAAGATAGGTTATTTATGTTATTTTTTTTATTTGTTGTTTTTTCAACTTCCAGTAAATTGTTTTAATGTAAATTCTTTTTGAAAGTAATTGAAATTTTATTTTTTATAATAAATGTTTCAAATATTCATTCCATATAATTGAAGTTTAATTTTATTTGGAGAAATATATTTTATAATATCTATATCATTTATATAGATATAAGAAAATTACTTTTATCACATCTTTTTTTTTTTATTATATTTTAGTTGAAACATTAAAGTTTTTCATTAATGTAAGTTACATTTTCATAAATTTTAGCATATTTTTAATATTTGGTGAAACAATAAGTTTAAGTTATATATATATAAGTATAAGAGTTTGTGGTTTACTTATATTTTGATTAAAATTTTATTATTACTACTATAAATTCATTTTAAAGGGGATCTACCAATTGCACAGAGGGATCAAATCTCTCGAAATGCAAACTCTTTTTTAGAATGTAAATGTTGATGAAGCATTTTAATTTATCTAATTTGTGTAGTTTTATATATATATAGCTATAAATTTTTTAAATAGCAACTCTAGGATGAGCACGGAAGGAGTTACACATCTCCTGTAGAATGATCCTCTTCCGCTCAATGAAACAAATGAACCATATCTATGGTTATGCAATAATAACTATATTTGAATATGATGTCACCTTGAGAAATGCATTTATTTCTTTGTGATCCTCCTCAACTTGTCAATGACATGATCCTTTCTATGAACCAATTCAACATTCCAACATCATAATCAAAATTATTCACACTATATCTAATCAAAATTGAAGTCATGGAAAACATTGTCAAGGTTATTCCCATATTAATACAAAATGCAAGCCCTAGACATAAAACCAACTCAACCACCATGTTTAGTGGAATGCTTGCATATGCAAATTTATTAGCCTTAGAAACAAAGGAAGAAAATCCATGGTTATGCCATGAATAGTGCATTTGAATGTGTCACAAGTTCAAAAGTATAGGTGGTAGGGTATGTACACCTGAGTAGATTAAGCATTCAAATAATTACATGAACAAATATTGATCACTAAAAAGTAAGAAGAAATCATTGCTAAATCAAAGATTATTGAACCAAAGATTGTTGAATTGATTTATTTATGAAAGAATAGATCCATGTTGTATATGTTGTATAAATGTTGTATATCTTGTATATGGAGTAGACTATGGCTACTTAAATAAATCACTAAGATGTATAGAGTGGAACATCAATAAAAAAAATATTTAGCATATAAATATTGTAAAGGTGAATGTTTATGTAGTTTTGAAATTTAGAATATGTGAATACAATAAATATTATTACTTTGTTTATAACGATATTATTTTCTATTTTAATATTAAATAATTGACAAAAATTTTAAATAAAAATTTACTTTGTCATAAAAATATTAAATTTTATTTATTTTTATATTAATTAATAAAATTGAAAGACATGCTCTTGTTTATTTAGAATTATGACTTAATTTAATCTTTTCCACATGGAAAAAAAGCATAACTTTATATAATTCAAGTTAGATTTTTCAACTAGCATGAGGCAGGTCATTTTTTAGCCCATTAGAAACAAACATTCCACCCTAAACCAAAATATACATAATTATACTATTCATCATATATTTCTCATACTACCCTGACGCAGGTCATTTTTTCGCCCATTGGAAACAGACATTCCACCCTGAACCAAAACATACATAATTATACTATTCATCATATATTTCTCATAGGATTTCTGCATGATATACCCTATTGCTCAAGGTAATTCGTGCACAGAACTATTTCACTATTAAACTTCCAACTGTCGCTTAGAATAAATTCTAGTTATCTTGAAACAATGGCCAAGGCCAGTCGTTGTGATAAACATAACTTTGAAAAGAAAAAGTATGTTATATCAAACAAAAAATAAAATATATTTTAGTATTTCTCTCCTAACAAAACCGCAATATACAAAGTATTGTTTATTCCGTATCTGTTTATTGTCTACTTGTCTACTCTAGGCACGTGGTTTTAACTGCTCATGTGCGTTATTAGCAATCAGTCACGAAAAGGTGCATAATAATACCCTGGCGATCCCTCTACCTTCTCCTCGATAATTTCCTAGCTTCCATTTTTCATTTTGGTCCCTTCCTTTGCTAGTACATCTGTAATTGAATTTCTTTCTCTGAATACATGCATAATAAAAACTTTTTCCACCTAATCTTTTAATTTGATAGTCTCCTCCAATAAGGAGCATAGTAATAGATTGTGACTTCTATTCTCACCATTGATCCATTTAAATGATTATCTATGAGTCTAAATATTTGTTCACGAGCAATTCCCTTTTCCAAAGCCACCCATATAAATAGTTATATGAGAACACTTAATTTTGCAAATTTATTTGTACCCGACCCCAAAACAACTATAAATTTGATACAATTTTTCTCTGAATATATAATATTCCTCCAAATTCAGGGAAAGTTTTCAAGTATACCTAAGCCTTGAGATGCACATTGAAAGGTGAATATCTATTTTTACTCAAACAGACTTGCATTCTGTGCTAACCATATTCCCCCGCTTGATTATTAGTGGTAATGCTCTATAGTATTCTAAGGCCTAGTTGAAACATCAATGTCTTAAGAATTCCTCAAAGGCCTAGTTGAAACATCAATGTCTTAAGAATTCCTCCATTGATGATCTAGACCAAATACCCTTTATCCTAATCAAATACTCTATTTATTTCCACACCTTTTTTGTGTAGGAACATTCTACTACCGAATTGAGATTTGTCTCTTCTACTATCTTGCATGCATTACATTTTCGAGGCCCTGCTCTAATACAAGTTAATCTTTAGCCTATTTCGTATTCTTTTGTATTGTTGCTTCTGAGTTCATCATTTTGAGTATTTGTTAAGAGGTGGTGCTCTTTGAGCCTCACCTTTAATCCCTATTGTGAATCAATTGGCATTACATTTTTGAGGCCCTGCTCTAATACAAGTTAATCTTTAGCCTATTTTGTATTCTTTTGTATTGTTGCTTCTGAGTTCATCATTTTGAGTATTTGTTAAGAGGTGGTGCTCTTTGAGCCTCACCTTTAATCCCTATTGTGAATCAATTGGCATTACATTTTCGAGGCCCTGCTCTAATACAAGTTAATCTTTAGCCTATTTCGTATTCTTTTGTATTGTTGCTTCTGAGTTCATCATTTTGAAAATTTGTTAAGAGGTGGTGCTCTTTGAGCCTCACCTTTAATCCCTATTGTGAATCAATTGGTATCAGAGCAAGTTAGCTCTGAATTGTGTTTTTCTCTCCCTGCCTTCTCCGATTTCTGAATTTTTTATCTAATTTCTTTGTTGCACATGCCTTAACCTAAATATATGTCCCATCTTTGCTCTCTTTCAATTTTATGGATTCCTCCCACTACACACTCCATATCTAGCCGCCATTCTTCCCCCCTAACCATTTTCCCATCCCTAACCCCAGGACCACATTTCCCTTTCTAGTTGCCTCTCATTGTCTTTTTCCGTCACATTTTTTTTCATTACCCTCGCCACCTTATGTTTGTATCCATGGCTTCTGATGCCCAGATCTGCCACTTATTCCTCTATCTCAAAGGCCCATCTTGGCTCCTTAGCTCCTGATCTATCTTCTCCTTTCCCTCGCTTCCATTAAACTCCCCCACATTGTTGTCTTTTCCTCGCCCAAACCATTGCTTTGCTTAGCCCTAGTCACCCAAGCTTCCTCGACTCAACTCATCTCTTCAGTCACCCTCATTGTTGTCTACCATTGCAATCAACTTTCTCTCATCTACAACTCTTATGTGCATCATATTTTCTCCTGGATCACCTCCACCTCCAACTCGTGCCCAGCTCGGCTGCTTTTCCTACATTTTTATGTTTTATGCTTCTCTTGGTCGCCCCATGATCTCAATCACCATCCTCAACTTGTTCCGTGCATAGGCATCCTCCCTTCTCAAATTCACCACTCTAGCCACGCCGATTCTCCATGGCTTCCTCTCTCCCTCCATTTTCCCTTGATTCCCTCCAACAGTAGACCCACCAACACACCCCGTTCTTTTCGTCTAGCTCCTAGATTCCCTACCTTTTGCTGGGCAGTCTGCAAATTTATCAAATGAAACGTTTTAGGGAATTTTTGTTGGTATTTATATGTTTGAGTTTGTGCCAAGTGCAGTGTATTCACTTTGCGCTACCAGTTGGGAAGGCCAAGTTCATTGCAAAGGAGATTCATAATAATGCTATTGTCAATTTTTTAGTTTTAGAGCCGCGCCTCTCTCCACCAAAACCCTAGCGGTCATCTCTCACGCCTATTATCTCAGTATGGTCGTCGCTCCTATCATACTCAACACCCTAGCTACCTCACGCTTCATTTCCTTTTCTCATCATTTAACGAGTTCATATCCGCCCTCGCTAGCTCTTTTGCTCATGACGTGTATCTGTCATTGTCAATTTCCAGATCTTACTGCCTTTTTGGCCCAACAGCTATTGTATTCACCCAATTCCCCTTCTTTATCCTCTACCCTCATTTAACGTTGGTCTCCTCCAACAAACCATTGGTCGCTTCTATCAAATCATTCAACCATTCCATAGTTCAGGGAATTTTACCATCGTTTTTCTATTTTGGGTTGATTTTCATTCAGTGGTTTTCTTCAGCAGCAGTTGCAGCAGATCGCTACACCATTTTCATTTTCCAACAGTTTCGGTAGTTAGAGTCTTCAGTTTTCAGTTCTCATGAATTCGAGATCACTTTAAGGAGTCTCAAAAATTCTTCCGTTCTTCAAGTAGTTTTTATGCACCACATCAGCACTTCAACTATAGTTCCTCCTAGCTCTTGCAGCTACTCAACACTTTTCTGGAAGCACAGACCATCCGGTACAGAATTTCATCTTCAATGGTTCACAAGGATTCTCTTTCGCTTTGGGAAGCCAGGTTTCTCCACCCTTTCCATCTACGTGGAGCAACACATTGAGTAGCCAAGTGTCTCCACCCACTTAGTCGCAGTTGCACCCACTCGATGGCCGAGTGTCTCCACCCTCCAAGTCACTGCAACACCAACAATCCTTTGTACCACCATCAATAGAGCTTATTCGTAGCCATGGCATCCTGCACTTCTCCACGGTGCTCTCAAACTTAAACTCGGAGTCAGAAAGTAGGGATGCTTTCCATTTAAACCAGGAGGATTGGGATTACTAAGGGATTATTCATCCCAATTATTGTATGCGGTTTATGTTCACATTTGAAATAGTTACTCAGATACTATTAAATAATCGATCTGAAATAGTTACTCAGATACTATTAAATAATCGATCCTCATTAATGAGGCCTCTTATATGTAATGATATATAAAGGCCTAGCAAGCCTCTTTCTAATATAAGTTCATCTTTACTCTATTTCTTATTTTTGTATATGGTTGCTCCTGAGTTCATCATTTTGAGTATTTGTTAAGAGGTGAGGCTTTTTGAGTCTCACCTATGATCCTTATTGCGAACCAAAAAACAAAAAGAGAAGGATAATGATGACAAACAACCCATAACCCAATTTATGAATGGTACTCATAATGCCATATGAGTAAGAATGATGTGTAGATACATCCAAATGATGCGGGTAAGAAAGCCTTCAAGAGGCCTTAGTATTTTCACCACTACCGCCTTCAATTTTTTTGATCTTATAGTATGTAATCCCTCTTGTGTTACCCATATGGCCTTATGAATATACCTACCTTGAAGAAACCCAAATTGTTTATCAGAAATAGATGTATTCAACATACACTTGATCCTTTTAGACATGACTTTTGCAACTATCTTGTATATACAATTACACAATGATATTAGTCTGAAATCATCAAAACTCCTTGGATTGGCAGTTTTAGGGATAAGAACAATCAATTGTTGTATTAAATAATGCTAATACTTTGCCTCTCTTTCTTTCCTCTTCAATCACCCTTGACAAGTCCTACTCCAATACCTCAAGTATCCCCAAAAAAACTCAACCTAGAACTTGTTAGGACCATGACTTTTGTCCTCTTTGAACTTGTGCAATACCTCAACAAGCTCTATGTATGTCACATCTTCCATCAAAGCTTGATTATCATCTTCAGTGACATATCTTGGGAATTATTTTGTGATTATGATTATCTTAGAAATTTCCAAAGTGATTGTTCTGGCAATTCCCTTGGAACTTCGACTTCAACACCCGATGAATAACAAAACATATTTAATTTTATTCTATATTGTAAATGAATACTTTAACCACTTGTTGTTGTTTTTGTTGTTATAGGGTGGAACATCAATTAAAATAAAAATATTTTACATATAATTATTATCAAAGAAAATGTTTATATAGTTTAGAAATTTAAAGTATAGAATTATTGTTAAAGAGAATATTTATATAGTTTAAAAATTTTAAGTATATAATTAAGATAAATATATTTTTTTAAATGTAAACATATTGATTTTTATTTGAAGAATTCACAAAATTTTAAAATAATAATTTATTTTTATGGAAAAAGTTAATTTTTTTTTGTCATTTTTATATTAATATTAATTAAATTAAAATATATAATTAACTTGAAGAAAAGTTATACTCTAATTTATTTAAACTTTATCTAACAAAAACATATAATAATTTTATTTTTTTAAATTATTAGTGAATACTTTAACCATTTTATTATTGTTAAAAACAATATTTTAAATAATATATGTTAATTTTAAATTTTAATTGAATAATTATTTATAATTATATATTATTTTTAAAATTAATTTTAATTTATAATATATATTTATTTATTTATTTATTTTAATAGATTTATACTATATTCTATTTTTTTTTGGTATATATATTGATAAGTTAGAAATTGGTTAAAATAGGTAGGTTTTATTGGCACGACATTAACAAGAATAATCAACACCCTCCTTTATGCTGATGGTATTGTTCTTTTGGAAATATCTCCCTCTGATCTTACTAAGCAATTAAGAATTATCAAGGATTTCTACTCTGGTATGAGCATGACTGTCAATACTGACAAAACCAAAGTTATGGTGATAAAATCTAATAAGTTCACTTATGCTCATTTTCTGTATCATAATAGAAACTTGGAGGAAGTGACTTCCTACGAATATCTTGGGATTGATATCCATCACAAGCTTAACTGGAACTCCAACATCGAGAAAAGGATCAATGGAGGGTGGAAAGCTTATTTTGGTCTTGAAAATAATTGTAATTTTGCAAACCTTGTGATGTGGGATAAAAATAAATTCATCTTTGGAACTTTTGTCACTCCTGTTCTCCTATATGGATGTGAATTTTGGGGCTATAGTCTCTCTAAAGAACCTTGGATAATGATTGAGCAAATCCAAAAGCGTTTTATAACTTACAATATTAAAATTAAAATCAATATGCCATATCCTATTCTCTTGATTGAAGTGGGTCTTTCCCCCATTGAGAGCATAGATATGACTAGGTACATAATGCACAAGAAAAAAATTAAATAAATTGGGAGCCCAGATACTTCTGAAATTTCTTTAAAATCGAGTCAATACCACCTAAGGCTCAAGCGAGGTTGGCATAAAGATTCCATGCCTTGGTTAAATATATGGTGGATTCAAAAATGTCACTTTGAAAAATATAGATGACATTAAAAAGTATTATTACTTTGAATTTCAAAGAGAATTTGTGTTGTGATGAAAATTTAGAGGATAAAAGAAAATTAAGATATGTTAAGGAGGTCATTAACCCTAATCTTGAAGATAAAAATTATCTCTTTGTTTTAACTAGCGTAAGGAAGAAAATCCACATAGCTAAAATAAGAATGAACTATCATGAGTTGCATAGTGAAGCACTAAGTTGGACCTTTCCTAAAACTCTGTGAGTTGAGAGGATCTATCATATTTGTGAGACTATGAGTGATGAGGATGAAAAACAATTCCTCTTAGATTGTCCTGCATACACCCACATACGATCTCAGTTTCAAAAATTTTGTCGCAATACAAACTTTCCCAACCTTCTATCTCATCAAAATTATAGTAATTTAGGAACACTCAACTCCAAGCTCTTTGAGCATAGAAATAAAACTCTAAATAAAACCAAGTAGTTCCTTACTTTTCTTTCTCAAGGCCCAATAGACCAAAATTGATCTAAGTGGATGTTAACTATCATCATCATCATCACCGTCATCATAAGCAACACTCAACTCCAAGCTATTTGAGCATAGAAATAAAACGCTAAAGCAAACCAAGTATTTCCTTACCTTTCTTTCTCAAGGCTCGATAAACCAAAATTGGTCTAAATGGATGTTAACTATCATCATCAACAACATCATCAATTAGATTTTCTAATAAAAATTATAAAATATCTTAAAAACTTATCTTATATAAATTAATTAATTGTACTAAAAATAAAAAAAAATAAAACATTAAACATTTAGAAAAATTTATTAATTTAAAACTTTTAAAAGTAATAGATATTTAAAGTTATATATACCTTCCAGCGTACAAATAGTTGAAGATGAGAGGGGCATTATAGCATATAAATATTTGTTATTTTAAAACTTTACAAACATTAGATTTTTAAAGTATTATGTTCTTTTAAGAGTACACATAGTTGAAGATGGGAAGGGCATTGTAGTATGGGTGAATCTATGAAGATGGGTGACACTTTTTGGCCAAAACTGATGGTGAAAATTCTTTTTTTTTTCATTTATTAAATCAAAGACCTCAAAACTCATATATGCCTTGTGAATTTTGACATGCAACAAAAAGACAAATTGTAGATAATTATGTTGTCTTTTCACTTATATTTTTTTTTAAATAATAATATTATTTAATATGCCAAAATTGCATTTAATGATAGGTTTGTTCTTGTAAATTTCAGGAAAAGTTAACAAGTGGCTTGTGTGCATGTAAAATAATTTAGTGATAAATGCATTATTTTTGGAAAAAACAGATATGAACATAATCTACACAAAATTCAATGGGGTGCACATTTTTTTTTAATTTACAATGGAAAATTTATTTTTTTATTAATTTTTGAAACTAGCCATTGAAAATTTTAATTACATTCCATACACATGTATGTGCATGTAAAATTTTTTTTTACTAGTTACAAAAATCGAAAAAACAAAAAATACCCTTTTGAAGGGGATGCATTGATGTGGGGTGTATATATTTTTTTGAATTTTTTTGTCTTTGTAATTTTTATGTTGTTGATTTTTCTCTGTGTTAAGTCAAAGATGTGGACATGGTTTTGTAAGTGTAAGTTTGGAAAGAAAAAAATTATCATATGAACTCAGAAACTTGTAAATTATATGCCAATGGATCGGCAATTCATTGGTGAATCCATCCATATGAATTCTGCCACCAAAGGTGCATCCCAGGACAGGCTTTAGGCCTAGAAAAGAAGCTATTAAAAATAAATTGCAAAAAAAATGACTAAAAGCATGTTTTAAATCCCTTGATTCAGCTATTAGCTCGATCGAGGGTTTTAAAACCCTTAATCGAGGTTTCGCCCGCTTTTTTAAATACCTCAATTGAGGGTTTATGTGTGGCTAATTCGAACTATCAATCAAGCTTATAGCTTGATCTATCTTTTAAAAACCTTGATCGAGCATTTAAAAAGCTCGATCAAGCTTTTGTATATTCCCTTTTTCCATTGATTTCACTTCACTTATTTCCCTCTAACTAATAGCATGAATTACCTACCCACCATTTGCATTTAATGAATTGAATTATAAAACAATTCTATAAAAGACACAAATATAAACTCAATTTTATCATTTGTAACACCAGTTTAAGCCTCTTAAGTGTCCCACGATGTACATTTTTCTAATGATTTCAAAGGAAATTGAACATTTTCATTTTTTATTCACCAATCAACATGGGAAATAAGAAACATCGAAGTAGGAAACAAGATCATGATCAAATTAATGAAGAAGAAATACGAGAAAATACCAAAAAAAGGATGAGGCGACGACGGGTAGAATTGAGAGAGAAATAAGAAGAGGATACAAGTAAACCTTTGGTGGATCCAACTCCAATTGAGGGAGATATTGGTATTTTTCTTACTTCATTCTTCAAATGCTGATTATTTTAAACAAGCTTCTTAATTCTTACCTCTTACCCCATTCTTTGAATTATCATGTTTAAAAATGAATTACAATTATCATGTTGAAATTAGTAACAAAATTATCACATTGAGTAGTCATTGGATTTTCAATATATATATATATATATATATATATATATATATATATATATATATATATATTTCAATGGTGTATCACCAAAGGTCTACATCCACCGGGAAATATGTCAACACCTATTATTCCGGAGAATCAAGGTATGGCCAGAATTACATTCATTACGAGGGGCTCAACAAGAGCATCATGTCACTTACAAGAATTTAACTTGGGTGGGGAGGGTAAAAATCATTCCTCTCAACCACCCAAGCTACATCCAATGGAAATATATAATGTAGTTTATATACTACACATGAAATATAAATTTAATTTACTTGATTTATTGTTGGTCACAATTAATTTTTATATACTAAATAGTGTAGTGAAATTTTCATCCATGGATTGAATGTTATTAGATAATGTTATTGCACGCAAATATTTATTTATTTCCATGATTCATCATTAAACTAGAGGTAATGTGCATGCAATTTCATACATAAAATGATAGATCATGAGACATGTATTGTAAATTACTTCCTTGAGATAGATGTTGGAACAAAATGTGGGAATACACTTAAATTTTAGATACAAAAATTATTACATTAATTTAAAAGTAAATGATTGCAAAACTTAGTACATAGTTTTGTGGGCCCATTTGTAAACCTCGAAAATATCCTCACTTTCCATTTAATAGAACCTTCACAAAGTTCACTTGAATTTTAGATGTGTAATACTCCATGTACACTAGATATTGTAAAATTGTTAAATATATAATGACACATGTCTCCATATAAAATGTACCATAGGCAGTAAATTAGGACCTCCTAAAATATAAGAAAACCATGTTTAATCAATTTGGTAATTTCATTTTCACTTAAAGCCTTAATATTAATCATTATTTAATTAAATAAAGAATAGATAAAATGGTCAGTTTATATATATATATATTAATGAATAGAAAAATTGTATAGTTTTTATGTATTATATAGATTTGGAGTGATATATCTTCCAATTATTAAATTTGTTATATTTATATCAATTAAATTTGATATTTTTCAATTAAAATTCAAAGCATAATTAACATAATCAAGAAGTTCATCTAATGTAGATTACTAAATTTTATTATTTTAAAATGTAGAAAGTACAAATTTGTATTGTCATGTATATTCATAAATTATTAATTTAAAAGTCCCCTAATGTTATTGTGCACAATCTTAAATTAAAAGTGCACATGTATTAAATGAATCAATTAACATTGAAATATGTTATATGATAGTTAAACAAGTGAGGTTGTATGGGTTTATAATGCTTGATAAAAAGGAGTTATGAATGATGCTTGGATATGAAATCTATTGTTTTTCTTTTTTTAATTGAAACTTTGTAAATACCATGTTTTCTATCATGTAAGTAGAAATATGTTTAGTCACTCTTGTGAAATGTTTTTAAAAAAATTGTATGATATTTAATTATTATTTAACATGTACATGTATAGAATAGATATAATTAAAATTAAAATGATTATATTTTAATAATGATCTCCCCTTGTCACTCCACTAAGCAAAGAAAGCTATTAAAAAATGAACCACAACAACTTAATCCAACCAACATAATTTCTCCAGAGGAGGGAACAAAATAATTTGTTAGTATAAGGTAAGATTGTTGGGATAGGAATCCAAATAATTCTCATTAATCATTTCTCATCTAAAACATAGTTGTTGTCTATAAGGAACCTTTAAAAACCCTTCATCATCAAGTGGAAAAAAATTCCTAAGGAAAGAGGCACCATGTCAGAGGAGGTTAAACCTGAGGTAACATGTTTTTGTTCTCTTAGGGGAGCTATCCACCACCTGTTTAAAAGAGGCGACACAATATCGTTCGAGCGACAACTTCTTTCCCCCCACTTGAAAGAGGTTCTTAGTGGCCAAAACATAGGATATCTACCCTATAGTTTACTATCGTGAGATGCCAACGGTACCTAGATCGGATTTTGTTGGCCATTGGTACCGATCCCAATGACCATCGTTATAACCAATCAATTGTTACCTTTGCGAGCCTACGTCTCCGGTGGGTTCACATCCATCAATACGAGAGCCTTTGGAAGGACTAGTTACAATTTGAGTGGAAGGACACTAAGTCATAGGGAGTTGTTTACATTTTATTTTTTAGATACGTTACATGATAAAATTTTGAAATATAAGCATATACATATGGACAAAGAATCCAATTCCGACATGGTAAGAGATATGGATAAAAAATCAAAGGACATAAGATATTATAGTTATCTCTAGAATAGAACTATGAAGAGATCACACAAGTGAAAAGTGTATTTGACTTCAAATGGCATGGCTAGAAAAAAGAGAATAAAATTTGAAACATGACCCCAAGTGGATTTGGATAGAATTTCATTGCAACATTGATATTTCTAGGAAGTCCAGGTAAAGTTACTTTTGGAGAAAGATTGAATAAGAGAAGGAAATAATATAAGAGAGCACTGATATTATTACTTTGAATTATAATTAGGAATGACAAATTTTGGATTGACTAAAATTTCTCAAGGTAAGTGGATCAATAAGACTATGTGAGCAATATGCATGCACATGAAACTTAAATTTAGAAAAATATTTTTGCATAGTCAAATTGGCCTTGAGGATAGATGAAGACAACAGTGTTACCCAATTCATCAGGTAACATGAAAGATGTTGATGAAAGCCATGTAGTCATGAATTTAATTTTGTTGATTGCACAAGTGATGGAAAAGGGATTGAGTAAGAACCCATTCAACCATATTTAAATACCCTAAATTTTCATGCATTTTCTTGTGATGTTTGAATGCATTTGAAATAGTCATGGGTGATACCATAGTCTTTGAATTATTCTTTCTTAGATTCTATTTTTTTTCTTCATTCAAACAAAATTTCCTTATTCAATGTGTCGTGCCCATCATATGAGACACTGGACACCATGATGACGGATGCACAATCACGAGATGGACTAGATAGTGAGGTTCCTATGAAAGTAGAAACAAACAACAATTGATAATTGCATGTACATGTATACAATAATTTACTGTTGTATGTAACTCAATAAAAATAAAATTATATGTAAATAGTTCACATACAAGTTTGCTCACGACATGGGGGGGGGGTTGTCGTAGCACCAGATCCTCCTAATGAACACAATTTGTGGAGGGGAGAACCCTTCTCTGTAGAAAGATATGTATGAAACAATGAAGATAAATCATATATATGTCATTCTTTGAATACAATGACAAGAATGTGAATGATGATGATGATCCGATGATGGTGATGATGATGATGATGATGGTGATTTTAAATACTAAGGTTTTTTTCAAACCTCGATGTTTTCCCCTTTCCCACCATAGTGAAAATGATATTGATATATTCCTTGGAGCCTCCCTTCCCACTACTAATGTCATTCAAGGGGTGCTCTTTCCATGGCTTCCAGCGTTTCACACTGACCAGCCAAAATATGTGTCACCTCATAGTCATTCAAAATTAGAATATCTAGTTAAATGTTACAATGATGAAATGCTAAAAGAGGACAAGGTCAAATGAATAAAATAATAAAATCCTTCTAGGATCCAAAAACAAGTTACCATACAGAAAGAAATCCCTATTTTTCAATCTAACAAACACTTATGGATCTAGAAAGACATTTATAGAGCTCAGATAAAATTGAAAGTTTGAACATACCCATGTATTCTCTTCTACAACGATTAATGAGATAAAGGTTCTAAGAAAACTATATCTGTAAATGAATTTCCCCACCAATATATATGTTCTTGATTATATACTTACTATGGAAACACCTATATCCCTAACCTTATGACTCTAACTCTAGACACACTTTTAGGAAAGCCATATTGAATGGGATTAGTTTGTGATGAAAATTGTGTAAACTCAATGAACTATATATTCAAAATTTGGTTGAGCTATCTCTAGGACCTATTTGTTGTACACACTAACAACTAATATTAGCATGCCCATTATGGTTGTACATCTATCATAGAGATGGTTTTACATATCTAAGCTAATGCACATCACCAAAAAAATTGGAAGATACACCTATAAACATATATGATTAAGATATTTTTGGAGTTACACATTTGCTCATATTAGGGTTTTTCCTACTTCTGAAACTAATTTGAAACACATGTTTTAGGAGAAACAACCATATATGAAGCTGCAATGGCCCAAATTGATTTCCATCTATGGAGTTGGAAAGAAGAAAATTTATGTTGTCTCAAATACAAAAGTCAAACCTATAGATATAAAATTGGATGCATCATGTACCATACAAGTTCACTCTAAACAAAAATCCCTCTAGTCCCAATGTCGATAATTTATTTTGAACTAAATTTTGGATTACATGTACAATAAAAATAACTAATTTTACAAAATTTTCGTTAAAATTACTAAAAAATAAAAACAATTTTAATCAATGCATAGAATTGATTTTTGGTTTTGGGGGGTTTTGAACAAAGTTCATTAAAATTACTAAAAGAAACAACAATTTCAATCAATGCATAGAAGAATTGATTTTTGGGGGTTTTGAGTTACCTACCTCTCATAGTGGAGAACATGGTATCAAGAGGTAGTGGCTAATGGCAATTCGTAGTCCTCGTTCAAGCTAGCATAGTCCATGGTGGCGGCAAGTCATAGTTCTCTTCACGCCCCATTCAAGCTACTCGGTACTCCTCACTCAAGATCCTATGCAACATACATGATGAAATAAGTTGTGAACTATTATTTTTTATATGGGTAAAAATGCGAATTTAGGTAACTCTTTTTCAAGAAGGGAGTGGAAAAAAACTAGTGCACGCAAAGGAACATGCGAAAAAAATTCAACCTCAAACTCTAGGCCGAGAGTTTGTGAGAGTTAAAACTCTCGGTTGAGAGTTTAAACCAATCACTACATTGTATTTTGAAAAAAAATCTCGGATGAGAGTTTGAACTAAATTCTCGGCCAAGAGTTCGTGGTCAACAAAACCTGCAAAAATCTCCTACGTCTTTCTAGAACCTGCAACTTCAGCAAGGCCAAACCCCTGCAAATTTTAAATATTATTTGTTGGACTTGGTAGCAATGGATTCATATCTGAATCTAGTTTCCAATAATATAAGAATTGTTTCATTTTGATTTGAATTTCTATTTATTAATATTTATTTTCTAAACCTTATCCCTTAAGAATTTTATTGTTATGAAAATCACCTGAAATGAAAATTCAATATCATAACAAAGGAAAAACAAAAAAAATTGAAATCTTCACAGAGATATTAATTTCCCTGTCCTATTCAAAAGGGCACTTTTAGTTTCTTCAATAATAGTCACACTAAAAAGAAAATTGAATCTCACCAACATGTGTCTATAAGGCACCATTTTCTGAACATATGTTATTTCGATAAATAATAAAAAATAGTTCGTAAGTCTAAAAAACCTCAAAATATATTCCATGCACAAGTGCAATGTGTGTAGATTATGAGCATACATTGTTTCCCTAAAATGAATACTCATGTCTCAAAAAACTAGTGCTCACACAGGTCACTCATTATCCATACCTAAAATTTTAAGGTATATGTCGTTGGTGAGCACCAAATTTGTCCCATGATATGTCCATAAAAAAATGTAAAAAAAATATGAGTATGAAGCTAATTCAATTCTCTAAAACATGTGTGTTTACTTCAAGGTGAAATTCCTAATGGAGATATCGGTTTAAAGGGGTTGAAGTTGAAAAATATAAAATTTTGAAGTTTTGATTGTCAAAATACAAGCAAAAAGGGTTACTTAACCAACTTTATGTTTTCACCCATATTTTTATAGCTATCAGAGGATCTCGATCGGTATTTTATCTTAATCGAGCTCTAACACTCGATAGAGCTCTTAAATTCCATGGGCGCAAAATTTCCCGCAACCTTTCATTTTAAAATTTTCATCAGACACAATAGCTCAATCGAGCTTTGAAGCTTGGTCGAGCAACCAGCCTCGATCGAGCTCGGAATATTGATCGAGGGTTTTTCTAATCCTCGATCAAGCTCCATAACTCAATCGATGGTTATACAATCCCTTAATAGAGCATTTCAAAAAATATCGATCAAGTGCTTTATTAATCCCCCAATTGAGATTTTTAAAGATCAATAGAGGGATTAAGAATAGCTCAATCGAGGTCATTTTTTACCATACTCATGCCCTCCACTTGCCCAAAAGTGTTACCCATATTCATGGGAGCACCCTATATGAAGATGAGAGTGGAATTTTAGGATAGGCCTTTTATCCTAGGTTCAAGGTTTAGGGAAATATATTCCAACACCAAATTGTTGTCCCCCATTGTCCCCTCACCACCCTATGTGTAGCACAATATTTCTTATGCTTCTTTGATGCAGATGGGTTTCAATTTTGGAAATAGATGCAGGAACTATATAGGAGGATATGAAAGTCCAGGGAGGGTCATGTAGTATGCACCTTCCTACGCCACTTTAGGCCATCAATATGTTCCTTAGGCCAAGGGAGGGAACCCTCATTTTGTGAGGATAGGTATCCCAGTCTATCACCCTAGGAAAGCCTCTTGGAATGTTAACCTCTTCTGTCTATATTTGAAAAAAGGGTCTATGGTGCATGAGGCTTACCTTTTCTATTGAAAATGGATTCGAACAATGTTATTTAAAAAATGAAAGGGAATAACATAGTGCAAAGCTATACATACTTAAACCAAACAATAGCTCAGGGCTCCTTAATCAAGTCCCCATCATTAGAAGAGAAATGTAAGATTACAGACATATCATTTAGAAGAGAGCTTCTCATCCATTCCATCTAGAATACATTTATAACAAACAAAAAATCAAATTGTCAATATGAACATAAATCCATTGGTTCATTTAGCAAAATGGAAGACATGCATTCAAAGGAAAGAGCTATAATAACATGCATAATATATTTTTTGCTTTAATCTAGTGGCAAACCTACCTCAGTCCTAATTGTATTCAACAAATTCATATTATTCTATGATATAATAGAAAGATACCAAGAGTGACCATTTGATCTTGGTCTTGGGTCTGTTACTATCCTTTTCAAGAAAGGACTTCAAATGACACTTAAAATGAGAAGAGAATGAGAATGAGAGAAAAATGATGGTGTTTATGTTGAAGACCCCATTACATAAAACTCAATGAAATTTTGACATCCTAACAATATATAAAATTTCTAATGCTTTGTTCTTAAACCTATGCCCCTTTTATAAACTATGATATTCTCAGGATGAATCACACCTTCTTGAATTGGCACATATGAGGGAAGTGACTGGCGTGTTTGATGTTATGTGATATTAAGGGAGAGATGGCAATTCACAATGATTAAAACTGAAAATTGGTGTGATGTCCATGTCCTTTATACCCCATTTGATTAATTTCCTTGTTGTTAGGGGCTCTTGAAAATAATTGAAAACTAGAGAATATTCATTCTTTTGTCCCTTTATCAAAATCATGATCACTTTTTATCTACACCTTATATGAATAATTTCTTAATGGTATTTTTTATACTTTTTTCCTTGGGATGAGGTTGGGAAGTAGCATCAATGACCTCTTGCTTCCCCTTCGCTATTGAAAATAGGATAGTTTGTAATTTGTCTTTATCAGCCTCTAATTCCTTCACCATAGAGTTCAAGAATTGATTTTTTATGGTGATGGTATCCAATTGTTTCCTGTAATCATTATTGGAAGAGGTTTCCTTAATATATTTGTCATAGACAATGTTGGTTTACCCTTGAGCCATGGAAATATCATCTTTGGGTGTGATGCTAGAATGTCTAAAGTAATTTATAGAACTCTCAAATATTGTGGCTACATATCCTTGTATGTCTTTTGCACCATTGGCTCCAAGGTGGTCACTAGTCACAACAAATTGTCTTGTGGTGGGATCATACCTAGGTAGGATTCTAGGCTATGTTTGGGATTCCATAGTGTATGTGGTTAGAATAAAATGTTTTGTTTCATCCATTCTCCTTTTCTCCTCTCTAAATATCTCTAGTGGGTCACAAGTATCCATTGACTAAATTACATTGGCCCATGAAATTTGATGGCCTTCCACCCAAGATGAACTAGTGAGCTTGGTGTGGCATCTCTCTCAAAAGTTGTAACAGAAATAATGTTAGTCAACTTAAGAGAAGAGGGAGGAGGTGATGCATGATGGAAAGAGTCTCATTCTTGTTGAGCACTACTTGGTTCAGGGCCTTCTTGCTCTATTCTCTTAGATAGCAGTGGGATTTCCTCTTCGATTTCCTACATTGGATTCTGATCGGAGACCCCATTCTTGTCATTTTCTACTAAAGTTATTCTTGTGCAATCCAATCATCTACCTTCCTTTAACCATCCTTCCAGATATAAATAAGTATATCTTCTTTTCGAGGAGAGGGGACTCATTCCTCCTCTTCCCGTGGACATTCTTCAACCATCCCTTCTTCTTCGTGAGGTTGCTACTCCATTGTGGGGTTTTCCCCACTAGTTGTGAGGATGGATATTTCCTTATTGAAACTTGGAGGAATTCCCCGTGTGCTCAGTATTCCTCTAATATGTCATGAGTTGAGGTTGTTCCCTCTTCAAATGTTGGTCCCCATTATTTAGTGATATGATCTAGTGGGGTTCATGTTTCAAACAAATCCTCTTTCTCAGTCGAAGGTGCACTTGGGTATTCTCCCAATCCTATCCTTATTAGCCTCTTTTCAATTATGATGGGATTTATAATTTATTGTCCCTCTTTTCAAGATCCTTTATCTTTTGGGTATCCCATGGACTACATTGTGGAGAGTTATTTAGGGTAAGGTAGGATGTCATTTGGTTGTGGTTCTATTGGAGGCTCACTAGTCCCTTGTTCTACCTTCCTTATTACTTCCTCCATTGTCATTGGTTTCCCCATCACTTCCATGCCCATCATCCCTATATGTTCCTCTTAATCATCATGAAGGTCATCATATATTTTTTAACTTCCTCATCTTGAGGAAGATGACACATCTTCTTTCTTCAAATATTTCCTCATCTTCCACCAGGCTCCCCTTTTGTGTATGTTGAATCCATCCTAGTTTACTTCAACATTTCTTGTTGATGGAGGATCTTCAAAATCCATGTCTTTATTAGTGACCATGGATCCCTTTGGAATATAAAAGGTTTAATAGGTTGGGGGCTCTAGTAGCATAGAAAGAGGATCTAGGAATTATTTCTCTACTATCTTATAGGGATCAAATTTGTTAAAGTTATAGCATCATGAGTCATTCTCAAAGTCAATATTGTGTGCCAAGATTGATTCTCGTGTGTCGAGGTAGTTTGTTATAGGATATTGAGTTGGACTTGGGATAATTGGAGTAGGATCTTGAGTTGGATCGGGATTGAATAAACCTCATGTGTTGAGGTAAGTGCTTTGTATGTCAAAGTGACGGTGTTTTACAGTCTTATTTGTCAAGACTAAGGTCTTGTGTGTCAAGACAGATCCTCATGTGTTGAGGTGGTGCCTCATGTGTTGAGGTAATGCTTTTCTTGTCGAAGCATGAATGATGTGTGACGTACTACTAACCATGGTATTAGAGATGGATATGCTATTAAGTCTCCTCTAGAGACTGGCCACCTCTAGAGTGAATTACTTTAGCATATGACCATTGGGAACGAGATTACAACAAGACGATCACATCATTGGAAAAATATCCTTAGTATATTTGATATGATAAATAATTAAGTTGGCACAAGTGGACCATGCATGTAAGACAAGAAATAAAGATAAGATGAACTAATTTAAGAGAGAACTCAAATTTGTTGACTTCAGTGATCAATGTGCAAAAATAGTTAGCTATGTGTTAACAAGAAAGACTTCAGTTATCAAGTGTGTTCAAAGAGTTAACTAAAGTATTAACAAGAAATACTTCGGTAAAAAGAGTTAACTAAATTGTTAACAAGAAAGACTTTAGTAAGATTTAGTTAACTAAGTATTATGCATGAAAGACACTTGAGTTACGACACTTGCATGACAACACTTGAGTTAGCCACCTAACTAAGTGATATAGCATCTAGTTGAAGGGAAATTTCATCTTGAAATCAAAAGACAAAGTTAAATGCAAAAGATTGAGAAGTATGGCACACTTTCTCATGCATGATTGATAAAAACAATGTGAGAGAAAATTCTCTCTTACAGGAAATTTGTGCATGTGACCACATTAGCAAATTGCTTCATTTCATTCTATTATTATGATTTTTCTCATTTAATCTACTCTCTTAAGCACTTAAGTTCACCGGGGGTGCTTGATATTTCTCTTTGATATTGCACCAGGGTTGCTTGACGTAATCTACTCATTGTGAAGTAAACATTCTATGCTATATATTAATATACTATGGAACATTTTGTTGGGGTTTTCTCCGTCAAATTATAGAGGGTTTCCCCGGGTTAAAATTTGTGTGTCCACTATGAATGTTTATTCTTCTGATTATTCATTGTTTTCAAGTACTATTGTAATTATGAAATCAAAGATAAAAAATTAACAAGCTTCACCCTTCATAATATCTTCGACTTCCTCATAGGATTCTTGTTTGCCAATTTTTCAATTTCAATCCTAGCTTCATGGTATCGAGGGTTCAACAAATTCATCCTCTATTCCTCTTCAATCATTATATGGGGATCATATCTCCATGGTTTATCAAAGGGTAGATCAATCCCTTTAGGGTCTTTAGGGCCTCTTTAATAACCCTTTTGTCATTTGTTGCATAGCCCCCCATTGCTATTGGGAAGGACAACCTACCCTTCATATTTTCCTTTAATAAATGGAGCTCATCTATCTCAACCATCTACTTCACGTATTCCAACACAAATATCCTAGGGGTTAACAACTTAGGTAATATGTGAGGGGATGATTCAGTCCCATATAGTTTGATAACTGTGAAATCATCTCCCAGGCACCGGACTCCTATTCTAAAGATCTATCCAAGCTACAAATAGGCTTGATCTTAGTAGACATCCTTTCTAGTTCCTTTCCTAAGATGATGGATTAAACCTCGTACATGAATTCTGACACATATCTCAATAAGGAAGTGTCGGGTCCTTAATTTTTCACCAAATTCATTCGATCATATACTTTATTAAGTGATCCTACCATTCTATTTTTCCATTTAAGGGATTCAAGGTGATGTGCTTACTGATAGATGAACGTGTACACTAGGTAAGAGGAATACCTTAATACCTCGACATTTGATAAGTTGGCCAGTTGTGAACTTATCCCTATGGTGATGGCTTCTGCATATATGAAGAAGAGGATTTCCCTTCCATTGTAGGTGTCCACCATGGTTTTTATCCCCTCATATATATATTCGACTATGTCTCTCCATAAAATTAGGGTGAACATAGAGAAACAGTATTGGTCCTAGGGGGGAAACCTTTTGATCCTCCATGGGGTAGGGAGAACCTTATTTTGGCCTTGATTGTACTTTAGTATTGAAAATATTTGGCCTTCTGGGATTCAATTATCTTCTTACATCTATTGGTTTTCACCTCATGCAAGAAGAAAACAGTGACTAAGGATGTTCCCAACATTTGAGTAATGGAAAGAACGCCCATTTCCAGTCAAATCCTTTTTGAAGAGAGGCCATGAAAAACAACCTTTCTAAATCCCAATTTCAGGGTTTCTAAATTGCAAAATCAAGGTTTCTAAAGCCCAAAAAGTGCCAAGTTTAGGCATGTACGAAATCCATTATTGGTTCTTTTGGAACTCATTTTTGCACTTTATGAACCTGCTTTTGCACTTTTTAAATCAGTTTTTGCACTTATAAACGTTAGCTTTTTACTTTCTTAAACTATTTTTGCACCTTTTTTAATCGTATTTTTAGTTTTCAATTAGAATTTTGCACTTATTGAATCAGATTTTTAACTTGTTATATTCAATATTTCATACTTAATTTTAAATCACATTCCAAACATAACAAAGCATAGAAAAATATGAAAACACTCCCAACGAAAAAACATTTTCAAACTTATAACTATATTATCAACTAGCATAGATCCATCTTAAATCCGTATCTATCAAGAGGGATCCAATTTCTTGAGGTGTATTTCTTTTTTGAAATTTAAACTCAAGAAATTTGATCTATCTTGATTGATAGATCCAGGTTTAAGTTTTAAGTTTTTATTTTATAAACGAACATCTATTTTTTAATTACTTTTCATAGTATTTTATTTTATGAATCAGCATGGATTTTTTTTAAATACATTCCATAATTTTTTATTTTATGAGCCGAAATGAATTTTTTAATTATTTTGTTAGTAACAAACGTAACGTTACATCACACACGTTACAACATCTCCCCCATACTGGGCTATAGAGCACCTCGTTTCACTCGGTGCAAAAATAATAATAAAACTATATTCTTTAATGAACTAGTTCCATACTTTTTACAACATGCCTCACATCACTAACACCATTGAGTTGTAGCAAGCAAGGCCACAATTTATCCATCATAATTATTTCATTTTTATTATCACGGGTATATCCTTTAACAATAAGTGTGTTTTCATCATCGTTGAAGATATGTTTTTCCTTGGAATCATCTACAATAACTGTGTTTGTAGCATCATAAGTGCCCATTAAGTTTTTCCAAACTTTATCTAGGGATTTCAAATAAACATGTGGATTTTCAAAGTCAACATGACCCTTTCTTGGTATTTTGTCACAGTCCTCTTGTGTTAGAATGAATTTAAATATCTGGTGTTCAAATACATTATTGTCGAATATATCAGGCCAAAAATCATCTACATTTTTTCACTGCATGGATGTCCACAAACCAACCTCAAAAATGTTTAGTCACTTTTCAAGAAATTCAAAAAATCAGGCCCCATGACATAGTATATCTGTGTTCTTGTAATGATATCCGTTTTTCTTGGGAATGCCTTTTTCTACAAAGAGCTTTTATGAAGTGCATGTGCCAACACTCCGTTGATATCAAATATTATCAAGCATTTATATAATAATATTGTATCTACAAACAAAGAAAATCAATACAGAAATCCTGTTAATATTTAAATTATTACATATCTCTGTTTGTATATAGCAAAATTAATAAGTATTAATAGTTGCGAATATGACTAATAATTTTAGAAAAACACATGATCACTTGCATAGTTCTCTTCTTATCTTTTATGTCCAATAATGAATTAAAAAAAAATTTGTATATGTGTGTCTTTCATAGGAAACATTTAAGGTTGGTTATATTGCAATATAGAAGAATCCATTAGAAGAGGATAAAAGGAAAAATAATATAAAACTGCCGACTATCCCTCTGCAATAGTTACTCTACACCCAACACCAATAACTTATTCTTAGTTGATCATGTGATTGCTTACAAATGTGATAACTATATTTGTAACCACAACAACAATATACAAGGCCCCATTAAATTTACAAGCATGTAGATTATAACCACGTAGATAGTAGCTAGGTGATTATGGTGCTCAAAATTCCATATCAATAATACTAGCATAGATCCATCTTAAACCCAAATCTATTAAGCATCGAGAGAGATCCAATTTATTGAGGTGTAATTTTGTATCTTAATTTTTTTACACATAAAGAAATTGGATCCCTCTCAGTGCTTAATAGATCCGGGTTTAAGATGGATCTATGTTGGTTTTAATTTTTTTATTATGAGCCGACATTAAATTTTAATTACATTTTGCACCGAAAGGAGAGACGTGCTCTACAACCCAGTATGGGGGAGATGTTGTCACGTAAGGTAACATAACGTAGTGTAATGCTACATTACCAAAAATAAAAAGTAATTAAAAAAATTCATGTTGTCTCATAAAATAAAAAATTATGAAAAGTAATTAAAAAAATCCATGTTGGCCTATAAAATAGAAAATTAAAACTTAAACCCAGATCTATCAAGTAAGAGAGGGATCAAATCTCTTAAGTTTAAGATATAATAAAAAAAATTACACCTCAAGAAATTGGATCCCTCTTTTTGCTTCATAGATCTAGGTTTAAGATAGATCTATCTCGGTTATCTTTGATAAGTTATGAGCCGACATAATAACGTTATGTTACGTAAAGTGACAAACATGGAAAATGTGACAACATCTCCCCCATACTAGTTTGTAAGCACCTTGCTACTCTCGGTGCAATTAAAATATTACAAAGTAAAAAAAATCAATAATAAAGTGACACAAACATATAATTAATTTTTGAAATATATGCGGGAATAGTAAGATGTCTATTACATTTTTTTCTAAATTATTAATGTACAAAGGAATGGTCTAATATTATACATTACATAAAATTTGGAAACAACCTGCCAAACACTTCCCACCAAAAATTTTTCTTCTTCGGAAGATAAATCGTAAGGTTTAACGAAAATGAAATATTCATCAGGATTTCCTTGTATATGTGCACCTTCCAAGATAATCATAGCTATACATTCCACTAGAAATTCATTTCCAAAATGACGACACATAGTTTGCACATATTTGAGGATTATAAATATAAATATAAACCCTTATCACTAGAAATTTGTTTCAATATAAATATTTGGAGATGTAAAGTAAACCCTTGGAAACATTTGACCATTAAAAACCATACAACCAACCAAGGGGAATTGAATAAAAATTTCCTCCTTTAAATTCTTTGGTGTATGGGAAAAGCCTAGAAAAACATTGTTTTTATGATCCGTGCCATCAATTATCAAACCCAGATATCTATGTGGAGCATCATAACACTTCTTGTGATTTTTTTACAACTTATGTCGTTCATTTCATTGTTGATTGCTAACTCCTTGAAGTGCTTTAATAATGAAATCTACAAATAAAATAAAATGAAAATATTGATAACATGTTTTCATAATAGATAATTAACCAATTCTAACAAATAATTTTGTAGAAGTACCTCTTTCTATTCCTTCTTATTTATCGCCCATAAAATGAAAATATTGATAGCGTGTTTTGATAATAGATAATTATCCAATTCTAACGAATAATTTTATAGACGTACCTATTTCTAACAAATATTTGTTTATTCTTTCTAACAAATAAATAAAGAATAATTTTGCAGTCCTACTGTATTCTAACATTAGGGGTATAGGTTTACGATTCATAGCAATTTAGAATTTTAAGGGATAGAGGTTGGAATATTGATGTTATAGAGGTTAGGTGTTAGTGGTTATATATGCTAGGGGTTAGAATAATAGTTATATTGGTTAGGTGTTTCATAATATAAAGGTTTTGAGATATGACTCATAGAGGTTCTAGGTTTCGGGGTTTTAAGAGCAAGAAGTTAAGGGTTGTAGATATTCTAGTGGTTAAAGGTTAAGCATGTTACTTGTTATAAGCTTTAGTTTTGTTTAAGGTTTTAGTTATTAAGAGTTATGAGTTATTTCATTTAGTGGTTGTGGTGTTAAGGTTTATAGGAGTTAGATGTTAGTGGTTAGAAGGTTTATATTAAACATACCAATTAGAAGAGTTATGCGGCTGAGGATTTATGGGTTTTGTGGTTTATGTATTATCATAATTTTTTAGGTTAGCTATAGATAAGGGTTAGGGGATTGTAGTTAGGGGTCATAAGGGATATACATGAGCGTTATTAGCTAGGATGTATTGAAGCTATTGTTTGGAGGTGTCAAGTGTTCCAAGATATAGTTATATGCTATTGATTTTAGGGTGTTTAGATGGTTTATTCATTAAAGGTTATAAGGGTTCAACATAAGGGTTAAGTTTAAGGGATTCGTAGGGTTAAGTGTTTGGTGTTATATGTTATAAGTTATATATTTTATGGGATATAGGGGATGAGATTTATAATGATTAGTGGTTTTGGGCTAAGTGACTATAATGGTTAGGAGTCATATAGGTTAAATCTTATATTCCTTGAGGGTAATTGATTTTAGGGGTTGTAGGAATTATAGGAGTTATCAATTATTCATTATAGATTTTTTAATTTAAGATTTAAGTGTTTAAGTATTATGGATTTTAGGGGTTGTGAGGTATATGTGATATAGGGTAATTAAGGTTTTATAAGGTTTAGGGGTTATTGTAATTAGTTCTTATTTGATTCAAGGGTTTTTAGATTTAAGCATTGTAGATTATAGGGGATATGGGTTAAGCATTGAATGCCATAATAATAAGAGTTGGGTTTATCAGGATTCAGTTTTGGAGATCATAGGGTTTGTAAAGATTGAGAATTATAATGATTATAAATATTTGGATTTAGGGACAATAATATGGATTAAGTCATATAATGTTAAAATTTTAAGTGAAATATAATAAGAAATGAATATATTTTTTGAGTATTAAAGGAACACATGCTAGTTCTTAGGATGTTTTTATAGAGTGCCTACAAAGAGGTCTCTCATTAGACAATTTTAAAAACCTTGTGCATACATTATCAAAGGACCACCCAAGAGGAATCATAAGAATGGTCATTAGTTTACCTATTCAAGAGATGGATCCTACAACAAACAATTGTGGGTCGAGCACAAAGATTTAGGTCAAATTCACATGAGTTGAAACTCAAATTCCTCACCACTTCCTTCTAGTTACAAGATGAAATCCCTCTCCTATAAGAGTGGTTTCCATTAAAACCTATGTAACCACTACTTTAGTATGGGTGGATTCCCACACTTCCACAAATTTATCTAGTGATTGACTCTTGTGTTAGAATAACTTTCATGGTATTGACAGTTCTAACTAAAGGAATTCTATATCCTTATAACCACCACTATAAAATCCAAAAATATACCATCTCTTTAGGATGGATCTATAATGTTTTAGCAAACCAAGGGTGCATGAATCTTTCACTCAAGATGATATTATGTGATATCCTTTTAGATGTTGTTTCCCTTGTTAATTATAACACATGCACATGAGACAAATACAACTTAGGGGCTGGTGTAAGGTAATGCTACCTAATTATGGCATGGTAGTTGCAATGAAAACCTAGAAAATAGAAATATCATCACTAAAAATAACTATTAGAGGCAACTACGGAAACATTTTAGAACACACTGTAAAACTATGAAACATATATAATGTAATATATATAGAACAGAGTGTACCTTTCAGAAGATATAATGTTTATTTATGGAAAATTAGTATAAATCCAAGAAAATGGTGTTCTCCTAAGATTGGTATGTTACTTTTTTTCTAAAACATGATGCACATGTTTACATTAGTCCCCATGTTTGGTATTTAAGCAATGAAATTTTTTGAAAAACAAATTGCAGGACTTGTAGATAACAGGCGATTCTTGTGTGACACTATTTTTCCATAATTTTTAATGTTAATTTTATATGTTTTAAATAATAAATTCAATGAATCCCTAGAATGATAAGGTGGATCTTTAGGCACCTCTATAAGGGTCTTAACACAATCAATGAACTTGTTTTCCTTTTTAGTGTGTAGATGTTCGTTTGTACTTGTGCGGGTTTTTTTGTTTTCAAAATAGGTGAACCAACCAAAAGTTATAATATTTGAGCATTTATAGATCTAGGTGGAAAATATAACAAGATATGATGATTAAATCAAGCATGAATAGTTTTCAATAATTAACATGAACCATTACACAGTAACGTTGAAGAGAAGAGAGACAATGATTGTATTATCAGAGTTATTGAATGAATGAAATATATAGAGGAACAATTCGAATTGGGTTAAGGAGAAACTCGAATTTTCCATGCCATGCAAAGAGGTTTCATGTTATGAAAAGAGGGATATCCAGGATTAACTGAGAGCAAATTACCCTAATTAGCCATGCACGCACTCCTAAACTGAGTTTAACTTATTAAGGAAATTACTAATCACTCAATTTAAATGAATAATGCATGTAGTTTCCTAAAATCACTCAAAAGAATGCGCTACTTGACCAAATAGGGTGCTAATGAGTGTTTGTGGTAGTTGGATGTCATTTATGAATTAGTTAGTGGATTAACTTAATTCTTAACTAAGACACACTCCTTAAATCATGGAGAAAATCCCCTAAATTAGGGAATGTGTCCCGAAACTAAGGTTTTGTCTCATGGGTGATCTAGGAGGTTTTTTTGGGTGTGGTTTGTCCCATTATACTCATCAACACGTGCTATAGGAGGGTTATCTACTCTAACACCCCCCCCCCCCATAAGATTAACCAGGAAAAAAAATAAGTAAAAAGAAATGGATCCTGATAATTTGTAGCCATATTAGGTACTCATGCAAAAAAAAAATGATTCTCTATAAAATTGGGAAAGAGGGAAAAAACTCAGTGGGAACCCCCCCCCCCCCCCATAAAAGAGAATGTGAAAAGAATGTGAGAAGAAGGTTTTAGGGATCCTCCTTCATAATTTATTTGACTCCCAATGAAGCTCGCAACTGGATGAATAACTTGCCAACAAATACTTGGTAAACATATATGCAATCTACTGAGAGGAAGGGAAGAATTGTAAATATAGGATCCCATCATAGATCAATCCTCTGATATAGTGCATATGGATTTCTATGTGCTTGGTCCATTGGCATTGAAAAATATCTCTTAAAATCTAAATGGATCCCTATTTGTCACAAAATATGATGGTAGGTCTGTGAAACTCTATTCCAAACTCAATGAGAATATGGTGTAACCAAATGGCTTATGTTGCAACATTTATTGCTCCTCTGTACTCTGTTTTCGTTGTTGATAGAGAAATAGTGGCTTGTATTTTACTTGACCAAAAAATAGGTTGCGATCCCAAACTAAAGAAGTAACCAGAGGTAGAGTTGCGGCATGTTCCATCACCATCCCAATCAAAATCTATGTATCCAACTAAGTCAAATTTGCAAGCAGCATCATAGTGGATTCCATAATTATATGTTCCCTTTGCATAATGGAGTATTCTTTTGGAAACCTTCTAATGCAACTCATGTGGTTCTTGCATGTATCTAGAGATTTCCCAACTGCAAAAGAGATATATGTTTGACTATATGTAAGATAAATAAGTATCCCAACTAACTATCTATACAGGGTACAATCAACCTACGGTGTAGTCCCTCCATATTCTAGTTGGACTCCAGAAAGAAAGGGAAATGGAGCAAGATTGAAATCATTCATTTTGAATCGAGTGATGATATATTTGGCATACTTAGACTATGTTAAGGTGACCCCAAAATATGATTGGGTGATTTGGAGTCCAAGAAATAATTGTAACAGTCCTAAGTTAGTCATGAAAAATATGTCATGCAAGGAATATTCAAACCATGCAATGGAGCTCCCAGTAATGAGGAGATCATCCACATATAGTACAATAAGTAAGCGAGATATGTGTTATCGAATCATATACACATTTGGATATGAATTACATCTTGATAAATTTTTGGACAGAAGAAAAGAATCCATTTTTGTATACCAAGCTTGAGGAGCTTGTTTCAATCCATATAAAGATTTCTTTAATTTGCATACCAAAGATGAATTTTGAATGTACCCTGGTGGTTTCTCCATGTAGATATATTCTTCAAGGTCCCCATGAAGAAAGGAACTCTTCACATCCACATGGTGTATATCCCATTTTTGTGTAGTTTCTATGACAAGAACAAGTCAAATTGAATCCATCTTTACAGCTGGAGAAAATGTTTCTATGTAGTCAATGCCATGTATCTGAGAGAATCCTTTGGATACCAATATTTATTTGTACTTGTTGATAGTTCCATTGGATACCATTTTGGTTTTATAGATACATTTTCATCGAATCAATTTTCTCTCTTTTGGAAGAGGTACCAAATCCCAAGTTTTGTTGTCCATGAATGACTGATTTTTTTCATTCGTGGAAGCCTCCCAATGAGGATTGTTGGAGGATTCCCCATGGGTGAGGCCACCATGTGGAAATTAGTGGGTATAAATGGCTCTATGGCTTCAAGAGTGTGAGTGGTAGCATAAAACTCAGAACAAATTCTTCAAGTATAGGCAGGATCACCCACTAGTTCACCAACTACTTTTAGTGTTTGTTTTTCCCAAAGAGGCTGAATTATTTGGTCTGCAACACACTCATTTGTAGAAATATCATCATCATATGTATGAGAATATTAAGATGTATCTAAATCATGTCCTAAGTGTGTGATTGAAGATATATTTTTGAATAAAGAAGGTAGACGCGAAACATCTTGAAACTACCCATCTTTTTGTAAAATATCACCTTTTCCACATACCTTGATTGGAGTATTCTTTCCCATGATTACCTATTGGATAGAGGATGGATGCAAGGAGTTGAACATGTCTTTTGATGAATCCATATGATTTGAAGCTTCAAAATCTAGGATCCAAGAGGATTATTTTGAAGTTGAAGTTGTTATGAGTGCATGTCCCCTTTAAGGAGGGGGTCTTGAAATGCATACTTTGTCTTCATTTTCTTCAAAGATTTTCTTAACCCTAAAATTTTATTGTTTATGAGGTACCTTTTGTAATAGGTATATATGGGCAGCTCCTTCCCTTGTTTGTCATAAAAACCTTGGAACTTTTCTCCTTCTTTCCTTTGTATGAGGGCTTATGCTGAGTGGTTTTTTTCTTGTCTTCATTTGCTACAAGTGCATGAGAATTTGAGGAAATTTGTAGGCCCATTTGAGAAATCTTATCTTGTTCTTGAATAAGAGAGGAAACAAAGACATATAGAGAAGGCATCGTGAAGAATGCTCTAAGTTCTAATCTAGTAGATTGAAATGAAGAAACAAAAGTGTTGAATTTAGGACCCAATTTAGAAAGGATAGAGAGTACCATTTGAGTGTCTTCTTTGGTGATGTTTCACATATTGAGATGAAATAGTATATATGTGAATTTTGAAAAGAACTCTTGTACTAAATTGATCTTGGTTTCAGATGCATTAACTCTACCTCTAAAACATGACCCCTCATCTCATCTTATGTACCAAAGAGTTTGGATAGGGAGCTCCATATTTCATTGGGGGTATTATTGTCTTGAATATGGTAGAGTAGGTTACGGGATACTTGGATTTCTCAACAAGAGAAATTGGTTCCAACTCATTTCTCGTGGTCATTCAATACAGGCCCTTCTTTCTTAATAACATCTCCAATCTTGGATTCCATTCAAAGTAATTTGAGGGGGCTAGTAGCTGATCATAAGGTAATCTATGGCTACAAGAAAATTCTTTGATGGATGCAAAACCTTATGTAATGTCTACAACAAACTTGCTTCCTTAGTGGAGCCAAAGGAGCCTCCCTCAAACTGAAAAAGTGGTGGTTTTAAAAAACCTTTTTTAAAGAAAAGGGCCTCTTTTGGTGGCTTCAAAAGCCTTTTTTGGTAGCTGCAAAATCTTTTTTGGTGGCGCCAAAAGCATCCTTTGTGGCTGCAAAATCCCTTCTCAACCTATAAAAGCTTGATAAACAATATTAGCATACTAGATAATTTAGCACCCCCTAGCTCTAATACTGTATAAGATTTGAGAATTCATAGATCTAGGTGCAAAAGATAATAAGGTATGATGATTAAATCAAGCATGAACAATTGTGCAATAATTAACATGAACCATTACACAGTAACCTTGAAGAGAAGAAATACAATTATCGTATTATCAGAGTGACTAAATGAAAGAAAGATGTTACAATATATATAGGAACAATTCGAATTAGGTTAAGGAGAAAATTGAACTATCTATAACATGAAAAGAGGGTTCATGATATGCACGGAGGGCTAGTCAGGAATAAATTAGAGTAGATAACCCTAATTAGTCATGCATGCACTCATAAACTGAGTTTAATTGATTAAGGAACTCATTGTTCACTCAGTTAAACTAAATAATGCATGCAGTTTCCTAAAATCACTCAAAAGAGGGCGCTACTTGACCAACTGGGGTGCTAATGAGTGTTTGGGGTAGTTGGGTGTTAGTTAGGACTTATTTAGTGGAGTAACTTAAGTCTTAACTGAGACACACTCCTTAAAGCATGGAGAAAATCCCCAAATTAGGTCATGTTCCCCCCAAATCAGAGAAGATGCCCCCAAAACTAGGGTTTTTTCTCATGGATGATTCAAGTGGTGTGTTGGGGTGTGGTTTGTCCCATTAGACTCATCAACACATGAAGTAGGAGGTTTATTTACTCTAACAAAAGTTACAAAGAAAATAAGAGACCTATGTTTTTTAGAAATTTGGCATATGACTAAATAAAAATAAATAAAAAATACAAAAAAATATTTTATTTCGCATATGTGTGTGTGTGTGTGTGTGTGTGTGTGTGTGTGTGTGGAATTTTCACACAAAACTCTATAAGTCCTTGAAATTTCATTAGCAACAAACACTAGATCATAAGTAGATTCGATGTTGAAAAACATGGAAATAAAAAAATGGATAAGTTTTGTTATTTGTAGGTGGAACCTATAGAGTTGAAAAAATGAACCTAAAATCAAAGTTGATAACTCATCCACCACATAGATTAAAAAATTAGATTGTGATATTTTTTTCTAAATTAGGAATGTGAACTACACGCATTATTAACACATTCATGTTATTATTCCAAAAACGGTGTGCATGCAGATTAACATGCAATGTTATTAACCTGCATGTGTTAAAAAACAAATACATTATATCTCCTCATTAGGTTCCAAGTTATTTTTCTATGTCTATGCACCCTAGCTTGAAATGGTTGATATACTCACACCCGTATGTGATTTATCTCCTGGATGCCATCCTTCAATGTGATTATGGGTGATTTAAATGAACAAATCCATCTATAATATTAATAATATAGTAGAAAGGATTTCCCACTCTTGTTCCATCAACAGAAAAGTAGAGGCCCTTTGAGGCCCACTCCTCTCTCTCTCTCTCTCTCTCTCTCTCTCTCTCTCTAAACCTTACTAAGCCCCTCTCTCTCACTCTCACTCTCCCTTAATCCTCCAACTACCCCTAACCCACACCCCTCTCTCTCTCCCCCAACCCTCCCCCCCTCTCTCTCCCTCTGTAAACCATCACCTACCCCACACCCATAACCACCCCCCTCTCTCTTCTACTCCCCCTACCTCTCTCTCTCTCTCTCTCTCTCTCTCTCTCTCCTACCCCCCTCCCCCTAACCACCACACCACCTCGATCTCTCCCCCAACACACCCTCTCATACTCTATCTCCCATAATCCCCGCCCCCTCCCCCTAACCCCTCTCTCACTCTCTATCTCTTCACTACTCATCCACCTACCCTAATCCCCACCCCTATCTCTCTTTGTCAACCCCCTAACACCCCCCTCTCTCTCTCAGAACTAACCCCATATTTCTCTCTCTCTCTCTCTCTCTCTCTCTAACAACCAATGTCACTCCTCTTTCCTAATCCCCCTCCCCCTATAGCTAACCACCACATCCCCTAACCATTACTAACCCACTCTCTCACTCTTTATCTCTTCCCTACTCCTCGACCTACCCCTAACCCCAACCCTCTCTCTCTTCCAACCCAATAACACCCCTCCTCTTTCTCTACCCCTAACCCCCACTCCCCCCCTCTCTAAACCCCATATACCCCATTTAGCACTAACCAAACCTCTCTCTATCTCTCTCTTACTCCCTCATCCCCCCCCTCTCTATCTCTCTCTTACTCCCTCATCCCTCCCCCCCCTCTCTCTCTCTCTCTCTACACCTAACCACCCCCACCCATCTTTCCCTCATAATATCCCCCCCCCACAACTAACCACCCCCTATCTCTCTCCACCCCCTACTTATCCCCCTACCTCTCTCTCTCTCTCTCTCTCCTAATCACCCTCCCACTACCACTAACCACCCTCTCTCTCTCTCGCTTCCCCTACCCATAATCCTCTTTCTCTCTCTACCATTGAACCCCCTTTCTCTCTCCCTATATCCTTCCTCCTACTACCACTAACTACTTCCCCCCCACTCTCTCTTCATTTATCTCTCTAACCCCCTCCTAATACCCTACCTCTAAATACCCCCTATCCCTTTACCCCTAACCATCCCCCTCTCTATCTCTCTCTTAATCCCCCAACCTCCCTCTCTCCATCTCTCCTAATCCCCGCCACTCCTCTCTCTCTCTCTCTCTCTATCTATCTATCTCCACTACTCCTTACCCCTAACCACCCCCTCCCCTCTCTCCCCCCTAATCCTCCTCTGCTCTACATCTAACTACCACCTATCTCTCTCTCCACCCCCTACTTCTACCCCCACCGTTAACCTCCCTCTCTCTCTCTCTCTCTCTCTCTCTCTCTCTCTCTCTCTACCCCCCCCTCTCCTCTCCTTATCCCCATTCCTAACCCTATACCCCTCTCTCCTACTCCACCCTACCCCTGACCCCCCACTCTCTCTCTCTCTGCCCCCTTATACTCCTCCCCTACCACTAACCTTAGCTCTATCTCTTTCTCTCTCCCTCCCCCCCCCCCCGCAACCCCTCCCCCCTAACCACCACACCAGCTCTCTCTCTCACCTACTTCCCCTACCCCTAACCCCCCTCTCTCACTATTTATCTCTTCACTACTCATCCACCTACCCTAATCCCCACCCCTATCTCTCTCTCCACCAACCCCCTAACACCTCCCCCTCTCTCTCTAACCACCACACCTCTCTCTCTCTCTCTCTCTCTCTCTCTCTCTCTCTCTCTCTCTTTCTCTCTCTCTCGTGCTCGCTCCTTAACCCCCCTAACCCTAACCATATCCCCACCAATATCATTCTCTCTCCTACTCCCCGTACCCCTATGTCATGTCCCCAAATTTTTCATTGGGTCACAATGGCCTAAGCCACTTGGCCATATTCATGATAGTTTGTCAAATTGATGCTAAGGGTCAAATAATTGTCAAGAATGATTTCCAAGTTACTAATAATGTAAAATTAGATCCAAATGGACAAGGTGGATCACATTAAGAGAAAATTCCCAATTGAAAGTTTGTAATATACCCATCCAAATGAACTGTCATGGAGGAAAATTACTAGTTCCCTAGATTGGGGGTGGAAGCATTAAAAGTTGGAATAAGGGAGCTACAAGACCCAAAATGACCTTAGACTTACAAATTCACATTAAATGGGTCAAATAAATAATAATAGAAAGAAAATAAGGTGGCATTGGATCATGAGGGCACATAAGAGGTTGTGGGACCCACATGTGGCAAGATTTCCCACTACACTTGGCATTATTCTCTCACCAATTCGAGTTCAATATGAAGGGTAATATACTTGGCATATTTGAAGAGGTATTACTCATGGCATGAATCATTTAATTTCAAATTGGAGTGGAAGAGTAACTCCCATGGAAGAGGAAGCGGCATCTTAGAAGAATTGTGACACTTGGAGCTAGATTCTCTAACTCTTATGACAAAAATGATGCAGATTCTATGACACTCATGAAAAAGTTCAGACCTGATTGCTGACGTCTAACATATATGACATGTCAGAGCTAAAATTATCCTCCAATAGGTGCACAAGGGGAGTTATGGCAGCCAATATTCCCCCATTCAAATTGATGGAAGAGGAGAGCTAGGAAAAGTTGGACAAGTGGCATTCATGGGAATCTCTTCCTAATTCGATTTGGGATGAGTCTCTTGGAGGGAATTCAAGATAAGGAGGCCTTGGGAGGTTAATAAAAGAGAAGAATAAATAAGGAGAGCATCTTTTGATCGTTTATCATTTTGGAAAAAACTGGAGAGCTTAGCTTATCCTTGCAAGGTGGATGCTTATCCTTCTTGCCTTCGAACCAATTTCGAGGATAAAAGATTCCCATCCTAGTTGGTTGATGGAGTGGCCATTCACAACTCTCAAAAGAGATTCATGGATATTTTTTGATGCAGGTTCAGACCCCAATTGAGTTTGAGTTCATCTTCTCTCATTCTTCTCTATGCCTATTCTACTATCTTTCTCTCAATGCCATCTAAATGTGCAAGGGCGCACTTGTTGTTGCATATAGTTAGTGAAGGACTATTATTTTGACTTCATGGACATGTTATTTTCTATATATATTTGTAATAATCATATCATGAGATCCATAACTCGAAACATTATGTATTTCAAGTCATATTTATATTCAAGGAGGAGATTCGAGCCATTTTCCCCATAGCTTTTGCATAGCGCACTTGTTGTTGCATATAGTTATTGAAGGACTGTTATTTCGACTTTATGGACATGTTAGATGCTATATATCGCTTTAATAATCATATCATGAGAGCCACATCTCGAAACATTATGTATTTCAAGTGATATTTACATTCAAGGAAGAGATTCGAGCCATTTTCCCCATAGCATTTGCATAGTGATTTTGGAATGATATTGTACATGTTTTATATCATAGTTTTTTGAGTTATTTATCATGTTATGAGCTTCATATGAAGTTACCTTGATGGTACAAATGATGTGTACAGACCTCTGAATTGTTACTATGGTTTATGAAGAAATTTGAGACTCCTTGCCCACCAATTTCACCTCAAAAACTAGACTCTAGAAGTTGTTGTTCATTAGGATTCCTATTCAACCCTAAAACCAAAACTAATTCTGCACATATATTTTTCCTAATGTCCTCTAACAGATCCAAGTCTCAGACCAAGACCTAGGGGGGATCTCCACTTCTCAAATTAACTACTCTTGTTCTGAAAATTATTCACATGCAATTTGTAGACAATGGATGGGTATATCAGTTGTTTGTATTTCTTATCGGTGTGTTAATATTTACTATTCCCCATCAATACCTTCCTCCCCAAATTCTAAATCATTTGGAGGTGTTTGAAACCATTTGTAAACAAAACCCTAGAGTCAAAACAAGGTGAATCCAAGGAATTTCCTTTGAAGGGACATTACAGTGGTATCAGAGCATGGTCCTTACACCTGTGTATTAATATCATACATTTCATAATAATTTTCAGCCATGTCTTACTATTATGATGACTCCTGGAGAGAGAAAAGTGGGTGAAAGCAGAACGTAATGTAAAAAGTATATTTGATAAAATGTAGAAGATGATTACAACAATCGTGCCCCGGGTAATTTATACCCTAAATGGGGAAGAGAGGTGACTTGAGGTGACTTTTCAAGTCACCTCTTAGTTTAATTACATTAATTTACTAAAATTAACCTAGCTTAGTATTTTAAAATTAGCATTTGTAACATTGCCTTCTTCTTTTTAAAATGCTTTGTCCTCAAAGCAGGGTAATGATGGATATTGCTGAACGAATTTCTCGGTTTCCCATGATGCGTCTTCTTCTGGGCAAATCTTCCATTTAATGAGGTATTCCTTGATCCTTCTAGTGCGTAATTTCCATTCTCTGATGTTGATGATAGCTTCTAGTTCTAAGATAAGTTTCCCTTCTTCGTCAAGAGCGGGAAGTGTTATTTGAATGGATTGATGCTGACCCAACAATTTTTTAAAATTTGAGACATGAAAGACGTTGTGAATTCGACTCGAATCGGGTAACTTCAATTCGTATGCTACCGGGCTAATTTTTCTGACAATTTGCTAGGGTCCATAGAACTTGGGTGCCAATTTGTTTTTTCCTTGTTGTTTTAGCGACAATTGTTTGTATGGTTGAAGCCTTACAAATACCCAATCTGCTAATTCAAACTCTCTTTCTGTTCTATGTTGATCTGCTTGCTACTTCATACAATTTTGTGCCATAGATAAATTATCCTCCAGTACTTGCATTACTCGTTGATTTTCTTCAAGTTGACTTTTTACTGCGGGTACTTTTGCATTACCTTGAACGAATTCCTTCCATCTGGGCAGCTCATAACTATACAATGCTTGAAAGGGTGTCATCTTAGTTGACATGTGATAGGTAGTGTTATACCACCATTCAACAAGGTGTAACCATTTGTTCTGTTTGTCAGTGACGAAACTATGAAGATACGCTTCCAGACATTTGTTGACAACTTCTGTTTTCCCATCTGTCTATGGATGATAAGCTGAACTCATGTTAAGAGTGATCCCAATTTGTTTGCATAATTCCTTCCAAAAATTGCTTGTGAATTTGGCATCTCTATCGCTAACGATAATTCTTGGGAATCCATGTAATTTGTAAATATTTTTACAAAATACTTCCGCGATTTGTTTAACGGAATCAGTTTTCTTGATACCCATAAAATGTGCATATTTCGTTAATCGGTCCACTACCACGAAGATTTTTTCCTTACTATCAAATAGGGGTAACCCTTCAATAAAATCCATAGAGATTTCCTCCCACTTTTGCTTCGGAATGTTTAGTGGGTGGAGTAGCCTTGGAGTCATCACGTTTTTGCTTTTATTCCTTTGACATTTGTCGCATTCGGCTACATATTTTTGAATGTCTTTATGCATTCCTTTCCAATAGAACGATTGTATGGGATTGTAATATGTCTTGAAAAATCCTACATGTCCTGCGGTGGGTGAATCGTGAGCTTCTATCATCACCTTAGTTTTAAACCTTGATGTTGGGTTTAAATAGATCCTTTCTTTGTACCACAAGATGTCGTTTCGCCACTCGAATTTTGGACCTCTATTCGGATCTTCGATTAAGGCGCAAGTGTTTGGGTCTTTAGCATATTCTTTTTGTATTTCGTCCAACCACTCTGGAATAACAATTGAAATTGCATATGTCTGGGCTTCATCCTTCCTAGATAGAGCATCAACGGCTATATTGTCTTTCCCTTTTTTATGTAATATCTCCAGATCAAAAGTAGCAATTTTTTCTATCCACTTCTGTTGTTCTGTTGACAATGTCTTTTGTTGAAGGAGATATTGAAGACTGTTATGGTATGTTCTTATCAATATTTTTCTCCCTAAAAGGTATGGTCGCCATTTTATTAAGGCATGTATAATGGCCAGTATCTCTTTATCGTAAGTGGACCTCAACTTTCTCTCTTATTGAGCTTTCTACTTTCGAATGCTATTGGGTGACCTTCTTGCATCAAAACTGCTCCTAGTCCGAAACCTGAGGCATCGCATTCAACTGCAAAAGGTTTTGTGAAGTCATGCGTGGCTAATACAGGTGTTGAAGACATCATGCATTTTAATGTTTCAAAACATTTTTCTGTTTCACTATTCCATTGGAAGGAATTCTTCTTCAATAAATTTGTGAGAGGGGTTGTTTTATGGGCGTAATATTTTACAAATCTTCGATAGTATCCTGTTAGGCCTAGGAATCCCCTTAGTTTTGATTAGTTATTGGGTTTGGGCCTTTCCACGATTGCCTTGATTTTACTTGGATCAACTTTAACTCCTTCCTTCGATATCTTATGGCCCAGGTAGTCCACTTCCTCTTTTCCAAAGGTGCACTTAGACCTTTTTGCATAGAATTGGTTTTCTTCCAAAATGGTAAGTACTTGACTTAAGTGTTCTAGATGCTCCTTCCATGTTTTTCTATATCTGAGGATGTCATCGAAAAATACTAGTATGAATTTTCTTAAAAATGGATGGAACAATTCGTTCATTGCGGCTTGAAACGTAGATGGAGCGTTAGTCAAACCGAAGGGCATTACTTTGAACTCATAATGGCCTTCATGAGTGCAAAAAGCAGTTTTTGCTATGTCTTCCACTCTAACTTTGATTTGATAATAGCTAGATCGAAGATCCAATTTTGAGAAATACTTGGCCCCACGAAGTTCATCGAGCATCTCATCAATGAACAGAATCGAAAATTTATTTTTGATAGTTATTTTGTTCAGTCCTCTATAATCTATGCATAATCTGAATGAACCATCCTTCTTTCGTACTAACACTACTGGGGGCTGCATACGGGATTCTACTTTTTGAAATGACACCGCATTCTAGAAGATCTTGAGTTAGCCTTTCGATCTCTATTTTATCATGATGTGGATATCTGTATGGTTTGCTATTGACAGGTTTTGACCCTGGTTCAATCTCAATTATGTGTTCAATCTTCCTGTTTGGTGGGAGCTCCATCGGAAGCTCTTGGAACACCTTGTGATGTTTTTGAATTAGATTTTGTATCTCTGGTTGTTTGTCCATATCTCCTTCATATGTTAGAAGCTCCATTTCTTGACATTGAAGTATGTACGCTGGTGCGCCTTTCCGAAGTAGCTTTTCCATCTGATGTGATGTAACTAACTGTGTCGGAGGTGGTTGGAACCCATATAACTTGTATGTCTTCCTAAGTGACTGGAATTCAATAAAATGCTCTTGGTGATTTGTAGAGTATGTACCCAAGGTTCGTAACCATTGTATTCCTAATACTACATCAACTCCTCCCAGCGATACCGCAAAGAAATCTGATTCTAAGTTGTACTCTTGCAATTGTAACTTGACCTTGTGACATTTTTCCATGTTGTCAATCTTCTTGCCATCTGCTACCATAACCTTCATGTTAGGTACCGGAAAGATAAATAGGTTAAATACTTTAGCAAGGTTGACATTAACGAAGTTATGGGTGCTACCACTGTCAATGAGAACTGTGACGTTATTCTTTTTTATATGTCCTTTAATATTCAATGTTCGTGGTTGGGATATTTCGGTAATAGCGGCTAATGAGATTTTTGGGGTGTTGTCCTCGATTTCTATTTGGTAGTCTGGTTGACTATTCATATCATTCTCAATTGGTTCCTCGACTTCCAACTCTGCTTCTTCTGCTTCACAGCCATACAATTTCTTTTGTAAGCATCTGTGCTTAGGATCCCATTTGTCTCCACAGAACTTGCATTTCCCTTCCCTTATTCTTTGGGCCTCTAAACTGGGCTTCGTTCCTTCCCTGAGTTGTGGCGGTGTATATCTTGGATTTCCCGTGTATGTTGATTGGAAGGGCTTCCTTTTGTAGTCGTCCTTATCAAAATTTGTATGAACAGGTTTCTTGAATTTGTTTTCAATGATCCCTTCTTTACGTCGGGATTCCTCCATGATTGAGATGTTATGTAACTCTAGTTCATCACAGATGTGCTGTTTAAGACCGTGTATGTAGGTCTATAAGCGCTGGTCATCGGTTAACTCTAGAACTCGAGTCGACAGCGCTTCCCACTCACAGGTGTACTCATCAACACTGCTTTTCTGTTTTAACCTTGTGATTTTGGAAAAGAAGTCTTTTTCTTCAACGCCTTGGAATCTTTTAATGAGGTCATTCTTGAAACTAACCCAGTTGTGAGAACAGATTCTTGCAGTTTTCTTCCACCATAAGTACCAATTGTAAGCGTTTCCTTCTAGATGCATGGCGGCATATTTAACTTTCGCCTCTTCATAATGGATATTGTGGATGTCTAAGTATTCCTCGGCTTTGTTAACCCACGCTATGCACTGTCGTTCGTCCCCATCATATTTGGGTAGCTCGACTTTCACCCGAATTTGGCGTCCTTGTGTGTATGAGAATGATGACGATATGTTGAAAGGATCTGGTTGCTCCAGTGTTCTGGGAGAGTTGGGTTGCAGATCTTTTGGTACTGGTAATATTTCCAAGATGGCTTTTAAAACTGCCTCATTTTTCTTTTGATTGTCTTGTAGAGTGAGAACAGAATTCTCTATTTGTGATGTGATTTGTGTCCAAGTCGCTACCAAATTGTCACTGGTTTGATCGATCTTTTCCTTGAGTTCCTCATAGTTATTCTTAATCTTCTCATTGATTGAGTCCAATCGGGCATTTAATTCACTCATTGATCTGGTGATTGGTGGAATCTTCTCGGCGCTAAACGTGGATTTATTTTTATTTGTTATACGAAGCCAGCCCGCCGTGATTTTTTTTAACTAATTATAATAATTATTATTATTATTATAATATAGTTTTTTTTATTAATAATAATATTAATATACAATAATATTATTAAATATTATTAATATTAAAGTATTAATATATAAACAAAGGCAGCTGGACGACGTGGAGTTTGATGGGGAAGGCACTGTGGAGGGGGCAGGCCATGGGGAAGCAGCGTGAGGAATTGTAGCGTGACTAGGGGACGACAGGGAGGGAGGAGCAATGGGGTGTTGAGTGAGCAGGAAGAGGAGAAGCGCGGAGTAGGAGTGGACACGGTGTGGGATATGGCAGGAGATAGCGGTGTGTAGGTGAACGTGGAGGACGAGTGGACGCGGAGGAGGAGTGGACGCGGTGTGCAGGTGAACATGGAGGAGGAGTGGACGTGGTGTGGGAGATGATGGAAGGAAGAGCGTGGAGCAGGAGCAGGCTGGAGGAGCGTGCAGGAGGGAGCAGGGAGTATGTAAGTGGTGGGCAGCGGAATTGGAGTGGTCAGGTGCCGAGAGCCGAGAGAGAGGTGGCAACTGGTGGGGGGGGAGGCGTGAGCATGTGAAGGTTGGTGGCAACGGAGGTGGAGGGTGCAATGTGGTGGGCTGGTGCCGAGAGCCGAGAGGCTCTGATACCAATGGAGAGAGAAAAGTGGGTGAAAGCAAAATGTAATGTAAAAAGTATATTTGATAAAATGTAGGATATGATTACAACAATCATGCCCCGAGTAATTTATACCCTAAATGGGGAAGAGATGTGACTTTTCAAGTCACCTCTTAGTTTAATTACATTAATTTACCAAAATTGACCTAGCTTAATATTTTAAAATTAGCATTTGTAACAAATCCTATGAGTACAATCCTTATGAGCAGTATGAAGATGATTATGAGCAATATGAAGAAGAATGTGAATGGTATGAGGAAGAGGTTCCATCATGAAGCACTTCTTACAATTCCATAAGGAATGAAGGTTATTCTTATGACCCTATTTATGATTGAGATGTATGTGTTGAACCACCAAAGGATAATTATATGAATGAATTAAAAATATTGAGAGTAACATGTAAAACCTTTCCCCAACAATATCAGGCATATCTTGATGTGTATAAGGGAGATACACAAAAGGCCATTCATTTTGAAGACTTTTTTTATTGGGTGTTTGAAAATAGGCCCAAAAATGAAGATGTGGATTTAGTGAAGAAAGGTCTATGCCCTTCTTGAAAAATACCTTGGAGAGCAACTCATATATGTTTGGGTGAAAAGGAGGAGCGAAATGAGGAGACCCATGAGCCACTTAGTTATGAAGGTGGTGAAGCAGAAGAAGCATTACATGAAGAGGATCGAAAATCACTCCCAAGTGACTCTGAAAAATATGAAGAAACATCACATGATCATGAAGAAGACTCCATTGAAAATATTGAAGATCACTCTGAGACACATTCTACTTTGGACTTGAATCAAAGAGCATCTATTGGTGGATGCTTTAACTATGAAGGAGTACCTACTGATGGGTGCTCACACCTCTATGTTGGTGAAATAGAGATCACTTTTGAAAGTGTTGTTTCAATCATAAGTTCCATTATGCATGAAAATGAATACCTTGTAGCAGTTGAAGAAGAACCAAGATCAACTTCCCCATCACCACTTGAGCTTCATGAAGTTGGTCCAAGCAGAAAGTAAAAAGAAGAGGAGGCCCCCCTACAAGAGCCTATTTTTCTTGAAGGGTCATCAAAGATGAATGAAAAGAAGATCCAAGAGACCCTTAGCACAATCCATGACACTAGATCATTGGTGTCAAATTCTTGTTGGATATTTTCTTCATTGAAGGATCCATCCTTCCTTGAAGACATGGAGAAGATTCAAAGAGCAATGTGCAACATCGAAGGTAATGCCATGTCTTTGATTTTTGATAGAAACAATTTGGTTGAGCTTAATGAATGGTTACATGGAGAATACTTGAAGAATAATGAGGATATTCATAAGCTCAAAACGCAAAATGAGCAACTTCTTGATAGGTTTCAAGATACTTGTTCTTCCTCCTATGTTTTAGATTGTCAATTAGTAGATTGCTTGGAGGGTTCTCATGACATGATGGATCATGAGAAACATGGTAACTTGTAGGTGCTTGATGTGTTTGAAGATGAGCTTGATGAGAACCAAGCACTTGTTGTGTTGGAAGAGGAACTTGAGTTGCCTCTTGGAAATGGTTACACAGTTTTTGAAGAAGTGTATGATTCCACTACCTTGGAACCAACCTATGAGGAAATGTTTTCACTTTTGAAGGAGGTGCATGATCCTACCCTTATGGAGCCTTCACATGATGACACTTTTTCATTTTCTGATCATTTGGGTAAGTTGGTTCATTCTCCTACATCCTACACTTCCATATTTTGCAGCATTCATCCTAATGAAGTATGGGTGAAAGGTTTCTTTTTGAAGGTGCCACATGAGGATTATAAAAATCCTATCTCCCCTTTTGAGGATGACATGACTAGAGCACTTTATTTTTTTCATTTGCAGCAGCATCCTTTGTTACTTTATGATGGTACACATCTACATGGATGCACCTATGATGTTCACTTGAATCACTTGAAGGCTCATGATTTTCCTTGCTCCTTGCTCAATTCAATTGATGTTGGAGGAACTTCATCCAATACTTGGGTGAAAAGATATATGATTGAAGAAAATTCTTATTGGAAGCAACATCATTTGTTATTTCTTGATGATGCGCATATACATGGATGCACTTATGATGTTCACTTGAGTCACTTGAAGACTCGTGATTTTCCTTGCTCCTTGCTTAGTTCAATTGATGTTGGAGGAACTTCATCCAATACCTAGGTGAAGAGATATATGATTGGAGAAAATTCTTATTGGAAGCAAAATCCTTTGTTATTTCTTGTTGATACACATATTCATGGATGCACAAATGGTACTTCTGTGATACCCTTGAAGAGTCATTGTTTTCTTTGCTCCCTACTTGGTTCAGATTTTAGTGGAGATTCTTCATTCACTTCTTGGATGAAAGAATACATGGCTAATTATTTTGATGCATCTTACATACTTTTGCAGCATCATTATAGGACATGAGATCCTCACCTATGTCATTGGAGAATATTTGATTGGTCACTTGATGCTTGTATGCACTTGGAAAATTGTGGTCTACTTACTTGGAGGTATGAGCACTTTCATGATTCTTTGATGAGTCACCTCCTTGATGTACATTTTTATTATGTTGTTATCTACTTTGGTGATCTATCTTTTGTACTTATGATGTTTGGAAGAATGCATACAAGGAAATGGGATCCACAAATTCTCTTTCCTAATGGTATGGGTTGGAGAGCACTCCTAATTGTTGGAGTGCAATACAAGCAATGGGACCCTGGGATAATTTTTAGTCTCATTGGTTTCAATTTTTTGGGGAAACAAGTAGTATGGGATATTGAGTCCCCACTTAATAAGGTGATTTTAATCAGAGCAGTGCAGCAGTAAGCATGGTGGTTCCTCTCTAAAATTTTCATGGAATATTGAAGACTCAAAGTTGGGCAACTCAGTGGTAACTTCAAAGAATTATACAGTGGTATCAGAAAAGGTTTCCAAAATATGAAAGATGTAAAGAGTAATTGTGCAAACTTTGTTTTGATGGATTTAATTAATATTTTGGTGTTTAGTGGTGATGTTATAGGGGATATAAATATGAAAAAGAAAATCCCCCTCTCCTTTCTTTTGGAAACACACAATTGTAGTACATGAGTGCCACTACTCAGATTTTTAGAATGAAAGTTTTGTAAAGAAATCAGGTTCTTCAACATACATGTTTGAAATTGCTTGAGGACAAGCAATATTGGGAGGGAAGGAGTTTTCATGTCCCCAAATTTTTCATTCGGTCACAATGGCCTAAGCCACTTGGCCATATTCATGATAATTTGTCACATTGATGCTAAGGGTCGAATGATTGCCAAGAATGATGTCCAAGTTAGTAATAATGTAAAATTAGATCCAAATGGACAAGGTGGGTCACATTAAGATAAAATTCCCAATTCAATGTTTGTAATATACCCATCCAAATGAACTATCATGGAGGAAAATTAATAGTTCCCTAGGTTGGGGGTGGAAGCATTAAAAGGTGGAATAAGGGAGCTACAAGACCCAAAATGACCTTAGACTTAAAAATTCACATTAAATGGGTCAAATAAATAATAATAAAAATAAAATAAGGTGGCATTGGATCATGAGGGCACATAAGAGGTTGTGGGACCCACATGTGGCATGATTCCCCACTACACTTGGCATTATTCTCTCACCAATTCGAGTTCAAGATGAAGGGTAACATACTTGGGGGATTTGAAGAGGTATTATTCATGGCATGAATCATGTAAGGTCGAATTGGAGTGGAAGAGTAACTCCCATGAAAGAGGAAGAGGCATCTTAGAAAAATTGTGACACTTGGAACTAGATTCCCTAACTCCTATGACAACAATCATGAAGATTCTATGAAACTTATGAAAAAGTTTAGACCTGATTGCTGAAATATGACATATATGACATGTCAGGGCTAAAATTATCCTCCAATAGGGTGCACAAGGGGATTATGGCAGCCAAGATTCCCCCATTCGAAATGATGGAAGAGGAGAGCTAGGAAAAGTTGGACAACTAGCATTCATGGGAATCTCTCCCTAATTCGAGTTGGAATGAGTCTCTTGGAGGGAATTCGAGATAAGGAGTCATTGGGAGTTTAATAAAAGAAAAGAATAAATAAGGAGAGTATCTTTTGATCATTTCTCATTTTGGAAAAAATTGGAGAGCCTAGCTTGTCCTTGCAAGGTGGATGCTTTTCCTTCTTGCCTTAGAACCAATTTCGAGGGTGAAAGATTCCCATCCTAATTGGTTGATGGAGAGGCCATTCAGACCTCTCAACAGAGCTTCATGGATATTTTTTATGCAGTTTCAAACCCCAACTGAGTTTGATTTCATCTTCTATCATTCTTCTCTATGCATATTCTACTATCTTTCTCTCAATGTCATGTAAATGTGCAAGGGCGCACTTGTTGTTGCATATAGTTAGTGAAGGAATTTTATTTAGATTTCATGGATATGTTAGCTTCTATATATCTCTGTAATAATCATATCATGAGAGCCATAGCTCAAAACATTATGTATTTCAAGTGATATTTACATTCAAGGAGGAGATTCGAGCCATTTTCCCCATAACTTTTGCATAGCGCACTTGTTGTTGCATATAGTTATTGAATGAATGTTATTTCGACTTCATGGCCATGTTAGATAGTATATATCTCTGTAATAATCATATCATGAGAGCCACAGCTCAAAACATTATGTATTTCAAGCGATATTTACATGCAAGGAAGACATTCGAGCCATTTTCCCCATAGCATTTGCATAGTGATTTTGGAATGATATTGTACCTATTTTATATCAGATTTTGATGAGTTATTTATCATTTTATGAGCTGAATATGAAGTTAAATTTATGTCATAAATGATGTGTGCATACCTCTGAAGTGTTACTATGGTTTATGAAGAAATTCGAGACTCCTTGCCCACCAATTTCACCTCAAAAACTAGACTCTATAAGCTGTTGTTCATTAGGATTCCTATTCGACCCTAAAACCAAATCTGATGCTGCACATATATTGTTCCTAATGTCCTCTAACAGATCCAATTCTAAAACCAAGAATTAGTGAATTCTGTACAGTTTTTGGAAGAGCATCTAATGGCAGACCTAGGGGGGATCTCCACTTCTCAAATTAACTAGTCTTGTTCTGAAACTTCTTCCCATGCAATTTGCAGACCATGGATGGTTATATGAGTTGTTTGGATTTTTGATATGTGTGTTAATATGTCCTATTCCCCATCAATACCTTCCTCCCCAAATTTGAAATCATTTGGATGTGTTTGGAGCCAGTTGTAAACAAAACCCTAGAGTCAAAACAAGGTGAATTCAAGGACTTTCCTTTGAAGGAACATTACTCCCTACCCCCCCCTCTCTCACTCTATTTTGTAATTCCCTCTTCTCCTACCACTAACCACCCCATCCATTTATCCTTATTAACCCCCTCTCTCACTTTGTATCTCTTCCCTACTCCTACACCTACCCCAAACCCCCAACCCTCTCTTTCTGCCAACCCACTAACACCCCTCCTCTCTCTCTCTACCCCTAACCCCCCCTCTCCATCTCTCTCTCCCTAAACCACCTCCTACCCCCTTTACCCCTAACCAAACCCCCTCTCTATCTCTCTCTTAATTCTCCAACCCCCCTCTCTCTATATCTTATAATCCCCACCTCTCTCTCTCTCTCTCTCTCTCTCTCTCTCTCCTAATAATCCTCCCCCCTACCCCTAACCACCCCCTATCTCTCTCTCTCTCTCTCCACCCCCTGCTTCTCCCCTTACAACTAACCCCCCAACTCTATCTCTCCAACCCTTACTAACTCTCTCTCTCTCTCTCACTCTCCCCTACTCCTCCAACTAACCCTAACCCCCGCCCTTTCCCTCTCCACCAACCTCTCTCTCTCTCTCTCTCTCTCTCTCTCTCTCTCTCTCTCTCCCCCCATATATCTTTGTCTCTCCTAATCATCCTCCCACTACCACAAACCACCCCCCTCTCTCTCTCTCTCTGCCCCAACCCCTACTCACCCTTCTCTCTCTACTATTGATCCCCCCTATCTCTCTCCCTCTATCCTTCCTACTCTTTCCAATAACCACTCCTCCCCCACTCTCTCATCCTTTCTCTCTCTAACCCCCTCCTACTCCCCTACCCCTAACTACCCCCTACCCTCTTTACCCCTAACCAAACCCCCCCCTCTATCTCTCTCTTACTCCCCCAACCCCCCTCTCTCTATCTCTCCTAATCCCCACCCCCCTCTCTCTATCTGTACTACTCCCCCTACCCTTAACCACACTCACCTCTCTCTCTCTCTCTCTCTCTCTCTCTCTCTCTCTATATATATATATATATATATATATATATACATATATATCCCTTCCCACCCCTCTACCCCTAACCACGGCCCCTCTCTCTATCTCTCTCCTAACCCCCACTCTCTCTCTCCCCCTCCTACTCCTCCCCTACCACTAACCTATACTCTCTCTCTCTCTCTCCTACCCCCTCCCCTTAACAACCACCTCTCTCTCTCTCTCCCTTACTCCCCCTACCCCCAAACCCCCTCTCTAAGTCTCTATCATAATCCCCACCCCCTCCCCCTAACCTCTTCTAACCCCCTATCTCACTCTCTATATCTTCACTACTCATCCAACTACCCTAATCACCACCCCTCTCTCTCTCTCTCCACCAACCCCCTAACACCCTCTCTCTCTCTCCCTCCAACCCACACCCCCCTTTCTCCCCCCAAATCCCCCCCTCTCTATCCTGCACTCTCTCTCTCTCCTTCCTTAACCCCCTAACCATAACCACCTCCCCACCAATATCATGATCTCTCCTACTACCCCTACCCCTAAACCCCCCTATCTCACTCTATTTTGTAATCCCCCTCCTCCTACCACTAACCACCCCCTCCCCTAATCCTTACTAACCCCCTCTCTCATTTTTTATCTCTTCCCTACTCTAACCACCCCCTCCCCTAATCCTTACTAACCCCATCTCTCACTTTTTATCTCTTCCCTAATCTTACACCTACCCCTAACCCCCAACCCTCCCTCTCTTCCAACCTGCTAACAGCCCTCCTCTCTCTCTCTACCTCTAACCCCCCCTCTCCCTCTCCCTAAACCCCCTCCTACCCCCTTTAACCCTAACCAACCCCCCTCTCTATCTCTCTCTTACTCCCCCAACCACCCCTCTCTTCATCTCTCCTAATCCACACCCCTCCCCTCCCATTCTCTCTCTAACCCTCCCCCCCTACTCCTACCCCCCCTTATCTTTCTACCATTGACCCCCCTCTCTCTCTCCCTCTTCCTTCCTACTCCTACCACTAATCACCCTCCCCCCGTCTCTCTTCCTCTTGCTCTCTAACCCCCTCCTACTCCCCTACCCCTAACTACCCCCCTCCTCTCTATCTCTCTCCTACAACCCTTCCCCCTAACTCTCCTTCTCTCTCTATGTCTCCTAATCACCTTCCCTCTACCACTAACTCCCCCCACTCTCTGTCCTTTCCTAATCCCCTCCCCTACCACTAACCATGCCCTCCCCCCACTAACCCCAAATGCACACACGTTTTTAAAATTTTTCGTTAGTGTTCTCGTGCTGCAATATACCAACTTCATTCGATCACTCTTATTTTTAATTTAAAAAAAAAACTACTGACATAATATATATTAAAAAAAAAAAATTGCATATCCCACTTTTACAAAACAAAAAGAATTTGACATCCAAATTTTACAAAACAAATGATCAGAAAAACCCAAACACACGAGATTTTATAATTTAAAAAATATGTTTTAATATTTCTTTTTCAATTTTGGTTCTAATTTACATGTGAATTATTGTAAGGTAACAAAAATACATGTAAAATGTTATACACGTCCATCGAAAACCCTATTTTTCAGGTGTCTTTAATCTTTCGAATACCAAGGTATGCCAAGTAGATCTATGCTTACGTATCGCACATACCGAGGCATGCTAAGTGGATACATGTGACAGATAACTCAATCACCATGTGTATACTCAAATACAGAGGAATATCGAGGTGTCTATCTCAAACCTGAATAAATTTGTGGCGCATGGAATATCAATTAAAATAGAGAAATAGAATACCATGGGTGGAGTAAATGTGAAGTTATCTGTGTAGTGAATACATGTCACATATAAGACATGCCAACTGGATAAGTATCGCATACCTAAGCATGCTAGGCAAATACACACCACATATTAAACATGCCATGCTGTATATGGAGTTGAATCACGTGGAATATCAATTAAAATAGAGAAATGCAATGCCTTGTGTACAGTAAATGTGAAGCTATATTTATATTAAAATATGAATCGAGAGTAAAGAAATGAAATTGGAGTTAGAATTGAATGGGATGGTGTGGAGAGCTCAAAAACACTAAGAATGTTAAACCTGTAATTAATATTTTTAGTAAAAAATGCATGGTAAACAATCCCAGGAAACCAGGTAATCTGTAAAACCTGTAATTAATCTTTTTAGTAAAAAATGTATGGTAAACAATCCCAGAAAACCAAGTAATCCTTAGATCCGAATTCAAATTGGAAATTCAAGTGATTCAGATAACCGAAACCAAATCGGAAAGGTGCGAAAAGATTACCGAAACAACATTTTTTCGGAGACTTGATTAGGTTAAAAGATATATTTAATATCTCACTCCACAGCCGAACATTCTGGCATACCTATCCCCTTTGAAGGATCAGATCGCATAGGAAATGGCAGTTTTTAAAGTTTAAATACAATTTCAAATCCAAGCTAAGGTGAATCACACTGATTCTATTTGTCAAAATCATCTTGAATGGGTAAGTTTTCTGAATATAATCGATTTCAAAGAAGTTCGATGATGAAGAAGCAGAAAGATCGGAGCTCTTGCGGATTGTGTAGTATACATCGTCAACCAAGAACAGCAAGAAGGTAATAATAGCAGGATTTTGATAATATCGGGAGCAGATCTCATGTGGAAAATGGATTTTAAGCTTCAATTTTTCAGATCTAATGTAAGGTTAATCAAGCACATCTATTAATCATACTAATTATTTATTTTTGAAATCATCTTGAAAGAGAGTAAATTTTCTGAGTCTATTTGATTTCAAATTAATTTGATAATGAAAAAGTAGGAAGAACAGAGCGCATTCAATAAATTCAGACTAATTTAATAATACTTTTCTGAATCGATTTGATTTTAAATTAATTTATGAAAAAGCAAGCAAGAAGAACAGAGTTCATGGATTCTAAGTAATTTGATATTGAAAAAGCAGAAAGAACAGAGCTCACAGAGTTCATGGATTCTAAGTAATTTGATATTGAAAAAGCAGGAAGAACAGAGCTCATTTAAATTGAGTAGTTTAAAAAGCATAAAATATTATATTAATATAAAATTAATGCATCTAGGTAACTGCATGCAGGTTGACTTACTGTAGTCGGTGTGTTCTTGGGCGTAACCTACAGGTTCAAAATTTCGAATGCACACAAGATTAACATGAATAAATAAAAGAACCAGATGAAGGGCAGTTCAGGTGTGGGTAATTTGATAGGCTACAGGCAGTAGGCTAGGCTCCCTGCACGCATGAGTCCCCACAGGAAATAGAGAGGTTGGGGAGTCGAATTCGAACTTTCTTGAGTAACAATATATGAGGTTAGAATTAATTTGTGGATAGCATTTAGGATTCCACGTTGAAGTAATTCCTAAAGATTTAAAGATTTAAGATAAACAACTTGAAAACAATGACATTGAAAGAAATATATAACAGATTTATCACAGGTATTGTAGAAGTAATATTTCCTCATTTATTAAAAAATTCATCACATATATTGCATTAGCAAAATTTCAAAATCATTTTTCTTCATATGTTCTCTAGATAGCCATGCTTGTTTTTCATATGCAAAAGCAACAAGGACTATCTATAAAATTAATACAAACAGAATTAGAGAAAAAATAAGATAACTAAACTTTTTCTGAGGTAAGAAGAGAACTATTCATTAACCTAACAAAACAAAAGAGGAAAGAATACCTGTAAAGAAAATTGGTGAATTATTGGCCTGGGCTGATCCATCCATTGAAAGAAGCATCCTACGAGCTGTTATTGCAGGTCCTTTGAAGAGTAGGATAGGTAGGGCTACAGGGATCTCACATGTTCCGTGAGATTCTATAATATTGTATTGTATTGGCTTTGCCTCCTTATTTTTGCTGACGAGATTCCTGGAAGTTGATCCTGAACATTCCGAGGGTTCTGGTAACTACTTGTCATATTATCTTTGATACGGTTCCAGAACCTGTTCGTTTGCATTTCTTTAACCACGTGAAACCTCATTAGGGTGCTCCAGGGAAACCTGCTCCAATGACATTTCTCCCTTTCAGATTGATTATAACCTAGTGACTAAATGTTTTATCAAATAAGCAGGAAAAACAAATTTTACAATCACACAGCCTGCCAGCCATCCAAACACTACATAGCCAACAAATGCATAGACTGCAACACAAACACATAGAAAATTAAACAGAAGAAATGATGTCCAGGCGCGGTGAAAGACCAGAATCTTTATAAAGCAGTGGAATGGTAGCAACGGCTACAATTTTGAAAAGCTTTTTAGATAGCGACCTCCCACTTTTTAAATTCACTGTTAATGTCAGAGAGTCGTTGTTTTTTTATGGCATGTCAGAGTATATGCTTCCACGCGCACCTTAAAAGGAATCGATCTCAAGACGTGGCAAACAAATATTGTATTTTATTATATGGAGACGGCACACAGTTGAAGGGCATACTTACGAGAGTAAATTTGACAGGAAAATCGCAGGGACAGAAAATTGGACAGGAAATCACCGGTACCGGATAACAGATTTACTTCGATTTATCACATAATCGCACAAGATTAATGTGTACATGCGTATTTAATTATGAAACATATTTTAAATTTTAAACATGAAAATGTCTTTTATTTTGTTTGTATTTTAGTTTGATTTGTACAAAATTATTAAAAGAAGAATTGACGTTAACTTTCTGGTTAAAATAGAAGCAACTATTTATATGTACTTGTAGCTTTCTTAAAAGCTCAAGCATGTGGCTTTTAACCAGTAAGTCGTGGGTTCAATTCCCATAAATGGATTTAACAATAAGTACTCTCTCAACCAATTGCATGTCTCCATTTGTTTGATGGGTAAAGAGGGATGGATTAAGGCATTGAAAGGAAAGGGTAAGCATGTTAGAATAGACCTTGATTTTATGTTGTAATAAATATTATTTTGGACAAAAATCAGATTAAGTTTAAGATAGGTTATTTATGTTATTTTTTTTATTTGTTGTTTTTTCAACTTCCAGTAAATTGTTTTAATGTAAATTCTTTTTGAAAGTAATTGAAATTTTATTTCTTATAATAAATGTTTCAAATATTCATTCCATATAATTGAAGTTTAATTTTATTTGGAGAAATATATTTTATAATATCTATATCATTTATATAGATATAAGAAAATTACTTTTATCACATCTTTTTTTTTTTATTATATTTTAGTTGAAACATTAAAGTTTTTCATTAATGTAAGTTACATTTTCATAAATTTTAGCATATTTTTAATATTTGGTGAAACAATAAGTTTAAGTTATATATATATAAGTATAAGAGTTTGTGGTTTACTTATATTTTGATTAAAATTTTATTATTACTACTATAAATTCATTTTAAAGGGGATCTACCAATTGCAGAGAGGGATCAAATCTCTCGAAATGCAAACTCTTTTTTAGAATGTAAATGTTGATGAAGCATTTTAATTTATCTAATTTGTGTAGTTTTATATATATATAGCTATAAATTTTTTAAATAGCAACTCTAGGATGAGCACGGAAGGAGTTACACATCTCCTGTAGAATGATCCTCTTCCGCTCAATGAAACAAATGAACCATATCTATGGTTATGCAATAATAACTATATTTGAATATGATGTCACCTTGAGAAATGCATTTATTTCTTTGTGATCCTCCTCAACTTGTCAATGACATGATCCTTTCTATGAACCAATTCAACATTCCAACATCATAATCAAAATTATTCACACTATATCTAATCAAAATTGAAGTCATGGAAAACATTGTCAAGGTTATTCCCATATTAATACAAAATGCAAGCCCTAGACATAAAACCAACTCAACCACCATGTTTAGTGGAATGCTTGCATATGCAAATTTATTAGCCTTAGAAACAAAGGAAGAAAATCCATGGTTATGCCATGAATAGTGCATTTGAATGTGTCACAAGTTCAAAAGTATAGGTGGTAGGGTATGTACACCTGAGTAGATTAAGCATTCAAATAATTACATGAACAAATATTGATCACTAAAAAGTAAGAAGAAATCATTGCTAAATCAAAGATTATTGAACCAAAGATTGTTGAATTGATTTATTTATGAAAGAATAGATCCATGTTGTATATGTTGTATAAATGTTGTATATCTTGTATATGGAGTAGACTATGGCTACTTAAATAAATCACTAAGATGTATAGAGTGGAACATCAATAAAAAAAATATTTAGCATATAAATATTGTAAAGGTGAATGTTTATGTAGTTTTGAAATTTAGAATATGTGAATACAATAAATATTATTACTTTGTTTATAACGATATTATTTTCTATTTTAATATTAAATAATTGACAAAAATTTTAAATAAAAATTTACTTTGTCATAAAAATATTAAATTTTATTTATTTTTATATTAATTAATAAAATTGAAAGACATGCTCTTGTTTATTTAGAATTATGACTTAATTTAATCTTTTCCACATGGAAAAAAAGCATAACTTTATATAATTCAAGTTAGATTTTTCAACTAGCATGAGGCAGGTCATTTTTTAGCCCATTAGAAACAAACATTCCACCCTAAACCAAAATATACATAATTATACTATTCATCATATATTTCTCATACTACCCTGACTCAGGTCATTTTTTCGCCCATTGGAAACAGACATTCCACCCTGAACCAAAACATACATAATTATACTATTCATCATATATTTCTCATAGGATTTTCTCATAGGATTTCTGCATGATATACCCTATTGCTCAAGGTAATTCGTGCACAGAACTATTTCACTATTAAACTTCCAACTGTCGCTTAGAATAAATTCTAGTTATCTTGAAACAATGGCCAAGGCCAGTCGTTGTGATAAACATAACTTTGAAAAGAAAAAGTATGTTATATCAAACAAAAAATAAAATATATTTTAGTATTTCTCTCCTAACAAAACCGCAATATACAAAGTATTGTTTATTCCGTATCTGTTTATTGTCTACTTGTCTACTCTAGGCACGTGGTTTTAACTGCTCATGTGCGTTATTAGCAATCAGTCACGAAAAGGTGCATAATAATACCCTGGCGATCCCTCTACCTTCTCCTCGATAATTTCCTAGCTTCCATTTTTCATTTTGGTCCCTTCCTTTGCTAGTACATCTGTAATTGAATTTCTTTCTCTGAATACATGCATAATAAAAACTTTTTCCACCTAATCTTTTAATTTGATAGTCTCCTCCAATAAGGAGCATAGTAATAGATTGTGACTTCTATTCTCACCATTGATCCATTTAAATGATTATCTATGAGTCTAAATATTTGTTCACGAGCAATTCCCTTTTCCAAAGCCACCCATATAAATAGTTATATGAGAACACTTAATTTTGCAAATTTATTTGTACCCGACCCCAAAACAACTATAAATTTGATACAATTTTTCTCTGAATATATAATATTCCTCCAAATTCAGGGAAAGTTTTCAAGTATACCTAAGCCTTGAGATGCACATTGAAAGGTGAATATCTATTTTTACTCAAACAGACTTGCATTCTGTGCTAACCATATTCCCCCGCTTGATTATTAGTGGTAATGCTCTATAGTATTCTAAGGCCTAGTTGAAACATCAATGTCTTAAGAATTCCTCAAAGGCCTAGTTGAAACATCAATGTCTTAAGAATTCCTCCATTGATGATCTAGACCAAATACCCTTTATCCTAATCAAATACTCTATTTATTTCCACACCTTTTTTGTGTAGGAACATTCTACTACCGAATTGAGATTTGTCTCTTCTACTATCTTGCATGCATTACATTTTCGAGGCCCTGCTCTAATACAAGTTAATCTTTAGCCTATTTCGTATTCTTTTGTATTGTTGCTTCTGAGTTCATCATTTTGAGTATTTGTTAAGAGGTGGTGCTCTTTGAGCCTCACCTTTAATCCCTATTGTGAATCAATTGGCATTACATTTTTGAGGCCCTGCTCTAATACAAGTTAATCTTTAGCCTATTTTGTATTCTTTTGTATTGTTGCTTCTGAGTTCATCATTTTGAGTATTTGTTAAGAGGTGGTGCTCTTTGAGCCTCACCTTTAATCCCTATTGTGAATCAATTGGCATTACATTTTCGAGGCCCTGCTCTAATACAAATTAATCTTTAGCCTATTTCGTATTCTTTTGTATTGTTGCTTCTGAGTTCATCATTTTGAAAATTTGTTAAGAGGTGGTGCTCTTTGAGCCTCACCTTTAATCCCTATTGTGAATCAATTGGTATCAGAGCAAGTTAGCTCTGAATTGTGTTTTTCTCTCCCTGCCTTCTCCGATTTCTGAATTTTTTATCTAATTTCTTTGTTGCACATGCCTTAACCTAAATATATGTCCCATCTTTGCTCTCTTTCAATTTTATGGATTCCTCCCACTACACACTCCATATCTAGCCGCCATTCTTCCCCCCTAACCATTTTCCCATCCCTAACCCCAGGACCACATTTCCCTTTCTAGTTGCCTCTCATTGTCTTTTTCCGTCACATTTTTTTTCATTACCCTCGCCACCTTATGTTTGTATCCATGGCTTCTGATGCCCAGATCTGCCACTTATTCCTCTATCTCAAAGGCCCATCTTGGCTCCTTAGCTCCTGATCTATCTTCTCCTTTCCCTCGCTTCCATTAAACTCCCCCACATTGTTGTCTTTTCCTCGCCCAAACCATTGCTTTGCTTAGCCCTAGTCACCCAAGCTTCCTCGACTCAACTCATCTCTTCAGTCACCCTCATTGTTGTCTACCATTGCAATCAACTTTCTCTCATCTACAACTCTTATGTGCATCATATTTTCTCCTGGATCACCTCCACCTCCAACTCGTGCCCAGCTCGGCTGCTTTTCCTACATTTTTATGTTTTATGCTTCTCTTGGTCGCCCCATGATCTCAATCACCATCCTCAACTTGTTCCGTGCATAGGCATCCTCCCTTCTCAAATTCACCACTCTAGCCACGCCGATTCTCCATGGCTTCCTCTCTCCCTCCATTTTCCCTTGATTCCCTCCAACAGTAGAGCCACCAACACACCCCGTTCTTTTCGTCTAGCTCCTAGATTCCCTACCTTTTGCTGGGCAGTCTGCAAATTTATCAAATGAAACGTTTTAGGGAATTTTTGTTGGTATTTATATGTTTGAGTTTGTGCCAAGTGCAGTGTATTCACTTTGCGCTACCAGTTGGGAAGGCCAAGTTCATTGCAAAGGAGATTCATAATAATGCTATTGTCAATTTTTTAGTTTTAGAGCCGCGCCTCTCTCCACCAAAACCCTAGCGGTCATCTCTCACGCCTATTATCTCAGTATGGTCGTCGCTCCTATCATACTCAACACCCTAGCTACCTCACGCTTCATTTCCTTTTCTCATCATTTAACGAGTTCATATCCGCCCTCGCTAGCTCTTTTGCTCATGACGTGTATCTGTCATTGTCAATTTCCAGATCTTACTGCCTTTTTGGCCCAACAGCTATTGTATTCACCCAATTCCCCTTCTTTATCCTCTACCCTCATTTAACGTTGGTCTCCTCCAACAAACCATTGGTCGCTTCTATCAAATCATTCAACCATTCCATAGTTCAGGGAATTTTACCATCGTTTTTCTATTTTGGGTTGATTTTCATTCAGTGGTTTTCTTCAGCAGCAGTTGCAGCAGATCGCTACACCATTTTCATTTTCCAACAGTTTCGGTAGTTAGAGTCTTCAGTTTTCAGTTCTCATGAATTCGAGATCACTTTAAGCAGTCTCAAAAATTCTTCCGTTCTTCAAGTAGTTTTTATGCACCACATCAGCACTTCAACTATAGTTCCTCCTAGCTCTTGCAGCTACTCAACACTTTTCTGGAAGCACAGACCATCCGGTACAGAATTTCATCTTCAATGGTTCACAAGGATTCTCTTTCGCTTTGGGAAGCCAGGTTTCTCCACCCTTTCCATCTACGTGGAGCAACACATTGAGTAGCCAAGTGTCTCCACCCACTTAGTCGCAGTTGCACCCACTCGATGGCCGAGTGTCTCCACCCTCCAAGTCACTGCAACACCAACAATCCTTTGTACCACCATCAATAGAGCTTATTCGTAGCCATGGCATCCTGCACTTCTCCACGGTGCTCTCAAACTTAAACTCGGAGTCAGAAAGTAGGGATGCTTTCCATTTAAACCAGGAGGATTGGGATTACTAAGGGATTATTCATCCCAATTATTGTATGCGGTTTATGTTCACATTTGAAATAGTTACTCAGATACTATTAAATAATCGATCTGAAATAGTTACTCAGATACTATTAAATAATCGATCCTCATTAATGAGGCCTCTTATATGTAATGATATATAAAGGCCTAGCAAGCCTCTTTCTAATATAAGTTCATCTTTACTCTATTTCTTATTTTTGTATATGGTTGCTCCTGAGTTCATCATTTTGAGTATTTGTTAAGAGGTGAGGCTTTTTGAGTCTCACCTATGATCCTTATTGCGAACCAAAAAACAAAAAGAGAAGGATAATGATGACAAACAACCCATAACCCAATTTATGAATGGTACTCATAATGCCATATGAGTAAGAATGATGTGTAGATACATCCAAATGATGCGGGTAAGAAAGCCTTCAAGAGGCCTTAGTATTTTCACCACTACCGCCTTCAATTTTTTTGATCTTATAGTATGTAATCCCTCTTGTGTTACCCATATGGCCTTATGAATATACCTACCTTGAAGAAACCCAAATTGTTTATCAGAAATAGATGTATTCAACATACACTTGATCCTTTTAGACATGACTTTTGCAACTATCTTGTATATACAATTACACAATGATATTAGTCTGAAATCATCAAAACTCCTTGGATTGGCAGTTTTAGGGATAAGAACAATCAATTGTTGTATTAAATAATGCTAATACTTTGCCTCTCTTTCTTTCCTCTTCAATCACCCTTGACAAGTCCTACTCCAATACCTCAAGTATCCCCAAAAAAACTCAACCTAGAACTTGTTAGGACCATGACTTTTGTCCTCTTTGAACTTGTGCAATACCTCAACAAGCTCTATGTATGTCACATCTTCCATCAAAGCTTGATTATCATCTTCAGTGACATATCTTGGGAATTATTTTGTGATTATGATTATCTTAGAAATTTCCAAAGTGATTGTTCTGGCAATTCCCTTGGAACTTCGACTTCAACACCCGATGAATAACAAAACATATTTAATTTTATTCTATATTGTAAATGAATACTTTAACCACTTGTTGTTGTTTTTGTTGTTATAGGGTGGAACATCAATTAAAATAAAAATATTTTACATATAATTATTATCAAAGAAAATGTTTATATAGTTTAGAAATTTAAAGTATAGAATTATTGTTAAAGAGAATATTTATATAGTTTAAAAATTTTAAGTATATAATTAAGATAAATATATTTTTTTAAATGTAAACATATTGATTTTTATTTGAAGAATTCACAAAATTTTAAAATAATAATTTATTTTTATGGAAAAAGTTAATTTTTTTTTGTCATTTTTATATTAATATTAATTAAATTAAAATATATAATTAACTTGAAGAAAAGTTATACTCTAATTTATTTAAACTTTATCTAACAAAAACATATAATAATTTTATTTTTTTAAATTATTAGTGAATACTTTAACCATTTTATTATTGTTAAAAACAATATTTTAAATAATATATGTTAATTTTAAATTTTAATTGAATAATTATTTATAATTATATATTATTTTTAAAATTAATTTTAATTTATAATATATATTTATTTATTTATTTATTTTAATAGATTTATACTATATTCTATTTTTTTTTGGTATATATATTGATAAGTTAGAAATTGGTTAAAATAGGTAGGTTTTATTGGCACGACATTAACAAGAATAATCAACACCCTCCTTTATGCTGATGGTATTGTTCTTTTGGAAATATCTCCCTCTGATCTTACTAAGCAATTAAGAATTATCAAGGATTTCTACTCTGGTATGAGCATGACTGTCAATACTGACAAAACCAAAGTTATGGTGATAAAATCTAATAAGTTCACTTATGCTCATTTTCTGTATCATAATAGAAACTTGGAGGAAGTGACTTCCTACGAATATCTTGGGATTGATATCCATCACAAGCTTAACTGGAACTCCAACATCGAGAAAAGGATCAATGGAGGGTGGAAAGCTTATTTTGGTCTTGAAAATAATTGTAATTTTGCAAACCTTGTGATGTGGGATAAAAATAAATTCATCTTTGGAACTTTTGTCACTCCTGTTCTCCTATATGGATGTGAATTTTGGGGCTATAGTCTCTCTAAAGAACCTTGGATAATGATTGAGCAAATCCAAAAGCGTTTTATAACTTACAATATTAAAATTAAAATCAATATGCCATATCCTATTCTCTTGATTGAAGTGGGTCTTTCCCCCATTGAGAGCATAGATATGACTAGGTACATAATGCACAAGAAAAAAATTAAATAAATTGGGAGCCCAGATACTTCTGAAATTTCTTTAAAATCGAGTCAATACCACCTAAGGCTCAAGCGAGGTTGGCATAAAGATTCCATGCCTTGGTTAAATATATGGTGGATTCAAAAATGTCACTTTGAAAAATATAGATGACATTAAAAAGTATTATTACTTTGAATTTCAAAGAGAATTTGTGTTGTGATGAAAATTTAGAGGATAAAAGAAAATTAAGATATGTTAAGGAGGTCATTAACCCTAATCTTGAAGATAAAAATTATCTCTTTGTTTTAACTAGCGTAAGGAAGAAAATCCACATAGCTAAAATAAGAATGAACTATCATGAGTTGCATAGTGAAGCACTAAGTTGGACCTTTCCTAAAACTCTGTGAGTTGAGAGGATCTATCATATTTGTGAGACTATGAGTGATGAGGATGAAAAACAATTCCTCTTAGATTGTCCTGCATACACCCACATACGATCTCAGTTTCAAAAATTTTGTCGCAATACAAACTTTCCCAACCTTCTATCTCATCAAAATTATAGTAATTTAGGAACACTCAACTCCAAGCTCTTTGAGCATAGAAATAAAACTCTAAATAAAACCAAGTAGTTCCTTACTTTTCTTTCTCAAGGCCCAATAGACCAAAATTGATCTAAGTGGATGTTAACTATCATCATCATCATCACCGTCATCATAAGCAACACTCAACTCCAAGCTATTTGAGCATAGAAATAAAACGCTAAAGCAAACCAAGTATTTCCTTACCTTTCTTTCTCAAGGCTCGATAAACCAAAATTGGTCTAAATGGATGTTAACTATCATCATCAACAACATCATCAATTAGATTTTCTAATAAAAATTATAAAATATCTTAAAAACTTATCTTATATAAATTAATTAATTGTACTAAAAATAAAAAAAAATAAAACATTAAACATTTAGAAAAATTTATTAATTTAAAACTTTTAAAAGTAATAGATATTTAAAGTTATATATACCTTCCAGCGTACAAATAGTTGAAGATGAGAGGGGCATTATAGCATATAAATATTTGTTATTTTAAAACTTTACAAACATTAGATTTTTAAAGTATTATGTTCTTTTAAGAGTACACATAGTTGAAGATGGGAAGGGCATTGTAGTATGGGTGAATCTATGAAGATGGGTGACACTTTTTGGCCAAAACTGATGGTGAAAATTCTTTTTTTTTCATTTATTAAATCAAAGACCTCAAAACTCATATATGCCTTGTGAATTTTGACATGCAACAAAAAGACAAATTGTAGATAATTATGTTGTCTTTTCACTTATATTTTTTTTTAAATAATAATATTATTTAATATGCCAAAATTGCATTTAATGATAGGTTTGTTCTTGTAAATTTCAGGAAAAGTTAACAAGTGGCTTGTGTGCATGTAAAATAATTTAGTGATAAATGCATTATTTTTGGAAAAAACAGATATGAACATAATCTACACAAAATTCAATGGGGTGCACATTTTTTTTTAATTTACAATGGAAAATTTATTTTTTTATTAATTTTTGAAACTAGCCATTGAAAATTTTAATTACATTCCATACACATGTATGTGCATGTAAAATTTTTTTTTACTAGTTACAAAAATCGAAAAAACAAAAAATACCCTTTTGAAGGGGATGCATTGATGTGGGGTGTATATATTTTTTTGAATTTTTTTGTCTTTGTAATTTTTATGTTGTTGATTTTTCTCTGTGTTAAGTCAAAGATGTGGACATGGTTTTGTAAGTGTAAGTTTGGAAAGAAAAAAATTATCATATGAACTCAGAAACTTGTAAATTATATGCCAATGGATCGGCAATTCATTGGTGAATCCATCCATATGAATTCTGCCACCAAAGGTGCATCCCAGGACAGGCTTTAGGCCTAGAAAAGAAGCTATTAAAAATAAATTGCAAAAAAAATGACTAAAAGCATGTTTTAAATCCCTTGATTCAGCTATTAGCTCGATCGAGGGTTTTAAAACCCTTAATCGAGGTTTCGCCCGCTTTTTTAAATACCTCAATTGAGGGTTTATGTGTGGCTAATTCGAACTATCAATCAAGCTTATAGCTTGATCTATCTTTTAAAAACCTTGATCGAGCATTTAAAAAGCTCGATCAAGCTTTTGTATATTCCCTTTTTCCATTGATTTCACTTCACTTATTTCCCTCTAACTAATAGCATGAATTACCTACCCACCATTTGCATTTAATGAATTGAATTATAAAACAATTCTATAAAAGACACAAATATAAACTCAATTTTATCATTTGTAACACCAGTTTAAGCCTCTTAAGTGTCCCACGATGTACATTTTTCTAATGATTTCAAAGGAAATTGAACATTTTCATTTTTTATTCACCAATCAACATGGGAAATAAGAAACATCGAAGTAGGAAACAAGATCATGATCAAATTAATGAAGAAGAAATACGAGAAAATACCAAAAAAAGGATGAGGCGACGACGGGTAGAATTGAGAGAGAAATAAGAAGAGGATACAAGTAAACCTTTGGTGGATCCAACTCCAATTGAGGGAGATATTGGTATTTTTCTTACTTCATTCTTCAAATGCTGATTATTTTAAACAAGCTTCTTAATTCTTACCTCTTACCCCATTCTTTGAATTATCATGTTTCAAAATGAATTACAATTATCATGTTGAAATTAGTAACAAAATTATCACATTGAGTAGTCATTGGATTTTCAATATATATATATATATATATATATATATATATTTCAATGGTGTATCACCAAAGGTCTACATCCACCGGGAAATATGTCAACACCTATTATTCCGGAGAATCAAGGTATGGCCAGAATTACATTCATTACGAGGGGCTCAACAAGAGCATCATGTCACTTACAAGAATTTAACTTGGGTGGGGAGGGTAAAAATCATTCCTCTCAACCACCCAAGCTACATCCAATGGAAATATATAATGTAGTTTATATACTACACATGAAATATAAATTTAATTTACTTGATTTATTGTTGGTCACAATTAATTTTTATATACTAAATAGTGTAGTGAAATTTTCATCCATGGATTGAATGTTATTAGATAATGTTATTGCACGCAAATATTTATTTATTTCCATGATTCATCATTAAACTAGAGGTAATGTGCATGCAATTTCATACATAAAATGATAGATCATGAGACATGTATTGTAAATTACTTCCTTGAGATAGATGTTGGAACAAAATGTGGGAATACACTTAAATTTTAGATACAAAAATTATTACATTAATTTAAAAGTAAATGATTGCAAAACTTAGTACATAGTTTTGTGGGCCCATTTGTAAACCTCGAAAATATCCTCACTTTCCATTTAATAGAACCTTCACAAAGTTCACTTGAATTTTAGATGTGTAATACTCCATGTACACTAGATATTGTAAAATTGTTAAATATATAATGACACATGTCTCCATATAAAATGTACCATAGGCAGTAAATTAGGACCTCCTAAAATATAAGAAAACCATGTTTAATCAATTTGGTAATTTCATTTTCACTTAAAGCCTTAATATTAATCATTATTTAATTAAATAAAGAATAGATAAAATGGTCAGTTTATATATATATATATTAATGAATAGAAAAATTGTATAGTTTTTATGTATTATATAGATTTGGAGTGATATATCTTCCAATTATTAAATTTGTTATATTTATATCAATTAAATTTGATATTTTTCAATTAAAATTCAAAGCATAATTAACATAATCAAGAAGTTCATCTAATGTAGATTACTAAATTTTATTATTTTAAAATGTAGAAAGTACAAATTTGTATTGTCATGTATATTCATAAATTATTAATTTAAAAGTCCCCTAATGTTATTGTGCACAATCTTAAATTAAAAGTGCACATGTATTAAATGAATCAATTAACATTGAAATATGTTATATGATAGTTAAACAAGTGAGGTTGTATGGGTTTATAATGCTTGATAAAAAGGAGTTATGAATGATGCTTGGATATGAAATCTATTGTTTTTCTTTTTTTAATTGAAACTTTGTAAATACCATGTTTTCTATCATGTAAGTAGAAATATGTTTAGTCACTCTTGTGAAATGTTTTTAAAAAAATTGTATGATATTTAATTATTATTTAACATGTACATGTATAGAATAGATATAATTAAAATTAAAATGATTATATTTTAATAATGATCTCCCCTTGTCACTCCACTAAGCAAAGAAAGCTATTAAAAAATGAACCACAACAACTTAATCCAACCAACATAATTTCTCCAGAGGAGGGAACAAAATAATTTGTTAGTATAAGGTAAGATTGTTGGGATAGGAATCCAAATAATTCTCATTAATCATTTCTCATCTAAAACATAGTTGTTGTCTATAAGGAACCTTTAAAAACCCTTCATCATCAAGTGGAAAAAAATTCCTAAGGAAAGAGGCACCATGTCAGAGGAGGTTAAACCTGAGGTAACATGTTTTTGTTCTCTTAGGGGAGCTATCCACCACCTGTTTAAAAGAGGCGACACAATATCGTTCGAGCGACAACTTCTTTCCCCCCACTTGAAAGAGGTTCTTAGTGGCCAAAACATAGGATATCTACCCTATAGTTTACTATCGTGAGATGCCAACGGTACCTAGATCGGATTTTGTTGGCCATTGGTACCGATCCCAATGACCATCGTTATAACCAATCAATTGTTACCTTTGCGAGCCTACGTCTCCGGTGGGTTCACATCCATCAATACGAGAGCCTTTGGAAGGACTAGTTACAATTTGAGTGGAAGGACACTAAGTCATAGGGAGTTGTTTACATTTTATTTTTTAGATACGTTACATGATAAAATTTTGAAATATAAGCATATACATATGGACAAAGAATCCAATTCCGACATGGTAAGAGATATGGATAAAAAATCAAAGGACATAAGATATTATAGTTATCTCTAGAATAGAACTATGAAGAGATCACACAAGTGAAAAGTGTATTTGACTTCAAATGGCATGGCTAGAAAAAAGAGAATAAAATTTGAAACATGACCCCAAGTGGATTTGGATAGAATTTCATTGCAACATTGATATTTCTAGGAAGTCCAGGTAAAGTTACTTTTGGAGAAAGATTGAATAAGAGAAGGAAATAATATAAGAGAGCACTGATATTATTACTTTGAATTATAATTAGGAATGACAAATTTTGGATTGACTAAAATTTCTCAAGGTAAGTGGATCAATAAGACTATGTGAGCAATATGCATGCACATGAAACTTAAATTTAGAAAAATATTTTTGCATAGTCAAATTGGCCTTGAGGATAGATGAAGACAACAGTGTTACCCAATTCATCAGGTAACATGAAAGATGTTGATGAAAGCCATGTAGTCATGAATTTAATTTTGTTGATTGCACAAGTGATGGAAAAGGGATTGAGTAAGAACCCATTCAACCATATTTAAATACCCTAAATTTTCATGCATTTTCTTGTGATGTTTGAATGCATTTGAAATAGTCATGGGTGATACCATAGTCTTTGAATTATTCTTTCTTAGATTCTATTTTTTTTCTTCATTCAAACAAAATTTCCTTATTCAATGTGTCGTGCCCATCATATGAGACACTGGACACCATGATGACGGATGCACAATCACGAGATGGACTAGATAGTGAGGTTCCTATGAAAGTAGAAACAAACAACAATTGATAATTGCATGTACATGTATACAATAATTTACTGTTGTATGTAACTCAATAAAAATAAAATTATATGTAAATAGTTCACATACAAGTTTGCTCACGACATGGGGGGGGGGTTGTCGTAGCACCAGATCCTCCTAATGAACACAATTTGTGGAGGGGAGAACCCTTCTCTGTAGAAAGATATGTATGAAACAATGAAGATAAATCATATATATGTCATTCTTTGAATACAATGACAAGAATGTGAATGATGATGATGATCCGATGATGGTGATGATGATGATGATGATGGTGATTTTAAATACTAAGGTTTTTTTCAAACCTCGATGTTTTCCCCTTTCCCACCATAGTGAAAATGATATTGATATATTCCTTGGAGCCTCCCTTCCCACTACTAATGTCATTCAAGGGGTGCTCTTTCCATGGCTTCCAGCGTTTCACACTGACCAGCCAAAATATGTGTCACCTCATAGTCATTCAAAATTAGAATATCTAGTTAAATGTTACAATGATGAAATGCTAAAAGAGGACAAGGTCAAATGAATAAAATAATAAAATCCTTCTAGGATCCAACAACAAGTTACCATACAGAAAGAAATCCCTATTTTTCAATCTAACAAACACTTATGGATCTAGAAAGACATTTATAGAGCTCAGATAAAATTGAAAGTTTGAACATACCCATGTATTCTCTTCTACAACGATTAATGAGATAAAGGTTCTAAGAAAACTATATCTGTAAATGAATTTCCCCACCAATATATATGTTCTTGATTATATACTTACTATGGAAACACCTATATCCCTAACCTTATGACTCTAACTCTAGACACACTTTTAGGAAAGCCATATTGAATGGGATTAGTTTGTGATGAAAATTGTGTAAACTCAATGAACTATATATTCAAAATTTGGTTGAGCTATCTCTAGGACCTATTTGTTGTACACACTAACAACTAATATTAGCATGCCCATTATGGTTGTACATCTATCATAGAGATGGTTTTACATATCTAAGCTAATGCACATCACCAAAAAAATTGGAAGATACACCTATAAACATATATGATTAAGATATTTTTGGAGTTACACATTTGCTCATATTAGGGTTTTTCCTACTTCTGAAACTAATTTGAAACACATGTTTTAGGAGAAACAACCATATATGAAGCTGCAATGGCCCAAATTGATTTCCATCTATGGAGTTGGAAAGAAGAAAATTTATGTTGTCTCAAATACAAAAGTCAAACCTATAGATATAAAATTGGATGCATCATGTACCATACAAGTTCACTCTAAACAAAAATCCCTCTAGTCCCAATGTCGATAATTTATTTTGAACTAAATTTTGGATTACATGTACAATAAAAATAACTAATTTTACAAAATTTTCGTTAAAATTACTAAAAAATAAAAACAATTTTAATCAATGCATAGAATTGATTTTTGGTTTTGGGGGGTTTTGAACAAAGTTCATTAAAATTACTAAAAGAAACAACAATTTCAATCAATGCATAGAAGAATTGATTTTTGGGGGTTTTGAGTTACCTACCTCTCATAGTGGAGAACATGGTATCAAGAGGTAGTGGCTAATGGCAATTCGTAGTCCTCGTTCAAGCTAGCATAGTCCATGGTGGCGGCAAGTCATAGTTCTCTTCACGCCCCATTCAAGCTACTCGGTACTCCTCACTCAAGATCCTATGCAACATACATGATGAAATAAGTTGTGAACTATTATTTTTTATATGGGTAAAAATGCGAATTTAGGTAACTCTTTTTCAAGAAGGGAGTGGAAAAAAACTAGTGCACGCAAAGGAACATGCGAAAAAAATTCAACCTCAAACTCTAGGCCGAGAGTTTGTGAGAGTTAAAACTCTCGGTTGAGAGTTTAAACCAATCACTACATTGTATTTTGAAAAAAAATCTCGGATGAGAGTTTGAACTAAATTCTCGGCCAAGAGTTCGTGGTCAACAAAACCTGCGAAAATCTCCTACGTCTTTCTAGAACCTGCAACTTCAGCAAGGCCAAACCCCTGCAAATTTTAAATATTATTTGTTGGACTTGGTAGCAATGGATTCATATCTGAATCTAGTTTCCAATAATATAAGAATTGTTTCATTTTGATTTGAATTTCTATTTATTAATATTTATTTTCTAAACCTTATCCCTTAAGAATTTTATTGTTATGAAAATCACCTGAAATGAAAATTCAATATCATAACAAAGGAAAAACAAAAAAAATTGAAATCTTCACAGAGATATTAATTTCCCTGTCCTATTCAAAAGGGCACTTTTAGTTTCTTCAATAATAGTCACACTAAAAAGAAAATTGAATCTCACCAACATGTGTCTATAAGGCACCATTTTCTGAACATATGTTATTTCGATAAATAATAAAAAATAGTTCGTAAGTCTAAAAAACCTCAAAATATATTCCATGCACAAGTGCAATGTGTGTAGATTATGAGCATACATTGTTTCCCTAAAATGAATACTCATGTCTCAAAAAACTAGTGCTCACACAGGTCACTCATTATCCATACCTAAAATTTTAAGGTATATGTCGTTGGTGAGCACCAAATTTGTCCCATGATATGTCCATAAAAAAATGTAAAAAAAATATGAGTATGAAGCTAATTCAATTCTCTAAAACATGTGTGTTTACTTCAAGGTGAAATTCCTAATGGAGATATCGGTTTAAAGGGGTTGAAGTTGAAAAATATAAAATTTTGAAGTTTTGATTGTCAAAATACAAGCAAAAAGGGTTACTTAACCAACTTTATGTTTTCACCCATATTTTTATAGCTATCAGAGGATCTCGATCGGTATTTTATCTTAATCGAGCTCTAACACTCGATAGAGCTCTTAAATTCCATGGGCGCAAAATTTCCCGCAACCTTTCATTTTAAAATTTTCATCAGACACAATAGCTCAATCGAGCTTTGAAGCTTGGTCGAGCAACCAGCCTCGATCGAGCTCGGAATATTGATCGAGGGTTTTTCTAATCCTCGATCAAGCTCCATAACTCAATCGATGGTTATACAATCCCTTAATAGAGCATTTCAAAAAATATCGATCAAGTGCTTTATTAATCCCCCAATTGAGATTTTTAAAGATCAATAGAGGGATTAAGAATAGCTCAATCGAGGTCATTTTTTACCATACTCATGCCCTCCACTTGCCCAAAAGTGTTACCCATATTCATGGGAGCACCCTATATGAAGATGAGAGTGGAATTTTAGGATAGGCCTTTTATCCTAGGTTCAAGGTTTAGGGAAATATATTCCAACACCAAATTGTTGTCCCCCATTGTCCCCTCACCACCCTATGTGTAGCACAATATTTCTTATGCTTCTTTGATGCAGATGGGTTTCAATTTTGGAAATAGATGCAGGAACTATATAGGAGGATATGAAAGTCCAGGGAGGGTCATGTAGTATGCACCTTCCTACGCCACTTTAGGCCATCAATATGTTCCTTAGGCCAAGGGAGGGAACCCTCATTTTGTGAGGATAGGTATCCCAGTCTATCACCCTAGGAAAGCCTCTTGGAATGTTAACCTCTTCTGTCTATATTTGAAAAAAGGGTCTATGGTGCATGAGGCTTACCTTTTCTATTGAAAATGGATTCGAACAATGTTATTTAAAAAATGAAAGGGAATAACATAGTGCAAAGCTATACATACTTAAAACAAACAATAGCTCAGGGCTCCTTAATCAAGTCCCCATCATTAGAAGAGAAATGTAAGATTACAGACATATCATTTAGAAGAGAGCTTCTCATCCATTCCATCTAGAATACATTTATAACAAACAAAAAATCAAATTGTCAATATGAACATAAATCCATTGGTTCATTTAGCAAAATGGAAGACATGCATTCAAAGGAAAGAGCTATAATAACATGCATAATATATTTTTTGCTTTAATCTAGTGGCAAACCTACCTCAGTCCTAATTGTATTCAACAAATTCATATTATTCTATGATATAATAGAAAGATACCAAGAGTGACCATTTGATCTTGGTCTTGGGTCTGTTACTATCCTTTTCAAGAAAGGACTTCAAATGACACTTAAAATGAGAAGAGAATGAGAATGAGAGAAAAATGATGGTGTTTATGTTGAAGACCCCATTACATAAAACTCAATGAAATTTTGACATCCTAACAATATATAAAATTTCTAATGCTTTGTTCTTAAACCTATGCCCCTTTTATAAACTATGATATTCTCATGATGAATCACACCTTCTTGAATTGGCACATATGAGGGAAGTGACTGGCGTGTTTGATGTTATGTGATATTAAGGGAGAGATGGCAATTCACAATGATTAAAACTGAAAATTGGTGTGATGTCCATGTCCTTTATACCCCATTTGATTAATTTCCTTGTTGTTAGGGGCTCTTGAAAATAATTGAAAACTAGAGAATATTCATTCTTTTGTCCCTTTATCAAAATCATGATCACTTTTTATCTACACCTTATATGAATAATTTCTTAATGGTATTTTTTATACTTTTTTCCTTGGGATGAGGTTGGGAAGTAGCATCAATGACCTCTTGCTTCCCCTTCGCTATTGAAAATAGGATAGTTTGTAATTTGTCTTTATCAGCCTCTAATTCCTTCACCATAGAGTTCAAGAATTGATTTTTTATGGTGATGGTATCCAATTGTTTCCTGTAATCATTATTGGAAGAGGTTTCCTTAATATATTTGTCATAGACAATGTTGGTTTACCCTTGAGCCATGGAAATATCATCTTTGGGTGTGATGCTAGAATGTCTAAAGTAATTTATAGAACTCTCAAATATTGTGGCTACATATCCTTGTATGTCTTTTGCACCATTGGCTCCAAGGTGGTCACTAGTCACAGCAAATTGTCTTGTGGTGGGATCATACCTAGGTAGGATTCTAGGCTATGTTTGGGATTCCATAGTGTATGTGGTTAGAATAAAATGTTTTGTTTCATCCATTCTCCTTTTCTCCTCTCTAAATATCTCTAGTGGGTCACAAGTATCCATTGACTAAATTACATTGGCCCATGAAATTTGATGGCCTTCCACCCAAGATGAACTAGTGAGCTTGGTGTGGCATCTCTCTCAAAAGTTGTAACAGAAATAATGTTAGTCAACTTAAGAGAAGAGGGAGGAGGTGATGCATGATGGAAAGAGTCTCATTCTTGTTGAGCACTACTTGGTTCAGGGCCTTCTTGCTCTATTCTCTTAGATAGCAGTGGGATTTCCTCTTCGATTTCCTACATTGGATTCTGATCGGAGACCCCATTCTTGTCATTTTCTACTAAAGTTATTCTTGTGCAATCCAATCATCTACCTTCCTTTAACCATCCTTCCAGATATAAATAAGTATATCTTCTTTTCGAGGAGAGGGGACTCATTCCTCCTCTTCCCGTGGACATTCTTCAACCATCCCTTCTTCTTCGTGAGGTTGCTACTCCATTGTGGGGTTTTCCCCACTAGTTGTGAGGATGGATATTTCCTTATTGAAACTTGGAGGAATTCCCCGTGTGCTCAGTATTCCTCTAATATGTCATGAGTTGAGGTTGTTCCCTCTTCAAATGTTGGTCCCCATTATTTAGTGATATGATCTAGTGGGGTTCATGTTTCAAACAAATCCTCTTTCTCAGTCGAAGGTGCACTTGGGTATTCCCCCAATCCTATCCTTATTAGCCTCTTTTCAATTATGATGGGATTTATAATTTATTGTCCCTCTTTTCAAGATCCTTTATCTTTTGGGTATCCCATGGACTACATTGTGGAGAGTTATTTAGGGTAAGGTAGGATGTCATTTGGTTGTGGTTCTATTGGAGGCTCACTAGTCCCTTGTTCTACCTTCCTTATTACTTCCTCCATTGTCATTGGTTTCCCCATCACTTCCATGCCCATCATCCCTATATGTTCCTCTTAATCATCATGAAGGTCATCATATATTTTTTAACTTCCTCATCTTGAGGAAGATGACACATCTTCTTTCTTCAAATATTTCCTCATCTTCCACCAGGCTCCCCTTTTGTGTATGTTGAATCCATCCTAGTTTACTTCAACATTTCTTGTTGATGGAGGATCTTCAAAATCCATGTCTTTATTAGTGACCATGGATCCCTTTGGAATATAAAAGGTTTAATAGGTTGGGGGCTCTAGTAGCATAGAAAGAGGATCTAGGAATTATTTCTCTACTATCTTATAGGGATCAAATTTGTTAAAGTTATAGCATCATGAGTCATTCTCAAAGTCAATATTGTGTGCCAAGATTGATTCTCGTGTGTCGAGGTAGTTTGTTATAGGATATTGAGTTGGACTTGGGATAATTGGAGTAGGATCTTGAGTTGGATCGGGATTGAATAAACCTCATGTGTTGAGGTAAGTGCTTTGTATGTCAAAGTGACGGTGTTTTACAGTCTTATTTGTCAAGACTAAGGTCTTGTGTGTCAAGACAGATCCTCATGTGTTGAGGTGGTGCCTCATGTGTTGAGGTAATGCTTTTCTTGTCGAAGCATGAATGATGTGTGACGTACTACTAACCATGGTATTAGAGATGGATATGCTATTAAGTCTCCTCTAGAGACTGGCCACCTCTAGAGTGAATTACTTTAGCATATGACCATTGGGAACGAGATTACAACAAGACGATCACATCATTGGAAAAATATCCTTAGTATATTTGATATGATAAATAATTAAGTTGGCACAAGTGGACCATGCATGTAAGACAAGAAATAAAGATAAGATGAACTAATTTAAGAGAGAACTCAAATTTGTTGACTTCAGTGATCAATGTGCAAAAATAGTTAGCTATGTGTTAACAAGAAAGACTTCAGTTATCAAGTGTGTTCAAAGAGTTAACTAAAGTATTAACAAGAAATACTTCGGTAAAAAGAGTTAACTAAATTGTTAACAAGAAAGACTTTAGTAAGATTTAGTTAACTAAGTATTATGCATGAAAGACACTTGAGTTACGACACTTGCATGACAACACTTGAGTTAGCCACCTAACTAAGTGATATAGCATCTAGTTGAAGGGAAATTTCATCTTGAAATCAAAAGACAAAGTTAAATGCAAAAGATTGAGAAGTATGGCACACTTTCTCATGCATGATTGATAAAAACAATGTGAGAGAAAATTCTCTCTTACAGGAAATTTGTTCATGTGACCACATTAGCAAATTGCTTCATTTCATTCTATTATTATGATTTTTCTCATTTAATCTACTCTCTTAAGCACTTAAGTTCACCGGGGGTGCTTGATATTTCTCTTTGATATTGCACCAGGGTTGCTTGACGTAATCTACTCATTGTGAAGTAAACATTCTATGCTATATATTAATATACTATGGAACATTTTGTTGGGGTTTTCTCCGTCAAATTATAGAGGGTTTCCCCGGGTTAAAATTTGTGTGTCCACTATGAATGTTTATTCTTCTGATTATTCATTGTTTTCAAGTACTATTGTAATTATGAAATCAAAGATAAAAAATTAACAAGCTTCACCCTTCATAATATCTTCGACTTCCTCATAGGATTCTTGTTTGCCAATTTTTCAATTTCAATCCTAGCTTCATGGTATCGAGGGTTCAACAAATTCATCCTCTATTCCTCTTCAATCATTATATGGGGATCATATCTCCATGGTTTATCAAAGGGTAGATCAATCCCTTTAGGGTCTTTAGGGCCTCTTTAATAACCCTTTTGTCATTTGTTGCATAGCCCCCCATTGCTATTGGGAAGGACAACCTACCCTTCATATTTTCCTTTAATAAATGGAGCTCATCTATCTCAACCATCTACTTCACGTATTCCAACACAAATATCCTAGGGGTTAACAACTTAGGTAATATGTGAGGGGATGATTCAGTCCCATATAGTTTGATAACTGTGAAATCATCTCCCAGGCACCGGACTCCTATTCTAAAGATCTATCCAAGCTACAAATAGGCTTGATCTTAGTAGACATCCTTTCTAGTTCCTTTCCTAAGATGATGGATTAAACCTCGTACATGAATTCTGACACATATCTCAATAAGGAAGTGTCGGGTCCTTAATTTTTCACCAAATTCATTCGATCATATACTTTATTAAGTGATCCTACCATTCTATTTTTCCATTTAAGGGATTCAAGGTGATGTGCTTACTGATAGATGAACGTGTACACTAGGTAAGAGGAATACCTTAATACCTCGACATTTGATAAGTTGGCCAGTTGTGAACTTATCCCTATGGTGATGGCTTCTGCATATATGAAGAAGAGGATTTCCCTTCCATTGTAGGTGTCCACCATGGTTTTTATCCCCTCATATATATATTCGACTATGTCTCTCCATAAAATTAGGGTGAACATAGAGAAACAGTATTGGTCCTAGGGGGGAAACCTTTTGATCCTCCATGGGGTAGGGAGAACCTTATTTTGGCCTTGATTGTACTTTAGTATTGAAAATATTTGGCCTTCTGGGATTCAATTATCTTCTTACATCTATTGGTTTTCACCTCATGCAAGAAGAAAACAGTGACTAAGGATGTTCCCAACATTTGAGTAATGGAAAGAACGCCCATTTCCAGTCAAATCCTTTTTGAAGAGAGGCCATGAAAAACAACCTTTCTAAATCCCAATTTCAGGGTTTCTAAATTGCAAAATCAAGGTTTCTAAAGCCCAAAAAGTGCCAAGTTTAGGCATGTACGAAATCCATTATTGGTTCTTTTGGAACTCATTTTTGCACTTTATGAACCTGCTTTTGCACTTTTTAAATCAGTTTTTGCACTTATAAACGTTAGCTTTTTACTTTCTTAAACTATTTTTGCACCTTTTTTAATCGTATTTTTAGTTTTCAATTAGAATTTTGCACTTATTGAATCAGATTTTTAACTTGTTATATTCAATATTTCATACTTAATTTTAAATCACATTCCAAACATAACAAAGCATAGAAAAATATGAAAACACTCCCAACGAAAAAACATTTTCAAACTTATAACTATATTATCAACTAGCATAGATCCATCTTAAATCCGTATCTATCAAGAGGGATCCAATTTCTTGAGGTGTATTTCTTTTTTGAAATTTAAACTCAAGAAATTTGATCTATCTTGATTGATAGATCCAGGTTTAAGTTTTAAGTTTTTATTTTATAAACGAACATCTATTTTTTAATTACTTTTCATAGTATTTTATTTTATGAATCAGCATGGATTTTTTTTAAATACATTCCATAATTTTTTATTTTATGAGCCGAAATGAATTTTTTAATTATTTTGTTAGTAACAAACGTAACGTTACATCACACACGTTACAACATCTCCCCCATACTGGGCTATAGAGCACCTCGTTTCACTCGGTGCAAAAATAATAATAAAACTATATTCTTTAATGAACTAGTTCCATACTTTTTACAACATGCCTCACATCACTAACACCATTGAGTTGTAGCAAGCAAGGCCACAATTTATCCATCATAATTATTTCATTTTTATTATCACGGGTATATCCTTTAACAATAAGTGTGTTTTCATCATCGTTGAAGATATGTTTTTCCTTGGAATCATCTACAATAACTGTGTTTGTAGCATCATAAGTGCCCATTAAGTTTTTCCAAACTTTATCTAGGGATTTCAAATAAACATGTGGATTTTCAAAGTCAACATGACCCTTTCTTGGTATTTTGTCACAGTCCTCTTGTGTTAGAATGAATTTAAATATCTGGTGTTCAAATACATTATTGTCGAATATATCAGGCCAAAAATCATCTACATTTTTTCACTGCATGGATGTCCACAAACCAACCTCAAAAATGTTTAGTCACTTTTCAAGAAATTCAAAAAATCAGGCCCCATGACATAGTATATCTGTGTTCTTGTAATGATATCCGTTTTTCTTGGGAATGCCTTTTTCTACAAAGAGCTTTTATGAAGTGCATGTGCCAACACTCCGTTGATATCAAATATTATCAAGCATTTATATAATAATATTGTATCTACAAACAAAGAAAATCAATACAGAAATCCTGTTAATATTTAAATTATTACATATCTCTGTTTGTATATAGCAAAATTAATAAGTATTAATAGTTGCGAATATGACTAATAATTTTAGAAAAACACATGATCACTTGCATAGTTCTCTTCTTATCTTTTATGTCCAATAATGAATTAAAAAAAAATTTGTATATGTGTGTCTTTCATAGGAAACATTTAAGGTTGGTTATATTGCAATATAGAAGAATCCATTAGAAGAGGATAAAAGGAAAAATAATATAAAACTGCCGACTATCCCTCTGCAATAGTTACTCTACACCCAACACCAATAACTTATTCTTAGTTGATCATGTGATTGCTTACAAATGTGATAACTATATTTGTAACCACAACAACAATATACAAGGCCCCATTAAATTTACAAGCATGTAGATTATAACCACGTAGATAGTAGCTAGGTGATTATGGTGCTCAAAATTCCATATCAATAATACTAGCATAGATCCATCTTAAACCCAAATCTATTAAGCATCGAGAGAGATCCAATTTATTGAGGTGTAATTTTGTATCTTAATTTTTTTACACATAAAGAAATTGGATCCCTCTCAGTGCTTAATAGATCCGGGTTTAAGATGGATCTATGTTGGTTTTAATTTTTTTATTATGAGCCGACATTAAATTTTAATTACATTTTGCACCGAAAGGAGAGACGTGCTCTACAACCCAGTATGGGGGAGATGTTGTCACGTAAGGTAACATAACGTAGTGTAATGCTACATTACCAAAAATAAAAAGTAATTAAAAAAATTCATGTTGTCTCATAAAATAAAAAATTATGAAAAGTAATTAAAAAAATCCATGTTGGCCTATAAAATAGAAAATTAAAACTTAAACCCAGATCTATCAAGTAAGAGAGGGATCAAATCTCTTAAGTTTAAGATATAATAAAAAAAATTACACCTCAAGAAATTGGATCCCTCTTTTTGCTTCATAGATCTAGGTTTAAGATAGATCTATCTCGGTTATCTTTGATAAGTTATGAGCCGACATAATAACGTTATGTTACGTAAAGTGACAAACATGGAAAATGTGACAACATCTCCCCCATACTAGTTTGTAAGCACCTTGCTACTCTCGGTGCAATTAAAATATTACAAAGTAAAAAAAATCAATAATAAAGTGACACAAACATATAATTAATTTTTGAAATATATGCGGGAATAGTAAGATGTCTATTACATTTTTTTCTAAATTATTAATGTACAAAGGAATGGTCTAATATTATACATTACATAAAATTTGGAAACAACCTGCCAAACACTTCCCACCAAAAATTTTTCTTCTTCGGAAGATAAATCGTAAGGTTTAACGAAAATGAAATATTCATCAGGATTTCCTTGTATATGTGCACCTTCCAAGATAATCATAGCTATACATTCCACTAGAAATTCATTTCCAAAATGACGACACATAGTTTGCACATATTTGAGGATTATAAATATAAATATAAACCCTTATCACTAGAAATTTGTTTCAATATAAATATTTGGAGATGTAAAGTAAACCCTTGGAAACATTTGACCATTAAAAACCATACAACCAACCAAGGGGAATTGAATAAAAATTTCCTCCTTTAAATTCTTTGGTGTATGGGAAAAGCCTAGAAAAACATTGTTTTTATGATCCGTGCCATCAATTATCAAACCCAGATATCTATGTGGAGCATCATAACACTTCTTGTGATTTTTTTACAACTTATGTCGTTCATTTCATTGTTGATTGCTAACTCCTTGAAGTGCTTTAATAATGAAATCTACAAATAAAATAAAATGAAAATATTGATAACATGTTTTCATAATAGATAATTAACCAATTCTAACAAATAATTTTGTAGAAGTACCTCTTTCTATTCCTTCTTATTTATCGCCCATAAAATGAAAATATTGATAGCGTGTTTTGATAATAGATAATTATCCAATTCTAACGAATAATTTTATAGACGTACCTATTTCTAACAAATATTTGTTTATTCTTTCTAACAAATAAATAAAGAATAATTTTGCAGTCCTACTGTATTCTAACATTAGGGGTATAGGTTTACGATTCATAGCAATTTAGAATTTTAAGGGATAGAGGTTGGAATATTGATGTTATAGAGGTTAGGTGTTAGTGGTTATATATGCTAGGGGTTAGAATAATAGTTATATTGGTTAGGTGTTTCATAATATAAAGGTTTTGAGATATGACTCATAGAGGTTCTAGGTTTCGGGGTTTTAAGAGCAAGAAGTTAAGGGTTGTAGATATTCTAGTGGTTAAAGGTTAAGCATGTTACTTGTTATAAGCTTTAGTTTTGTTTAAGGTTTTAGTTATTAAGAGTTATGAGTTATTTCATTTAGTGGTTGTGGTGTTAAGGTTTATAGGAGTTAGATGTTAGTGGTTAGAAGGTTTATATTAAACATACCAATTAGAAGAGTTATGCGGCTGAGGATTTATGGGTTTTGTGGTTTATGTATTATCATAATTTTTTAGGTTAGCTATAGATAAGGGTTAGGGGATTGTAGTTAGGGGTCATAAGGGATATACATGAGCGTTATTAGCTAGGATGTATTGAAGCTATTGTTTGGAGGTGTCAAGTGTTCCAAGATATAGTTATATGCTATTGATTTTAGGGTGTTTAGATGGTTTATTCATTAAAGGTTATAAGGGTTCAACATAAGGGTTAAGTTTAAGGGATTCGTAGGGTTAAGTGTTTGGTGTTATATGTTATAAGTTATATATTTTATGGGATATAGGGGATGAGATTTATAATGATTAGTGGTTTTGGGCTAAGTGACTATAATGGTTAGGAGTCATATAGGTTAAATCTTATATTCCTTGAGGGTAATTGATTTTAGGGGTTGTAGGAATTATAGGAGTTATCAATTATTCATTATAGATTTTTTAATTTAAGATTTAAGTGTTTAAGTATTATGGATTTTAGGGGTTGTGAGGTATATGTGATATAGGGTAATTAAGGTTTTATAAGGTTTAGGGGTTATTGTAATTAGTTCTTATTTGATTCAAGGGTTTTTAGATTTAAGCATTGTAGATTATAGGGGATATGGGTTAAGCATTGAATGCCATAATAATAAGAGTTGGGTTTATCAGGATTCAGTTTTGGAGATCATAGGGTTTGTAAAGATTGAGAATTATAATGATTATAAATATTTGGATTTAGGGACAATAATATGGATTAAGTCATATAATGTTAAAATTTTAAGTGAAATATAATAAGAAATGAATATATTTTTTGAGTATTAAAGGAACACATGCTAGTTCTTAGGATGTTTTTATAGAGTGCCTACAAAGAGGTCTCTCATTAGACAATTTTAAAAACCTTGTGCATACATTATCAAAGGACCACCCAAGAGGAATCATAAGAATGGTCATTAGTTTACCTATTCAAGAGATGGATCCTACAACAAACAATTGTGGGTCGAGCACAAAGATTTAGGTCAAATTCACATGAGTTGAAACTCAAATTCCTCACCACTTCCTTCTAGTTACAAGATGAAATCCCTCTCCTATAAGAGTGGTTTCCATTAAAACCTATGTAACCACTACTTTAGTATGGGTGGATTCCCACACTTCCACAAATTTATCTAGTGATTGACTCTTGTGTTAGAATAACTTTCATGGTATTGACAGTTCTAACTAAAGGAATTCTATATCCTTATAACCACCACTATAAAATCCAAAAATATACCATCTCTTTAGGATGGATCTATAATGTTTTAGCAAACCAAGGGTGCATGAATCTTTCACTCAAGATGATATTATGTGATATCCTTTTAGATGTTGTTTCCCTTGTTAATTATAACACATGCACATGAGACAAATACAACTTAGGGGCTGGTGTAAGGTAATGCTACCTAATTATGGCATGGTAGTTGCAATGAAAACCTAGAAAATAGAAATATCATCACTAAAAATAACTATTAGAGGCAACTACGGAAACATTTTAGAACACACTGTAAAACTATGAAACATATATAATGTAATATATATAGAACAGAGTGTACCTTTCAGAAGATATAATGTTTATTTATGGAAAATTAGTATAAATCCAAGAAAATGGTGTTCTCCTAAGATTGGTATGTTACTTTTTTTCTAAAACATGATGCACATGTTTACATTAGTCCCCATGTTTGGTATTTAAGCAATGAAATTTTTTGAAAAACAAATTGCAGGACTTGTAGATAACAGGCGATTCTTGTGTGACACTATTTTTCCATAATTTTTAATGTTAATTTTATATGTTTTAAATAATAAATTCAATGAATCCCTAGAATGATAAGGTGGATCTTTAGGCACCTCTATAAGGGTCTTAACACAATCAATGAACTTGTTTTCCTTTTTAGTGTGTAGATGTTCGTTTGTACTTGTGCGGGTTTTTTTGTTTTCAAAATAGGTGAACCAACCAAAAGTTATAATATTTGAGCATTTATAGATCTAGGTGGAAAATATAACAAGATATGATGATTAAATCAAGCATGAATAGTTTTCAATAATTAACATGAACCATTACACAGTAACGTTGAAGAGAAGAGAGACAATGATTGTATTATCAGAGTTATTGAATGAATGAAATATATAGAGGAACAATTCGAATTGGGTTAAGGAGAAACTCGAATTTTCCATGCCATGCAAAGAGGTTTCATGTTATGAAAAGAGGGATATCCAGGATTAACTGAGAGCAAATTACCCTAATTAGCCATGCACGCACTCCTAAACTGAGTTTAACTTATTAAGGAAATTACTAATCACTCAATTTAAATGAATAATGCATGTAGTTTCCTAAAATCACTCAAAAGAATGCGCTACTTGACCAAATAGGGTGCTAATGAGTGTTTGTGGTAGTTGGATGTCATTTATGAATTAGTTAGTGGATTAACTTAATTCTTAACTAAGACACACTCCTTAAATCATGGAGAAAATCCCCTAAATTAGGGAATGTGTCCCGAAACTAAGGTTTTGTCTCATGGGTGATCTAGGAGGTTTTTTTGGGTGTGGTTTGTCCCATTATACTCATCAACACGTGCTATAGGAGGGTTATCTACTCTAACACCCCCCCCCCCCCATAAGATTAACCAGGAAAAAAAATAAGTAAAAAGAAATGGATCCTGATAATTTGTAGCCATATTAGGTACTCATGCAAAAAAAAAATGATTCTCTATAAAATTGGGAAAGAGGGAAAAAACTCAGTGGGAACCCCCCCCCCCCCCCATAAAAGAGAATGTGAAAAGAATGTGAGAAGAAGGTTTTAGGGATCCTCCTTCATAATTTATTTGACTCCCAATGAAGCTCGCAACTGGATGAATAACTTGCCAACAAATACTTGGTAAACATATATGCAATCTACTGAGAGGAAGGGAAGAATTGTAAATATAGGATCCCATCATAGATCAATCCTCTGATATAGTGCATATGGATTTCTATGTGCTTGGTCCATTGGCATTGAAAAATATCTCTTAAAATCTAAATGGATCCCTATTTGTCACAAAATATGATGGTAGGTCTGTGAAACTCTATTCCAAACTCAATGAGAATATGGTGTAACCAAATGGCTTATGTTGCAACATTTATTGCTCCTCTGTACTCTGTTTTCGTTGTTGATAGAGAAATAGTGGCTTGTATTTTACTTGACCAAAAAATAGGTTGCGATCCCAAACTAAAGAAGTAACCAGAGGTAGAGTTGCGGCATGTTCCATCACCATCCCAATCAAAATCTATGTATCCAACTAAGTCAAATTTGCAAGCAGCATCATAGTGGATTCCATAATTATATGTTCCCTTTGCATAATGGAGTATTCTTTTGGAAACCTTCTAATGCAACTCATGTGGTTCTTGCATGTATCTAGAGATTTCCCAACTGCAAAAGAGATATATGTTTGACTATATGTAAGATAAATAAGTATCCCAACTAACTATCTATACAGGGTACAATCAACCTACGGTGTAGTCCCTCCATATTCTAGTTGGACTCCAGAAAGAAAGGGAAATGGAGCAAGATTGAAATCATTCATTTTGAATCGAGTGATGATATATTTGGCATACTTAGACTATGTTAAGGTGACCCCAAAATATGATTGGGTGATTTGGAGTCCAAGAAATAATTGTAACAGTCCTAAGTTAGTCATGAAAAATATGTCATGCAAGGAATATTCAAACCATGCAATGGAGCTCCCAGTAATGAGGAGATCATCCACATATAGTACAATAAGTAAGCGAGATATGTGTTATCGAATCATATACACATTTGGATATGAATTACATCTTGATAAATTTTTGGACAGAAGAAAAGAATCCATTTTTGTATACCAAGCTTGAGGAGCTTGTTTCAATCCATATAAAGATTTCTTTAATTTGCATACCAAAGATGAATTTTGAATGTACCCTGGTGGTTTCTCCATGTAGATATATTCTTCAAGGTCCCCATGAAGAAAGGAACTCTTCACATCCACATGGTGTATATCCCATTTTTGTGTAGTTTCTATGACAAGAACAAGTCAAATTGAATCCATCTTTACAGCTGGAGAAAATGTTTCTATGTAGTCAATGCCATGTATCTGAGAGAATCCTTTGGATACCAATATTTATTTGTACTTGTTGATAGTTCCATTGGATACCATTTTGGTTTTATAGATACATTTTCATCGAATCAATTTTCTCTCTTTTGGAAGAGGTACCAAATCCCAAGTTTTGTTGTCCATGAATGACTGATTTTTTTCATTCGTGGAAGCCTCCCAATGAGGATTGTTGGAGGATTCCCCATGGGTGAGGCCACCATGTGGAAATTAGTGGGTATAAATGGCTCTATGGCTTCAAGAGTGTGAGTGGTAGCATAAAACTCAGAACAAATTCTTCAAGTATAGGCAGGATCACCCACTAGTTCACCAACTACTTTTAGTGTTTGTTTTTCCCAAAGAGGCTGAATTATTTGGTCTGCAACACACTCATTTGTAGAAATATCATCATCATATGTATGAGAATATTAAGATGTATCTAAATCATGTCCTAAGTGTGTGATTGAAGATATATTTTTGAATAAAGAAGGTAGACGCGAAACATCTTGAAACTACCCATCTTTTTGTAAAATATCACCTTTTCCACATACCTTGATTGGAGTATTCTTTCCCATGATTACCTATTGGATAGAGGATGGATGCAAGGAGTTGAACATGTCTTTTGATGAATCCATATGATTTGAAGCTTCAAAATCTAGGATCCAAGAGGATTATTTTGAAGTTGAAGTTGTTATGAGTGCATGTCCCCTTTAAGGAGGGGGTCTTGAAATGCATACTTTGTCTTCATTTTCTTCAAAGATTTTCTTAACCCTAAAATTTTATTGTTTATGAGGTACCTTTTGTAATAGGTATATATGGGCAGCTCCTTCCCTTGTTTGTCATAAAAACCTTGGAACTTTTCTCCTTCTTTCCTTTGTATGAGGGCTTATGCTGAGTGGTTTTTTTCTTGTCTTCATTTGCTACAAGTGCATGAGAATTTGAGGAAATTTGTAGGCCCATTTGAGAAATCTTATCTTGTTCTTGAATAAGAGAGGAAACAAAGACATATAGAGAAGGCATCGTGAAGAATGCTCTAAGTTCTAATCTAGTAGATTGAAATGAAGAAACAAAAGTGTTGAATTTAGGACCCAATTTAGAAAGGATAGAGAGTACCATTTGAGTGTCTTCTTTGGTGATGTTTCACATATTGAGCTGAAATAGTATATATGTGAATTTTGAAAAGAACTCTTGTACTAAATTGATCTTGGTTTCAGATGCATTAACTCTACCTCTAAAACATGACCCCTCATCTCATCTTATGTACCAAAGAGTTTGGATAGGGAGCTCCATATTTCATTGGGGGTATTATTGTCTTGAATATGGTAGAGTAGGTTACGGGATACTTGGATTTCTCAACAAGAGAAATTGGTTCCAACTCATTTCTCGTGGTCATTCAATACAGGCCCTTCTTTCTTAATAACATCTCCAATCTTGGATTCCATTCAAAGTAATTTGAGGGGGCTAGTAGCTGATCATAAGGTAATCTATGGCTACAAGAAAATTCTTTGATGGATGCAAAACCTTATGTAATGTCTACAACAAACTTGCTTCCTTAGTGGAGCCAAAGGAGCCTCCCTCAAACTGAAAAAGTGGTGGTTTTAAAAAACCTTTTTTAAAGAAAAGGGCCTCTTTTGGTGGCTTCAAAAGCCTTTTTTGGTAGCTGCAAAATCTTTTTTGGTGGCGCCAAAAGCATCCTTTGTGGCTGCAAAATCCCTTCTCAACCTATAAAAGCTTGATAAACAATATTAGCATACTAGATAATTTAGCACCCCCTAGCTCTAATACTGTATAAGATTTGAGAATTCATAGATCTAGGTGCAAAAGATAATAAGGTATGATGATTAAATCAAGCATGAACAATTGTGCAATAATTAACATGAACCATTACACAGTAACCTTGAAGAGAAGAAATACAATTATCGTATTATCAGAGTGACTAAATGAAAGAAAGATGTTACAATATATATAGGAACAATTCGAATTAGGTTAAGGAGAAAATTGAACTATCTATAACATGAAAAGAGGGTTCATGATATGCACGGAGGGCTAGTCAGGAATAAATTAGAGTAGATAACCCTAATTAGTCATGCATGCACTCATAAACTGAGTTTAATTGATTAAGGAACTCATTGTTCACTCAGTTAAACTAAATAATGCATGCAGTTTCCTAAAATCACTCAAAAGAGGGCGCTACTTGACCAACTGGGGTGCTAATGAGTGTTTGGGGTAGTTGGGTGTTAGTTAGGACTTATTTAGTGGAGTAACTTAAGTCTTAACTGAGACACACTCCTTAAAGCATGGAGAAAATCCCCCAAATTAGGTCATGTTCCCCCCAAATCAGAGAAGATGCCCCCAAAACTAGGGTTTTTTCTCATGGATGATTCAAGTGGTGTGTTGGGGTGTGGTTTGTCCCATTAGACTCATCAACACATGAAGTAGGAGGTTTATTTACTCTAACAAAAGTTACAAAGAAAATAAGAGACCTATGTTTTTTAGAAATTTGGCATATGACTAAATAAAAATAAATAAAAAATACAAAAAAATATTTTATTTCGCATATGTGTGTGTGTGTGTGTGTGTGTGTGTGTGTGTGTGTGGAATTTTCACACAAAACTCTATAAGTCCTTGAAATTTCATTAGCAACAAACACTAGATCATAAGTAGATTCGATGTTGAAAAACATGGAAATAAAAAAATGGATAAGTTTTGTTATTTGTAGGTGGAACCTATAGAGTTGAAAAAATGAACCTAAAATCAAAGTTGATAACTCATCCACCACATAGATTAAAAAATTAGATTGTGATATTTTTTTCTAAATTAGGAATGTGAACTACACGCATTATTAACACATTCATGTTATTATTCAAAAAACGGTGTGCATGCATGATTAACATGCAATGTTATTAACCTGCATGTGTTAAAAAACAAATACATTATATCTCCTCATTAGGTTCCAAGTTATTTTTCTATGTCTATGCACCCTAGCTTGAAATGGTTGATATACTCACACCCGTATGTGATTTATCTCCTGGATGCCATCCTTCAATGTGATTATGGGTGATTTAAATGAACAAATCCATCTATAATATTAATAATATAGTAGAAAGGATTTCCCACTCTTGTTCCATCAACAGAAAAGTAGAGGCCCTTTGAGGCCCACTCCTCTCTCTCTCTCTCTCTCTCTCTCTCTCTCTCTCTCTCTCTCTAAACCTTACTAAGCCCCTCTCTCTCACTCTCACTCTCCCTTAATCCTCCAACTACCCCTAACCCACACCCCTCTCTCTCTCCCCCAACCCTCCCCCCCTCTCTCTCCCTCTGTAAACCATCACCTACCCCACACCCATAACCACCCCCCTCTCTCTTCTACTCCCCCTACCTCTCTCTCTCTCTCTCTCTCTCTCTCTCTCTCTCTCTCTCCTACCCCCCTCCCCCTAACCACCACACCACCTCGATCTCTCCCCCAACACACCCTCTCATACTCTATCTCATAATCCCCGCCCCCTCCCCCTAACCCCCTCTCTCACTCTCTATCTCTTCACTACTCATCCACCTACCCTAATCCCCACCCCTATCTCTCTTCGTCAACCCCCTAACACCCCCCTCTCTCTCTCAAGAACTAACCCCATATTTCTCTCTCTCTCTCTCTCTCTCTCTCTCTAACAACCAATGTCACTCTCTTTCCTAATCCCCCTCCCCCTATAGCTAACCACCACATCCCCTAACCATTACTAACCCACTCTCTCACTCTTTATCTCTTCCCTACTCCTCGACCTACCCCTAACCCCAACCCTCTCTCTCTTCCAACCCAATAACACCCCTCCTCTTTCTCTACCCCTAACCCCCACTCCCCCCCTCTCTAAACCCCATATACCCCGTTTAGCACTAACCAAACCTCTCTCTATCTCTCTCTTACTCCCTCATCCCCCCCCTCTCTATCTCTCTCTTACTCCCTCATCCCTCCCCCCCCTCTCTCTCTCTCTCTCTACACCTAACCACCCCCACCCATCTTTCCCTCATAATATCCCCCCCCCACAACTAACCACCCCTATCTCTCTCCACCCCCTACTTATCCCCCTACCTCTCTCTCTCTCTCTCTCTCCTAATCACCCTCCCACTACCACTAACCACCCTCTCTCTCTCTCGCTTCCCCTACCCATAATCCTCTTTCTCTCTCTACCATTGAACCCCCTTTCTCTCTCCCTATATCCTTCCTCCTACTACCACTAACTACTTCCCCCCCACTCTCTCTTCATTTATCTCTCTAACCCCCTCCTAATACCCTACCTCTAACTACCCCCCTATCCCCTTTACCCCTAACCATCCCCCTCTCTATCTCTCTCTTAATCCCCCAACCCTCCTCTCTCCATCTCTCCTAATCCCCGCCACTCCTCTCTCTCTCTCTCTCTCTATCTATCTATCTCCACTACTCCCCTACCCCTAACCACCCCCCTCCCCTCTCTCCCTCCTAATCCTCCTCTGCCTCTACATCTAACTACCACCTATCTCTCTCTCCACCCCCTACTTCTACCCCCACCGTTAACCTCCCTCTCTCTCTCTCTCTCTCTCTCTCTCTCTCTCTCTCTCTACCCCCCCTCTCCCTCTCCTTATCCCCATTCCTAACCCTATACCCCTCTCTCCTACTCCACCTACCCCTGACCCCCCACTCTCTCTCTCTCTGCCCCCTTATACTCCTCCCCTACCACTAACCTTAGCTCTATCTCTTTCTCTCTCCCCCCCCCCCCCCCCCGCAACCCCCTCCCCCTAACCACCACACCAGCTCTCTCTCTCACCTACTTCCCCTACCCCTAACCCCCCTCTCTCACTATTTATCTCTTCACTACTCATCCACCTACCCTAATCCCCACCCCTATCTCTCTCTCCACCAACCCCCTAACACCTCCCCCTCTCTCTCTAACCACCACACCTCTCTCTCTCTCTCTCTCTCTCTCTCTCTCTCTCTCTCTCTTTCTCTCTCTCTCGTGCTCGCTCCTTAACCCCCCTAACCCTAACCATATCCCCACCAATATCATTCTCTCTCCTACTCCCCGTACCCCTATGTCATGTCCCCAAATTTTTCATTGGGTCACAATGGCCTAAGCCACTTGGCCATATTCATGATAGTTTGTCAAATTGATGCTAAGGGTCAAATAATTGTCAAGAATGATTTCCAAGTTACTAATAATGTAAAATTAGATCCAAATGGACAAGGTGGATCACATTAAGAGAAAATTCCCAATTGAAAGTTTGTAATATACCCATCCAAATGAACTGTCATGGAGGAAAATTACTAGTTCCCTAGATTGGGGGTGGAAGCATTAAAAGTTGGAATAAGGGAGCTACAAGACCCAAAATGACCTTAGACTTACAAATTCACATTAAATGGGTCAAATAAATAATAATAGAAAGAAAATAAGGTGGCATTGGATCATGAGGGCACATAAGAGGTTGTGGGACCCACATGTGGCAAGATTTCCCACTACACTTGGCATTATTCTCTCACCAATTCGAGTTCAATATGAAGGGTAATATACTTGGCATATTTGAAGAGGTATTACTCATGGCATGAATCATTTAATTTCAAATTGGAGTGGAAGAGTAACTCCCATGGAAGAGGAAGCGGCATCTTAGAAGAATTGTGACACTTGGAGCTAGATTCTCTAACTCTTATGACAAAAATGATGCAGATTCTATGACACTCATGAAAAAGTTCAGACCTGATTGCTGACGTCTAACATATATGACATGTCAGAGCTAAAATTATCCTCCAATAGGTGCACAAGGGGAGTTATGGCAGCCAATATTCCCCCATTCAAATTGATGGAAGAGGAGAGCTAGGAAAAGTTGGACAAGTGGCATTCATGGGAATCTCTTCCTAATTCGATTTGGGATGAGTCTCTTGGAGGGAATTCAAGATAAGGAGGCCTTGGGAGGTTAATAAAAGAGAAGAATAAATAAGGAGAGCATCTTTTGATCGTTTATCATTTTGGAAAAAACTGGAGAGCTTAGCTTATCCTTGCAAGGTGGATGCTTATCCTTCTTGCCTTCGAACCAATTTCGAGGATAAAAGATTCCCATCCTAGTTGGTTGATGGAGTGGCCATTCACAACTCTCAAAAGAGATTCATGGATATTTTTTGATGCAGGTTCAGACCCCAATTGAGTTTGAGTTCATCTTCTCTCATTCTTCTCTATGCCTATTCTACTATCTTTCTCTCAATGCCATCTAAATGTGCAAGGGCGCACTTGTTGTTGCATATAGTTAGTGAAGGACTATTATTTTGACTTCATGGACATGTTATTTTCTATATATATTTGTAATAATCATATCATGAGATCCATAACTCGAAACATTATGTATTTCAAGTCATATTTATATTCAAGGAGGAGATTCGAGCCATTTTCCCCATAGCTTTTGCATAGCGCACTTGTTGTTGCATATAGTTATTGAAGGACTGTTATTTCGACTTTATGGACATGTTAGATGCTATATATCGCTTTAATAATCATATCATGAGAGCCACATCTCGAAACATTATGTATTTCAAGTGATATTTACATTCAAGGAAGAGATTCGAGCCATTTTCCCCATAGCATTTGCATAGTGATTTTGGAATGATATTGTACATGTTTTATATCATAGTTTTTTGAGTTATTTATCATGTTATGAGCTTCATATGAAGTTACCTTGATGGTACAAATGATGTGTACAGACCTCTGAATTGTTACTATGGTTTATGAAGAAATTTGAGACTCCTTGCCCACCAATTTCACCTCAAAAACTAGACTCTAGAAGTTGTTGTTCATTAGGATTCCTATTCAACCCTAAAACCAAAACTAATTCTGCACATATATTTTTCCTAATGTCCTCTAACAGATCCAAGTCTCAGACCAAGACCTAGGGGGGATCTCCACTTCTCAAATTAACTACTCTTGTTCTGAAAATTATTCACATGCAATTTGTAGACAATGGATGGGTATATCAGTTGTTTGTATTTCTTATCGGTGTGTTAATATTTACTATTCCCCATCAATACCTTCCTCCCCAAATTCTAAATCATTTGGAGGTGTTTGAAACCATTTGTAAACAAAACCCTAGAGTCAAAACAAGGTGAATCCAAGGAATTTCCTTTGAAGGGACATTACAGTGGTATCAGAGCATGGTCCTTACACCTGTGTATTAATATCATACATTTCATAATAATTTTCAGCCATGTCTTACTATTATGATGACTCCTGGAGAGAGAAAAGTGGGTGAAAGCAGAACGTAATGTAAAAAGTATATTTGATAAAATGTAGAAGATGATTACAACAATCGTGCCCTGGGTAATTTATACCCTAAATGGGGAAGAGAGGTGACTTGAGGTGACTTTTCAAGTCACCTCTTAGTTTAATTACATTAATTTACTAAAATTAACCTAGCTTAGTATTTTAAAATTAGCATTTGTAACATTGCCTTCTTCTTTTTAAAATGCTTTGTCCTCAAAGCAGGGTAATGATGGATATTGCTGAACGAATTTCTCGGTTTCCCATGATGCGTCTTCTTCTGGGCAAATCTTCCATTTAATGAGGTATTCCTTGATCCTTCTAGTGCGTAATTTCCATTCTCTGATGTTGATGATAGCTTCTAGTTCTAAGATAAGTTTCCCTTCTTCGTCAAGAGCGGGAAGTGTTATTTGAATGGATTGATGCTGACCCAACAATTTTTTAAAATTTGAGACATGAAAGACGTTGTGAATTCGACTCGAATCGGGTAACTTCAATTCGTATGCTACCGGGCTAATTTTTCTGACAATTTGCTAGGGTCCATAGAACTTGGGTGCCAATTTGTTTTTTCCTTGTTGTTTTAGCGACAATTGTTTGTATGGTTGAAGCCTTACAAATACCCAATCTGCTAATTCAAACTCTCTTTCTGTTCTATGTTGATCTGCTTGCTACTTCATACAATTTTGTGCCATAGATAAATTATCCTCCAGTACTTGCATTACTCGTTGATTTTCTTCAAGTTGACTTTTTACTGCGGGTACTTTTGCATTACCTTGAACGAATTCCTTCCATCTGGGCAGCTCATAACTATACAATGCTTGAAAGGGTGTCATCTTAGTTGACATGTGATAGGTAGTGTTATACCACCATTCAACAAGGTGTAACCATTTGTTCTGTTTGTCAGTGACGAAACTATGAAGATACGCTTCCAGACATTTGTTGACAACTTCTGTTTTCCCATCTGTCTATGGATGATAAGCTGAACTCATGTTAAGAGTGATCCCAATTTGTTTGCATAATTCCTTCCAAAAATTGCTTGTGAATTTGGCATCTCTATCGCTAACGATAATTCTTGGGAATCCATGTAATTTGTAAATATTTTTACAAAATACTTCCGCGATTTGTTTAACGGAATCAGTTTTCTTGATACCCATAAAATGTGCATATTTCGTTAATCGGTCCACTACCACGAAGATTTTTTCCTTACTATCAAATAGGGGTAACCCTTCAATAAAATCCATAGAGATTTCCTCCCACTTTTGCTTCGGAATGTTTAGTGGGTGGAGTAGCCTTGGAGTCATCACGTTTTTGCTTTTATTCCTTTGACATTTGTCGCATTCGGCTACATATTTTTGAATGTCTTTATGCATTCCTTTCCAATAGAACGATTGTATGGGATTGTAATATGTCTTGAAAAATCCTACATGTCCTGCGGTGGGTGAATCGTGAGCTTCTATCATCACCTTAGTTTTAAACCTTGATGTTGGGTTTAAATAGATCCTTTCTTTGTACCACAAGATGTCGTTTCGCCACTCGAATTTTGGACCTCTATTCGGATCTTCGATTAAGGCGCAAGTGTTTGGGTCTTTAGCATATTCTTTTTGTATTTCATCCAACCACTCTGGAATAACAATTGAAATTGCATATGTCTGGGCTTCATCCTTCCTAGATAGAGCATCAACGGCTATATTGTCTTTCCCTTTTTTATGTAATATCTCCAGATCAAAAGTAGCAATTTTTTCTATCCACTTCTGTTGTTCTGTTGACAATGTCTTTTGTTGAAGGAGATATTGAAGACTGTTATGGTATGTTCTTATCAATATTTTTCTCCCTAAAAGGTATGGTCGCCATTTTATTAAGGCATGTATAATGGCCAGTATCTCTTTATCGTAAGTGGACCTCAACTTTCTCTCTTATTGAGCTTTCTACTTTCGAATGCTATTGGGTGACCTTCTTGCATCAAAACTGCTCCTAGTCCGAAACCTGAGGCATCGCATTCAACTGCAAAAGGTTTTGTGAAGTCATGCGTGGCTAATACAGGTGTTGAAGACATCATGCATTATAATGTTTCAAAACATTTTTCTGTTTCACTATTCCATTGGAAGGAATTCTTCTTCAATAAATTTGTGAGAGGGGTTGTTTTATGGGCGTAATATTTTACAAATCTTCGATAGTATCCTGTTAGGCCTAGGAATCCCCTTAGTTTTGATTAGTTATTGGGTTTGGGCCTTTCCACGATTGCCTTGATTTTACTTGGATCAACTTTAACTCCTTCCTTCGATATCTTATGGCCCAGGTAGTCCACTTCCTCTTTTCCAAAGGTGCACTTAGACCTTTTTGCATAGAATTGGTTTTCTTCCAAAATGGTAAGTACTTGACTTAAGTGTTCTAGATGCTCCTTCCATGTTTTGCTATATCTGAGGATGTCATCGAAAAATACTAGTATGAATTTTCTTAAAAATGGATGGAACAATTCGTTCATTGCGGCTTGAAACGTAGATGGAGCGTTAGTCAAACCGAAGGGCATTACTTTGAACTCATAATGGCCTTCATGAGTGCAAAAAGCAGTTTTTGCTATGTCTTCCACTCTAACTTTGATTTGATAATAGCTAGATCGAAGATCCAATTTTGAGAAATACTTGGCCCCACGAAGTTCATCGAGCATCTCATCAATGAACAGAATCGAAAATTTATTTTTGATAGTTATTTTGTTCAGTCCTCTATAATCTATGCATAATCTGAATGAACCATCCTTCTTTCGTACTAACACTACTGGGGGCTGCATACGGGATTCTACTTTTTGAAATGACACCGCATTCTAGAAGATCTTGAGTTAGCCTTTCGATCTCTATTTTATCATGATGTGGATATCTGTATGGTTTGCTATTGACAGGTTTTGACCCTGGTTCAATCTCAATTATGTGTTCAATCTTCCTGTTTGGTGGGAGCTCCATCGGAAGCTCTTGGAACACCTTGTGATGTTTTTGAATTAGATTTTGTATCTCTGGTTGTTTGTCCATATCTCCTTCATATGTTAGAAGCTCCATTTCTTGACATTGAAGTATGTACGCTGGTGCGCCTTTCCGAAGTAGCTTTTCCATCTGATGTGATGTAACTAACTGTGTCGGAGGTGGTTGGAACCCATATAACTTGTATGTCTTCCTAAGTGACTGGAATTCAATAAAATGCTCTTGGTGATTTGTAGAGTATGTACCCAAGGTTCGTAACCATTGTATTCCTAATACTACATCAACTCCTCCCAGCGATACCGCAAAGAAATCTGATTCTAAGTTGTACTCTTGCAATTGTAACTTGACCTTGTGACATTTTTCCATGTTGTCAATCTTCTTGCCATCTGCTACCATAACCTTCATGTTAGGTACCGGAAAGATAAATAGGTTAAATACTTTAGCAAGGTTGACATTAACGAAGTTATGGGTGCTACCACTGTCAATGAGAACTGTGACGTTATTCTTTTTTATATGTCCTTTAATATTCAATGTTTGTGGTTGGGATATTTCGGTAATAGCGGCTAATGAGATTTTTGGGGTGTTGTCCTCGATTTCTATTTGGTAGTCTGGTTGACTATTCATATCATTCTCAATTGGTTCCTCGACTTCCAACTCTGCTTCTTCTGCTTCACAGCCATACAATTTCTTTTGTAAGCATCTGTGCTTAGGATCCCATTTGTCTCCACAGAACTTGCATTTCCCTTCCCTTATTCTTTGGGCCTCTAAACTGGGCTTCGTTCCTTCCCTGAGTTGTGGCGGTGTATATCTTGGATTTCCCGTGTATGTTGATTGGAAGGGCTTCCTTTTGTAGTCGTCCTTATCAAAATTTGTATGAACAGGTTTCTTGAATTTGTTTTCAATGATCCCTTCTTTACGTCGGGATTCCTCCATGATTGAGATGTTATGTAACTCTAGTTCATCACAGATGTGCTGTTTAAGACCGTGTATGTAGGTCTATAAGCGCTGGTCATCGGTTAACTCTAGAACTCGAGTCGACAGCGCTTCCCACTCACAGGTGTACTCATCAACACTGCTTTTCTGTTTTAACCTTGTGATTTTGGAAAAGAAGTCTTTTTCTTCAACGCCTTGGAATCTTTTAATGAGGTCATTCTTGAAACTAACCCAGTTGTGAGAACAGATTCTTGCAGTTTTCTTCCACCATAAGTACCAATTGTAAGCGTTTCCTTCTAGATGCATGGCGGCATATTTAACTTTCGCCTCTTCATAATGGATATTGTGGATGTCTAAGTATTCCTCGGCTTTGTTAACCCACGCTATGCACTGTCGTTCGTCCCCATCATATTTGGGTAGCTCGACTTTCACCCGAATTTGGCGTCCTTGTGTGTATGAGAATGATGACGATATGTTGAAAGGATCTGGTTGCTCCAGTGTTCTGGGAGAGTTGGGTTGCAGATCTTTTGGTACTGGTAATATTTCCAAGATGGCTTTTAAAACTGCCTCATTTTTCTTTTGATTGTCTTGTAGAGTGAGAACAGAATTCTCTATTTGTGATGTGATTTGTGTCCAAGTCGCTACCAAATTGTCACTGGTTTGATCGATCTTTTCCTTGAGTTCCTCATAGTTATTCTTAATCTTCTCATTGATTGAGTCCAATCGGGCATTTAATTCACTCATTGATCTGGTGATTGGTGGAATCTTCTCGGCGCTAAACGTGGATTTATTTTTATTTGTTATACGAAGCCAGCCCGCCGTGATTTTTTTTAACTAATTATAATAATTATTATTATTATTATAATATAGTTTTTTTTATTAATAATAATATTAATATACAATAATATTATTAAATATTATTAATATTAAAGTATTAATATATAAACAAAGGCAGCTGGACGACGTGGAGTTTGATGGGGAAGGCACTGTGGAGGGGGCAGGCCATGGGGAAGCAGTGTGAGGAATTGTAGCGTGACTAGGGGACGACAGGGAGGGAGGAGCAATGGGGTGTTGAGTGAGCAGGAAGAGGAGAAGCGCGGAGTAGGAGTGGACACGGTGTGGGATATGGCAGGAGATAGCGGTGTGTAGGTGAACGTGGAGGACGAGTGGACGCGGAGGAGGAGTGGATGCGGTGTGCAGGTGAACATGGAGGAGGAGTGGACGTGGTGTGGGAGATGATGGAAGGAAGAGCGTGGAGCAGGAGCAGGCTGGAGGAGCGTGCAGGAGGGAGCAGGGAGTATGTAAGTGGTGGGCAGCGGAATTGGAGTGGTCAGGTGCCGAGAGCCGAGAGAGAGGTGGCAACTGGTGGGGGGGGAGGCGTGAGCATGTGAAGGTTGGTGGCAACGGAGGTGGAGGGTGCAATGTGGTGGGCTGGTGCCGAGAGCCGAGAGGCTCTGATACCAATGGAGAGAGAAAAGTGGGTGAAAGCAAAATGTAATGTAAAAAGTATATTTGATAAAATGTAGGATATGATTACAACAATCATGCCCCGAGTAATTTATACCCTAAATGGGGAAGAGATGTGACTTTTCAAGTCACCTCTTAGTTTAATTACATTAATTTACCAAAATTGACCTAGCTTAATATTTTAAAATTAGCATTTGTAACAAATCCTATGAGTACAATCCTTATGAGCAGTATGAAGATGATTATGAGCAATATGAAGAAGAATGTGAATGGTATGAGGAAGAGGTTCCATCATGAAGCACTTCTTACAATTCCATAAGGAATGAAGGTTATTCTTATGACCCTATTTATGATTGAGATGTATGTGTTGAACCACCAAAGGATAATTATATGAATGAATTAAAAATATTGAGAGTAACATGTAAAACCTTTCCCCAACAATATCAGGCATATCTTGATGTGTATAAGGGAGATACACAAAAGGCCATTCATTTTGAAGACTTTTTTTATTGGGTGTTTGAAAATAGGCCCAAAAATGAAGATGTGGATTTAGTGAAGAAAGGTCTATGCCCTTCTTGAAAAATACCTTGGAGAGCAACTCATATATGTTTGGGTGAAAAGGAGGAGCGAAATGAGGAGACCCATGAGCCACTTAGTTATGAAGGTGGTGAAGCAGAAGAAGCATTACATGAAGAGGATCGAAAATCACTCCCAAGTGACTCTGAAAAATATGAAGAAACATCACATGATCATGAAGAAGACTCCATTGAAAATATTGAAGATCACTCTGAGACACATTCTACTTTGGACTTGAATCAAAGAGCATCTATTGGTGGATGCTTTAACTATGAAGGAGTACCTACTGATGGGTGCTCACACCTCTATGTTGGTGAAATAGAGATCACTTTTGAAAGTGTTGTTTCAATCATAAGTTCCATTATGCATGAAAATGAATACCTTGTAGCAGTTGAAGAAGAACCAAGATCAACTTCCCCATCACCACTTGAGCTTCATGAAGTTGGTCCAAGCAGAAAGTAAAAAGAAGAGGAGGCCCCCCTACAAGAGCCTATTTTTCTTGAAGGGTCATCAAAGATGAATGAAAAGAAGATCCAAGAGACCCTTAGCACAATCCATGACACTAGATCATTGGTGTCAAATTCTTGTTGGATATTTTCTTCATTGAAGGATCCATCCTTCCTTGAAGACATGGAGAAGATTCAAAGAGCAATGTGCAACATCGAAGGTAATGCCATGTCTTTGATTTTTGATAGAAACAATTTGGTTGAGCTTAATGAATGGTTACATGGAGAATACTTGAAGAATAATGAGGATATTCATAAGCTCAAAACGCAAAATGAGCAACTTCTTGATAGGTTTCAAGATACTTGTTCTTCCTCCTATGTTTTAGATTGTCAATTAGTAGATTGCTTGGAGGGTTCTCATGACATGATGGATCATGAGAAACATGGTAACTTGTAGGTGCTTGATGTGTTTGAAGATGAGCTTGATGAGAACCAAGCACTTGTTGTGTTGGAAGAGGAACTTGAGTTGCCTCTTGGAAATGGTTACACAGTTTTTGAAGAAGTGTATGATTCCACTACCTTGGAACCAACCTATGAGGAAATGTTTTCACTTTTGAAGGAGGTGCATGATCCTACCCTTATGGAGCCTTCACATGATGACACTTTTTCATTTTCTGATCATTTGGGTAAGTTGGTTCATTCTCCTACATCCTACACTTCCATATTTTGCAGCATTCATCCTAATGAAGTATGGGTGAAAGGTTTCTTTTTGAAGGTGCCACATGAGGATTATAAAAATCCTATCTCCCCTTTTGAGGATGACATGACTAGAGCACTTTATTTTTTTCATTTGCAGCAGCATCCTTTGTTACTTTATGATGGTACACATCTACATGGATGCACCTATGATGTTCACTTGAATCACTTGAAGGCTCATGATTTTCCTTGCTCCTTGCTCAATTCAATTGATGTTGGAGGAACTTCATCCAATACTTGGGTGAAAAGATATATGATTGAAGAAAATTCTTATTGGAAGCAACATCATTTGTTATTTCTTGATGATGCGCATATACATGGATGCACTTATGATGTTCACTTGAGTCACTTGAAGACTCGTGATTTTCCTTGCTCCTTGCTTAGTTCAATTGATGTTGGAGGAACTTCATCCAATACCTAGGTGAAGAGATATATGATTGGAGAAAATTCTTATTGGAAGCAAAATCCTTTGTTATTTCTTGTTGATACACATATTCATGGATGCACAAATGGTACTTCTGTGATACCCTTGAAGAGTCATTGTTTTCTTTGCTCCCTACTTGGTTCAGATTTTAGTGGAGATTCTTCATTCACTTCTTGGATGAAAGAATACATGGCTAATTATTTTGATGCATCTTACATACTTTTGCAGCATCATTATAGGACATGAGATCCTCACCTATGTCATTGGAGAATATTTGATTGGTCACTTGATGCTTGTATGCACTTGGAAAATTGTGGTCTACTTACTTGGAGGTATGAGCACTTTCATGATTCTTTGATGAGTCACCTCCTTGATGTACATTTTTATTATGTTGTTATCTACTTTGGTGATCTATCTTTTGTACTTATGATGTTTGGAAGAATGCATACAAGGAAATGGGATCCACAAATTCTCTTTCCTAATGGTATGGGTTGGAGAGCACTCCTAATTGTTGGAGTGCAATACAAGCAATGGGACCCTGGGATAATTTTTAGTCTCATTGGTTTCAATTTTTTGGGGAAACAAGTAGTATGGGATATTGAGTCCCCACTTAATAAGGTGATTTTAATCAGAGCAGTGCAGCAGTAAGCATGGTGGTTCCTCTCTAAAATTTTCATGGAATATTGAAGACTCAAAGTTGGGCAACTCAGTGGTAACTTCAAAGAATTATACAGTGGTATCAGAAAAGGTTTCCAAAATATGAAAGATGTAAAGAGTAATTGTGCAAACTTTGTTTTGATGGATTTAATTAATATTTTGGTGTTTAGTGGTGATGTTATAGGGGATATAAATATGAAAAAGAAAATCCCCCTCTCCTTTCTTTTGGAAACACACAATTGTAGTACATGAGTGCCACTACTCAGATTTTTAGAAGGAAAGTTTTGTAAAGAAATCAGGTTCTTCAACATACATGTTTGAAATTGCTTGAGGACAAGCAATATTGGGAGGGAAGGAGTTTTCATGTCCCCAAATTTTTCATTCGGTCACAATGGCCTAAGCCACTTGGCCATATTCATGATAATTTGTCACATTGATGCTAAGGGTCGAATGATTGCCAAGAATGATGTCCAAGTTAGTAATAATGTAAAATTAGATCCAAATGGACAAGGTGGGTCACATTAAGATAAAATTCCCAATTCAATGTTTGTAATATACCCATCCAAATGAACTATCATGGAGGAAAATTAATAGTTCCCTAGGTTGGGGGTGGAAGCATTAAAAGGTGGAATACGGGAGCTACAAGACCCAAAATGACCTTAGACTTAAAAATTCACATTAAATGGGTCAAATAAATAATAATAAAAATAAAATAAGGTGGCATTGGATCATGAGGGCACATAAGAGGTTGTGGGACCCACATGTGGCATGATTCCCCACTACACTTGGCATTATTCTCTCACCAATTCGAGTTCAAGATGAAGGGTAACATACTTGGGGGATTTGAAGAGGTATTATTCATGGCATGAATCATGTAAGGTCGAATTGGAGTGGAAGAGTAACTCCCATGAAAGAGGAAGAGGCATCTTAGAAAAATTGTGACACTTGGAACTAGATTCCCTAACTCCTATGACAACAATCATGAAGATTCTATGAAACTTATGAAAAAGTTTAGACCTGATTGCTGAAATATGACATATATGACATGTCAGGGCTAAAATTATCCTCCAATAGGGTGCACAAGGGGATTATGGCAGCCAAGATTCCCCCATTCGAAATGATGGAAGAGGAGAGCTAGGAAAAGTTGGACAACTAGCATTCATGGGAATCTCTCCCTAATTCGAGTTGGAATGAGTCTCTTGGAGGGAATTCGAGATAAGGAGTCATTGGGAGTTTAATAAAAGAAAAGAATAAATAAGGAGAGTATCTTTTGATCATTTCTCATTTTGGAAAAAATTGGAGAGCCTAGCTTGTCCTTGCAAGGTGGATGCTTTTCCTTCTTGCCTTAGAACCAATTTCGAGGGTGAAAGATTCCCATCCTAATTGGTTGATGGAGAGGCCATTCAGACCTCTCAACAGAGCTTCATGGATATTTTTTATGCAGTTTCAAACCCCAACTGAGTTTGATTTCATCTTCTCTCATTCTTCTCTATGCATATTCTACTATCTTTCTCTCAATGTCATGTAAATGTGCAAGGGCGCACTTGTTGTTGCATATAGTTAGTGAAGGAATTTTATTTAGATTTCATGGATATGTTAGCTTCTATATATCTCTGTAATAATCATATCATGAGAGCCATAGCTCAAAACATTATGTATTTCAAGTGATATTTACATTCAAGGAGGAGATTCGAGCCATTTTCCCCATAACTTTTGCATAGCGCACTTGTTGTTGCATATAGTTATTGAATGAATGTTATTTCGACTTCATGGCCATGTTAGATAGTATATATCTCTGTAATAATCATATCATGAGAGCCACAGCTCAAAACATTATGTATTTCAAGCGATATTTACATGCAAGGAAGACATTCGAGCCATTTTCCCCATAGCATTTGCATAGTGATTTTGGAATGATATTGTACCTGTTTTATATCAGATTTTGATGAGTTATTTATCATTTTATGAGCTGAATATGAATTTAAATTTATGTCATAAATGATGTGTGCATACCTCTGAAGTGTTACTATGGTTTATGAAGAAATTCGAGACTCCTTGCCCACCAATTTCACCTCAAAAACTAGACTCTATAAGCTGTTGTTCATTAGGATTCCTATTCGACCCTAAAACCAAATCTGATGCTGCACATATATTGTTCCTAATGTCCTCTAACAGATCCAATTCTAAAACCAAGAATTAGTGAATTCTGTACAGTTTTTGGAAGAGCATCTAATGGCAGACCTAGGGGGGATCTCCACTTCTCAAATTAACTAGTCTTGTTCTGAAACTTCTTCCCATGCAATTTGCAGACCATGGATGGTTATATGAGTTGTTTGGATTTTTGATATGTGTGTTAATATGTCCTATTCCCCATCAATACCTTCCTCCCCAAATTTGAAATCATTTGGATGTGTTTGGAGCCAGTTGTAAACAAAACCCTAGAGTCAAAACAAGGTGAATTCAAGGACTTTCCTTTGAAGGAACATTACTCCCTACCCCCCCCCTCTCTCACTCTATTTTGTAATTCCCCCTTCTCCTACCACTAACCACCCCATCCATTTATCCTTATTAACCCCCTCTCTCACTTTGTATCTCTTCCCTACTCCTACACCTACCCCAAACCCCCAACCCTCTCTTTCTGCCAACCCACTAACACCCCTCCTCTCTCTCTCTACCCCTAACCCCCCCTCTCCATCTCTCTCTCCCTAAACCACCTCCTACCCCCTTTACCCCTAACCAAACCCCCTCTCTATCTCTCTCTTAATTCTCCAACCCCCCTCTCTCTATATCTTATAATCCCCACCTCTCTCTCTCTCTCTCTCTCTCTCTCTCTCTCTCCTAATAATCCTCCCCCCTACCCCTAACCACCCCCTATCTCTCTCTCTCTCTCTCCACCCCCTGCTTCTCCCCTTACAACTAACCCCCCAACTCTATCTCTCCAACCCTTACTAACTCTCTCTCTCTCTCTCACTCTCCCCTACTCCTCCAACTAACCCTAACCCCCGCCCTTTCCCTCTCCACCAACCTCTCTCTCTCTCTCTCTCTCTCTCTCTCTCTCTCTCTCTCTCCCCCCATATATCTTTGTCTCTCCTAATCATCCTCCCACTACCACAAACCACCCCCCTCTCTCTCTCTCTCTGCCCCAACCCCTACTCACCCTTCTCTCTCTACTATTGATCCCCCCTATCTCTCTCCCTCTATCCTTCCTACTCTTTCCAATAACCACTCCTCCCCCACTCTCTCATCCTTTCTCTCTCTAACCCCCTCCTACTCCCCTACCCCTAACTACCCCCTACCCTCTTTACCCCTAACCAAACCCCCCCCTCTATCTCTCTCTTACTCCCCCAACCCCCCTCTCTCTATCTCTCCTAATCCCCACCCCCCTCTCTCTATCTGTACTACTCCCCCTACCCTTAACCACACTCACCTCTCTCTCTCTCTCTCTCTCTCTCTATATATATATATATATATATATACATATATATCCCTTCCCACCCCTCTACCCCTAACCACGGCCCCTCTCTCTATCTCTCTCCTAACCCCCACTCTCTCTCTCCCCCTCCTACTCCTCCCCTACCACTAACCTATACTCTCTCTCTCTCTCTCCTACCCCCTCCCCTTAACAACCACCTCTCTCTCTCTCTCCCTTACTCCCCCTACCCCCAAACCCCCTCTCTAAGTCTCTATCATAATCCCCACCCCCTCCCCCTAACCTCTTCTAACCCCCTATCTCACTCTCTATATCTTCACTACTCATCCAACTACCCTAATCACCACCCCTCTCTCTCTCTCTCCACCAACCCCCTAACACCCTCTCTCTCTCTCCCTCCAACCCACACCCCCCTTTCTCCCCCCAAATTCCCCCCTCTCTATCCTGCACTCTCTCTCTCTCCTTCCTTAACCCCCTAACCATAACCACCTCCCCACCAATATCATGATCTCTCCTACTACCCCTACCCCTAAACCCCCCTATCTCACTCTATTTTGTAATCCCCCTCCTCCTACCACTAACCACCCCCCTCCCCTAATCCTTACTAACCCCCTCTCTCATTTTTTATCTCTTCCCTACTCTAACCACCCCCTCCCCTAATCCTTACTAACCCCATCTCTCACTTTTTATCTCTTCCCTAATCTTACACCTACCCCTAACCCCCAACCCTCCCTCTCTTCCAACCTGCTAACAGCCCTCCTCTCTCTCTCTACCTCTAACCCCCCCTCTCCCTCTCCCTAAACCCCCTCCTACCCCCTTTAACCCTAACCAACCCCCCTCTCTATCTCTCTCTTACTCCCCCAACCACCCCTCTCTTCATCTCTCCTAATCCACACCCCTCCCCTCCCATTCTCTCTCTAACCCTCCCCCCCTACTCCTACCCCCCCTTATCTTTCTACCATTGACCCCCCTCTCTCTCTCCCTCTTCCTTCCTACTCCTACCACTAATCACCCTCCCCCCGTCTCTCTTCCTCTTGCTCTCTAACCCCCTCCTACTCCCCTACCCCTAACTACCCCCCTCCTCTCTATCTCTCTCCTACAACCCTTCCCCCTAACTCTCCTTCTCTCTCTATGTCTCCTAATCACCTTCCCTCTACCACTAACTCCCCCCACTCTCTGTCCTTTCCTAATCCCCTCCCCTACCACTAACCATGCCCTCCCCCCACTAACCCCAAATGCACACACGTTTTTAAAATTTTTCGTTAGTGTTCTCGTGCTGCAATATACCAACTTCATTCGATCACTCTTATTTTTAATTTAAAAAAAAAAACTACTGACATAATATATATTAAAAAAAAAAAAATTGCATATCCCACTTTTACAAAACAAAAAGAATTTGACATCCAAATTTTACAAAACAAATGATCAGAAAAACCCAAACACACGAGATTTTATAATTTAAAAAATATGTTTTAATATTTCTTTTTCAATTTTGGTTCTAATTTACATGTGAATTATTGTAAGGTAACAAAAATACATGTAAAATGTTATACACGTCCATCGAAAACCCTATTTTTCAGGTGTCTTTAATCTTTCGAATACCAAGGTATGCCAAGTAGATCTATGCTTACGTATCGCACATACCGAGGCATGCTAAGTGGATACATGTGACAGATAACTCAATCACCATGTGTATACTCAAATACAGAGGAATATCGAGGTGTCTATCTCAAACCTGAATAAATTTGTGGCGCATGGAATATCAATTAAAATAGAGAAATAGAATACCATGGGTGGAGTAAATGTGAAGTTATCTGTGTAGTGAATACATGTCACATATAAGACATGCCAACTGGATAAGTATCGCATACCTAAGCATGCTAGGCAAATACACACCACATATTAAACATGCCATGCTGTATATGGAGTTGAATCACGTGGAATATCAATTAAAATAGAGAAATGCAATGCCTTGTGTACAGTAAATGTGAAGCTATATTTATATTAAAATATGAATCGAGAGTAAAGAAATGAAATTGGAGTTAGAATTGAATGGGATGGTGTGGAGAGCTCAAAAACACTAAGAATGTTAAACCTGTAATTAATATTTTTAGTAAAAAATGCATGGTAAACAATCCCAGGAAACCAGGTAATCTGTAAAACCTGTAATTAATCTTTTTAGTAAAAAATGTATGGTAAACAATCCCAGAAAACCAAGTAATCCTTAGATCCGAATTCAAATTGGAAATTCAAGTGATTCAGATAACCGAAACCAAATCGGAAAGGTGCGAAAAGATTACCGAAACAACATTTTTTCGGAGACTTGATTAGGTTAAAAGATATATTTAATATCTCACTCCACAGCCGAACATTCTGGCATACCTATCCCCTTTGAAGGATCAGATCGCATAGGAAATGGCAGTTTTTAAAGTTTAAATACAATTTCAAATCCAAGCTAAGGTGAATCACACTGATTCTATTTGTCAAAATCATCTTGAATGGGTAAGTTTTCTGAATATAATCGATTTCAAAGAAGTTCGATGATGAAGAAGCAGAAAGATCGGAGCTCTTGCGGATTGTGTAGTATACATCGTCAACCAAGAACAGCAAGAAGGTAATAATAGCAGGATTTTGATAATATCGGGAGCAGATCTCATGTGGAAAATGGATTTTAAGCTTCAATTTTTCAGATCTAATGTAAGGTTAATCAAGCACATCTATTAATCATACTAATTATTTATTTTTGAAATCATCTTGAAAGAGAGTAAATTTTCTGAGTCTATTTGATTTCAAATTAATTTGATAATGAAAAAGTAGGAAGAACAGAGCGCATTCAATAAATTCAGACTAATTTAATAATACTTTTCTGAATCGATTTGATTTTAAATTAATTTATGAAAAAGCAAGCAAGAAGAACAGAGTTCATGGATTCTAAGTAATTTGATATTGAAAAAGCAGAAAGAACAGAGCTCACAGAGTTCATGGATTCTAAGTAATTTGATATTGAAAAAGCAGGAAGAACAGAGCTCATTTAAATTGAGTAGTTTAAAAAGCATAAAATATTATATTAATATAAAATTAATGCATCTAGGTAACTGCATGCAGGTTGACTTACTGTAGTCGGTGTGTTCTTGGGCGTAACCTACAGGTTCAAAATTTCGAATGCACACAAGATTAACATGAATAAATAAAAGAACCAGATGAAGGGCAGTTCAGGTGTGGGTAATTTGATAGGCTACAGGCAGTAGGCTAGGCTCCCTGCACGCATGAGTCCCCACAGGAAATAGAGAGGTTGGGGAGTCGAATTCGAACTTTCTTGAGTAACAATATATGAGGTTAGAATTAATTTGTGGATAGAATTTAGGATTCCACGTTGAAGTAATTCCTAAAGATTTAAAGATTTAAGATAAACAACTTGAAAACAATGACATTGAAAGAAATATATAACAGATTTATCACAGGTATTGTAGAAGTAATATTTCCTCATTTATTAAAAAATTCATCACATATATTGCATTAGCAAAATTTCAAAATCATTTTTCTTCATATGTTCTCTAGATAGCCATGCTTGTTTTTCATATGCAAAAGCAACAAGGACTATCTATAAAATTAATACAAACAGAATTAGAGAAAAAATAAGATAACTAAACTTTTTCTGAGGTAAGAAGAGAACTATTCATTAACCTAACAAAACAAAAGAGGAAAGAATACCTGTAAAGAAAATTGGTGAATTATTGGCCTGGGCTGATCCATCCATTGAAAGAAGCATCCTACGAGCTGTTATTGCAGGTCCTTTGAAGAGTAGGATAGGTAGGGCTACAGGGATCTCACATGTTCCGTGAGATTCTATAATATTGTATTGTATTGGCTTTGCCTCCTTATTTTTGCTGACGAGATTCCTGGAAGTTGATCCTGAACATTCCGAGGGTTCTGGTAACTACTTGTCATATTATCTTTGATACGGTTCCAGAACCTGTTCGTTTGCATTTCTTTAACCACGTGAAACCTCATTAGGGTGCTCCAGGGAAACCTGCTCCAATGACATTTCTCCCTTTCAGATTGATTATAACCTAGTGACTAAATGTTTTATCAAATAAGCAGGAAAAACAAATTTTACAATCACACAGCCTGCCAGCCATCCAAACACTACATAGCCAACAAATGCATAGACTGCAACACAAACACATAGAAAATTAAACAGAAGAAATGATGTCCAGGCGCGGTGAAAGACCAGAATCTTTATAAAGCAGTGGAATGGTAGCAACGGCTACAATTTTGAAAAGCTTTTTAGATAGCGACCTCCCACTTTTTAAATTCACTGTTAATGTCAGAGAGTCGTTGTTTTTTTATGGCATGTCAGAGTATATGCTTCCACGCGCACCTTAAAAGGAATCGATCTCAAGACGTGGCAAACAAATATTGTATTTTATTATATGGAGACGGCACACAGTTGAAGGGCATACTTACGAGAGTAAATTTGACAGGAAAATCGCAGGGACAGAAAATTGGACAGGAAATCACCGGTACCGGATAACAGATTTACTTCGATTTATCACATAATCGCACAAGATTAATGTGTACATGCGTATTTAATTATGAAACATATTTTAAATTTTAAACATGAAAATGTCTTTTATTTTGTTTGTATTTTAGTTTGATTTGTACAAAATTATTAAAAGAAGAATTGACGTTAACTTTCTGGTTAAAATAGAAGCAACTATTTATATGTACTTGTAGCTTTCTTAAAAGCTCAAGCATGTGGCTTTTAACCAGTAAGTCGTGGGTTCAATTCCCATAAATGGATTTAACAATAAGTACTCTCTCAACCAATTGCATGTCTCCATTTGTTTGATGGGTAAAGAGGGATGGATTAAGGCATTGAAAGGAAAGGGTAAGCATGTTAGAATAGACCTTGATTTTATGTTGTAATAAATATTATTTTGGACAAAAATCAGATTAAGTTTAAGATAGGTTATTTATGTTATTTTTTTTATTTGTTGTTTTTTCAACTTCCAGTAAATTGTTTTAATGTAAATTCTTTTTGAAAGTAATTGAAATTTTATTTCTTATAATAAATGTTTCAAATATTCATTCCATATAATTGAAGTTTAATTTTATTTGGAGAAATATATTTTATAATATCTATATCATTTATATAGATATAAGAAAATTACTTTTATCACATCTTTTTTTTTTTATTATATTTTAGTTGAAACATTAAAGTTTTTCATTAATGTAAGTTACATTTTCATAAATTTTAGCATATTTTTAATATTTGGTGAAACAATAAGTTTAAGTTATATATATATAAGTATAAGAGTTTGTGGTTTACTTATATTTTGATTAAAATTTTATTATTACTACTATAAATTCATTTTAAAGGGGATCTACCAATTGCACAGAGGGATCAAATCTCTCGAAATGCAAACTCTTTTTTAGAATGTAAATGTTGATGAAGCATTTTAATTTATCTAATTTGTGTAGTTTTATATATATATAGCTATAAATTTTTTAAATAGCAACTCTAGGATGAGCACGGAAGGAGTTACACATCTCCTGTAGAATGATCCTCTTCCGCTCAATGAAACAAATGAACCATATCTATGGTTATGCAATAATAACTATATTTGAATATGATGTCACCTTGAGAAATGCATTTATTTCTTTGTGATCCTCCTCAACTTGTCAATGACATGATCCTTTCTATGAACCAATTCAACATTCCAACATCATAATCAAAATTATTCACACTATATCTAATCAAAATTGAAGTCATGGAAAACATTGTCAAGGTTATTCCCATATTAATACAAAATGCAAGCCCTAGACATAAAACCAACTCAACCACCATGTTTAGTGGAATGCTTGCATATGCAAATTTATTAGCCTTAGAAACAAAGGAAGAAAATCCATGGTTATGCCATGAATAGTGCATTTGAATGTGTCACAAGTTCAAAAGTATAGGTGGTAGGGTATGTACACCTGAGTAGATTAAGCATTCAAATAATTACATGAACAAATATTGATCACTAAAAAGTAAGAAGAAATCATTGCTAAATCAAAGATTATTGAACCAAAGATTGTTGAATTGATTTATTTATGAAAGAATAGATCCATGTTGTATATGTTGTATAAATGTTGTATATCTTGTATATGGAGTAGACTATGGCTACTTAAATAAATCACTAAGATGTATAGAGTGGAACATCAATAAAAAAAATATTTAGCATATAAATATTGTAAAGGTGAATGTTTATGTAGTTTTGAAATTTAGAATATGTGAATACAATAAATATTATTACTTTGTTTATAACGATATTATTTTCTATTTTAATATTAAATAATTGACAAAAATTTTAAATAAAAATTTACTTTGTCATAAAAATATTAAATTTTATTTATTTTTATATTAATTAATAAAATTGAAAGACATGCTCTTGTTTATTTAGAATTATGACTTAATTTAATCTTTTCCACATGGAAAAAAAGCATAACTTTATATAATTCAAGTTAGATTTTTCAACTAGCATGAGGCAGGTCATTTTTTAGCCCATTAGAAACAAACATTCCACCCTAAACCAAAATATACATAATTATACTATTCATCATATATTTCTCATACTACCCTGACGCAGGTCATTTTTTCGCCCATTGGAAACAGACATTCCACCCTGAACCAAAACATACATAATTATACTATTCATCATATATTTCTCATAGGATTTCTGCATGATATACCCTATTGCTCAAGGTAATTCGTGCACAGAACTATTTCACTATTAAACTTCCAACTGTCGCTTAGAATAAATTCTAGTTATCTTGAAACAATGGCCAAGGCCAGTCGTTGTGATAAACATAACTTTGAAAAGAAAAAGTATGTTATATCAAACAAAAAATAAAATATATTTTAGTATTTCTCTCCTAACAAAACCGCAATATACAAAGTATTGTTTATTCCGTATCTGTTTATTGTCTACTTGTCTACTCTAGGCACGTGGTTTTAACTGCTCATGTGCGTTATTAGCAATCAGTCACGAAAAGGTGCATAATAATACCCTGGCGATCCCTCTACCTTCTCCTCGATAATTTCCTAGCTTCCATTTTTCATTTTGGTCCCTTCCTTTGCTAGTACATCTGTAATTGAATTTCTTTCTCTGAATACATGCATAATAAAAACTTTTTCCACCTAATCTTTTAATTTGATAGTCTCCTCCAATAAGGAGCATAGTAATAGATTGTGACTTCTATTCTCACCATTGATCCATTTAAATGATTATCTATGAGTCTAAATATTTGTTCACGAGCAATTCCCTTTTCCAAAGCCACCCATATAAATAGTTATATGAGAACACTTAATTTTGCAAATTTATTTGTACCCGACCCCAAAACAACTATAAATTTGATACAATTTTTCTCTGAATATATAATATTCCTCCAAATTCAGGGAAAGTTTTCAAGTATACCTAAGCCTTGAGATGCACATTGAAAGGTGAATATCTATTTTTACTCAAACAGACTTGCATTCTGTGCTAACCATATTCCCCCGCTTGATTATTAGTGGTAATGCTCTATAGTATTCTAAGGCCTAGTTGAAACATCAATGTCTTAAGAATTCCTCAAAGGCCTAGTTGAAACATCAATGTCTTAAGAATTCCTCCATTGATGATCTAGACCAAATACCCTTTATCCTAATCAAATACTCTATTTATTTCCACACCTTTTTTGTGTAGGAACATTCTACTACCGAATTGAGATTTGTCTCTTCTACTATCTTGCATGCATTACATTTTCGAGGCCCTGCTCTAATACAAGTTAATCTTTAGCCTATTTCGTATTCTTTTGTATTGTTGCTTCTGAGTTCATCATTTTGAGTATTTGTTAAGAGGTGGTGCTCTTTGAGCCTCACCTTTAATCCCTATTGTGAATCAATTGGCATTACATTTTTGAGGCCCTGCTCTAATACAAGTTAATCTTTAGCCTATTTTGTATTCTTTTGTATTGTTGCTTCTGAGTTCATCATTTTGAGTATTTGTTAAGAGGTGGTGCTCTTTGAGCCTCACCTTTAATCCCTATTGTGAATCAATTGGCATTACATTTTCGAGGCCCTGCTCTAATACAAATTAATCTTTAGCCTATTTCGTATTCTTTTGTATTGTTGCTTCTGAGTTCATCATTTTGAAAATTTGTTAAGAGGTGGTGCTCTTTGAGCCTCACCTTTAATCCCTATTGTGAATCAATTGGTATCAGAGCAAGTTAGCTCTGAATTGTGTTTTTCTCTCCCTGCCTTCTCCGATTTCTGAATTTTTTATCTAATTTCTTTGTTGCACATGCCTTAACCTAAATATATGTCCCATCTTTGCTCTCTTTCAATTTTATGGATTCCTCCCACTACACACTCCATATCTAGCCGCCATTCTTCCCCCCTAACCATTTTCCCATCCCTAACCCCAGGACCACATTTCCCTTTCTAGTTGCCTCTCATTGTCTTTTTCCGTCACATTTTTTTTCATTACCCTCGCCACCTTATGTTTGTATCCATGGCTTCTGATGCCCAGATCTGCCACTTATTCCTCTATCTCAAAGGCCCATCTTGGCTCCTTAGCTCCTGATCTATCTTCTCCTTTCCCTCGCTTCCATTAAACTCCCCCACATTGTTGTCTTTTCCTCGCCCAAACCATTGCTTTGCTTAGCCCTAGTCACCCAAGCTTCCTCGACTCAACTCATCTCTTCAGTCACCCTCATTGTTGTCTACCATTGCAATCAACTTTCTCTCATCTACAACTCTTATGTGCATCATATTTTCTCCTGGATCACCTCCACCTCCAACTCGTGCCCAGCTCGGCTGCTTTTCCTACATTTTTATGTTTTATGCTTCTCTTGGTCGCCCCATGATCTCAATCACCATCCTCAACTTGTTCCGTGCATAGGCATCCTCCCTTCTCAAATTCACCACTCTAGCCACGCCGATTCTCCATGGCTTCCTCTCTCCCTCCATTTTCCCTTGATTCCCTCCAACAGTAGAGCCACCAACACACCCCGTTCTTTTCGTCTAGCTCCTAGATTCCCTACCTTTTGCTGGGCAGTCTGCAAATTTATCAAATGAAACGTTTTAGGGAATTTTTGTTGGTATTTATATGTTTGAGTTTGTGCCAAGTGCAGTGTATTCACTTTGCGCTACCAGTTGGGAAGGCCAAGTTCATTGCAAAGGAGATTCATAATAATGCTATTGTCAATTTTTTAGTTTTAGAGCCGCGCCTCTCTCCACCAAAACCCTAGCGGTCATCTCTCACGCCTATTATCTCAGTATGGTCGTCGCTCCTATCATACTCAACACCCTAGCTACCTCACGCTTCATTTCCTTTTCTCATCATTTAACGAGTTCATATCCGCCCTCGCTAGCTCTTTTGCTCATGACGTGTATCTGTCATTGTCAATTTCCAGATCTTACTGCCTTTTTGGCCCAACAGCTATTGTATTCACCCAATTCCCCTTCTTTATCCTCTACCCTCATTTAACGTTGGTCTCCTCCAACAAACCATTGGTCGCTTCTATCAAATCATTCAACCATTCCATAGTTCAGGGAATTTTACCATCGTTTTTCTATTTTGGGTTGATTTTCATTCAGTGGTTTTCTTCAGCAGCAGATCGCTACACCATTTTCATTTTCCAACAGTTTCGGTAGTTAGAGTCTTCAGTTTTCAGTTCTCATGAATTCGAGATCACTTTAAGGAGTCTCAAAAATTCTTCCGTTCTTCAAGTAGTTTTTATGCACCACATCAGCACTTCAACTATAGTTCCTCCTAGCTCTTGCAGCTACTCAACACTTTTCTGGAAGCACAGACCATCCGGTACAGAATTTCATCTTCAATGGTTCACAAGGATTCTCTTTCGCTTTGGGAAGCCAGGTTTCTCCACCCTTTCCATCTACGTGGAGCAACACATTGAGTAGCCAAGTGTCTCCACCCACTTAGTCGCAGTTGCACCCACTCGATGGCCGAGTGTCTCCACCCTCCAAGTCACTGCAACACCAACAATCCTTTGTACCACCATCAATAGAGCTTATTCGTAGCCATGGCATCCTGCACTTCTCCACGGTGCTCTCAAACTTAAACTCGGAGTCAGAAAGTAGGGATGCTTTCCATTTAAACCAGGAGGATTGGGATTACTAAGGGATTATTCATCCCAATTATTGTATGCGGTTTATGTTCACATTTGAAATAGTTACTCAGATACTATTAAATAATCGATCTGAAATAGTTACTCAGATACTATTAAATAATCGATCCTCATTAATGAGGCCTCTTATATGTAATGATATATAAAGGCCTAGCAAGCCTCTTTCTAATATAAGTTCATCTTTACTCTATTTCTTATTTTTGTATATGGTTGCTCCTGAGTTCATCATTTTGAGTATTTGTTAAGAGGTGAGGCTTTTTGAGTCTCACCTATGATCCTTATTGCGAACCAAAAAACAAAAAGAGAAGGATAATGATGACAAACAACCCATAACCCAATTTATGAATGGTACTCATAATGCCATATGAGTAAGAATGATGTGTAGATACATCCAAATGATGCGGGTAAGAAAGCCTTCAAGAGGCCTTAGTATTTTCACCACTACCGCCTTCAATTTTTTTGATCTTATAGTATGTAATCCCTCTTGTGTTACCCATATGGCCTTATGAATATACCTACCTTGAAGAAACCCAAATTGTTTATCAGAAATAGATGTATTCAACATACACTTGATCCTTTTAGACATGACTTTTGCAACTATCTTGTATATACAATTACACAATGATATTAGTCTGAAATCATCAAAACTCCTTGGATTGGCAGTTTTAGGGATAAGAACAATCAATTGTTGTATTAAATAATGCTAATACTTTGCCTCTCTTTCTTTCCTCTTCAATCACCCTTGACAAGTCCTACTCCAATACCTCAAGTATCCCCAAAAAAACTCAACCTAGAACTTGTTAGGACCATGACTTTTGTCCTCTTTGAACTTGTGCAATACCTCAACAAGCTCTATGTATGTCACATCTTCCATCAAAGCTTGATTATCATCTTCAGTGACATATCTTGGGAATTATTTTGTGATTATGATTATCTTAGAAATTTCCAAAGTGATTGTTCTGGCAATTCCCTTGGAACTTCGACTTCAACACCCGATGAATAACAAAACATATTTAATTTTATTCTATATTGTAAATGAATACTTTAACCACTTGTTGTTGTTTTTGTTGTTATAGGGTGGAACATCAATTAAAATAAAAATATTTTACATATAATTATTATCAAAGAAAATGTTTATATAGTTTAGAAATTTAAAGTATAGAATTATTGTTAAAGAGAATATTTATATAGTTTAAAAATTTTAAGTATATAATTAAGATAAATATATTTTTTTAAATGTAAACATATTGATTTTTATTTGAAGAATTCACAAAATTTTAAAATAATAATTTATTTTTATGGAAAAAGTTAATTTTTTTTTGTCATTTTTATATTAATATTAATTAAATTAAAATATATAATTAACTTGAAGAAAAGTTATACTCTAATTTATTTAAACTTTATCTAACAAAAACATATAATAATTTTATTTTTTTAAATTATTAGTGAATACTTTAACCATTTTATTATTGTTAAAAACAATATTTTAAATAATATATGTTAATTTTAAATTTTAATTGAATAATTATTTATAATTATATATTATTTTTAAAATTAATTTTAATTTATAATATATATTTATTTATTTATTTATTTTAATAGATTTATACTATATTCTATTTTTTTTTGGTATATATATTGATAAGTTAGAAATTGGTTAAAATAGGTAGGTTTTATTGGCACGACATTAACAAGAATAATCAACACCCTCCTTTATGCTGATGGTATTGTTCTTTTGGAAATATCTCCCTCTGATCTTACTAAGCAATTAAGAATTATCAAGGATTTCTACTCTGGTATGAGCATGACTGTCAATACTGACAAAACCAAAGTTATGGTGATAAAATCTAATAAGTTCACTTATGCTCATTTTCTGTATCATAATAGAAACTTGGAGGAAGTGACTTCCTACGAATATCTTGGGATTGATATCCATCACAAGCTTAACTGGAACTCCAACATCGAGAAAAGGATCAATGGAGGGTGGAAAGCTTATTTTGGTCTTGAAAATAATTGTAATTTTGCAAACCTTGTGATGTGGGATAAAAATAAATTCATCTTTGGAACTTTTGTCACTCCTGTTCTCCTATATGGATGTGAATTTTGGGGCTATAGTCTCTCTAAAGAACCTTGGATAATGATTGAGCAAATCCAAAAGCGTTTTATAACTTACAATATTAAAATTAAAATCAATATGCCATATCCTATTCTCTTGATTGAAGTGGGTCTTTCCCCCATTGAGAGCATAGATATGACTAGGTACATAATGCACAAGAAAAAAATTAAATAAATTGGGAGCCCAGATACTTCTGAAATTTCTTTAAAATCGAGTCAATACCACCTAAGGCTCAAGCGAGGTTGGCATAAAGATTCCATGCCTTGGTTAAATATATGGTGGATTCAAAAATGTCACTTTGAAAAATATAGATGACATTAAAAAGTATTATTACTTTGAATTTCAAAGAGAATTTGTGTTGTGATGAAAATTTAGAGGATAAAAGAAAATTAAGATATGTTAAGGAGGTCATTAACCCTAATCTTGAAGATAAAAATTATCTCTTTGTTTTAACTAGCGTAAGGAAGAAAATCCACATAGCTAAAATAAGAATGAACTATCATGAGTTGCATAGTGAAGCACTAAGTTGGACCTTTCCTAAAACTCTGTGAGTTGAGAGGATCTATCATATTTGTGAGACTATGAGTGATGAGGATGAAAAACAATTCCTCTTAGATTGTCCTGCATACACCCACATACGATCTCAGTTTCAAAAATTTTGTCGCAATACAAACTTTCCCAACCTTCTATCTCATCAAAATTATAGTAATTTAGGAACACTCAACTCCAAGCTCTTTGAGCATAGAAATAAAACTCTAAATAAAACCAAGTAGTTCCTTACTTTTCTTTCTCAAGGCCCAATAGACCAAAATTGATCTAAGTGGATGTTAACTATCATCATCATCATCACCGTCATCATAAGCAACACTCAACTCCAAGCTATTTGAGCATAGAAATAAAACGCTAAAGCAAACCAAGTATTTCCTTACCTTTCTTTCTCAAGGCTCGATAAACCAAAATTGGTCTAAATGGATGTTAACTATCATCATCAACAACATCATCAATTAGATTTTCTAATAAAAATTATAAAATATCTTAAAAACTTATCTTATATAAATTAATTAATTGTACTAAAAATAAAAAAAAATAAAACATTAAACATTTAGAAAAATTTATTAATTTAAAACTTTTAAAAGTAATAGATATTTAAAGTTATATATACCTTCCAGCGTACAAATAGTTGAAGATGAGAGGGGCATTATAGCATATAAATATTTGTTATTTTAAAACTTTACAAACATTAGATTTTTAAAGTATTATGTTCTTTTAAGAGTACACATAGTTGAAGATGGGAAGGGCATTGTAGTATGGGTGAATCTATGAAGATGGGTGACACTTTTTGGCCAAAACTGATGGTGAAAATTCTTTTTTTTTCATTTATTAAATCAAAGACCTCAAAACTCATATATGCCTTGTGAATTTTGACATGCAACAAAAAGACAAATTGTAGATAATTATGTTGTCTTTTCACTTATATTTTTTTTTAAATAATAATATTATTTAATATGCCAAAATTGCATTTAATGATAGGTTTGTTCTTGTAAATTTCAGGAAAAGTTAACAAGTGGCTTGTGTGCATGTAAAATAATTTAGTGATAAATGCATTATTTTTGGAAAAAACAGATATGAACATAATCTACACAAAATTCAATGGGGTGCACATTTTTTTTTAATTTACAATGGAAAATTTATTTTTTTATTAATTTTTGAAACTAGCCATTGAAAATTTTAATTACATTCCATACACATGTATGTGCATGTAAAATTTTTTTTTACTAGTTACAAAAATCGAAAAAACAAAAAATACCCTTTTGAAGGGGATGCATTGATGTGGGGTGTATATATTTTTTTGAATTTTTTTGTCTTTGTAATTTTTATGTTGTTGATTTTTCTCTGTGTTAAGTCAAAGATGTGGACATGGTTTTGTAAGTGTAAGTTTGGAAAGAAAAAAATTATCATATGAACTCAGAAACTTGTAAATTATATGCCAATGGATCGGCAATTCATTGGTGAATCCATCCATATGAATTCTGCCACCAAAGGTGCATCCCAGGACAGGCTTTAGGCCTAGAAAAGAAGCTATTAAAAATAAATTGCAAAAAAAATGACTAAAAGCATGTTTTAAATCCCTTGATTCAGCTATTAGCTCGATCGAGGGTTTTAAAACCCTTAATCGAGGTTTCGCCCGCTTTTTTAAATACCTCAATTGAGGGTTTATGTGTGGCTAATTCGAACTATCAATCAAGCTTATAGCTTGATCTATCTTTTAAAAACCTTGATCGAGCATTTAAAAAGCTCGATCAAGCTTTTGTATATTCCCTTTTTCCATTGATTTCACTTCACTTATTTCCCTCTAACTAATAGCATGAATTACCTACCCACCATTTGCATTTAATGAATTGAATTATAAAACAATTCTATAAAAGACACAAATATAAACTCAATTTTATCATTTGTAACACCAGTTTAAGCCTCTTAAGTGTCCCACGATGTACATTTTTCTAATGATTTCAAAGGAAATTGAACATTTTCATTTTTTATTCACCAATCAACATGGGAAATAAGAAACATCGAAGTAGGAAACAAGATCATGATCAAATTAATGAAGAAGAAATACGAGAAAATACCAAAAAAAGGATGAGGCGACGACGGGTAGAATTGAGAGAGAAATAAGAAGAGGATACAAGTAAACCTTTGGTGGATCCAACTCCAATTGAGGGAGATATTGGTATTTTTCTTACTTCATTCTTCAAATGCTGATTATTTTAAACAAGCTTCTTAATTCTTACCTCTTACCCCATTCTTTGAATTATCATGTTTCAAAATGAATTACAATTATCATGTTGAAATTAGTAACAAAATTATCACATTGAGTAGTCATTGGATTTTCAATATATATATATATATATATATATATATATATTTCAATGGTGTATCACCAAAGGTCTACATCCACCGGGAAATATGTCAACACCTATTATTCCGGAGAATCAAGGTATGGCCAGAATTACATTCATTACGAGGGGCTCAACAAGAGCATCATGTCACTTACAAGAATTTAACTTGGGTGGGGAGGGTAAAAATCATTCCTCTCAACCACCCAAGCTACATCCAATGGAAATATATAATGTAGTTTATATACTACACATGAAATATAAATTTAATTTACTTGATTTATTGTTGGTCACAATTAATTTTTATATACTAAATAGTGTAGTGAAATTTTCATCCATGGATTGAATGTTATTAGATAATGTTATTGCACGCAAATATTTATTTATTTCCATGATTCATCATTAAACTAGAGGTAATGTGCATGCAATTTCATACATAAAATGATAGATCATGAGACATGTATTGTAAATTACTTCCTTGAGATAGATGTTGGAACAAAATGTGGGAATACACTTAAATTTTAGATACAAAAATTATTACATTAATTTAAAAGTAAATGATTGCAAAACTTAGTACATAGTTTTGTGGGCCCATTTGTAAACCTCGAAAATATCCTCACTTTCCATTTAATAGAACCTTCACAAAGTTCACTTGAATTTTAGATGTGTAATACTCCATGTACACTAGATATTGTAAAATTGTTAAATATATAATGACACATGTCTCCATATAAAATGTACCATAGGCAGTAAATTAGGACCTCCTAAAATATAAGAAAACCATGTTTAATCAATTTGGTAATTTCATTTTCACTTAAAGCCTTAATATTAATCATTATTTAATTAAATAAAGAATAGATAAAATGGTCAGTTTATATATATATATATTAATGAATAGAAAAATTGTATAGTTTTTATGTATTATATAGATTTGGAGTGATATATCTTCCAATTATTAAATTTGTTATATTTATATCAATTAAATTTGATATTTTTCAATTAAAATTCAAAGCATAATTAACATAATCAAGAAGTTCATCTAATGTAGATTACTAAATTTTATTATTTTAAAATGTAGAAAGTACAAATTTGTATTGTCATGTATATTCATAAATTATTAATTTAAAAGTCCCCTAATGTTATTGTGCACAATCTTAAATTAAAAGTGCACATGTATTAAATGAATCAATTAACATTGAAATATGTTATATGATAGTTAAACAAGTGAGGTTGTATGGGTTTATAATGCTTGATAAAAAGGAGTTATGAATGATGCTTGGATATGAAATCTATTGTTTTTCTTTTTTTAATTGAAACTTTGTAAATACCATGTTTTCTATCATGTAAGTAGAAATATGTTTAGTCACTCTTGTGAAATGTTTTTAAAAAAATTGTATGATATTTAATTATTATTTAACATGTACATGTATAGAATAGATATAATTAAAATTAAAATGATTATATTTTAATAATGATCTCCCCTTGTCACTCCACTAAGCAAAGAAAGCTATTAAAAAATGAACCACAACAACTTAATCCAACCAACATAATTTCTCCAGAGGAGGGAACAAAATAATTTGTTAGTATAAGGTAAGATTGTTGGGATAGGAATCCAAATAATTCTCATTAATCATTTCTCATCTAAAACATAGTTGTTGTCTATAAGGAACCTTTAAAAACCCTTCATCATCAAGTGGAAAAAAATTCCTAAGGAAAGAGGCACCATGTCAGAGGAGGTTAAACCTGAGGTAACATGTTTTTGTTCTCTTAGGGGAGCTATCCACCACCTGTTTAAAAGAGGCGACACAATATCGTTCGAGCGACAACTTCTTTCCCCCCACTTGAAAGAGGTTCTTAGTGGCCAAAACATAGGATATCTACCCTATAGTTTACTATCGTGAGATGCCAACGGTACCTAGATCGGATTTTGTTGGCCATTGGTACCGATCCCAATGACCATCGTTATAACCAATCAATTGTTACCTTTGCGAGCCTACGTCTCCGGTGGGTTCACATCCATCAATACGAGAGCCTTTGGAAGGACTAGTTACAATTTGAGTGGAAGGACACTAAGTCATAGGGAGTTGTTTACATTTTATTTTTTAGATACGTTACATGATAAAATTTTGAAATATAAGCATATACATATGGACAAAGAATCCAATTCCGACATGGTAAGAGATATGGATAAAAAATCAAAGGACATAAGATATTATAGTTATCTCTAGAATAGAACTATGAAGAGATCACACAAGTGAAAAGTGTATTTGACTTCAAATGGCATGGCTAGAAAAAAGAGAATAAAATTTGAAACATGACCCCAAGTGGATTTGGATAGAATTTCATTGCAACATTGATATTTCTAGGAAGTCCAGGTAAAGTTACTTTTGGAGAAAGATTGAATAAGAGAAGGAAATAATATAAGAGAGCACTGATATTATTACTTTGAATTATAATTAGGAATGACAAATTTTGGATTGACTAAAATTTCTCAAGGTAAGTGGATCAATAAGACTATGTGAGCAATATGCATGCACATGAAACTTAAATTTAGAAAAATATTTTTGCATAGTCAAATTGGCCTTGAGGATAGATGAAGACAACAGTGTTACCCAATTCATCAGGTAACATGAAAGATGTTGATGAAAGCCATGTAGTCATGAATTTAATTTTGTTGATTGCACAAGTGATGGAAAAGGGATTGAGTAAGAACCCATTCAACCATATTTAAATACCCTAAATTTTCATGCATTTTCTTGTGATGTTTGAATGCATTTGAAATAGTCATGGGTGATACCATAGTCTTTGAATTATTCTTTCTTAGATTCTATTTTTTTTCTTCATTCAAACAAAATTTCCTTATTCAATGTGTCGTGCCCATCATATGAGACACTGGACACCATGATGACGGATGCACAATCACGAGATGGACTAGATAGTGAGGTTCCTATGAAAGTAGAAACAAACAACAATTGATAATTGCATGTACATGTATACAATAATTTACTGTTGTATGTAACTCAATAAAAATAAAATTATATGTAAATAGTTCACATACAAGTTTGCTCACGACATGGGGGGGGGGTTGTCGTAGCACCAGATCCTCCTAATGAACACAATTTGTGGAGGGGAGAACCCTTCTCTGTAGAAAGATATGTATGAAACAATGAAGATAAATCATATATATGTCATTCTTTGAATACAATGACAAGAATGTGAATGATGATGATGATCCGATGATGGTGATGATGATGATGATGATGGTGATTTTAAATACTAAGGTTTTTTTCAAACCTCGATGTTTTCCCCTTTCCCACCATAGTGAAAATGATATTGATATATTCCTTGGAGCCTCCCTTCCCACTACTAATGTCATTCAAGGGGTGCTCTTTCCATGGCTTCCAGCGTTTCACACTGACCAGCCAAAATATGTGTCACCTCATAGTCATTCAAAATTAGAATATCTAGTTAAATGTTACAATGATGAAATGCTAAAAGAGGACAAGGTCAAATGAATAAAATAATAAAATCCTTCTAGGATCCAACAACAAGTTACCATACAGAAAGAAATCCCTATTTTTCAATCTAACAAACACTTATGGATCTAGAAAGACATTTATAGAGCTCAGATAAAATTGAAAGTTTGAACATACCCATGTATTCTCTTCTACAACGATTAATGAGATAAAGGTTCTAAGAAAACTATATCTGTAAATGAATTTCCCCACCAATATATATGTTCTTGATTATATACTTACTATGGAAACACCTATATCCCTAACCTTATGACTCTAACTCTAGACACACTTTTAGGAAAGCCATATTGAATGGGATTAGTTTGTGATGAAAATTGTGTAAACTCAATGAACTATATATTCAAAATTTGGTTGAGCTATCTCTAGGACCTATTTGTTGTACACACTAACAACTAATATTAGCATGCCCATTATGGTTGTACATCTATCATAGAGATGGTTTTACATATCTAAGCTAATGCACATCACCAAAAAAATTGGAAGATACACCTATAAACATATATGATTAAGATATTTTTGGAGTTACACATTTGCTCATATTAGGGTTTTTCCTACTTCTGAAACTAATTTGAAACACATGTTTTAGGAGAAACAACCATATATGAAGCTGCAATGGCCCAAATTGATTTCCATCTATGGAGTTGGAAAGAAGAAAATTTATGTTGTCTCAAATACAAAAGTCAAACCTATAGATATAAAATTGGATGCATCATGTACCATACAAGTTCACTCTAAACAAAAATCCCTCTAGTCCCAATGTCGATAATTTATTTTGAACTAAATTTTGGATTACATGTACAATAAAAATAACTAATTTTACAAAATTTTCGTTAAAATTACTAAAAAATAAAAACAATTTTAATCAATGCATAGAATTGATTTTTGGTTTTGGGGGGTTTTGAACAAAGTTCATTAAAATTACTAAAAGAAACAACAATTTCAATCAATGCATAGAAGAATTGATTTTTGGGGGTTTTGAGTTACCTACCTCTCATAGTGGAGAACATGGTATCAAGAGGTAGTGGCTAATGGCAATTCGTAGTCCTCGTTCAAGCTAGCATAGTCCATGGTGGCGGCAAGTCATAGTTCTCTTCACGCCCCATTCAAGCTACTCGGTACTCCTCACTCAAGATCCTATGCAACATACATGATGAAATAAGTTGTGAACTATTATTTTTTATATGGGTAAAAATGCGAATTTAGGTAACTCTTTTTCAAGAAGGGAGTGGAAAAAAACTAGTGCACGCAAAGGAACATGCGAAAAAAATTCAACCTCAAACTCTAGGCCGAGAGTTTGTGAGAGTTAAAACTCTCGGTTGAGAGTTTAAACCAATCACTACATTGTATTTTGAAAAAAAATCTCGGATGAGAGTTTGAACTAAATTCTCGGCCAAGAGTTCGTGGTCAACAAAACCTGCGAAAATCTCCTACGTCTTTCTAGAACCTGCAACTTCAGCAAGGCCAAACCCCTGCAAATTTTAAATATTATTTGTTGGACTTGGTAGCAATGGATTCATATCTGAATCTAGTTTCCAATAATATAAGAATTGTTTCATTTTGATTTGAATTTCTATTTATTAATATTTATTTTCTAAACCTTATCCCTTAAGAATTTTATTGTTATGAAAATCACCTGAAATGAAAATTCAATATCATAACAAAGGAAAAACAAAAAAAATTGAAATCTTCACAGAGATATTAATTTCCCTGTCCTATTCAAAAGGGCACTTTTAGTTTCTTCAATAATAGTCACACTAAAAAGAAAATTGAATCTCACCAACATGTGTCTATAAGGCACCATTTTCTGAACATATGTTATTTCGATAAATAATAAAAAATAGTTCGTAAGTCTAAAAAACCTCAAAATATATTCCATGCACAAGTGCAATGTGTGTAGATTATGAGCATACATTGTTTCCCTAAAATGAATACTCATGTCTCAAAAAACTAGTGCTCACACAGGTCACTCATTATCCATACCTAAAATTTTAAGGTATATGTCGTTGGTGAGCACCAAATTTGTCCCATGATATGTCCATAAAAAAATGTAAAAAAAATATGAGTATGAAGCTAATTCAATTCTCTAAAACATGTGTGTTTACTTCAAGGTGAAATTCCTAATGGAGATATCGGTTTAAAGGGGTTGAAGTTGAAAAATATAAAATTTTGAAGTTTTGATTGTCAAAATACAAGCAAAAAGGGTTACTTAACCAACTTTATGTTTTCACCCATATTTTTATAGCTATCAGAGGATCTCGATCGGTATTTTATCTTAATCGAGCTCTAACACTCGATAGAGCTCTTAAATTCCATGGGCGCAAAATTTCCCGCAACCTTTCATTTTAAAATTTTCATCAGACACAATAGCTCAATCGAGCTTTGAAGCTTGGTCGAGCAACCAGCCTCGATCGAGCTCGGAATATTGATCGAGGGTTTTTCTAATCCTCGATCAAGCTCCATAACTCAATCGATGGTTATACAATCCCTTAATAGAGCATTTCAAAAAATATCGATCAAGTGCTTTATTAATCCCCCAATTGAGATTTTTAAAGATCAATAGAGGGATTAAGAATAGCTCAATCGAGGTCATTTTTTACCATACTCATGCCCTCCACTTGCCCAAAAGTGTTACCCATATTCATGGGAGCACCCTATATGAAGATGAGAGTGGAATTTTAGGATAGGCCTTTTATCCTAGGTTCAAGGTTTAGGGAAATATATTCCAACACCAAATTGTTGTCCCCCATTGTCCCCTCACCACCCTATGTGTAGCACAATATTTCTTATGCTTCTTTGATGCAGATGGGTTTCAATTTTGGAAATAGATGCAGGAACTATATAGGAGGATATGAAAGTCCAGGGAGGGTCATGTAGTATGCACCTTCCTACGCCACTTTAGGCCATCAATATGTTCCTTAGGCCAAGGGAGGGAACCCTCATTTTGTGAGGATAGGTATCCCAGTCTATCACCCTAGGAAAGCCTCTTGGAATGTTAACCTCTTCTGTCTATATTTGAAAAAAGGGTCTATGGTGCATGAGGCTTACCTTTTCTATTGAAAATGGATTCGAACAATGTTATTTAAAAAATGAAAGGGAATAACATAGTGCAAAGCTATACATACTTAAACCAAACAATAGCTCAGGGCTCCTTAATCAAGTCCCCATCATTAGAAGAGAAATGTAAGATTACAGACATATCATTTAGAAGAGAGCTTCTCATCCATTCCATCTAGAATACATTTATAACAAACAAAAAATCAAATTGTCAATATGAACATAAATCCATTGGTTCATTTAGCAAAATGGAAGACATGCATTCAAAGGAAAGAGCTATAATAACATGCATAATATATTTTTTGCTTTAATCTAGTGGCAAACCTACCTCAGTCCTAATTGTATTCAACAAATTCATATTATTCTATGATATAATAGAAAGATACCAAGAGTGACCATTTGATCTTGGTCTTGGGTCTGTTACTATCCTTTTCAAGAAAGGACTTCAAATGACACTTAAAATGAGAAGAGAATGAGAATGAGAGAAAAATGATGGTGTTTATGTTGAAGACCCCATTACATAAAACTCAATGAAATTTTGACATCCTAACAATATATAAAATTTCTAATGCTTTGTTCTTAAACCTATGCCCCTTTTATAAACTATGATATTCTCATGATGAATCACACCTTCTTGAATTGGCACATATGAGGGAAGTGACTGGCGTGTTTGATGTTATGTGATATTAAGGGAGAGATGGCAATTCACAATGATTAAAACTGAAAATTGGTGTGATGTCCATGTCCTTTATACCCCATTTGATTAATTTCCTTGTTGTTAGGGGCTCTTGAAAATAATTGAAAACTAGAGAATATTCATTCTTTTGTCCCTTTATCAAAATCATGATCACTTTTTATCTACACCTTATATGAATAATTTCTTAATGGTATTTTTTATACTTTTTTCCTTGGGATGAGGTTGGGAAGTAGCATCAATGACCTCTTGCTTCCCCTTCGCTATTGAAAATAGGATAGTTTGTAATTTGTCTTTATCAGCCTCTAATTCCTTCACCATAGAGTTCAAGAATTGATTTTTTATGGTGATGGTATCCAATTGTTTCCTGTAATCATTATTGGAAGAGGTTTCCTTAATATATTTGTCATAGACAATGTTGGTTTACCCTTGAGCCATGGAAATATCATCTTTGGGTGTGATGCTAGAATGTCTAAAGTAATTTATAGAAACTCTCAAATATTGTGGCTACATATCCTTGTATGTCTTTTGCACCATTGGCTCCAAGGTGGTCACTAGTCACAACAAATTGTCTTGTGGTGGGATCATACCTAGGTAGGATTCTAGGCTATGTTTGGGATTCCATAGTGTATGTGGTTAGAATAAAATGTTTTGTTTCATCCATTCTCCTTTTCTCCTCTCTAAATATCTCTAGTGGGTCACAAGTATCCATTGACTAAATTACATTGGCCCATGAAATTTGATGGCCTTCCACCCAAGATGAACTAGTGAGCTTGGTGTGGCATCTCTCTCAAAAGTTGTAACAGAAATAATGTTAGTCAACTTAAGAGAAGAGGGAGGAGGTGATGCATGATGGAAAGAGTCTCATTCTTGTTGAGCACTACTTGGTTCAGGGCCTTCTTGCTCTATTCTCTTAGATAGCAGTGGGATTTCCTCTTCGATTTCCTACATTGGATTCTGATCGGAGACCCCATTCTTGTCATTTTCTACTAAAGTTATTCTTGTGCAATCCAATCATCTACCTTCCTTTAACCATCCTTCCAGATATAAATAAGTATATCTTCTTTTCGAGGAGAGGGGGACTCATTCCTCCTCTTCCCGTGGACATTCTTCAACCATCCCTTCTTCTTCGTGAGGTTGCTACTCCATTGTGGGGTTTTCCCCACTAGTTGTGAGGATGGATATTTCCTTATTGAAACTTGGAGGAATTCCCCGTGTGCTCAGTATTCCTCTAATATGTCATGAGTTGAGGTTGTTCCCTCTTCAAATGTTGGTCCCCGTTATTTAGTGATATGATCTAGTGGGGTTCATGTTTCAAACAAATCCTCTTTCTCAGTCGAAGGTGCACTTGGGTATTCCCCCAATCCTATCCTTATTAGCCTCTTTTCAATTATGATGGGATTTATAATTTATTGTCCCTCTTTTCAAGATCCTTTATCTTTTGGGTATCCCATGGACTACATTGTGGAGAGTTATTTAGGGTAAGGTAGGATGTCATTTGGTTGTGGTTCTATTGGAGGCTCACTAGTCCCTTGTTCTACCTTCCTTATTACTTCCTCCATTGTCATTGGTTTCCCCATCACTTCCATGCCCATCATCCCTATATGTTCCTCTTAATCATCATGAAGGTCATCATATATTTTTTAACTTCCTCATCTTGAGGAAGATGACACATCTTCTTTCTTCAAATATTTCCTCATCTTCCACCAGGCTCCCCTTTTGTGTATGTTGAATCCATCCTAGTTTACTTCAACATTTCTTGTTGATGGAGGATCTTCAAAATCCATGTCTTTATTAGTGACCATGGATCCCTTTGGAATATAAAAGGTTTAATAGGTTGGGGGCTCTAGTAGCATAGAAAGAGGATCTAGGAATTATTTCTCTACTATCTTATAGGGATCAAATTTGTTAAAGTTATAGCATCATGAGTCATTCTCAAAGTCAATATTGTGTGCCAAGATTGATTCTCGTGTGTCGAGGTAGTTTGTTATAGGATATTGAGTTGGACTTGGGATAATTGGAGTAGGATCTTGAGTTGGATCGGGATTGAATAAACCTCATGTGTTGAGGTAAGTGCTTTGTATGTCAAAGTGACGGTGTTTTACAGTCTTATTTGTCAAGACTAAGGTCTTGTGTGTCAAGACAGATCCTCATGTGTTGAGGTGGTGCCTCATGTGTTGAGGTAATGCTTTTCTGTCGAAGCATGAATGATGTGTGACGTACTACTAACCATGGTATTAGAGATGGATATGCTATTAAGTCTCCTCTAGAGACTGGCCACCTCTAGAGTGAATTACTTTAGCATATGACCATTGGGAACGAGATTACAACAAGACGATCACATCATTGGAAAAATATCCTTAGTATATTTGATATGATAAATAATTAAGTTGGCACAAGTGGACCATGCATGTAAGACAAGAAATAAAGATAAGATGAACTAATTTAAGAGAGAACTCAAATTTGTTGACTTCAGTGATCAATGTGCAAAAATAGTTAGCTATGTGTTAACAAGAAAGACTTCAGTTATCAAGTGTGTTCAAAGAGTTAACTAAAGTATTAACAAGAAATACTTCGGTAAAAAGAGTTAACTAAATTGTTAACAAGAAAGACTTTAGTAAGATTTAGTTAACTAAGTATTATGCATGAAAGACACTTGAGTTACGACACTTGCATGACAACACTTGAGTTAGCCACCTAACTAAGTGATATAGCATCTAGTTGAAGGGAAATTTCATCTTGAAATCAAAAGACAAAGTTAAATGCAAAAGATTGAGAAGTATGGCACACTTTCTCATGCATGATTGATAAAAACAATGTGAGAGAAAATTCTCTCTTACAGGAAATTTGTGCATGTGACCACATTAGCAAATTGCTTCATTTCATTCTATTATTATGATTTTTCTCATTTAATCTACTCTCTTAAGCACTTAAGTTCACCGGGGGTGCTTGATATTTCTCTTTGATATTGCACCAGGGTTGCTTGACGTAATCTACTCATTGTGAAGTAAACATTCTATGCTATATATTAATATACTATGGAACATTTTGTTGGGGTTTTCTCCGTCAAATTATAGAGGGTTTCCCCGGGTTAAAATTTGTGTGTCCACTATGAATGTTTATTCTTCTGATTATTCATTGTTTTCAAGTACTATTGTAATTATGAAATCAAAGATAAAAAATTAACAAGCTTCACCCTTCATAATATCTTCGACTTCCTCATAGGATTCTTGTTTGCCAATTTTTCAATTTCAATCCTAGCTTCATGGTATCGAGGGTTCAACAAATTCATCCTCTATTCCTCTTCAATCATTATATGGGGATCATATCTCCATGGTTTATCAAAGGGTAGATCAATCCCTTTAGGGTCTTTAGGGCCTCTTTAATAACCCTTTTGTCATTTGTTGCATAGCCCCCCATTGCTATTGGGAAGGACAACCTACCCTTCATATTTTCCTTTAATAAATGGAGCTCATCTATCTCAACCATCTACTTCACGTATTCCAACACAAATATCCTAGGGGTTAACAACTTAGGTAATATGTGAGGGGATGATTCAGTCCCATATAGTTTGATAACTGTGAAATCATCTCCCAGGCACCGGACTCCTATTCTAAAGATCTATCCAAGCTACAAATAGGCTTGATCTTAGTAGACATCCTTTCTAGTTCCTTTCCTAAGATGATGGATTAAACCTCGTACATGAATTCTGACACATATCTCAATAAGGAAGTGTCGGGTCCTTAATTTTTCACCAAATTCATTCGATCATATACTTTATTAAGTGATCCTACCATTCTATTTTTCCATTTAAGGGATTCAAGGTGATGTGCTTACTGATAGATGAACGTGTACACTAGGTAAGAGGAATACCTTAATACCTCGACATTTGATAAGTTGGCCAGTTGTGAACTTATCCCTATGGTGATGGCTTCTGCATATATGAAGAAGAGGATTTCCCTTCCATTGTAGGTGTCCACCATGGTTTTTATCCCCTCATATATATATTCGACTATGTCTCTCCATAAAATTAGGGTGAACATAGAGAAACAGTATTGGTCCTAGGGGGGAAACCTTTTGATCCTCCATGGGGTAGGGAGAACCTTATTTTGGCCTTGATTGTACTTTAGTATTGAAAATATTTGGCCTTCTGGGATTCAATTATCTTCTTACATCTATTGGTTTTCACCTCATGCAAGAAGAAAACAGTGACTAAGGATGTTCCCAACATTTGAGTAATGGAAAGAACGCCATTTCCAGTCAAATCCTTTTGAAGAGAGGCCATGAAAAACAACCTTTCTAAATCCCAATTTCAGGGTTTCTAAATTGCAAAATCAAGGTTTCTAAAGCCCAAAAAGTGCCAAGTTTAGGCATGTACGAAATCCATTATTGGTTCTTTTGGAACTCATTTTTGCACTTTATGAACCTGCTTTTGCACTTTTTAAATCAGTTTTTTGCACTTATAAACGTTAGCTTTTTACTTTCTTAAACTATTTTTGCACCTTTTTTAATCGTATTTTTAGTTTTCAATTAGAATTTTGCACTTATTGAATCAGATTTTTAACTTGTTATATTCAATATTTCATACTTAATTTTAAATCACATTCCAAACATAACAAAGCATAGAAAAATATGAAAACACTCCCAACGAAAAAACATTTTCAAACTTATAACTATATTATCAACTAGCATAGATCCATCTTAAATCCGTATCTATCAAGAGGGATCCAATTTCTTGAGGTGTATTTCTTTTTTGAAATTTAAACTCAAGAAATTTGATCTATCTTGATTGATAGATCCAGGTTTAAGTTTTAAGTTTTTATTTTATAAACGAACATCTATTTTTTAATTACTTTTCATAGTATTTTATTTTATGAATCAGCATGGATTTTTTTTAAATACATTCCATAATTTTTTATTTTATGAGCCGAAATGAATTTTTTAATTATTTTGTTAGTAACAAACGTAACGTTACATCACACACGTTACAACATCTCCCCCATACTGGGCTATAGAGCACCTCGTTTCACTCGGTGCAAAAATAATAATAAAACTATATTCTTTAATGAACTAGTTCCATACTTTTTACAACATGCCTCACATCACTAACACCATTGAGTTGTAGCAAGCAAGGCCACAATTTATCCATCATAATTATTTCATTTTTATTATCACGGGTATATCCTTTAACAATAAGTGTGTTTTCATCATCGTTGAAGATATGTTTTTCCTTGGAATCATCTACAATAACTGTGTTTGTAGCATCATAAGTGCCCATTAAGTTTTTCCAAACTTTATCTAGGGATTTCAAATAAACATGTGGATTTTCAAAGTCAACATGACCCTTTCTTGGTATTTTGTCACAGTCCTCTTGTGTTAGAATGAATTTAAATATCTGGTGTTCAAATACATTATTGTCGAATATATCAGGCCAAAAATCATCTACATTTTTTCACTGCATGGATGTCCACAAACCAACCTCAAAAATGTTTAGTCACTTTTCAAGAAATTCAAAAAATCAGGCCCCATGACATAGTATATCTGTGTTCTTGTAATGATATCCGTTTTTCTTGGGAATGCCTTTTTCTACAAAGAGCTTTTATGAAGTGCATGTGCCAACACTCCGTTGATATCAAATATTATCAAGCATTTATATAATAATATTGTATCTACAAACAAAGAAAATCAATACAGAAATCCTGTTAATATTTAAATTATTACATATCTCTGTTTGTATATAGCAAAATTAATAAGTATTAATAGTTGCGAATATGACTAATAATTTTAGAAAAACACATGATCACTTGCATAGTTCTCTTCTTATCTTTTATGTCCAATAATGAATTAAAAAAAAATTTGTATATGTGTGTCTTTCATAGGAAACATTTAAGGTTGGTTATATTGCAATATAGAAGAATCCATTAGAAGAGGATAAAAGGAAAAATAATATAAAACTGCCGACTATCCCTCTGCAATAGTTACTCTACACCCAACACCAATAACTTATTCTTAGTTGATCATGTGATTGCTTACAAATGTGATAACTATATTTGTAACCACAACAACAATATACAAGGCCCCATTAAATTTACAAGCATGTAGATTATAACCACGTAGATAGTAGCTAGGTGATTATGGTGCTCAAAATTCCATATCAATAATACTAGCATAGATCCATCTTAAACCCAAATCTATTAAGCATCGAGAGAGATCCAATTTATTGAGGTGTAATTTTGTATCTTAATTTTTTTACACATAAAGAAATTGGATCCCTCTCAGTGCTTAATAGATCCGGGTTTAAGATGGATCTATGTTGGTTTTAATTTTTTTATTATGAGCCGACATTAAATTTTAATTACATTTTGCACCGAAAGGAGAGACGTGCTCTACAACCCAGTATGGGGGAGATGTTGTCACGTAAGGTAACATAACGTAGTGTAATGCTACATTACCAAAAATAAAAAGTAATTAAAAAAATTCATGTTGTCTCATAAAATAAAAAATTATGAAAAGTAATTAAAAAAATCCATGTTGGCCTATAAAATAGAAAATTAAAACTTAAACCCAGATCTATCAAGTAAGAGAGGGATCAAATCTCTTAAGTTTAAGATATAATAAAAAAAATTACACCTCAAGAAATTGGATCCCTCTTTTTGCTTCATAGATCTAGGTTTAAGATAGATCTATCTCGGTTATCTTTGATAAGTTATGAGCCGACATAATAACGTTATGTTACGTAAAGTGACAAACATGGAAAATGTGACAACATCTCCCCCATACTAGTTTGTAAGCACCTTGCTACTCTCGGTGCAATTAAAATATTACAAAGTAAAAAAAATCAATAATAAAGTGACACAAACATATAATTAATTTTTGAAATATATGCGGGAATAGTAAGATGTCTATTACATTTTTTTCTAAATTATTAATGTACAAAGGAATGGTCTAATATTATACATTACATAAAATTTGGAAACAACCTGCCAAACACTTCCCACCAAAAATTTTTCTTCTTCGGAAGATAAATCGTAAGGTTTAACGAAAATGAAATATTCATCAGGATTTCCTTGTATATGTGCACCTTCCAAGATAATCATAGCTATACATTCCACTAGAAATTCATTTCCAAAATGACGACACATAGTTTGCACATATTTGAGGATTATAAATATAAATATAAACCCTTATCACTAGAAATTTGTTTCAATATAAATATTTGGAGATGTAAAGTAAACCCTTGGAAACATTTGACCATTAAAAACCATACAACCAACCAAGGGGAATTGAATAAAAATTTCCTCCTTTAAATTCTTTGGTGTATGGGAAAAGCCTAGAAAAACATTGTTTTTATGATCCGTGCCATCAATTATCAAACCCAGATATCTATGTGGAGCATCATAACACTTCTTGTGATTTTTTTACAACTTATGTCGTTCATTTCATTGTTGATTGCTAACTCCTTGAAGTGCTTTAATAATGAAATCTACAAATAAAATAAAATGAAAATATTGATAACATGTTTTCATAATAGATAATTAACCAATTCTAACAAATAATTTTGTAGAAGTACCTCTTTCTATTCCTTCTTATTTATCGCCCATAAAATGAAAATATTGATAGCGTGTTTTGATAATAGATAATTATCCAATTCTAACGAATAATTTTATAGACGTACCTATTTCTAACAAATATTTGTTTATTCTTTCTAACAAATAAATAAAGAATAATTTTGCAGTCCTACTGTATTCTAACATTAGGGGTATAGGTTTACGATTCATAGCAATTTAGAATTTTAAGGGATAGAGGTTGGAATATTGATGTTATAGAGGTTAGGTGTTAGTGGTTATATATGCTAGGGGTTAGAATAATAGTTATATTGGTTAGGTGTTTCATAATATAAAGGTTTTGAGATATGACTCATAGAGGTTCTAGGTTTCGGGGTTTTAAGAGCACGAAGTTAAGGGTTGTAGATATTCTAGTGGTTAAAGGTTAAGCATGTTACTTGTTATAAGCTTTAGTTTTGTTTAAGGTTTTAGTTATTAAGAGTTATGAGTTATTTCATTTAGTGGTTGTGGTGTTAAGGTTTATAGGAGTTAGATGTTAGTGGTTAGAAGGTTTATATTAAACATACCAATTAGAAGAGTTATGCGGCTGAGGATTTATGGGTTTTGTGGTTTATGTATTATCATAATTTTTTAGGTTAGCTATAGATAAGGGTTAGGGGATTGTAGTTAGGGGTCATAAGGGATATACATGAGCGTTATTAGCTAGGATTTATTGAAGCTATTGTTTGGAGGTGTCAAGTGTTCCAAGATATAGTTATATGCTATTGATTTTAGGGTGTTTAGATGGTTTATTCATTAAAGGTTATAAGGGTTCAACATAAGGGTTAAGTTTAAGGGATTCGTAGGGTTAAGTGTTTGGTGTTATATGTTATAAGTTATATATTTTATGGGATATAGGGATGAGATTTATAATGATTAGTGGTTTTGGGCTAAGTGACTATAATGTTAGGAGTCATATAGGTTAAATCTTATATTCCTTGAGGGTAATTGATTTTAGGGGTTGTAGGAATTATAGGAGTTATCAATTATTCATTATAGATTTTTTTAATTTAAGATTTAAGTGTTTAAGTATTATGGATTTTAGGGGTTGTGAGGTATATGTGATATAGGGTAATTAAGGTTTTATAAGGTTTAGGGGTTATTGTAATTAGTTCTTATTTGATTCAAGGGTTTTTAGATTTAAGCATTGTAGATTATAGGGGATATGGGTTAAGCATTGAATGCCATAATAATAAGAGTTGGGTTTAATCAGGATTCAGTTTGGAGATCATAGGGTTTGTAAAGATTGAGAATTATAATGATTATAAATATTTGGATTTAGGGACAATAATATGGATTAAGTCATATAATGTTAAAATTTTAAGTGAAATATAATAAGAAATGAATATATTTTTTGAGTATTAAAGGAACACATGCTAGTTCTTAGGATGTTTTTATAGAGTGCCTACAAAGAGGTCTCTCATTAGACAATTTTTAAAAACCTTGTGCATACATTATCAAAGGACCACCCAAGAGGAATCATAAGAATGGTCATTAGTTTACCTATTCAAGAGATGGATCCTACAACAAACAATTGTGGGTCGAGCACAATGATTTAGGTCAAATTCACATGAGTTGAAACTCAAATTCCTCACCACTTCCTTCTAGTTACAAGATGAAATCCCTCTCCTATAAGAGTGGTTTCCATTAAAACCTATGTAACCACTACTTTAGTATGGGTGGATTCCCACACTTCCACAATTTATCTAGTGATTGACTCTTGTGTTAGAATAACTTTCATGGTATTGACAGTTCTAACTAAAGGGAATTCTATATCCTTATAACCACCACTATAAAATCCAAAAATATACCATCTCTTTAGGATGGATCTATAATGTTTTAGCAAACCAAGGGTGCATGAATCTTTCACTCAAGATGATATTATGTGATATCCTTTTAGATGTTGTTTCCCTTGTTAATTATAACACATGCACATGAGACAAATACAACTTAGGGGCTGGTGTAAGGTAATGCTACCTAATTATGGCATGGTAGTTGCAATGAAAACCTAGAAAATAGAAATATCATCACTAAAAATAACTATTAGAGGCAACTACGGAAACATTTTAGAACACACTATAAAACTATGAAACATATATAATGTAATATATATAGAACAGAGTGTACCTTTCAGAAGATATAATGTTTATCTTATGGAAAATTAGTATAAATCCAAGAAAATGGTGTTCTCCTAAGATTGGTATGTTACTTTTTTTCTAAAACATGATGCACATGTTTACATTAGTCCCCATGTTTGGTATTTAAGCAATGAAATTTTTGAAAAACAAATTGCAGGACTTGTAGATAACAGGCGATTCTTGTGTGACACTATTTTTTCCATAATTTTTAATGTTAATTTTATATGTTTTAAATAATAAATTCAATGAATCCCTAGAATGATAAGGTGGATCTTTAGGCACCTCTATAAGGGTCTTAACACAATCAATGAACTTGTTTTCCTTTTTAGTGTGTAGATGTTCGTTTGTACTTGTGCGGGTTTTTTTGTTTTCAAAATAGGTGAACCAACCAAAAGTTATAATATTTGAGCATTTATAGATCTAGGTGGAAAATATAACAAGATATGATGATTAAATCAAGCATGAATAGTTTTCAATAATTAACATGAACCATTACACAGTAACGTTGAAGAGAAGAGAGACAATGATTGTATTATCAGAGTTATTGAATGAATGAAATATATAGAGGAACAATTCGAATTGGGTTAAGGAGAAACTCGAATTTTCCATGCCATGCAAAGAGGTTTCATGTTATGAAAAGAGGGATATCCAGGATTAACTGAGAGCAAATTACCCTAATTAGCCATGCACGCACTCCTAAACTGAGTTTAACTTATTAAGGAAATTACTAATCACTCAATTTAAATGAATAATGCATGTAGTTTCCTAAAATCACTCAAAAGAATGCGCTACTTGACCAAATAGGGTGCTAATGAGTGTTTGTGGTAGTTGGATGTCATTTATGAATTAGTTAGTGGATTAACTTAATTCTTAACTAAGACACACTCCTTAAATCATGGAGAAAATCCCCTAAATTAGGGAATGTGTCCCGAAACTAAGGTTTTGTCTCATGGGTGATCTAGGAGGTTTTTTTGGGTGTGGTTTGTCCCATTATACTCATCAACACGTGCTATAGGAGGGTTATCTACTCTAACACCCCCCCCCCCCCATAAGATTAACCAGGAAAAAAAATAAGTAAAAAGAAATGGATCCTGATAATTTGTAGCCATATTAGGTACTCATGCAAAAAAAAAATGATTCTCTATAAAATTGGGAAAGAGGGAAAAAAATCAGTGGGAACCCCCCCCCCCCCCCATAAAAGAGAATGTGAAAAGAATGTGAGAAGAAGGTTTTAGGGATCCTCCTTCATAATTTATTTGACTCCCAATGAAGCTCGCAACTGGATGAATAACTTGCCAACAAATACTTGGTAAACATATATGCAATCTACTGAGAGGAAGGGAAGAATTGTAAATATAGGATCCCATCATAGATCAATCCTCTGATATAGTGCATATGGATTTCTATGTGCTTGGTCCATTGGCATTGAAAAATATCTCTTAAAATCTAAATGGATCCCTATTTGTCACAAAATATGATGGTAGGTCTGTGAAACTCTATTCCAAACTCAATGAGAATATGGTGTAACCAAATGGCTTATGTTGCAACATTTATTGCTCCTCTGTACTCTGTTTTCGTTGTTGATAGAGAAATAGTGGCTTGTATTTTACTTGACCAAAAAATAGGTTGCGATCCCAAACTAAAGAAGTAACCAGAGGTAGAGTTGCGGCATGTTCCATCACCATCCCAATCAAAATCTATGTATCCAACTAAGTCAAATTTGCAAGCAGCATCATAGTGGATTCCATAATTATATGTTCCCTTTGCATAATGGAGTATTCTTTTGGAAACCTTCTAATGCAACTCATGTGGTTCTTGCATGTATCTAGAGATTTCCCAACTGCAAAAGAGATATATGTTTGACTATATGTAAGATAAATAAGTATCCCAACTAACTATCTATACAGGGTACAATCAACCTACGGTGTAGTCCCTCCATATTCTAGTTGGACTCCAGAAAGAAAGGGAAATGGAGCAAGATTGAAATCATTCATTTTGAATCGAGTGATGATATATTTGGCATACTTAGACTATGTTAAGGTGACCCCAAAATATGATTGGGTGATTTGGAGTCCAAGAAATAATTGTAACAGTCCTAAGTTAGTCATGAAAAATATGTCATGCAAGGAATATTCAAACCATGCAATGGAGCTCCCAGTAATGAGGAGATCATCCACATATAGTACAATAAGTAAGCGAGATATGTGTTATCGAATCATATACACATTTGGATATGAATTACATCTTGATAAATTTTTGGACAGAAGAAAAGAATCCATTTTTGTATACCAAGCTTGAGGAGCTTGTTTCAATCCATATAAAGATTTCTTTAATTTGCATACCAAAGATGAATTTTGAATGTACCCTGGTGGTTTCTCCATGTAGATATATTCTTCAAGGTCCCCATGAAGAAAGGAACTCTTCACATCCACATGGTGTATATCCCATTTTTGTGTAGTTTCTATGACAAGAACAAGTCAAATTGAATCCATCTTTACAGCTGGAGAAAATGTTTCTATGTAGTCAATGCCATGTATCTGAGAGAATCCTTTGGATACCAATATTTATTTGTACTTGTTGATAGTTCCATTGGATACCATTTTGGTTTTATAGATACATTTTCATCGAATCAATTTTCTCTCTTTTGGAAGAGGTACCAAATCCCAAGTTTTGTTGTCCATGAATGACTGATTTTTTTCATTCGTGGAAGCCTCCCAATGAGGATTGTTGGAGGATTCCCCATGGGTGAGGCCACCATGTGGAAATTAGTGGGTATAAATGGCTCTATGGCTTCAAGAGTGTGAGTGGTAGCATAAAACTCAGAACAAATTCTTCAAGTATAGGCAGGATCACCCACTAGTTCACCAACTACTTTTAGTGTTTGTTTTTCCCAAAGAGGCTGAATTATTTGGTCTGCAACACACTCATTTGTAGAAATATCATCATCATATGTATGAGAATATTAAGATGTATCTAAATCATGTCCTAAGTGTGTGATTGAAGATATATTTTTGAATAAAGAAGGTAGACGCGAAACATCTTGAAACTACCCATCTTTTTGTAAAATATCACCTTTTCCACATACCTTGATTGGAGTATTCTTTCCCATGATTACCTATTGGATAGAGGATGGATGCAAGGAGTTGAACATGTCTTTTGATGAATCCATATGATTTGAAGCTTCAAAATCTAGGATCCAAGAGGATTATTTTGAAGTTGAAGTTGTTATGAGTGCATGTCCCCTTTAAGGAGGGGGTCTTGAAATGCATACTTTGTCTTCATTTTCTTCAAAGATTTTCTTAACCCTAAAATTTTATTGTTTATGAGGTACCTTTTGTAATAGGTATATATGGGCAGCTCCTTCCCTTGTTTGTCATAAAAACCTTGGAACTTTTCTCCTTCTTTCCTTTGTATGAGGGCTTATGCTGAGTGGTTTTTTTCTTGTCTTCATTTGCTACAAGTGCATGAGAATTTGAGGAAATTTGTAGGCCCATTTGAGAAATCTTATCTTGTTCTTGAATAAGAGAGGAAACAAAGACATATAGAGAAGGCATCGTGAAGAATGCTCTAAGTTCTAATCTAGTAGATTGAAATGAAGAAACAAAAGTGTTGAATTTAGGACCCAATTTAGAAAGGATAGAGAGTACCATTTGAGTGTCTTCTTTGGTGATGTTTCACATATTGAGCTGAAATAGTATATATGTGAATTTTGAAAAGAACTCTTGTACTAAATTGATCTTGGTTTCAGATGCATTAACTCTACCTCTAAAACATGACCCCTCATCTCATCTTATGTACCAAAGAGTTTGGATAGGGAGCTCCATATTTCATTGGGGGTATTATTGTCTTGAATATGGTAGAGTAGGTTACGGGATACTTGGATTTCTCAACAAGAGAAATTGGTTCCAACTCATTTCTCGTGGTCATTCAATACAGGCCCTTCTTTCTTAATAACATCTCCAATCTTGGATTCCATTCAAAGTAATTTGAGGGGGCTAGTAGCTGATCATAAGGTAATCTATGGCTACAAGAAAATTCTTTGATGGATGCAAAACCTTATGTAATGTCTACAACAAACTTGCTTCCTTAGTGGAGCCAAAGGAGCCTCCCTCAAACTGAAAAAGTGGTGGTTTTAAAAAACCTTTTTTAAAGAAAAGGGCCTCTTTTGGTGGCTTCAAAAGCCTTTTTTGGTAGCTGCAAATCTTTTTTGGTGGCGCCAAAAGCATCCTTTGTGGCTGCAAAATCCCTTCTCAACCTATAAAAGCTTGATAAACAATATTAGCATACTAGATAATTTAGCACCCCCTAGCTCTAATACTGTATAAGATTTGAGAATTCATAGATCTAGGTGCAAAAGATAATAAGGTATGATGATTAAATCAAGCATGAACAATTGTGCAATAATTAACATGAACCATTACACAGTAACCTTGAAGAGAAGAAATACAATTATCGTATTATCAGAGTGACTAAATGAAAGAAAGATGTTACAATATATATAGGAACAATTCGAATTAGGTTAAGGAGAAAATTGAACTATCTATAACATGAAAAGAGGGTTCATGATATGCACGGAGGGCTAGTCAGGAATAAATTAGAGTAGATAACCCTAATTAGTCATGCATGCACTCATAAACTGAGTTTAATTGATTAAGGAACTCATTGTTCACTCAGTTAAACTAAATAATGCATGCAGTTTCCTAAAATCACTCAAAAGAGGGCGCTACTTGACCAACTGGGGTGCTAATGAGTGTTTGGGGTAGTTGGGTGTTAGTTAGGACTTATTTAGTGGAGTAACTTAAGTCTTAACTGAGACACACTCCTTAAAGCATGGAGAAAATCCCCCAAATTAGGTCATGTTCCCCCCAAATCAGAGAAGATGCCCCCAAAACTAGGGTTTTTTCTCATGGATGATTCAAGTGGTGTGTTGGGGTGTGGTTTGTCCCATTAGACTCATCAACACATGAAGTAGGAGGTTTATTTACTCTAACAAAAGTTACAAAGAAAATAAGAGACCTATGTTTTTTAGAAATTTGGCATATGACTAAATAAAAATAAATAAAAAATACAAAAAAATATTTTATTTCGCATATGTGTGTGTGTGTGTGTGTGTGTGTGTGTGTGTGTGTGGAATTTTCACACAAAACTCTATAAGTCCTTGAAATTTCATTAGCAACAAACACTAGATCATAAGTAGATTCGATGTTGAAAAACATGGAAATAAAAAAATGGATAAGTTTTGTTATTTGTAGGTGGAACCTATAGAGTTGAAAAAATGAACCTAAAATCAAAGTTGATAACTCATCCACCACATAGATTAAAAAATTAGATTGTGATATTTTTTTCTAAATTAGGAATGTGAACTACACGCATTATTAACACATTCATGTTATTATTCAAAAAACGGTGTGCATGCATGATTAACATGCAATGTTATTAACCTGCATGTGTTAAAAAACAAATACATTATATCTCCTCATTAGGTTCCAAGTTATTTTTCTATGTCTATGCACCCTAGCTTGAAATGGTTGATATACTCACACCCGTATGTGATTTATCTCCTGGATGCCATCCTTCAATGTGATTATGGGTGATTTAAATGAACAAATCCATCTATAATATTAATAATATAGTAGAAAGGATTTCCACTCTTGTTCCATCAACAGAAAAGTAGAGGCCCTTTGAGGCCCACTCCTCTCTCTCTCTCTCTCTCTCTCTCTCTCTCTCTCTCTCTCTCTCTAAACCTTACTAAGCCCCTCTCTCTCACTCTCACTCTCCCTTAATCCTCCAACTACCCCTAACCCACACCCCTCTCTCTCTCCCCCAACCCTCCCCCCCTCTCTCTCCCTCTGTAAACCATCACCTACCCCACACCCATAACCACCCCCCTCTCTCTTCTACTCCCCCTACCTCTCTCTCTCTCTCTCTCTCTCTCTCTCTCTCTCTCTCTCTCTCTCCTACCCCCCTCCCCCTAACCACCACACCACCTCGATCTCTCCCCCAACACACCCTCTCATACTCTATCTCATAATCCCCGCCCCCTCCCCCTAACCCCCTCTCTCACTCTCTATCTCTTCACTACTCATCCACCTACCCTAATCCCCACCCCTATCTCTCTTCGTCAACCCCCTAACACCCCCCTCTCTCTCTCAAGAACTAACCCCATATTTCTCTCTCTCTCTCTCTCTCTCTCTCTCTAACAACCAATGTCACTCTCTTTCCTAATCCCCCTCCCCCTATAGCTAACCACCACATCCCCTAACCATTACTAACCCACTCTCTCACTCTTTATCTCTTCCCTACTCCTCGACCTACCCCTAACCCCAACCCTCTCTCTCTTCCAACCCAATAACACCCCTCCTCTTTCTCTACCCCTAACCCCCACTCCCCCCCTCTCTAAACCCCATATACCCCGTTTAGCACTAACCAAACCTCTCTCTATCTCTCTCTTACTCCCTCATCCCCCCCCTCTCTATCTCTCTCTTACTCCCTCATCCCTCCCCCCCCTCTCTCTCTCTCTCTCTACACCTAACCACCCCCCCACCCATCTTTCCCTCATAATATCCCCCCCCCACAACTAACCACCCCTATCTCTCTCCACCCCCTACTTATCCCCCTACCTCTCTCTCTCTCTCTCTCTCCTAATCACCCTCCCACTACCACTAACCACCCTCTCTCTCTCTCGCTTCCCCTACCCATAATCCTCTTTCTCTCTCTACCATTGAACCCCCTTTCTCTCTCCCTATATCCTTCCTCCTACTACCACTAACTACTTCCCCCCCACTCTCTCTTCATTTATCTCTCTAACCCCCTCCTAATACCCTACCTCTAACTACCCCCTATCCCCTTTACCCCTAACCATCCCCCTCTCTATCTCTCTCTTAATCCCCCAACCCTCCTCTCTCCATCTCTCCTAATCCCCACCACTCCTCTCTCTCTCTCTCTCTCTATCTATCTATCTCCACTACTCCCCTACCCCTAACCACCCCCTCCCCTCTCTCCCTCCTAATCCTCCTCTGCCTCTACATCTAACTACCACCTATCTCTCTCTCCACCCCCTACTTCTACCCCCCACCGTTAACCTCCCTCTCTCTCTCTCTCTCTCTCTCTACCCCCCCTCTCCCTCTCCTTATCCCCATTCCTAACCCTATACCCCTCTCTCCTACTCCACCTACCCCTGAACCCCCACTCTCTCTCTCTCTGCCCCCTTATACTCCTCCCCTACCACTAACCTTAGCTCTATCTCTTTCTCTCTCCCCCCCCCCCCCCCGCAACCCCCCTCCCCCTAACCACCACACCAGCTCTCTCTCTCACCTACTTCCCCTACCCCTAACCCCCCTCTCTCACTATTTATCTCTTCACTACTCATCCACCTACCCTAATCCCCACCCCTATCTCTCTCTCCACCAACCCCCTAACACCTCCCCCTCTCTCTCTAACCACCACACCTCTCTCTCTCTCTCTCTCTCTCTCTCTCTCTCTCTCTCTCTCTCTCTCTCTCTTTCTCTCTCTCTCGTGCTCGCTCCTTAACCCCCCTAACCCTAACCATATCCCCACCAATATCATTCTCTCTCCTACTCCCCGTACCCCTATGTCATGTCCCCAAATTTTTCATTGGGTCACAATGGCCTAAGCCACTTGGCCATATTCATGATAGTTTGTCAAATTGATGCTAAGGGTCAAATAATTGTCAAGAATGATTTCCAAGTTACTAATAATGTAAAATTAGATCCAAATGGACAAGGTGGATCACATTAAGAGAAAATTCCCAATTGAAAGTTTGTAATATACCCATCCAAATGAACTGTCATGGAGGAAAATTACTAGTTCCCTAGATTGGGGGTGGAAGCATTAAAAGTTGGAATAAGGGAGCTACAAGACCCAAAATGACCTTAGACTTACAAATTCACATTAAATGGGTCAAATAAATAATAATAGAAAGAAAATAAGGTGGCATTGGATCATGAGGGCACATAAGAGGTTGTGGGACCCACATGTGGCAAGATTTCCCACTACACTTGGCATTATTCTCTCACCAATTCGAGTTCAATATGAAGGGTAATATACTTGGCATATTTGAAGAGGTATTACTCATGGCATGAATCATTTAATTTCAAATTGGAGTGGAAGAGTAACTCCCATGGAAGAGGAAGCGGCATCTTAGAAGAATTGTGACACTTGGAGCTAGATTCTCTAACTCTTATGACAAAAATGATGCAGATTCTATGACACTCATGAAAAAGTTCAGACCTGATTGCTGACGTCTAACATATATGACATGTCAGAGCTAAAATTATCCTCCAATAGGTGCACAAGGGGAGTTATGGCAGCCAATATTCCCCCATTCAAATTGATGGAAGAGGAGAGCTAGGAAAAGTTGGACAAGTGGCATTCATGGGAATCTCTTCCTAATTCGATTTGGGATGAGTCTCTTGGAGGGAATTCAAGATAAGGAGGCCTTGGGAGGTTAATAAAAGAGAAGAATAAATAAGGAGAGCATCTTTTGATCGTTTATCATTTTGGAAAAAACTGGAGAGCTTAGCTTATCCTTGCAAGGTGGATGCTTATCCTTCTTGCCTTCGAACCAATTTCGAGGATAAAAGATTCCCATCCTAGTTGGTTGATGGAGTGGCCATTCACAACTCTCAAAAGAGATTCATGGATATTTTTTGATGCAGGTTCAGACCCCAATTGAGTTTGAGTTCATCTTCTCTCATTCTTCTCTATGCCTATTCTACTATCTTTCTCTCAATGCCATCTAAATGTGCAAGGGCGCACTTGTTGTTGCATATAGTTAGTGAAGGACTATTATTTTGACTTCATGGACATGTTATTTTCTATATATATTTGTAATAATCATATCATGAGATCCATAACTCGAAACATTATGTATTTCAAGTCATATTTATATTCAAGGAGGAGATTCGAGCCATTTTCCCCATAGCTTTTGCATAGCGCACTTGTTGTTGCATATAGTTATTGAAGGACTGTTATTTCGACTTTATGGACATGTTAGATGCTATATATCGCTTTAATAATCATATCATGAGAGCCACATCTCGAAAACATTATGTATTTCAAGTGATATTTACATTCAAGGAAGAGATTCGAGCCATTTTCCCCATAGCATTTGCATAGTGATTTTGGAATGATATTGTACATGTTTTATATCATAGTTTTTTGAGTTATTTATCATGTTATGAGCTTCATATGAAGTTACCTTGATGGTACAAATGATGTGTACAGACCTCTGAATTGTTACTATGGTTTATGAAGAAATTTGAGACTCCTTGCCCACCAATTTCACCTCAAAAACTAGACTCTAGAAGTTGTTGTTCATTAGGATTCCTATTCAACCCTAAAACCAAAACTAATTCTGCACATATATTTTTCCTAATGTCCTCTAACAGATCCAAGTCTCAGACCAAGACCTAGGGGGGATCTCCACTTCTCAAATTAACTACTCTTGTTCTGAAAATTATTCACATGCAATTTGTAGACAATGGATGGGTATATCAGTTGTTTGTATTTCTTATCGGTGTGTTAATATTTACTATTCCCCATCAATACCTTCCTCCCCAAATTCTAAATCATTTGGAGGTGTTTGAAACCATTTGTAAACAAAACCCTAGAGTCAAAACAAGGTGAATCCAAGGAATTTCCTTTGAAGGGACATTACAGTGGTATCAGAGCATGGTCCTTACACCTGTGTATTAATATCATACATTTCATAATAATTTTCAGCCATGTCTTACTATTATGATGACTCCTGGAGAGAGAAAAGTGGGTGAAAGCAGAACGTAATGTAAAAAGTATATTTGATAAAATGTAGAAGATGATTACAACAATCGTGCCCCGGGTAATTTATACCCTAAATGGGGAAGAGAGGTGACTTGAGGTGACTTTTCAAGTCACCTCTTAGTTTAATTACATTAATTTACTAAAATTAACCTAGCTTAGTATTTTAAAATTAGCATTTGTAACATTGCCTTCTTCTTTTTAAAATGCTTTGTCCTCAAAGCAGGGTAATGATGGATATTGCTGAACGAATTTCTCGGTTTCCCATGATGCGTCTTCTTCTGGGCAAATCTTCCATTTAATGAGGTATTCCCTTGATCCTTCTAGTGCGTAATTTCCATTCTCTGATGTTGATGATAGCTTCTAGTTCTAAGATAAGTTTCCCTTCTTCGTCAAGAGCGGGAAGTGTTATTTGAATGGATTGATGCTGACCCAACAATTTTTTAAAATTTGAGACATGAAAGACGTTGTGAATTCGACTCGAATCGGGTAACTTCAATTCGTATGCTACCGGGCTAATTTTTCTGACAATTTGCTAGGGTCCATAGAACTTGGGTGCCAATTTGTTTTTTCCTTGTTGTTTTAGCGACAATTGTTTGTATGGTTGAAGCCTTACAAATACCCAATCTGCTAATTCAAACTCTCTTTCTGTTCTATGTTGATCTGCTTGCTACTTCATACAATTTGTGCCATAGATAAATTATCCTCCAGTACTTGCATTACTCGTTGATTTTCTTCAAGTTGACTTTTTACTGCGGGTACTTTTGCATTACCTTGAACGAATTCCTTCCATCTGGGCAGCTCATAACTATACAATGCTTGAAAGGGTGTCATCTTAGTTGACATGTGATAGGTAGTGTTATACCACCATTCAACAAGGTGTAACCATTTGTTCTGTTTGTCAGTGACGAAACTATGAAGATACGCTTCCAGACATTTGTTGACAACTTCTGTTTTCCCATCTGTCTATGGATGATAAGCTGAACTCATGTTAAGAGTGATCCCAATTTGTTTGCATAATTCCTTCCAAAAATTGCTTGTGAATTTGGCATCTCTATCGCTAACGATAATTCTTGGGAATCCATGTAATTTGTAAATATTTTTACAAAATACTTCCGCGATTTGTTTAACGGAATCAGTTTTCTTGATACCCATAAAATGTGCATATTTCGTTAATCGGTCCACTACCACGAAGATTTTTTCCTTACTATCAAATAGGGGTAACCCTTCAATAAAATCCATAGAGATTTCCTCCCACTTTTGCTTCGGAATGTTTAGTGGGTGGAGTAGCCTTGGAGTCATCACGTTTTTGCTTTTATTCCTTTGACATTTGTCGCATTCGGCTACATATTTTTGAATGTCTTTATGCATTCCTTTCCAATAGAACGATTGTATGGGATTGTAATATGTCTTGAAAAATCCTACATGTCCTGCGGTGGGTGAATCGTGAGCTTCTATCATCACCTTAGTTTTAAACCTTGATGTTGGGTTTAAATAGATCCTTTCTTTGTACCACAAGATGTCGTTTCGCCACTCGAATTTTGGACCTCTATTCGGATCTTCGATTAAGGCGCAAGTGTTTGGGTCTTTAGCATATTCTTTTTGTATTTCGTCCAACCACTCTGGAATAACAATTGAAATTGCATATGTCTGGGCTTCATCCTTCCTAGATAGAGCATCAACGGCTATATTGTCTTTCCCTTTTTTATGTAATATCTCCAGATCAAAAGTAGCAATTTTTTCTATCCACTTCTGTTGTTCTGTTGACAATGTCTTTTGTTGAAGGAGATATTGAAGACTGTTATGGTATGTTCTTATCAATATTTTTCTCCCTAAAAGGTATGGTCGCCATTTTATTAAGGCATGTATAATGGCCAGTATCTCTTTATCGTAAGTGGACCTCAACTTTCTCTCTTATTGAGCTTTCTACTTTCGAATGCTATTGGGTGACCTTCTTGCATCAAAACTGCTCCTAGTCCGAAACCTGAGGCATCGCATTCAACTGCAAAAGGTTTTGTGAAGTCATGCGTGGCTAATACAGGTGTTGAAGACATCATGCATTTTAATGTTTCAAAACATTTTTCTGTTTCACTATTCCATTGGAAGGAATTCTTCTTCAATAAATTTGTGAGAGGGGTTGTTTTATGGGCGTAATATTTTACAAATCTTCGATAGTATCCTGTTAGGCCTAGGAATCCCCTTAGTTTTGATTAGTTATTGGGTTTCGGCCTTTCCACGATTGCCTTGATTTTACTTGGATCAACTTTAACTCCTTCCTTCGATATCTTATGGCCCAGGTAGTCCACTTCCTCTTTTCCAAAGGTGCACTTAGACCTTTTTGCATAGAATTGGTTTTCTTCCAAAATGGTAAGTACTTGACTTAAGTGTTCTAGATGCTCCTTCCATGTTTTGCTATATCTGAGGATGTCATCGAAAAATACTAGTATGAATTTTCTTAAAAATGGATGGAACAATTCGTTCATTGCGGCTTGAAACGTAGATGGAGCGTTAGTCAAACCGAAGGGCATTACTTTGAACTCATAATGGCCTTCATGAGTGCAAAAAGCAGTTTTTGCTATGTCTTCCACTCTAACTTTGATTTGATAATAGCTAGATCGAAGATCCAATTTTGAGAAATACTTGGCCCCACGAAGTTCATCGAGCATCTCATCAATGAACAGAATCGAAAATTTATTTTTGATAGTTATTTTGTTCAGTCCTCTATAATCTATGCATAATCTGAATGAACCATCCTTCTTTCGTACTAACACTACTGGGGGCTGCATACGGGATTCTACTTTTTGAAATGACACCGCATTCTAGAAGATCTTGAGTTAGCCTTTCGATCTCTATTTTATCATGATGTGGATATCTGTATGGTTTGCTATTGACAGGTTTTGACCCTGGTTCAATCTCAATTATGTGTTCAATCTTCCTGTTTGGTGGGAGCTCCATCGGAAGCTCTTGGAACACCTTGTGATGTTTTTGAATTAGATTTTGTATCTCTGGTTGTTTGTCCATATCTCCTTCATATGTTAGAAGCTCCATTTCTTGACATTGAAGTATGTACGCTGGTGCGCCTTTCCGAAGTAGCTTTTCCATCTGATGTGATGTAACTAACTGTGTCGGAGGTGGTTGGAACCCATATAACTTGTATGTCTTCCTAAGTGACTGGAATTCAATAAAATGCTCTTGGTGATTTGTAGAGTATGTACCCAAGGTTCGTAACCATTGTATTCCTAATACTACATCAACTCCTCCCAGCGATACCGCAAAGAAATCTGATTCTAAGTTGTACTCTTGCAATTGTAACTTGACCTTGTGACATTTTTCCATGTTGTCAATCTTCTTGCCATCTGCTACCATAACCTTCATGTTAGGTACCGGAAAGATAAATAGGTTAAATACTTTAGCAAGGTTGACATTAACGAAGTTATGGGTGCTACCACTGTCAATGAGAACTGTGACGTTATTCTTTTTTATATGTCCTTTAATATTCAATGTTTGTGGTTGGGATATTTCGGTAATAGCGGCTAATGAGATTTTTGGGGTGTTGTCCTCGATTTCTATTTGGTAGTCTGGTTGACTATTCATATCATTCTCAATTGGTTCCTCGACTTCCAACTCTGCTTCTTCTGCTTCACAGCCATACAATTTCTTTTGTAAGCATCTGTGCTTAGGATCCCATTTGTCTCCACAGAACTTGCATTTCCCTTCCCTTATTCTTTGGGCCTCTAAACTGGGCTTCGTTCCTTCCCTGAGTTGTGGCGGTGTATATCTTGGATTTCCCGTGTATGTTGATTGGAAGGGCTTCCTTTTGTAGTCGTCCTTATCAAAATTTGTATGAACAGGTTTCTTGAATTTGTTTTCAATGATCCCTTCTTTACGTCGGGATTCCTCCATGATTGAGATGTTATGTAACTCTAGTTCATCACAGATGTGCTGTTTAAGACCGTGTATGTAGGTCTATAAGCGCTGGTCATCGGTTAACTCTAGAACTCGAGTCGACAGCGCTTCCCACTCACAGGTGTACTCATCAACACTGCTTTTCTGTTTTAACCTTGTGATTTTGGAAAAGAAGTCTTTTTCTTCAACGCCTTGGAATCTTTTAATGAGGTCATTCTTGAAACTAACCCAGTTGTGAGAACAGATTCTTGCAGTTTTCTTCCACCATAAGTACCAATTGTAAGCGTTTCCTTCTAGATGCATGGCGGCATATTTAACTTTCGCCTCTTCATAATGGATATTGTGGATGTCTAAGTATTCCTCGGCTTTGTTAACCCACGCTATGCACTGTCGTTCGTCCCCATCATATTTGGGTAGCTCGACTTTCACCCGAATTTGGCGTCCTTGTGTGTATGAGAATGATGACGATATGTTGAAAGGATCTGGTTGCTCCAGTGTTCTGGGAGAGTTGGGTTGCAGATCTTTTGGTACTGGTAATATTTCCAAGATGGCTTTTAAAACTGCCTCATTTTTCTTTTGATTGTCTTGTAGAGTGAGAACAGAATTCTCTATTTGTGATGTGATTTGTGTCCAAGTCGCTACCAAATTGTCACTGGTTTGATCGATCTTTTCCTTGAGTTCCTCATAGTTATTCTTAATCTTCTCATTGATTGAGTCCAATCGGGCATTTAATTCACTCATTGATCTGGTGATTGGTGGAATCTTCTCGGCGCTAAACGTGGATTTATTTTTATTTGTTATACGAAGCCAGCCCGCCGTGATTTTTTTTAACTAATTATAATAATTATTATTATTATTATAATATAGTTTTTTTTATTAATAATAATATTAATATACAATAATATTATTAAATATTATTAATATTAAAGTATTAATATATAAACAAAGGCAGCTGGACGACGTGGAGTTTGATGGGGAAGGCACTGTGGAGGGGGCAGGCCATGGGGAAGCAGCGTGAGGAATTGTAGCGTGACTAGGGGACGACAGGGAGGGAGGAGCAATGGGGTGTTGAGTGAGCAGGAAGAGGAGAAGCGCGGAGTAGGAGTGGACACGGTGTGGGATAATGGCAGGAGATAGCGGTGTGTAGGTGAACGTGGAGGACGAGTGGACGCGGAGGAGGAGTGGATGCGGTGTGCAGGTGAACATGGAGGAGGAGTGGACGTGGTGTGGGAGATGATGGAAGGAAGAGCGTGGAGCAGGAGCAGGCTGGAGGAGCGTGCAGGAGGGAGCAGGGAGTATGTAAGTGGTGGGCAGCGGAATTGGAGTGGTCAGGTGCCGAGAGCCGAGAGAGAGGTGGCAACTAGTGGGGGGGGAGGCGTGAGCATGTGAAGGTTGGTGGCAACGGAGGTGGAGGGTGCAATGTGGTGGGCTGGTGCCGAGAGCCGAGAGGCTCTGATACCAATGGAGAGAGAAAAGTGGGTGAAAGCAAAATGTAATGTAAAAAGTATATTTGATAAAATGTAGGATATGATTACAACAATCATGCCCCGAGTAATTTATACCCTAAATGGGGAAGAGATGTGACTTTTCAAGTCACCTCTTAGTTTAATTACATTAATTTACCAAAATTGACCTAGCTTAATATTTTAAAATTAGCATTTGTAACAAATCCTATGAGTACAATCCTTATGAGCAGTATGAAGATGATTATGAGCAATATGAAGAAGAATGTGAATGGTATGAGGAAGAGGTTCCATCATGAAGCACTTCTTACAATTCCATAAGGAATGAAGGTTATTCTTATGACCCTATTTATGATTGAGATGTATGTGTTGAACCACCAAAGGATAATTATATGAATGAATTAAAAATATTGAGAGTAACATGTAAAACCTTTCCCAACAATATCAGGCATATCTTGATGTGTATAAGGGAGATACACAAAAGGCCATTCATTTTGAAGACTTTTTTTATTGGGTGTTTGAAAATAGGCCCAAAAATGAAGATGTGGATTTAGTGAAGAAAGGTCTATGCCCTTCTTGAAAAATACCTTGGAGAGCAACTCATATATGTTTGGGTGAAAAGGAGGAGCGAAATGAGGAGACCCATGAGCCACTTAGTTATGAAGGTGGTGAAGCAGAAGAAGCATTACATGAAGAGGATCGAAAATCACTCCCAAGTGACTCTGAAAAATATGAAGAAACATCACATGATCATGAAGAAGACTCCATTGAAAATATTGAAGATCACTCTGAGGACACATTCTACTTTGGACTTGAATCAAAGAGCATCTATTGGTGGATGCTTTAACTATGAAGGAGTACCTACTGATGGGTGCTCACACCTCTATGTTGGTGAAATAGAGATCACTTTTGAAAGTGTTGTTTCAATCATAAGTTCCATTATGCATGAAAATGAATACCTTGTAGCAGTTGAAGAAGAACCAAGATCAACTTCCCCATCACCACTTGAGCTTCATGAAGTTGGTCCAAGCAGAAAGTAAAAAGAAGAGGAGGCCCCCCTACAAGAGCCTATTTTTCTTGAAGGGTCATCAAAGATGAATGAAAAGAAGATCCAAGAGACCCTTAGCACAATCCATGACACTAGATCATTGGTGTCAAATTCTTGTTGGATATTTTCTTCATTGAAGGATCCATCCTTCCTTGAAGACATGGAGAAGATTCAAAGAGCAATGTGCAACATCGAAGGTAATGCCATGTCTTTGATTTTTGATAGAAACAATTTGGTTGAGCTTAATGAATGGTTACATGGAGAATACTTGAAGAATAATGAGGATATTCATAAGCTCAAAACGCAAAATGAGCAACTTCTTGATAGGTTTCAAGATACTTGTTCTTCCTCCTATGTTTTAGATTGTCAATTAGTAGATTGCTTGGAGGGTTCTCATGACATGATGGATCATGAGAAACATGGTAACTTGTAGGTGCTTGATGTGTTTGAAGATGAGCTTGATGAGAACCAAGCACTTGTTGTGTTGGAAGAGGAACTTGAGTTGCCTCTTGGAAATGGTTACACAGTTTTTGAAGAAGTGTATGATTCCACTACCTTGGAACCAACCTATGAGGAAATGTTTTCACTTTTGAAGGAGGTGCATGATCCTACCCTTATGGAGCCTTCACATGATGACACTTTTTCATTTTCTGATCATTTGGGTAAGTTGGTTCATTCTCCTACATCCTACACTTCCATATTTTGCAGCATTCATCCTAATGAAGTATGGGTGAAAGGTTTCTTTTTGAAGGTGCCACATGAGGATTATAAAAATCCTATCTCCCCTTTTGAGGATGACATGACTAGAGCACTTTATTTTTTTCATTTGCAGCAGCATCCTTTGTTACTTTATGATGGTACACATCTACATGGATGCACCTATGATGTTCACTTGAATCACTTGAAGGCTCATGATTTTCCTTGCTCCTTGCTCAATTCAATTGATGTTGGAGGAACTTCATCCAATACTTGGGTGAAAAGATATATGATTGAAGAAAATTCTTATTGGAAGCAACATCATTTGTTATTTCTTGATGATGCGCATATACATGGATGCACTTATGATGTTCACTTGAGTCACTTGAAGACTCGTGATTTTCCTTGCTCCTTGCTTAGTTCAATTGATGTTGGAGGAACTTCATCCAATACCTAGGTGAAGAGATATATGATTGGAGAAAATTCTTATTGGAAGCAAAATCCTTTGTTATTTCTTGTTGATACACATATTCATGGATGCACAAATGGTACTTCTGTGATACCCTTGAAGAGTCATTGTTTTCTTTGCTCCCTACTTGGTTCAGATTTTAGTGGAGATTCTTCATTCACTTCTTGGATGAAAGAATACATGGCTAATTATTTTGATGCATCTTACATACTTTTGCAGCATCATTATAGGACATGAGATCCTCACCTATGTCATTGGAGAATATTTGATTGGTCACTTGATGCTTGTATGCACTTGGAAAATTGTGGTCTACTTACTTGGAGGTATGAGCACTTTCATGATTCTTTGATGAGTCACCTCCTTGATGTACATTTTTATTATGTTGTTATCTACTTTGGTGATCTATCTTTTGTACTTATGATGTTTGGAAGAATGCATACAAGGAAATGGGATCCACAAATTCTCTTTCCTAATGGTATGGGTTGGAGAGCACTCCTAATTGTTGGAGTGCAATACAAGCAATGGGACCCTGGGATAATTTTTAGTCTCATTGGTTTCAATTTTTTGGGGAAACAAGTAGTATGGGATATTGAGTCCCCACTTAATAAGGTGATTTTAATCAGAGCAGTGCAGCAGTAAGCATGGTGGTTCCTCTCTAAAATTTTCATGGAATATTGAAGACTCAAAGTTGGGCAACTCAGTGGTAACTTCAAAGAATTATACAGTGGTATCAGAAAAGGTTTCCAAAATATGAAAGATGTAAAGAGTAATTGTGCAAACTTTGTTTTGATGGATTTAATTAATATTTTGGTGTTTAGTGGTGATGTTATAGGGGATATAAATATGAAAAAGAAAATCCCCCTCTCCTTTCTTTTGGAAACACACAATTGTAGTACATGAGTGCCACTACTCAGATTTTTAGAAGGAAAGTTTTGTAAAGAAATCAGGTTCTTCAACATACATGTTTGAAATTGCTTGAGGACAAGCAATATTGGGAGGGAAGGAGTTTTCATGTCCCCAAATTTTTCATTCGGTCACAATGGCCTAAGCCACTTGGCCATATTCATGATAATTTGTCACATTGATGCTAAGGGTCGAATGATTGCCAAGAATGATGTCCAAGTTAGTAATAATGTAAAATTAGATCCAAATGGACAAGGTGGGTCACATTAAGATAAAATTCCCAATTCAATGTTTGTAATATACCCATCCAAATGAACTATCATGGAGGAAAATTAATAGTTCCCTAGGTTGGGGGTGGAAGCATTAAAAGGTGGAATACGGGAGCTACAAGACCCAAAATGACCTTAGACTTAAAAATTCACATTAAATGGGTCAAATAAATAATAATAAAAATAAAATAAGGTGGCATTGGATCATGAGGGCACATAAGAGGTTGTGGGACCCACATGTGGCATGATTCCCCACTACACTTGGCATTATTCTCTCACCAATTCGAGTTCAAGATGAAGGGTAACATACTTGGGGGATTTGAAGAGGTATTATTCATGGCATGAATCATGTAAGGTCGAATTGGAGTGGAAGAGTAACTCCCATGAAAGAGGAAGAGGCATCTTAGAAAAATTGTGACACTTGGAACTAGATTCCCTAACTCCTATGACAACAATCATGAAGATTCTATGAAACTTATGAAAAAGTTTAGACCTGATTGCTGAAATATGACATATATGACATGTCAGGGCTAAAATTATCCTCCAATAGGGTGCACAAGGGGATTATGGCAGCCAAGATTCCCCCATTCGAAATGATGGAAGAGGAGAGCTAGGAAAAGTTGGACAACTAGCATTCATGGGAATCTCTCCCTAATTCGAGTTGGAATGAGTCTCTTGGAGGGAATTCGAGATAAGGAGTCATTGGGAGTTTAATAAAAGAAAAGAATAAATAAGGAGAGTATCTTTTGATCATTTCTCATTTTGGAAAAAATTGGAGAGCCTAGCTTGTCCTTGCAAGGTGGATGCTTTTCCTTCTTGCCTTAGAACCAATTTCGAGGGTGAAAGATTCCCATCCTAATTGGTTGATGGAGAGGCCATTCAGACCTCTCAACAGAGATTCATGGATATTTTTTATGCAGTTTCAAACCCCAACTGAGTTTGATTTCATCTTCTCTCATTCTTCTCTATGCATATTCTACTATCTTTCTCTCAATGTCATGTAAATGTGCAAGGGCGCACTTGTTGTTGCATATAGTTAGTGAAGGAATTTTATTTAGATTTCATGGATATGTTAGCTTCTATATATCTCTGTAATAATCATATCATGAGAGCCATAGCTCAAAACATTATGTATTTCAAGTGATATTTACATTCAAGGAGGAGATTCGAGCCATTTTCCCCATAACTTTTGCATAGCGCACTTGTTGTTGCATATAGTTATTGAATGAATGTTATTTCGACTTCATGGCCATGTTAGATAGTATATATCTCTGTAATAATCATATCATGAGAGCCACAGCTCAAAACATTATGTATTTCAAGCGATATTTACATGCAAGGAAGACATTCGAGCCATTTTCCCCATAGCATTTGCATAGTGATTTTGGAATGATATTGTACCTGTTTTATATCAGATTTTGATGAGTTATTTATCATTTTATGAGCTGAATATGAAGTTAAATTTATGTCATAAATGATGTGTGCATACCTCTGAAGTGTTACTATGGTTTATGAAGAAATTCGAGACTCCTTGCCCACCAATTTCACCTCAAAAACTAGACTCTATAAGCTGTTGTTCATTAGGATTCCTATTCGACCCTAAAACCAAATCTGATGCTGCACATATATTGTTCCTAATGTCCTCTAACAGATCCAATTCTAAAACCAAGAATTAGTGAATTCTGTACAGTTTTTGGAAGAGCATCTAATGGCAGACCTAGGGGGGATCTCCACTTCTCAAATTAACTAGTCTTGTTCTGAAACTTCTTCCCATGCAATTTGCAGACCATGGATGGTTATATGAGTTGTTTGGATTTTTGATATGTGTGTTAATATGTCCTATTCCCCATCAATACCTTCCTCCCCAAATTTGAAATCATTTGGATGTGTTTGGAGCCAGTTGTAAACAAAACCCTAGAGTCAAAACAAGGTGAATTCAAGGACTTTCCTTTGAAGGAACATTACTCCCTACCCCCCCCTCTCTCACTCTATTTTGTAATTCCCCCTTCTCCTACCACTAACCACCCCATCCATTTATCCTTATTAACCCCCTCTCTCACTTTGTATCTCTTCCCTACTCCTACACCTACCCCAAACCCCCAACCCTCTCTTTCTGCCAACCCACTAACACCCCTCCTCTCTCTCTCTACCCCTAACCCCCCCTCTCCATCTCTCTCTCCCTAAACCACCTCCTACCCCCTTTACCCCTAACCAAACCCCCTCTCTATCTCTCTCTTAATTCTCCAACCCCCCTCTCTCTATATCTTATAATCCCCACCTCTCTCTCTCTCTCTCTCTCTCTCTCTCTCTCTCTCCTAATAATCCTCCCCCCTACCCCTAACCACCCCCTATCTCTCTCTCTCTCTCTCCACCCCCTGCTTCTCCCCTTACAACTAACCCCCCAACTCTATCTCTCCAACCCTTACTAACTCTCTCTCTCTCTCTCACTCTCCCCTACTCCTCCAACTAACCCTAACCCCCGCCCTTTCCCTCTCCACCAACCTCTCTCTCTCTCTCTCTCTCTCTCTCTCTCTCTCCCATATATCTTTGTCTCTCCTAATCATCCTCCCACTACCACAAACCACCCCCCTCTCTCTCTCTCTCTGCCCCAACCCCTACTCACCCTTCTCTCTCTACTATTGATCCCCCCTATCTCTCTCCCTCTATCCTTCCTACTCTTTCCAATAACCACTCCTCCCCCACTCTCTCATCCTTTCTCTCTCTAACCCCCTCCTACTCCCCTACCCCTAACTACCCCCTACCCTCTTTACCCCTAACCAAACCCCCCCCCTCTATCTCTCTCTTACTCCCCCAACCCCCCTCTCTCTATCTCTCCTAATCCCCACCCCCCTCTCTCTATCTGTACTACTCCCCCTACCCTTAACCACACTCACCTCTCTCTCTCTCTCTCTCTCTATATATATATATATATATATATATATACATATATATCCCTTCCCACCCCTCTACCCCTAACCACGGCCCCTCTCTCTATCTCTCTCCTAACCCCCACTCTCTCTCTCCCCCTCCTACTCCTCCCCTACCACTAACCTATACTCTCTCTCTCTCTCTCCTACCCCCTCCCCTTAACAACCACCTCTCTCTCTCTCTCCCTTACTCCCCCTACCCCCAAACCCCCTCTCTAAGTCTCTATCATAATCCCCACCCCCTCCCCCTAACCTCTTCTAACCCCCTATCTCACTCTCTATATCTTCACTACTCATCCAACTACCCTAATCACCACCCCTCTCTCTCTCTCTCCACCAACCCCCTAACACCCTCTCTCTCTCTCCCTCCAACCCACACCCCCCTTTCTCCCCCCAAATTCCCCCCTCTCTATCCTGCACTCTCTCTCTCTCCTTCCTTAACCCCCTAACCATAACCACCTCCCCACCAATATCATGATCTCTCCTACTACCCCTACCCCTAAACCCCCCTATCTCACTCTATTTTGTAATCCCCCTCCTCCTACCACTAACCACCCCCTCCCCTAATCCTTACTAACCCCCTCTCTCATTTTTTATCTCTTCCCTACTCTAACCACCCCCTCCCCTAATCCTTACTAACCCCATCTCTCACTTTTTATCTCTTCCCTAATCTTACACCTACCCCTAACCCCCAACCCTCCCTCTCTTCCAACCTGCTAACAGCCCTCCTCTCTCTCTCTACCTCTAACCCCCCCTCTCCCTCTCCCTAAACCCCCTCCTACCCCCCTTTAACCCTAACCAACCCCCCTCTCTATCTCTCTCTTACTCCCCCAACCACCCCTCTCTTCATCTCTCCTAATCCACACCCCTCCCCTCCCATTCTCTCTCTAACCCTCCCCCCCTACTCCTACCCCCCCTTATCTTTCTACCATTGACCCCCCTCTCTCTCTCCCTCTTCCTTCCTACTCCTACCACTAATCACCCTCCCCCCGTCTCTCTTCCTCTTGCTCTCTAACCCCCTCCTACTCCCCTACCCCTAACTACCCCCCTCCTCTCTATCTCTCTCCTACAACCCTTCCCCCTAACTCTCCTTCTCTCTCTATGTCTCCTAATCACCTTCCCTCTACCACTAACTCCCCCCACTCTCTGTCCTTTCCTAATCCCCTCCCCTACCACTAACCATGCCCTCCCCCCACTAACCCCAAATGCACACACGTTTTTAAAATTTTTCGTTAGTGTTCTCGTGCTGCAATATACCAACTTCATTCGATCACTCTTATTTTTAATTTAAAAAAAAAACTACTGACATAATATATATTAAAAAAAAAAAATTGCATATCCCACTTTTACAAAACAAAAAGAATTTGACATCCAAATTTTACAAAACAAATGATCAGAAAAACCCAAACACACGAGATTTTATAATTTAAAAAATATGTTTTAATATTTCTTTTTCAATTTTGGTTCTAATTTACATGTGAATTATTGTAAGGTAACAAAAATACATGTAAAATGTTATACACGTCCATCGAAAACCCTATTTTTCAGGTGTCTTTAATCTTTCGAATACCAAGGTATGCCAAGTAGATCTATGCTTACGTATCGCACATACCGAGGCATGCTAAGTGGATACATGTGACAGATAACTCAATCACCATGTGTATACTCAAATACAGAGGAATATCGAGGTGTCTATCTCAAACCTGAATAAATTTGTGGCGCATGGAATATCAATTAAAATAGAGAAATAGAATACCATGGGTGGAGTAAATGTGAAGTTATCTGTGTAGTGAATACATGTCACATATAAGACATGCCAACTGGATAAGTATCGCATACCTAAGCATGCTAGGCAAATACACACCACATATTAAACATGCCATGCTGTATATGGAGTTGAATCACGTGGAATATCAATTAAAATAGAGAAATGCAATGCCTTGTGTACAGTAAATGTGAAGCTATATTTATATTAAAATATGAATCGAGAGTAAAGAAATGAAATTGGAGTTAGAATTGAATGGGATGGTGTGGAGAGCTCAAAAACACTAAGAATGTTAAACCTGTAATTAATATTTTTAGTAAAAAATGCATGGTAAACAATCCCAGGAAACCAGGTAATCTGTAAAACCTGTAATTAATCTTTTTAGTAAAAAATGTATGGTAAACAATCCCAGAAAACCAAGTAATCCTTAGATCCGAATTCAAATTGGAAATTCAAGTGATTCAGATAACCGAAACCAAATCGGAAAGGTGCGAAAAGATTACCGAAACAACATTTTTTCGGAGACTTGATTAGGTTAAAAGATATATTTAATATCTCACTCCACAGCCGAACATTCTGGCATACCTATCCCCTTTGAAGGATCAGATCGCATAGGAAATGGCAGTTTTTAAAGTTTAAATACAATTTCAAATCCAAGCTAAGGTGAATCACACTGATTCTATTTGTCAAAATCATCTTGAATGGGTAAGTTTTCTGAATATAATCGATTTCAAAGAAGTTCGATGATGAAGAAGCAGAAAGATCGGAGCTCTTGCGGATTGTGTAGTATACATCGTCAACCAAGAACAGCAAGAAGGTAATAATAGCAGGATTTTGATAATATCGGGAGCAGATCTCATGTGGAAAATGGATTTTAAGCTTCAATTTTTCAGATCTAATGTAAGGTTAATCAAGCACATCTATTAATCATACTAATTATTTATTTTTGAAATCATCTTGAAAGAGAGTAAATTTTCTGAGTCTATTTGATTTCAAATTAATTTGATAATGAAAAAGTAGGAAGAACAGAGCGCATTCAATAAATTCAGACTAATTTAATAATACTTTTCTGAATCGATTTGATTTTAAATTAATTTATGAAAAAGCAAGCAAGAAGAACAGAGTTCATGGATTCTAAGTAATTTGATATTGAAAAAGCAGAAAGAACAGAGCTCACAGAGTTCATGGATTCTAAGTAATTTGATATTGAAAAAGCAGGAAGAACAGAGCTCATTTAAATTGAGTAGTTTAAAAAGCATAAAATATTATATTAATATAAAATTAATGCATCTAGGTAACTGCATGCAGGTTGACTTACTGTAGTCGGTGTGTTCTTGGGCGTAACCTACAGGTTCAAAATTTCGAATGCACACAAGATTAACATGAATAAATAAAAGAACCAGATGAAGGGCAGTTCAGGTGTGGGTAATTTGATAGGCTACAGGCAGTAGGCTAGGCTCCCTGCACGCATGAGTCCCCACAGGAAATAGAGAGGTTGGGGAGTCGAATTCGAACTTTCTTGAGTAACAATATATGAGGTTAGAATTAATTTGTGGATAGAATTTAGGATTCCACGTTGAAGTAATTCCTAAAGATTTAAAGATTTAAGATAAACAACTTGAAAACAATGACATTGAAAGAAATATATAACAGATTTATCACAGGTATTGTAGAAGTAATATTTCCTCATTTATTAAAAAATTCATCACATATATTGCATTAGCAAAATTTCAAAATCATTTTTCTTCATATGTTCTCTAGATAGCCATGCTTGTTTTTCATATGCAAAAGCAACAAGGACTATCTATAAAATTAATACAAACAGAATTAGAGAAAAAATAAGATAACTAAACTTTTTCTGAGGTAAGAAGAGAACTATTCATTAACCTAACAAAACAAAAGAGGAAAGAATACCTGTAAAGAAAATTGGTGAATTATTGGCCTGGGCTGATCCATCCATTGAAAGAAGCATCCTACGAGCTGTTATTGCAGGTCCTTTGAAGAGTAGGATAGGTAGGGCTACAGGGATCTCACATGTTCCGTGAGATTCTATAATATTGTATTGTATTGGCTTTGCCTCCTTATTTTTGCTGACGAGATTCCTGGAAGTTGATCCTGAACATTCCGAGGGTTCTGGTAACTACTTGTCATATTATCTTTGATACGGTTCCAGAACCTGTTCGTTTGCATTTCTTTAACCACGTGAAACCTCATTAGGGTGCTCCAGGGAAACCTGCTCCAATGACATTTCTCCCTTTCAGATTGATTATAACCTAGTGACTAAATGTTTTATCAAATAAGCAGGAAAAACAAATTTTACAATCACACAGCCTGCCAGCCATCCAAACACTACATAGCCAACAAATGCATAGACTGCAACACAAACACATAGAAAATTAAACAGAAGAAATGATGTCCAGGCGCGGTGAAAGACCAGAATCTTTATAAAGCAGTGGAATGGTAGCAACGGCTACAATTTTGAAAAGCTTTTTAGATAGCGACCTCCCACTTTTTAAATTCACTGTTAATGTCAGAGAGTCGTTGTTTTTTTATGGCATGTCAGAGTATATGCTTCCACGCGCACCTTAAAAGGAATCGATCTCAAGACGTGGCAAACAAATATTGTATTTTATTATATGGAGACGGCACACAGTTGAAGGGCATACTTACGAGAGTAAATTTGACAGGAAAATCGCAGGGACAGAAAATTGGACAGGAAATCACCGGTACCGGATAACAGATTTACTTCGATTTATCACATAATCGCACAAGATTAATGTGTACATGCGTATTTAATTATGAAACATATTTTAAATTTTAAACATGAAAATGTCTTTTATTTTGTTTGTATTTTAGTTTGATTTGTACAAAATTATTAAAAGAAGAATTGACGTTAACTTTCTGGTTAAAATAGAAGCAACTATTTATATGTACTTGTAGCTTTCTTAAAAGCTCAAGCATGTGGCTTTTAACCAGTAAGTCGTGGGTTCAATTCCCATAAATGGATTTAACAATAAGTACTCTCTCAACCAATTGCATGTCTCCATTTGTTTGATGGGTAAAGAGGGATGGATTAAGGCATTGAAAGGAAAGGGTAAGCATGTTAGAATAGACCTTGATTTTATGTTGTAATAAATATTATTTTGGACAAAAATCAGATTAAGTTTAAGATAGGTTATTTATGTTATTTTTTTTATTTGTTGTTTTTTCAACTTCCAGTAAATTGTTTTAATGTAAATTCTTTTTGAAAGTAATTGAAATTTTATTTCTTATAATAAATGTTTCAAATATTCATTCCATATAATTGAAGTTTAATTTTATTTGGAGAAATATATTTTATAATATCTATATCATTTATATAGATATAAGAAAATTACTTTTATCACATCTTTTTTTTTTTATTATATTTTAGTTGAAACATTAAAGTTTTTCATTAATGTAAGTTACATTTTCATAAATTTTAGCATATTTTTAATATTTGGTGAAACAATAAGTTTAAGTTATATATATATAAGTATAAGAGTTTGTGGTTTACTTATATTTTGATTAAAATTTTATTATTACTACTATAAATTCATTTTAAAGGGGATCTACCAATTGCACAGAGGGATCAAATCTCTCGAAATGCAAACTCTTTTTTAGAATGTAAATGTTGATGAAGCATTTTAATTTATCTAATTTGTGTAGTTTTATATATATATAGCTATAAATTTTTTAAATAGCAACTCTAGGATGAGCACGGAAGGAGTTACACATCTCCTGTAGAATGATCCTCTTCCGCTCAATGAAACAAATGAACCATATCTATGGTTATGCAATAATAACTATATTTGAATATGATGTCACCTTGAGAAATGCATTTATTTCTTTGTGATCCTCCTCAACTTGTCAATGACATGATCCTTTCTATGAACCAATTCAACATTCCAACATCATAATCAAAATTATTCACACTATATCTAATCAAAATTGAAGTCATGGAAAACATTGTCAAGGTTATTCCCATATTAATACAAAATGCAAGCCCTAGACATAAAACCAACTCAACCACCATGTTTAGTGGAATGCTTGCATATGCAAATTTATTAGCCTTAGAAACAAAGGAAGAAAATCCATGGTTATGCCATGAATAGTGCATTTGAATGTGTCACAAGTTCAAAAGTATAGGTGGTAGGGTATGTACACCTGAGTAGATTAAGCATTCAAATAATTACATGAACAAATATTGATCACTAAAAAGTAAGAAGAAATCATTGCTAAATCAAAGATTATTGAACCAAAGATTGTTGAATTGATTTATTTATGAAAGAATAGATCCATGTTGTATATGTTGTATAAATGTTGTATATCTTGTATATGGAGTAGACTATGGCTACTTAAATAAATCACTAAGATGTATAGAGTGGAACATCAATAAAAAAAATATTTAGCATATAAATATTGTAAAGGTGAATGTTTATGTAGTTTTGAAATTTAGAATATGTGAATACAATAAATATTATTACTTTGTTTATAACGATATTATTTTCTATTTTAATATTAAATAATTGACAAAAATTTTAAATAAAAATTTACTTTGTCATAAAAATATTAAATTTTATTTATTTTTATATTAATTAATAAAATTGAAAGACATGCTCTTGTTTATTTAGAATTATGACTTAATTTAATCTTTTCCACATGGAAAAAAAGCATAACTTTATATAATTCAAGTTAGATTTTTCAACTAGCATGAGGCAGGTCATTTTTTAGCCCATTAGAAACAAACATTCCACCCTAAACCAAAATATACATAATTATACTATTCATCATATATTTCTCATACTACCCTGACGCAGGTCATTTTTTCGCCCATTGGAAACAGACATTCCACCCTGAACCAAAACATACATAATTATACTATTCATCATATATTTCTCATAGGATTTCTGCATGATATACCCTATTGCTCAAGGTAATTCGTGCACAGAACTATTTCACTATTAAACTTCCAACTGTCGCTTAGAATAAATTCTAGTTATCTTGAAACAATGGCCAAGGCCAGTCGTTGTGATAAACATAACTTTGAAAAGAAAAAGTATGTTATATCAAACAAAAAATAAAATATATTTTAGTATTTCTCTCCTAACAAAACCGCAATATACAAAGTATTGTTTATTCCGTATCTGTTTATTGTCTACTTGTCTACTCTAGGCACGTGGTTTTAACTGCTCATGTGCGTTATTAGCAATCAGTCACGAAAAGGTGCATAATAATACCCTGGCGATCCCTCTACCTTCTCCTCGATAATTTCCTAGCTTCCATTTTTCATTTTGGTCCCTTCCTTTGCTAGTACATCTGTAATTGAATTTCTTTCTCTGAATACATGCATAATAAAAACTTTTTCCACCTAATCTTTTAATTTGATAGTCTCCTCCAATAAGGAGCATAGTAATAGATTGTGACTTCTATTCTCACCATTGATCCATTTAAATGATTATCTATGAGTCTAAATATTTGTTCACGAGCAATTCCCTTTTCCAAAGCCACCCATATAAATAGTTATATGAGAACACTTAATTTTGCAAATTTATTTGTACCCGACCCCAAAACAACTATAAATTTGATACAATTTTTCTCTGAATATATAATATTCCTCCAAATTCAGGGAAAGTTTTCAAGTATACCTAAGCCTTGAGATGCACATTGAAAGGTGAATATCTATTTTTACTCAAACAGACTTGCATTCTGTGCTAACCATATTCCCCCGCTTGATTATTAGTGGTAATGCTCTATAGTATTCTAAGGCCTAGTTGAAACATCAATGTCTTAAGAATTCCTCAAAGGCCTAGTTGAAACATCAATGTCTTAAGAATTCCTCCATTGATGATCTAGACCAAATACCCTTTATCCTAATCAAATACTCTATTTATTTCCACACCTTTTTTGTGTAGGAACATTCTACTACCGAATTGAGATTTGTCTCTTCTACTATCTTGCATGCATTACATTTTCGAGGCCCTGCTCTAATACAAGTTAATCTTTAGCCTATTTCGTATTCTTTTGTATTGTTGCTTCTGAGTTCATCATTTTGAGTATTTGTTAAGAGGTGGTGCTCTTTGAGCCTCACCTTTAATCCCTATTGTGAATCAATTGGCATTACATTTTTGAGGCCCTGCTCTAATACAAGTTAATCTTTAGCCTATTTTGTATTCTTTTGTATTGTTGCTTCTGAGTTCATCATTTTGAGTATTTGTTAAGAGGTGGTGCTCTTTGAGCCTCACCTTTAATCCCTATTGTGAATCAATTGGCATTACATTTTCGAGGCCCTGCTCTAATACAAATTAATCTTTAGCCTATTTCGTATTCTTTTGTATTGTTGCTTCTGAGTTCATCATTTGAAAATTTGTTAAGAGGTGGTGCTCTTTGAGCCTCACCTTTAATCCCTATTGTGAATCAATTGGTATCAGAGCAAGTTAGCTCTGAATTGTGTTTTTCTCTCCCTGCCTTCTCCGATTTCTGAATTTTTTATCTAATTTCTTTGTTGCACATGCCTTAACCTAAATATATGTCCCATCTTTGCTCTCTTTCAATTTTATGGATTCCTCCCACTACACACTCCATATCTAGCCGCCATTCTTCCCCCCTAACCATTTTCCCATCCCTAACCCCAGGACCACATTTCCCTTTCTAGTTGCCTCTCATTGTCTTTTTCCGTCACATTTTTTTTCATTACCCTCGCCACCTTATGTTTGTATCCATGGCTTCTGATGCCCAGATCTGCCACTTATTCCTCTATCTCAAAGGCCCATCTTGGCTCCTTAGCTCCTGATCTATCTTCTCCTTTCCCTCGCTTCCATTAAACTCCCCCACATTGTTGTCTTTTCCTCGCCCAAACCATTGCTTTGCTTAGCCCTAGTCACCCAAGCTTCCTCGACTCAACTCATCTCTTCAGTCACCCTCATTGTTGTCTACCATTGCAATCAACTTTCTCTCATCTACAACTCTTATGTGCATCATATTTTCTCCTGGATCACCTCCACCTCCAACTCGTGCCCAGCTCGGCTGCTTTTCCTACATTTTTATGTTTTATGCTTCTCTTGGTCGCCCCATGATCTCAATCACCATCCTCAACTTGTTCCGTGCATAGGCATCCTCCCTTCTCAAATTCACCACTCTAGCCACGCCGATTCTCCATGGCTTCCTCTCTCCCTCCATTTTCCCTTGATTCCCTCCAACAGTAGAGCCACCAACACACCCCGTTCTTTTCGTCTAGCTCCTAGATTCCCTACCTTTTGCTGGGCAGTCTGCAAATTTATCAAATGAAACGTTTTAGGGAATTTTTGTTGGTATTTATATGTTTGAGTTTGTGCCAAGTGCAGTGTATTCACTTTGCGCTACCAGTTGGGAAGGCCAAGTTCATTGCAAAGGAGATTCATAATAATGCTATTGTCAATTTTTTAGTTTTAGAGCCGCGCCTCTCTCCACCAAAACCCTAGCGGTCATCTCTCACGCCTATTATCTCAGTATGGTCGTCGCTCCTATCATACTCAACACCCTAGCTACCTCACGCTTCATTTCCTTTTCTCATCATTTAACGAGTTCATATCCGCCCTCGCTAGCTCTTTTGCTCATGACGTGTATCTGTCATTGTCAATTTCCAGATCTTACTGCCTTTTTGGCCCAACAGCTATTGTATTCACCCAATTCCCCTTCTTTATCCTCTACCCTCATTTAACGTTGGTCTCCTCCAACAAACCATTGGTCGCTTCTATCAAATCATTCAACCATTCCATAGTTCAGGGAATTTTACCATCGTTTTTCTATTTTGGGTTGATTTTCATTCAGTGGTTTTCTTCAGCAGCAGTTGCAGCAGATCGCTACACCATTTTCATTTTCCAACAGTTTCGGTAGTTAGAGTCTTCAGTTTTCAGTTCTCATGAATTCGAGATCACTTTAAGCAGTCTCAAAAATTCTTCCGTTCTTCAAGTAGTTTTTATGCACCACATCAGCACTTCAACTATAGTTCCTCCTAGCTCTTGCAGCTACTCAACACTTTTCTGGAAGCACAGACCATCCGGTACAGAATTTCATCTTCAATGGTTCACAAGGATTCTCTTTCGCTTTGGGAAGCCAGGTTTCTCCACCCTTTCCATCTACGTGGAGCAACACATTGAGTAGCCAAGTGTCTCCACCCACTTAGTCGCAGTTGCACCCACTCGATGGCCGAGTGTCTCCACCCTCCAAGTCACTGCAACACCAACAATCCTTTGTACCACCATCAATAGAGCTTATTCGTAGCCATGGCATCCTGCACTTCTCCACGGTGCTCTCAAACTTAAACTCGGAGTCAGAAAGTAGGGATGCTTTCCATTTAAACCAGGAGGATTGGGATTACTAAGGGATTATTCATCCCAATTATTGTATGCGGTTTATGTTCACATTTGAAATAGTTACTCAGATACTATTAAATAATCGATCTGAAATAGTTACTCAGATACTATTAAATAATCGATCCTCATTAATGAGGCCTCTTATATGTAATGATATATAAAGGCCTAGCAAGCCTCTTTCTAATATAAGTTCATCTTTACTCTATTTCTTATTTTTGTATATGGTTGCTCCTGAGTTCATCATTTTGAGTATTTGTTAAGAGGTGAGGCTTTTTGAGTCTCACCTATGATCCTTATTGCGAACCAAAAAACAAAAAGAGAAGGATAATGATGACAAACAACCCATAACCCAATTTATGAATGGTACTCATAATGCCATATGAGTAAGAATGATGTGTAGATACATCCAAATGATGCGGGTAAGAAAGCCTTCAAGAGGCCTTAGTATTTTCACCACTACCGCCTTCAATTTTTTTGATCTTATAGTATGTAATCCCTCTTGTGTTACCCATATGGCCTTATGAATATACCTACCTTGAAGAAACCCAAATTGTTTATCAGAAATAGATGTATTCAACATACACTTGATCCTTTTAGACATGACTTTTGCAACTATCTTGTATATACAATTACACAATGATATTAGTCTGAAATCATCAAAACTCCTTGGATTGGCAGTTTTAGGGATAAGAACAATCAATTGTTGTATTAAATAATGCTAATACTTTGCCTCTCTTTCTTTCCTCTTCAATCACCCTTGACAAGTCCTACTCCAATACCTCAAGTATCCCCAAAAAAACTCAACCTAGAACTTGTTAGGACCATGACTTTTGTCCTCTTTGAACTTGTGCAATACCTCAACAAGCTCTATGTATGTCACATCTTCCATCAAAGCTTGATTATCATCTTCAGTGACATATCTTGGGAATTATTTTGTGATTATGATTATCTTAGAAATTTCCAAAGTGATTGTTCTGGCAATTCCCTTGGAACTTCGACTTCAACACCCGATGAATAACAAAACATATTTAATTTTATTCTATATTGTAAATGAATACTTTAACCACTTGTTGTTGTTTTTGTTGTTATAGGGTGGAACATCAATTAAAATAAAAATATTTTACATATAATTATTATCAAAAAAAATGTTTATATAGTTTAGAAATTTAAAGTATAGAATTATTGTTAAAGAGAATATTTATATAGTTTAAAAATTTTAAGTATATAATTAAGATAAATATATTTTTTTAAATGTAAACATATTGATTTTTATTTGAAGAATTCACAAAATTTTAAAATAATAATTTATTTTTATGGAAAAAGTTAATTTTTTTTTGTCATTTTTATATTAATATTAATTAAATTAAAATATATAATTAACTTGAAGAAAAGTTATACTCTAATTTATTTAAACTTTATCTAACAAAAACATATAATAATTTTATTTTTTTAAATTATTAGTGAATACTTTAACCATTTTATTATTGTTAAAAACAATATTTTAAATAATATATGTTAATTTTAAATTTTAATTGAATAATTATTTATAATTATATATTATTTTTAAAATTAATTTTAATTTATAATATATATTTATTTATTTATTTATTTTAATAGATTTATACTATATTCTATTTTTTTTTGGTATATATATTGATAAGTTAGAAATTGGTTAAAATAGGTAGGTTTTATTGGCACGACATTAACAAGAATAATCAACACCCTCCTTTATGCTGATGGTATTGTTCTTTTGGAAATATCTCCCTCTGATCTTACTAAGCAATTAAGAATTATCAAGGATTTCTACTCTGGTATGAGCATGACTGTCAATACTGACAAAACCAAAGTTATGGTGATAAAATCTAATAAGTTCACTTATGCTCATTTTCTGTATCATAATAGAAACTTGGAGGAAGTGACTTCCTACGAATATCTTGGGATTGATATCCATCACAAGCTTAACTGGAACTCCAACATCGAGAAAAGGATCAATGGAGGGTGGAAAGCTTATTTTGGTCTTGAAAATAATTGTAATTTTGCAAACCTTGTGATGTGGGATAAAAATAAATTCATCTTTGGAACTTTTGTCACTCCTGTTCTCCTATATGGATGTGAATTTTGGGGCTATAGTCTCTCTAAAGAACCTTGGATAATGATTGAGCAAATCCAAAAGCGTTTTATAACTTACAATATTAAAATTAAAATCAATATGCCATATCCTATTCTCTTGATTGAAGTGGGTCTTTCCCCCATTGAGAGCATAGATATGACTAGGTACATAATGCACAAGAAAAAAATTAAATAAATTGGGAGCCCAGATACTTCTGAAATTTCTTTAAAATCGAGTCAATACCACCTAAGGCTCAAGCGAGGTTGGCATAAAGATTCCATGCCTTGGTTAAATATATGGTGGATTCAAAAATGTCACTTTGAAAAATATAGATGACATTAAAAAGTATTATTACTTTGAATTTCAAAGAGAATTTGTGTTGTGATGAAAATTTAGAGGATAAAAGAAAATTAAGATATGTTAAGGAGGTCATTAACCCTAATCTTGAAGATAAAAATTATCTCTTTGTTTTAACTAGCGTAAGGAAGAAAATCCACATAGCTAAAATAAGAATGAACTATCATGAGTTGCATAGTGAAGCACTAAGTTGGACCTTTCCTAAAACTCTGTGAGTTGAGAGGATCTATCATATTTGTGAGACTATGAGTGATGAGGATGAAAAACAATTCCTCTTAGATTGTCCTGCATACACCCACATACGATCTCAGTTTCAAAAATTTTGTCGCAATACAAACTTTCCCAACCTTCTATATCATCAAAATTATAGTAATTTAGGAACACTCAACTCCAAGCTCTTTGAGCATAGAAATAAAACTCTAAATAAAACCAAGTAGTTCCTTACTTTTCTTTCTCAAGGCCCAATAGACCAAAATTGATCTAAGTGGATGTTAACTATCATCATCATCATCACCGTCATCATAAGCAACACTCAACTCCAAGCTATTTGAGCATAGAAATAAAACGCTAAAGCAAACCAAGTATTTCCTTACCTTTCTTTCTCAAGGCTCGATAAACCAAAATTGGTCTAAATGGATGTTAACTATCATCATCAACAACATCATCAATTAGATTTTCTAATAAAAATTATAAAATATCTTAAAAACTTATCTTATATAAATTAATTAATTGTACTAAAAATATAAAAAAATAAAACATTAAACATTTAGAAAAATTTATTAATTTAAAACTTTTAAAAGTAATAGATATTTAAAGTTATATATACCTTCCAGCGTACAAATAGTTGAAGATGAGAGGGGCATTATAGCATATAAATATTTGTTATTTTAAAACTTTACAAACATTAGATTTTTAAAGTATTATGTTCTTTTAAGAGTACACATAGTTGAAGATGGGAAGGGCATTGTAGTATGGGTGAATCTATGAAGATGGGTGACACTTTTTGGCCAAAACTGATGGTGAAAATTCTTTTTTTTTCATTTATTAAATCAAAGACCTCAAAACTCATATATGCCTTGTGAATTTTGACATGCAACAAAAAGACAAATTGTAGATAATTATGTTGTCTTTTCACTTATATTTTTTTTTAAATAATAATATTATTTAATATGCCAAAATTGCATTTAATGATAGGTTTGTTCTTGTAAATTTCAGGAAAAGTTAACAAGTGGCTTGTGTGCATGTAAAATAATTTAGTGATAAATGCATTATTTTTGGAAAAAACAGATATGAACATAATCTACACAAAATTCAATGGGGTGCACATTTTTTTTTAATTTACAATGGAAAATTTATTTTTTTATTAATTTTTGAAACTAGCCATTGAAAATTTTAATTACATTCCATACACATGTATGTGCATGTAAAATTTTTTTTTACTAGTTACAAAAATCGAAAAAACAAAAAATACCCTTTTGAAGGGGATGCATTGATGTGGGGTGTATATATTTTTTTGAATTTTTTTGTCTTTGTAATTTTTATGTTGTTGATTTTTCTCTGTGTTAAGTCAAAGATGTGGACATGGTTTTGTAAGTGTAAGTTTGGAAAGAAAAAAATTATCATATGAACTCAGAAACTTGTAAATTATATGCCAATGGATCGGCAATTCATTGGTGAATCCATCCATATGAATTCTGCCACCAAAGGTGCATCCCAGGACAGGCTTTAGGCCTAGAAAAGAAGCTATTAAAAATAAATTGCAAAAAAAATGACTAAAAGCATGTTTTAAATCCCTTGATTCAGCTATTAGCTCGATCGAGGGTTTTAAAACCCTTAATCGAGGTTTCGCCCGCTTTTTTAAATACCTCAATTGAGGGTTTATGTGTGGCTAATTCGAACTATCAATCAAGCTTATAGCTTGATCTATCTTTTAAAAACCTTGATCGAGCATTTAAAAAGCTCGATCAAGCTTTTGTATATTCCCTTTTTCCATTGATTTCACTTCACTTATTTCCCTCTAACTAATAGCATGAATTACCTACCCACCATTTGCATTTAATGAATTGAATTATAAAACAATTCTATAAAAGACACAAATATAAACTCAATTTTATCATTTGTAACACCAGTTTAAGCCTCTTAAGTGTCCCACGATGTACATTTTTCTAATGATTTCAAAGGAAATTGAACATTTTCATTTTTTATTCACCAATCAACATGGGAAATAAGAAACATCGAAGTAGGAAACAAGATCATGATCAAATTAATGAAGAAGAAATACGAGAAAATACCAAAAAAAGGATGAGGCGACGACGGGTAGAATTGAGAGAGAAATAAGAAGAGGATACAAGTAAACCTTTGGTGGATCCAACTCCAATTGAGGGAGATATTGGTATTTTTCTTACTTCATTCTTCAAATGCTGATTATTTTAAACAAGCTTCTTAATTCTTACCTCTTACCCCATTCTTTGAATTATCATGTTTCAAAATGAATTACAATTATCATGTTGAAATTAGTAACAAAATTATCACATTGAGTAGTCATTGGATTTTCAATATATATATATATATATATATATATATATTTCAATGGTGTATCACCAAAGGTCTACATCCACCGGGAAATATGTCAACACCTATTATTCCGGAGAATCAAGGTATGGCCAGAATTACATTCATTACGAGGGGCTCAACAAGAGCATCATGTCACTTACAAGAATTTAACTTGGGTGGGGAGGGTAAAAATCATTCCTCTCAACCACCCAAGCTACATCCAATGGAAATATATAATGTAGTTTATATACTACACATGAAATATAAATTTAATTTACTTGATTTATTGTTGGTCACAATTAATTTTTATATACTAAATAGTGTAGTGAAATTTTCATCCATGGATTGAATGTTATTAGATAATGTTATTGCACGCAAATATTTATTTATTTCCATGATTCATCATTAAACTAGAGGTAATGTGCATGCAATTTCATACATAAAATGATAGATCATGAGACATGTATTGTAAATTACTTCCTTGAGATAGATGTTGGAACAAAATGTGGGAATACACTTAAATTTTAGATACAAAAATTATTACATTAATTTAAAAGTAAATGATTGCAAAACTTAGTACATAGTTTTGTGGGCCCATTTGTAAACCTCGAAAATATCCTCACTTTCCATTTAATAGAACCTTCACAAAGTTCACTTGAATTTTAGATGTGTAATACTCCATGTACACTAGATATTGTAAAATTGTTAAATATATAATGACACATGTCTCCATATAAAATGTACCATAGGCAGTAAATTAGGACCTCCTAAAATATAAGAAAACCATGTTTAATCAATTTGGTAATTTCATTTTCACTTAAAGCCTTAATATTAATCATTATTTAATTAAATAAAGAATAGATAAAATGGTCAGTTTATATATATATATATTAATGAATAGAAAAATTGTATAGTTTTTATGTATTATATAGATTTGGAGTGATATATCTTCCAATTATTAAATTTGTTATATTTATATCAATTAAATTTGATATTTTTCAATTAAAATTCAAAGCATAATTAACATAATCAAGAAGTTCATCTAATGTAGATTACTAAATTTTATTATTTTAAAATGTAGAAAGTACAAATTTGTATTGTCATGTATATTCATAAATTATTAATTTAAAAGTCCCCTAATGTTATTGTGCACAATCTTAAATTAAAAGTGCACATGTATTAAATGAATCAATTAACATTGAAATATGTTATATGATAGTTAAACAAGTGAGGTTGTATGGGTTTATAATGCTTGATAAAAAGGAGTTATGAATGATGCTTGGATATGAAATCTATTGTTTTTCTTTTTTTAATTGAAACTTTGTAAATACCATGTTTTCTATCATGTAAGTAGAAATATGTTTAGTCACTCTTGTGAAATGTTTTTAAAAAAATTGTATGATATTTAATTATTATTTAACATGTACATGTATAGAATAGATATAATTAAAATTAAAATGATTATATTTTAATAATGATCTCCCCTTGTCACTCCACTAAGCAAAGAAAGCTATTAAAAAATGAACCACAACAACTTAATCCAACCAACATAATTTCTCCAGAGGAGGGAACAAAATAATTTGTTAGTATAAGGTAAGATTGTTGGGATAGGAATCCAAATAATTCTCATTAATCATTTCTCATCTAAAACATAGTTGTTGTCTATAAGGAACCTTTAAAAACCCTTCATCATCAAGTGGAAAAAAATTCCTAAGGAAAGAGGCACCATGTCAGAGGAGGTTAAACCTGAGGTAACATGTTTTTGTTCTCTTAGGGGAGCTATCCACCACCTGTTTAAAAGAGGCGACACAATATCGTTCGAGCGACAACTTCTTTCCCCCCACTTGAAAGAGGTTCTTAGTGGCCAAAACATAGGATATCTACCCTATAGTTTACTATCGTGAGATGCCAACGGTACCTAGATCGGATTTTGTTGGCCATTGGTACCGATCCCAATGACCATCGTTATAACCAATCAATTGTTACCTTTGCGAGCCTACGTCTCCGGTGGGTTCACATCCATCAATACGAGAGCCTTTGGAAGGACTAGTTACAATTTGAGTGGAAGGACACTAAGTCATAGGGAGTTTTTTACATTTTATTTTTTAGATACGTTACATGATAAAATTTTGAAATATAAGCATATACATATGGACAAAGAATCCAATTCCGACATGGTAAGAGATATGGATAAAAAATCAAAGGACATAAGATATTATAGTTATCTCTAGAATAGAACTATGAAGAGATCACACAAGTGAAAAGTGTATTTGACTTCAAATGGCATGGCTAGAAAAAAGAGAATAAAATTTGAAACATGACCCCAAGTGGATTTGGATAGAATTTCATTGCAACATTGATATTTCTAGGAAGTCCAGGTAAAGTTACTTTTGGAGAAAGATTGAATAAGAGAAGGAAATAATATAAGAGAGCACTGATATTATTACTTTGAATTATAATTAGGAATGACAAATTTTGGATTGACTAAAATTTCTCAAGGTAAGTGGATCAATAAGACTATGTGAGCAATATGCATGCACATGAAACTTAAATTTAGAAAAATATTTTTGCATAGTCAAATTGGCCTTGAGGATAGATGAAGACAACAGTGTTACCCAATTCATCAGGTAACATGAAAGATGTTGATGAAAGCCATGTAGTCATGAATTTAATTTTGTTGATTGCACAAGTGATGGAAAAGGGATTGAGTAAGAACCCATTCAACCATATTTAAATACCCTAAATTTTCATGCATTTTCTTGTGATGTTTGAATGCATTTGAAATAGTCATGGGTGATACCATAGTCTTTGAATTATTCTTTCTTAGATTCTATTTTTTTTCTTCATTCAAACAAAATTTCCTTATTCAATGTGTCGTGCCCATCATATGAGACACTGGACACCATGATGACGGATGCACAATCACGAGATGGACTAGATAGTGAGGTTCCTATGAAAGTAGAAACAAACAACAATTGATAATTGCATGTACATGTATACAATAATTTACTGTTGTATGTAACTCAATAAAAATAAAATTATATGTAAATAGTTCACATACAAGTTTGCTCACGACATGGGGGGGGGGTTGTCGTAGCACCAGATCCTCCTAATGAACACAATTTGTGGAGGGGAGAACCCTTCTCTGTAGAAAGATATGTATGAAACAATGAAGATAAATCATATATATGTCATTCTTTGAATACAATGACAAGAATGTGAATGATGATGATGATCCGATGATGGTGATGATGATGATGATGATGGTGATTTTAAATACTAAGGTTTTTTTCAAACCTCGATGTTTTCCCCTTTCCCACCATAGTGAAAATGATATTGATATATTCCTTGGAGCCTCCCTTCCCACTACTAATGTCATTCAAGGGGTGCTCTTTCCATGGCTTCCAGCGTTTCACACTGACCAGCCAAAATATGTGTCACCTCATAGTCATTCAAAATTAGAATATCTAGTTAAATGTTACAATGATGAAATGCTAAAAGAGGACAAGGTCAAATGAATAAAATAATAAAATCCTTCTAGGATCCAACAACAAGTTACCATACAGAAAGAAATCCCTATTTTTCAATCTAACAAACACTTATGGATCTAGAAAGACATTTATAGAGCTCAGATAAAATTGAAAGTTTGAACATACCCATGTATTCTCTTCTACAACGATTAATGAGATAAAGGTTCTAAGAAAACTATATCTGTAAATGAATTTCCCCACCAATATATATGTTCTTGATTATATACTTACTATGGAAACACCTATATCCCTAACCTTATGACTCTAACTCTAGACACACTTTTAGGAAAGCCATATTGAATGGGATTAGTTTGTGATGAAAATTGTGTAAACTCAATGAACTATATATTCAAAATTTGGTTGAGCTATCTCTAGGACCTATTTGTTGTACACACTAACAACTAATATTAGCATGCCCATTATGGTTGTACATCTATCATAGAGATGGTTTTACATATCTAAGCTAATGCACATCACCAAAAAAATTGGAAGATACACCTATAAACATATATGATTAAGATATTTTTGGAGTTACACATTTGCTCATATTAGGGTTTTTCCTACTTCTGAAACTAATTTGAAACACATGTTTTAGGAGAAACAACCATATATGAAGCTGCAATGGCCCAAATTGATTTCCATCTATGGAGTTGGAAAGAAGAAAATTTATGTTGTCTCAAATACAAAAGTCAAACCTATAGATATAAAATTGGATGCATCATGTACCATACAAGTTCACTCTAAACAAAAATCCCTCTAGTCCCAATGTCGATAATTTATTTTGAACTAAATTTTGGATTACATGTACAATAAAAATAACTAATTTTACAAAATTTTCGTTAAAATTACTAAAAAATAAAAACAATTTTAATCAATGCATAGAATTGATTTTTGGTTTTGGGGGGTTTTGAACAAAGTTCATTAAAATTACTAAAAGAAACAACAATTTCAATCAATGCATAGAAGAATTGATTTTTGGGGGTTTTGAGTTACCTACCTCTCATAGTGGAGAACATGGTATCAAGAGGTAGTGGCTAATGGCAATTCGTAGTCCTCGTTCAAGCTAGCATAGTCCATGGTGGCGGCAAGTCATAGTTCTCTTCACGCCCCATTCAAGCTACTCGGTACTCCTCACTCAAGATCCTATGCAACATACATGATGAAATAAGTTGTGAACTATTATTTTTTATATGGGTAAAAATGCGAATTTAGGTAACTCTTTTTCAAGAAGGGAGTGGAAAAAAACTAGTGCACGCAAAGGAACATGCGAAAAAAATTCAACCTCAAACTCTAGGCCGAGAGTTTGTGAGAGTTAAAACTCTCGGTTGAGAGTTTAAACCAATCACTACATTGTATTTTGAAAAAAAATCTCGGATGAGAGTTTGAACTAAATTCTCGGCCAAGAGTTCGTGGTCAACAAAACCTGCGAAAATCTCCTACGTCTTTCTAGAACCTGCAACTTCAGCAAGGCCAAACCCCTGCAAATTTTAAATATTATTTGTTGGACTTGGTAGCAATGGATTCATATCTGAATCTAGTTTCCAATAATATAAGAATTGTTTCATTTTGATTTGAATTTCTATTTATTAATATTTATTTTCTAAACCTTATCCCTTAAGAATTTTATTGTTATGAAAATCACCTGAAATGAAAATTCAATATCATAACAAAGGAAAAACAAAAAAAATTGAAATCTTCACAGAGATATTAATTTCCCTGTCCTATTCAAAAGGGCACTTTTAGTTTCTTCAATAATAGTCACACTAAAAAGAAAATTGAATCTCACCAACATGTGTCTATAAGGCACCATTTTCTGAACATATGTTATTTCGATAAATAATAAAAAATAGTTCGTAAGTCTAAAAAACCTCAAAATATATTCCATGCACAAGTGCAATGTGTGTAGATTATGAGCATACATTGTTTCCCTAAAATGAATACTCATGTCTCAAAAAACTAGTGCTCACACAGGTCACTCATTATCCATACCTAAAATTTTAAGGTATATGTCGTTGGTGAGCACCAAATTTGTCCCATGATATGTCCATAAAAAAATGTAAAAAAAATATGAGTATGAAGCTAATTCAATTCTCTAAAACATGTGTGTTTACTTCAAGGTGAAATTCCTAATGGAGATATCGGTTTAAAGGGGTTGAAGTTGAAAAATATAAAATTTTGAAGTTTTGATTGTCAAAATACAAGCAAAAAGGGTTACTTAACCAACTTTATGTTTTCACCCATATTTTTATAGCTATCAGAGGATCTCGATCGGTATTTTATCTTAATCGAGCTCTAACACTCGATAGAGCTCTTAAATTCCATGGGCGCAAAATTTCCCGCAACCTTTCATTTTAAAATTTTCATCAGACACAATAGCTCAATCGAGCTTTGAAGCTTGGTCGAGCAACCAGCCTCGATCGAGCTCGGAATATTGATCGAGGGTTTTTCTAATCCTCGATCAAGCTCCATAACTCAATCGATGGTTATACAATCCCTTAATAGAGCATTTCAAAAAATATCGATCAAGTGCTTTATTAATCCCCCAATTGAGATTTTTAAAGATCAATAGAGGGATTAAGAATAGCTCAATCGAGGTCATTTTTTACCATACTCATGCCCTCCACTTGCCCAAAAGTGTTACCCATATTCATGGGAGCACCCTATATGAAGATGAGAGTGGAATTTTAGGATAGGCCTTTTATCCTAGGTTCAAGGTTTAGGGAAATATATTCCAACACCAAATTGTTGTCCCCCATTGTCCCCTCACCACCCTATGTGTAGCACAATATTTCTTATGCTTCTTTGATGCAGATGGGTTTCAATTTTGGAAATAGATGCAGGAACTATATAGGAGGATATGAAAGTCCAGGGAGGGTCATGTAGTATGCACCTTCCTACGCCACTTTAGGCCATCAATATGTTCCTTAGGCCAAGGGAGGGAACCCTCATTTTGTGAGGATAGGTATCCCAGTCTATCACCCTAGGAAAGCCTCTTGGAATGTTAACCTCTTCTGTCTATATTTGAAAAAAGGGTCTATGGTGCATGAGGCTTACCTTTTCTATTGAAAATGGATTCGAACAATGTTATTTAAAAAATGAAAGGGAATAACATAGTGCAAAGCTATACATACTTAAACCAAACAATAGCTCAGGGCTCCTTAATCAAGTCCCCATCATTAGAAGAGAAATGTAAGATTACAGACATATCATTTAGAAGAGAGCTTCTCATCCATTCCATCTAGAATACATTTATAACAAACAAAAAATCAAATTGTCAATATGAACATAAATCCATTGGTTCATTTAGCAAAATGGAAGACATGCATTCAAAGGAAAGAGCTATAATAACATGCATAATATATTTTTTGCTTTAATCTAGTGGCAAACCTACCTCAGTCCTAATTGTATTCAACAAATTCATATTATTCTATGATATAATAGAAAGATACCAAGAGTGACCATTTGATCTTGGTCTTGGGTCTGTTACTATCCTTTTCAAGAAAGGACTTCAAATGACACTTAAAATGAGAAGAGAATGAGAATGAGAGAAAAATGATGGTGTTTATGTTGAAGACCCCATTACATAAAACTCAATGAAATTTTGACATCCTAACAATATATAAAATTTCTAATGCTTTGTTCTTAAACCTATGCCCCTTTTATAAACTATGATATTCTCATGATGAATCACACCTTCTTGAATTGGCACATATGAGGGAAGTGACTGGCGTGTTTGATGTTATGTGATATTAAGGGAGAGATGGCAATTCACAATGATTAAAACTGAAAATTGGTGTGATGTCCATGTCCTTTATACCCCATTTGATTAATTTCCTTGTTGTTAGGGGCTCTTGAAAATAATTGAAAACTAGAGAATATTCATTCTTTTGTCCCTTTATCAAAATCATGATCACTTTTTATCTACACCTTATATGAATAATTTCTTAATGGTATTTTTTATACTTTTTTCCTTGGGATGAGGTTGGGAAGTAGCATCAATGACCTCTTGCTTCCCCTTCGCTATTGAAAATAGGATAGTTTGTAATTTGTCTTTATCAGCCTCTAATTCCTTCACCATAGAGTTCAAGAATTGATTTTTTATGGTGATGGTATCCAATTGTTTCCTGTAATCATTATTGGAAGAGGTTTCCTTAATATATTTGTCATAGACAATGTTGGTTTACCCTTGAGCCATGGAAATATCATCTTTGGGTGTGATGCTAGAATGTCTAAAGTAATTTATAGAACTCTCAAATATTGTGGCTACATATCCTTGTATGTCTTTTGCACCATTGGCTCCAAGGTGGTCACTAGTCACAGCAAATTGTCTTGTGGTGGGATCATACCTAGGTAGGATTCTAGGCTATGTTTGGGATTCCATAGTGTATGTGGTTAGAATAAAATGTTTTGTTTCATCCATTCTCCTTTTCTCCTCTCTAAATATCTCTAGTGGGTCACAAGTATCCATTGACTAAATTACATTGGCCCATGAAATTTGATGGCCTTCCACCCAAGATGAACTAGTGAGCTTGGTGTGGCATCTCTCTCAAAAGTTGTAACAGAAATAATGTTAGTCAACTTAAGAGAAGAGGGAGGAGGTGATGCATGATGGAAAGAGTCTCATTCTTGTTGAGCACTACATGGTTCAGGGCCTTCTTGCTCTATTCTCTTAGATAGCAGTGGGATTTCCTCTTCGATTTCCTACATTGGATTCTGATCGGAGACCCCATTCTTGTCATTTTCTACTAAAGTTATTCTTGTGCAATCCAATCATCTACCTTCCTTTAACCATCCTTCCAGATATAAATAAGTATATCTTCTTTTCGAGGAGAGGGGACTCATTCCTCCTCTTCCCGTGGACATTCTTCAACCATCCCTTCTTCTTCGTGAGGTTGCTACTCCATTGTGGGGTTTTCCCCACTAGTTGTGAGGATGGATATTTCCTTATTGAAACTTGGAGGAATTCCCCGTGTGCTCAGTATTCCTCTAATATGTCATGAGTTGAGGTTGTTCCCTCTTCAAATGTTGGTCCCCATTATTTAGTGATATGATCTAGTGGGGTTCATGTTTCAAACAAATCCTCTTTCTCAGTCGAAGGTGCACTTGGGTATTCCCCCAATCCTATCCTTATTAGCCTCTTTTCAATTATGATGGGATTTATAATTTATTGTCCCTCTTTTCAAGATCCTTTATCTTTTGGGTATCCCATGGACTACATTGTGGAGAGTTATTTAGGGTAAGGTAGGATGTCATTTGGTTGTGGTTCTATTGGAGGCTCACTAGTCCCTTGTTCTACCTTCCTTATTACTTCCTCCATTGTCATTGGTTTCCCCATCACTTCCATGCCCATCATCCCTATATGTTCCTCTTAATCATCATGAAGGTCATCATATATTTTTTAACTTCCTCATCTTGAGGAAGATGACACATCTTCTTTCTTCAAATATTTCCTCATCTTCCACCAGGCTCCCCTTTTGTGTATGTTGAATCCATCCTAGTTTACTTCAACATTTCTTGTTGATGGAGGATCTTCAAAATCCATGTCTTTATTAGTGACCATGGATCCCTTTGGAATATAAAAGGTTTAATAGGTTGGGGGCTCTAGTAGCATAGAAAGAGGATCTAGGAATTATTTCTCTACTATCTTATAGTGATCAAATTTGTTAAAGTTATAGCATCATGAGTCATTCTCAAAGTCAATATTGTGTGCCAAGATTGATCCTCGTGTGTCGAGGTAGTTTGTTATAGGATATTGAGTTGGACTTGGGATAATTGGAGTAGGATCTTGAGTTGGATCGGGATTGAATAAACCTCATGTGTTGAGGTAAGTGCTTTGTATGTCAAAGTGACGGTGTTTTACAGTCTTATTTGTCAAGACTAAGGTCTTGTGTGTCAAGACAGATCCTCATGTGTTGAGGTGGTGCCTCATGTGTTGAGGTAATGCTTTTCTTGTCGAAGCATGAATGATGTGTGATGTACTACTAACCATGGTATTAGAGATGGATATGCTATTAAGTCTCCTCTAGAGACTGGCCACCTCTAGAGTGAATTACTTTAGCATATGACCATTGGGAACGAGATTACAACAAGACGATCACATCATTGGAAAAATATCCTTAGTATATTTGATATGATAAATAATTAAGTTGGCACAAGTGGACCATGCATGTAAGACAAGAAATAAAGATAAGATGAACTAATTTAAGAGAGAACTCAAATTTGTTGACTTCAGTGATCAATGTGCAAAAATAGTTAGCTATGTGTTAACAAGAAAGACTTCAGTTATCAAGTGTGTTCAAAGAGTTAACTAAAGTATTAACAAGAAATACTTCGGTAAAAAGAGTTAACTAAATTGTTAACAAGAAAGACTTTAGTAAGATTTAGTTAACTAAGTATTATGCATGAAAGACACTTGAGTTACGACACTTGCATGACAACACTTGAGTTAGCCACCTAACTAAGTGATATAGCATCTAGTTGAAGGGAAATTTCATCTTGAAATCAAAAGACAAAGTTAAATGCAAAAGATTGAGAAGTATGGCACACTTTCTCATGCATGATTGATAAAAACAATGTGAGAGAAAATTCTCTCTTACAGGAAATTTGTGCATGTGACCACATTAGCAAATTGCTTCATTTCATTCTATTATTATGATTTTTCTCATTTAATCTACTCTCTTAAGCACTTAAGTTCACCGGGGGTGCTTGATATTTCTCTTTGATATTGCACCAGGGTTGCTTGACGTAATCTACTCATTGTGAAGTAAACATTCTATGCTATATATTAATATACTATGGAACATTTTGTTGGGGTTTTCTCCGTCAAATTATAGAGGGTTTCCCCGGGTTAAAATTTGTGTGTCCACTATGAATGTTTATTCTTCTGATTATTCATTGTTTTCAAGTACTATTGTAATTATGAAATCAAAGATAAAAAATTAACAAGCTTCACCCTTCATAATATCTTCGACTTCCTCATAGGATTCTTGTTTGCCAATTTTTCAATTTCAATCCTAGCTTCATGGTATCGAGGGTTCAACAAATTCATCCTCTATTCCTCTTCAATCATTATATGGGGATCATATCTCCATGGTTTATCAAAGGGTAGATCAATCCCTTTAGGGTCTTTAGGGCCTCTTTAATAACCCTTTTGTCATTTGTTGCATAGCCCCCCATTGCTATTGGGAAGGACAACCTACCCTTCATATTTTCCTTTAATAAATGGAGCTCATCTATCTCAACCATCTACTTCACGTATTCCAACACAAATATCCTAGGGGTTAACAACTTAGGTAATATGTGAGGGGATGATTCAGTCCCATATAGTTTGATAACTGTGAAATCATCTCCCAGGCACCGGACTCCTATTCTAAAGATCTATCCAAGCTACAAATAGGCTTGATCTTAGTAGACATCCTTTCTAGTTCCTTTCCTAAGATGATGGATTAAACCTCGTACATGAATTCTGACACATATCTCAATAAGGAAGTGTCGGGTCCTTAATTTTTCACCAAATTCATTCGATCATATACTTTATTAAGTGATCCTACCATTCTATTTTTCCATTTAAGGGATTCAAGGTGATGTGCTTACTGATAGATGAACGTGTACACTAGGTAAGAGGAATACCTTAATACCTCGACATTTGATAAGTTGGCCAGTTGTGAACTTATCCCTATGGTGATGGCTTCTGCATATATGAAGAAGAGGATTTCCCTTCCATTGTAGGTGTCCACCATGGTTTTTATCCCCTCATATATATATTCGACTATGTCTCTCCATAAAATTAGGGTGAACATAGAGAAACAGTATTGGTCCTAGGGGGGAAACCTTTTGATCCTCCATGGGGTAGGGAGAACCTTATTTTGGCCTTGATTGTACTTTAGTATTGAAAATATTTGGCCTTCTGGGATTCAATTATCTTCTTACATCTATTGGTTTTCACCTCATGCAAGAAGAAAATAGTGACTAAGGATGTTCCCAACATTTGAGTAATGGAAAGAACGCCCATTTCCAGTCAAATCCTTTTTGAAGAGAGGCCATGAAAAACAACCTTTCTAAATCCCAATTTCAGGGTTTCTAAATTGCAAAATCAAGGTTTCTAAAGCCCAAAAAGTGCCAAGTTTAGGCATGTACGAAATCCATTATTGGTTCTTTTGGAACTCATTTTTGCACTTTATGAACCTGCTTTTGCACTTTTTAAATCAGTTTTTGCACTTATAAACGTTAGCTTTTTACTTTCTTAAACTATTTTTGCACCTTTTTTAATCGTATTTTTAGTTTTCAATTAGAATTTTGCACTTATTGAATCAGATTTTTAACTTGTTATATTCAATATTTCATACTTAATTTTAAATCACATTCCAAACATAACAAAGCATAGAAAAATATGAAAACACTCCCAACGAAAAAACATTTTCAAACTTATAACTATATTATCAACTAGCATAGATCCATCTTAAATCCGTATCTATCAAGAGGGATCCAATTTCTTGAGGTGTATTTCTTTTTTGAAATTTAAACTCAAGAAATTTGATCTATCTTGATTGATAGATCCAGGTTTAAGTTTTAAGTTTTTATTTTATAAACGAACATCTATTTTTTAATTACTTTTCATAGTATTTTATTTTATGAATCAGCATGGATTTTTTTTAAATACATTCCATAATTTTTTATTTTATGAGCCGAAATGAATTTTTTAATTATTTTGTTAGTAACAAACGTAACGTTACATCACACACGTTACAACATCTCCCCCATACTGGGCTATAGAGCACCTCGTTTCACTCGGTGCAAAAATAATAATAAAACTATATTCTTTAATGAACTAGTTCCATACTTTTTACAACATGCCTCACATCACTAACACCATTGAGTTGTAGCAAGCAAGGCCACAATTTATCCATCATAATTATTTCATTTTTATTATCACGGGTATATCCTTTAACAATAAGTGTGTTTTCATCATCGTTGAAGATATGTTTTTCCTTGGAATCATCTACAATAACTGTGTTTGTAGCATCATAAGTGCCCATTAAGTTTTTCCAAACTTTATCTAGGGATTTCAAATAAACATGTGGATTTTCAAAGTCAACATGACCCTTTCTTGGTATTTTGTCACAGTCCTCTTGTGTTAGAATGAATTTAAATATCTGGTGTTCAAATACATTATTGTCGAATATATCAGGCCAAAAATCATCTACATTTTTTCACTGCATGGATGTCCACAAACCAACCTCAAAAATGTTTAGTCACTTTTCAAGAAATTCAAAAAATCAGGCCCCATGACATAGTATATCTGTGTTCTTGTAATGATATCCGTTTTTCTTGGGAATGCCTTTTTCTACAAAGAGCTTTTATGAAGTGCATGTGCCAACACTCCGTTGATATCAAATATTATCAAGCATTTATATAATAATATTGTATCTACAAACAAAGAAAATCAATACAGAAATCCTGTTAATATTTAAATTATTACATATCTCTGTTTGTATATAGCAAAATTAATAAGTATTAATAGTTGCGAATATGACTAATAATTTTAGAAAAACACATGATCACTTGCATAGTTCTCTTCTTATCTTTTATGTCCAATAATGAATTAAAAAAAAATTTGTATATGTGTGTCTTTCATAGGAAACATTTAAGGTTGGTTATATTGCAATATAGAAGAATCCATTAGAAGAGGATAAAAGGAAAAATAATATAAAACTGCCGACTATCCCTCTGCAATAGTTACTCTACACCCAACACCAATAACTTATTCTTAGTTGATCATGTGATTGCTTACAAATGTGATAACTATATTTGTAACCACAACAACAATATACAAGGCCCCATTAAATTTACAAGCATGTAGATTATAACCACGTAGATAGTAGCTAGGTGATTATGGTGCTCAAAATTCCATATCAATAATACTAGCATAGATCCATCTTAAACCCAAATCTATTAAGCATCGAGAGAGATCCAATTTATTGAGGTGTAATTTTGTATCTTAATTTTTTTACACATAAAGAAATTGGATCCCTCTCAGTGCTTAATAGATCCGGGTTTAAGATGGATCTATGTTGGTTTTAATTTTTTTATTATGAGCCGACATTAAATTTTAATTACATTTTGCACCGAAAGGAGAGACGTGCTCTACAACCCAGTATGGGGGAGATGTTGTCACGTAAGGTAACATAACGTAGTGTAATGCTACATTACCAAAAATAAAAAGTAATTAAAAAAATTCATGTTGTCTCATAAAATAAAAAATTATGAAAAGTAATTAAAAAAATCCATGTTGGCCTATAAAATAGAAAATTAAAACTTAAACCCAGATCTATCAAGTAAGAGAGGGATCAAATCTCTTAAGTTTAAGATATAATAAAAAAAATTACACCTCAAGAAATTGGATCCCTCTTTTTGCTTCATAGATCTAGGTTTAAGATAGATCTATCTCGGTTATCTTTGATAAGTTATGAGCCGACATAATAACGTTATGTTACGTAAAGTGACAAACATGGAAAATGTGACAACATCTCCCCCATACTAGTTTGTAAGCACCTTGCTACTCTCGGTGCAATTAAAATATTACAAAGTAAAAAAAATCAATAATAAAGTGACACAAACATATAATTAATTTTTGAAATATATGCGGGAATAGTAAGATGTCTATTACATTTTTTTCTAAATTATTAATGTACAAAGGAATGGTCTAATATTATACATTACATAAAATTTGGAAACAACCTGCCAAACACTTCCCACCAAAAATTTTTCTTCTTCGGAAGATAAATCGTAAGGTTTAACGAAAATGAAATATTCATCAGGATTTCCTTGTATATGTGCACCTTCCAAGATAATCATAGCTATACATTCCACTAGAAATTCATTTCCAAAATGACGACACATAGTTTGCACATATTTGAGGATTATAAATATAAATATAAACCCTTATCACTAGAAATTTGTTTCAATATAAATATTTGGAGATGTAAAGTAAACCCTTGGAAACATTTGACCATTAAAAACCATACAACCAACCAAGGGGAATTGAATAAAAATTTCCTCCTTTAAATTCTTTGGTGTATGGGAAAAGCCTAGAAAAACATTGTTTTTATGATCCGTGCCATCAATTATCAAACCCAGATATCTATGTGGAGCATCATAACACTTCTTGTGATTTTTTTACAACTTATGTCGTTCATTTCATTGTTGATTGCTAACTCCTTGAAGTGCTTTAATAATGAAATCTACAAATAAAATAAAATGAAAATATTGATAACATGTTTTCATAATAGATAATTAACCAATTCTAACAAATAATTTTGTAGAAGTACCTCTTTCTATTCCTTCTTATTTATCGCCCATAAAATGAAAATATTGATAGCGTGTTTTGATAATAGATAATTATCCAATTCTAACGAATAATTTTATAGACGTACCTATTTCTAACAAATATTTGTTTATTCTTTCTAACAAATAAATAAAGAATAATTTTGCAGTCCTACTGTATTCTAACATTAGGGGTATAGGTTTACGATTCATAGCAATTTAGAATTTTAAGGGATAGAGGTTGGAATATTGATGTTATAGAGGTTAGGTGTTAGTGGTTATATATGCTAGGGGTTAGAATAATAGTTATATTGGTTAGGTGTTTCATAATATAAAGGTTTTGAGATATGACTCATAGAGGTTCTAGGTTTCGGGGTTTTAAGAGCAAGAAGTTAAGGGTTGTAGATATTCTAGTGGTTAAAGGTTAAGCATGTTACTTGTTATAAGCTTTAGTTTTGTTTAAGGTTTTAGTTATTAAGAGTTATGAGTTATTTCATTTAGTGGTTGTGGTGTTAAGGTTTATAGGAGTTAGATGTTAGTGGTTAGAAGGTTTATATTAAACATACCAATTAGAAGAGTTATGCGGCTGAGGATTTATGGGTTTTGTGGTTTATGTATTATCATAATTTTTTAGGTTAGCTATAGATAAGGGTTAGGGGATTGTAGTTAGGGGTCATAAGGGATATACATGAGCGTTATTAGCTAGGATTTATTGAAGCTATTGTTTGGAGGTGTCAAGTGTTCCAAGATATAGTTATATGCTATTGATTTTAGGGTGTTTAGATGGTTTATTCATTAAAGGTTATAAGGGTTCAACATAAGGGTTAAGTTTAAGGGATTCGTAGGGTTAAGTGTTTGGTGTTATATGTTATAAGTTATATATTTTATGGGATATAGGGGATGAGATTTATAATGATTAGTGGTTTTGGGCTAAGTGACTATAATGGTTAGGAGTCATATAGGTTAAATCTTATATTCCTTGAGGGTAATTGATTTTAGGGGTTGTAGGAATTATAGGAGTTATCAATTATTCATTATAGATTTTTTAATTTAAGATTTAAGTGTTTAAGTATTATGGATTTTAGGGGTTGTGAGGTATATGTGATATAGGGTAATTAAGGTTTTATAAGGTTTAGGGGTTATTGTAATTAGTTCTTATTTGATTCAAGGGTTTTTAGATTTAAGCATTGTAGATTATAGGGGATATGGGTTAAGCATTGAATGCCATAATAATAAGAGTTGGGTTTATCAGGATTCAGTTTTGGAGATCATAGGGTTTGTAAAGATTGAGAATTATAATGATTATAAATATTTGGATTTAGGGACAATAATATGGATTAAGTCATATAATGTTAAAATTTTAAGTGAAATATAATAAGAAATGAATATATTTTTTGAGTATTAAAGGAACACATGCTAGTTCTTAGGATGTTTTTATAGAGTGCCTACAAAGAGGTCTCTCATTAGACAATTTTAAAAACCTTGTGCATACATTATCAAAGGACCACCCAAGAGGAATCATAAGAATGGTCATTAGTTTACCTATTCAAGAGATGGATCCTACAACAAACAATTGTGGGTCGAGCACAAAGATTTAGGTCAAATTCACATGAGTTGAAACTCAAATTCCTCACCACTTCCTTCTAGTTACAAGATGAAATCCCTCTCCTATAAGAGTGGTTTCCATTAAAACCTATGTAACCACTACTTTAGTATGGGTGGATTCCCACACTTCCACAAATTTATCTAGTGATTGACTCTTGTGTTAGAATAACTTTCATGGTATTGACAGTTCTAACTAAAGGAATTCTATATCCTTATAACCACCACTATAAAATCCAAAAATATACCATCTCTTTAGGATGGATCTATAATGTTTTAGCAAACCAAGGGTGCATGAATCTTTCACTCAAGATGATATTATGTGATATCCTTTTAGATGTTGTTTCCCTTGTTAATTATAACACATGCACATGAGACAAATACAACTTAGGGGCTGGTGTAAGGTAATGCTACCTAATTATGGCATGGTAGTTGCAATGAAAACCTAGAAAATAGAAATATCATCACTAAAAATAACTATTAGAGGCAACTACGGAAACATTTTAGAACACACTGTAAAACTATGAAACATATATAATGTAATATATATAGAACAGAGTGTACCTTTCAGAAGATATAATGTTTATTTATGGAAAATTAGTATAAATCCAAGAAAATGGTGTTCTCCTAAGATTGGTATGTTACTTTTTTTCTAAAACATGATGCACATGTTTACATTAGTCCCCATGTTTGGTATTTAAGCAATGAAATTTTTTGAAAAACAAATTGCAGGACTTGTAGATAACAGGCGATTCTTGTGTGACACTATTTTTCCATAATTTTTAATGTTAATTTTATATGTTTTAAATAATAAATTCAATGAATCCCTAGAATGATAAGGTGGATCTTTAGGCACCTCTATAAGGGTCTTAACACAATCAATGAACTTGTTTTCCTTTTTAGTGTGTAGATGTTCGTTTGTACTTGTGCGGGTTTTTTTGTTTTCAAAATAGGTGAACCAACCAAAAGTTATAATATTTGAGCATTTATAGATCTAGGTGGAAAATATAACAAGATATGATGATTAAATCAAGCATGAATAGTTTTCAATAATTAACATGAACCATTACACAGTAACGTTGAAGAGAAGAGAGACAATGATTGTATTATCAGAGTTATTGAATGAATGAAATATATAGAGGAACAATTCGAATTGGGTTAAGGAGAAACTCGAATTTTCCATGCCATGCAAAGAGGTTTCATGTTATGAAAAGAGGGATATCCAGGATTAACTGAGAGCAAATTACCCTAATTAGCCATGCACGCACTCCTAAACTGAGTTTAACTTATTAAGGAAATTACTAATCACTCAATTTAAATGAATAATGCATGTAGTTTCCTAAAATCACTCAAAAGAATGCGCTACTTGACCAAATAGGGTGCTAATGAGTGTTTGTGGTAGTTGGATGTCATTTATGAATTAGTTAGTGGATTAACTTAATTCTTAACTAAGACACACTCCTTAAATCATGGAGAAAATCCCCTAAATTAGGGAATGTGTCCCGAAACTAAGGTTTTGTCTCATGGGTGATCTAGGAGGTTTTTTTGGGTGTGGTTTGTCCCATTATACTCATCAACACGTGCTATAGGAGGGTTATCTACTCTAACACCCCCCCCCCCCCATAAGATTAACCAGGAAAAAAAATAAGTAAAAAGAAATGGATCCTGATAATTTGTAGCCATATTAGGTACTCATGCAAAAAAAAAATGATTCTCTATAAAATTGGGAAAGAGGGAAAAAACTCAGTGGGAACCCCCCCCCCCCCCCATAAAAGAGAATGTGAAAAGAATGTGAGAAGAAGGTTTTAGGGATCCTCCTTCATAATTTATTTGACTCCCAATGAAGCTCGCAACTGGATGAATAACTTGCCAACAAATACTTGGTAAACATATATGCAATCTACTGAGAGGAAGGGAAGAATTGTAAATATAGGATCCCATCATAGATCAATCCTCTGATATAGTGCATATGGATTTCTATGTGCTTGGTCCATTGGCATTGAAAAATATCTCTTAAAATCTAAATGGATCCCTATTTGTCACAAAATATGATGGTAGGTCTGTGAAACTCTATTCCAAACTCAATGAGAATATGGTGTAACCAAATGGCTTATGTTGCAACATTTATTGCTCCTCTGTACTCTGTTTTCGTTGTTGATAGAGAAATAGTGGCTTGTATTTTACTTGACCAAAAAATAGGTTGCGATCCCAAACTAAAGAAGTAACCAGAGGTAGAGTTGCGGCATGTTCCATCACCATCCCAATCAAAATCTATGTATCCAACTAAGTCAAATTTGCAAGCAGCATCATAGTGGATTCCATAATTATATGTTCCCTTTGCATAATGGAGTATTCTTTTGGAAACCTTCTAATGCAACTCATGTGGTTCTTGCATGTATCTAGAGATTTCCCAACTGCAAAAGAGATATATGTTTGACTATATGTAAGATAAATAAGTATCCCAACTAACTATCTATACAGGGTACAATCAACCTACGGTGTAGTCCCTCCATATTCTAGTTGGACTCCAGAAAGAAAGGGAAATGGAGCAAGATTGAAATCATTCATTTTGAATCGAGTGATGATATATTTGGCATACTTAGACTATGTTAAGGTGACCCCAAAATATGATTGGGTGATTTGGAGTCCAAGAAATAATTGTAACAGTCCTAAGTTAGTCATGAAAAATATGTCATGCAAGGAATATTCAAACCATGCAATGGAGCTCCCAGTAATGAGGAGATCATCCACATATAGTACAATAAGTAAGCGAGATATGTGTTATCGAATCATATACACATTTGGATATGAATTACATCTTGATAAATTTTTGGACAGAAGAAAAGAATCCATTTTTGTATACCAAGCTTGAGGAGCTTGTTTCAATCCATATAAAGATTTCTTTAATTTGCATACCAAAGATGAATTTTGAATGTACCCTGGTGGTTTCTCCATGTAGATATATTCTTCAAGGTCCCCATGAAGAAAGGAACTCTTCACATCCACATGGTGTATATCCCATTTTTGTGTAGTTTCTATGACAAGAACAAGTCAAATTGAATCCATCTTTACAGCTGGAGAAAATGTTTCTATGTAGTCAATGCCATGTATCTGAGAGAATCCTTTGGATACCAATATTTATTTGTACTTGTTGATAGTTCCATTGGATACCATTTTGGTTTTATAGATACATTTTCATCGAATCAATTTTCTCTCTTTTGGAAGAGGTACCAAATCCCAAGTTTTGTTGTCCATGAATGACTGATTTTTTTCATTCGTGGAAGCCTCCCAATGAGGATTGTTGGAGGATTCCCCATGGGTGAGGCCACCATGTGGAAATTAGTGGGTATAAATGGCTCTATGGCTTCAAGAGTGTGAGTGGTAGCATAAAACTCAGAACAAATTCTTCAAGTATAGGCAGGATCACCCACTAGTTCACCAACTACTTTTAGTGTTTGTTTTTCCCAAAGAGGCTGAATTATTTGGTCTGCAACACACTCATTTGTAGAAATATCATCATCATATGTATGAGAATATTAAGATGTATCTAAATCATGTCCTAAGTGTGTGATTGAAGATATATTTTTGAATAAAGAAGGTAGACGCGAAACATCTTGAAACTACCCATCTTTTTGTAAAATATCACCTTTTCCACATACCTTGATTGGAGTATTCTTTCCCATGATTACCTATTGGATAGAGGATGGATGCAAGGAGTTGAACATGTCTTTTGATGAATCCATATGATTTGAAGCTTCAAAATCTAGGATCCAAGAGGATTATTTTGAAGTTGAAGTTGTTATGAGTGCATGTCCCCTTTAAGGAGGGGGTCTTGAAATGCATACTTTGTCTTCATTTTCTTCAAAGATTTTCTTAACCCTAAAATTTTATTGTTTATGAGGTACCTTTTGTAATAGGTATATATGGGCAGCTCCTTCCCTTGTTTGTCATAAAAACCTTGGAACTTTTCTCCTTCTTTCCTTTGTATGAGGGCTTATGCTGAGTGGTTTTTTTCTTGTCTTCATTTGCTACAAGTGCATGAGAATTTGAGGAAATTTGTAGGCCCATTTGAGAAATCTTATCTTGTTCTTGAATAAGAGAGGAAACAAAGACATATAGAGAAGGCATCGTGAAGAATGCTCTAAGTTCTAATCTAGTAGATTGAAATGAAGAAACAAAAGTGTTGAATTTAGGACCCAATTTAGAAAGGATAGAGAGTACCATTTGAGTGTCTTCTTTGGTGATGTTTCACATATTGAGCTGAAATAGTATATATGTGAATTTTGAAAAGAACTCTTGTACTAAATTGATCTTGGTTTCAGATGCATTAACTCTACCTCTAAAACATGACCCCTCATCTCATCTTATGTACCAAAGAGTTTGGATAGGGAGCTCCATATTTCATTGGGGGTATTATTGTCTTGAATATGGTAGAGTAGGTTACGGGATACTTGGATTTCTCAACAAGAGAAATTGGTTCCAACTCATTTCTCGTGGTCATTCAATACAGGCCCTTCTTTCTTAATAACATCTCCAATCTTGGATTCCATTCAAAGTAATTTGAGGGGGCTAGTAGCTGATCATAAGGTAATCTATGGCTACAAGAAAATTCTTTGATGGATGCAAAACCTTATGTAATGTCTACAACAAACTTGCTTCCTTAGTGGAGCCAAAGGAGCCTCCCTCAAACTGAAAAAGTGGTGGTTTTAAAAAACCTTTTTTAAAGAAAAGGGCCTCTTTTGGTGGCTTCAAAAGCCTTTTTTGGTAGCTGCAAAATCTTTTTTGGTGGCGCCAAAAGCATCCTTTGTGGCTGCAAAATCCCTTCTCAACCTATAAAAGCTTGATAAACAATATTAGCATACTAGATAATTTAGCACCCCCTAGCTCTAATACTGTATAAGATTTGAGAATTCATAGATCTAGGTGCAAAAGATAATAAGGTATGATGATTAAATCAAGCATGAACAATTGTGCAATAATTAACATGAACCATTACACAGTAACCTTGAAGAGAAGAAATACAATTATCGTATTATCAGAGTGACTAAATGAAAGAAAGATGTTACAATATATATAGGAACAATTCGAATTAGGTTAAGGAGAAAATTGAACTATCTATAACATGAAAAGAGGGTTCATGATATGCACGGAGGGCTAGTCAGGAATAAATTAGAGTAGATAACCCTAATTAGTCATGCATGCACTCATAAACTGAGTTTAATTGATTAAGGAACTCATTGTTCACTCAGTTAAACTAAATAATGCATGCAGTTTCCTAAAATCACTCAAAAGAGGGCGCTACTTGACCAACTGGGGTGCTAATGAGTGTTTGGGGTAGTTGGGTGTTAGTTAGGACTTATTTAGTGGAGTAACTTAAGTCTTAACTGAGACACACTCCTTAAAGCATGGAGAAAATCCCCCAAATTAGGTCATGTTCCCCCCAAATCAGAGAAGATGCCCCCAAAACTAGGGTTTTTTCTCATGGATGATTCAAGTGGTGTGTTGGGGTGTGGTTTGTCCCATTAGACTCATCAACACATGAAGTAGGAGGTTTATTTACTCTAACAAAAGTTACAAAGAAAATAAGAGACCTATGTTTTTTAGAAATTTGGCATATGACTAAATAAAAATAAATAAAAAATACAAAAAAATATTTTATTTCGCATATGTGTGTGTGTGTGTGTGTGTGTGTGTGTGTGTGTGTGGAATTTTCACACAAAACTCTATAAGTCCTTGAAATTTCATTAGCAACAAACACTAGATCATAAGTAGATTCGATGTTGAAAAACATGGAAATAAAAAAATGGATAAGTTTTGTTATTTGTAGGTGGAACCTATAGAGTTGAAAAAATGAACCTAAAATCAAAGTTGATAACTCATCCACCACATAGATTAAAAAATTAGATTGTGATATTTTTTTCTAAATTAGGAATGTGAACTACACGCATTATTAACACATTCATGTTATTATTCAAAAAACGGTGTGCATGCATGATTAACATGCAATGTTATTAACCTGCATGTGTTAAAAAACAAATACATTATATCTCCTCATTAGGTTCCAAGTTATTTTTCTATGTCTATGCACCCTAGCTTGAAATGGTTGATATACTCACACCCGTATGTGATTTATCTCCTGGATGCCATCCTTCAATGTGATTATGGGTGATTTAAATGAACAAATCCATCTATAATATTAATAATATAGTAGAAAGGATTTCCCACTCTTGTTCCATCAACAGAAAAGTAGAGGCCCTTTGAGGCCCACTCCTCTCTCTCTCTCTCTCTCTCTCTCTCTCTCTCTCTAAACCTTACTAAGCCCCTCTCTCTCACTCTCACTCTCCCTTAATCCTCCAACTACCCCTAACCCACACCCCTCTCTCTCTCCCCCAACCCTCCCCCCCTCTCTCTCCCTCTGTAAACCATCACCTACCCCACACCCATAACCACCCCCCCTCTCTCTTCTACTCCCCCTACCTCTCTCTCTCTCTCTCTCTCTCTCTCTCTCTCTCTCTCTCTCTCTCTCTCTCTCTCTCCTACCCCCCTCCCCCTAACCACCACACCACCTCGATCTCTCCCCCAACACACCCTCTCATACTCTATCTCATAATCCCCGCCCCCTCCCCCTAACCCCCTCTCTCACTCTCTATCTCTTCACTACTCATCCACCTACCCTAATCCCCACCCCTATCTCTCTTCGTCAACCCCCTAACACCCCCCTCTCTCTCTCAAGAACTAACCCCATATTTCTCTCTCTCTCTCTCTCTCTCTCTCTCTAACAACCAATGTCACTCTCTTTCCTAATCCCCCTCCCCCTATAGCTAACCACCACATCCCCTAACCATTACTAACCCACTCTCTCACTCTTTATCTCTTCCCTACTCCTCGACCTACCCCTAACCCCAACCCTCTCTCTCTTCCAACCCAATAACACCCCTCCTCTTTCTCTACCCCTAACCCCCACTCCCCCCCCTCTCTAAACCCCATATACCCCGTTTAGCACTAACCAAACCTCTCTCTATCTCTCTCTTACTCCCTCATCCCCCCCCTCTCTATCTCTCTCTTACTCCCTCATCCCTCCCCCCCCTCTCTCTCTCTCTCTCTACACCTAACCACCCCCACCCATCTTTCCCTCATAATATCCCCCCCCCCACAACTAACCACCCCTATCTCTCTCCACCCCCTACTTATCCCCCTACCTCTCTCTCTCTCTCTCTCTCCTAATCACCCTCCCACTACCACTAACCACCCTCTCTCTCTCTCGCTTCCCCTACCCATAATCCTCTTTCTCTCTCTACCATTGAACCCCCTTTCTCTCTCCCTATATCCTTCCTCCTACTACCACTAACTACTTCCCCCCCACTCTCTCTTCATTTATCTCTCTAACCCCCTCCTAATACCCTACCTCTAACTACCCCCTATCCCCTTTACCCCTAACCATCCCCCTCTCTATCTCTCTCTTAATCCCCCAACCCTCCTCTCTCCATCTCTCCTAATCCCCGCCACTCCTCTCTCTCTCTCTCTCTCTATCTATCTATCTCCACTACTCCCCTACCCCTAACCACACCCCTCCCCTCTCTCCCTCCTAATCCTCCTCTGCCTCTACATCTAACTACCACCTATCTCTCTCTCCACCCCCTACTTCTACCCCCCACCGTTAACCTCCCTCTCTCTCTCTCTCTCTCTCTCTACCCCCCCTCTCCCTCTCCTTATCCCCATTCCTAACCCTATACCCCTCTCTCCTACTCCACCTACCCCTGACCCCCCCACTCTCTCTCTCTCTGCCCCCTTATACTCCTCCCCTACCACTAACCTTAGCTCTATCTCTTTCTCTCTCCCCCCCCCCCCCCCCCCGCAACCCCCCTCCCCCCTAACCACCACACCAGCTCTCTCTCTCACCTACTTCCCCTACCCCTAACCCCCCTCTCTCACTATTTATCTCTTCACTACTCATCCACCTACCCTAATCCCCACCCCCTATCTCTCTCTCCACCAACCCCCTAACACCTCCCCCTCTCTCTCTAACCACCACACCTCTCTCTCTCTCTCACTCTCTCTCTCTCTCTCTCTCTCTCTCTCTCTCTCTTTCTCTCTCTCTCGTGCTCGCTCCTTAACCCCCCTAACCCTAACCATATCCCCACCAATATCATTCTCTCTCCTACTCCCCGTACCCCTATGTCATGTCCCCAAATTTTTCATTGGGTCACAATGGCCTAAGCCACTTGGCCATATTCATGATAGTTTGTCAAATTGATGCTAAGGGTCAAATAATTGTCAAGAATGATTTCCAAGTTACTAATAATGTAAAATTAGATCCAAATGGACAAGGTGGATCACATTAAGAGAAAATTCCCAATTGAAAGTTTGTAATATACCCATCCAAATGAACTGTCATGGAGGAAAATTACTAGTTCCCTAGATTGGGGGTGGAAGCATTAAAAGTTGGAATAAGGGAGCTACAAGACCCAAAATGACCTTAGACTTACAAATTCACATTAAATGGGTCAAATAAATAATAATAGAAAGAAAATAAGGTGGCATTGGATCATGAGGGCACATAAGAGGTTGTGGGACCCACATGTGGCAAGATTTCCCACTACACTTGGCATTATTCTCTCACCAATTCGAGTTCAATATGAAGGGTAATATACTTGGCATATTTGAAGAGGTATTACTCATGGCATGAATCATTTAATTTCAAATTGGAGTGGAAGAGTAACTCCCATGGAAGAGGAAGCGGCATCTTAGAAGAATTGTGACACTTGGAGCTAGATTCTCTAACTCTTATGACAAAAATGATGCAGATTCTATGACACTCATGAAAAAGTTCAGACCTGATTGCTGACGTCTAACATATATGACATGTCAGAGCTAAAATTATCCTCCAATAGGTGCACAAGGGGAGTTATGGCAGCCAATATTCCCCCATTCAAATTGATGGAAGAGGAGAGCTAGGAAAAGTTGGACAAGTGGCATTCATGGGAATCTCTTCCTAATTCGATTTGGGATCAGTCTCTTGGAGGGAATTCAAGATAAGGAGGCCTTGGGAGGTTAATAAAAGAGAAGAATAAATAAGGAGAGCATCTTTTGATCGTTTATCATTTTGGAAAAAACTGGAGAGCTTAGCTTATCCTTGCAAGGTGGATGCTTATCCTTCTTGCCTTCGAACCAATTTCGAGGATAAAAGATTCCCATCCTAGTTGGTTGATGGAGTGGCCATTCACAACTCTCAAAAGAGATTCATGGATATTTTTTGATGCAGGTTCAGACCCCAATTGAGTTTGAGTTCATCTTCTCTCATTCTTCTCTATGCCTATTCTACTATCTTTCTCTCAATGCCATCTAAATGTGCAAGGGCGCACTTGTTGTTGCATATAGTTAGTGAAGGACTATTATTTTGACTTCATGGACATGTTATTTTCTATATATATTTGTAATAATCATATCATGAGATCCATAACTCGAAACATTATGTATTTCAAGTCATATTTATATTCAAGGAGGAGATTCGAGCCATTTTCCCCATAGCTTTTGCATAGCGCACTTGTTGTTGCATATAGTTATTGAAGGACTGTTATTTCGACTTTATGGACATGTTAGATGCTATATATCGCTTTAATAATCATATCATGAGAGCCACATCTCGAAACATTATGTATTTCAAGTGATATTTACATTCAAGGAAGAGATTTGAGCCATTTTCCCCATAGCATTTGCATAGTGATTTTGGAATGATATTGTACATGTTTTATATCATAGTTTTTTGAGTTATTTATCATGTTATGAGCTTCATATGAAGTTACCTTGATGGTACAAATGATGTGTACAGACCTCTGAATTGTTACTATGGTTTATGAAGAAATTTGAGACTCCTTGCCCACCAATTTCACCTCAAAAACTAGACTCTAGAAGTTGTTGTTCATTAGGATTCCTATTCAACCCTAAAACCAAAACTAATTCTGCACATATATTTTTCCTAATGTCCTCTAACAGATCCAAGTCTCAGACCAAGACCTAGGGGGGATCTCCACTTCTCAAATTAACTACTCTTGTTCTGAAAAATTATTCACATGCAATTTGTAGACAATGGATGGGTATATCAGTTGTTTGTATTTCTTATCGGTGTGTTAATATTTACTATTCCCCATCAATACCTTCCTCCCCAAATTCTAAATCATTTGGAGGTGTTTGAAACCATTTGTAAACAAACACCCTAGAGTCAAAACAAGGTGAATCCAAGGAATTTCCTTTGAAGGGACATTACAGTGGTATCAGAGCATGGTCCTTACACCTGTGTATTAATATCATACAATTTCATAATAATTTTCAGCCATGTCTTACTATTATGATGACTCCTGGAGAGAGAAAAGTGGGTGAAAGCAGAACGTAATGTAAAAAGTATATTTGATAAAATGTAGAAGATGATTACAACAATCGTGCCCCCGGGTAATTTATACCCTAAATGGGGAAGAGAGGTGACTTGAGGTGACTTTTCAAGTCACCTCTTAGTTTAATTACATTAATTTACTAAAATTAACCTAGCTTAGTATTTTAAAATTAGCATTTGTAACATTGCCTTCTTCTTTTTAAAATGCTTTGTCCTCAAAGCAGGGTAATGATGGATATTGCTGAACGAATTTCTCGGTTTCCCATGATGCGTCTTCTTCTGGGCAAATCTTCCATTTAATGAGGTATTCCTTGATCCTTCTAGTGCGTAATTTCCATTCTCTGATGTTGATGATAGCTTCTAGTTCTAAGATAAGTTTCCCTTCTTCGTCAAGAGCGGGAAGTGTTATTTGAATGGATTGATGCTGACCCAACAATTTTTTAAAATTTGAGACATGAAAGACGTTGTGAATTCGACTCGAATCGGGTAACTTCAATTCGTATGCTACCGGGCTAATTTTTCTGACAATTTGCTAGGGTCCATAGAACTTGGGTGCCAATTTGTTTTTTCCTTGTTGTTTTAGCGACAATTGTTTGTATGGTTGAAGCCTTACAAATACCCAATCTGCTAATTCAAACTCTCTTTCTGTTCTATGTTGATCTGCTTGCTACTTCATACAATTTTGTGCCATAGATAAATTATCCTCCAGTACTTGCATTACTCGTTGATTTTCTTCAAGTTGACTTTTTACTGCGGGTACTTTTGCATTACCTTGAACGAATTCCTTCCATCTGGGCAGCTCATAACTATACAATGCTTGAAAGGGTGTCATCTTAGTTGACATGTGATAGGTAGTGTTATACCACCATTCAACAAGGTGTAACCATTTGTTCTGTTTGTCAGTGACGAAACTATGAAGATACGCTTCCAGACATTTGTTGACAACTTCTGTTTTCCCCATCTGTCTATGGATGATAAGCTGAACTCATGTTAAGAGTGATCCCAATTTGTTTGCATAATTCCTTCCAAAAATTGCTTGTGAATTTGGCATCTCTATCGCTAACGATAATTCTTGGGAATCCATGTAATTTGTAAATATTTTTACAAAATACTTCCGCGATTTGTTTAACGGAATCAGTTTTCCTTGATACCCCATAAAATGTGCATATTTCGTTAATCGGTCCACTACCACGAAGATTTTTTCCTTACTATCAAATAGGGGTAACCCTTCAATAAAATCCATAGAGATTTCCTCCCACTTTTGCTTCGGAATGTTTAGTGGGTGGAGTAGCCTTGGAGTCATCACGTTTTTGCTTTTATTCCTTTGACATTTGTCGCATTCGGCTACATATTTTTGAATGTCTTTATGCATTCCTTTCCAATAGAACGATTGTATGGGATTGTAATATGTCTTGAAAAATCCTACATGTCCTGCGGTGGGTGAAATCGTGAGCTTCTATCATCACCTTAGTTTTAAACCTTGATGTTGGGTTTAAATAGATCCTTTCTTTGTACCACAAGATGTCGTTTCGCCACTCGAATTTTGGACCTCTATTCGGATCTTCGATTAAGGCGCAAGTGTTTGGGTCTTTAGCATATTCTTTTTGTATTTCATCCAACCACTCTGGAATAACAATTGAAATTGCATATGTCTGGGCTTCATCCTTCCTAGATAGAGCATCAACGGCTATATTGTCTTTCCCTTTTTTATGTAATATCTCCAGATCAAAAGTAGCAATTTTTTCTATCCACTTCTGTTGTTCTGTTGACAATGTCTTTTGTTGAAGGAGATATTGAAGACTGTTATGGTATGTTTCTTATCAATATTTTTCTCCCTAAAAGGTATGGTCGCCATTTTAATTAAGGCATGTATAATGGCCAGTATCTCTTTATCGTAAGTGGACCTCAACTTTCTCTCTTATTGAGCTTTCTACTTTCGAATGCTATTGGGTGACCTTCTTGCATCAAAACTGCTCCTAGTCCCGAAACCTGAGGCATCGCATTCAACTGCAAAAGGTTTGTGAAGTCATGCGTGGCTAATACAGGTGTTGAAGACATCATGCATTATAATGTTTCAAAACATTTTTCTGTTTCACTATTCCATTGGAAGGAATTCTTCTTCAATAAATTTGTGAGAGGGGTTGTTTTATGGGCGTAATATTTTACAAATCTTCGATAGTATCCTGTTAGGCCTAGGAATCCCCTTAGTTTTGATTAGTTATTGGGTTTGGGCCTTTCCACGATTGCCTTGATTTTACTTGGATCAACTTTAACTCCTTCCTTCGATATCTTATGGCCCAGGTAGTCCACTTCCTCTTTTCCAAAGGTGCACTTAGACCTTTTTGCATAGAATTGGTTTTCTTCCAAAATGGTAAGTACTTGACTTAAGTGTTCTAGATGCTCCTTCCATGTTTTGCTTATATCTGAGGATGTCATCGAAAAATACTAGTATGAATTTTCTTAAAAATGGATGGAACAATTCGTTCATTGCGGCTTGAAACGTAGATGGAGCGTTAGTCAAACCGAAGGGCATTACTTTGAACTCATAATGGCCTTCATGAGTGCAAAAAGCAGTTTTTGCTATGTCTTCCACTCTAACTTTGATTTGATAATAGCTAGATCGAAGATCCAATTTTGAGAAATACTTGGCCCCACGAAGTTCATCGAGCATCTCATCAATGAACAGAATCGAAAATTTATTTTTGATAGTTATTTTGTTCAGTCCTCTATAATCTATGCATAATCTGAATGAACCATCCTTCTTTCGTACTAACACTACTGGGGGCTGCATACAGGGATTCTACTTTTTGAAATGACAACCGCATTCTAGAAGATCTTGAGTTAGCCTTTCGATCTCTATTTTATCATGATGTGGATATCTGTATGGTTTGCTATTGACAGGTTTTGACCCTGGTTCAATCTCAATTATGTGTTCAATCTTCCTGTTTGGTGGAGCTCCATCGGAAGCTCTTGGAACACCTTGTGATGTTTTTGAATTAGATTTTGTATCTCTGGTTGTTTGTCCATATCTCCTTCATATGTTAGAAGCTCCATTTCTTGACATTGAAGTATGTACGCTGGTGCGCCTTTCCGAAGTAGCTTTTCCATCTGATGTGATGTAACTAACTGTGTCGGAGGTGGTTGGAACCCATATAACTTGTATGTCTTCCTAAGTGACTGGAATTCAATAAAATGCTCTTGGTGATTTGTAGGAGTATGTACCCAAGGTTCGTAACCATTGTATTCCTAATACTACATCAACTCCTCCCAGCGATACCGCAAAGAAATCTGATTCTAAGTTGTACTCTTGCAATTGTAACTTGACCTTGTGACATTTTTCCATGTTGTCAATCTTCTTGCCATCTGCTACCATAACCTTCATGTTAGGTACCCGGAAAGATAAATAGGTTAAATACTTTAGCAAGGTTGACATTAACGAAGTTATGGGTGCTACCACTGTCAATGAGAACTGTGACGTTATTCTTTTTTATATGTCCTTTAATATTCAATGTTTGTGGTTGGGATATTTCGGTAATAGCGGCTAATGAGATTTTTGGGGTGTTGTCCTCGATTTCTATTTGGTAGTCTGGTTGACTATTCATATCATTCTCAATTGGTTCCTCGACCTTCCAACTCTGCTTCTTCTGCTTCACAGCCATACAATTTCTTTTGTAAGCATCTGTGCTTAGGATCCCATTTGTCTCCACAGAACTTGCATTTCCCTTCCCTTATTCTTTGGGCCTCTAAACTGGGCTTCGTTCCTTCCCTGAGTTGTGGCGTGTATATCTTGGATTTCCCGTGTATGTTGATTGGAAGGGCTTCCTTTTGTAGTCGTCCTTATCAAAATTTGTATGAACAGGGTTTCTTGAATTTGTTTTCAATGATCCCTTCTTTACGTCGGGATTCCTCCATGATTGAGATGTTATGTAACTCTAGTTCATCACAGATGTGCTGTTTAAGACCGTGTATGTAGGTCTATAAGCGCTGGTCATCGGTTAACTCTAGAACTCGAGTCGACGGCGCTTCCCACTCACAGGTGTACTCATCAACACTGCTTTTCTGTTTTAAACCTTGTGATTTTGGAAAAGAAGTCTTTTTCTTCAACGCCTTGGAATCTTTTAATGAGGTCATTCTTGAAACTAACCCCAGTTGTGAGAACAGATTCTTGCAGTTTTCTTCCACCATAAGTACCAATTGTAAGCGTTTCCTTCTAGATGCATGGCGGCATATTTAACTTTCGCCTCTTCATAATGGATATTGTGGATGTCTAAGTATTCCTCGGCTTTGTTAACCCACGCTATGCACTGTCGTTCGTCCCCATCATATTTGGGTAGCTCGACTTTCACCCGAATTTGGCGTCCTTGTGTGTATGAGAATGATGACGATATGTTGAAAGGATCTGTTGCTCCAGTGTTCTGGGAGAGTTGGGTTGCAGATCTTTTGGTACTGGTAATATTTCCAAGATGGCTTTTAAAACTGCCTCATTTTTCTTTTGATTGTCTTGTAGAGTGAGAACAGAATTCTCTATTTGTGATGTGATTTGTGTCCAAGTCGCTACCAAATTGTCACTGGTTTGATCGATCTTTTCCTTGAGTTCCTCATAGTTATTCTTAATCTTCTCATTGATTGAGTCCAATCGGGCATTTAATTCACTCATTGATCTGGTGATTGGTGGAATCTTCTCGGCGCTAAACGTGGATTTATTTTTATTTGTTATACGAAGCCAGCCCGCCGTGATTTTTTTTAACTAATTATAATAATTATTATTATTATTATAATATAGTTTTTTTTATTAATAATAATATTAATATACAATAATATTATTAAATATTATTAATATTAAAGTATTAATATATAAACAAAGGCAGCTGGACGACGTGGAGTTTGATGGGGAAGGCACTGTGGAGGGGGCAGGCCATGGGGAAGCAGCGTGAGGAATTGTAGCGTGACTAGGGGACGACAGGGAGGGAGGAGCAATGGGGTGTTGAGTGAGCAGGAAGAGGAGAAGCGCGGAGTAGGAGTGGACACGGTGTGGGATATGGCAGGAGATAGCGGTGTGTAGGTGAACGTGGAGGACGAGTGGACGCGGAGGAGGAGTGGATGCGGTGTGCAGGTGAACATGGAGGAGGAGTGGACGTGGTGTGGGAGATGATGGAAGGAAGAGCGTGGAGCAGGAGCAGGCTGGAGGAGCGTGCAGGAGGGAGCAGGGAGTATGTAAGTGGTGGGCAGCGGAATTGGAGTGGTCAGGTGCCGAGAGCCGAGAGAGAGGTGCAACTGGTGGGGGGGGAGGCGTGAGCATGTGAAGGTTGGTGGCAACGGAGGTGGAGGGTGCAATGTGGTGGGCTGGTGCCGAGAGCCGAGAGGCTCTGATAACAATGGAGAGAGAAAAGTGGGTGAAAGCAAAATGTAATGTAAAAAGTATATTTGATAAAATGTAGGATATGATTACAACAATCATGCCCCGAGTAATTTAATACCCTAATGGGGAAGAGATGTGACTTTTCAAGTCACCTCTTAGTTTAATTACATTAATTTACCAAAATTGACCTAGCTTAATATTTTAAAATTAGCATTTGTAACAAATCCTATGAGTACAATCCTTATGAGCAGTATGAAGATGATTATGAGCAATATGAAGAAGAATGTGAATGGTATGAGGAAGAGGTTCCATCATGAAGCACTTCTTACAATTCCATAAGGAATGAAGGTTATTCTTATGACCCTATTTATGATTGAGATGTATGTGTTGAACCACCAAAGGATAATTATATGAATGAATTAAAAATATTGAGAGTAACATGTAAAACCTTTCCCCAACAATATCAGGCATATCTTGATGTGTATAAGGGAGATACACAAAAGGCCATTCATTTTGAAGACTTTTTTTATTGGGTGTTTGAAAATAGGCCCAAAAATGAAGATGTGGATTTAGTGAAGAAAGGTCTATGCCCTTCTTGAAAAATACCTTGGAGAGCAACTCATATATGTTTGGGTGAAAAGGAGGAGCGAAATGAGGAGACCCATGAGCCACTTAGTTATGAAGGTGGTGAAGCAGAAGAAGCATTACATGAAGAGGATCGAAAATCACTCCCAAGTGACTCTGAAAAATATGAAGAAACATCACATGATCATGAAGAAGACTCCATTGAAAATATTGAAGATCACTCTGAGACACATTCTACTTTGGACTTGAATCAAAGAGCATCTATTGGTGGATGCTTTAACTATGAAGGAGTACCTACTGATGGGTGCTCACACCTCTATGTTGGTGAAATAGAGATCACTTTTGAAAGTGTTGTTTCAATCATAAGTTCCATTATGCATGAAAATGAATACCTTGTAGCAGTTGAAGAAGAACAAGATCAACTTCCCCCATCACCACTTGAGCTTCATGAAGTTGGTCCCGAAGCAGAAAGTAAAAAGAAGAGGAGGCCCCCCTACAAGAGCCTATTTTTCTTGAAGGGTCATCAAAGATGAATGAAAAGAAGATCCAAGAGACCCTTAGCACAATCCATGACACTAGATCATTGGTGTCAAATTCTTGTTGGATATTTTCTTCATTGAAGGATCCATCCTTCCTTGAAGACATGGAGAAGATTCAAAGAGCAATGTGCAACATCGAAGGTAATGCCATGTCTTTGATTTTTGATAGAAACAATTTGGTGTTGAGCTTAATGAATGGTTACATGGAGAATACTTGAAGAATAATGAGGATATTCATAAGCTCAAAACGCAAAATGAGCAACTTCTTGATAGGTTTCAAGATACTTGTTCTTCCTCCTATGTTTTAGATTGTCAATTAGTAGATTGCTTGGAGGGTTCTCATGACATGATGGATCATGAGAAACATGGTAACTTGTAGGTGCTTGATGTGTTTGAGATGAGCTTGATGAGAACCAAGCACTTGTTGTGTTGGAAGAGGAACTTGAGTTGCCCTCTTGGAAATGGTTACACAGTTTTTGAAGAAGTGTATGATTCCACTACCTTGGAACCAACCTATGAGGAAATGTTTTCACTTTTGAAGGAGGTGCATGATCCTACCCTTATGGAGCCTTCACATGATGACACTTTTTCATTTTCTGATCATTTGGGTAAGTTGGTTCATTCTCCTACATCCTACACTTCCATATTTTGCAGCATTCATCCTAATGAAGTATGGGTGAAAGGTTTCTTTTTGAAGGTGCCACATGAGGATTATAAAAATCCTATCTCCCCTTTTGAGGATGACATGACTAGAGCACTTTATTTTTTTTCATTTGCAGCAGCATCCTTTGTTACTTTATGATGGTACACATCTACATGGATGCACCTATGATGTTCACTTGAATCACTTGAAGGCTCATGATTTTCCATTGCTCCTTGCTCAATTCAATTGATGTTGGAGGAACTTCATCCAATACTTGGTGAAAAAGATATATGATTGAAGAAAATTCTTATTGGAAGCAACATCATTTGTTATTTCTTGATGATGCGCATATACATGGATGCACTTATGATGTTCACTTGAGTCACTTGAAGACTCGTGATTTTCCTTGCTCCTTGCTTAGTTCAATTGATGTTGGAGGAACTTCATCCAATACCTAGGTGAAGAGATATATGATTGGAGAAAATTCTTATTGGAAGCAAAATCCTTTGTTATTTCTTGTTGATACACATATTCATGGATGCACAAATGGTACTTCTGTGATACCCTTGAAGAGTCATTGTTTTCTTTGCTCCCTACTTGGTTCAGATTTTAGTGGAGATTCTTCATTCACTTCTTGGATGAAAGAATACATGGCTAATTATTTTGATGCATCTTACATACTTTTGCAGCATCATTATAGGACATGAGATCCTCACCTATGTCATTGGAGAATATTTGATTGGTCACTTGATGCTTGTATGCACTTGGAAAATTGTGGTCTACTTACTTGGAGGTATGAGCACTTTCATGATTCTTTGATGAGTCACCTCCTTGATGTACATTTTTATTATGTTGTTATCTACTTTGGTGATCTATCTTTTGTACTTATGATGTTTGGAAGAATGCATACAAGGAAATGGGATCCACAAATTCTCTTTCCTAATGGTATGGGTTGGAGAGCACTCCTAATTGTTGGAGTGCAATACAAGCAATGGGACCCTGGGATAATTTTTAGTCTCATTGGTTTCAATTTTTTGGGGAAACAAGTAGTATGGGATATTGAGTCCCCACTTAATAAGGTGATTTTAATCAGAGCAGTGCAGCAGTAAGCATGGTGGTTCCTCTCTAAAATTTTCATGGAATATTGAAGACTCAAAGTTGGGCAACTCAGTGGTAACTTCAAAGAATTATACAGTGGTATCAGAAAAGGTTTCCAAAATATGAAAGATGTAAAGAGTAATTGTGCAAACTTTGTTTTGATGGATTTAATTAATATTTTGGTGTTTAGTGGTGATGTTATAGGGGATATAAATATGAAAAAGAAAATCCCCCTCTCCTTTCTTTTGGAAACACACAATTGTAGTACATGAGTGCCACTACTCAGATTTTTAGAAGGAAAGTTTTGTAAAGAAATCAGGTTCTTCAACATACATGTTTGAAATTGCTTGAGGACAAGCAATATTGGGAGGGAAGGAGTTTTCATGTCCCCAAATTTTTCATTCGGTCACAATGGCCTAAGCCACTTGGCCATATTCATGATAATTTGTCACATTGATGCTAAGGGTCGAATGATTGCCAAGAATGATGTCCAAGTTAGTAATAATGTAAAATTAGATCCAAATGGACAAGGTGGGTCACATTAAGATAAAATTCCCAATTCAATGTTTGTAATATACCCATCCAAATGAACTATCATGGAGGAAAATTAATAGTTCCCTAGGTTGGGGGTGGAAGCATTAAAAGGTGGAATACGGGAGCTACAAGACCCAAAATGACCTTAGACTTAAAAATTCACATTAAATGGGTCAAATAAATAATAATAAAAATAAAATAAGGTGGCATTGGATCATGAGGGCACATAAGAGGTTGTGGGACCCACATGTGGCATGATTCCCCACTACACTTGGCATTATTCTCTCACCAATTCGAGTTCAAGATGAAGGGTAACATACTTGGGGGATTTGAAGAGGTATTATTCATGGCATGAATCATGTAAGGTCGAATTGGAGTGGAAGAGTAACTCCCATGAAAGAGGAAGAGGCATCTTAGAAAAATTGTGACACTTGGAACTAGATTCCCTAACTCCTATGACAACAATCATGAAGATTCTATGAAACTTATGAAAAAGTTTAGACCTGATTGCTGAAATATGACATATATGACATGTCAGGGCTAAAATTATCCTCCAATAGGGTGCACAAGGGGATTATGGCAGCCAAGATTCCCCCATTCGAAATGATGGAAGAGGAGAGCTAGGAAAAGTTGGACAACTAGCATTCATGGGAATCTCTCCCTAATTCGAGTTGGAATGAGTCTCTTGGAGGGAATTCGAGATAAGGAGTCATTGGGAGTTTAATAAAAGAAAAGAATAAATAAGGAGAGTATCTTTTGATCATTTCTCATTTTGGAAAAAATTGGAGAGCCTAGCTTGTCCTTGCAAGGTGGATGCTTTTCCTTCTTGCCTTAGAACCAATTTCGAGGGTGAAAGATTCCCATCCTAATTGGTTGATGGAGAGGCCATTCAGACCTCTCAACAGAGCTTCATGGATATTTTTTATGCAGTTTCAAACCCCAACTGAGTTTGATTTCATCTTCTCTCATTCTTCTCTATGCATATTCTACTATCTTTCTCTCAATGTCATGTAAATGTGCAAGGGCGCACTTGTTGTTGCATATAGTTAGTGAAGGAATTTTATTTAGATTTCATGGATATGTTAGCTTCTATATATCTCTGTAATAATCATATCATGAGAGCCATAGCTCAAAACATTATGTATTTCAAGTGATATTTACATTCAAGGAGGAGATTCGAGCCATTTTCCCCATAACTTTTGCATAGCGCACTTGTTGTTGCATATAGTTATTGAATGAATGTTATTTCGACTTCATGGCCATGTTAGATAGTATATATCTCTGTAATAATCATATCATGAGAGCCACAGCTCAAAACATTATGTATTTCAAGCGATATTTACATGCAAGGAAGACATTCGAGCCATTTTCCCCATAGCATTTGCATAGTGATTTTGGAATGATATTGTACCTGTTTTATATCAGATTTTGATGAGTTATTTATCATTTTATGAGCTGAATATGAAGTTAAATTTATGTCATAAATGATGTGTGCATACCTCTGAAGTGTTACTATGGTTTATGAAGAAATTCGAGACTCCTTGCCCACCAATTTCACCTCAAAAACTAGACTCTATAAGCTGTTGTTCATTAGGATTCCTATTCGACCCTAAAAACCAAATCTGATGCTGCACATATATTGTTCCTAATGTCCTCTAACAGATCCAATTCTAAAACCAAGAATTAGTGAATTCTGTACAGTTTTTGGAAGAGCATCTAATGGCAGACCTAGGGGGGATCTCCACTTCTCAAATTAACTAGTCTTGTTCTGAAACTTCTTCCCATGCAATTTGCAGACCATGGATGGTTATATGAGTTGTTTGGATTTTTGATATGTGTGTTAATATGTCCTATTCCCCATCAATACCTTCCTCCCCAAATTTGAAATCATTTGGATGTGTTTGGAGCCAGTTGTAAACAAAACCCTAGAGTCAAAACAAGGTGAATTCAAGGACTTTCCTTTGAAGGAACATTACTCCCTACCCCCCCCCTCTCTCACTCTATTTTGTAATTCCCCCTTCTCCTACCACTAACCACCCCATCCATTTATCCTTATTAACCCCCTCTCTCACTTTGTATCTCTTCCCTACTCCTACACCTACCCCAAAACCCCCAACCCTCTCTTTCTGCCAACCCACTAACACCCCTCCTCTCTCTCTCTACCCCTAACCCCCCCTCTCCATCTCTCTCTCCCTAAACCACCTCCTACCCCCCTTTACCCCTAACCAAACCCCCTCTCTATCTCTCTCTTAATTCTCCAACCCCCCTCTCTCTATATCTTATAATCCCCACCTCTCTCTCTCTCTCTCTCTCTCTCTCTCTCTCTCTCTCCTAATAATCCTCCCCCCTACCCCTAACCACCCCCTATCTCTCTCTCTCTCTCTCCACCCCCTGCTTCTCCCCTTACAACTAACCCCCCAACTCTATCTCTCCAACCCTTACTAACTCTCTCTCTCTCTCTCACTCTCCCCTACTCCTCCAACTAACCCTAACCCCCGCCCTTTCCCTCTCCACCAACCTCTCTCTCTCTCTCTCTCTCTCTCTCTCTCTCTCTCTCTCCCCCCATATATCTTTGTCTCTCCTAATCATCCTCCCACTACCACAAACCACCCCCCTCTCTCTCTCTCTCTGCCCCAACCCCTACTCACCCTTCTCTCTCTACTATTGATCCCCCCTATCTCTCTCCCTCTATCCTTCCTACTCTTTCCAATAACCACTCCTCCCCCACTCTCTCATCCTTTCTCTCTCTAACCCCCTCCTACTCCCCTACCCCTAACTACCCCCCTACCCTCTTTACCCCTAACCAAACCCCCCCCCTCTATCTCTCTCTTACTCCCCCCAACCCCCCTCTCTCTATCTCTCCTAATCCCCACCCCCCTCTCTCTATCTGTACTACTCCCCCTACCCTTAACCACACTCACCTCTCTCTCTCTCTCTCTCTATATATATATATATATATATATATATATATATACATATATATCCCTTCCCACCCCTCTACCCCTAACCACGGCCCCTCTCTCTATCTCTCTCCTAACCCCCACTCTCTCTCTCCCCCTCCTACTCCTCCCCTACCACTAACCTATACTCTCTCTCTCTCTCTCCTACCCCCTCCCCTTAACAACCACCTCTCTCTCTCTCTCCCTTACTCCCCCTACCCCCAAACCCCCCTCTCTAAGTCTCTATCATAATCCCCACCCCCTCCCCCCTAACCTCTTCTAACCCCCTATCTCACTCTCTATATCTTCACTACTCATCCAACTACCCTAATCACCACCCCTCTCTCTCTCTCTTCCACCAACCCCCTAACACCCTCTCCTCTCTCTCCCTCCAACCCACACCCCCCTTTCTCCCCCCAAATTCCCCCCTCTCTATCCTGCACTCTCTCTCTCTCCTTCCTTAACCCCCTAAACCATAACCACCTCCCCACCAATATCATGATCTCTCCTACTACCCCTACCCCTAAACCCCCCTATCTCACTCTATTTTGTAATCCCCCTCCTCCTACCACTAACCACCACCCCCTCCCCCTAATCCTTACTAACCCCCTCTCTCATTTTTTATCTCTTCCCTACTCTAACCACCCCCCTCCCCTAATCCTTACTAACCCCCATCTCTCACTTTTTATCTCTTCCCTAATCTTACACCTACCCCTAACCCCCAACCCTCCCTCTCTTCCAACCTGCTAACAGCCCTCCTCTCTCTCTCTACCTCTAACCCCCCCCCCTCTCCCTCTCCCTAAACCCCCCTCCTACCCCCCTTTAACCCTAACCAACCCCCCTCTCTATCTCTCTCTTACTCCCCCAACCACCCCTCTCTTCATCTCTCCTAATCCACACCCCTCCCCTCCCATTCTCTCTCTAACCCCTCCCCCCCTACTCCTACACCCCCCCTTATCTTTCTACCATTGACCCCCCTCTCTCTCTCTCCCTCTTCCTTCCTACTCCTACCACTAATCACCCTCCCCCCGTCTCTCTTCCTCTTGCTCTCTAACCCCCTCCTACTCCCCTACCCCTAACTACCCCCCTCCTCTCTATCTCTCTCCTACAACCCTTCCCCCTAACTCTCCTTCTCTCTCTATGTCTCCTAATCACCTTCCCTCTACCACTAACTCCCCCCCACTCTCTGTCCTTTCCTAATCCCCTCCCCTACCACTAACCATGCCCTCCCCCCACTAACCCCAAATGCACACACGTTTTTAAAAATTTTTCGTTAGTGTTCTCGTGCTGCAATATACCAACTTCATTCGATCACTCTTATTTTTAATTTAAAAAAAAAACTACTGACATAATATATATTAAAAAAAAAAAATTGCATATCCCACTTTTACAAAACAAAAAGAATTTGACATCCAAATTTTACAAAACAAATGATCAGAAAAACCCAAACACACGAGATTTTATAATTTAAAAAATATGTTTTAATATTTCTTTTTCAATTTTGGTTCTAATTTACATGTGAATTATTGTAAGGTAACAAAAATACATGTAAAATGTTATACACGTCCATCGAAAACCCTATTTTTCAGGTGTCTTTAATCTTTCGAATACCAAGGTATGCCAAGTAGATCTATGCTTACGTATCGCACATACCGAGGCATGCTAAGTGGATACATGTGACAGATAACTCAATCACCATGTGTATACTCAAATACAGAGGAATATCGAGGTGTCTATCTCAAACCTGAATAAATTTGTGGCGCATGGAATATCAATTAAAATAGAGAAATAGAATACCATGGGTGGAGTAAATGTGAAGTTATCTGTGTAGTGAATACATGTCACATATAAGACATGCCAACTGGATAAGTATCGCATACCTAAGCATGCTAGGCAAATACACACCACATATTAAACATGCCATGCTGTATATGGAGTTGAATCACGTGGAATATCAATTAAAATAGAGAAATGCAATGCCTTGTGTACAGTAAATGTGAAGCTATATTTATATTAAAATATGAATCGAGAGTAAAGAAATGAAATTGGAGTTAGAATTGAATGGGATGGTGTGGAGAGCTCAAAAACACTAAGAATGTTAAACCTGTAATTAATATTTTTAGTAAAAAATGCATGGTAAACAATCCCAGGAAACCAGGTAATCTGTAAAACCTGTAATTAATCTTTTTAGTAAAAAATGTATGGTAAACAATCCCAGAAAACCAAGTAATCCTTAGATCCGAATTCAAATTGGAAATTCAAGTGATTCAGATAACCGAAACCAAATCGGAAAGGTGCGAAAAGATTACCGAAACAACATTTTTTCGGAGACTTGATTAGGTTAAAAGATATATTTAATATCTCACTCCACAGCCGAACATTCTGGCATACCTATCCCCTTTGAAGGATCAGATCGCATAGGAAATGGCAGTTTTTAAAGTTTAAATACAATTTCAAATCCAAGCTAAGGTGAATCACACTGATTCTATTTGTCAAAATCATCTTGAATGGGTAAGTTTTCTGAATATAATCGATTTCAAAGAAGTTCGATGATGAAGAAGCAGAAAGATCGGAGCTCTTGCGGATTGTGTAGTATACATCGTCAACCAAGAACAGCAAGAAGGTAATAATAGCAGGATTTTGATAATATCGGGAGCAGATCTCATGTGGAAAATGGATTTTAAGCTTCAATTTTTCAGATCTAATGTAAGGTTAATCAAGCACATCTATTAATCATACTAATTATTTATTTTTGAAATCATCTTGAAAGAGAGTAAATTTTCTGAGTCTATTTGATTTCAAATTAATTTGATAATGAAAAAGTAGGAAGAACAGAGCGCATTCAATAAATTCAGACTAATTTAATAATACTTTTCTGAATCGATTTGATTTTAAATTAATTTATGAAAAAGCAAGCAAGAAGAACAGAGTTCATGGATTCTAAGTAATTTGATATTGAAAAAGCAGAAAGAACAGAGCTCACAGAGTTCATGGATTCTAAGTAATTTGATATTGAAAAAGCAGGAAGAACAGAGCTCATTTAAATTGAGTAGTTTAAAAAGCATAAAATATTATATTAATATAAAATTAATGCATCTAGGTAACTGCATGCAGGTTGACTTACTGTAGTCGGTGTGTTCTTGGGCGTAACCTACAGGTTCAAAATTTCGAATGCACACAAGATTAACATGAATAAATAAAAGAACCAGATGAAGGGCAGTTCAGGTGTGGGTAATTTGATAGGCTACAGGCAGTAGGCTAGGCTCCCTGCACGCATGAGTCCCCACAGGAAATAGAGAGGTTGGGGAGTCGAATTCGAACTTTCTTGAGTAACAATATATGAGGTTAGAATTAATTTGTGGATAGAATTTAGGATTCCACGTTGAAGTAATTCCTAAAGATTTAAAGATTTAAGATAAACAACTTGAAAACAATGACATTGAAAGAAATATATAACAGATTTATCACAGGTATTGTAGAAGTAATATTTCCTCATTTATTAAAAAATTCATCACATATATTGCATTAGCAAAATTTCAAAATCATTTTTCTTCATATGTTCTCTAGATAGCCATGCTTGTTTTTCATATGCAAAAGCAACAAGGACTATCTATAAAATTAATACAAACAGAATTAGAGAAAAAATAAGATAACTAAACTTTTTCTGAGGTAAGAAGAGAACTATTCATTAACCTAACAAAACAAAAGAGGAAAGAATACCTGTAAAGAAAATTGGTGAATTATTGGCCTGGGCTGATCCATCCATTGAAAGAAGCATCCTACGAGCTGTTATTGCAGGTCCTTTGAAGAGTAGGATAGGTAGGGCTACAGGGATCTCACATGTTCCGTGAGATTCTATAATATTGTATTGTATTGGCTTTGCCTCCTTATTTTTGCTGACGAGATTCCTGGAAGTTGATCCTGAACATTCCGAGGGTTCTGGTAACTACTTGTCATATTATCTTTGATACGGTTCCAGAACCTGTTCGTTTGCATTTCTTTAACCACGTGAAACCTCATTAGGGTGCTCCAGGGAAACCTGCTCCAATGACATTTCTCCCTTTCAGATTGATTATAACCTAGTGACTAAATGTTTTATCAAATAAGCAGGAAAAACAAATTTTACAATCACACAGCCTGCCAGCCATCCAAACACTACATAGCCAACAAATGCATAGACTGCAACACAAACACATAGAAAATTAAACAGAAGAAATGATGTCCAGGCGCGGTGAAAGACCAGAATCTTTATAAAGCAGTGGAATGGTAGCAACGGCTACAATTTTGAAAAGCTTTTTAGATAGCGACCTCCCACTTTTTAAATTCACTGTTAATGTCAGAGAGTCGTTGTTTTTTTATGGCATGTCAGAGTATATGCTTCCACGCGCACCTTAAAAGGAATCGATCTCAAGACGTGGCAAACAAATATTGTATTTTATTATATGGAGACGGCACACAGTTGAAGGGCATACTTACGAGAGTAAATTTGACAGGAAAATCGCAGGGACAGAAAATTGGACAGGAAATCACCGGTACCGGATAACAGATTTACTTCGATTTATCACATAATCGCACAAGATTAATGTGTACATGCGTATTTAATTATGAAACATATTTTAAATTTTAAACATGAAAATGTCTTTTATTTTGTTTGTATTTTAGTTTGATTTGTACAAAATTATTAAAAGAAGAATTGACGTTAACTTTCTGGTTAAAATAGAAGCAACTATTTATATGTACTTGTAGCTTTCTTAAAAGCTCAAGCATGTGGCTTTTAACCAGTAAGTCGTGGGTTCAATTCCCATAAATGGATTTAACAATAAGTACTCTCTCAACCAATTGCATGTCTCCATTTGTTTGATGGGTAAAGAGGGATGGATTAAGGCATTGAAAGGAAAGGGTAAGCATGTTAGAATAGACCTTGATTTTATGTTGTAATAAATATTATTTTGGACAAAAATCAGATTAAGTTTAAGATAGGTTATTTATGTTATTTTTTTTATTTGTTGTTTTTTCAACTTCCAGTAAATTGTTTTAATGTAAATTCTTTTTGAAAGTAATTGAAATTTTATTTCTTATAATAAATGTTTCAAATATTCATTCCATATAATTGAAGTTTAATTTTATTTGGAGAAATATATTTTATAATATCTATATCATTTATATAGATATAAGAAAATTACTTTTATCACATCTTTTTTTTTTTATTATATTTTAGTTGAAACATTAAAGTTTTTCATTAATGTAAGTTACATTTTCATAAATTTTAGCATATTTTTAATATTTGGTGAAACAATAAGTTTAAGTTATATATATATAAGTATAAGAGTTTGTGGTTTACTTATATTTTGATTAAAATTTTATTATTACTACTATAAATTCATTTTAAAGGGGATCTACCAATTGCACAGAGGGATCAAATCTCTCGAAATGCAAACTCTTTTTTAGAATGTAAATGTTGATGAAGCATTTTAATTTATCTAATTTGTGTAGTTTTATATATATATAGCTATAAATTTTTTAAATAGCAACTCTAGGATGAGCACGGAAGGAGTTACACATCTCCTGTAGAATGATCCTCTTCCGCTCAATGAAACAAATGAACCATATCTATGGTTATGCAATAATAACTATATTTGAATATGATGTCACCTTGAGAAATGCATTTATTTCTTTGTGATCCTCCTCAACTTGTCAATGACATGATCCTTTCTATGAACCAATTCAACATTCCAACATCATAATCAAAATTATTCACACTATATCTAATCAAAATTGAAGTCATGGAAAACATTGTCAAGGTTATTCCCATATTAATACAAAATGCAAGCCCTAGACATAAAACCAACTCAACCACCATGTTTAGTGGAATGCTTGCATATGCAAATTTATTAGCCTTAGAAACAAAGGAAGAAAATCCATGGTTATGCCATGAATAGTGCATTTGAATGTGTCACAAGTTCAAAAGTATAGGTGGTAGGGTATGTACACCTGAGTAGATTAAGCATTCAAATAATTACATGAACAAATATTGATCACTAAAAAGTAAGAAGAAATCATTGCTAAATCAAAGATTATTGAACCAAAGATTGTTGAATTGATTTATTTATGAAAGAATAGATCCATGTTGTATATGTTGTATAAATGTTGTATATCTTGTATATGGAGTAGACTATGGCTACTTAAATAAATCACTAAGATGTATAGAGTGGAACATCAATAAAAAAAATATTTAGCATATAAATATTGTAAAGGTGAATGTTTATGTAGTTTTGAAATTTAGAATATGTGAATACAATAAATATTATTACTTTGTTTATAACGATATTATTTTCTATTTTAATATTAAATAATTGACAAAAATTTTAAATAAAAATTTACTTTGTCATAAAAATATTAAATTTTATTTATTTTTATATTAATTAATAAAATTGAAAGACATGCTCTTGTTTATTTAGAATTATGACTTAATTTAATCTTTTCCACATGGAAAAAAAGCATAACTTTATATAATTCAAGTTAGATTTTTCAACTAGCATGAGGCAGGTCATTTTTTAGCCCATTAGAAACAAACATTCCACCCTAAACCAAAATATACATAATTATACTATTCATCATATATTTCTCATACTACCCTGACGCAGGTCATTTTTTCGCCCATTGGAAACAGACATTCCACCCTGAACCAAAACATACATAATTATACTATTCATCATATATTTCTCATAGGATTTCTGCATGATATACCCTATTGCTCAAGGTAATTCGTGCACAGAACTATTTCACTATTAAACTTCCAACTGTCGCTTAGAATAAATTCTAGTTATCTTGAAACAATGGCCAAGGCCAGTCGTTGTGATAAACATAACTTTGAAAAGAAAAAGTATGTTATATCAAACAAAAAATAAAATATATTTTAGTATTTCTCTCCTAACAAAACCGCAATATACAAAGTATTGTTTATTCCGTATCTGTTTATTGTCTACTTGTCTACTCTAGGCACGTGGTTTTAACTGCTCATGTGCGTTATTAGCAATCAGTCACGAAAAGGTGCATAATAATACCCTGGCGATCCCTCTACCTTCTCCTCGATAATTTCCTAGCTTCCATTTTTCATTTTGGTCCCTTCCTTTGCTAGTACATCTGTAATTGAATTTCTTTCTCTGAATACATGCATAATAAAAACTTTTTCCACCTAATCTTTTAATTTGATAGTCTCCTCCAATAAGGAGCATAGTAATAGATTGTGACTTCTATTCTCACCATTGATCCATTTAAATGATTATCTATGAGTCTAAATATTTGTTCACGAGCAATTCCCTTTTCCAAAGCCACCCATATAAATAGTTATATGAGAACACTTAATTTTGCAAATTTATTTGTACCCGACCCCAAAACAACTATAAATTTGATACAATTTTTCTCTGAATATATAATATTCCTCCAAATTCAGGGAAAGTTTTCAAGTATACCTAAGCCTTGAGATGCACATTGAAAGGTGAATATCTATTTTTACTCAAACAGACTTGCATTCTGTGCTAACCATATTCCCCCGCTTGATTATTAGTGGTAATGCTCTATAGTATTCTAAGGCCTAGTTGAAACATCAATGTCTTAAGAATTCCTCAAAGGCCTAGTTGAAACATCAATGTCTTAAGAATTCCTCCATTGATGATCTAGACCAAATACCCTTTATCCTAATCAAATACTCTATTTATTTCCACACCTTTTTTGTGTAGGAACATTCTACTACCGAATTGAGATTTGTCTCTTCTACTATCTTGCATGCATTACATTTTCGAGGCCCTGCTCTAATACAAGTTAATCTTTAGCCTATTTCGTATTCTTTTGTATTGTTGCTTCTGAGTTCATCATTTTGAGTATTTGTTAAGAGGTGGTGCTCTTTGAGCCTCACCTTTAATCCCTATTGTGAATCAATTGGCATTACATTTTTGAGGCCCTGCTCTAATACAAGTTAATCTTTAGCCTATTTTGTATTCTTTTGTATTGTTGCTTCTGAGTTCATCATTTTGAGTATTTGTTAAGAGGTGGTGCTCTTTGAGCCTCACCTTTAATCCCTATTGTGAATCAATTGGCATTACATTTTCGAGGCCCTGCTCTAATACAAATTAATCTTTAGCCTATTTCGTATTCTTTTGTATTGTTGCTTCTGAGTTCATCATTTTGAAAATTTGTTAAGAGGTGGTGCTCTTTGAGCCTCACCTTTAATCCCTATTGTGAATCAATTGGTATCAGAGCAAGTTAGCTCTGAATTGTGTTTTTCTCTCCCTGCCTTCTCCGATTTCTGAATTTTTTATCTAATTTCTTTGTTGCACATGCCTTAACCTAAATATATGTCCCATCTTTGCTCTCTTTCAATTTTATGGATTCCTCCCACTACACACTCCATATCTAGCCGCCATTCTTCCCCCCTAACCATTTTCCCATCCCTAACCCCAGGACCACATTTCCCTTTCTAGTTGCCTCTCATTGTCTTTTTCCGTCACATTTTTTTTCATTACCCTCGCCACCTTATGTTTGTATCCATGGCTTCTGATGCCCAGATCTGCCACTTATTCCTCTATCTCAAAGGCCCATCTTGGCTCCTTAGCTCCTGATCTATCTTCTCCTTTCCCTCGCTTCCATTAAACTCCCCCACATTGTTGTCTTTTCCTCGCCCAAACCATTGCTTTGCTTAGCCCTAGTCACCCAAGCTTCCTCGACTCAACTCATCTCTTCAGTCACCCTCATTGTTGTCTACCATTGCAATCAACTTTCTCTCATCTACAACTCTTATGTGCATCATATTTTCTCCTGGATCACCTCCACCTCCAACTCGTGCCCAGCTCGGCTGCTTTTCCTACATTTTTATGTTTTATGCTTCTCTTGGTCGCCCCATGATCTCAATCACCATCCTCAACTTGTTCCGTGCATAGGCATCCTCCCTTCTCAAATTCACCACTCTAGCCACGCCGATTCTCCATGGCTTCCTCTCTCCCTCCATTTTCCCTTGATTCCCTCCAACAGTAGAGCCACCAACACACCCCGTTCTTTTCGTCTAGCTCCTAGATTCCCTACCTTTTGCTGGGCAGTCTGCAAATTTATCAAATGAAACGTTTTAGGGAATTTTTGTTGGTATTTATATGTTTGAGTTTGTGCCAAGTGCAGTGTATTCACTTTGCGCTACCAGTTGGGAAGGCCAAGTTCATTGCAAAGGAGATTCATAATAATGCTATTGTCAATTTTTTAGTTTTAGAGCCGCGCCTCTCTCCACCAAAACCCTAGCGGTCATCTCTCACGCCTATTATCTCAGTATGGTCGTCGCTCCTATCATACTCAACACCCTAGCTACCTCACGCTTCATTTCCTTTTCTCATCATTTAACGAGTTCATATCCGCCCTCGCTAGCTCTTTTGCTCATGACGTGTATCTGTCATTGTCAATTTCCAGATCTTACTGCCTTTTTGGCCCAACAGCTATTGTATTCACCCAATTCCCCTTCTTTATCCTCTACCCTCATTTAACGTTGGTCTCCTCCAACAAACCATTGGTCGCTTCTATCAAATCATTCAACCATTCCATAGTTCAGGGAATTTTACCATCGTTTTTCTATTTTGGGTTGATTTTCATTCAGTGGTTTTCTTCAGCAGCAGTTGCAGCAGATCGCTACACCATTTTCATTTTCCAACAGTTTCGGTAGTTAGAGTCTTCAGTTTTCAGTTCTCATGAATTCGAGATCACTTTAAGCAGTCTCAAAAATTCTTCCGTTCTTCAAGTAGTTTTTATGCACCACATCAGCACTTCAACTATAGTTCCTCCTAGCTCTTGCAGCTACTCAACACTTTTCTGGAAGCACAGACCATCCGGTACAGAATTTCATCTTCAATGGTTCACAAGGATTCTCTTTCGCTTTGGGAAGCCAGGTTTCTCCACCCTTTCCATCTACGTGGAGCAACACATTGAGTAGCCAAGTGTCTCCACCCACTTAGTCGCAGTTGCACCCACTCGATGGCCGAGTGTCTCCACCCTCCAAGTCACTGCAACACCAACAATCCTTTGTACCACCATCAATAGAGCTTATTCGTAGCCATGGCATCCTGCACTTCTCCACGGTGCTCTCAAACTTAAACTCGGAGTCAGAAAGTAGGGATGCTTTCCATTTAAACCAGGAGGATTGGGATTACTAAGGGATTATTCATCCCAATTATTGTATGCGGTTTATGTTCACATTTGAAATAGTTACTCAGATACTATTAAATAATCGATCTGAAATAGTTACTCAGATACTATTAAATAATCGATCCTCATTAATGAGGCCTCTTATATGTAATGATATATAAAGGCCTAGCAAGCCTCTTTCTAATATAAGTTCATCTTTACTCTATTTCTTATTTTTGTATATGGTTGCTCCTGAGTTCATCATTTTGAGTATTTGTTAAGAGGTGAGGCTTTTTGAGTCTCACCTATGATCCTTATTGCGAACCAAAAAACAAAAAGAGAAGGATAATGATGACAAACAACCCATAACCCAATTTATGAATGGTACTCATAATGCCATATGAGTAAGAATGATGTGTAGATACATCCAAATGATGCGGGTAAGAAAGCCTTCAAGAGGCCTTAGTATTTTCACCACTACCGCCTTCAATTTTTTTGATCTTATAGTATGTAATCCCTCTTGTGTTACCCATATGGCCTTATGAATATACCTACCTTGAAGAAACCCAAATTGTTTATCAGAAATAGATGTATTCAACATACACTTGATCCTTTTAGACATGACTTTTGCAACTATCTTGTATATACAATTACACAATGATATTAGTCTGAAATCATCAAAACTCCTTGGATTGGCAGTTTTAGGGATAAGAACAATCAATTGTTGTATTAAATAATGCTAATACTTTGCCTCTCTTTCTTTCCTCTTCAATCACCCTTGACAAGTCCTACTCCAATACCTCAAGTATCCCCAAAAAAACTCAACCTAGAACTTGTTAGGACCATGACTTTTGTCCTCTTTGAACTTGTGCAATACCTCAACAAGCTCTATGTATGTCACATCTTCCATCAAAGCTTGATTATCATCTTCAGTGACATATCTTGGGAATTATTTTGTGATTATGATTATCTTAGAAATTTCCAAAGTGATTGTTCTGGCAATTCCCTTGGAACTTCGACTTCAACACCCGATGAATAACAAAACATATTTAATTTTATTCTATATTGTAAATGAATACTTTAACCACTTGTTGTTGTTTTTGTTGTTATAGGGTGGAACATCAATTAAAATAAAAATATTTTACATATAATTATTATCAAAGAAAATGTTTATATAGTTTAGAAATTTAAAGTATAGAATTATTGTTAAAGAGAATATTTATATAGTTTAAAAATTTTAAGTATATAATTAAGATAAATATATTTTTTTAAATGTAAACATATTGATTTTTATTTGAAGAATTCACAAAATTTTAAAATAATAATTTATTTTTATGGAAAAAGTTAATTTTTTTTTGTCATTTTTATATTAATATTAATTAAATTAAAATATATAATTAACTTGAAGAAAAGTTATACTCTAATTTATTTAAACTTTATCTAACAAAAACATATAATAATTTTATTTTTTTAAATTATTAGTGAATACTTTAACCATTTTATTATTGTTAAAAACAATATTTTAAATAATATATGTTAATTTTAAATTTTAATTGAATAATTATTTATAATTATATATTATTTTTAAAATTAATTTTAATTTATAATATATATTTATTTATTTATTTATTTTAATAGATTTATACTATATTCTATTTTTTTTTGGTATATATATTGATAAGTTAGAAATTGGTTAAAATAGGTAGGTTTTATTGGCACGACATTAACAAGAATAATCAACACCCTCCTTTATGCTGATGGTATTGTTCTTTTGGAAATATCTCCCTCTGATCTTACTAAGCAATTAAGAATTATCAAGGATTTCTACTCTGGTATGAGCATGACTGTCAATACTGACAAAACCAAAGTTATGGTGATAAAATCTAATAAGTTCACTTATGCTCATTTTCTGTATCATAATAGAAACTTGGAGGAAGTGACTTCCTACGAATATCTTGGGATTGATATCCATCACAAGCTTAACTGGAACTCCAACATCGAGAAAAGGATCAATGGAGGGTGGAAAGCTTATTTTGGTCTTGAAAATAATTGTAATTTTGCAAACCTTGTGATGTGGGATAAAAATAAATTCATCTTTGGAACTTTTGTCACTCCTGTTCTCCTATATGGATGTGAATTTTGGGGCTATAGTCTCTCTAAAGAACCTTGGATAATGATTGAGCAAATCCAAAAGCGTTTTATAACTTACAATATTAAAATTAAAATCAATATGCCATATCCTATTCTCTTGATTGAAGTGGGTCTTTCCCCCATTGAGAGCATAGATATGACTAGGTACATAATGCACAAGAAAAAAATTAAATAAATTGGGAGCCCAGATACTTCTGAAATTTCTTTAAAATCGAGTCAATACCACCTAAGGCTCAAGCGAGGTTGGCATAAAGATTCCATGCCTTGGTTAAATATATGGTGGATTCAAAAATGTCACTTTGAAAAATATAGATGACATTAAAAAGTATTATTACTTTGAATTTCAAAGAGAATTTGTGTTGTGATGAAAATTTAGAGGATAAAAGAAAATTAAGATATGTTAAGGAGGTCATTAACCCTAATCTTGAAGATAAAAATTATCTCTTTGTTTTAACTAGCGTAAGGAAGAAAATCCACATAGCTAAAATAAGAATGAACTATCATGAGTTGCATAGTGAAGCACTAAGTTGGACCTTTCCTAAAACTCTGTGAGTTGAGAGGATCTATCATATTTGTGAGACTATGAGTGATGAGGATGAAAAACAATTCCTCTTAGATTGTCCTGCATACACCCACATACGATCTCAGTTTCAAAAATTTTGTCGCAATACAAACTTTCCCAACCTTCTATCTCATCAAAATTATAGTAATTTAGGAACACTCAACTCCAAGCTCTTTGAGCATAGAAATAAAACTCTAAATAAAACCAAGTAGTTCCTTACTTTTCTTTCTCAAGGCCCAATAGACCAAAATTGATCTAAGTGGATGTTAACTATCATCATCATCATCACCGTCATCATAAGCAACACTCAACTCCAAGCTATTTGAGCATAGAAATAAAACGCTAAAGCAAACCAAGTATTTCCTTACCTTTCTTTCTCAAGGCTCGATAAACCAAAATTGGTCTAAATGGATGTTAACTATCATCATCAACAACATCATCAATTAGATTTTCTAATAAAAATTATAAAATATCTTAAAAACTTATCTTATATAAATTAATTAATTGTACTAAAAATAAAAAAAAATAAAACATTAAACATTTAGAAAAATTTATTAATTTAAAACTTTTAAAAGTAATAGATATTTAAAGTTATATATACCTTCCAGCGTACAAATAGTTGAAGATGAGAGGGGCATTATAGCATATAAATATTTGTTATTTTAAAACTTTACAAACATTAGATTTTTAAAGTATTATGTTCTTTTAAGAGTACACATAGTTGAAGATGGGAAGGGCATTGTAGTATGGGTGAATCTATGAAGATGGGTGACACTTTTTGGCCAAAACTGATGGTGAAAATTCTTTTTTTTTCATTTATTAAATCAAAGACCTCAAAACTCATATATGCCTTGTGAATTTTGACATGCAACAAAAAGACAAATTGTAGATAATTATGTTGTCTTTTCACTTATATTTTTTTTTAAATAATAATATTATTTAATATGCCAAAATTGCATTTAATGATAGGTTTGTTCTTGTAAATTTCAGGAAAAGTTAACAAGTGGCTTGTGTGCATGTAAAATAATTTAGTGATAAATGCATTATTTTTGGAAAAAACAGATATGAACATAATCTACACAAAATTCAATGGGGTGCACATTTTTTTTTAATTTACAATGGAAAATTTATTTTTTTATTAATTTTTGAAACTAGCCATTGAAAATTTTAATTACATTCCATACACATGTATGTGCATGTAAAATTTTTTTTTACTAGTTACAAAAATCGAAAAAACAAAAAATACCCTTTTGAAGGGGATGCATTGATGTGGGGTGTATATATTTTTTTGAATTTTTTTGTCTTTGTAATTTTTATGTTGTTGATTTTTCTCTGTGTTAAGTCAAAGATGTGGACATGGTTTTGTAAGTGTAAGTTTGGAAAGAAAAAAATTATCATATGAACTCAGAAACTTGTAAATTATATGCCAATGGATCGGCAATTCATTGGTGAATCCATCCATATGAATTCTGCCACCAAAGGTGCATCCCAGGACAGGCTTTAGGCCTAGAAAAGAAGCTATTAAAAATAAATTGCAAAAAAAATGACTAAAAGCATGTTTTAAATCCCTTGATTCAGCTATTAGCTCGATCGAGGGTTTTAAAACCCTTAATCGAGGTTTCGCCCGCTTTTTTAAATACCTCAATTGAGGGTTTATGTGTGGCTAATTCGAACTATCAATCAAGCTTATAGCTTGATCTATCTTTTAAAAACCTTGATCGAGCATTTAAAAAGCTCGATCAAGCTTTTGTATATTCCCTTTTTCCATTGATTTCACTTCACTTATTTCCCTCTAACTAATAGCATGAATTACCTACCCACCATTTGCATTTAATGAATTGAATTATAAAACAATTCTATAAAAGACACAAATATAAACTCAATTTTATCATTTGTAACACCAGTTTAAGCCTCTTAAGTGTCCCACGATGTACATTTTTCTAATGATTTCAAAGGAAATTGAACATTTTCATTTTTTATTCACCAATCAACATGGGAAATAAGAAACATCGAAGTAGGAAACAAGATCATGATCAAATTAATGAAGAAGAAATACGAGAAAATACCAAAAAAAGGATGAGGCGACGACGGGTAGAATTGAGAGAGAAATAAGAAGAGGATACAAGTAAACCTTTGGTGGATCCAACTCCAATTGAGGGAGATATTGGTATTTTTCTTACTTCATTCTTCAAATGCTGATTATTTTAAACAAGCTTCTTAATTCTTACCTCTTACCCCATTCTTTGAATTATCATGTTTCAAAATGAATTACAATTATCATGTTGAAATTAGTAACAAAATTATCACATTGAGTAGTCATTGGATTTTCAATATATATATATATATATATATATATATATATTTCAATGGTGTATCACCAAAGGTCTACATCCACCGGGAAATATGTCAACACCTATTATTCCGGAGAATCAAGGTATGGCCAGAATTACATTCATTACGAGGGGCTCAACAAGAGCATCATGTCACTTACAAGAATTTAACTTGGGTGGGGAGGGTAAAAATCATTCCTCTCAACCACCCAAGCTACATCCAATGGAAATATATAATGTAGTTTATATACTACACATGAAATATAAATTTAATTTACTTGATTTATTGTTGGTCACAATTAATTTTTATATACTAAATAGTGTAGTGAAATTTTCATCCATGGATTGAATGTTATTAGATAATGTTATTGCACGCAAATATTTATTTATTTCCATGATTCATCATTAAACTAGAGGTAATGTGCATGCAATTTCATACATAAAATGATAGATCATGAGACATGTATTGTAAATTACTTCCTTGAGATAGATGTTGGAACAAAATGTGGGAATACACTTAAATTTTAGATACAAAAATTATTACATTAATTTAAAAGTAAATGATTGCAAAACTTAGTACATAGTTTTGTGGGCCCATTTGTAAACCTCGAAAATATCCTCACTTTCCATTTAATAGAACCTTCACAAAGTTCACTTGAATTTTAGATGTGTAATACTCCATGTACACTAGATATTGTAAAATTGTTAAATATATAATGACACATGTCTCCATATAAAATGTACCATAGGCAGTAAATTAGGACCTCCTAAAATATAAGAAAACCATGTTTAATCAATTTGGTAATTTCATTTTCACTTAAAGCCTTAATATTAATCATTATTTAATTAAATAAAGAATAGATAAAATGGTCAGTTTATATATATATATATTAATGAATAGAAAAATTGTATAGTTTTTATGTATTATATAGATTTGGAGTGATATATCTTCCAATTATTAAATTTGTTATATTTATATCAATTAAATTTGATATTTTTCAATTAAAATTCAAAGCATAATTAACATAATCAAGAAGTTCATCTAATGTAGATTACTAAATTTTATTATTTTAAAATGTAGAAAGTACAAATTTGTATTGTCATGTATATTCATAAATTATTAATTTAAAAGTCCCCTAATGTTATTGTGCACAATCTTAAATTAAAAGTGCACATGTATTAAATGAATCAATTAACATTGAAATATGTTATATGATAGTTAAACAAGTGAGGTTGTATGGGTTTATAATGCTTGATAAAAAGGAGTTATGAATGATGCTTGGATATGAAATCTATTGTTTTTCTTTTTTTAATTGAAACTTTGTAAATACCATGTTTTCTATCATGTAAGTAGAAATATGTTTAGTCACTCTTGTGAAATGTTTTTAAAAAAATTGTATGATATTTAATTATTATTTAACATGTACATGTATAGAATAGATATAATTAAAATTAAAATGATTATATTTTAATAATGATCTCCCCTTGTCACTCCACTAAGCAAAGAAAGCTATTAAAAAATGAACCACAACAACTTAATCCAACCAACATAATTTCTCCAGAGGAGGGAACAAAATAATTTGTTAGTATAAGGTAAGATTGTTGGGATAGGAATCCAAATAATTCTCATTAATCATTTCTCATCTAAAACATAGTTGTTGTCTATAAGGAACCTTTAAAAACCCTTCATCATCAAGTGGAAAAAAATTCCTAAGGAAAGAGGCACCATGTCAGAGGAGGTTAAACCTGAGGTAACATGTTTTTGTTCTCTTAGGGGAGCTATCCACCACCTGTTTAAAAGAGGCGACACAATATCGTTCGAGCGACAACTTCTTTCCCCCCACTTGAAAGAGGTTCTTAGTGGCCAAAACATAGGATATCTACCCTATAGTTTACTATCGTGAGATGCCAACGGTACCTAGATCGGATTTTGTTGGCCATTGGTACCGATCCCAATGACCATCGTTATAACCAATCAATTGTTACCTTTGCGAGCCTACGTCTCCGGTGGGTTCACATCCATCAATACGAGAGCCTTTGGAAGGACTAGTTACAATTTGAGTGGAAGGACACTAAGTCATAGGGAGTTGTTTACATTTTATTTTTTAGATACGTTACATGATAAAATTTTGAAATATAAGCATATACATATGGACAAAGAATCCAATTCCGACATGGTAAGAGATATGGATAAAAAATCAAAGGACATAAGATATTATAGTTATCTCTAGAATAGAACTATGAAGAGATCACACAAGTGAAAAGTGTATTTGACTTCAAATGGCATGGCTAGAAAAAAGAGAATAAAATTTGAAACATGACCCCAAGTGGATTTGGATAGAATTTCATTGCAACATTGATATTTCTAGGAAGTCCAGGTAAAGTTACTTTTGGAGAAAGATTGAATAAGAGAAGGAAATAATATAAGAGAGCACTGATATTATTACTTTGAATTATAATTAGGAATGACAAATTTTGGATTGACTAAAATTTCTCAAGGTAAGTGGATCAATAAGACTATGTGAGCAATATGCATGCACATGAAACTTAAATTTAGAAAAATATTTTTGCATAGTCAAATTGGCCTTGAGGATAGATGAAGACAACAGTGTTACCCAATTCATCAGGTAACATGAAAGATGTTGATGAAAGCCATGTAGTCATGAATTTAATTTTGTTGATTGCACAAGTGATGGAAAAGGGATTGAGTAAGAACCCATTCAACCATATTTAAATACCCTAAATTTTCATGCATTTTCTTGTGATGTTTGAATGCATTTGAAATAGTCATGGGTGATACCATAGTCTTTGAATTATTCTTTCTTAGATTCTATTTTTTTTCTTCATTCAAACAAAATTTCCTTATTCAATGTGTCGTGCCCATCATATGAGACACTGGACACCATGATGACGGATGCACAATCACGAGATGGACTAGATAGTGAGGTTCCTATGAAAGTAGAAACAAACAACAATTGATAATTGCATGTACATGTATACAATAATTTACTGTTGTATGTAACTCAATAAAAATAAAATTATATGTAAATAGTTCACATACAAGTTTGCTCACGACATGGGGGGGGGGTTGTCGTAGCACCAGATCCTCCTAATGAACACAATTTGTGGAGGGGAGAACCCTTCTCTGTAGAAAGATATGTATGAAACAATGAAGATAAATCATATATATGTCATTCTTTGAATACAATGACAAGAATGTGAATGATGATGATGATCCGATGATGGTGATGATGATGATGATGATGGTGATTTTAAATACTAAGGTTTTTTTCAAACCTCGATGTTTTCCCCTTTCCCACCATAGTGAAAATGATATTGATATATTCCTTGGAGCCTCCCTTCCCACTACTAATGTCATTCAAGGGGTGCTCTTTCCATGGCTTCCAGCGTTTCACACTGACCAGCCAAAATATGTGTCACCTCATAGTCATTCAAAATTAGAATATCTAGTTAAATGTTACAATGATGAAATGCTAAAAGAGGACAAGGTCAAATGAATAAAATAATAAAATCCTTCTAGGATCCAACAACAAGTTACCATACAGAAAGAAATCCCTATTTTTCAATCTAACAAACACTTATGGATCTAGAAAGACATTTATAGAGCTCAGATAAAATTGAAAGTTTGAACATACCCATGTATTCTCTTCTACAACGATTAATGAGATAAAGGTTCTAAGAAAACTATATCTGTAAATGAATTTCCCCACCAATATATATGTTCTTGATTATATACTTACTATGGAAACACCTATATCCCTAACCTTATGACTCTAACTCTAGACACACTTTTAGGAAAGCCATATTGAATGGGATTAGTTTGTGATGAAAATTGTGTAAACTCAATGAACTATATATTCAAAATTTGGTTGAGCTATCTCTAGGACCTATTTGTTGTACACACTAACAACTAATATTAGCATGCCCATTATGGTTGTACATCTATCATAGAGATGGTTTTACATATCTAAGCTAATGCACATCACCAAAAAAATTGGAAGATACACCTATAAACATATATGATTAAGATATTTTTGGAGTTACACATTTGCTCATATTAGGGTTTTTCCTACTTCTGAAACTAATTTGAAACACATGTTTTAGGAGAAACAACCATATATGAAGCTGCAATGGCCCAAATTGATTTCCATCTATGGAGTTGGAAAGAAGAAAATTTATGTTGTCTCAAATACAAAAGTCAAACCTATAGATATAAAATTGGATGCATCATGTACCATACAAGTTCACTCTAAACAAAAATCCCTCTAGTCCCAATGTCGATAATTTATTTTGAACTAAATTTTGGATTACATGTACAATAAAAATAACTAATTTTACAAAATTTTCGTTAAAATTACTAAAAAATAAAAACAATTTTAATCAATGCATAGAATTGATTTTTGGTTTTGGGGGGTTTTGAACAAAGTTCATTAAAATTACTAAAAGAAACAACAATTTCAATCAATGCATAGAAGAATTGATTTTTGGGGGTTTTGAGTTACCTACCTCTCATAGTGGAGAACATGGTATCAAGAGGTAGTGGCTAATGGCAATTCGTAGTCCTCGTTCAAGCTAGCATAGTCCATGGTGGCGGCAAGTCATAGTTCTCTTCACGCCCCATTCAAGCTACTCGGTACTCCTCACTCAAGATCCTATGCAACATACATGATGAAATAAGTTGTGAACTATTATTTTTTATATGGGTAAAAATGCGAATTTAGGTAACTCTTTTTCAAGAAGGGAGTGGAAAAAAACTAGTGCACGCAAAGGAACATGCGAAAAAAATTCAACCTCAAACTCTAGGCCGAGAGTTTGTGAGAGTTAAAACTCTCGGTTGAGAGTTTAAACCAATCACTACATTGTATTTTGAAAAAAAATCTCGGATGAGAGTTTGAACTAAATTCTCGGCCAAGAGTTCGTGGTCAACAAAACCTGCGAAAATCTCCTACGTCTTTCTAGAACCTGCAACTTCAGCAAGGCCAAACCCCTGCAAATTTTAAATATTATTTGTTGGACTTGGTAGCAATGGATTCATATCTGAATCTAGTTTCCAATAATATAAGAATTGTTTCATTTTGATTTGAATTTCTATTTATTAATATTTATTTTCTAAACCTTATCCCTTAAGAATTTTATTGTTATGAAAATCACCTGAAATGAAAATTCAATATCATAACAAAGGAAAAACAAAAAAAATTGAAATCTTCACAGAGATATTAATTTCCCTGTCCTATTCAAAAGGGCACTTTTAGTTTCTTCAATAATAGTCACACTAAAAAGAAAATTGAATCTCACCAACATGTGTCTATAAGGCACCATTTTCTGAACATATGTTATTTCGATAAATAATAAAAAATAGTTCGTAAGTCTAAAAAACCTCAAAATATATTCCATGCACAAGTGCAATGTGTGTAGATTATGAGCATACATTGTTTCCCTAAAATGAATACTCATGTCTCAAAAAACTAGTGCTCACACAGGTCACTCATTATCCATACCTAAAATTTTAAGGTATATGTCGTTGGTGAGCACCAAATTTGTCCCATGATATGTCCATAAAAAAATGTAAAAAAAATATGAGTATGAAGCTAATTCAATTCTCTAAAACATGTGTGTTTACTTCAAGGTGAAATTCCTAATGGAGATATCGGTTTAAAGGGGTTGAAGTTGAAAAATATAAAATTTTGAAGTTTTGATTGTCAAAATACAAGCAAAAAGGGTTACTTAACCAACTTTATGTTTTCACCCATATTTTTATAGCTATCAGAGGATCTCGATCGGTATTTTATCTTAATCGAGCTCTAACACTCGATAGAGCTCTTAAATTCCATGGGCGCAAAATTTCCCGCAACCTTTCATTTTAAAATTTTCATCAGACACAATAGCTCAATCGAGCTTTGAAGCTTGGTCGAGCAACCAGCCTCGATCGAGCTCGGAATATTGATCGAGGGTTTTTCTAATCCTCGATCAAGCTCCATAACTCAATCGATGGTTATACAATCCCTTAATAGAGCATTTCAAAAAATATCGATCAAGTGCTTTATTAATCCCCCAATTGAGATTTTTAAAGATCAATAGAGGGATTAAGAATAGCTCAATCGAGGTCATTTTTTACCATACTCATGCCCTCCACTTGCCCAAAAGTGTTACCCATATTCATGGGAGCACCCTATATGAAGATGAGAGTGGAATTTTAGGATAGGCCTTTTATCCTAGGTTCAAGGTTTAGGGAAATATATTCCAACACCAAATTGTTGTCCCCCATTGTCCCCTCACCACCCTATGTGTAGCACAATATTTCTTATGCTTCTTTGATGCAGATGGGTTTCAATTTTGGAAATAGATGCAGGAACTATATAGGAGGATATGAAAGTCCAGGGAGGGTCATGTAGTATGCACCTTCCTACGCCACTTTAGGCCATCAATATGTTCCTTAGGCCAAGGGAGGGAACCCTCATTTTGTGAGGATAGGTATCCCAGTCTATCACCCTAGGAAAGCCTCTTGGAATGTTAACCTCTTCTGTCTATATTTGAAAAAAGGGTCTATGGTGCATGAGGCTTACCTTTTCTATTGAAAATGGATTCGAACAATGTTATTTAAAAAATGAAAGGGAATAACATAGTGCAAAGCTATACATACTTAAACCAAACAATAGCTCAGGGCTCCTTAATCAAGTCCCCATCATTAGAAGAGAAATGTAAGATTACAGACATATCATTTAGAAGAGAGCTTCTCATCCATTCCATCTAGAATACATTTATAACAAACAAAAAATCAAATTGTCAATATGAACATAAATCCATTGGTTCATTTAGCAAAATGGAAGACATGCATTCAAAGGAAAGAGCTATAATAACATGCATAATATATTTTTTGCTTTAATCTAGTGGCAAACCTACCTCAGTCCTAATTGTATTCAACAAATTCATATTATTCTATGATATAATAGAAAGATACCAAGAGTGACCATTTGATCTTGGTCTTGGGTCTGTTACTATCCTTTTCAAGAAAGGACTTCAAATGACACTTAAAATGAGAAGAGAATGAGAATGAGAGAAAAATGATGGTGTTTATGTTGAAGACCCCATTACATAAAACTCAATGAAATTTTGACATCCTAACAATATATAAAATTTCTAATGCTTTGTTCTTAAACCTATGCCCCTTTTATAAACTATGATATTCTCATGATGAATCACACCTTCTTGAATTGGCACATATGAGGGAAGTGACTGGCGTGTTTGATGTTATGTGATATTAAGGGAGAGATGGCAATTCACAATGATTAAAACTGAAAATTGGTGTGATGTCCATGTCCTTTATACCCCATTTGATTAATTTCCTTGTTGTTAGGGGCTCTTGAAAATAATTGAAAACTAGAGAATATTCATTCTTTTGTCCCTTTATCAAAATCATGATCACTTTTTATCTACACCTTATATGAATAATTTCTTAATGGTATTTTTTATACTTTTTTCCTTGGGATGAGGTTGGGAAGTAGCATCAATGACCTCTTGCTTCCCCTTCGCTATTGAAAATAGGATAGTTTGTAATTTGTCTTTATCAGCCTCTAATTCCTTCACCATAGAGTTCAAGAATTGATTTTTTATGGTGATGGTATCCAATTGTTTCCTGTAATCATTATTGGAAGAGGTTTCCTTAATATATTTGTCATAGACAATGTTGGTTTACCCTTGAGCCATGGAAATATCATCTTTGGGTGTGATGCTAGAATGTCTAAAGTAATTTATAGAAACTCTCAAATATTGTGGCTACATATCCTTGTATGTCTTTTGCACCATTGGCTCCAAGGTGGTCACTAGTCACAACAAATTGTCTTGTGGTGGGATCATACCTAGGTAGGATTCTAGGCTATGTTTGGGATTCCATAGTGTATGTGGTTAGAATAAAATGTTTTGTTTCATCCATTCTCCTTTTCTCCTCTCTAAATATCTCTAGTGGGTCACAAGTATCCATTGACTAAATTACATTGGCCCATGAAATTTGATGGCCTTCCACCCAAGATGAACTAGTGAGCTTGGTGTGGCATCTCTCTCAAAAGTTGTAACAGAAATAATGTTAGTCAACTTAAGAGAAGAGGGAGGAGGTGATGCATGATGGAAAGAGTCTCATTCTTGTTGAGCACTACTTGGTTCAGGGCCTTCTTGCTCTATTCTCTTAGATAGCAGTGGGATTTCCTCTTCGATTTCCTACATTGGATTCTGATCGGAGACCCCATTCTTGTCATTTTCTACTAAAGTTATTCTTGTGCAATCCAATCATCTACCTTCCTTTAACCATCCTTCCAGATATAAATAAGTATATCTTCTTTTCGAGGAGAGGGGGACTCATTCCTCCTCTTCCCGTGGACATTCTTCAACCATCCCTTCTTCTTCGTGAGGTTGCTACTCCATTGTGGGGTTTTCCCCACTAGTTGTGAGGATGGATATTTCCTTATTGAAACTTGGAGGAATTCCCCGTGTGCTCAGTATTCCTCTAATATGTCATGAGTTGAGGTTGTTCCCTCTTCAAATGTTGGTCCCCGTTATTTAGTGATATGATCTAGTGGGGTTCATGTTTCAAACAAATCCTCTTTCTCAGTCGAAGGTGCACTTGGGTATTCCCCCAATCCTATCCTTATTAGCCTCTTTTCAATTATGATGGGATTTATAATTTATTGTCCCTCTTTTCAAGATCCTTTATCTTTTGGGTATCCCATGGACTACATTGTGGAGAGTTATTTAGGGTAAGGTAGGATGTCATTTGGTTGTGGTTCTATTGGAGGCTCACTAGTCCCTTGTTCTACCTTCCTTATTACTTCCTCCATTGTCATTGGTTTCCCCATCACTTCCATGCCCATCATCCCTATATGTTCCTCTTAATCATCATGAAGGTCATCATATATTTTTTAACTTCCTCATCTTGAGGAAGATGACACATCTTCTTTCTTCAAATATTTCCTCATCTTCCACCAGGCTCCCCTTTTGTGTATGTTGAATCCATCCTAGTTTACTTCAACATTTCTTGTTGATGGAGGATCTTCAAAATCCATGTCTTTATTAGTGACCATGGATCCCTTTGGAATATAAAAGGTTTAATAGGTTGGGGGCTCTAGTAGCATAGAAAGAGGATCTAGGAATTATTTCTCTACTATCTTATAGGGATCAAATTTGTTAAAGTTATAGCATCATGAGTCATTCTCAAAGTCAATATTGTGTGCCAAGATTGATTCTCGTGTGTCGAGGTAGTTTGTTATAGGATATTGAGTTGGACTTGGGATAATTGGAGTAGGATCTTGAGTTGGATCGGGATTGAATAAACCTCATGTGTTGAGGTAAGTGCTTTGTATGTCAAAGTGACGGTGTTTTACAGTCTTATTTGTCAAGACTAAGGTCTTGTGTGTCAAGACAGATCCTCATGTGTTGAGGTGGTGCCTCATGTGTTGAGGTAATGCTTTTCTGTCGAAGCATGAATGATGTGTGACGTACTACTAACCATGGTATTAGAGATGGATATGCTATTAAGTCTCCTCTAGAGACTGGCCACCTCTAGAGTGAATTACTTTAGCATATGACCATTGGGAACGAGATTACAACAAGACGATCACATCATTGGAAAAATATCCTTAGTATATTTGATATGATAAATAATTAAGTTGGCACAAGTGGACCATGCATGTAAGACAAGAAATAAAGATAAGATGAACTAATTTAAGAGAGAACTCAAATTTGTTGACTTCAGTGATCAATGTGCAAAAATAGTTAGCTATGTGTTAACAAGAAAGACTTCAGTTATCAAGTGTGTTCAAAGAGTTAACTAAAGTATTAACAAGAAATACTTCGGTAAAAAGAGTTAACTAAATTGTTAACAAGAAAGACTTTAGTAAGATTTAGTTAACTAAGTATTATGCATGAAAGACACTTGAGTTACGACACTTGCATGACAACACTTGAGTTAGCCACCTAACTAAGTGATATAGCATCTAGTTGAAGGGAAATTTCATCTTGAAATCAAAAGACAAAGTTAAATGCAAAAGATTGAGAAGTATGGCACACTTTCTCATGCATGATTGATAAAAACAATGTGAGAGAAAATTCTCTCTTACAGGAAATTTGTGCATGTGACCACATTAGCAAATTGCTTCATTTCATTCTATTATTATGATTTTTCTCATTTAATCTACTCTCTTAAGCACTTAAGTTCACCGGGGGTGCTTGATATTTCTCTTTGATATTGCACCAGGGTTGCTTGACGTAATCTACTCATTGTGAAGTAAACATTCTATGCTATATATTAATATACTATGGAACATTTTGTTGGGGTTTTCTCCGTCAAATTATAGAGGGTTTCCCCGGGTTAAAATTTGTGTGTCCACTATGAATGTTTATTCTTCTGATTATTCATTGTTTTCAAGTACTATTGTAATTATGAAATCAAAGATAAAAAATTAACAAGCTTCACCCTTCATAATATCTTCGACTTCCTCATAGGATTCTTGTTTGCCAATTTTTCAATTTCAATCCTAGCTTCATGGTATCGAGGGTTCAACAAATTCATCCTCTATTCCTCTTCAATCATTATATGGGGATCATATCTCCATGGTTTATCAAAGGGTAGATCAATCCCTTTAGGGTCTTTAGGGCCTCTTTAATAACCCTTTTGTCATTTGTTGCATAGCCCCCCATTGCTATTGGGAAGGACAACCTACCCTTCATATTTTCCTTTAATAAATGGAGCTCATCTATCTCAACCATCTACTTCACGTATTCCAACACAAATATCCTAGGGGTTAACAACTTAGGTAATATGTGAGGGGATGATTCAGTCCCATATAGTTTGATAACTGTGAAATCATCTCCCAGGCACCGGACTCCTATTCTAAAGATCTATCCAAGCTACAAATAGGCTTGATCTTAGTAGACATCCTTTCTAGTTCCTTTCCTAAGATGATGGATTAAACCTCGTACATGAATTCTGACACATATCTCAATAAGGAAGTGTCGGGTCCTTAATTTTTCACCAAATTCATTCGATCATATACTTTATTAAGTGATCCTACCATTCTATTTTTCCATTTAAGGGATTCAAGGTGATGTGCTTACTGATAGATGAACGTGTACACTAGGTAAGAGGAATACCTTAATACCTCGACATTTGATAAGTTGGCCAGTTGTGAACTTATCCCTATGGTGATGGCTTCTGCATATATGAAGAAGAGGATTTCCCTTCCATTGTAGGTGTCCACCATGGTTTTTATCCCCTCATATATATATTCGACTATGTCTCTCCATAAAATTAGGGTGAACATAGAGAAACAGTATTGGTCCTAGGGGGGAAACCTTTTGATCCTCCATGGGGTAGGGAGAACCTTATTTTGGCCTTGATTGTACTTTAGTATTGAAAATATTTGGCCTTCTGGGATTCAATTATCTTCTTACATCTATTGGTTTTCACCTCATGCAAGAAGAAAACAGTGACTAAGGATGTTCCCAACATTTGAGTAATGGAAAGAACGCCATTTCCAGTCAAATCCTTTTGAAGAGAGGCCATGAAAAACAACCTTTCTAAATCCCAATTTCAGGGTTTCTAAATTGCAAAATCAAGGTTTCTAAAGCCCAAAAAGTGCCAAGTTTAGGCATGTACGAAATCCATTATTGGTTCTTTTGGAACTCATTTTTGCACTTTATGAACCTGCTTTTGCACTTTTTAAATCAGTTTTTTGCACTTATAAACGTTAGCTTTTTACTTTCTTAAACTATTTTTGCACCTTTTTTAATCGTATTTTTAGTTTTCAATTAGAATTTTGCACTTATTGAATCAGATTTTTAACTTGTTATATTCAATATTTCATACTTAATTTTAAATCACATTCCAAACATAACAAAGCATAGAAAAATATGAAAACACTCCCAACGAAAAAACATTTTCAAACTTATAACTATATTATCAACTAGCATAGATCCATCTTAAATCCGTATCTATCAAGAGGGATCCAATTTCTTGAGGTGTATTTCTTTTTTGAAATTTAAACTCAAGAAATTTGATCTATCTTGATTGATAGATCCAGGTTTAAGTTTTAAGTTTTTATTTTATAAACGAACATCTATTTTTTAATTACTTTTCATAGTATTTTATTTTATGAATCAGCATGGATTTTTTTTAAATACATTCCATAATTTTTTATTTTATGAGCCGAAATGAATTTTTTAATTATTTTGTTAGTAACAAACGTAACGTTACATCACACACGTTACAACATCTCCCCCATACTGGGCTATAGAGCACCTCGTTTCACTCGGTGCAAAAATAATAATAAAACTATATTCTTTAATGAACTAGTTCCATACTTTTTACAACATGCCTCACATCACTAACACCATTGAGTTGTAGCAAGCAAGGCCACAATTTATCCATCATAATTATTTCATTTTTATTATCACGGGTATATCCTTTAACAATAAGTGTGTTTTCATCATCGTTGAAGATATGTTTTTCCTTGGAATCATCTACAATAACTGTGTTTGTAGCATCATAAGTGCCCATTAAGTTTTTCCAAACTTTATCTAGGGATTTCAAATAAACATGTGGATTTTCAAAGTCAACATGACCCTTTCTTGGTATTTTGTCACAGTCCTCTTGTGTTAGAATGAATTTAAATATCTGGTGTTCAAATACATTATTGTCGAATATATCAGGCCAAAAATCATCTACATTTTTTCACTGCATGGATGTCCACAAACCAACCTCAAAAATGTTTAGTCACTTTTCAAGAAATTCAAAAAATCAGGCCCCATGACATAGTATATCTGTGTTCTTGTAATGATATCCGTTTTTCTTGGGAATGCCTTTTTCTACAAAGAGCTTTTATGAAGTGCATGTGCCAACACTCCGTTGATATCAAATATTATCAAGCATTTATATAATAATATTGTATCTACAAACAAAGAAAATCAATACAGAAATCCTGTTAATATTTAAATTATTACATATCTCTGTTTGTATATAGCAAAATTAATAAGTATTAATAGTTGCGAATATGACTAATAATTTTAGAAAAACACATGATCACTTGCATAGTTCTCTTCTTATCTTTTATGTCCAATAATGAATTAAAAAAAAATTTGTATATGTGTGTCTTTCATAGGAAACATTTAAGGTTGGTTATATTGCAATATAGAAGAATCCATTAGAAGAGGATAAAAGGAAAAATAATATAAAACTGCCGACTATCCCTCTGCAATAGTTACTCTACACCCAACACCAATAACTTATTCTTAGTTGATCATGTGATTGCTTACAAATGTGATAACTATATTTGTAACCACAACAACAATATACAAGGCCCCATTAAATTTACAAGCATGTAGATTATAACCACGTAGATAGTAGCTAGGTGATTATGGTGCTCAAAATTCCATATCAATAATACTAGCATAGATCCATCTTAAACCCAAATCTATTAAGCATCGAGAGAGATCCAATTTATTGAGGTGTAATTTTGTATCTTAATTTTTTTACACATAAAGAAATTGGATCCCTCTCAGTGCTTAATAGATCCGGGTTTAAGATGGATCTATGTTGGTTTTAATTTTTTTATTATGAGCCGACATTAAATTTTAATTACATTTTGCACCGAAAGGAGAGACGTGCTCTACAACCCAGTATGGGGGAGATGTTGTCACGTAAGGTAACATAACGTAGTGTAATGCTACATTACCAAAAATAAAAAGTAATTAAAAAAATTCATGTTGTCTCATAAAATAAAAAATTATGAAAAGTAATTAAAAAAATCCATGTTGGCCTATAAAATAGAAAATTAAAACTTAAACCCAGATCTATCAAGTAAGAGAGGGATCAAATCTCTTAAGTTTAAGATATAATAAAAAAAATTACACCTCAAGAAATTGGATCCCTCTTTTTGCTTCATAGATCTAGGTTTAAGATAGATCTATCTCGGTTATCTTTGATAAGTTATGAGCCGACATAATAACGTTATGTTACGTAAAGTGACAAACATGGAAAATGTGACAACATCTCCCCCATACTAGTTTGTAAGCACCTTGCTACTCTCGGTGCAATTAAAATATTACAAAGTAAAAAAAATCAATAATAAAGTGACACAAACATATAATTAATTTTTGAAATATATGCGGGAATAGTAAGATGTCTATTACATTTTTTTCTAAATTATTAATGTACAAAGGAATGGTCTAATATTATACATTACATAAAATTTGGAAACAACCTGCCAAACACTTCCCACCAAAAATTTTTCTTCTTCGGAAGATAAATCGTAAGGTTTAACGAAAATGAAATATTCATCAGGATTTCCTTGTATATGTGCACCTTCCAAGATAATCATAGCTATACATTCCACTAGAAATTCATTTCCAAAATGACGACACATAGTTTGCACATATTTGAGGATTATAAATATAAATATAAACCCTTATCACTAGAAATTTGTTTCAATATAAATATTTGGAGATGTAAAGTAAACCCTTGGAAACATTTGACCATTAAAAACCATACAACCAACCAAGGGGAATTGAATAAAAATTTCCTCCTTTAAATTCTTTGGTGTATGGGAAAAGCCTAGAAAAACATTGTTTTTATGATCCGTGCCATCAATTATCAAACCCAGATATCTATGTGGAGCATCATAACACTTCTTGTGATTTTTTTACAACTTATGTCGTTCATTTCATTGTTGATTGCTAACTCCTTGAAGTGCTTTAATAATGAAATCTACAAATAAAATAAAATGAAAATATTGATAACATGTTTTCATAATAGATAATTAACCAATTCTAACAAATAATTTTGTAGAAGTACCTCTTTCTATTCCTTCTTATTTATCGCCCATAAAATGAAAATATTGATAGCGTGTTTTGATAATAGATAATTATCCAATTCTAACGAATAATTTTATAGACGTACCTATTTCTAACAAATATTTGTTTATTCTTTCTAACAAATAAATAAAGAATAATTTTGCAGTCCTACTGTATTCTAACATTAGGGGTATAGGTTTACGATTCATAGCAATTTAGAATTTTAAGGGATAGAGGTTGGAATATTGATGTTATAGAGGTTAGGTGTTAGTGGTTATATATGCTAGGGGTTAGAATAATAGTTATATTGGTTAGGTGTTTCATAATATAAAGGTTTTGAGATATGACTCATAGAGGTTCTAGGTTTCGGGGTTTTAAGAGCACGAAGTTAAGGGTTGTAGATATTCTAGTGGTTAAAGGTTAAGCATGTTACTTGTTATAAGCTTTAGTTTTGTTTAAGGTTTTAGTTATTAAGAGTTATGAGTTATTTCATTTAGTGGTTGTGGTGTTAAGGTTTATAGGAGTTAGATGTTAGTGGTTAGAAGGTTTATATTAAACATACCAATTAGAAGAGTTATGCGGCTGAGGATTTATGGGTTTTGTGGTTTATGTATTATCATAATTTTTTAGGTTAGCTATAGATAAGGGTTAGGGGATTGTAGTTAGGGGTCATAAGGGATATACATGAGCGTTATTAGCTAGGATTTATTGAAGCTATTGTTTGGAGGTGTCAAGTGTTCCAAGATATAGTTATATGCTATTGATTTTAGGGTGTTTAGATGGTTTATTCATTAAAGGTTATAAGGGTTCAACATAAGGGTTAAGTTTAAGGGATTCGTAGGGTTAAGTGTTTGGTGTTATATGTTATAAGTTATATATTTTATGGGATATAGGGATGAGATTTATAATGATTAGTGGTTTTGGGCTAAGTGACTATAATGTTAGGAGTCATATAGGTTAAATCTTATATTCCTTGAGGGTAATTGATTTTAGGGGTTGTAGGAATTATAGGAGTTATCAATTATTCATTATAGATTTTTTTAATTTAAGATTTAAGTGTTTAAGTATTATGGATTTTAGGGGTTGTGAGGTATATGTGATATAGGGTAATTAAGGTTTTATAAGGTTTAGGGGTTATTGTAATTAGTTCTTATTTGATTCAAGGGTTTTTAGATTTAAGCATTGTAGATTATAGGGGATATGGGTTAAGCATTGAATGCCATAATAATAAGAGTTGGGTTTAATCAGGATTCAGTTTGGAGATCATAGGGTTTGTAAAGATTGAGAATTATAATGATTATAAATATTTGGATTTAGGGACAATAATATGGATTAAGTCATATAATGTTAAAATTTTAAGTGAAATATAATAAGAAATGAATATATTTTTTGAGTATTAAAGGAACACATGCTAGTTCTTAGGATGTTTTTATAGAGTGCCTACAAAGAGGTCTCTCATTAGACAATTTTTAAAAACCTTGTGCATACATTATCAAAGGACCACCCAAGAGGAATCATAAGAATGGTCATTAGTTTACCTATTCAAGAGATGGATCCTACAACAAACAATTGTGGGTCGAGCACAATGATTTAGGTCAAATTCACATGAGTTGAAACTCAAATTCCTCACCACTTCCTTCTAGTTACAAGATGAAATCCCTCTCCTATAAGAGTGGTTTCCATTAAAACCTATGTAACCACTACTTTAGTATGGGTGGATTCCCACACTTCCACAATTTATCTAGTGATTGACTCTTGTGTTAGAATAACTTTCATGGTATTGACAGTTCTAACTAAAGGGAATTCTATATCCTTATAACCACCACTATAAAATCCAAAAATATACCATCTCTTTAGGATGGATCTATAATGTTTTAGCAAACCAAGGGTGCATGAATCTTTCACTCAAGATGATATTATGTGATATCCTTTTAGATGTTGTTTCCCTTGTTAATTATAACACATGCACATGAGACAAATACAACTTAGGGGCTGGTGTAAGGTAATGCTACCTAATTATGGCATGGTAGTTGCAATGAAAACCTAGAAAATAGAAATATCATCACTAAAAATAACTATTAGAGGCAACTACGGAAACATTTTAGAACACACTATAAAACTATGAAACATATATAATGTAATATATATAGAACAGAGTGTACCTTTCAGAAGATATAATGTTTATCTTATGGAAAATTAGTATAAATCCAAGAAAATGGTGTTCTCCTAAGATTGGTATGTTACTTTTTTTCTAAAACATGATGCACATGTTTACATTAGTCCCCATGTTTGGTATTTAAGCAATGAAATTTTTGAAAAACAAATTGCAGGACTTGTAGATAACAGGCGATTCTTGTGTGACACTATTTTTTCCATAATTTTTAATGTTAATTTTATATGTTTTAAATAATAAATTCAATGAATCCCTAGAATGATAAGGTGGATCTTTAGGCACCTCTATAAGGGTCTTAACACAATCAATGAACTTGTTTTCCTTTTTAGTGTGTAGATGTTCGTTTGTACTTGTGCGGGTTTTTTTGTTTTCAAAATAGGTGAACCAACCAAAAGTTATAATATTTGAGCATTTATAGATCTAGGTGGAAAATATAACAAGATATGATGATTAAATCAAGCATGAATAGTTTTCAATAATTAACATGAACCATTACACAGTAACGTTGAAGAGAAGAGAGACAATGATTGTATTATCAGAGTTATTGAATGAATGAAATATATAGAGGAACAATTCGAATTGGGTTAAGGAGAAACTCGAATTTTCCATGCCATGCAAAGAGGTTTCATGTTATGAAAAGAGGGATATCCAGGATTAACTGAGAGCAAATTACCCTAATTAGCCATGCACGCACTCCTAAACTGAGTTTAACTTATTAAGGAAATTACTAATCACTCAATTTAAATGAATAATGCATGTAGTTTCCTAAAATCACTCAAAAGAATGCGCTACTTGACCAAATAGGGTGCTAATGAGTGTTTGTGGTAGTTGGATGTCATTTATGAATTAGTTAGTGGATTAACTTAATTCTTAACTAAGACACACTCCTTAAATCATGGAGAAAATCCCCTAAATTAGGGAATGTGTCCCGAAACTAAGGTTTTGTCTCATGGGTGATCTAGGAGGTTTTTTTGGGTGTGGTTTGTCCCATTATACTCATCAACACGTGCTATAGGAGGGTTATCTACTCTAACACCCCCCCCCCCCCATAAGATTAACCAGGAAAAAAAATAAGTAAAAAGAAATGGATCCTGATAATTTGTAGCCATATTAGGTACTCATGCAAAAAAAAAATGATTCTCTATAAAATTGGGAAAGAGGGAAAAAAATCAGTGGGAACCCCCCCCCCCCCCCATAAAAGAGAATGTGAAAAGAATGTGAGAAGAAGGTTTTAGGGATCCTCCTTCATAATTTATTTGACTCCCAATGAAGCTCGCAACTGGATGAATAACTTGCCAACAAATACTTGGTAAACATATATGCAATCTACTGAGAGGAAGGGAAGAATTGTAAATATAGGATCCCATCATAGATCAATCCTCTGATATAGTGCATATGGATTTCTATGTGCTTGGTCCATTGGCATTGAAAAATATCTCTTAAAATCTAAATGGATCCCTATTTGTCACAAAATATGATGGTAGGTCTGTGAAACTCTATTCCAAACTCAATGAGAATATGGTGTAACCAAATGGCTTATGTTGCAACATTTATTGCTCCTCTGTACTCTGTTTTCGTTGTTGATAGAGAAATAGTGGCTTGTATTTTACTTGACCAAAAAATAGGTTGCGATCCCAAACTAAAGAAGTAACCAGAGGTAGAGTTGCGGCATGTTCCATCACCATCCCAATCAAAATCTATGTATCCAACTAAGTCAAATTTGCAAGCAGCATCATAGTGGATTCCATAATTATATGTTCCCTTTGCATAATGGAGTATTCTTTTGGAAACCTTCTAATGCAACTCATGTGGTTCTTGCATGTATCTAGAGATTTCCCAACTGCAAAAGAGATATATGTTTGACTATATGTAAGATAAATAAGTATCCCAACTAACTATCTATACAGGGTACAATCAACCTACGGTGTAGTCCCTCCATATTCTAGTTGGACTCCAGAAAGAAAGGGAAATGGAGCAAGATTGAAATCATTCATTTTGAATCGAGTGATGATATATTTGGCATACTTAGACTATGTTAAGGTGACCCCAAAATATGATTGGGTGATTTGGAGTCCAAGAAATAATTGTAACAGTCCTAAGTTAGTCATGAAAAATATGTCATGCAAGGAATATTCAAACCATGCAATGGAGCTCCCAGTAATGAGGAGATCATCCACATATAGTACAATAAGTAAGCGAGATATGTGTTATCGAATCATATACACATTTGGATATGAATTACATCTTGATAAATTTTTGGACAGAAGAAAAGAATCCATTTTTGTATACCAAGCTTGAGGAGCTTGTTTCAATCCATATAAAGATTTCTTTAATTTGCATACCAAAGATGAATTTTGAATGTACCCTGGTGGTTTCTCCATGTAGATATATTCTTCAAGGTCCCCATGAAGAAAGGAACTCTTCACATCCACATGGTGTATATCCCATTTTTGTGTAGTTTCTATGACAAGAACAAGTCAAATTGAATCCATCTTTACAGCTGGAGAAAATGTTTCTATGTAGTCAATGCCATGTATCTGAGAGAATCCTTTGGATACCAATATTTATTTGTACTTGTTGATAGTTCCATTGGATACCATTTTGGTTTTATAGATACATTTTCATCGAATCAATTTTCTCTCTTTTGGAAGAGGTACCAAATCCCAAGTTTTGTTGTCCATGAATGACTGATTTTTTTCATTCGTGGAAGCCTCCCAATGAGGATTGTTGGAGGATTCCCCATGGGTGAGGCCACCATGTGGAAATTAGTGGGTATAAATGGCTCTATGGCTTCAAGAGTGTGAGTGGTAGCATAAAACTCAGAACAAATTCTTCAAGTATAGGCAGGATCACCCACTAGTTCACCAACTACTTTTAGTGTTTGTTTTTCCCAAAGAGGCTGAATTATTTGGTCTGCAACACACTCATTTGTAGAAATATCATCATCATATGTATGAGAATATTAAGATGTATCTAAATCATGTCCTAAGTGTGTGATTGAAGATATATTTTTGAATAAAGAAGGTAGACGCGAAACATCTTGAAACTACCCATCTTTTTGTAAAATATCACCTTTTCCACATACCTTGATTGGAGTATTCTTTCCCATGATTACCTATTGGATAGAGGATGGATGCAAGGAGTTGAACATGTCTTTTGATGAATCCATATGATTTGAAGCTTCAAAATCTAGGATCCAAGAGGATTATTTTGAAGTTGAAGTTGTTATGAGTGCATGTCCCCTTTAAGGAGGGGGTCTTGAAATGCATACTTTGTCTTCATTTTCTTCAAAGATTTTCTTAACCCTAAAATTTTATTGTTTATGAGGTACCTTTTGTAATAGGTATATATGGGCAGCTCCTTCCCTTGTTTGTCATAAAAACCTTGGAACTTTTCTCCTTCTTTCCTTTGTATGAGGGCTTATGCTGAGTGGTTTTTTTCTTGTCTTCATTTGCTACAAGTGCATGAGAATTTGAGGAAATTTGTAGGCCCATTTGAGAAATCTTATCTTGTTCTTGAATAAGAGAGGAAACAAAGACATATAGAGAAGGCATCGTGAAGAATGCTCTAAGTTCTAATCTAGTAGATTGAAATGAAGAAACAAAAGTGTTGAATTTAGGACCCAATTTAGAAAGGATAGAGAGTACCATTTGAGTGTCTTCTTTGGTGATGTTTCACATATTGAGCTGAAATAGTATATATGTGAATTTTGAAAAGAACTCTTGTACTAAATTGATCTTGGTTTCAGATGCATTAACTCTACCTCTAAAACATGACCCCTCATCTCATCTTATGTACCAAAGAGTTTGGATAGGGAGCTCCATATTTCATTGGGGGTATTATTGTCTTGAATATGGTAGAGTAGGTTACGGGATACTTGGATTTCTCAACAAGAGAAATTGGTTCCAACTCATTTCTCGTGGTCATTCAATACAGGCCCTTCTTTCTTAATAACATCTCCAATCTTGGATTCCATTCAAAGTAATTTGAGGGGGCTAGTAGCTGATCATAAGGTAATCTATGGCTACAAGAAAATTCTTTGATGGATGCAAAACCTTATGTAATGTCTACAACAAACTTGCTTCCTTAGTGGAGCCAAAGGAGCCTCCCTCAAACTGAAAAAGTGGTGGTTTTAAAAAACCTTTTTTAAAGAAAAGGGCCTCTTTTGGTGGCTTCAAAAGCCTTTTTTGGTAGCTGCAAATCTTTTTTGGTGGCGCCAAAAGCATCCTTTGTGGCTGCAAAATCCCTTCTCAACCTATAAAAGCTTGATAAACAATATTAGCATACTAGATAATTTAGCACCCCCTAGCTCTAATACTGTATAAGATTTGAGAATTCATAGATCTAGGTGCAAAAGATAATAAGGTATGATGATTAAATCAAGCATGAACAATTGTGCAATAATTAACATGAACCATTACACAGTAACCTTGAAGAGAAGAAATACAATTATCGTATTATCAGAGTGACTAAATGAAAGAAAGATGTTACAATATATATAGGAACAATTCGAATTAGGTTAAGGAGAAAATTGAACTATCTATAACATGAAAAGAGGGTTCATGATATGCACGGAGGGCTAGTCAGGAATAAATTAGAGTAGATAACCCTAATTAGTCATGCATGCACTCATAAACTGAGTTTAATTGATTAAGGAACTCATTGTTCACTCAGTTAAACTAAATAATGCATGCAGTTTCCTAAAATCACTCAAAAGAGGGCGCTACTTGACCAACTGGGGTGCTAATGAGTGTTTGGGGTAGTTGGGTGTTAGTTAGGACTTATTTAGTGGAGTAACTTAAGTCTTAACTGAGACACACTCCTTAAAGCATGGAGAAAATCCCCCAAATTAGGTCATGTTCCCCCCAAATCAGAGAAGATGCCCCCAAAACTAGGGTTTTTTCTCATGGATGATTCAAGTGGTGTGTTGGGGTGTGGTTTGTCCCATTAGACTCATCAACACATGAAGTAGGAGGTTTATTTACTCTAACAAAAGTTACAAAGAAAATAAGAGACCTATGTTTTTTAGAAATTTGGCATATGACTAAATAAAAATAAATAAAAAATACAAAAAAATATTTTATTTCGCATATGTGTGTGTGTGTGTGTGTGTGTGTGTGTGTGTGTGTGGAATTTTCACACAAAACTCTATAAGTCCTTGAAATTTCATTAGCAACAAACACTAGATCATAAGTAGATTCGATGTTGAAAAACATGGAAATAAAAAAATGGATAAGTTTTGTTATTTGTAGGTGGAACCTATAGAGTTGAAAAAATGAACCTAAAATCAAAGTTGATAACTCATCCACCACATAGATTAAAAAATTAGATTGTGATATTTTTTTCTAAATTAGGAATGTGAACTACACGCATTATTAACACATTCATGTTATTATTCAAAAAACGGTGTGCATGCATGATTAACATGCAATGTTATTAACCTGCATGTGTTAAAAAACAAATACATTATATCTCCTCATTAGGTTCCAAGTTATTTTTCTATGTCTATGCACCCTAGCTTGAAATGGTTGATATACTCACACCCGTATGTGATTTATCTCCTGGATGCCATCCTTCAATGTGATTATGGGTGATTTAAATGAACAAATCCATCTATAATATTAATAATATAGTAGAAAGGATTTCCACTCTTGTTCCATCAACAGAAAAGTAGAGGCCCTTTGAGGCCCACTCCTCTCTCTCTCTCTCTCTCTCTCTCTCTCTCTCTCTCTCTCTCTCTAAACCTTACTAAGCCCCTCTCTCTCACTCTCACTCTCCCTTAATCCTCCAACTACCCCTAACCCACACCCCTCTCTCTCTCCCCCAACCCTCCCCCCCTCTCTCTCCCTCTGTAAACCATCACCTACCCCACACCCATAACCACCCCCCTCTCTCTTCTACTCCCCCTACCTCTCTCTCTCTCTCTCTCTCTCTCTCTCTCTCTCTCTCTCTCTCTCCTACCCCCCTCCCCCTAACCACCACACCACCTCGATCTCTCCCCCAACACACCCTCTCATACTCTATCTCATAATCCCCGCCCCCTCCCCCTAACCCCCTCTCTCACTCTCTATCTCTTCACTACTCATCCACCTACCCTAATCCCCACCCCTATCTCTCTTCGTCAACCCCCTAACACCCCCCTCTCTCTCTCAAGAACTAACCCCATATTTCTCTCTCTCTCTCTCTCTCTCTCTCTCTAACAACCAATGTCACTCTCTTTCCTAATCCCCCTCCCCCTATAGCTAACCACCACATCCCCTAACCATTACTAACCCACTCTCTCACTCTTTATCTCTTCCCTACTCCTCGACCTACCCCTAACCCCAACCCTCTCTCTCTTCCAACCCAATAACACCCCTCCTCTTTCTCTACCCCTAACCCCCACTCCCCCCCTCTCTAAACCCCATATACCCCGTTTAGCACTAACCAAACCTCTCTCTATCTCTCTCTTACTCCCTCATCCCCCCCCTCTCTATCTCTCTCTTACTCCCTCATCCCTCCCCCCCCTCTCTCTCTCTCTCTCTACACCTAACCACCCCCCCACCCATCTTTCCCTCATAATATCCCCCCCCCACAACTAACCACCCCTATCTCTCTCCACCCCCTACTTATCCCCCTACCTCTCTCTCTCTCTCTCTCTCCTAATCACCCTCCCACTACCACTAACCACCCTCTCTCTCTCTCGCTTCCCCTACCCATAATCCTCTTTCTCTCTCTACCATTGAACCCCCTTTCTCTCTCCCTATATCCTTCCTCCTACTACCACTAACTACTTCCCCCCCACTCTCTCTTCATTTATCTCTCTAACCCCCTCCTAATACCCTACCTCTAACTACCCCCTATCCCCTTTACCCCTAACCATCCCCCTCTCTATCTCTCTCTTAATCCCCCAACCCTCCTCTCTCCATCTCTCCTAATCCCCACCACTCCTCTCTCTCTCTCTCTCTCTATCTATCTATCTCCACTACTCCCCTACCCCTAACCACCCCCTCCCCTCTCTCCCTCCTAATCCTCCTCTGCCTCTACATCTAACTACCACCTATCTCTCTCTCCACCCCCTACTTCTACCCCCCACCGTTAACCTCCCTCTCTCTCTCTCTCTCTCTCTCTACCCCCCCTCTCCCTCTCCTTATCCCCATTCCTAACCCTATACCCCTCTCTCCTACTCCACCTACCCCTGAACCCCCACTCTCTCTCTCTCTGCCCCCTTATACTCCTCCCCTACCACTAACCTTAGCTCTATCTCTTTCTCTCTCCCCCCCCCCCCCCCGCAACCCCCCTCCCCCTAACCACCACACCAGCTCTCTCTCTCACCTACTTCCCCTACCCCTAACCCCCCTCTCTCACTATTTATCTCTTCACTACTCATCCACCTACCCTAATCCCCACCCCTATCTCTCTCTCCACCAACCCCCTAACACCTCCCCCTCTCTCTCTAACCACCACACCTCTCTCTCTCTCTCTCTCTCTCTCTCTCTCTCTCTCTCTCTCTCTCTCTCTCTTTCTCTCTCTCTCGTGCTCGCTCCTTAACCCCCCTAACCCTAACCATATCCCCACCAATATCATTCTCTCTCCTACTCCCCGTACCCCTATGTCATGTCCCCAAATTTTTCATTGGGTCACAATGGCCTAAGCCACTTGGCCATATTCATGATAGTTTGTCAAATTGATGCTAAGGGTCAAATAATTGTCAAGAATGATTTCCAAGTTACTAATAATGTAAAATTAGATCCAAATGGACAAGGTGGATCACATTAAGAGAAAATTCCCAATTGAAAGTTTGTAATATACCCATCCAAATGAACTGTCATGGAGGAAAATTACTAGTTCCCTAGATTGGGGGTGGAAGCATTAAAAGTTGGAATAAGGGAGCTACAAGACCCAAAATGACCTTAGACTTACAAATTCACATTAAATGGGTCAAATAAATAATAATAGAAAGAAAATAAGGTGGCATTGGATCATGAGGGCACATAAGAGGTTGTGGGACCCACATGTGGCAAGATTTCCCACTACACTTGGCATTATTCTCTCACCAATTCGAGTTCAATATGAAGGGTAATATACTTGGCATATTTGAAGAGGTATTACTCATGGCATGAATCATTTAATTTCAAATTGGAGTGGAAGAGTAACTCCCATGGAAGAGGAAGCGGCATCTTAGAAGAATTGTGACACTTGGAGCTAGATTCTCTAACTCTTATGACAAAAATGATGCAGATTCTATGACACTCATGAAAAAGTTCAGACCTGATTGCTGACGTCTAACATATATGACATGTCAGAGCTAAAATTATCCTCCAATAGGTGCACAAGGGGAGTTATGGCAGCCAATATTCCCCCATTCAAATTGATGGAAGAGGAGAGCTAGGAAAAGTTGGACAAGTGGCATTCATGGGAATCTCTTCCTAATTCGATTTGGGATGAGTCTCTTGGAGGGAATTCAAGATAAGGAGGCCTTGGGAGGTTAATAAAAGAGAAGAATAAATAAGGAGAGCATCTTTTGATCGTTTATCATTTTGGAAAAAACTGGAGAGCTTAGCTTATCCTTGCAAGGTGGATGCTTATCCTTCTTGCCTTCGAACCAATTTCGAGGATAAAAGATTCCCATCCTAGTTGGTTGATGGAGTGGCCATTCACAACTCTCAAAAGAGATTCATGGATATTTTTTGATGCAGGTTCAGACCCCAATTGAGTTTGAGTTCATCTTCTCTCATTCTTCTCTATGCCTATTCTACTATCTTTCTCTCAATGCCATCTAAATGTGCAAGGGCGCACTTGTTGTTGCATATAGTTAGTGAAGGACTATTATTTTGACTTCATGGACATGTTATTTTCTATATATATTTGTAATAATCATATCATGAGATCCATAACTCGAAACATTATGTATTTCAAGTCATATTTATATTCAAGGAGGAGATTCGAGCCATTTTCCCCATAGCTTTTGCATAGCGCACTTGTTGTTGCATATAGTTATTGAAGGACTGTTATTTCGACTTTATGGACATGTTAGATGCTATATATCGCTTTAATAATCATATCATGAGAGCCACATCTCGAAAACATTATGTATTTCAAGTGATATTTACATTCAAGGAAGAGATTCGAGCCATTTTCCCCATAGCATTTGCATAGTGATTTTGGAATGATATTGTACATGTTTTATATCATAGTTTTTTGAGTTATTTATCATGTTATGAGCTTCATATGAAGTTACCTTGATGGTACAAATGATGTGTACAGACCTCTGAATTGTTACTATGGTTTATGAAGAAATTTGAGACTCCTTGCCCACCAATTTCACCTCAAAAACTAGACTCTAGAAGTTGTTGTTCATTAGGATTCCTATTCAACCCTAAAACCAAAACTAATTCTGCACATATATTTTTCCTAATGTCCTCTAACAGATCCAAGTCTCAGACCAAGACCTAGGGGGGATCTCCACTTCTCAAATTAACTACTCTTGTTCTGAAAATTATTCACATGCAATTTGTAGACAATGGATGGGTATATCAGTTGTTTGTATTTCTTATCGGTGTGTTAATATTTACTATTCCCCATCAATACCTTCCTCCCCAAATTCTAAATCATTTGGAGGTGTTTGAAACCATTTGTAAACAAAACCCTAGAGTCAAAACAAGGTGAATCCAAGGAATTTCCTTTGAAGGGACATTACAGTGGTATCAGAGCATGGTCCTTACACCTGTGTATTAATATCATACATTTCATAATAATTTTCAGCCATGTCTTACTATTATGATGACTCCTGGAGAGAGAAAAGTGGGTGAAAGCAGAACGTAATGTAAAAAGTATATTTGATAAAATGTAGAAGATGATTACAACAATCGTGCCCCGGGTAATTTATACCCTAAATGGGGAAGAGAGGTGACTTGAGGTGACTTTTCAAGTCACCTCTTAGTTTAATTACATTAATTTACTAAAATTAACCTAGCTTAGTATTTTAAAATTAGCATTTGTAACATTGCCTTCTTCTTTTTAAAATGCTTTGTCCTCAAAGCAGGGTAATGATGGATATTGCTGAACGAATTTCTCGGTTTCCCATGATGCGTCTTCTTCTGGGCAAATCTTCCATTTAATGAGGTATTCCCTTGATCCTTCTAGTGCGTAATTTCCATTCTCTGATGTTGATGATAGCTTCTAGTTCTAAGATAAGTTTCCCTTCTTCGTCAAGAGCGGGAAGTGTTATTTGAATGGATTGATGCTGACCCAACAATTTTTTAAAATTTGAGACATGAAAGACGTTGTGAATTCGACTCGAATCGGGTAACTTCAATTCGTATGCTACCGGGCTAATTTTTCTGACAATTTGCTAGGGTCCATAGAACTTGGGTGCCAATTTGTTTTTTCCTTGTTGTTTTAGCGACAATTGTTTGTATGGTTGAAGCCTTACAAATACCCAATCTGCTAATTCAAACTCTCTTTCTGTTCTATGTTGATCTGCTTGCTACTTCATACAATTTGTGCCATAGATAAATTATCCTCCAGTACTTGCATTACTCGTTGATTTTCTTCAAGTTGACTTTTTACTGCGGGTACTTTTGCATTACCTTGAACGAATTCCTTCCATCTGGGCAGCTCATAACTATACAATGCTTGAAAGGGTGTCATCTTAGTTGACATGTGATAGGTAGTGTTATACCACCATTCAACAAGGTGTAACCATTTGTTCTGTTTGTCAGTGACGAAACTATGAAGATACGCTTCCAGACATTTGTTGACAACTTCTGTTTTCCCATCTGTCTATGGATGATAAGCTGAACTCATGTTAAGAGTGATCCCAATTTGTTTGCATAATTCCTTCCAAAAATTGCTTGTGAATTTGGCATCTCTATCGCTAACGATAATTCTTGGGAATCCATGTAATTTGTAAATATTTTTACAAAATACTTCCGCGATTTGTTTAACGGAATCAGTTTTCTTGATACCCATAAAATGTGCATATTTCGTTAATCGGTCCACTACCACGAAGATTTTTTCCTTACTATCAAATAGGGGTAACCCTTCAATAAAATCCATAGAGATTTCCTCCCACTTTTGCTTCGGAATGTTTAGTGGGTGGAGTAGCCTTGGAGTCATCACGTTTTTGCTTTTATTCCTTTGACATTTGTCGCATTCGGCTACATATTTTTGAATGTCTTTATGCATTCCTTTCCAATAGAACGATTGTATGGGATTGTAATATGTCTTGAAAAATCCTACATGTCCTGCGGTGGGTGAATCGTGAGCTTCTATCATCACCTTAGTTTTAAACCTTGATGTTGGGTTTAAATAGATCCTTTCTTTGTACCACAAGATGTCGTTTCGCCACTCGAATTTTGGACCTCTATTCGGATCTTCGATTAAGGCGCAAGTGTTTGGGTCTTTAGCATATTCTTTTTGTATTTCGTCCAACCACTCTGGAATAACAATTGAAATTGCATATGTCTGGGCTTCATCCTTCCTAGATAGAGCATCAACGGCTATATTGTCTTTCCCTTTTTTATGTAATATCTCCAGATCAAAAGTAGCAATTTTTTCTATCCACTTCTGTTGTTCTGTTGACAATGTCTTTTGTTGAAGGAGATATTGAAGACTGTTATGGTATGTTCTTATCAATATTTTTCTCCCTAAAAGGTATGGTCGCCATTTTATTAAGGCATGTATAATGGCCAGTATCTCTTTATCGTAAGTGGACCTCAACTTTCTCTCTTATTGAGCTTTCTACTTTCGAATGCTATTGGGTGACCTTCTTGCATCAAAACTGCTCCTAGTCCGAAACCTGAGGCATCGCATTCAACTGCAAAAGGTTTTGTGAAGTCATGCGTGGCTAATACAGGTGTTGAAGACATCATGCATTTTAATGTTTCAAAACATTTTTCTGTTTCACTATTCCATTGGAAGGAATTCTTCTTCAATAAATTTGTGAGAGGGGTTGTTTTATGGGCGTAATATTTTACAAATCTTCGATAGTATCCTGTTAGGCCTAGGAATCCCCTTAGTTTTGATTAGTTATTGGGTTTCGGCCTTTCCACGATTGCCTTGATTTTACTTGGATCAACTTTAACTCCTTCCTTCGATATCTTATGGCCCAGGTAGTCCACTTCCTCTTTTCCAAAGGTGCACTTAGACCTTTTTGCATAGAATTGGTTTTCTTCCAAAATGGTAAGTACTTGACTTAAGTGTTCTAGATGCTCCTTCCATGTTTTGCTATATCTGAGGATGTCATCGAAAAATACTAGTATGAATTTTCTTAAAAATGGATGGAACAATTCGTTCATTGCGGCTTGAAACGTAGATGGAGCGTTAGTCAAACCGAAGGGCATTACTTTGAACTCATAATGGCCTTCATGAGTGCAAAAAGCAGTTTTTGCTATGTCTTCCACTCTAACTTTGATTTGATAATAGCTAGATCGAAGATCCAATTTTGAGAAATACTTGGCCCCACGAAGTTCATCGAGCATCTCATCAATGAACAGAATCGAAAATTTATTTTTGATAGTTATTTTGTTCAGTCCTCTATAATCTATGCATAATCTGAATGAACCATCCTTCTTTCGTACTAACACTACTGGGGGCTGCATACGGGATTCTACTTTTTGAAATGACACCGCATTCTAGAAGATCTTGAGTTAGCCTTTCGATCTCTATTTTATCATGATGTGGATATCTGTATGGTTTGCTATTGACAGGTTTTGACCCTGGTTCAATCTCAATTATGTGTTCAATCTTCCTGTTTGGTGGGAGCTCCATCGGAAGCTCTTGGAACACCTTGTGATGTTTTTGAATTAGATTTTGTATCTCTGGTTGTTTGTCCATATCTCCTTCATATGTTAGAAGCTCCATTTCTTGACATTGAAGTATGTACGCTGGTGCGCCTTTCCGAAGTAGCTTTTCCATCTGATGTGATGTAACTAACTGTGTCGGAGGTGGTTGGAACCCATATAACTTGTATGTCTTCCTAAGTGACTGGAATTCAATAAAATGCTCTTGGTGATTTGTAGAGTATGTACCCAAGGTTCGTAACCATTGTATTCCTAATACTACATCAACTCCTCCCAGCGATACCGCAAAGAAATCTGATTCTAAGTTGTACTCTTGCAATTGTAACTTGACCTTGTGACATTTTTCCATGTTGTCAATCTTCTTGCCATCTGCTACCATAACCTTCATGTTAGGTACCGGAAAGATAAATAGGTTAAATACTTTAGCAAGGTTGACATTAACGAAGTTATGGGTGCTACCACTGTCAATGAGAACTGTGACGTTATTCTTTTTTATATGTCCTTTAATATTCAATGTTTGTGGTTGGGATATTTCGGTAATAGCGGCTAATGAGATTTTTGGGGTGTTGTCCTCGATTTCTATTTGGTAGTCTGGTTGACTATTCATATCATTCTCAATTGGTTCCTCGACTTCCAACTCTGCTTCTTCTGCTTCACAGCCATACAATTTCTTTTGTAAGCATCTGTGCTTAGGATCCCATTTGTCTCCACAGAACTTGCATTTCCCTTCCCTTATTCTTTGGGCCTCTAAACTGGGCTTCGTTCCTTCCCTGAGTTGTGGCGGTGTATATCTTGGATTTCCCGTGTATGTTGATTGGAAGGGCTTCCTTTTGTAGTCGTCCTTATCAAAATTTGTATGAACAGGTTTCTTGAATTTGTTTTCAATGATCCCTTCTTTACGTCGGGATTCCTCCATGATTGAGATGTTATGTAACTCTAGTTCATCACAGATGTGCTGTTTAAGACCGTGTATGTAGGTCTATAAGCGCTGGTCATCGGTTAACTCTAGAACTCGAGTCGACAGCGCTTCCCACTCACAGGTGTACTCATCAACACTGCTTTTCTGTTTTAACCTTGTGATTTTGGAAAAGAAGTCTTTTTCTTCAACGCCTTGGAATCTTTTAATGAGGTCATTCTTGAAACTAACCCAGTTGTGAGAACAGATTCTTGCAGTTTTCTTCCACCATAAGTACCAATTGTAAGCGTTTCCTTCTAGATGCATGGCGGCATATTTAACTTTCGCCTCTTCATAATGGATATTGTGGATGTCTAAGTATTCCTCGGCTTTGTTAACCCACGCTATGCACTGTCGTTCGTCCCCATCATATTTGGGTAGCTCGACTTTCACCCGAATTTGGCGTCCTTGTGTGTATGAGAATGATGACGATATGTTGAAAGGATCTGGTTGCTCCAGTGTTCTGGGAGAGTTGGGTTGCAGATCTTTTGGTACTGGTAATATTTCCAAGATGGCTTTTAAAACTGCCTCATTTTTCTTTTGATTGTCTTGTAGAGTGAGAACAGAATTCTCTATTTGTGATGTGATTTGTGTCCAAGTCGCTACCAAATTGTCACTGGTTTGATCGATCTTTTCCTTGAGTTCCTCATAGTTATTCTTAATCTTCTCATTGATTGAGTCCAATCGGGCATTTAATTCACTCATTGATCTGGTGATTGGTGGAATCTTCTCGGCGCTAAACGTGGATTTATTTTTATTTGTTATACGAAGCCAGCCCGCCGTGATTTTTTTTAACTAATTATAATAATTATTATTATTATTATAATATAGTTTTTTTTATTAATAATAATATTAATATACAATAATATTATTAAATATTATTAATATTAAAGTATTAATATATAAACAAAGGCAGCTGGACGACGTGGAGTTTGATGGGGAAGGCACTGTGGAGGGGGCAGGCCATGGGGAAGCAGCGTGAGGAATTGTAGCGTGACTAGGGGACGACAGGGAGGGAGGAGCAATGGGGTGTTGAGTGAGCAGGAAGAGGAGAAGCGCGGAGTAGGAGTGGACACGGTGTGGGATAATGGCAGGAGATAGCGGTGTGTAGGTGAACGTGGAGGACGAGTGGACGCGGAGGAGGAGTGGATGCGGTGTGCAGGTGAACATGGAGGAGGAGTGGACGTGGTGTGGGAGATGATGGAAGGAAGAGCGTGGAGCAGGAGCAGGCTGGAGGAGCGTGCAGGAGGGAGCAGGGAGTATGTAAGTGGTGGGCAGCGGAATTGGAGTGGTCAGGTGCCGAGAGCCGAGAGAGAGGTGGCAACTAGTGGGGGGGGAGGCGTGAGCATGTGAAGGTTGGTGGCAACGGAGGTGGAGGGTGCAATGTGGTGGGCTGGTGCCGAGAGCCGAGAGGCTCTGATACCAATGGAGAGAGAAAAGTGGGTGAAAGCAAAATGTAATGTAAAAAGTATATTTGATAAAATGTAGGATATGATTACAACAATCATGCCCCGAGTAATTTATACCCTAAATGGGGAAGAGATGTGACTTTTCAAGTCACCTCTTAGTTTAATTACATTAATTTACCAAAATTGACCTAGCTTAATATTTTAAAATTAGCATTTGTAACAAATCCTATGAGTACAATCCTTATGAGCAGTATGAAGATGATTATGAGCAATATGAAGAAGAATGTGAATGGTATGAGGAAGAGGTTCCATCATGAAGCACTTCTTACAATTCCATAAGGAATGAAGGTTATTCTTATGACCCTATTTATGATTGAGATGTATGTGTTGAACCACCAAAGGATAATTATATGAATGAATTAAAAATATTGAGAGTAACATGTAAAACCTTTCCCAACAATATCAGGCATATCTTGATGTGTATAAGGGAGATACACAAAAGGCCATTCATTTTGAAGACTTTTTTTATTGGGTGTTTGAAAATAGGCCCAAAAATGAAGATGTGGATTTAGTGAAGAAAGGTCTATGCCCTTCTTGAAAAATACCTTGGAGAGCAACTCATATATGTTTGGGTGAAAAGGAGGAGCGAAATGAGGAGACCCATGAGCCACTTAGTTATGAAGGTGGTGAAGCAGAAGAAGCATTACATGAAGAGGATCGAAAATCACTCCCAAGTGACTCTGAAAAATATGAAGAAACATCACATGATCATGAAGAAGACTCCATTGAAAATATTGAAGATCACTCTGAGGACACATTCTACTTTGGACTTGAATCAAAGAGCATCTATTGGTGGATGCTTTAACTATGAAGGAGTACCTACTGATGGGTGCTCACACCTCTATGTTGGTGAAATAGAGATCACTTTTGAAAGTGTTGTTTCAATCATAAGTTCCATTATGCATGAAAATGAATACCTTGTAGCAGTTGAAGAAGAACCAAGATCAACTTCCCCATCACCACTTGAGCTTCATGAAGTTGGTCCAAGCAGAAAGTAAAAAGAAGAGGAGGCCCCCCTACAAGAGCCTATTTTTCTTGAAGGGTCATCAAAGATGAATGAAAAGAAGATCCAAGAGACCCTTAGCACAATCCATGACACTAGATCATTGGTGTCAAATTCTTGTTGGATATTTTCTTCATTGAAGGATCCATCCTTCCTTGAAGACATGGAGAAGATTCAAAGAGCAATGTGCAACATCGAAGGTAATGCCATGTCTTTGATTTTTGATAGAAACAATTTGGTTGAGCTTAATGAATGGTTACATGGAGAATACTTGAAGAATAATGAGGATATTCATAAGCTCAAAACGCAAAATGAGCAACTTCTTGATAGGTTTCAAGATACTTGTTCTTCCTCCTATGTTTTAGATTGTCAATTAGTAGATTGCTTGGAGGGTTCTCATGACATGATGGATCATGAGAAACATGGTAACTTGTAGGTGCTTGATGTGTTTGAAGATGAGCTTGATGAGAACCAAGCACTTGTTGTGTTGGAAGAGGAACTTGAGTTGCCTCTTGGAAATGGTTACACAGTTTTTGAAGAAGTGTATGATTCCACTACCTTGGAACCAACCTATGAGGAAATGTTTTCACTTTTGAAGGAGGTGCATGATCCTACCCTTATGGAGCCTTCACATGATGACACTTTTTCATTTTCTGATCATTTGGGTAAGTTGGTTCATTCTCCTACATCCTACACTTCCATATTTTGCAGCATTCATCCTAATGAAGTATGGGTGAAAGGTTTCTTTTTGAAGGTGCCACATGAGGATTATAAAAATCCTATCTCCCCTTTTGAGGATGACATGACTAGAGCACTTTATTTTTTTCATTTGCAGCAGCATCCTTTGTTACTTTATGATGGTACACATCTACATGGATGCACCTATGATGTTCACTTGAATCACTTGAAGGCTCATGATTTTCCTTGCTCCTTGCTCAATTCAATTGATGTTGGAGGAACTTCATCCAATACTTGGGTGAAAAGATATATGATTGAAGAAAATTCTTATTGGAAGCAACATCATTTGTTATTTCTTGATGATGCGCATATACATGGATGCACTTATGATGTTCACTTGAGTCACTTGAAGACTCGTGATTTTCCTTGCTCCTTGCTTAGTTCAATTGATGTTGGAGGAACTTCATCCAATACCTAGGTGAAGAGATATATGATTGGAGAAAATTCTTATTGGAAGCAAAATCCTTTGTTATTTCTTGTTGATACACATATTCATGGATGCACAAATGGTACTTCTGTGATACCCTTGAAGAGTCATTGTTTTCTTTGCTCCCTACTTGGTTCAGATTTTAGTGGAGATTCTTCATTCACTTCTTGGATGAAAGAATACATGGCTAATTATTTTGATGCATCTTACATACTTTTGCAGCATCATTATAGGACATGAGATCCTCACCTATGTCATTGGAGAATATTTGATTGGTCACTTGATGCTTGTATGCACTTGGAAAATTGTGGTCTACTTACTTGGAGGTATGAGCACTTTCATGATTCTTTGATGAGTCACCTCCTTGATGTACATTTTTATTATGTTGTTATCTACTTTGGTGATCTATCTTTTGTACTTATGATGTTTGGAAGAATGCATACAAGGAAATGGGATCCACAAATTCTCTTTCCTAATGGTATGGGTTGGAGAGCACTCCTAATTGTTGGAGTGCAATACAAGCAATGGGACCCTGGGATAATTTTTAGTCTCATTGGTTTCAATTTTTTGGGGAAACAAGTAGTATGGGATATTGAGTCCCCACTTAATAAGGTGATTTTAATCAGAGCAGTGCAGCAGTAAGCATGGTGGTTCCTCTCTAAAATTTTCATGGAATATTGAAGACTCAAAGTTGGGCAACTCAGTGGTAACTTCAAAGAATTATACAGTGGTATCAGAAAAGGTTTCCAAAATATGAAAGATGTAAAGAGTAATTGTGCAAACTTTGTTTTGATGGATTTAATTAATATTTTGGTGTTTAGTGGTGATGTTATAGGGGATATAAATATGAAAAAGAAAATCCCCCTCTCCTTTCTTTTGGAAACACACAATTGTAGTACATGAGTGCCACTACTCAGATTTTTAGAAGGAAAGTTTTGTAAAGAAATCAGGTTCTTCAACATACATGTTTGAAATTGCTTGAGGACAAGCAATATTGGGAGGGAAGGAGTTTTCATGTCCCCAAATTTTTCATTCGGTCACAATGGCCTAAGCCACTTGGCCATATTCATGATAATTTGTCACATTGATGCTAAGGGTCGAATGATTGCCAAGAATGATGTCCAAGTTAGTAATAATGTAAAATTAGATCCAAATGGACAAGGTGGGTCACATTAAGATAAAATTCCCAATTCAATGTTTGTAATATACCCATCCAAATGAACTATCATGGAGGAAAATTAATAGTTCCCTAGGTTGGGGGTGGAAGCATTAAAAGGTGGAATACGGGAGCTACAAGACCCAAAATGACCTTAGACTTAAAAATTCACATTAAATGGGTCAAATAAATAATAATAAAAATAAAATAAGGTGGCATTGGATCATGAGGGCACATAAGAGGTTGTGGGACCCACATGTGGCATGATTCCCCACTACACTTGGCATTATTCTCTCACCAATTCGAGTTCAAGATGAAGGGTAACATACTTGGGGGATTTGAAGAGGTATTATTCATGGCATGAATCATGTAAGGTCGAATTGGAGTGGAAGAGTAACTCCCATGAAAGAGGAAGAGGCATCTTAGAAAAATTGTGACACTTGGAACTAGATTCCCTAACTCCTATGACAACAATCATGAAGATTCTATGAAACTTATGAAAAAGTTTAGACCTGATTGCTGAAATATGACATATATGACATGTCAGGGCTAAAATTATCCTCCAATAGGGTGCACAAGGGGATTATGGCAGCCAAGATTCCCCCATTCGAAATGATGGAAGAGGAGAGCTAGGAAAAGTTGGACAACTAGCATTCATGGGAATCTCTCCCTAATTCGAGTTGGAATGAGTCTCTTGGAGGGAATTCGAGATAAGGAGTCATTGGGAGTTTAATAAAAGAAAAGAATAAATAAGGAGAGTATCTTTTGATCATTTCTCATTTTGGAAAAAATTGGAGAGCCTAGCTTGTCCTTGCAAGGTGGATGCTTTTCCTTCTTGCCTTAGAACCAATTTCGAGGGTGAAAGATTCCCATCCTAATTGGTTGATGGAGAGGCCATTCAGACCTCTCAACAGAGATTCATGGATATTTTTTATGCAGTTTCAAACCCCAACTGAGTTTGATTTCATCTTCTCTCATTCTTCTCTATGCATATTCTACTATCTTTCTCTCAATGTCATGTAAATGTGCAAGGGCGCACTTGTTGTTGCATATAGTTAGTGAAGGAATTTTATTTAGATTTCATGGATATGTTAGCTTCTATATATCTCTGTAATAATCATATCATGAGAGCCATAGCTCAAAACATTATGTATTTCAAGTGATATTTACATTCAAGGAGGAGATTCGAGCCATTTTCCCCATAACTTTTGCATAGCGCACTTGTTGTTGCATATAGTTATTGAATGAATGTTATTTCGACTTCATGGCCATGTTAGATAGTATATATCTCTGTAATAATCATATCATGAGAGCCACAGCTCAAAACATTATGTATTTCAAGCGATATTTACATGCAAGGAAGACATTCGAGCCATTTTCCCCATAGCATTTGCATAGTGATTTTGGAATGATATTGTACCTGTTTTATATCAGATTTTGATGAGTTATTTATCATTTTATGAGCTGAATATGAAGTTAAATTTATGTCATAAATGATGTGTGCATACCTCTGAAGTGTTACTATGGTTTATGAAGAAATTCGAGACTCCTTGCCCACCAATTTCACCTCAAAAACTAGACTCTATAAGCTGTTGTTCATTAGGATTCCTATTCGACCCTAAAACCAAATCTGATGCTGCACATATATTGTTCCTAATGTCCTCTAACAGATCCAATTCTAAAACCAAGAATTAGTGAATTCTGTACAGTTTTTGGAAGAGCATCTAATGGCAGACCTAGGGGGGATCTCCACTTCTCAAATTAACTAGTCTTGTTCTGAAACTTCTTCCCATGCAATTTGCAGACCATGGATGGTTATATGAGTTGTTTGGATTTTTGATATGTGTGTTAATATGTCCTATTCCCCATCAATACCTTCCTCCCCAAATTTGAAATCATTTGGATGTGTTTGGAGCCAGTTGTAAACAAAACCCTAGAGTCAAAACAAGGTGAATTCAAGGACTTTCCTTTGAAGGAACATTACTCCCTACCCCCCCCTCTCTCACTCTATTTTGTAATTCCCCCTTCTCCTACCACTAACCACCCCATCCATTTATCCTTATTAACCCCCTCTCTCACTTTGTATCTCTTCCCTACTCCTACACCTACCCCAAACCCCCAACCCTCTCTTTCTGCCAACCCACTAACACCCCTCCTCTCTCTCTCTACCCCTAACCCCCCCTCTCCATCTCTCTCTCCCTAAACCACCTCCTACCCCCTTTACCCCTAACCAAACCCCCTCTCTATCTCTCTCTTAATTCTCCAACCCCCCTCTCTCTATATCTTATAATCCCCACCTCTCTCTCTCTCTCTCTCTCTCTCTCTCTCTCTCTCCTAATAATCCTCCCCCCTACCCCTAACCACCCCCTATCTCTCTCTCTCTCTCTCCACCCCCTGCTTCTCCCCTTACAACTAACCCCCCAACTCTATCTCTCCAACCCTTACTAACTCTCTCTCTCTCTCTCACTCTCCCCTACTCCTCCAACTAACCCTAACCCCCGCCCTTTCCCTCTCCACCAACCTCTCTCTCTCTCTCTCTCTCTCTCTCTCTCTCTCCCATATATCTTTGTCTCTCCTAATCATCCTCCCACTACCACAAACCACCCCCCTCTCTCTCTCTCTCTGCCCCAACCCCTACTCACCCTTCTCTCTCTACTATTGATCCCCCCTATCTCTCTCCCTCTATCCTTCCTACTCTTTCCAATAACCACTCCTCCCCCACTCTCTCATCCTTTCTCTCTCTAACCCCCTCCTACTCCCCTACCCCTAACTACCCCCTACCCTCTTTACCCCTAACCAAACCCCCCCCCTCTATCTCTCTCTTACTCCCCCAACCCCCCTCTCTCTATCTCTCCTAATCCCCACCCCCCTCTCTCTATCTGTACTACTCCCCCTACCCTTAACCACACTCACCTCTCTCTCTCTCTCTCTCTCTATATATATATATATATATATATATATACATATATATCCCTTCCCACCCCTCTACCCCTAACCACGGCCCCTCTCTCTATCTCTCTCCTAACCCCCACTCTCTCTCTCCCCCTCCTACTCCTCCCCTACCACTAACCTATACTCTCTCTCTCTCTCTCCTACCCCCTCCCCTTAACAACCACCTCTCTCTCTCTCTCCCTTACTCCCCCTACCCCCAAACCCCCTCTCTAAGTCTCTATCATAATCCCCACCCCCTCCCCCTAACCTCTTCTAACCCCCTATCTCACTCTCTATATCTTCACTACTCATCCAACTACCCTAATCACCACCCCTCTCTCTCTCTCTCCACCAACCCCCTAACACCCTCTCTCTCTCTCCCTCCAACCCACACCCCCCTTTCTCCCCCCAAATTCCCCCCTCTCTATCCTGCACTCTCTCTCTCTCCTTCCTTAACCCCCTAACCATAACCACCTCCCCACCAATATCATGATCTCTCCTACTACCCCTACCCCTAAACCCCCCTATCTCACTCTATTTTGTAATCCCCCTCCTCCTACCACTAACCACCCCCTCCCCTAATCCTTACTAACCCCCTCTCTCATTTTTTATCTCTTCCCTACTCTAACCACCCCCTCCCCTAATCCTTACTAACCCCATCTCTCACTTTTTATCTCTTCCCTAATCTTACACCTACCCCTAACCCCCAACCCTCCCTCTCTTCCAACCTGCTAACAGCCCTCCTCTCTCTCTCTACCTCTAACCCCCCCTCTCCCTCTCCCTAAACCCCCTCCTACCCCCCTTTAACCCTAACCAACCCCCCTCTCTATCTCTCTCTTACTCCCCCAACCACCCCTCTCTTCATCTCTCCTAATCCACACCCCTCCCCTCCCATTCTCTCTCTAACCCTCCCCCCCTACTCCTACCCCCCCTTATCTTTCTACCATTGACCCCCCTCTCTCTCTCCCTCTTCCTTCCTACTCCTACCACTAATCACCCTCCCCCCGTCTCTCTTCCTCTTGCTCTCTAACCCCCTCCTACTCCCCTACCCCTAACTACCCCCCTCCTCTCTATCTCTCTCCTACAACCCTTCCCCCTAACTCTCCTTCTCTCTCTATGTCTCCTAATCACCTTCCCTCTACCACTAACTCCCCCCACTCTCTGTCCTTTCCTAATCCCCTCCCCTACCACTAACCATGCCCTCCCCCCACTAACCCCAAATGCACACACGTTTTTAAAATTTTTCGTTAGTGTTCTCGTGCTGCAATATACCAACTTCATTCGATCACTCTTATTTTTAATTTAAAAAAAAAACTACTGACATAATATATATTAAAAAAAAAAAATTGCATATCCCACTTTTACAAAACAAAAAGAATTTGACATCCAAATTTTACAAAACAAATGATCAGAAAAACCCAAACACACGAGATTTTATAATTTAAAAAATATGTTTTAATATTTCTTTTTCAATTTTGGTTCTAATTTACATGTGAATTATTGTAAGGTAACAAAAATACATGTAAAATGTTATACACGTCCATCGAAAACCCTATTTTTCAGGTGTCTTTAATCTTTCGAATACCAAGGTATGCCAAGTAGATCTATGCTTACGTATCGCACATACCGAGGCATGCTAAGTGGATACATGTGACAGATAACTCAATCACCATGTGTATACTCAAATACAGAGGAATATCGAGGTGTCTATCTCAAACCTGAATAAATTTGTGGCGCATGGAATATCAATTAAAATAGAGAAATAGAATACCATGGGTGGAGTAAATGTGAAGTTATCTGTGTAGTGAATACATGTCACATATAAGACATGCCAACTGGATAAGTATCGCATACCTAAGCATGCTAGGCAAATACACACCACATATTAAACATGCCATGCTGTATATGGAGTTGAATCACGTGGAATATCAATTAAAATAGAGAAATGCAATGCCTTGTGTACAGTAAATGTGAAGCTATATTTATATTAAAATATGAATCGAGAGTAAAGAAATGAAATTGGAGTTAGAATTGAATGGGATGGTGTGGAGAGCTCAAAAACACTAAGAATGTTAAACCTGTAATTAATATTTTTAGTAAAAAATGCATGGTAAACAATCCCAGGAAACCAGGTAATCTGTAAAACCTGTAATTAATCTTTTTAGTAAAAAATGTATGGTAAACAATCCCAGAAAACCAAGTAATCCTTAGATCCGAATTCAAATTGGAAATTCAAGTGATTCAGATAACCGAAACCAAATCGGAAAGGTGCGAAAAGATTACCGAAACAACATTTTTTCGGAGACTTGATTAGGTTAAAAGATATATTTAATATCTCACTCCACAGCCGAACATTCTGGCATACCTATCCCCTTTGAAGGATCAGATCGCATAGGAAATGGCAGTTTTTAAAGTTTAAATACAATTTCAAATCCAAGCTAAGGTGAATCACACTGATTCTATTTGTCAAAATCATCTTGAATGGGTAAGTTTTCTGAATATAATCGATTTCAAAGAAGTTCGATGATGAAGAAGCAGAAAGATCGGAGCTCTTGCGGATTGTGTAGTATACATCGTCAACCAAGAACAGCAAGAAGGTAATAATAGCAGGATTTTGATAATATCGGGAGCAGATCTCATGTGGAAAATGGATTTTAAGCTTCAATTTTTCAGATCTAATGTAAGGTTAATCAAGCACATCTATTAATCATACTAATTATTTATTTTTGAAATCATCTTGAAAGAGAGTAAATTTTCTGAGTCTATTTGATTTCAAATTAATTTGATAATGAAAAAGTAGGAAGAACAGAGCGCATTCAATAAATTCAGACTAATTTAATAATACTTTTCTGAATCGATTTGATTTTAAATTAATTTATGAAAAAGCAAGCAAGAAGAACAGAGTTCATGGATTCTAAGTAATTTGATATTGAAAAAGCAGAAAGAACAGAGCTCACAGAGTTCATGGATTCTAAGTAATTTGATATTGAAAAAGCAGGAAGAACAGAGCTCATTTAAATTGAGTAGTTTAAAAAGCATAAAATATTATATTAATATAAAATTAATGCATCTAGGTAACTGCATGCAGGTTGACTTACTGTAGTCGGTGTGTTCTTGGGCGTAACCTACAGGTTCAAAATTTCGAATGCACACAAGATTAACATGAATAAATAAAAGAACCAGATGAAGGGCAGTTCAGGTGTGGGTAATTTGATAGGCTACAGGCAGTAGGCTAGGCTCCCTGCACGCATGAGTCCCCACAGGAAATAGAGAGGTTGGGGAGTCGAATTCGAACTTTCTTGAGTAACAATATATGAGGTTAGAATTAATTTGTGGATAGAATTTAGGATTCCACGTTGAAGTAATTCCTAAAGATTTAAAGATTTAAGATAAACAACTTGAAAACAATGACATTGAAAGAAATATATAACAGATTTATCACAGGTATTGTAGAAGTAATATTTCCTCATTTATTAAAAAATTCATCACATATATTGCATTAGCAAAATTTCAAAATCATTTTTCTTCATATGTTCTCTAGATAGCCATGCTTGTTTTTCATATGCAAAAGCAACAAGGACTATCTATAAAATTAATACAAACAGAATTAGAGAAAAAATAAGATAACTAAACTTTTTCTGAGGTAAGAAGAGAACTATTCATTAACCTAACAAAACAAAAGAGGAAAGAATACCTGTAAAGAAAATTGGTGAATTATTGGCCTGGGCTGATCCATCCATTGAAAGAAGCATCCTACGAGCTGTTATTGCAGGTCCTTTGAAGAGTAGGATAGGTAGGGCTACAGGGATCTCACATGTTCCGTGAGATTCTATAATATTGTATTGTATTGGCTTTGCCTCCTTATTTTTGCTGACGAGATTCCTGGAAGTTGATCCTGAACATTCCGAGGGTTCTGGTAACTACTTGTCATATTATCTTTGATACGGTTCCAGAACCTGTTCGTTTGCATTTCTTTAACCACGTGAAACCTCATTAGGGTGCTCCAGGGAAACCTGCTCCAATGACATTTCTCCCTTTCAGATTGATTATAACCTAGTGACTAAATGTTTTATCAAATAAGCAGGAAAAACAAATTTTACAATCACACAGCCTGCCAGCCATCCAAACACTACATAGCCAACAAATGCATAGACTGCAACACAAACACATAGAAAATTAAACAGAAGAAATGATGTCCAGGCGCGGTGAAAGACCAGAATCTTTATAAAGCAGTGGAATGGTAGCAACGGCTACAATTTTGAAAAGCTTTTTAGATAGCGACCTCCCACTTTTTAAATTCACTGTTAATGTCAGAGAGTCGTTGTTTTTTTATGGCATGTCAGAGTATATGCTTCCACGCGCACCTTAAAAGGAATCGATCTCAAGACGTGGCAAACAAATATTGTATTTTATTATATGGAGACGGCACACAGTTGAAGGGCATACTTACGAGAGTAAATTTGACAGGAAAATCGCAGGGACAGAAAATTGGACAGGAAATCACCGGTACCGGATAACAGATTTACTTCGATTTATCACATAATCGCACAAGATTAATGTGTACATGCGTATTTAATTATGAAACATATTTTAAATTTTAAACATGAAAATGTCTTTTATTTTGTTTGTATTTTAGTTTGATTTGTACAAAATTATTAAAAGAAGAATTGACGTTAACTTTCTGGTTAAAATAGAAGCAACTATTTATATGTACTTGTAGCTTTCTTAAAAGCTCAAGCATGTGGCTTTTAACCAGTAAGTCGTGGGTTCAATTCCCATAAATGGATTTAACAATAAGTACTCTCTCAACCAATTGCATGTCTCCATTTGTTTGATGGGTAAAGAGGGATGGATTAAGGCATTGAAAGGAAAGGGTAAGCATGTTAGAATAGACCTTGATTTTATGTTGTAATAAATATTATTTTGGACAAAAATCAGATTAAGTTTAAGATAGGTTATTTATGTTATTTTTTTTATTTGTTGTTTTTTCAACTTCCAGTAAATTGTTTTAATGTAAATTCTTTTTGAAAGTAATTGAAATTTTATTTCTTATAATAAATGTTTCAAATATTCATTCCATATAATTGAAGTTTAATTTTATTTGGAGAAATATATTTTATAATATCTATATCATTTATATAGATATAAGAAAATTACTTTTATCACATCTTTTTTTTTTTATTATATTTTAGTTGAAACATTAAAGTTTTTCATTAATGTAAGTTACATTTTCATAAATTTTAGCATATTTTTAATATTTGGTGAAACAATAAGTTTAAGTTATATATATATAAGTATAAGAGTTTGTGGTTTACTTATATTTTGATTAAAATTTTATTATTACTACTATAAATTCATTTTAAAGGGGATCTACCAATTGCACAGAGGGATCAAATCTCTCGAAATGCAAACTCTTTTTTAGAATGTAAATGTTGATGAAGCATTTTAATTTATCTAATTTGTGTAGTTTTATATATATATAGCTATAAATTTTTTAAATAGCAACTCTAGGATGAGCACGGAAGGAGTTACACATCTCCTGTAGAATGATCCTCTTCCGCTCAATGAAACAAATGAACCATATCTATGGTTATGCAATAATAACTATATTTGAATATGATGTCACCTTGAGAAATGCATTTATTTCTTTGTGATCCTCCTCAACTTGTCAATGACATGATCCTTTCTATGAACCAATTCAACATTCCAACATCATAATCAAAATTATTCACACTATATCTAATCAAAATTGAAGTCATGGAAAACATTGTCAAGGTTATTCCCATATTAATACAAAATGCAAGCCCTAGACATAAAACCAACTCAACCACCATGTTTAGTGGAATGCTTGCATATGCAAATTTATTAGCCTTAGAAACAAAGGAAGAAAATCCATGGTTATGCCATGAATAGTGCATTTGAATGTGTCACAAGTTCAAAAGTATAGGTGGTAGGGTATGTACACCTGAGTAGATTAAGCATTCAAATAATTACATGAACAAATATTGATCACTAAAAAGTAAGAAGAAATCATTGCTAAATCAAAGATTATTGAACCAAAGATTGTTGAATTGATTTATTTATGAAAGAATAGATCCATGTTGTATATGTTGTATAAATGTTGTATATCTTGTATATGGAGTAGACTATGGCTACTTAAATAAATCACTAAGATGTATAGAGTGGAACATCAATAAAAAAAATATTTAGCATATAAATATTGTAAAGGTGAATGTTTATGTAGTTTTGAAATTTAGAATATGTGAATACAATAAATATTATTACTTTGTTTATAACGATATTATTTTCTATTTTAATATTAAATAATTGACAAAAATTTTAAATAAAAATTTACTTTGTCATAAAAATATTAAATTTTATTTATTTTTATATTAATTAATAAAATTGAAAGACATGCTCTTGTTTATTTAGAATTATGACTTAATTTAATCTTTTCCACATGGAAAAAAAGCATAACTTTATATAATTCAAGTTAGATTTTTCAACTAGCATGAGGCAGGTCATTTTTTAGCCCATTAGAAACAAACATTCCACCCTAAACCAAAATATACATAATTATACTATTCATCATATATTTCTCATACTACCCTGACGCAGGTCATTTTTTCGCCCATTGGAAACAGACATTCCACCCTGAACCAAAACATACATAATTATACTATTCATCATATATTTCTCATAGGATTTCTGCATGATATACCCTATTGCTCAAGGTAATTCGTGCACAGAACTATTTCACTATTAAACTTCCAACTGTCGCTTAGAATAAATTCTAGTTATCTTGAAACAATGGCCAAGGCCAGTCGTTGTGATAAACATAACTTTGAAAAGAAAAAGTATGTTATATCAAACAAAAAATAAAATATATTTTAGTATTTCTCTCCTAACAAAACCGCAATATACAAAGTATTGTTTATTCCGTATCTGTTTATTGTCTACTTGTCTACTCTAGGCACGTGGTTTTAACTGCTCATGTGCGTTATTAGCAATCAGTCACGAAAAGGTGCATAATAATACCCTGGCGATCCCTCTACCTTCTCCTCGATAATTTCCTAGCTTCCATTTTTCATTTTGGTCCCTTCCTTTGCTAGTACATCTGTAATTGAATTTCTTTCTCTGAATACATGCATAATAAAAACTTTTTCCACCTAATCTTTTAATTTGATAGTCTCCTCCAATAAGGAGCATAGTAATAGATTGTGACTTCTATTCTCACCATTGATCCATTTAAATGATTATCTATGAGTCTAAATATTTGTTCACGAGCAATTCCCTTTTCCAAAGCCACCCATATAAATAGTTATATGAGAACACTTAATTTTGCAAATTTATTTGTACCCGACCCCAAAACAACTATAAATTTGATACAATTTTTCTCTGAATATATAATATTCCTCCAAATTCAGGGAAAGTTTTCAAGTATACCTAAGCCTTGAGATGCACATTGAAAGGTGAATATCTATTTTTACTCAAACAGACTTGCATTCTGTGCTAACCATATTCCCCCGCTTGATTATTAGTGGTAATGCTCTATAGTATTCTAAGGCCTAGTTGAAACATCAATGTCTTAAGAATTCCTCAAAGGCCTAGTTGAAACATCAATGTCTTAAGAATTCCTCCATTGATGATCTAGACCAAATACCCTTTATCCTAATCAAATACTCTATTTATTTCCACACCTTTTTTGTGTAGGAACATTCTACTACCGAATTGAGATTTGTCTCTTCTACTATCTTGCATGCATTACATTTTCGAGGCCCTGCTCTAATACAAGTTAATCTTTAGCCTATTTCGTATTCTTTTGTATTGTTGCTTCTGAGTTCATCATTTTGAGTATTTGTTAAGAGGTGGTGCTCTTTGAGCCTCACCTTTAATCCCTATTGTGAATCAATTGGCATTACATTTTTGAGGCCCTGCTCTAATACAAGTTAATCTTTAGCCTATTTTGTATTCTTTTGTATTGTTGCTTCTGAGTTCATCATTTTGAGTATTTGTTAAGAGGTGGTGCTCTTTGAGCCTCACCTTTAATCCCTATTGTGAATCAATTGGCATTACATTTTCGAGGCCCTGCTCTAATACAAATTAATCTTTAGCCTATTTCGTATTCTTTTGTATTGTTGCTTCTGAGTTCATCATTTGAAAATTTGTTAAGAGGTGGTGCTCTTTGAGCCTCACCTTTAATCCCTATTGTGAATCAATTGGTATCAGAGCAAGTTAGCTCTGAATTGTGTTTTTCTCTCCCTGCCTTCTCCGATTTCTGAATTTTTTATCTAATTTCTTTGTTGCACATGCCTTAACCTAAATATATGTCCCATCTTTGCTCTCTTTCAATTTTATGGATTCCTCCCACTACACACTCCATATCTAGCCGCCATTCTTCCCCCCTAACCATTTTCCCATCCCTAACCCCAGGACCACATTTCCCTTTCTAGTTGCCTCTCATTGTCTTTTTCCGTCACATTTTTTTTCATTACCCTCGCCACCTTATGTTTGTATCCATGGCTTCTGATGCCCAGATCTGCCACTTATTCCTCTATCTCAAAGGCCCATCTTGGCTCCTTAGCTCCTGATCTATCTTCTCCTTTCCCTCGCTTCCATTAAACTCCCCCACATTGTTGTCTTTTCCTCGCCCAAACCATTGCTTTGCTTAGCCCTAGTCACCCAAGCTTCCTCGACTCAACTCATCTCTTCAGTCACCCTCATTGTTGTCTACCATTGCAATCAACTTTCTCTCATCTACAACTCTTATGTGCATCATATTTTCTCCTGGATCACCTCCACCTCCAACTCGTGCCCAGCTCGGCTGCTTTTCCTACATTTTTATGTTTTATGCTTCTCTTGGTCGCCCCATGATCTCAATCACCATCCTCAACTTGTTCCGTGCATAGGCATCCTCCCTTCTCAAATTCACCACTCTAGCCACGCCGATTCTCCATGGCTTCCTCTCTCCCTCCATTTTCCCTTGATTCCCTCCAACAGTAGAGCCACCAACACACCCCGTTCTTTTCGTCTAGCTCCTAGATTCCCTACCTTTTGCTGGGCAGTCTGCAAATTTATCAAATGAAACGTTTTAGGGAATTTTTGTTGGTATTTATATGTTTGAGTTTGTGCCAAGTGCAGTGTATTCACTTTGCGCTACCAGTTGGGAAGGCCAAGTTCATTGCAAAGGAGATTCATAATAATGCTATTGTCAATTTTTTAGTTTTAGAGCCGCGCCTCTCTCCACCAAAACCCTAGCGGTCATCTCTCACGCCTATTATCTCAGTATGGTCGTCGCTCCTATCATACTCAACACCCTAGCTACCTCACGCTTCATTTCCTTTTCTCATCATTTAACGAGTTCATATCCGCCCTCGCTAGCTCTTTTGCTCATGACGTGTATCTGTCATTGTCAATTTCCAGATCTTACTGCCTTTTTGGCCCAACAGCTATTGTATTCACCCAATTCCCCTTCTTTATCCTCTACCCTCATTTAACGTTGGTCTCCTCCAACAAACCATTGGTCGCTTCTATCAAATCATTCAACCATTCCATAGTTCAGGGAATTTTACCATCGTTTTTCTATTTTGGGTTGATTTTCATTCAGTGGTTTTCTTCAGCAGCAGTTGCAGCAGATCGCTACACCATTTTCATTTTCCAACAGTTTCGGTAGTTAGAGTCTTCAGTTTTCAGTTCTCATGAATTCGAGATCACTTTAAGCAGTCTCAAAAATTCTTCCGTTCTTCAAGTAGTTTTTATGCACCACATCAGCACTTCAACTATAGTTCCTCCTAGCTCTTGCAGCTACTCAACACTTTTCTGGAAGCACAGACCATCCGGTACAGAATTTCATCTTCAATGGTTCACAAGGATTCTCTTTCGCTTTGGGAAGCCAGGTTTCTCCACCCTTTCCATCTACGTGGAGCAACACATTGAGTAGCCAAGTGTCTCCACCCACTTAGTCGCAGTTGCACCCACTCGATGGCCGAGTGTCTCCACCCTCCAAGTCACTGCAACACCAACAATCCTTTGTACCACCATCAATAGAGCTTATTCGTAGCCATGGCATCCTGCACTTCTCCACGGTGCTCTCAAACTTAAACTCGGAGTCAGAAAGTAGGGATGCTTTCCATTTAAACCAGGAGGATTGGGATTACTAAGGGATTATTCATCCCAATTATTGTATGCGGTTTATGTTCACATTTGAAATAGTTACTCAGATACTATTAAATAATCGATCTGAAATAGTTACTCAGATACTATTAAATAATCGATCCTCATTAATGAGGCCTCTTATATGTAATGATATATAAAGGCCTAGCAAGCCTCTTTCTAATATAAGTTCATCTTTACTCTATTTCTTATTTTTGTATATGGTTGCTCCTGAGTTCATCATTTTGAGTATTTGTTAAGAGGTGAGGCTTTTTGAGTCTCACCTATGATCCTTATTGCGAACCAAAAAACAAAAAGAGAAGGATAATGATGACAAACAACCCATAACCCAATTTATGAATGGTACTCATAATGCCATATGAGTAAGAATGATGTGTAGATACATCCAAATGATGCGGGTAAGAAAGCCTTCAAGAGGCCTTAGTATTTTCACCACTACCGCCTTCAATTTTTTTGATCTTATAGTATGTAATCCCTCTTGTGTTACCCATATGGCCTTATGAATATACCTACCTTGAAGAAACCCAAATTGTTTATCAGAAATAGATGTATTCAACATACACTTGATCCTTTTAGACATGACTTTTGCAACTATCTTGTATATACAATTACACAATGATATTAGTCTGAAATCATCAAAACTCCTTGGATTGGCAGTTTTAGGGATAAGAACAATCAATTGTTGTATTAAATAATGCTAATACTTTGCCTCTCTTTCTTTCCTCTTCAATCACCCTTGACAAGTCCTACTCCAATACCTCAAGTATCCCCAAAAAAACTCAACCTAGAACTTGTTAGGACCATGACTTTTGTCCTCTTTGAACTTGTGCAATACCTCAACAAGCTCTATGTATGTCACATCTTCCATCAAAGCTTGATTATCATCTTCAGTGACATATCTTGGGAATTATTTTGTGATTATGATTATCTTAGAAATTTCCAAAGTGATTGTTCTGGCAATTCCCTTGGAACTTCGACTTCAACACCCGATGAATAACAAAACATATTTAATTTTATTCTATATTGTAAATGAATACTTTAACCACTTGTTGTTGTTTTTGTTGTTATAGGGTGGAACATCAATTAAAATAAAAATATTTTACATATAATTATTATCAAAAAAAATGTTTATATAGTTTAGAAATTTAAAGTATAGAATTATTGTTAAAGAGAATATTTATATAGTTTAAAAATTTTAAGTATATAATTAAGATAAATATATTTTTTTAAATGTAAACATATTGATTTTTATTTGAAGAATTCACAAAATTTTAAAATAATAATTTATTTTTATGGAAAAAGTTAATTTTTTTTTGTCATTTTTATATTAATATTAATTAAATTAAAATATATAATTAACTTGAAGAAAAGTTATACTCTAATTTATTTAAACTTTATCTAACAAAAACATATAATAATTTTATTTTTTTAAATTATTAGTGAATACTTTAACCATTTTATTATTGTTAAAAACAATATTTTAAATAATATATGTTAATTTTAAATTTTAATTGAATAATTATTTATAATTATATATTATTTTTAAAATTAATTTTAATTTATAATATATATTTATTTATTTATTTATTTTAATAGATTTATACTATATTCTATTTTTTTTTGGTATATATATTGATAAGTTAGAAATTGGTTAAAATAGGTAGGTTTTATTGGCACGACATTAACAAGAATAATCAACACCCTCCTTTATGCTGATGGTATTGTTCTTTTGGAAATATCTCCCTCTGATCTTACTAAGCAATTAAGAATTATCAAGGATTTCTACTCTGGTATGAGCATGACTGTCAATACTGACAAAACCAAAGTTATGGTGATAAAATCTAATAAGTTCACTTATGCTCATTTTCTGTATCATAATAGAAACTTGGAGGAAGTGACTTCCTACGAATATCTTGGGATTGATATCCATCACAAGCTTAACTGGAACTCCAACATCGAGAAAAGGATCAATGGAGGGTGGAAAGCTTATTTTGGTCTTGAAAATAATTGTAATTTTGCAAACCTTGTGATGTGGGATAAAAATAAATTCATCTTTGGAACTTTTGTCACTCCTGTTCTCCTATATGGATGTGAATTTTGGGGCTATAGTCTCTCTAAAGAACCTTGGATAATGATTGAGCAAATCCAAAAGCGTTTTATAACTTACAATATTAAAATTAAAATCAATATGCCATATCCTATTCTCTTGATTGAAGTGGGTCTTTCCCCCATTGAGAGCATAGATATGACTAGGTACATAATGCACAAGAAAAAAATTAAATAAATTGGGAGCCCAGATACTTCTGAAATTTCTTTAAAATCGAGTCAATACCACCTAAGGCTCAAGCGAGGTTGGCATAAAGATTCCATGCCTTGGTTAAATATATGGTGGATTCAAAAATGTCACTTTGAAAAATATAGATGACATTAAAAAGTATTATTACTTTGAATTTCAAAGAGAATTTGTGTTGTGATGAAAATTTAGAGGATAAAAGAAAATTAAGATATGTTAAGGAGGTCATTAACCCTAATCTTGAAGATAAAAATTATCTCTTTGTTTTAACTAGCGTAAGGAAGAAAATCCACATAGCTAAAATAAGAATGAACTATCATGAGTTGCATAGTGAAGCACTAAGTTGGACCTTTCCTAAAACTCTGTGAGTTGAGAGGATCTATCATATTTGTGAGACTATGAGTGATGAGGATGAAAAACAATTCCTCTTAGATTGTCCTGCATACACCCACATACGATCTCAGTTTCAAAAATTTTGTCGCAATACAAACTTTCCCAACCTTCTATATCATCAAAATTATAGTAATTTAGGAACACTCAACTCCAAGCTCTTTGAGCATAGAAATAAAACTCTAAATAAAACCAAGTAGTTCCTTACTTTTCTTTCTCAAGGCCCAATAGACCAAAATTGATCTAAGTGGATGTTAACTATCATCATCATCATCACCGTCATCATAAGCAACACTCAACTCCAAGCTATTTGAGCATAGAAATAAAACGCTAAAGCAAACCAAGTATTTCCTTACCTTTCTTTCTCAAGGCTCGATAAACCAAAATTGGTCTAAATGGATGTTAACTATCATCATCAACAACATCATCAATTAGATTTTCTAATAAAAATTATAAAATATCTTAAAAACTTATCTTATATAAATTAATTAATTGTACTAAAAATATAAAAAAATAAAACATTAAACATTTAGAAAAATTTATTAATTTAAAACTTTTAAAAGTAATAGATATTTAAAGTTATATATACCTTCCAGCGTACAAATAGTTGAAGATGAGAGGGGCATTATAGCATATAAATATTTGTTATTTTAAAACTTTACAAACATTAGATTTTTAAAGTATTATGTTCTTTTAAGAGTACACATAGTTGAAGATGGGAAGGGCATTGTAGTATGGGTGAATCTATGAAGATGGGTGACACTTTTTGGCCAAAACTGATGGTGAAAATTCTTTTTTTTTCATTTATTAAATCAAAGACCTCAAAACTCATATATGCCTTGTGAATTTTGACATGCAACAAAAAGACAAATTGTAGATAATTATGTTGTCTTTTCACTTATATTTTTTTTTAAATAATAATATTATTTAATATGCCAAAATTGCATTTAATGATAGGTTTGTTCTTGTAAATTTCAGGAAAAGTTAACAAGTGGCTTGTGTGCATGTAAAATAATTTAGTGATAAATGCATTATTTTTGGAAAAAACAGATATGAACATAATCTACACAAAATTCAATGGGGTGCACATTTTTTTTTAATTTACAATGGAAAATTTATTTTTTTATTAATTTTTGAAACTAGCCATTGAAAATTTTAATTACATTCCATACACATGTATGTGCATGTAAAATTTTTTTTTACTAGTTACAAAAATCGAAAAAACAAAAAATACCCTTTTGAAGGGGATGCATTGATGTGGGGTGTATATATTTTTTTGAATTTTTTTGTCTTTGTAATTTTTATGTTGTTGATTTTTCTCTGTGTTAAGTCAAAGATGTGGACATGGTTTTGTAAGTGTAAGTTTGGAAAGAAAAAAATTATCATATGAACTCAGAAACTTGTAAATTATATGCCAATGGATCGGCAATTCATTGGTGAATCCATCCATATGAATTCTGCCACCAAAGGTGCATCCCAGGACAGGCTTTAGGCCTAGAAAAGAAGCTATTAAAAATAAATTGCAAAAAAAATGACTAAAAGCATGTTTTAAATCCCTTGATTCAGCTATTAGCTCGATCGAGGGTTTTAAAACCCTTAATCGAGGTTTCGCCCGCTTTTTTAAATACCTCAATTGAGGGTTTATGTGTGGCTAATTCGAACTATCAATCAAGCTTATAGCTTGATCTATCTTTTAAAAACCTTGATCGAGCATTTAAAAAGCTCGATCAAGCTTTTGTATATTCCCTTTTTCCATTGATTTCACTTCACTTATTTCCCTCTAACTAATAGCATGAATTACCTACCCACCATTTGCATTTAATGAATTGAATTATAAAACAATTCTATAAAAGACACAAATATAAACTCAATTTTATCATTTGTAACACCAGTTTAAGCCTCTTAAGTGTCCCACGATGTACATTTTTCTAATGATTTCAAAGGAAATTGAACATTTTCATTTTTTATTCACCAATCAACATGGGAAATAAGAAACATCGAAGTAGGAAACAAGATCATGATCAAATTAATGAAGAAGAAATACGAGAAAATACCAAAAAAAGGATGAGGCGACGACGGGTAGAATTGAGAGAGAAATAAGAAGAGGATACAAGTAAACCTTTGGTGGATCCAACTCCAATTGAGGGAGATATTGGTATTTTTCTTACTTCATTCTTCAAATGCTGATTATTTTAAACAAGCTTCTTAATTCTTACCTCTTACCCCATTCTTTGAATTATCATGTTTCAAAATGAATTACAATTATCATGTTGAAATTAGTAACAAAATTATCACATTGAGTAGTCATTGGATTTTCAATATATATATATATATATATATATATATATTTCAATGGTGTATCACCAAAGGTCTACATCCACCGGGAAATATGTCAACACCTATTATTCCGGAGAATCAAGGTATGGCCAGAATTACATTCATTACGAGGGGCTCAACAAGAGCATCATGTCACTTACAAGAATTTAACTTGGGTGGGGAGGGTAAAAATCATTCCTCTCAACCACCCAAGCTACATCCAATGGAAATATATAATGTAGTTTATATACTACACATGAAATATAAATTTAATTTACTTGATTTATTGTTGGTCACAATTAATTTTTATATACTAAATAGTGTAGTGAAATTTTCATCCATGGATTGAATGTTATTAGATAATGTTATTGCACGCAAATATTTATTTATTTCCATGATTCATCATTAAACTAGAGGTAATGTGCATGCAATTTCATACATAAAATGATAGATCATGAGACATGTATTGTAAATTACTTCCTTGAGATAGATGTTGGAACAAAATGTGGGAATACACTTAAATTTTAGATACAAAAATTATTACATTAATTTAAAAGTAAATGATTGCAAAACTTAGTACATAGTTTTGTGGGCCCATTTGTAAACCTCGAAAATATCCTCACTTTCCATTTAATAGAACCTTCACAAAGTTCACTTGAATTTTAGATGTGTAATACTCCATGTACACTAGATATTGTAAAATTGTTAAATATATAATGACACATGTCTCCATATAAAATGTACCATAGGCAGTAAATTAGGACCTCCTAAAATATAAGAAAACCATGTTTAATCAATTTGGTAATTTCATTTTCACTTAAAGCCTTAATATTAATCATTATTTAATTAAATAAAGAATAGATAAAATGGTCAGTTTATATATATATATATTAATGAATAGAAAAATTGTATAGTTTTTATGTATTATATAGATTTGGAGTGATATATCTTCCAATTATTAAATTTGTTATATTTATATCAATTAAATTTGATATTTTTCAATTAAAATTCAAAGCATAATTAACATAATCAAGAAGTTCATCTAATGTAGATTACTAAATTTTATTATTTTAAAATGTAGAAAGTACAAATTTGTATTGTCATGTATATTCATAAATTATTAATTTAAAAGTCCCCTAATGTTATTGTGCACAATCTTAAATTAAAAGTGCACATGTATTAAATGAATCAATTAACATTGAAATATGTTATATGATAGTTAAACAAGTGAGGTTGTATGGGTTTATAATGCTTGATAAAAAGGAGTTATGAATGATGCTTGGATATGAAATCTATTGTTTTTCTTTTTTTAATTGAAACTTTGTAAATACCATGTTTTCTATCATGTAAGTAGAAATATGTTTAGTCACTCTTGTGAAATGTTTTTAAAAAAATTGTATGATATTTAATTATTATTTAACATGTACATGTATAGAATAGATATAATTAAAATTAAAATGATTATATTTTAATAATGATCTCCCCTTGTCACTCCACTAAGCAAAGAAAGCTATTAAAAAATGAACCACAACAACTTAATCCAACCAACATAATTTCTCCAGAGGAGGGAACAAAATAATTTGTTAGTATAAGGTAAGATTGTTGGGATAGGAATCCAAATAATTCTCATTAATCATTTCTCATCTAAAACATAGTTGTTGTCTATAAGGAACCTTTAAAAACCCTTCATCATCAAGTGGAAAAAAATTCCTAAGGAAAGAGGCACCATGTCAGAGGAGGTTAAACCTGAGGTAACATGTTTTTGTTCTCTTAGGGGAGCTATCCACCACCTGTTTAAAAGAGGCGACACAATATCGTTCGAGCGACAACTTCTTTCCCCCCACTTGAAAGAGGTTCTTAGTGGCCAAAACATAGGATATCTACCCTATAGTTTACTATCGTGAGATGCCAACGGTACCTAGATCGGATTTTGTTGGCCATTGGTACCGATCCCAATGACCATCGTTATAACCAATCAATTGTTACCTTTGCGAGCCTACGTCTCCGGTGGGTTCACATCCATCAATACGAGAGCCTTTGGAAGGACTAGTTACAATTTGAGTGGAAGGACACTAAGTCATAGGGAGTTTTTTACATTTTATTTTTTAGATACGTTACATGATAAAATTTTGAAATATAAGCATATACATATGGACAAAGAATCCAATTCCGACATGGTAAGAGATATGGATAAAAAATCAAAGGACATAAGATATTATAGTTATCTCTAGAATAGAACTATGAAGAGATCACACAAGTGAAAAGTGTATTTGACTTCAAATGGCATGGCTAGAAAAAAGAGAATAAAATTTGAAACATGACCCCAAGTGGATTTGGATAGAATTTCATTGCAACATTGATATTTCTAGGAAGTCCAGGTAAAGTTACTTTTGGAGAAAGATTGAATAAGAGAAGGAAATAATATAAGAGAGCACTGATATTATTACTTTGAATTATAATTAGGAATGACAAATTTTGGATTGACTAAAATTTCTCAAGGTAAGTGGATCAATAAGACTATGTGAGCAATATGCATGCACATGAAACTTAAATTTAGAAAAATATTTTTGCATAGTCAAATTGGCCTTGAGGATAGATGAAGACAACAGTGTTACCCAATTCATCAGGTAACATGAAAGATGTTGATGAAAGCCATGTAGTCATGAATTTAATTTTGTTGATTGCACAAGTGATGGAAAAGGGATTGAGTAAGAACCCATTCAACCATATTTAAATACCCTAAATTTTCATGCATTTTCTTGTGATGTTTGAATGCATTTGAAATAGTCATGGGTGATACCATAGTCTTTGAATTATTCTTTCTTAGATTCTATTTTTTTTCTTCATTCAAACAAAATTTCCTTATTCAATGTGTCGTGCCCATCATATGAGACACTGGACACCATGATGACGGATGCACAATCACGAGATGGACTAGATAGTGAGGTTCCTATGAAAGTAGAAACAAACAACAATTGATAATTGCATGTACATGTATACAATAATTTACTGTTGTATGTAACTCAATAAAAATAAAATTATATGTAAATAGTTCACATACAAGTTTGCTCACGACATGGGGGGGGGGTTGTCGTAGCACCAGATCCTCCTAATGAACACAATTTGTGGAGGGGAGAACCCTTCTCTGTAGAAAGATATGTATGAAACAATGAAGATAAATCATATATATGTCATTCTTTGAATACAATGACAAGAATGTGAATGATGATGATGATCCGATGATGGTGATGATGATGATGATGATGGTGATTTTAAATACTAAGGTTTTTTTCAAACCTCGATGTTTTCCCCTTTCCCACCATAGTGAAAATGATATTGATATATTCCTTGGAGCCTCCCTTCCCACTACTAATGTCATTCAAGGGGTGCTCTTTCCATGGCTTCCAGCGTTTCACACTGACCAGCCAAAATATGTGTCACCTCATAGTCATTCAAAATTAGAATATCTAGTTAAATGTTACAATGATGAAATGCTAAAAGAGGACAAGGTCAAATGAATAAAATAATAAAATCCTTCTAGGATCCAACAACAAGTTACCATACAGAAAGAAATCCCTATTTTTCAATCTAACAAACACTTATGGATCTAGAAAGACATTTATAGAGCTCAGATAAAATTGAAAGTTTGAACATACCCATGTATTCTCTTCTACAACGATTAATGAGATAAAGGTTCTAAGAAAACTATATCTGTAAATGAATTTCCCCACCAATATATATGTTCTTGATTATATACTTACTATGGAAACACCTATATCCCTAACCTTATGACTCTAACTCTAGACACACTTTTAGGAAAGCCATATTGAATGGGATTAGTTTGTGATGAAAATTGTGTAAACTCAATGAACTATATATTCAAAATTTGGTTGAGCTATCTCTAGGACCTATTTGTTGTACACACTAACAACTAATATTAGCATGCCCATTATGGTTGTACATCTATCATAGAGATGGTTTTACATATCTAAGCTAATGCACATCACCAAAAAAATTGGAAGATACACCTATAAACATATATGATTAAGATATTTTTGGAGTTACACATTTGCTCATATTAGGGTTTTTCCTACTTCTGAAACTAATTTGAAACACATGTTTTAGGAGAAACAACCATATATGAAGCTGCAATGGCCCAAATTGATTTCCATCTATGGAGTTGGAAAGAAGAAAATTTATGTTGTCTCAAATACAAAAGTCAAACCTATAGATATAAAATTGGATGCATCATGTACCATACAAGTTCACTCTAAACAAAAATCCCTCTAGTCCCAATGTCGATAATTTATTTTGAACTAAATTTTGGATTACATGTACAATAAAAATAACTAATTTTACAAAATTTTCGTTAAAATTACTAAAAAATAAAAACAATTTTAATCAATGCATAGAATTGATTTTTGGTTTTGGGGGGTTTTGAACAAAGTTCATTAAAATTACTAAAAGAAACAACAATTTCAATCAATGCATAGAAGAATTGATTTTTGGGGGTTTTGAGTTACCTACCTCTCATAGTGGAGAACATGGTATCAAGAGGTAGTGGCTAATGGCAATTCGTAGTCCTCGTTCAAGCTAGCATAGTCCATGGTGGCGGCAAGTCATAGTTCTCTTCACGCCCCATTCAAGCTACTCGGTACTCCTCACTCAAGATCCTATGCAACATACATGATGAAATAAGTTGTGAACTATTATTTTTTATATGGGTAAAAATGCGAATTTAGGTAACTCTTTTTCAAGAAGGGAGTGGAAAAAAACTAGTGCACGCAAAGGAACATGCGAAAAAAATTCAACCTCAAACTCTAGGCCGAGAGTTTGTGAGAGTTAAAACTCTCGGTTGAGAGTTTAAACCAATCACTACATTGTATTTTGAAAAAAAATCTCGGATGAGAGTTTGAACTAAATTCTCGGCCAAGAGTTCGTGGTCAACAAAACCTGCGAAAATCTCCTACGTCTTTCTAGAACCTGCAACTTCAGCAAGGCCAAACCCCTGCAAATTTTAAATATTATTTGTTGGACTTGGTAGCAATGGATTCATATCTGAATCTAGTTTCCAATAATATAAGAATTGTTTCATTTTGATTTGAATTTCTATTTATTAATATTTATTTTCTAAACCTTATCCCTTAAGAATTTTATTGTTATGAAAATCACCTGAAATGAAAATTCAATATCATAACAAAGGAAAAACAAAAAAAATTGAAATCTTCACAGAGATATTAATTTCCCTGTCCTATTCAAAAGGGCACTTTTAGTTTCTTCAATAATAGTCACACTAAAAAGAAAATTGAATCTCACCAACATGTGTCTATAAGGCACCATTTTCTGAACATATGTTATTTCGATAAATAATAAAAAATAGTTCGTAAGTCTAAAAAACCTCAAAATATATTCCATGCACAAGTGCAATGTGTGTAGATTATGAGCATACATTGTTTCCCTAAAATGAATACTCATGTCTCAAAAAACTAGTGCTCACACAGGTCACTCATTATCCATACCTAAAATTTTAAGGTATATGTCGTTGGTGAGCACCAAATTTGTCCCATGATATGTCCATAAAAAAATGTAAAAAAAATATGAGTATGAAGCTAATTCAATTCTCTAAAACATGTGTGTTTACTTCAAGGTGAAATTCCTAATGGAGATATCGGTTTAAAGGGGTTGAAGTTGAAAAATATAAAATTTTGAAGTTTTGATTGTCAAAATACAAGCAAAAAGGGTTACTTAACCAACTTTATGTTTTCACCCATATTTTTATAGCTATCAGAGGATCTCGATCGGTATTTTATCTTAATCGAGCTCTAACACTCGATAGAGCTCTTAAATTCCATGGGCGCAAAATTTCCCGCAACCTTTCATTTTAAAATTTTCATCAGACACAATAGCTCAATCGAGCTTTGAAGCTTGGTCGAGCAACCAGCCTCGATCGAGCTCGGAATATTGATCGAGGGTTTTTCTAATCCTCGATCAAGCTCCATAACTCAATCGATGGTTATACAATCCCTTAATAGAGCATTTCAAAAAATATCGATCAAGTGCTTTATTAATCCCCCAATTGAGATTTTTAAAGATCAATAGAGGGATTAAGAATAGCTCAATCGAGGTCATTTTTTACCATACTCATGCCCTCCACTTGCCCAAAAGTGTTACCCATATTCATGGGAGCACCCTATATGAAGATGAGAGTGGAATTTTAGGATAGGCCTTTTATCCTAGGTTCAAGGTTTAGGGAAATATATTCCAACACCAAATTGTTGTCCCCCATTGTCCCCTCACCACCCTATGTGTAGCACAATATTTCTTATGCTTCTTTGATGCAGATGGGTTTCAATTTTGGAAATAGATGCAGGAACTATATAGGAGGATATGAAAGTCCAGGGAGGGTCATGTAGTATGCACCTTCCTACGCCACTTTAGGCCATCAATATGTTCCTTAGGCCAAGGGAGGGAACCCTCATTTTGTGAGGATAGGTATCCCAGTCTATCACCCTAGGAAAGCCTCTTGGAATGTTAACCTCTTCTGTCTATATTTGAAAAAAGGGTCTATGGTGCATGAGGCTTACCTTTTCTATTGAAAATGGATTCGAACAATGTTATTTAAAAAATGAAAGGGAATAACATAGTGCAAAGCTATACATACTTAAACCAAACAATAGCTCAGGGCTCCTTAATCAAGTCCCCATCATTAGAAGAGAAATGTAAGATTACAGACATATCATTTAGAAGAGAGCTTCTCATCCATTCCATCTAGAATACATTTATAACAAACAAAAAATCAAATTGTCAATATGAACATAAATCCATTGGTTCATTTAGCAAAATGGAAGACATGCATTCAAAGGAAAGAGCTATAATAACATGCATAATATATTTTTTGCTTTAATCTAGTGGCAAACCTACCTCAGTCCTAATTGTATTCAACAAATTCATATTATTCTATGATATAATAGAAAGATACCAAGAGTGACCATTTGATCTTGGTCTTGGGTCTGTTACTATCCTTTTCAAGAAAGGACTTCAAATGACACTTAAAATGAGAAGAGAATGAGAATGAGAGAAAAATGATGGTGTTTATGTTGAAGACCCCATTACATAAAACTCAATGAAATTTTGACATCCTAACAATATATAAAATTTCTAATGCTTTGTTCTTAAACCTATGCCCCTTTTATAAACTATGATATTCTCATGATGAATCACACCTTCTTGAATTGGCACATATGAGGGAAGTGACTGGCGTGTTTGATGTTATGTGATATTAAGGGAGAGATGGCAATTCACAATGATTAAAACTGAAAATTGGTGTGATGTCCATGTCCTTTATACCCCATTTGATTAATTTCCTTGTTGTTAGGGGCTCTTGAAAATAATTGAAAACTAGAGAATATTCATTCTTTTGTCCCTTTATCAAAATCATGATCACTTTTTATCTACACCTTATATGAATAATTTCTTAATGGTATTTTTTATACTTTTTTCCTTGGGATGAGGTTGGGAAGTAGCATCAATGACCTCTTGCTTCCCCTTCGCTATTGAAAATAGGATAGTTTGTAATTTGTCTTTATCAGCCTCTAATTCCTTCACCATAGAGTTCAAGAATTGATTTTTTATGGTGATGGTATCCAATTGTTTCCTGTAATCATTATTGGAAGAGGTTTCCTTAATATATTTGTCATAGACAATGTTGGTTTACCCTTGAGCCATGGAAATATCATCTTTGGGTGTGATGCTAGAATGTCTAAAGTAATTTATAGAACTCTCAAATATTGTGGCTACATATCCTTGTATGTCTTTTGCACCATTGGCTCCAAGGTGGTCACTAGTCACAGCAAATTGTCTTGTGGTGGGATCATACCTAGGTAGGATTCTAGGCTATGTTTGGGATTCCATAGTGTATGTGGTTAGAATAAAATGTTTTGTTTCATCCATTCTCCTTTTCTCCTCTCTAAATATCTCTAGTGGGTCACAAGTATCCATTGACTAAATTACATTGGCCCATGAAATTTGATGGCCTTCCACCCAAGATGAACTAGTGAGCTTGGTGTGGCATCTCTCTCAAAAGTTGTAACAGAAATAATGTTAGTCAACTTAAGAGAAGAGGGAGGAGGTGATGCATGATGGAAAGAGTCTCATTCTTGTTGAGCACTACATGGTTCAGGGCCTTCTTGCTCTATTCTCTTAGATAGCAGTGGGATTTCCTCTTCGATTTCCTACATTGGATTCTGATCGGAGACCCCATTCTTGTCATTTTCTACTAAAGTTATTCTTGTGCAATCCAATCATCTACCTTCCTTTAACCATCCTTCCAGATATAAATAAGTATATCTTCTTTTCGAGGAGAGGGGACTCATTCCTCCTCTTCCCGTGGACATTCTTCAACCATCCCTTCTTCTTCGTGAGGTTGCTACTCCATTGTGGGGTTTTCCCCACTAGTTGTGAGGATGGATATTTCCTTATTGAAACTTGGAGGAATTCCCCGTGTGCTCAGTATTCCTCTAATATGTCATGAGTTGAGGTTGTTCCCTCTTCAAATGTTGGTCCCCATTATTTAGTGATATGATCTAGTGGGGTTCATGTTTCAAACAAATCCTCTTTCTCAGTCGAAGGTGCACTTGGGTATTCCCCCAATCCTATCCTTATTAGCCTCTTTTCAATTATGATGGGATTTATAATTTATTGTCCCTCTTTTCAAGATCCTTTATCTTTTGGGTATCCCATGGACTACATTGTGGAGAGTTATTTAGGGTAAGGTAGGATGTCATTTGGTTGTGGTTCTATTGGAGGCTCACTAGTCCCTTGTTCTACCTTCCTTATTACTTCCTCCATTGTCATTGGTTTCCCCATCACTTCCATGCCCATCATCCCTATATGTTCCTCTTAATCATCATGAAGGTCATCATATATTTTTTAACTTCCTCATCTTGAGGAAGATGACACATCTTCTTTCTTCAAATATTTCCTCATCTTCCACCAGGCTCCCCTTTTGTGTATGTTGAATCCATCCTAGTTTACTTCAACATTTCTTGTTGATGGAGGATCTTCAAAATCCATGTCTTTATTAGTGACCATGGATCCCTTTGGAATATAAAAGGTTTAATAGGTTGGGGGCTCTAGTAGCATAGAAAGAGGATCTAGGAATTATTTCTCTACTATCTTATAGTGATCAAATTTGTTAAAGTTATAGCATCATGAGTCATTCTCAAAGTCAATATTGTGTGCCAAGATTGATCCTCGTGTGTCGAGGTAGTTTGTTATAGGATATTGAGTTGGACTTGGGATAATTGGAGTAGGATCTTGAGTTGGATCGGGATTGAATAAACCTCATGTGTTGAGGTAAGTGCTTTGTATGTCAAAGTGACGGTGTTTTACAGTCTTATTTGTCAAGACTAAGGTCTTGTGTGTCAAGACAGATCCTCATGTGTTGAGGTGGTGCCTCATGTGTTGAGGTAATGCTTTTCTTGTCGAAGCATGAATGATGTGTGATGTACTACTAACCATGGTATTAGAGATGGATATGCTATTAAGTCTCCTCTAGAGACTGGCCACCTCTAGAGTGAATTACTTTAGCATATGACCATTGGGAACGAGATTACAACAAGACGATCACATCATTGGAAAAATATCCTTAGTATATTTGATATGATAAATAATTAAGTTGGCACAAGTGGACCATGCATGTAAGACAAGAAATAAAGATAAGATGAACTAATTTAAGAGAGAACTCAAATTTGTTGACTTCAGTGATCAATGTGCAAAAATAGTTAGCTATGTGTTAACAAGAAAGACTTCAGTTATCAAGTGTGTTCAAAGAGTTAACTAAAGTATTAACAAGAAATACTTCGGTAAAAAGAGTTAACTAAATTGTTAACAAGAAAGACTTTAGTAAGATTTAGTTAACTAAGTATTATGCATGAAAGACACTTGAGTTACGACACTTGCATGACAACACTTGAGTTAGCCACCTAACTAAGTGATATAGCATCTAGTTGAAGGGAAATTTCATCTTGAAATCAAAAGACAAAGTTAAATGCAAAAGATTGAGAAGTATGGCACACTTTCTCATGCATGATTGATAAAAACAATGTGAGAGAAAATTCTCTCTTACAGGAAATTTGTGCATGTGACCACATTAGCAAATTGCTTCATTTCATTCTATTATTATGATTTTTCTCATTTAATCTACTCTCTTAAGCACTTAAGTTCACCGGGGGTGCTTGATATTTCTCTTTGATATTGCACCAGGGTTGCTTGACGTAATCTACTCATTGTGAAGTAAACATTCTATGCTATATATTAATATACTATGGAACATTTTGTTGGGGTTTTCTCCGTCAAATTATAGAGGGTTTCCCCGGGTTAAAATTTGTGTGTCCACTATGAATGTTTATTCTTCTGATTATTCATTGTTTTCAAGTACTATTGTAATTATGAAATCAAAGATAAAAAATTAACAAGCTTCACCCTTCATAATATCTTCGACTTCCTCATAGGATTCTTGTTTGCCAATTTTTCAATTTCAATCCTAGCTTCATGGTATCGAGGGTTCAACAAATTCATCCTCTATTCCTCTTCAATCATTATATGGGGATCATATCTCCATGGTTTATCAAAGGGTAGATCAATCCCTTTAGGGTCTTTAGGGCCTCTTTAATAACCCTTTTGTCATTTGTTGCATAGCCCCCCATTGCTATTGGGAAGGACAACCTACCCTTCATATTTTCCTTTAATAAATGGAGCTCATCTATCTCAACCATCTACTTCACGTATTCCAACACAAATATCCTAGGGGTTAACAACTTAGGTAATATGTGAGGGGATGATTCAGTCCCATATAGTTTGATAACTGTGAAATCATCTCCCAGGCACCGGACTCCTATTCTAAAGATCTATCCAAGCTACAAATAGGCTTGATCTTAGTAGACATCCTTTCTAGTTCCTTTCCTAAGATGATGGATTAAACCTCGTACATGAATTCTGACACATATCTCAATAAGGAAGTGTCGGGTCCTTAATTTTTCACCAAATTCATTCGATCATATACTTTATTAAGTGATCCTACCATTCTATTTTTCCATTTAAGGGATTCAAGGTGATGTGCTTACTGATAGATGAACGTGTACACTAGGTAAGAGGAATACCTTAATACCTCGACATTTGATAAGTTGGCCAGTTGTGAACTTATCCCTATGGTGATGGCTTCTGCATATATGAAGAAGAGGATTTCCCTTCCATTGTAGGTGTCCACCATGGTTTTTATCCCCTCATATATATATTCGACTATGTCTCTCCATAAAATTAGGGTGAACATAGAGAAACAGTATTGGTCCTAGGGGGGAAACCTTTTGATCCTCCATGGGGTAGGGAGAACCTTATTTTGGCCTTGATTGTACTTTAGTATTGAAAATATTTGGCCTTCTGGGATTCAATTATCTTCTTACATCTATTGGTTTTCACCTCATGCAAGAAGAAAATAGTGACTAAGGATGTTCCCAACATTTGAGTAATGGAAAGAACGCCCATTTCCAGTCAAATCCTTTTTGAAGAGAGGCCATGAAAAACAACCTTTCTAAATCCCAATTTCAGGGTTTCTAAATTGCAAAATCAAGGTTTCTAAAGCCCAAAAAGTGCCAAGTTTAGGCATGTACGAAATCCATTATTGGTTCTTTTGGAACTCATTTTTGCACTTTATGAACCTGCTTTTGCACTTTTTAAATCAGTTTTTGCACTTATAAACGTTAGCTTTTTACTTTCTTAAACTATTTTTGCACCTTTTTTAATCGTATTTTTAGTTTTCAATTAGAATTTTGCACTTATTGAATCAGATTTTTAACTTGTTATATTCAATATTTCATACTTAATTTTAAATCACATTCCAAACATAACAAAGCATAGAAAAATATGAAAACACTCCCAACGAAAAAACATTTTCAAACTTATAACTATATTATCAACTAGCATAGATCCATCTTAAATCCGTATCTATCAAGAGGGATCCAATTTCTTGAGGTGTATTTCTTTTTTGAAATTTAAACTCAAGAAATTTGATCTATCTTGATTGATAGATCCAGGTTTAAGTTTTAAGTTTTTATTTTATAAACGAACATCTATTTTTTAATTACTTTTCATAGTATTTTATTTTATGAATCAGCATGGATTTTTTTTAAATACATTCCATAATTTTTTATTTTATGAGCCGAAATGAATTTTTTAATTATTTTGTTAGTAACAAACGTAACGTTACATCACACACGTTACAACATCTCCCCCATACTGGGCTATAGAGCACCTCGTTTCACTCGGTGCAAAAATAATAATAAAACTATATTCTTTAATGAACTAGTTCCATACTTTTTACAACATGCCTCACATCACTAACACCATTGAGTTGTAGCAAGCAAGGCCACAATTTATCCATCATAATTATTTCATTTTTATTATCACGGGTATATCCTTTAACAATAAGTGTGTTTTCATCATCGTTGAAGATATGTTTTTCCTTGGAATCATCTACAATAACTGTGTTTGTAGCATCATAAGTGCCCATTAAGTTTTTCCAAACTTTATCTAGGGATTTCAAATAAACATGTGGATTTTCAAAGTCAACATGACCCTTTCTTGGTATTTTGTCACAGTCCTCTTGTGTTAGAATGAATTTAAATATCTGGTGTTCAAATACATTATTGTCGAATATATCAGGCCAAAAATCATCTACATTTTTTCACTGCATGGATGTCCACAAACCAACCTCAAAAATGTTTAGTCACTTTTCAAGAAATTCAAAAAATCAGGCCCCATGACATAGTATATCTGTGTTCTTGTAATGATATCCGTTTTTCTTGGGAATGCCTTTTTCTACAAAGAGCTTTTATGAAGTGCATGTGCCAACACTCCGTTGATATCAAATATTATCAAGCATTTATATAATAATATTGTATCTACAAACAAAGAAAATCAATACAGAAATCCTGTTAATATTTAAATTATTACATATCTCTGTTTGTATATAGCAAAATTAATAAGTATTAATAGTTGCGAATATGACTAATAATTTTAGAAAAACACATGATCACTTGCATAGTTCTCTTCTTATCTTTTATGTCCAATAATGAATTAAAAAAAAATTTGTATATGTGTGTCTTTCATAGGAAACATTTAAGGTTGGTTATATTGCAATATAGAAGAATCCATTAGAAGAGGATAAAAGGAAAAATAATATAAAACTGCCGACTATCCCTCTGCAATAGTTACTCTACACCCAACACCAATAACTTATTCTTAGTTGATCATGTGATTGCTTACAAATGTGATAACTATATTTGTAACCACAACAACAATATACAAGGCCCCATTAAATTTACAAGCATGTAGATTATAACCACGTAGATAGTAGCTAGGTGATTATGGTGCTCAAAATTCCATATCAATAATACTAGCATAGATCCATCTTAAACCCAAATCTATTAAGCATCGAGAGAGATCCAATTTATTGAGGTGTAATTTTGTATCTTAATTTTTTTACACATAAAGAAATTGGATCCCTCTCAGTGCTTAATAGATCCGGGTTTAAGATGGATCTATGTTGGTTTTAATTTTTTTATTATGAGCCGACATTAAATTTTAATTACATTTTGCACCGAAAGGAGAGACGTGCTCTACAACCCAGTATGGGGGAGATGTTGTCACGTAAGGTAACATAACGTAGTGTAATGCTACATTACCAAAAATAAAAAGTAATTAAAAAAATTCATGTTGTCTCATAAAATAAAAAATTATGAAAAGTAATTAAAAAAATCCATGTTGGCCTATAAAATAGAAAATTAAAACTTAAACCCAGATCTATCAAGTAAGAGAGGGATCAAATCTCTTAAGTTTAAGATATAATAAAAAAAATTACACCTCAAGAAATTGGATCCCTCTTTTTGCTTCATAGATCTAGGTTTAAGATAGATCTATCTCGGTTATCTTTGATAAGTTATGAGCCGACATAATAACGTTATGTTACGTAAAGTGACAAACATGGAAAATGTGACAACATCTCCCCCATACTAGTTTGTAAGCACCTTGCTACTCTCGGTGCAATTAAAATATTACAAAGTAAAAAAAATCAATAATAAAGTGACACAAACATATAATTAATTTTTGAAATATATGCGGGAATAGTAAGATGTCTATTACATTTTTTTCTAAATTATTAATGTACAAAGGAATGGTCTAATATTATACATTACATAAAATTTGGAAACAACCTGCCAAACACTTCCCACCAAAAATTTTTCTTCTTCGGAAGATAAATCGTAAGGTTTAACGAAAATGAAATATTCATCAGGATTTCCTTGTATATGTGCACCTTCCAAGATAATCATAGCTATACATTCCACTAGAAATTCATTTCCAAAATGACGACACATAGTTTGCACATATTTGAGGATTATAAATATAAATATAAACCCTTATCACTAGAAATTTGTTTCAATATAAATATTTGGAGATGTAAAGTAAACCCTTGGAAACATTTGACCATTAAAAACCATACAACCAACCAAGGGGAATTGAATAAAAATTTCCTCCTTTAAATTCTTTGGTGTATGGGAAAAGCCTAGAAAAACATTGTTTTTATGATCCGTGCCATCAATTATCAAACCCAGATATCTATGTGGAGCATCATAACACTTCTTGTGATTTTTTTACAACTTATGTCGTTCATTTCATTGTTGATTGCTAACTCCTTGAAGTGCTTTAATAATGAAATCTACAAATAAAATAAAATGAAAATATTGATAACATGTTTTCATAATAGATAATTAACCAATTCTAACAAATAATTTTGTAGAAGTACCTCTTTCTATTCCTTCTTATTTATCGCCCATAAAATGAAAATATTGATAGCGTGTTTTGATAATAGATAATTATCCAATTCTAACGAATAATTTTATAGACGTACCTATTTCTAACAAATATTTGTTTATTCTTTCTAACAAATAAATAAAGAATAATTTTGCAGTCCTACTGTATTCTAACATTAGGGGTATAGGTTTACGATTCATAGCAATTTAGAATTTTAAGGGATAGAGGTTGGAATATTGATGTTATAGAGGTTAGGTGTTAGTGGTTATATATGCTAGGGGTTAGAATAATAGTTATATTGGTTAGGTGTTTCATAATATAAAGGTTTTGAGATATGACTCATAGAGGTTCTAGGTTTCGGGGTTTTAAGAGCAAGAAGTTAAGGGTTGTAGATATTCTAGTGGTTAAAGGTTAAGCATGTTACTTGTTATAAGCTTTAGTTTTGTTTAAGGTTTTAGTTATTAAGAGTTATGAGTTATTTCATTTAGTGGTTGTGGTGTTAAGGTTTATAGGAGTTAGATGTTAGTGGTTAGAAGGTTTATATTAAACATACCAATTAGAAGAGTTATGCGGCTGAGGATTTATGGGTTTTGTGGTTTATGTATTATCATAATTTTTTAGGTTAGCTATAGATAAGGGTTAGGGGATTGTAGTTAGGGGTCATAAGGGATATACATGAGCGTTATTAGCTAGGATTTATTGAAGCTATTGTTTGGAGGTGTCAAGTGTTCCAAGATATAGTTATATGCTATTGATTTTAGGGTGTTTAGATGGTTTATTCATTAAAGGTTATAAGGGTTCAACATAAGGGTTAAGTTTAAGGGATTCGTAGGGTTAAGTGTTTGGTGTTATATGTTATAAGTTATATATTTTATGGGATATAGGGGATGAGATTTATAATGATTAGTGGTTTTGGGCTAAGTGACTATAATGGTTAGGAGTCATATAGGTTAAATCTTATATTCCTTGAGGGTAATTGATTTTAGGGGTTGTAGGAATTATAGGAGTTATCAATTATTCATTATAGATTTTTTAATTTAAGATTTAAGTGTTTAAGTATTATGGATTTTAGGGGTTGTGAGGTATATGTGATATAGGGTAATTAAGGTTTTATAAGGTTTAGGGGTTATTGTAATTAGTTCTTATTTGATTCAAGGGTTTTTAGATTTAAGCATTGTAGATTATAGGGGATATGGGTTAAGCATTGAATGCCATAATAATAAGAGTTGGGTTTATCAGGATTCAGTTTTGGAGATCATAGGGTTTGTAAAGATTGAGAATTATAATGATTATAAATATTTGGATTTAGGGACAATAATATGGATTAAGTCATATAATGTTAAAATTTTAAGTGAAATATAATAAGAAATGAATATATTTTTTGAGTATTAAAGGAACACATGCTAGTTCTTAGGATGTTTTTATAGAGTGCCTACAAAGAGGTCTCTCATTAGACAATTTTAAAAACCTTGTGCATACATTATCAAAGGACCACCCAAGAGGAATCATAAGAATGGTCATTAGTTTACCTATTCAAGAGATGGATCCTACAACAAACAATTGTGGGTCGAGCACAAAGATTTAGGTCAAATTCACATGAGTTGAAACTCAAATTCCTCACCACTTCCTTCTAGTTACAAGATGAAATCCCTCTCCTATAAGAGTGGTTTCCATTAAAACCTATGTAACCACTACTTTAGTATGGGTGGATTCCCACACTTCCACAAATTTATCTAGTGATTGACTCTTGTGTTAGAATAACTTTCATGGTATTGACAGTTCTAACTAAAGGAATTCTATATCCTTATAACCACCACTATAAAATCCAAAAATATACCATCTCTTTAGGATGGATCTATAATGTTTTAGCAAACCAAGGGTGCATGAATCTTTCACTCAAGATGATATTATGTGATATCCTTTTAGATGTTGTTTCCCTTGTTAATTATAACACATGCACATGAGACAAATACAACTTAGGGGCTGGTGTAAGGTAATGCTACCTAATTATGGCATGGTAGTTGCAATGAAAACCTAGAAAATAGAAATATCATCACTAAAAATAACTATTAGAGGCAACTACGGAAACATTTTAGAACACACTGTAAAACTATGAAACATATATAATGTAATATATATAGAACAGAGTGTACCTTTCAGAAGATATAATGTTTATTTATGGAAAATTAGTATAAATCCAAGAAAATGGTGTTCTCCTAAGATTGGTATGTTACTTTTTTTCTAAAACATGATGCACATGTTTACATTAGTCCCCATGTTTGGTATTTAAGCAATGAAATTTTTTGAAAAACAAATTGCAGGACTTGTAGATAACAGGCGATTCTTGTGTGACACTATTTTTCCATAATTTTTAATGTTAATTTTATATGTTTTAAATAATAAATTCAATGAATCCCTAGAATGATAAGGTGGATCTTTAGGCACCTCTATAAGGGTCTTAACACAATCAATGAACTTGTTTTCCTTTTTAGTGTGTAGATGTTCGTTTGTACTTGTGCGGGTTTTTTTGTTTTCAAAATAGGTGAACCAACCAAAAGTTATAATATTTGAGCATTTATAGATCTAGGTGGAAAATATAACAAGATATGATGATTAAATCAAGCATGAATAGTTTTCAATAATTAACATGAACCATTACACAGTAACGTTGAAGAGAAGAGAGACAATGATTGTATTATCAGAGTTATTGAATGAATGAAATATATAGAGGAACAATTCGAATTGGGTTAAGGAGAAACTCGAATTTTCCATGCCATGCAAAGAGGTTTCATGTTATGAAAAGAGGGATATCCAGGATTAACTGAGAGCAAATTACCCTAATTAGCCATGCACGCACTCCTAAACTGAGTTTAACTTATTAAGGAAATTACTAATCACTCAATTTAAATGAATAATGCATGTAGTTTCCTAAAATCACTCAAAAGAATGCGCTACTTGACCAAATAGGGTGCTAATGAGTGTTTGTGGTAGTTGGATGTCATTTATGAATTAGTTAGTGGATTAACTTAATTCTTAACTAAGACACACTCCTTAAATCATGGAGAAAATCCCCTAAATTAGGGAATGTGTCCCGAAACTAAGGTTTTGTCTCATGGGTGATCTAGGAGGTTTTTTTGGGTGTGGTTTGTCCCATTATACTCATCAACACGTGCTATAGGAGGGTTATCTACTCTAACACCCCCCCCCCCCCATAAGATTAACCAGGAAAAAAAATAAGTAAAAAGAAATGGATCCTGATAATTTGTAGCCATATTAGGTACTCATGCAAAAAAAAAATGATTCTCTATAAAATTGGGAAAGAGGGAAAAAACTCAGTGGGAACCCCCCCCCCCCCCCATAAAAGAGAATGTGAAAAGAATGTGAGAAGAAGGTTTTAGGGATCCTCCTTCATAATTTATTTGACTCCCAATGAAGCTCGCAACTGGATGAATAACTTGCCAACAAATACTTGGTAAACATATATGCAATCTACTGAGAGGAAGGGAAGAATTGTAAATATAGGATCCCATCATAGATCAATCCTCTGATATAGTGCATATGGATTTCTATGTGCTTGGTCCATTGGCATTGAAAAATATCTCTTAAAATCTAAATGGATCCCTATTTGTCACAAAATATGATGGTAGGTCTGTGAAACTCTATTCCAAACTCAATGAGAATATGGTGTAACCAAATGGCTTATGTTGCAACATTTATTGCTCCTCTGTACTCTGTTTTCATTGTTGATAGAGAAATAGTGGCTTGTATTTTACTTGACCAAAAAATAGGTTGCGATCCCAAACTAAAGAAGTAACCAGAGGTAGAGTTGCGGCATGTTCCATCACCATCCCAATCAAAATCTATGTATCCAACTAAGTCAAATTTGCAAGCAGCATCATAGTGGATTCCATAATTATATGTTCCCTTTGCATAATGGAGTATTCTTTTGGAAACCTTCTAATGCAACTCATGTGGTTCTTGCATGTATCTAGAGATTTCCCAACTGCAAAAGAGATATATGTTTGACTATATGTAAGATAAATAAGTATCCCAACTAACTATCTATACAGGGTACAATCAACCTACGGTGTAGTCCCTCCATATTCTAGTTGGACTCCAGAAAGAAAGGGAAATGGAGCAAGATTGAAATCATTCATTTTGAATCGAGTGATGATATATTTGGCATACTTAGACTATGTTAAGGTGACCCCAAAATATGATTGGGTGATTTGGAGTCCAAGAAATAATTGTAACAGTCCTAAGTTAGTCATGAAAAATATGTCATGCAAGGAATATTCAAACCATGCAATGGAGCTCCCAGTAATGAGGAGATCATCCACATATAGTACAATAAGTAAGCGATATATGTGTTATCGAATCATATACACATTTGGATATGAATTACATCTTGATAAATTTTTGGACAGAAGAAAAGAATCCATTTTTGTATACCAAGCTTGAGGAGCTTGTTTCAATCCATATAAAGATTTCTTTAATTTGCATACCAAAGATGAATTTTGAATGTACCCTGGTGGTTTCTCCATGTAGATATATTCTTCAAGGTCCCCATGAAGAAAGGAACTCTTCACATCCACATGGTGTATATCCCATTTTTGTGTAGTTTCTATGACAAGAACAAGTCAAATTGAATCCATCTTTACAGCTGGAGAAAATGTTTCTATGTAGTCAATGCCATGTATCTGAGAGAATCCTTTGGATACCAATATTTATTTGTACTTGTTGATAGTTCCATTGGATACCATTTTGGTTTTATAGATACATTTTCATCGAATCAATTTTCTCTCTTTTGGAAGAGGTACCAAATCCCAAGTTTTGTTGTCCATGAATGACTGATTTTTTTCATTCGTGGAAGCCTCCCAATGAGGATTGTTGGAGGATTCCCCATGGGTGAGGCCACCATGTGGAAATTAGTGGGTATAAATGGCTCTATGGCTTCAAGAGTGTGAGTGGTAGCATAAAACTCAGAACAAATTCTTCAAGTATAGGCAGGATCACCCACTAGTTCACCAACTACTTTTAGTGTTTGTTTTTCCCAAAGAGGCTGAATTATTTGGTCTGCAACACACTCATTTGTAGAAATATCATCATCATATGTATGAGAATATTAAGATGTATCTAAATCATGTCCTAAGTGTGTGATTGAAGATATATTTTCGAATAAAGAAGGTAGACGCGAAACATCTTGAAACTACCCATCTTTTTGTAAAATATCACCTTTTCCACATACCTTGATTGGAGTATTCTTTCCCATGATTACCTATTGGATAGAGGATGGATGCAAGGAGTTGAACATGTCTTTTGATGAATCCATATGATTTGAAGCTTCAAAATCTAGGATCCAAGAGGATTATTTTGAAGTTGAAGTTGTTATGAGTGCATGTCCCCTTTAAGGAGGGGGTCTTGAAATGCATACTTTGTCTTCATTTTCTTCAAAGATTTTCTTAACCCTAAAATTTTATTGTTTATGAGGTACCTTTTGTAATAGGTATATATGGGAAGCTCCTTCCCTTGTTTGTCATAAAAACCTTGGAACTTTTCTCCTTCTTTCCTTTGTATGAGGGCTTATGCTGAGTGGTTTTTTTCTTGTCTTCATTTGCTACAAGTGCATGAGAATTTGAGGAAATTTGTAGGCCCATTTGAGAAATCTTATCTTGTTCTTGAATAAGAGAGGAAACAAAGACATATAGAGAAGGCATCGTGAAGAATGCTCTAAGTTCTAATCTAGTAGATTGAAATGAAGAAACAAAAGTGTTGAATTTAGGACCCAATTTAGAAAGGATAGAGAGTACCATTTGAGTGTCTTCTTTGGTGATGTTTCACATATTGAGCTGAAATAGTATATATGTGAATTTTGAAAAGAACTCTTGTACTAAATTGATCTTGGTTTCAGATGCATTAACTCTACCTCTAAAACATGACCCCTCATCTCATCTTATGTACCAAAGAGTTTGGATAGGGAGCTCCATATTTCATTGGGGGTATTATTGTCTTGAATATGGTAGAGTAGGTTACGGGATACTTGGATTTCTCAACAAGAGAAATTGGTTCCAACTCATTTCTCGTGGTCATTCAATACAGGCCCTTCTTTCTTAATAACATCTCCAATCTTGGATTCCATTCAAAGTAATTTGAGGGGGCTAGTAGCTGATCATAAGGTAATCTATGGCTACAAGAAAATTCTTTGATGGATGCAAAACCTTATGTAATGTCTACAACAAACTTGCTTCCTTAGTGGAGCCAAAGGAGCCTCCCTCAAACTGAAAAAGTGGTGGTTTTAAAAAACCTTTTTTAAAGAAAAGGGCCTCTTTTGGTGGCTTCAAAAGCCTTTTTTGGTAGCTGCAAAATCTTTTTTGGTGGCGCCAAAAGCATCCTTTGTGGCTGCAAAATCCCTTCTCAACCTATAAAAGCTTGATAAACAATATTAGCATACTAGATAATTTAGCACCCCCTAGCTCTAATACTGTATAAGATTTGAGAATTCATAGATCTAGGTGCAAAAGATAATAAGGTATGATGATTAAATCAAGCATGAACAATTGTGCAATAATTAACATGAACCATTACACAGTAACCTTGAAGAGAAGAAATACAATTATCGTATTATCAGAGTGACTAAATGAAAGAAAGATGTTACAATATATATAGGAACAATTCGAATTAGGTTAAGGAGAAAATTGAACTATCTATAACATGAAAAGAGGGTTCATGATATGCACAGAGGGCTAGTCAGGAATAAATTAGAGTAGATAACCCTAATTAGTCATGCATGCACTCATAAACTGAGTTTAATTGATTAAGGAACTCATTGTTCACTTAGTTAAACTAAATAATGCATGCAGTTTCCTAAAATCACTCAAAAGAGGGCGCTACTTGACCAACTGGGGTGCTAATGAGTGTTTGGGGTAGTTGGGTGTTAGTTAGGACTTATTTAGTGGAGTAACTTAAGTCTTAACTGAGACACACTCCTTAAAGCATGGAGAAAATCCCCCAAATTAGGTCATGTTCCCCCCAAATCAGAGAAGATGCCCCCAAAACTAGGGTTTTTTCTCATGGATGATTCAAGTGGTGTGTTGGGGTGTGGTTTGTCCCATTAGACTCATCAACACATGAAGTAGGAGGTTTATTTACTCTAACAAAAGTTACAAAGAAAATAAGAGACCTATGTTTTTTAGAAATTTGGCATATGACTAAATAAAAATAAATAAAAAATACAAAAAAATATTTTATTTCGCATATGTGTGTGTGTGTGTGTGTGTGTGTGTGTGTGTGTGGAATTTTCACACAAAACTCTATAAGTCCTTGAAATTTCATTAGCAACAAACACTAGATCATAAGTAGATTCGATGTTGAAAAACATGGAAATAAAAAAATGGATAAGTTTTGTTATTTGTAGGTGGAACCTATAGAGTTGAAAAAATGAACCTAAAATCAAAGTTGATAACTCATCCACCACATAGATTAAAAAATTAGATTGTGATATTTTTTTCTAAATTAGGAATGTGAACTACACGCATTATTAACACATTCATGTTATTATTCAAAAAACGGTGTGCATGCATGATTAACATGCAATGTTATTAACCTGCATGTGTTAAAAAACAAATACATTATATCTCCTCATTAGGTTCCAAGTTATTTTTCTATGTCTATGCACCCTAGCTTGAAATGGTTGATATACTCACACCCGTATGTGATTTATCTCCTGGATGCCATCCTTCAATGTGATTATGGGTGATTTAAATGAACAAATCCATCTATAATATTAATAATATAGTAGAAAGGATTTCCCACTCTTGTTCCATCAACAGAAAAGTAGAGGCCCTTTGAGGCCCACTCCTCTCTCTCTCTCTCTCTCTCTCTCTCTCTCTCTCTCTCTCTCTCTCTCTCTCTCTCTCTCTCTCTAAACCTTACTAAGCCCCTCTCTCTCACTCTCACTCTCCCTTAATCCTCCAACTACCCCTAACCCACACCCCTCTCTCTCTCCCCCAACCCTCCCCCCCTCTCTCTCCCTCTGTAAACCATCACCTACCCCACACCCATAACCACCCCCCTCTCTCTTCTACTCCCCCTACCTCTCTCTCTCTCTCTCTCTCTCTCTCTCTCTCTCTCTCTCTCCTACCCCCCTCCCCCTAACCACCACACCACCTCGATCTCTCCCCCAACACACCCTCTCATACTCTATCTCATAATCCCCGCCCCCTCCCCCTAACCCCCTCTCTCACTCTCTATCTCTTCACTACTCATCCACCTACCCTAATCCCCACCCCTATCTCTCTTTGTCAACCCCCTAACACCCCCCTCTCTCTCTCAAGAACTAACCCCATATTTCTCTCTCTCTCTCTCTCTCTCTCTCTCTCTAACAACCAATGTCACTCTCTTTCCTAATCCCCCTCCCCCTATAGCTAACCACCACATCCCCTAACCATTACTAACCCACTCTCTCACTCTTTATCTCTTCCCTACTCCTCGACCTACCCCTAACCCCAACCCTCTCTCTCTTCCAACCCAATAACACCCCTCCTCTTTCTCTACCCCTAACCCCCACTCCCCCCCTCTCTAAACCCCATATACCCCGTTTAGCACTAACCAAACCTCTCTCTATCTCTCTCTTACTCCCTCATCCCCCCCCTCTCTATCTCTCTCTTACTCCCTCATCCCTCCCCCCCCTCTCTCTCTCTCTCTCTACACCTAACCACCCCCACCCATCTTTCCCTCATAATATCCCCCCCCCACAACTAACCACCCCTATCTCTCTCCACCCCCTACTTATCCCCCTACCTCTCTCTCTCTCTCTCTCTCCTAATCACCCTCCCACTACCACTAACCACCCTCTCTCTCTCTCGCTTCCCCTACCCATAATCCTCTTTCTCTCTCTACCATTGAACCCCCTTTCTCTCTCCCTATATCCTTCCTCCTACTACCACTAACTACTTCCCCCCCACTCTCTCTTCATTTATCTCTCTAACCCCCTCCTAATACCCTACCTCTAAATACCCCCTATCCCCTTTACCCCTAACCATCCCCCTCTCTATCTCTCTCTTAATCCCCCAACCCTCCTCTCTCCATCTCTCCTAATCCCCGCCACTCCTCTCTCTCTCTCTCTCTCTATCTATCTATCTCCACTACTCCCTTACCCCTAACCACCCCCTCCCCTCTCTCCCTCCTAATCCTCCTCTGCCTCTACATCTAACTACCACCTATCTCTCTCTCCACCCCCTACTTCTACCCCCACCGTTAACCTCCTCTCTCTCTCTCTCTCTCTCTCTCTCTCTCTCTCTCTCTCTCTCTACCCCCCCTCTCCCTCTCCTTATCCCCATTCCTAACCCTATACCCCTCTCTCCTACTCCACCTACCCCTGACCCCCCACTCTCTCTCTCTCTGCCCCCTTATACTCCTCCCCTACCACTAACCTTAGCTCTATCTCTTTCTCTCTCCCTCCCCCCCCCCCGCAACCCCCTCCCCCTAACCACCACACCAGCTCTCTCTCTCACCTACTTCCCCTACCCCTAACCCCCCTCTCTCACTATTTATCTCTTCACTACTCATCCACCTACCCTAATCCCCACCCCTATCTCTCTCTCCACCAACCCCCTAACACCTCCCCCTCTCTCTCTAACCACCACACCTCTCTCTCTCTCTCTCTCTCTCTCTCTCTCTCTCTCTCTCTCTTTCTCTCTCTCTCGTGCTCGCTCCTTAACCCCCCTAACCCTAACCATATCCCCACCAATATCATTCTCTCTCCTACTCCCCGTACCCCTATGTCATGTCCCCAAATTTTTCATTGGGTCACAATGGCCTAAGCCACTTGGCCATATTCATGATAGTTTGTCAAATTGATGCTAAGGGTCAAATAATTGTCAAGAATGATTTCCAAGTTACTAATAATGTAAAATTAGATCCAAATGGACAAGGTGGATCACATTAAGAGAAAATTCCCAATTGAAAGTTTGTAATATACCCATCCAAATGAACTGTCATGGAGGAAAATTACTAGTTCCCTAGATTGGGGGTGGAAGCATTAAAAGTTGGAATAAGGGAGCTACAAGACCCAAAATGACCTTAGACTTACAAATTCACATTAAATGGGTCAAATAAATAATAATAGAAAGAAAATAAGGTGGCATTGGATCATGAGGGCACATAAGAGGTTGTGGGACCCACATGTGGCAAGATTTCCCACTACACTTGGCATTATTCTCTCACCAATTCGAGTTCAATATGAAGGGTAATATACTTGGCATATTTGAAGAGGTATTACTCATGGCATGAATCATTTAATTTCAAATTGGAGTGGAAGAGTAACTCCCATGGAAGAGGAAGCGGCATCTTAGAAGAATTGTGACACTTGGAGCTAGATTCTCTAACTCTTATGACAAAAATGATGCAGATTCTATGACACTCATGAAAAAGTTCAGACCTGATTGCTGACGTCTAACATATATGACATGTCAGAGCTAAAATTATCCTCCAATAGGTGCACAAGGGGAGTTATGGCAGCCAATATTCCCCCATTCAAATTGATGGAAGAGGAGAGCTAGGAAAAGTTGGACAAGTGGCATTCATGGGAATCTCTTCCTAATTCGATTTGGGATGAGTCTCTTGGAGGGAATTCAAGATAAGGAGGCCTTGGGAGGTTAATAAAAGAGAAGAATAAATAAGGAGAGCATCTTTTGATCGTTTATCATTTTGGAAAAAACTGGAGAGCTTAGCTTATCCTTGCAAGGTGGATGCTTATCCTTCTTGCCTTCGAACCAATTTCGAGGATAAAAGATTCCCATCCTAGTTGGTTGATGGAGTGGCCATTCACAACTCTCAAAAGAGATTCATGGATATTTTTTGATGCAGGTTCAGACCCCAATTGAGTTTGAGTTCATCTTCTCTCATTCTTCTCTATGCCTATTCTACTATCTTTCTCTCAATGCCATCTAAATGTGCAAGGGCGCACTTGTTGTTGCATATAGTTAGTGAAGGACTATTATTTTGACTTCATGGACATGTTATTTTCTATATATATTTGTAATAATCATATCATGAGATCCATAACTCGAAACATTATGTATTTCAAGTCATATTTATATTCAAGGAGGAGATTCGAGCCATTTTCCCCATAGCTTTTGCATAGCGCACTTGTTGTTGCATATAGTTATTGAAGGACTGTTATTTCGACTTTATGGACATGTTAGATGCTATATATCGCTTTAATAATCATATCATGAGAGCCACATCTCGAAACATTATGTATTTCAAGTGATATTTACATTCAAGGAAGAGATTCGAGCCATTTTCCCCATAGCATTTGCATAGTGATTTTGGAATGATATTGTACATGTTTTATATCATAGTTTTTTGAGTTATTTATCATGTTATGAGCTTCATATGAAGTTACCTTGATGGTACAAATGATGTGTACAGACCTCTGAATTGTTACTATGGTTTATGAAGAAATTTGAGACTCCTTGCCCACCAATTTCACCTCAAAAACTAGACTCTAGAAGTTGTTGTTCATTAGGATTCCTATTCAACCCTAAAACCAAAACTAATTCTGCACATATATTTTTCCTAATGTCCTCTAACAGATCCAAGTCTCAGACCAAGACCTAGGGGGGATCTCCACTTCTCAAATTAACTACTCTTGTTCTGAAAATTATTCACATGCAATTTGTAGACAATGGATGGGTATATCAGTTGTTTGTATTTCTTATCGGTGTGTTAATATTTACTATTCCCCATCAATACCTTCCTCCCCAAATTCTAAATCATTTGGAGGTGTTTGAAACCATTTGTAAACAAAACCCTAGAGTCAAAACAAGGTGAATCCAAGGAATTTCCTTTGAAGGGACATTACAGTGGTATCAGAGCATGGTCCTTACACCTGTGTATTAATATCATACATTTCATAATAATTTTCAGCCATGTCTTACTATTATGATGACTCCTGGAGAGAGAAAAGTGGGTGAAAGCAGAACGTAATGTAAAAAGTATATTTGATAAAATGTAGAAGATGATTACAACAATCGTGCCCCGGGTAATTTATACCCTAAATGGGGAAGAGAGGTGACTTGAGGTGACTTTTCAAGTCACCTCTTAGTTTAATTACATTAATTTACTAAAATTAACCTAGCTTAGTATTTTAAAATTAGCATTTGTAACATTGCCTTCTTCTTTTTAAAATGCTTTGTCCTCAAAGCAGGGTAATGATGGATATTGCTGAACGAATTTCTCGGTTTCCCATGATGCGTCTTCTTCTGGGCAAATCTTCCATTTAATGAGGTATTCCTTGATCCTTCTAGTGCGTAATTTCCATTCTCTGATGTTGATGATAGCTTCTAGTTCTAAGATAAGTTTCCCTTCTTCGTCAAGAGCGGGAAGTGTTATTTGAATGGATTGATGCTGACCCAACAATTTTTTAAAATTTGAGACATGAAAGACGTTGTGAATTCGACTCGAATCGGGTAACTTCAATTCGTATGCTACCGGGCTAATTTTTCTGACAATTTGCTAGGGTCCATAGAACTTGGGTGCCAATTTGTTTTTTCCTTGTTGTTTTAGCGACAATTGTTTGTATGGTTGAAGCCTTACAAATACCCAATCTGCTAATTCAAACTCTCTTTCTGTTCTATGTTGATCTGCTTGCTACTTCATACAATTTTGTGCCATAGATAAATTATCCTCCAGTACTTGCATTACTCGTTGATTTTCTTCAAGTTGACTTTTTACTGCGGGTACTTTTGCATTACCTTGAACGAATTCCTTCCATCTGGGCAGCTCATAACTATACAATGCTTGAAAGGGTGTCATCTTAGTTGACATGTGATAGGTAGTGTTATACCACCATTCAACAAGGTGTAACCATTTGTTCTGTTTGTCAGTGACGAAACTATGAAGATACGCTTCCAGACATTTGTTGACAACTTCTGTTTTCCCATCTGTCTATGGATGATAAGCTGAACTCATGTTAAGAGTGATCCCAATTTGTTTGCATAATTCCTTCCAAAAATTGCTTGTGAATTTGGCATCTCTATCGCTAACGATAATTCTTGGGAATCCATGTAATTTGTAAATATTTTTACAAAATACTTCCGCGATTTGTTTAACGGAATCAGTTTTCTTGATACCCATAAAATGTGCATATTTCGTTAATCGGTCCACTACCACGAAGATTTTTTCCTTACTATCAAATAGGGGTAACCCTTCAATAAAATCCATAGAGATTTCCTCCCACTTTTGCTTCGGAATGTTTAGTGGGTGGAGTAGCCTTGGAGTCATCACGTTTTTGCTTTTATTCCTTTGACATTTGTCGCATTCGGCTACATATTTTTGAATGTCTTTATGCATTCCTTTCCAATAGAACGATTGTATGGGATTGTAATATGTCTTGAAAAATCCTACATGTCCTGCGGTGGGTGAATCGTGAGCTTCTATCATCACCTTAGTTTTAAACCTTGATGTTGGGTTTAAATAGATCCTTTCTTTGTACCACAAGATGTCGTTTCGCCACTCGAATTTTGGACCTCTATTCGGATCTTCGATTAAGGCGCAAGTGTTTGGGTCTTTAGCATATTCTTTTTGTATTTCGTCCAACCACTCTGGAATAACAATTGAAATTGCATATGTCTGGGCTTCATCCTTCCTAGATAGAGCATCAACGGCTATATTGTCTTTCCCTTTTTTATGTAATATCTCCAGATCAAAAGTAGCAATTTTTTCTATCCACTTCTGTTGTTCTGTTGACAATGTCTTTTGTTGAAGGAGATATTGAAGACTGTTATGGTATGTTCTTATCAATATTTTTCTCCCTAAAAGGTATGGTCGCCATTTTATTAAGGCATGTATAATGGCCAGTATCTCTTTATCGTAAGTGGACCTCAACTTTCTCTCTTATTGAGCTTTCTACTTTCGAATGCTATTGGGTGACCTTCTTGCATCAAAACTGCTCCTAGTCCGAAACCTGAGGCATCGCATTCAACTGCAAAAGGTTTTGTGAAGTCATGCGTGGCTAATACAGGTGTTGAAGACATCATGCATTTTAATGTTTCAAAACATTTTTCTGTTTCACTATTCCATTGGAAGGAATTCTTCTTCAATAAATTTGTGAGAGGGGTTGTTTTATGGGCGTAATATTTTACAAATCTTCGATAGTATCCTGTTAGGCCTAGGAATCCCCTTAGTTTTGATTAGTTATTGGGTTTGGGCCTTTCCACGATTGCCTTGATTTTACTTGGATCAACTTTAACTCCTTCCTTCGATATCTTATGGCCCAGGTAGTCCACTTCCTCTTTTCCAAAGGTGCACTTAGACCTTTTTGCATAGAATTGGTTTTCTTCCAAAATGGTAAGTACTTGACTTAAGTGTTCTAGATGCTCCTTCCATGTTTTTCTATATCTGAGGATGTCATCGAAAAATACTAGTATGAATTTTCTTAAAAATGGATGGAACAATTCGTTCATTGCGGCTTGAAACGTAGATGGAGCGTTAGTCAAACCGAAGGGCATTACTTTGAACTCATAATGGCCTTCATGAGTGCAAAAAGCAGTTTTTGCTATGTCTTCCACTCTAACTTTGATTTGATAATAGCTAGATCGAAGATCCAATTTTGAGAAATACTTGGCCCCACGAAGTTCATCGAGCATCTCATCAATGAACAGAATCGAAAATTTATTTTTGATAGTTATTTTGTTCAGTCCTCTATAATCTATGCATAATCTGAATGAACCATCCTTCTTTCGTACTAACACTACTGGGGGCTGCATACGGGATTCTACTTTTTGAAATGACACCGCATTCTAGAAGATCTTGAGTTAGCCTTTCGATCTCTATTTTATCATGATGTGGATATCTGTATGGTTTGCTATTGACAGGTTTTGACCCTGGTTCAATCTCAATTATGTGTTCAATCTTCCTGTTTGGTGGGAGCTCCATCGGAAGCTCTTGGAACACCTTGTGATGTTTTTGAATTAGATTTTGTATCTCTGGTTGTTTGTCCATATCTCCTTCATATGTTAGAAGCTCCATTTCTTGACATTGAAGTATGTACGCTGGTGCGCCTTTCCGAAGTAGCTTTTCCATCTGATGTGATGTAACTAACTGTGTCGGAGGTGGTTGGAACCCATATAACTTGTATGTCTTCCTAAGTGACTGGAATTCAATAAAATGCTCTTGGTGATTTGTAGAGTATGTACCCAAGGTTCGTAACCATTGTATTCCTAATACTACATCAACTCCTCCCAGCGATACCGCAAAGAAATCTGATTCTAAGTTGTACTCTTGCAATTGTAACTTGACCTTGTGACATTTTTCCATGTTGTCAATCTTCTTGCCATCTGCTACCATAACCTTCATGTTAGGTACCGGAAAGATAAATAGGTTAAATACTTTAGCAAGGTTGACATTAACGAAGTTATGGGTGCTACCACTGTCAATGAGAACTGTGACGTTATTCTTTTTTATATGTCCTTTAATATTCAATGTTCGTGGTTGGGATATTTCGGTAATAGCGGCTAATGAGATTTTTGGGGTGTTGTCCTCGATTTCTATTTGGTAGTCTGGTTGACTATTCATATCATTCTCAATTGGTTCCTCGACTTCCAACTCTGCTTCTTCTGCTTCACAGCCATACAATTTCTTTTGTAAGCATCTGTGCTTAGGATCCCATTTGTCTCCACAGAACTTGCATTTCCCTTCCCTTATTCTTTGGGCCTCTAAACTGGGCTTCGTTCCTTCCCTGAGTTGTGGCGGTGTATATCTTGGATTTCCCGTGTATGTTGATTGGAAGGGCTTCCTTTTGTAGTCGTCCTTATCAAAATTTGTATGAACAGGTTTCTTGAATTTGTTTTCAATGATCCCTTCTTTACGTCGGGATTCCTCCATGATTGAGATGTTATGTAACTCTAGTTCATCACAGATGTGCTGTTTAAGACCGTGTATGTAGGTCTATAAGCGCTGGTCATCGGTTAACTCTAGAACTCGAGTCGACAGCGCTTCCCACTCACAGGTGTACTCATCAACACTGCTTTTCTGTTTTAACCTTGTGATTTTGGAAAAGAAGTCTTTTTCTTCAACGCCTTGGAATCTTTTAATGAGGTCATTCTTGAAACTAACCCAGTTGTGAGAACATATTCTTGCAGTTTTCTTCCACCATAAGTACCAATTGTAAGCGTTTCCTTCTAGATGCATGGCGGCATATTTAACTTTCGCCTCTTCATAATGGATATTGTGGATGTCTAAGTATTCCTCGGCTTTGTTAACCCACGCTATGCACTGTCGTTCGTCCCCATCATATTTGGGTAGCTCGACTTTCACCCGAATTTGGCGTCCTTGTGTGTATGAGAATGATGACGATATGTTGAAAGGATCTGGTTGCTCCAGTGTTCTGGGAGAGTTGGGTTGCAGATCTTTTGGTACTGGTAATATTTCCAAGATGGCTTTTAAAACTGCCTCATTTTTCTTTTGATTGTCTTGTAGAGTGAGAACAGAATTCTCTATTTGTGATGTGATTTGTGTCCAAGTCGCTACCAAATTGTCACTGGTTTGATCGATCTTTTCCTTGAGTTCCTCATAGTTATTCTTAATCTTCTCATTGATTGAGTCCAATCGGGCATTTAATTCACTCATTGATCTGGTGATTGGTGGAATCTTCTCGGCGCTAAACGTGGATTTATTTTTATTTGTTATACGAAGCCAGCCCGCCGTGATTTTTTTTAACTAATTATAATAATTATTATTATTATTATAATATAGTTTTTTTTATTAATAATAATATTAATATACAATAATATTATTAAATATTATTAATATTAAAGTATTAATATATAAACAAAGGCAGCTGGACGACGTGGAGTTTGATGGGGAAGGCACTGTGGAGGGGGCAGGCCATGGGGAAGCAGCGTGAGGAATTGTAGCGTGACTAGGGGACGACAGGGAGGGAGGAGCAATGGGGTGTTGAGTGAGCAGGAAGAGGAGAAGCGCGGAGTAGGAGTGGACACGGTGTGGGATATGGCAGGAGATAGCGGTGTGTAGGTGAACGTGGAGGACGAGTGGACGCGGAGGAGGAGTGGACGCGGTGTGCAGGTGAACATGGAGGAGGAGTGGACGTGGTGTGGGAGATGATGGAAGGAAGAGCGTGGAGCAGGAGCAGGCTGGAGGAGCGTGCAGGAGGGAGCAGGGAGTATGTAAGTGGTGGGCAGCGGAATTGGAGTGGTCAGGTGCCGAGAGCCGAGAGAGAGGTGGCAACTGGTGGGGGGGGAGGCGTGAGCATGTGAAGGTTGGTGGCAACGGAGGTGGAGGGTGCAATGTGGTGGGCTGGTGCCGAGAGCCGAGAGGCTCTGATACCAATGGAGAGAGAAAAGTGGGTGAAAGCAAAATGTAATGTAAAAAGTATATTTGATAAAATGTAGGATATGATTACAACAATCATGCCCCGAGTAATTTATACCCTAAATGGGGAAGAGATGTGACTTTTCAAGTCACCTCTTAGTTTAATTACATTAATTTACCAAAATTGACCTAGCTTAATATTTTAAAATTAGCATTTGTAACAAATCCTATGAGTACAATCCTTATGAGCAGTATGAAGATGATTATGAGCAATATGAAGAAGAATGTGAATGGTATGAGGAAGAGGTTCCATCATGAAGCACTTCTTACAATTCCATAAGGAATGAAGGTTATTCTTATGACCCTATTTATGATTGAGATGTATGTGTTGAACCACCAAAGGATAATTATATGAATGAATTAAAAATATTGAGAGTAACATGTAAAACCTTTCCCCAACAATATCAGGCATATCTTGATGTGTATAAGGGAGATACACAAAAGGCCATTCATTTTGAAGACTTTTTTTATTGGGTGTTTGAAAATAGGCCCAAAAATGAAGATGTGGATTTAGTGAAGAAAGGTCTATGCCCTTCTTGAAAAATACCTTGGAGAGCAACTCATATATGTTTGGGTGAAAAGGAGGAGCGAAATGAGGAGACCCATGAGCCACTTAGTTATGAAGGTGGTGAAGCAGAAGAAGCATTACATGAAGAGGATCGAAAATCACTCCCAAGTGACTCTGAAAAATATGAAGAAACATCACATGATCATGAAGAAGACTCCATTGAAAATATTGAAGATCACTCTGAGACACATTCTACTTTGGACTTGAATCAAAGAGCATCTATTGGTGGATGCTTTAACTATGAAGGAGTACCTACTGATGGGTGCTCACACCTCTATGTTGGTGAAATAGAGATCACTTTTGAAAGTGTTGTTTCAATCATAAGTTCCATTATGCATGAAAATGAATACCTTGTAGCAGTTGAAGAAGAACCAAGATCAACTTCCCCATCACCACTTGAGCTTCATGAAGTTGGTCCAAGCAGAAAGTAAAAAGAAGAGGAGGCCCCCCTACAAGAGCCTATTTTTCTTGAAGGGTCATCAAAGATGAATGAAAAGAAGATCCAAGAGACCCTTAGCACAATCCATGACACTAGATCATTGGTGTCAAATTCTTGTTGGATATTTTCTTCATTGAAGGATCCATCCTTCCTTGAAGACATGGAGAAGATTCAAAGAGCAATGTGCAACATCGAAGGTAATGCCATGTCTTTGATTTTTGATAGAAACAATTTGGTTGAGCTTAATGAATGGTTACATGGAGAATACTTGAAGAATAATGAGGATATTCATAAGCTCAAAACGCAAAATGAGCAACTTCTTGATAGGTTTCAAGATACTTGTTCTTCCTCCTATGTTTTAGATTGTCAATTAGTAGATTGCTTGGAGGGTTCTCATGACATGATGGATCATGAGAAACATGGTAACTTGTAGGTGCTTGATGTGTTTGAAGATGAGCTTGATGAGAACCAAGCACTTGTTGTGTTGGAAGAGGAACTTGAGTTGCCTCTTGGAAATGGTTACACAGTTTTTGAAGAAGTGTATGATTCCACTACCTTGGAACCAACCTATGAGGAAATGTTTTCACTTTTGAAGGAGGTGCATGATCCTACCCTTATGGAGCCTTCACATGATGACACTTTTTCATTTTCTGATCATTTGGGTAAGTTGGTTCATTCTCCTACATCCTACACTTCCATATTTTGCAGCATTCATCCTAATGAAGTATGGGTGAAAGGTTTCTTTTTGAAGGTGCCACATGAGGATTATAAAAATCCTATCTCCCCTTTTGAGGATGACATGACTAGAGCACTTTATTTTTTTCATTTGCAGCAGCATCCTTTGTTACTTTATGATGGTACACATCTACATGGATGCACCTATGATGTTCACTTGAATCACTTGAAGGCTCATGATTTTCCTTGCTCCTTGCTCAATTCAATTGATGTTGGAGGAACTTCATCCAATACTTGGGTGAAAAGATATATGATTGAAGAAAATTCTTATTGGAAGCAACATCATTTGTTATTTCTTGATGATGCGCATATACATGGATGCACTTATGATGTTCACTTGAGTCACTTGAAGACTCGTGATTTTCCTTGCTCCTTGCTTAGTTCAATTGATGTTGGAGGAACTTCATCCAATACCTAGGTGAAGAGATATATGATTGGAGAAAATTCTTATTGGAAGCAAAATCCTTTGTTATTTCTTGTTGATACACATATTCATGGATGCACAAATGGTACTTCTGTGATACCCTTGAAGAGTCATTGTTTTCTTTGCTCCCTACTTGGTTCAGATTTTAGTGGAGATTCTTCATTCACTTCTTGGATGAAAGAATACATGGCTAATTATTTTGATGCATCTTACATACTTTTGCAGCATCATTATAGGACATGAGATCCTCACCTATGTCATTGGAGAATATTTGATTGGTCACTTGATGCTTGTATGCACTTGGAAAATTGTGGTCTACTTACTTGGAGGTATGAGCACTTTCATGATTCTTTGATGAGTCACCTCCTTGATGTACATTTTTATTATGTTGTTATCTACTTTGGTGATCTATCTTTTGTACTTATGATGTTTGGAAGAATGCATACAAGGAAATGGGATCCACAAATTCTCTTTCCTAATGGTATGGGTTGGAGAGCACTCCTAATTGTTGGAGTGCAATACAAGCAATGGGACCCTGGGATAATTTTTAGTCTCATTGGTTTCAATTTTTTGGGGAAACAAGTAGTATGGGATATTGAGTCCCCACTTAATAAGGTGATTTTAATCAGAGCAGTGCAGCAGTAAGCATGGTGGTTCCTCTCTAAAATTTTCATGGAATATTGAAGACTCAAAGTTGGGCAACTCAGTGGTAACTTCAAAGAATTATACAGTGGTATCAGAAAAGGTTTCCAAAATATGAAAGATGTAAAGAGTAATTGTGCAAACTTTGTTTTGATGGATTTAATTAATATTTTGGTGTTTAGTGGTGATGTTATAGGGGATATAAATATGAAAAAGAAAATCCCCCTCTCCTTTCTTTTGGAAACACACAATTGTAGTACATGAGTGCCACTACTCAGATTTTTAGAATGAAAGTTTTGTAAAGAAATCAGGTTCTTCAACATACATGTTTGAAATTGCTTGAGGACAAGCAATATTGGGAGGGAAGGAGTTTTCATGTCCCCAAATTTTTCATTCGGTCACAATGGCCTAAGCCACTTGGCCATATTCATGATAATTTGTCACATTGATGCTAAGGGTCGAATGATTGCCAAGAATGATGTCCAAGTTAGTAATAATGTAAAATTAGATCCAAATGGACAAGGTGGGTCACATTAAGATAAAATTCCCAATTCAATGTTTGTAATATACCCATCCAAATGAACTATCATGGAGGAAAATTAATAGTTCCCTAGGTTGGGGGTGGAAGCATTAAAAGGTGGAATAAGGGAGCTACAAGACCCAAAATGACCTTAGACTTAAAAATTCACATTAAATGGGTCAAATAAATAATAATAAAAATAAAATAAGGTGGCATTGGATCATGAGGGCACATAAGAGGTTGTGGGACCCACATGTGGCATGATTCCCCACTACACTTGGCATTATTCTCTCACCAATTCGAGTTCAAGATGAAGGGTAACATACTTGGGGGATTTGAAGAGGTATTATTCATGGCATGAATCATGTAAGGTCGAATTGGAGTGGAAGAGTAACTCCCATGAAAGAGGAAGAGGCATCTTAGAAAAATTGTGACACTTGGAACTAGATTCCCTAACTCCTATGACAACAATCATGAAGATTCTATGAAACTTATGAAAAAGTTTAGACCTGATTGCTGAAATATGACATATATGACATGTCAGGGCTAAAATTATCCTCCAATAGGGTGCACAAGGGGATTATGGCAGCCAAGATTCCCCCATTCGAAATGATGGAAGAGGAGAGCTAGGAAAAGTTGGACAACTAGCATTCATGGGAATCTCTCCCTAATTCGAGTTGGAATGAGTCTCTTGGAGGGAATTCGAGATAAGGAGTCATTGGGAGTTTAATAAAAGAAAAGAATAAATAAGGAGAGTATCTTTTGATCATTTCTCATTTTGGAAAAAATTGGAGAGCCTAGCTTGTCCTTGCAAGGTGGATGCTTTTCCTTCTTGCCTTAGAACCAATTTCGAGGGTGAAAGATTCCCATCCTAATTGGTTGATGGAGAGGCCATTCAGACCTCTCAACAGAGCTTCATGGATATTTTTTATGCAGTTTCAAACCCCAACTGAGTTTGATTTCATCTTCTATCATTCTTCTCTATGCATATTCTACTATCTTTCTCTCAATGTCATGTAAATGTGCAAGGGCGCACTTGTTGTTGCATATAGTTAGTGAAGGAATTTTATTTAGATTTCATGGATATGTTAGCTTCTATATATCTCTGTAATAATCATATCATGAGAGCCATAGCTCAAAACATTATGTATTTCAAGTGATATTTACATTCAAGGAGGAGATTCGAGCCATTTTCCCCATAACTTTTGCATAGCGCACTTGTTGTTGCATATAGTTATTGAATGAATGTTATTTCGACTTCATGGCCATGTTAGATAGTATATATCTCTGTAATAATCATATCATGAGAGCCACAGCTCAAAACATTATGTATTTCAAGCGATATTTACATGCAAGGAAGACATTCGAGCCATTTTCCCCATAGCATTTGCATAGTGATTTTGGAATGATATTGTACCTATTTTATATCAGATTTTGATGAGTTATTTATCATTTTATGAGCTGAATATGAAGTTAAATTTATGTCATAAATGATGTGTGCATACCTCTGAAGTGTTACTATGGTTTATGAAGAAATTCGAGACTCCTTGCCCACCAATTTCACCTCAAAAACTAGACTCTATAAGCTGTTGTTCATTAGGATTCCTATTCGACCCTAAAACCAAATCTGATGCTGCACATATATTGTTCCTAATGTCCTCTAACAGATCCAATTCTAAAACCAAGAATTAGTGAATTCTGTACAGTTTTTGGAAGAGCATCTAATGGCAGACCTAGGGGGGATCTCCACTTCTCAAATTAACTAGTCTTGTTCTGAAACTTCTTCCCATGCAATTTGCAGACCATGGATGGTTATATGAGTTGTTTGGATTTTTGATATGTGTGTTAATATGTCCTATTCCCCATCAATACCTTCCTCCCCAAATTTGAAATCATTTGGATGTGTTTGGAGCCAGTTGTAAACAAAACCCTAGAGTCAAAACAAGGTGAATTCAAGGACTTTCCTTTGAAGGAACATTACTCCCTACCCCCCCCCTCTCTCACTCTATTTTGTAATTCCCTCTTCTCCTACCACTAACCACCCCATCCATTTATCCTTATTAACCCCCTCTCTCACTTTGTATCTCTTCCCTACTCCTACACCTACCCCAAACCCCCAACCCTCTCTTTCTGCCAACCCACTAACACCCCTCCTCTCTCTCTCTACCCCTAACCCCCCCTCTCCATCTCTCTCTCCCTAAACCACCTCCTACCCCCTTTACCCCTAACCAAACCCCCTCTCTATCTCTCTCTTAATTCTCCAACCCCCCTCTCTCTATATCTTATAATCCCCACCTCTCTCTCTCTCTCTCTCTCTCTCTCTCCTAATAATCCTCCCCCCTACCCCTAACCACCCCCTATCTCTCTCTCTCTCTCTCCACCCCCTGCTTCTCCCCTTACAACTAACCCCCCAACTCTATCTCTCCAACCCTTACTAACTCTCTCTCTTTCTCTCACTCTCCCCTACTCCTCCAACTAACCCTAACCCCCGCCCTTTCCCTCTCCACCAACCTCTCTCTCTCTCTCTCTCTCTCTCTCTCTCTCTCCCCCCATATATCTTTGTCTCTCCTAATCATCCTCCCACTACCACAAACCACCCCCCTCTCTCTCTCTCTCTGCCCCAACCCCTACTCACCCTTCTCTCTCTACTATTGATCCCCCCTATCTCTCTCCCTCTATCCTTCCTACTCTTTCCAATAACCACTCCTCCCCCACTCTCTCATCCTTTCTCTCTCTAACCCCCTCCTACTCCCCTACCCCTAACTACCCCCTACCCTCTTTACCCCTAACCAAACCCCCCCCTCTATCTCTCTCTTACTCCCCCAACCCCCCTCTCTCTATCTCTCCTAATCCCCACCCCCCTCTCTCTATCTGTACTACTCCCCCTACCCTTAACCACACTCACCTCTCTCTCTCTCTCTCTCTCTCTCTCTCTCTCTCTCTATATATATATATATATATATATATATATATACATATATATCCCTTCCCACCCCTCTACCCCTAACCACGGCCCCTCTCTCTATCTCTCTCCTAACCCCCACTCTCTCTCTCCCCCTCCTACTCCTCCCCTACCACTAACCTATACTCTCTCTCTCTCTCTCCTACCCCCTCCCCTTAACAACCACCTCTCTCTCTCTCTCCCTTACTCCCCCTACCCCCAAACCCCCTCTCTAAGTCTCTATCATAATCCCCACCCCCTCCCCCTAACCTCTTCTAACCCCCTATCTCACTCTCTATATCTTCACTACTCATCCAACTACCCTAATCACCACCCCTCTCTCTCTCTCTCCACCAACCCCCTAACACCCTCTCTCTCTCTCCCTCCAACCCACACCCCCCTTTCTCCCCCCAAATTCCCCCCTCTCTATCCTGCACTCTCTCTCTCTCCTTCCTTAACCCCCTAACCATAACCACCTCCCCACCAATATCATGATCTCTCCTACTACCCCTACCCCTAAACCCCCCTATCTCACTCTATTTTGTAATCCCCCTCCTCCTACCACTAACCACCCCCCTCCCCTAATCCTTACTAACCCCCTCTCTCATTTTTTATCTCTTCCCTACTCTAACCACCCCCTCCCTTAATCCTTACTAACCCCATCTCTCACTTTTTATCTCTTCCCTAATCTTACACCTACCCCTAACCCCCAACCCTCCCTCTCTTCCAACCTGCTAACAGCCCTCCTCTCTCTCTCTACCTCTAACCCCCCCTCTCCCTCTCCCTAAACCCCCTCCTACCCCCTTTAACCCTAACCAACCCCCCTCTCTATCTCTCTCTTACTCCCCCAACCACCCCTCTCTTCATCTCTCCTAATCCACACCCCTCCCCTCCCATTCTCTCTCTAACCCTCCCCCCCTACTCCTACCCCCCCTTATCTTTCTACCATTGACCCCCCTCTCTCTCTCCCTCTTCCTTCCTACTCCTACCACTAATCACCCTCCCCCCGTCTCTCTTCCTCTTGCTCTCTAACCCCCTCCTACTCCCCTACCCCTAACTACCCCCCTCCTCTCTATCTCTCTCCTACAACCCTTCCCCCTAACTCTCCTTCTCTCTCTATGTCTCCTAATCACCTTCCCTCTACCACTAACTCCCCCCACTCTCTGTCCTTTCCTAATCCCCTCCCCTACCACTAACCATGCCCTCCCCCCACTAACCCCAAATGCACACACGTTTTTAAAATTTTTCGTTAGTGTTCTCGTGCTGCAATATACCAACTTCATTCGATCACTCTTATTTTTAATTTAAAAAAAAAACTACTGACATAATATATATTAAAAAAAAAAAATTGCATATCCCACTTTTACAAAACAAAAAGAATTTGACATCCAAATTTTACAAAACAAATGATCAGAAAAACCCAAACACACGAGATTTTATAATTTAAAAAATATGTTTTAATATTTCTTTTTCAATTTTGGTTCTAATTTACATGTGAATTATTGTAAGGTAACAAAAATACATGTAAAATGTTATACACGTCCATCGAAAACCCTATTTTTCAGGTGTCTTTAATCTTTCGAATACCAAGGTATGCCAAGTAGATCTATGCTTACGTATCGCACATACCGAGGCATGCTAAGTGGATACATGTGACAGATAACTCAATCACCATGTGTATACTCAAATACAGAGGAATATCGAGGTGTCTATCTCAAACCTGAATAAATTTGTGGCGCATGGAATATCAATTAAAATAGAGAAATAGAATACCATGGGTGGAGTAAATGTGAAGTTATCTGTGTAGTGAATACATGTCACATATAAGACATGCCAACTGGATAAGTATCGCATACCTAAGCATGCTAGGCAAATACACACCACATATTAAACATGCCATGCTGTATATGGAGTTGAATCACGTGGAATATCAATTAAAATAGAGAAATGCAATGCCTTGTGTACAGTAAATGTGAAGCTATATTTATATTAAAATATGAATCGAGAGTAAAGAAATGAAATTGGAGTTAGAATTGAATGGGATGGTGTGGAGAGCTCAAAAACACTAAGAATGTTAAACCTGTAATTAATATTTTTAGTAAAAAATGCATGGTAAACAATCCCAGGAAACCAGGTAATCTGTAAAACCTGTAATTAATCTTTTTAGTAAAAAATGTATGGTAAACAATCCCAGAAAACCAAGTAATCCTTAGATCCGAATTCAAATTGGAAATTCAAGTGATTCAGATAACCGAAACCAAATCGGAAAGGTGCGAAAAGATTACCGAAACAACATTTTTTCGGAGACTTGATTAGGTTAAAAGATATATTTAATATCTCACTCCACAGCCGAACATTCTGGCATACCTATCCCCTTTGAAGGATCAGATCGCATAGGAAATGGCAGTTTTTAAAGTTTAAATACAATTTCAAATCCAAGCTAAGGTGAATCACACTGATTCTATTTGTCAAAATCATCTTGAATGGGTAAGTTTTCTGAATATAATCGATTTCAAAGAAGTTCGATGATGAAGAAGCAGAAAGATCGGAGCTCTTGCGGATTGTGTAGTATACATCGTCAACCAAGAACAGCAAGAAGGTAATAATAGCAGGATTTTGATAATATCGGGAGCAGATCTCATGTGGAAAATGGATTTTAAGCTTCAATTTTTCAGATCTAATGTAAGGTTAATCAAGCACATCTATTAATCATACTAATTATTTATTTTTGAAATCATCTTGAAAGAGAGTAAATTTTCTGAGTCTATTTGATTTCAAATTAATTTGATAATGAAAAAGTAGGAAGAACAGAGCGCATTCAATAAATTCAGACTAATTTAATAATACTTTTCTGAATCGATTTGATTTTAAATTAATTTATGAAAAAGCAAGCAAGAAGAACAGAGTTCATGGATTCTAAGTAATTTGATATTGAAAAAGCAGAAAGAACAGAGCTCACAGAGTTCATGGATTCTAAGTAATTTGATATTGAAAAAGCAGGAAGAACAGAGCTCATTTAAATTGAGTAGTTTAAAAAGCATAAAATATTATATTAATATAAAATTAATGCATCTAGGTAACTGCATGCAGGTTGACTTACTGTAGTCGGTGTGTTCTTGGGCGTAACCTACAGGTTCAAAATTTCGAATGCACACAAGATTAACATGAATAAATAAAAGAACCAGATGAAGGGCAGTTCAGGTGTGGGTAATTTGATAGGCTACAGGCAGTAGGCTAGGCTCCCTGCACGCATGAGTCCCCACAGGAAATAGAGAGGTTGGGGAGTCGAATTCGAACTTTCTTGAGTAACAATATATGAGGTTAGAATTAATTTGTGGATAGAATTTAGGATTCCACGTTGAAGTAATTCCTAAAGATTTAAAGATTTAAGATAAACAACTTGAAAACAATGACATTGAAAGAAATATATAACAGATTTATCACAGGTATTGTAGAAGTAATATTTCCTCATTTATTAAAAAATTCATCACATATATTGCATTAGCAAAATTTCAAAATCATTTTTCTTCATATGTTCTCTAGATAGCCATGCTTGTTTTTCATATGCAAAAGCAACAAGGACTATCTATAAAATTAATACAAACAGAATTAGAGAAAAAATAAGATAACTAAACTTTTTCTGAGGTAAGAAGAGAACTATTCATTAACCTAACAAAACAAAAGAGGAAAGAATACCTGTAAAGAAAATTGGTGAATTATTGGCCTGGGCTGATCCATCCATTGAAAGAAGCATCCTACGAGCTGTTATTGCAGGTCCTTTGAAGAGTAGGATAGGTAGGGCTACAGGGATCTCACATGTTCCGTGAGATTCTATAATATTGTATTGTATTGGCTTTGCCTCCTTATTTTTGCTGACGAGATTCCTGGAAGTTGATCCTGAACATTCCGAGGGTTCTGGTAACTACTTGTCATATTATCTTTGATACGGTTCCAGAACCTGTTCGTTTGCATTTCTTTAACCACGTGAAACCTCATTAGGGTGCTCCAGGGAAACCTGCTCCAATGACATTTCTCCCTTTCAGATTGATTATAACCTAGTGACTAAATGTTTTATCAAATAAGCAGGAAAAACAAATTTTACAATCACACAGCCTGCCAGCCATCCAAACACTACATAGCCAACAAATGCATAGACTGCAACACAAACACATAGAAAATTAAACAGAAGAAATGATGTCCAGGCGCGGTGAAAGACCAGAATCTTTATAAAGCAGTGGAATGGTAGCAACGGCTACAATTTTGAAAAGCTTTTTAGATAGCGACCTCCCACTTTTTAAATTCACTGTTAATGTCAGAGAGTCGTTGTTTTTTTATGGCATGTCAGAGTATATGCTTCCACGCGCACCTTAAAAGGAATCGATCTCAAGACGTGGCAAACAAATATTGTATTTTATTATATGGAGACGGCACACAGTTGAAGGGCATACTTACGAGAGTAAATTTGACAGGAAAATCGCAGGGACAGAAAATTGGACAGGAAATCACCGGTACCGGATAACAGATTTACTTCGATTTATCACATAATCGCACAAGATTAATGTGTACATGCGTATTTAATTATGAAACATATTTTAAATTTTAAACATGAAAATGTCTTTTATTTTGTTTGTATTTTAGTTTGATTTGTACAAAATTATTAAAAGAAGAATTGACGTTAACTTTCTGGTTAAAATAGAAGCAACTATTTATATGTACTTGTAGCTTTCTTAAAAGCTCAAGCATGTGGCTTTTAACCAGTAAGTCGTGGGTTCAATTCCCATAAATGGATTTAACAATAAGTACTCTCTCAACCAATTGCATGTCTCCATTTGTTTGATGGGTAAAGAGGGATGGATTAAGGCATTGAAAGGAAAGGGTAAGCATGTTAGAATAGACCTTGATTTTTATGTTGTAATAAATATTATTTTGGACAAAAATCAGATTAAGTTTAAGATAGGTTATTTATGTTATTTTTTTTATTTGTTGTTTTTTCAACTTCCAGTAAATTGTTTTAATGTAAATTCTTTTTGAAAGTAATTGAAATTTTATTTCTTATAATAAATGTTTCAAATATTCATTCCATATAATTGAAGTTTAATTTTATTTGGAGAAATATATTTTATAATATCTATATCATTTATATAGATATAAGAAAATTACTTTTATCACATCTTTTTTTTTTTATTATATTTTAGTTGAAACATTAAAGTTTTTCATTAATGTAAGTTACATTTTCATAAATTTTAGCATATTTTTAATATTTGGTGAAACAATAAGTTTAAGTTATATATATATAAGTATAAGAGTTTGTGGTTTACTTATATTTTGATTAAAATTTTATTATTACTACTATAAATTCATTTTAAAGGGGATCTACCAATTGCACAGAGGGATCAAATCTCTCGAAATGCAAACTCTTTTTTAGAATGTAAATGTTGATGAAGCATTTTAATTTATCTAATTTGTGTAGTTTTATATATATATAGCTATAAATTTTTTAAATAGCAACTCTAGGATGAGCACGGAAGGAGTTACACATCTCCTGTAGAATGATCCTCTTCCGCTCAATGAAACAAATGAACCATATCTATGGTTATGCAATAATAACTATATTTGAATATGATGTCACCTTGAGAAATGCATTTATTTCTTTGTGATCCTCCTCAACTTGTCAATGACATGATCCTTTCTATGAACCAATTCAACATTCCAACATCATAATCAAAATTATTCACACTATATCTAATCAAAATTGAAGTCATGGAAAACATTGTCAAGGTTATTCCCATATTAATACAAAATGCAAGCCCTAGACATAAAACCAACTCAACCACCATGTTTAGTGGAATGCTTGCATATGCAAATTTATTAGCCTTAGAAACAAAGGAAGAAAATCCATGGTTATGCCATGAATAGTGCATTTGAATGTGTCACAAGTTCAAAAGTATAGGTGGTAGGGTATGTACACCTGAGTAGATTAAGCATTCAAATAATTACATGAACAAATATTGATCACTAAAAAGTAAGAAGAAATCATTGCTAAATCAAAGATTATTGAACCAAAGATTGTTGAATTGATTTATTTATGAAAGAATAGATCCATGTTGTATATGTTGTATAAATGTTGTATATCTTGTATATGGAGTAGACTATGGCTACTTAAATAAATCACTAAGATGTATAGAGTGGAACATCAATAAAAAAAATATTTAGCATATAAATATTGTAAAGGTGAATGTTTATGTAGTTTTGAAATTTAGAATATGTGAATACAATAAATATTATTACTTTGTTTATAACGATATTATTTTCTATTTTAATATTAAATAATTGACAAAAATTTTAAATAAAAATTTACTTTGTCATAAAAATATTAAATTTTATTTATTTTTATATTAATTAATAAAATTGAAAGACATGCTCTTGTTTATTTAGAATTATGACTTAATTTAATCTTTTCCACATGGAAAAAAAGCATAACTTTATATAATTCAAGTTAGATTTTTCAACTAGCATGAGGCAGGTCATTTTTTAGCCCATTAGAAACAAACATTCCACCCTAAACCAAAATATACATAATTATACTATTCATCATATATTTCTCATACTACCCTGACGCAGGTCATTTTTTCGCCCATTGGAAACAGACATTCCACCCTGAACCAAAACATACATAATTATACTATTCATCATATATTTCTCATAGGATTTCTGCATGATATACCCTATTGCTCAAGGTAATTCGTGCACAGAACTATTTCACTATTAAACTTCCAACTGTCGCTTAGAATAAATTCTAGTTATCTTGAAACAATGGCCAAGGCCAGTCGTTGTGATAAACATAACTTTGAAAAGAAAAAGTATGTTATATCAAACAAAAAATAAAATATATTTTAGTATTTCTCTCCTAACAAAACCGCAATATACAAAGTATTGTTTATTCCGTATCTGTTTATTGTCTACTTGTCTACTCTAGGCACGTGGTTTTAACTGCTCATGTGCGTTATTAGCAATCAGTCACGAAAAGGTGCATAATAATACCCTGGCGATCCCTCTACCTTCTCCTCGATAATTTCCTAGCTTCCATTTTTCATTTTGGTCCCTTCCTTTGCTAGTACATCTGTAATTGAATTTCTTTCTCTGAATACATGCATAATAAAAACTTTTTCCACCTAATCTTTTAATTTGATAGTCTCCTCCAATAAGGAGCATAGTAATAGATTGTGACTTCTATTCTCACCATTGATCCATTTAAATGATTATCTATGAGTCTAAATATTTGTTCACGAGCAATTCCCTTTTCCAAAGCCACCCATATAAATAGTTATATGAGAACACTTAATTTTGCAAATTTATTTGTACCCGACCCCAAAACAACTATAAATTTGATACAATTTTTCTCTGAATATATAATATTCCTCCAAATTCAGGGAAAGTTTTCAAGTATACCTAAGCCTTGAGATGCACATTGAAAGGTGAATATCTATTTTTACTCAAACAGACTTGCATTCTGTGCTAACCATATTCCCCCGCTTGATTATTAGTGGTAATGCTCTATAGTATTCTAAGGCCTAGTTGAAACATCAATGTCTTAAGAATTCCTCAAAGGCCTAGTTGAAACATCAATGTCTTAAGAATTCCTCCATTGATGATCTAGACCAAATACCCTTTATCCTAATCAAATACTCTATTTATTTCCACACCTTTTTTGTGTAGGAACATTCTACTACCGAATTGAGATTTGTCTCTTCTACTATCTTGCATGCATTACATTTTCGAGGCCCTGCTCTAATACAAGTTAATCTTTAGCCTATTTCGTATTCTTTTGTATTGTTGCTTCTGAGTTCATCATTTTGAGTATTTGTTAAGAGGTGGTGCTCTTTGAGCCTCACCTTTAATCCCTATTGTGAATCAATTGGCATTACATTTTTGAGGCCCTGCTCTAATACAAGTTAATCTTTAGCCTATTTTGTATTCTTTTGTATTGTTGCTTCTGAGTTCATCATTTTGAGTATTTGTTAAGAGGTGGTGCTCTTTGAGCCTCACCTTTAATCCCTATTGTGAATCAATTGGCATTACATTTTCGAGGCCCTGCTCTAATACAAGTTAATCTTTAGCCTATTTCGTATTCTTTTGTATTGTTGCTTCTGAGTTCATCATTTTGAAAATTTGTTAAGAGGTGGTGCTCTTTGAGCCTCACCTTTAATCCCTATTGTGAATCAATTGGTATCAGAGCAAGTTAGCTCTGAATTGTGTTTTTCTCTCCCTGCCTTCTCCGATTTCTGAATTTTTTATCTAATTTCTTTGTTGCACATGCCTTAACCTAAATATATGTCCCATCTTTGCTCTCTTTCAATTTTATGGATTCCTCCCACTACACACTCCATATCTAGCCGCCATTCTTCCCCCCTAACCATTTTCCCATCCCTAACCCCAGGACCACATTTCCCTTTCTAGTTGCCTCTCATTGTCTTTTTCCGTCACATTTTTTTTCATTACCCTCGCCACCTTATGTTTGTATCCATGGCTTCTGATGCCCAGATCTGCCACTTATTCCTCTATCTCAAAGGCCCATCTTGGCTCCTTAGCTCCTGATCTATCTTCTCCTTTCCCTCGCTTCCATTAAACTCCCCCACATTGTTGTCTTTTCCTCGCCCAAACCATTGCTTTGCTTAGCCCTAGTCACCCAAGCTTCCTCGACTCAACTCATCTCTTCAGTCACCCTCATTGTTGTCTACCATTGCAATCAACTTTCTCTCATCTACAACTCTTATGTGCATCATATTTTCTCCTGGATCACCTCCACCTCCAACTCGTGCCCAGCTCGGCTGCTTTTCCTACATTTTTATGTTTTATGCTTCTCTTGGTCGCCCCATGATCTCAATCACCATCCTCAACTTGTTCCGTGCATAGGCATCCTCCCTTCTCAAATTCACCACTCTAGCCACGCCGATTCTCCATGGCTTCCTCTCTCCCTCCATTTTCCCTTGATTCCCTCCAACAGTAGAGCCACCAACACACCCCGTTCTTTTCGTCTAGCTCCTAGATTCCCTACCTTTTGCTGGGCAGTCTGCAAATTTATCAAATGAAACGTTTTAGGGAATTTTTGTTGGTATTTATATGTTTGAGTTTGTGCCAAGTGCAGTGTATTCACTTTGCGCTACCAGTTGGGAAGGCCAAGTTCATTGCAAAGGAGATTCATAATAATGCTATTGTCAATTTTTTAGTTTTAGAGCCGCGCCTCTCTCCACCAAAACCCTAGCGGTCATCTCTCACGCCTATTATCTCAGTATGGTCGTCGCTCCTATCATACTCAACACCCTAGCTACCTCACGCTTCATTTCCTTTTCTCATCATTTAACGAGTTCATATCCGCCCTCGCTAGCTCTTTTGCTCATGACGTGTATCTGTCATTGTCAATTTCCAGATCTTACTGCCTTTTTGGCCCAACAGCTATTGTATTCACCCAATTCCCCTTCTTTATCCTCTACCCTCATTTAACGTTGGTCTCCTCCAACAAACCATTGGTCGCTTCTATCAAATCATTCAACCATTCCATAGTTCAGGGAATTTTACCATCGTTTTTCTATTTTGGGTTGATTTTCATTCAGTGGTTTTCTTCAGCAGCAGTTGCAGCAGATCGCTACACCATTTTCATTTTCCAACAGTTTCGGTAGTTAGAGTCTTCAGTTTTCAGTTCTCATGAATTCGAGATCACTTTAAGGAGTCTCAAAAATTCTTCCGTTCTTCAAGTAGTTTTTATGCACCACATCAGCACTTCAACTATAGTTCCTCCTAGCTCTTGCAGCTACTCAACACTTTTCTGGAAGCACAGACCATCCGGTACAGAATTTCATCTTCAATGGTTCACAAGGATTCTCTTTCGCTTTGGGAAGCCAGGTTTCTCCACCCTTTCCATCTACGTGGAGCAACACATTGAGTAGCCAAGTGTCTCCACCCACTTAGTCGCAGTTGCACCCACTCGATGGCCGAGTGTCTCCACCCTCCAAGTCACTGCAACACCAACAATCCTTTGTACCACCATCAATAGAGCTTATTCGTAGCCATGGCATCCTGCACTTCTCCACGGTGCTCTCAAACTTAAACTCGGAGTCAGAAAGTAGGGATGCTTTCCATTTAAACCAGGAGGATTGGGATTACTAAGGGATTATTCATCCCAATTATTGTATGCGGTTTATGTTCACATTTGAAATAGTTACTCAGATACTATTAAATAATCGATCTGAAATAGTTACTCAGATACTATTAAATAATCGATCCTCATTAATGAGGCCTCTTATATGTAATGATATATAAAGGCCTAGCAAGCCTCTTTCTAATATAAGTTCATTTTTACTCTATTTCTTATTTTTGTATATGGTTGCTCCTGAGTTCATCATTTTGAGTATTTGTTAAGAGGTGAGGCTTTTTGAGTCTCACCTATGATCCTTATTGCGAACCAAAAAACAAAAAGAGAAGGATAATGATGACAAACAACCCATAACCCAATTTATGAATGGTACTCATAATGCCATATGAGTAAGAATGATGTGTAGATACATCCAAATGATGCGGGTAAGAAAGCCTTCAAGAGGCCTTAGTATTTTCACCACTACCGCCTTCAATTTTTTTGATCTTATAGTATGTAATCCCTCTTGTGTTACCCATATGGCCTTATGAATATACCTACCTTGAAGAAACCCAAATTGTTTATCAGAAATAGATGTATTCAACATACACTTGATCCTTTTAGACATGACTTTTGCAACTATCTTGTATATACAATTACACAATGATATTAGTCTGAAATCATCAAAACTCCTTGGATTGGCAGTTTTAGGGATAAGAACAATCAATTGTTGTATTAAATAATGCTAATACTTTGCCTCTCTTTCTTTCCTCTTCAATCACCCTTGACAAGTCCTACTCCAATACCTCAAGTATCCCCAAAAAAACTCAACCTAGAACTTGTTAGGACCATGACTTTTGTCCTCTTTGAACTTGTGCAATACCTCAACAAGCTCTATGTATGTCACATCTTCCATCAAAGCTTGATTATCATCTTCAGTGACATATCTTGGGAATTATTTTGTGATTATGATTATCTTAGAAATTTCCAAAGTGATTGTTCTGGCAATTCCCTTGGAACTTCGACTTCAACACCCGATGAATAACAAAACATATTTAATTTTATTCTATATTGTAAATGAATACTTTAACCACTTGTTGTTGTTTTTGTTGTTATAGGGTGGAACATCAATTAAAATAAAAATATTTTACATATAATTATTATCAAAGAAAATGTTTATATAGTTTAGAAATTTAAAGTATAGAATTATTGTTAAAGAGAATATTTATATAGTTTAAAAATTTTAAGTATATAATTAAGATAAATATATTTTTTTAAATGTAAACATATTGATTTTTATTTGAAGAATTCACAAAATTTTAAAATAATAATTTATTTTTATGGAAAAAGTTAATTTTTTTTTGTCATTTTTATATTAATATTAATTAAATTAAAATATATAATTAACTTGAAGAAAAGTTATACTCTAATTTATTTAAACTTTATCTAACAAAAACATATAATAATTTTATTTTTTTAAATTATTAGTGAATACTTTAACCATTTTATTATTGTTAAAAACAATATTTTAAATAATATATGTTAATTTTAAATTTTAATTGAATAATTATTTATAATTATATATTATTTTTAAAATTAATTTTAATTTATAATATATATTTATTTATTTATTTATTTTAATAGATTTATACTATATTCTATTTTTTTTTGGTATATATATTGATAAGTTAGAAATTGGTTAAAATAGGTAGGTTTTATTGGCACGACATTAACAAGAATAATCAACACCCTCCTTTATGCTGATGGTATTGTTCTTTTGGAAATATCTCCCTCTGATCTTACTAAGCAATTAAGAATTATCAAGGATTTCTACTCTGGTATGAGCATGACTGTCAATACTGACAAAACCAAAGTTATGGTGATAAAATCTAATAAGTTCACTTATGCTCATTTTCTGTATCATAATAGAAACTTGGAGGAAGTGACTTCCTACGAATATCTTGGGATTGATATCCATCACAAGCTTAACTGGAACTCCAACATCGAGAAAAGGATCAATGGAGGGTGGAAAGCTTATTTTGGTCTTGAAAATAATTGTAATTTTGCAAACCTTGTGATGTGGGATAAAAATAAATTCATCTTTGGAACTTTTGTCACTCCTGTTCTCCTATATGGATGTGAATTTTGGGGCTATAGTCTCTCTAAAGAACCTTGGATAATGATTGAGCAAATCCAAAAGCGTTTTATAACTTACAATATTAAAATTAAAATCAATATGCCATATCCTATTCTCTTGATTGAAGTGGGTCTTTCCCCCATTGAGAGCATAGATATGACTAGGTACATAATGCACAAGAAAAAAATTAAATAAATTGGGAGCCCAGATACTTCTGAAATTTCTTTAAAATCGAGTCAATACCACCTAAGGCTCAAGCGAGGTTGGCATAAAGATTCCATGCCTTGGTTAAATATATGGTGGATTCAAAAATGTCACTTTGAAAAATATAGATGACATTAAAAAGTATTATTACTTTGAATTTCAAAGAGAATTTGTGTTGTGATGAAAATTTAGAGGATAAAAGAAAATTAAGATATGTTAAGGAGGTCATTAACCCTAATCTTGAAGATAAAAATTATCTCTTTGTTTTAACTAGCGTAAGGAAGAAAATCCACATAGCTAAAATAAGAATGAACTATCATGAGTTGCATAGTGAAGCACTAAGTTGGACCTTTCCTAAAACTCTGTGAGTTGAGAGGATCTATCATATTTGTGAGACTATGAGTGATGAGGATGAAAAACAATTCCTCTTAGATTGTCCTGCATACACCCACATACGATCTCAGTTTCAAAAATTTTGTCGCAATACAAACTTTCCCAACCTTCTATCTCATCAAAATTATAGTAATTTAGGAACACTCAACTCCAAGCTCTTTGAGCATAGAAATAAAACTCTAAATAAAACCAAGTAGTTCCTTACTTTTCTTTCTCAAGGCCCAATAGACCAAAATTGATCTAAGTGGATGTTAACTATCATCATCATCATCACCGTCATCATAAGCAACACTCAACTCCAAGCTATTTGAGCATAGAAATAAAACGCTAAAGCAAACCAAGTATTTCCTTACCTTTCTTTCTCAAGGCTCGATAAACCAAAATTGGTCTAAATGGATGTTAACTATCATCATCAACAACATCATCAATTAGATTTTCTAATAAAAATTATAAAATATCTTAAAAACTTATCTTATATAAATTAATTAATTGTACTAAAAATAAAAAAAAATAAAACATTAAACATTTAGAAAAATTTATTAATTTAAAACTTTTAAAAGTAATAGATATTTAAAGTTATATATACCTTCCAGCGTACAAATAGTTGAAGATGAGAGGGGCATTATAGCATATAAATATTTGTTATTTTAAAACTTTACAAACATTAGATTTTTAAAGTATTATGTTCTTTTAAGAGTACACATAGTTGAAGATGGGAAGGGCATTGTAGTATGGGTGAATCTATGAAGATGGGTGACACTTTTTGGCCAAAACTGATGGTGAAAATTCTTTTTTTTTCATTTATTAAATCAAAGACCTCAAAACTCATATATGCCTTGTGAATTTTGACATGCAACAAAAAGACAAATTGTAGATAATTATGTTGTCTTTTCACTTATATTTTTTTTTAAATAATAATATTATTTAATATGCCAAAATTGCATTTAATGATAGGTTTGTTCTTGTAAATTTCAGGAAAAGTTAACAAGTGGCTTGTGTGCATGTAAAATAATTTAGTGATAAATGCATTATTTTTGGAAAAAACAGATATGAACATAATCTACACAAAATTCAATGGGGTGCACATTTTTTTTTAATTTACAATGGAAAATTTATTTTTTTATTAATTTTTGAAACTAGCCATTGAAAATTTTAATTACATTCCATACACATGTATGTGCATGTAAAATTTTTTTTTACTAGTTACAAAAATCGAAAAAACAAAAAATACCCTTTTGAAGGGGATGCATTGATGTGGGGTGTATATATTTTTTTGAATTTTTTTGTCTTTGTAATTTTTATGTTGTTGATTTTTCTCTGTGTTAAGTCAAAGATGTGGACATGGTTTTGTAAGTGTAAGTTTGGAAAGAAAAAAATTATCATATGAACTCAGAAACTTGTAAATTATATGCCAATGGATCGGCAATTCATTGGTGAATCCATCCATATGAATTCTGCCACCAAAGGTGCATCCCAGGACAGGCTTTAGGCCTAGAAAAGAAGCTATTAAAAATAAATTGCAAAAAAAATGACTAAAAGCATGTTTTAAATCCCTTGATTCAGCTATTAGCTCGATCGAGGGTTTTAAAACCCTTAATCGAGGTTTCGCCCGCTTTTTTAAATACCTCAATTGAGGGTTTATGTGTGGCTAATCCGAACTATCAATCAAGCTTATAGCTTGATCTATCTTTTAAAAACCTTGATCGAGCATTTAAAAAGCTCGATCAAGCTTTTGTATATTCCCTTTTTCCATTGATTTCACTTCACTTATTTCCCTCTAACTAATAGCATGAATTACCTACCCACCATTTGCATTTAATGAATTGAATTATAAAACAATTCTATAAAAGACACAAATATAAACTCAATTTTATCATTTGTAACACCAGTTTAAGCCTCTTAAGTGTCCCACGATGTACATTTTTCTAATGATTTCAAAGGAAATTGAACATTTTCATTTTTTATTCACCAATCAACATGGGAAATAAGAAACATCGAAGTAGGAAACAAGATCATGATCAAATTAATGAAGAAGAAATACGAGAAAATACCAAAAAAAGGATGAGGCGACGACGGGTAGAATTGAGAGAGAAATAAGAAGAGGATACAAGTAAACCTTTGGTGGATCCAACTCCAATTGAGGGAGATATTGGTATTTTTCTTACTTCATTCTTCAAATGCTGATTATTTTAAACAAGCTTCTTAATTCTTACCTCTTACCCCATTCTTTGAATTATCATGTTTCAAAATGAATTACAATTATCATGTTGAAATTAGTAACAAAATTATCACATTGAGTAGTCATTGGATTTTCAATATATATATATATATATATATATATATATATATATTTCAATGGTGTATCACCAAAGGTCTACATCCACCGGGAAATATGTCAACACCTATTATTCCGGAGAATCAAGGTATGGCCAGAATTACATTCATTACGAGGGGCTCAACAAGAGCATCATGTCACTTACAAGAATTTAACTTGGGTGGGGAGGGTAAAAATCATTCCTCTCAACCACCCAAGCTACATCCAATGGAAATATATAATGTAGTTTATATACTACACATGAAATATAAATTTAATTTACTTGATTTATTGTTGGTCACAATTAATTTTTATATACTAAATAGTGTAGTGAAATTTTCATCCATGGATTGAATGTTATTAGATAATGTTATTGCACGCAAATATTTATTTATTTCCATGATTCATCATTAAACTAGAGGTAATGTGCATGCAATTTCATACATAAAATGATAGATCATGAGACATGTATTGTAAATTACTTCCTTGAGATAGATGTTGGAACAAAATGTGGGAATACACTTAAATTTTAGATACAAAAATTATTACATTAATTTAAAAGTAAATGATTGCAAAACTTAGTACATAGTTTTGTGGGCCCATTTGTAAACCTCGAAAATATCCTCACTTTCCATTTAATAGAACCTTCACAAAGTTCACTTGAATTTTAGATGTGTAATACTCCATGTACACTAGATATTGTAAAATTGTTAAATATATAATGACACATGTCTCCATATAAAATGTACCATAGGCAGTAAATTAGGACCTCCTAAAATATAAGAAAACCATGTTTAATCAATTTGGTAATTTCATTTTCACTTAAAGCCTTAATATTAATCATTATTTAATTAAATAAAGAATAGATAAAATGGTCAGTTTATATATATATATATTAATGAATAGAAAAATTGTATAGTTTTTATGTATTATATAGATTTGGAGTGATATATCTTCCAATTATTAAATTTGTTATATTTATATCAATTAAATTTGATATTTTTCAATTAAAATTCAAAGCATAATTAACATAATCAAGAAGTTCATCTAATGTAGATTACTAAATTTTATTATTTTAAAATGTAGAAAGTACAAATTTGTATTGTCATGTATATTCATAAATTATTAATTTAAAAGTCCCCTAATGTTATTGTGCACAATCTTAAATTAAAAGTGCACATGTATTAAATGAATCAATTAACATTGAAATATGTTATATGATAGTTAAACAAGTGAGGTTGTATGGGTTTATAATGCTTGATAAAAAGGAGTTATGAATGATGCTTGGATATGAAATCTATTGTTTTTCTTTTTTTAATTGAAACTTTGTAAATACCATGTTTTCTATCATGTAAGTAGAAATATGTTTAGTCACTCTTGTGAAATGTTTTTAAAAAAATTGTATGATATTTAATTATTATTTAACATGTACATGTATAGAATAGATATAATTAAAATTAAAATGATTATATTTTAATAATGATCTCCCCTTGTCACTCCACTAAGCAAAGAAAGCTATTAAAAAATGAACCACAACAACTTAATCCAACCAACATAATTTCTCCAGAGGAGGGAACAAAATAATTTGTTAGTATAAGGTAAGATTGTTGGGATAGGAATCCAAATAATTCTCATTAATCATTTCTCATCTAAAACATAGTTGTTGTCTATAAGGAACCTTTAAAAACCCTTCATCATCAAGTGGAAAAAAATTCCTAAGGAAAGAGGCACCATGTCAGAGGAGGTTAAACCTGAGGTAACATGTTTTTGTTCTCTTAGGGGAGCTATCCACCACCTGTTTAAAAGAGGCGACACAATATCGTTCGAGCGACAACTTCTTTCCCCCCACTTGAAAGAGGTTCTTAGTGGCCAAAACATAGGATATCTACCCTATAGTTTACTATCGTGAGATGCCAACGGTACCTAGATCGGATTTTGTTGGCCATTGGTACCGATCCCAATGACCATCGTTATAACCAATCAATTGTTACCTTTGCGAGCCTACGTCTCCGGTGGGTTCACATCCATCAATACGAGAGCCTTTGGAAGGACTAGTTACAATTTGAGTGGAAGGACACTAAGTCATAGGGAGTTGTTTACATTTTATTTTTTAGATACGTTACATGATAAAATTTTGAAATATAAGCATATACATATGGACAAAGAATCCAATTCCGACATGGTAAGAGATATGGATAAAAAATCAAAGGACATAAGATATTATAGTTATCTCTAGAATAGAACTATGAAGAGATCACACAAGTGAAAAGTGTATTTGACTTCAAATGGCATGGCTAGAAAAAAGAGAATAAAATTTGAAACATGACCCCAAGTGGATTTGGATAGAATTTCATTGCAACATTGATATTTCTAGGAAGTCCAGGTAAAGTTACTTTTGGAGAAAGATTGAATAAGAGAAGGAAATAATATAAGAGAGCACTGATATTATTACTTTGAATTATAATTAGGAATGACAAATTTTGGATTGACTAAAATTTCTCAAGGTAAGTGGATCAATAAGACTATGTGAGCAATATGCATGCACATGAAACTTAAATTTAGAAAAATATTTTTGCATAGTCAAATTGGCCTTGAGGATAGATGAAGACAACAGTGTTACCCAATTCATCAGGTAACATGAAAGATGTTGATGAAAGCCATGTAGTCATGAATTTAATTTTGTTGATTGCACAAGTGATGGAAAAGGGATTGAGTAAGAACCCATTCAACCATATTTAAATACCCTAAATTTTCATGCATTTTCTTGTGATGTTTGAATGCATTTGAAATAGTCATGGGTGATACCATAGTCTTTGAATTATTCTTTCTTAGATTCTATTTTTTTTCTTCATTCAAACAAAATTTCCTTATTCAATGTGTCGTGCCCATCATATGAGACACTGGACACCATGATGACGGATGCACAATCACGAGATGGACTAGATAGTGAGGTTCCTATGAAAGTAGAAACAAACAACAATTGATAATTGCATGTACATGTATACAATAATTTACTGTTGTATGTAACTCAATAAAAATAAAATTATATGTAAATAGTTCACATACAAGTTTGCTCACGACATGGGGGGGGGGTTGTCGTAGCACCAGATCCTCCTAATGAACACAATTTGTGGAGGGGAGAACCCTTCTCTGTAGAAAGATATGTATGAAACAATGAAGATAAATCATATATATGTCATTCTTTGAATACAATGACAAGAATGTGAATGATGATGATGATCCGATGATGGTGATGATGATGATGATGATGGTGATTTTAAATACTAAGGTTTTTTTCAAACCTCGATGTTTTCCCCTTTCCCACCATAGTGAAAATGATATTGATATATTCCTTGGAGCCTCCCTTCCCACTACTAATGTCATTCAAGGGGTGCTCTTTCCATGGCTTCCAGCGTTTCACACTGACCAGCCAAAATATGTGTCACCTCATAGTCATTCAAAATTAGAATATCTAGTTAAATGTTACAATGATGAAATGCTAAAAGAGGACAAGGTCAAATGAATAAAATAATAAAATCCTTCTAGGATCCAACAACAAGTTACCATACAGAAAGAAATCCCTATTTTTCAATCTAACAAACACTTATGGATCTAGAAAGACATTTATAGAGCTCAGATAAAATTGAAAGTTTGAACATACCCATGTATTCTCTTCTACAACGATTAATGAGATAAAGGTTCTAAGAAAACTATATCTGTAAATGAATTTCCCCACCAATATATATGTTCTTGATTATATACTTACTATGGAAACACCTATATCCCTAACCTTATGACTCTAACTCTAGACACACTTTTAGGAAAGCCATATTGAATGGGATTAGTTTGTGATGAAAATTGTGTAAACTCAATGAACTATATATTCAAAATTTGGTTGAGCTATCTCTAGGACCTATTTGTTGTACACACTAACAACTAATATTAGCATGCCCATTATGGTTGTACATCTATCATAGAGATGGTTTTACATATCTAAGCTAATGCACATCACCAAAAAAATTGGAAGATACACCTATAAACATATATGATTAAGATATTTTTGGAGTTACACATTTGCTCATATTAGGGTTTTTCCTACTTCTGAAACTAATTTGAAACACATGTTTTAGGAGAAACAACCATATATGAAGCTGCAATGGCCCAAATTGATTTCCATCTATGGAGTTGGAAAGAAGAAAATTTATGTTGTCTCAAATACAAAAGTCAAACCTATAGATATAAAATTGGATGCATCATGTACCATACAAGTTCACTCTAAACAAAAATCCCTCTAGTCCCAATGTCGATAATTTATTTTGAACTAAATTTTGGATTACATGTACAATAAAAATAACTAATTTTACAAAATTTTCGTTAAAATTACTAAAAAATAAAAACAATTTTAATCAATGCATAGAATTGATTTTTGGTTTTGGGGGGTTTTGAACAAAGTTCATTAAAATTACTAAAAGAAACAACAATTTCAATCAATGCATAGAAGAATTGATTTTTGGGGGTTTTGAGTTACCTACCTCTCATAGTGGAGAACATGGTATCAAGAGGTAGTGGCTAATGGCAATTCGTAGTCCTCGTTCAAGCTAGCATAGTCCATGGTGGCGGCAAGTCATAGTTCTCTTCACGCCCCATTCAAGCTACTCGGTACTCCTCACTCAAGATCCTATGCAACATACATGATGAAATAAGTTGTGAACTATTATTTTTTATATGGGTAAAAATGCGAATTTAGGTAACTCTTTTTCAAGAAGGGAGTGGAAAAAAAACTAGTGCACGCAAAGGAACATGCGAAAAAAATTCAACCTCAAACTCTAGGCCGAGAGTTTGTGAGAGTTAAAACTCTCGGTTGAGAGTTTAAACCAATCACTACATTGTATTTTGAAAAAAAATCTCGGATGAGAGTTTGAACTAAATTCTCGGCCAAGAGTTCGTGGTCAACAAAACCTGCAAAAATCTCCTACGTCTTTCTAGAACCTGCAACTTCAGCAAGGCCAAACCCCTGCAAATTTTAAATATTATTTGTTGGACTTGGTAGCAATGGATTCATATCTGAATCTAGTTTCCAATAATATAAGAATTGTTTCATTTTGATTTGAATTTCTATTTATTAATATTTATTTTCTAAACCTTATCCCTTAAGAATTTTATTGTTATGAAAATCACCTGAAATGAAAATTCAATATCATAACAAAGGAAAAACAAAAAAAATTGAAATCTTCACAGAGATATTAATTTCCCTGTCCTATTCAAAAGGGCACTTTTAGTTTCTTCAATAATAGTCACACTAAAAAGAAAATTGAATCTCACCAACATGTGTCTATAAGGCACCATTTTCTGAACATATGTTATTTCGATAAATAATAAAAAATAGTTCGTAAGTCTAAAAAACCTCAAAATATATTCCATGCACAAGTGCAATGTGTGTAGATTATGAGCATACATTGTTTCCCTAAAATGAATACTCATGTCTCAAAAAACTAGTGCTCACACAGGTCACTCATTATCCATACCTAAAATTTTAAGGTATATGTCGTTGGTGAGCACCAAATTTGTCCCATGATATGTCCATAAAAAAATGTAAAAAAAATATGAGTATGAAGCTAATTCAATTCTCTAAAACATGTGTGTTTACTTCAAGGTGAAATTCCTAATGGAGATATCGGTTTAAAGGGGTTGAAGTTGAAAAATATAAAATTTTGAAGTTTTGATTGTCAAAATACAAGCAAAAAGGGTTACTTAACCAACTTTATGTTTTCACCCATATTTTTATAGCTATCAGAGGATCTCGATCGGTATTTTATCTTAATCGAGCTCTAACACTCGATAGAGCTCTTAAATTCCATGGGCGCAAAATTTCCCGCAACCTTTCATTTTAAAATTTTCATCAGACACAATAGCTCAATCGAGCTTTGAAGCTTGGTCGAGCAACCAGCCTCGATCGAGCTCGGAATATTGATCGAGGGTTTTTCTAATCCTCGATCAAGCTCCATAACTCAATCGATGGTTATACAATCCCTTAATAGAGCATTTCAAAAAATATCGATCAAGTGCTTTATTAATCCCCCAATTGAGATTTTTAAAGATCAATAGAGGGATTAAGAATAGCTCAATCGAGGTCATTTTTTACCATACTCATGCCCTCCACTTGCCCAAAAGTGTTACCCATATTCATGGGAGCACCCTATATGAAGATGAGAGTGGAATTTTAGGATAGGCCTTTTATCCTAGGTTCAAGGTTTAGGGAAATATATTCCAACACCAAATTGTTGTCCCCCATTGTCCCCTCACCACCCTATGTGTAGCACAATATTTCTTATGCTTCTTTGATGCAGATGGGTTTCAATTTTGGAAATAGATGCAGGAACTATATAGGAGGATATGAAAGTCCAGGGAGGGTCATGTAGTATGCACCTTCCTACGCCACTTTAGGCCATCAATATGTTCCTTAGGCCAAGGGAGGGAACCCTCATTTTGTGAGGATAGGTATCCCAGTCTATCACCCTAGGAAAGCCTCTTGGAATGTTAACCTCTTCTGTCTATATTTGAAAAAAGGGTCTATGGTGCATGAGGCTTACCTTTTCTATTGAAAATGGATTCGAACAATGTTATTTAAAAAATGAAAGGGAATAACATAGTGCAAAGCTATACATACTTAAACCAAACAATAGCTCAGGGCTCCTTAATCAAGTCCCCATCATTAGAAGAGAAATGTAAGATTACAGACATATCATTTAGAAGAGAGCTTCTCATCCATTCCATCTAGAATACATTTATAACAAACAAAAAATCAAATTGTCAATATGAACATAAATCCATTGGTTCATTTAGCAAAATGGAAGACATGCATTCAAAGGAAAGAGCTATAATAACATGCATAATATATTTTTTGCTTTAATCTAGTGGCAAACCTACCTCAGTCCTAATTGTATTCAACAAATTCATATTATTCTATGATATAATAGAAAGATACCAAGAGTGACCATTTGATCTTGGTCTTGGGTCTGTTACTATCCTTTTCAAGAAAGGACTTCAAATGACACTTAAAATGAGAAGAGAATGAGAATGAGAGAAAAATGATGGTGTTTATGTTGAAGACCCCATTACATAAAACTCAATGAAATTTTGACATCCTAACAATATATAAAATTTCTAATGCTTTGTTCTTAAACCTATGCCCCTTTTATAAACTATGATATTCTCATGATGAATCACACCTTCTTGAATTGGCACATATGAGGGAAGTGACTGGCGTGTTTGATGTTATGTGATATTAAGGGAGAGATGGCAATTCACAATGATTAAAACTGAAAATTGGTGTGATGTCCATGTCCTTTATACCCCATTTGATTAATTTCCTTGTTGTTAGGGGCTCTTGAAAATAATTGAAAACTAGAGAATATTCATTCTTTTGTCCCTTTATCAAAATCATGATCACTTTTTATCTACACCTTATATGAATAATTTCTTAATGGTATTTTTTATACTTTTTTCCTTGGGATGAGGTTGGGAAGTAGCATCAATGACCTCTTGCTTCCCCTTCGCTATTGAAAATAGGATAGTTTGTAATTTGTCTTTATCAGCCTCTAATTCCTTCACCATAGAGTTCAAGAATTGATTTTTTATGGTGATGGTATCCAATTGTTTCCTGTAATCATTATTGGAAGAGGTTTCCTTAATATATTTGTCATAGACAATGTTGGTTTACCCTTGAGCCATGGAAATATCATCTTTGGGTGTGATGCTAGAATGTCTAAAGTAATTTATAGAACTCTCAAATATTGTGGCTACATATCCTTGTATGTCTTTTGCACCATTGGCTCCAAGGTGGTCACTAGTCACAACAAATTGTCTTGTGGTGGGATCATACCTAGGTAGGATTCTAGGCTATGTTTGGGATTCCATAGTGTATGTGGTTAGAATAAAATGTTTTGTTTCATCCATTCTCCTTTTCTCCTCTCTAAATATCTCTAGTGGGTCACAAGTATCCATTGACTAAATTACATTGGCCCATGAAATTTGATGGCCTTCCACCCAAGATGAACTAGTGAGCTTGGTGTGGCATCTCTCTCAAAAGTTGTAACAGAAATAATGTTAGTCAACTTAAGAGAAGAGGGAGGAGGTGATGCATGATGGAAAGAGTCTCATTCTTGTTGAGCACTACTTGGTTCAGGGCCTTCTTGCTCTATTCTCTTAGATAGCAGTGGGATTTCCTCTTCGATTTCCTACATTGGATTCTGATCGGAGACCCCATTCTTGTCATTTTCTACTAAAGTTATTCTTGTGCAATCCAATCATCTACCTTCCTTTAACCATCCTTCCAGATATAAATAAGTATATCTTCTTTTCGAGGAGAGGGGACTCATTCCTCCTCTTCCCGTGGACATTCTTCAACCATCCCTTCTTCTTCGTGAGGTTGCTACTCCATTGTGGGGTTTTCCCCACTAGTTGTGAGGATGGATATTTCCTTATTGAAACTTGGAGGAATTCCCCGTGTGCTCAGTATTCCTCTAATATGTCATGAGTTGAGGTTGTTCCCTCTTCAAATGTTGGTCCCCATTATTTAGTGATATGATCTAGTGGGGTTCATGTTTCAAACAAATCCTCTTTCTCAGTCGAAGGTGCACTTGGGTATTCTCCCAATCCTATCCTTATTAGCCTCTTTTCAATTATGATGGGATTTATAATTTATTGTCCCTCTTTTCAAGATCCTTTATCTTTTGGGTATCCCATGGACTACATTGTGGAGAGTTATTTAGGGTAAGGTAGGATGTCATTTGGTTGTGGTTCTATTGGAGGCTCACTAGTCCCTTGTTCTACCTTCCTTATTACTTCCTCCATTGTCATTGGTTTCCCCATCACTTCCATGCCCATCATCCCTATATGTTCCTCTTAATCATCATGAAGGTCATCATATATTTTTTAACTTCCTCATCTTGAGGAAGATGACACATCTTCTTTCTTCAAATATTTCCTCATCTTCCACCAGGCTCCCCTTTTGTGTATGTTGAATCCATCCTAGTTTACTTCAACATTTCTTGTTGATGGAGGATCTTCAAAATCCATGTCTTTATTAGTGACCATGGATCCCTTTGGAATATAAAAGGTTTAATAGGTTGGGGGCTCTAGTAGCATAGAAAGAGGATCTAGGAATTATTTCTCTACTATCTTATAGGGATCAAATTTGTTAAAGTTATAGCATCATGAGTCATTCTCAAAGTCAATATTGTGTGCCAAGATTGATTCTCGTGTGTCGAGGTAGTTTGTTATAGGATATTGAGTTGGACTTGGGATAATTGGAGTAGGATCTTGAGTTGGATCGGGATTGAATAAACCTCATGTGTTGAGGTAAGTGCTTTGTATGTCAAAGTGACGGTGTTTTACAGTCTTATTTGTCAAGACTAAGGTCTTGTGTGTCAAGACAGATCCTCATGTGTTGAGGTGGTGCCTCATGTGTTGAGGTAATGCTTTTCTTGTCGAAGCATGAATGATGTGTGACGTACTACTAACCATGGTATTAGAGATGGATATGCTATTAAGTCTCCTCTAGAGACTGGCCACCTCTAGAGTGAATTACTTTAGCATATGACCATTGGGAACGAGATTACAACAAGACGATCACATCATTGGAAAAATATCCTTAGTATATTTGATATGATAAATAATTAAGTTGGCACAAGTGGACCATGCATGTAAGACAAGAAATAAAGATAAGATGAACTAATTTAAGAGAGAACTCAAATTTGTTGACTTCAGTGATCAATGTGCAAAAATAGTTAGCTATGTGTTAACAAGAAAGACTTCAGTTATCAAGTGTGTTCAAAGAGTTAACTAAAGTATTAACAAGAAATACTTCGGTAAAAAGAGTTAACTAAATTGTTAACAAGAAAGACTTTAGTAAGATTTAGTTAACTAAGTATTATGCATGAAAGACACTTGAGTTACGACACTTGCATGACAACACTTGAGTTAGCCACCTAACTAAGTGATATAGCATCTAGTTGAAGGGAAATTTCATCTTGAAATCAAAAGACAAAGTTAAATGCAAAAGATTGAGAAGTATGGCACACTTTCTCATGCATGATTGATAAAAACAATGTGAGAGAAAATTCTCTCTTACAGGAAATTTGTGCATGTGACCACATTAGCAAATTGCTTCATTTCATTCTATTATTATGATTTTTCTCATTTAATCTACTCTCTTAAGCACTTAAGTTCACCGGGGGTGCTTGATATTTCTCTTTGATATTGCACCAGGGTTGCTTGACGTAATCTACTCATTGTGAAGTAAACATTCTATGCTATATATTAATATACTATGGAACATTTTGTTGGGGTTTTCTCCGTCAAATTATAGAGGGTTTCCCCGGGTTAAAATTTGTGTGTCCACTATGAATGTTTATTCTTCTGATTATTCATTGTTTTCAAGTACTATTGTAATTATGAAATCAAAGATAAAAAATTAACAAGCTTCACCCTTCATAATATCTTCGACTTCCTCATAGGATTCTTGTTTGCCAATTTTTCAATTTCAATCCTAGCTTCATGGTATCGAGGGTTCAACAAATTCATCCTCTATTCCTCTTCAATCATTATATGGGGATCATATCTCCATGGTTTATCAAAGGGTAGATCAATCCCTTTAGGGTCTTTAGGGCCTCTTTAATAACCCTTTTGTCATTTGTTGCATAGCCCCCCATTGCTATTGGGAAGGACAACCTACCCTTCATATTTTCCTTTAATAAATGGAGCTCATCTATCTCAACCATCTACTTCACGTATTCCAACACAAATATCCTAGGGGTTAACAACTTAGGTAATATGTGAGGGGATGATTCAGTCCCATATAGTTTGATAACTGTGAAATCATCTCCCAGGCACCGGACTCCTATTCTAAAGATCTATCCAAGCTACAAATAGGCTTGATCTTAGTAGACATCCTTTCTAGTTCCTTTCCTAAGATGATGGATTAAACCTCGTACATGAATTCTGACACATATCTCAATAAGGAAGTGTCGGGTCCTTAATTTTTCACCAAATTCATTCGATCATATACTTTATTAAGTGATCCTACCATTCTATTTTTCCATTTAAGGGATTCAAGGTGATGTGCTTACTGATAGATGAACGTGTACACTAGGTAAGAGGAATACCTTAATACCTCGACATTTGATAAGTTGGCCAGTTGTGAACTTATCCCTATGGTGATGGCTTCTGCATATATGAAGAAGAGGATTTCCCTTCCATTGTAGGTGTCCACCATGGTTTTTATCCCCTCATATATATATTCGACTATGTCTCTCCATAAAATTAGGGTGAACATAGAGAAACAGTATTGGTCCTAGGGGGGAAACCTTTTGATCCTCCATGGGGTAGGGAGAACCTTATTTTGGCCTTGATTGTACTTTAGTATTGAAAATATTTGGCCTTCTGGGATTCAATTATCTTCTTACATCTATTGGTTTTCACCTCATGCAAGAAGAAAACAGTGACTAAGGATGTTCCCAACATTTGAGTAATGGAAAGAACGCCCATTTCCAGTCAAATCCTTTTTGAAGAGAGGCCATGAAAAACAACCTTTCTAAATCCCAATTTCAGGGTTTCTAAATTGCAAAATCAAGGTTTCTAAAGCCCAAAAAGTGCCAAGTTTAGGCATGTACGAAATCCATTATTGGTTCTTTTGGAACTCATTTTTGCACTTTATGAACCTGCTTTTGCACTTTTTAAATCAGTTTTTGCACTTATAAACGTTAGCTTTTTACTTTCTTAAACTATTTTTGCACCTTTTTTAATCGTATTTTTAGTTTTCAATTAGAATTTTGCACTTATTGAATCAGATTTTTAACTTGTTATATTCAATATTTCATACTTAATTTTAAATCACATTCCAAACATAACAAAGCATAGAAAAATATGAAAACACTCCCAACGAAAAAACATTTTCAAACTTATAACTATATTATCAACTAGCATAGATCCATCTTAAATTCGTATCTATCAAGAGGGATCCAATTTCTTGAGGTGTATTTCTTTTTTGAAATTTAAACTCAAGAAATTTGATCTATCTTGATTGATAGATCCAGGTTTAAGTTTTAAGTTTTTATTTTATAAACGAACATCTATTTTTTAATTACTTTTCATAGTATTTTATTTTATGAATCAGCATGGATTTTTTTTAAATACATTCCATAATTTTTTATTTTATGAGCCGAAATGAATTTTTTAATTATTTTGTTAGTAACAAACGTAACGTTACATCACACACGTTACAACATCTCCCCCATACTGGGCTATAGAGCACCTCGTTTCACTCGGTGCAAAAATAATAATAAAACTATATTCTTTAATGAACTAGTTCCATACTTTTTACAACATGCCTCACATCACTAACACCATTGAGTTGTAGCAAGCAAGGCCACAATTTATCCATCATAATTATTTCATTTTTATTATCACGGGTATATCCTTTAACAATAAGTGTGTTTTCATCATCGTTGAAGATATGTTTTTCCTTGGAATCATCTACAATAACTGTGTTTGTAGCATCATAAGTGCCCATTAAGTTTTTCCAAACTTTATCTAGGGATTTCAAATAAACATGTGGATTTTCAAAGTCAACATGACCCTTTCTTGGTATTTTGTCACAGTCCTCTTGTGTTAGAATGAATTTAAATATCTGGTGTTCAAATACATTATTGTCGAATATATCAGGCCAAAAATCATCTACATTTTTTCACTGCATGGATGTCCACAAACCAACCTCAAAAATGTTTAGTCACTTTTCAAGAAATTCAAAAAATCAGGCCCCATGACATAGTATATCTGTGTTCTTGTAATGATATCCGTTTTTCTTGGGAATGCCTTTTTCTACAAAGAGCTTTTATGAAGTGCATGTGCCAACACTCCGTTGATATCAAATATTATCAAGCATTTATATAATAATATTGTATCTACAAACAAAGAAAATCAATACAGAAATCCTGTTAATATTTAAATTATTACATATCTCTGTTTGTATATAGCAAAATTAATAAGTATTAATAGTTGCGAATATGACTAATAATTTTAGAAAAACACATGATCACTTGCATAGTTCTCTTCTTATCTTTTATGTCCAATAATGAATTAAAAAAAAATTTGTATATGTGTGTCTTTCATAGGAAACATTTAAGGTTGGTTATATTGCAATATAGAAGAATCCATTAGAAGAGGATAAAAGGAAAAATAATATAAAACTGCCGACTATCCCTCTGCAATAGTTACTCTACACCCAACACCAATAACTTATTCTTAGTTGATCATGTGATTGCTTACAAATGTGATAACTATATTTGTAACCACAACAACAATATACAAGGCCCCATTAAATTTACAAGCATGTAGATTATAACCACGTAGATAGTAGCTAGGTGATTATGGTGCTCAAAATTCCATATCAATAATACTAGCATAGATCCATCTTAAACCCAAATCTATTAAGCATCGAGAGAGATCCAATTTATTGAGGTGTAATTTTGTATCTTAATTTTTTTACACATAAAGAAATTGGATCCCTCTCAGTGCTTAATAGATCCGGGTTTAAGATGGATCTATGTTGGTTTTAATTTTTTTATTATGAGCCGACATTAAATTTTAATTACATTTTGCACCGAAAGGAGAGACGTGCTCTACAACCCAGTATGGGGGAGATGTTGTCACGTAAGGTAACATAACGTAGTGTAATGCTACATTACCAAAAATAAAAAGTAATTAAAAAAATTCATGTTGTCTCATAAAATAAAAAATTATGAAAAGTAATTAAAAAAATCCATGTTGGCCTATAAAATAGAAAATTAAAACTTAAACCCAGATCTATCAAGTAAGAGAGGGATCAAATCTCTTAAGTTTAAGATATAATAAAAAAAATTACACCTCAAGAAATTGGATCCCTCTTTTTGCTTCATAGATCTAGGTTTAAGATAGATCTATCTCGGTTATCTTTGATAAGTTATGAGCCGACATAATAACGTTATGTTACGTAAAGTGACAAACATGGAAAATGTGACAACATCTCCCCCATACTAGTTTGTAAGCACCTTGCTACTCTCGGTGCAATTAAAATATTACAAAGTAAAAAAAATCAATAATAAAGTGACACAAACATATAATTAATTTTTGAAATATATGCGGGAATAGTAAGATGTCTATTACATTTTTTTCTAAATTATTAATGTACAAAGGAATGGTCTAATATTATACATTACATAAAATTTGGAAACAACCTGCCAAACACTTCCCACCAAAAATTTTTCTTCTTCGGAAGATAAATCGTAAGGTTTAACGAAAATGAAATATTCATCAGGATTTCCTTGTATATGTGCACCTTCCAAGATAATCATAGCTATACATTCCACTAGAAATTCATTTCCAAAATGACGACACATAGTTTGCACATATTTGAGGATTATAAATATAAATATAAACCCTTATCACTAGAAATTTGTTTCAATATAAATATTTGGAGATGTAAAGTAAACCCTTGGAAACATTTGACCATTAAAAACCATACAACCAACCAAGGGGAATTGAATAAAAATTTCCTCCTTTAAATTCTTTGGTGTATGGGAAAAGCCTAGAAAAACATTGTTTTTATGATCCGTGCCATCAATTATCAAACCCAGATATCTATGTGGAGCATCATAACACTTCTTGTGATTTTTTTACAACTTATGTCGTTCATTTCATTGTTGATTGCTAACTCCTTGAAGTGCTTTAATAATGAAATCTACAAATAAAATAAAATGAAAATATTGATAACATGTTTTCATAATAGATAATTAACCAATTCTAACAAATAATTTTGTAGAAGTACCTCTTTCTATTCCTTCTTATTTATCGCCCATAAAATGAAAATATTGATAGCGTGTTTTGATAATAGATAATTATCCAATTCTAACGAATAATTTTATAGACGTACCTATTTCTAACAAATATTTGTTTATTCTTTCTAACAAATAAATAAAGAATAATTTTGCAGTCCTACTGTATTCTAACATTAGGGGTATAGGTTTACGATTCATAGCAATTTAGAATTTTAAGGGATAGAGGTTGGAATATTGATGTTATAGAGGTTAGGTGTTAGTGGTTATATATGCTAGGGGTTAGAATAATAGTTATATTGGTTAGGTGTTTCATAATATAAAGGTTTTGAGATATGACTCATAGAGGTTCTAGGTTTCGGGGTTTTAAGAGCAAGAAGTTAAGGGTTGTAGATATTCTAGTGGTTAAAGGTTAAGCATGTTACTTGTTATAAGCTTTAGTTTTGTTTAAGGTTTTAGTTATTAAGAGTTATGAGTTATTTCATTTAGTGGTTGTGGTGTTAAGGTTTATAGGAGTTAGATGTTAGTGGTTAGAAGGTTTATATTAAACATACCAATTAGAAGAGTTATGCGGCTGAGGATTTATGGGTTTTGTGGTTTATGTATTATCATAATTTTTTAGGTTAGCTATAGATAAGGGTTAGGGGATTGTAGTTAGGGGTCATAAGGGATATACATGAGCGTTATTAGCTAGGATGTATTGAAGCTATTGTTTGGAGGTGTCAAGTGTTCCAAGATATAGTTATATGCTATTGATTTTAGGGTGTTTAGATGGTTTATTCATTAAAGGTTATAAGGGTTCAACATAAGGGTTAAGTTTAAGGGATTCGTAGGGTTAAGTGTTTGGTGTTATATGTTATAAGTTATATATTTTATGGGATATAGGGGATGAGATTTATAATGATTAGTGGTTTTGGGCTAAGTGACTATAATGGTTAGGAGTCATATAGGTTAAATCTTATATTCCTTGAGGGTAATTGATTTTAGGGGTTGTAGGAATTATAGGAGTTATCAATTATTCATTATAGATTTTTTAATTTAAGATTTAAGTGTTTAAGTATTATGGATTTTAGGGGTTGTGAGGTATATGTGATATAGGGTAATTAAGGTTTTATAAGGTTTAGGGGTTATTGTAATTAGTTCTTATTTGATTCAAGGGTTTTTAGATTTAAGCATTGTAGATTATAGGGGATATGGGTTAAGCATTGAATGCCATAATAATAAGAGTTGGGTTTATCAGGATTCAGTTTTGGAGATCATAGGGTTTGTAAAGATTGAGAATTATAATGATTATAAATATTTGGATTTAGGGACAATAATATGGATTAAGTCATATAATGTTAAAATTTTAAGTGAAATATAATAAGAAATGAATATATTTTTTGAGTATTAAAGGAACACATGCTAGTTCTTAGGATGTTTTTATAGAGTGCCTACAAAGAGGTCTCTCATTAGACAATTTTAAAAACCTTGTGCATACATTATCAAAGGACCACCCAAGAGGAATCATAAGAATGGTCATTAGTTTACCTATTCAAGAGATGGATCCTACAACAAACAATTGTGGGTCGAGCACAAAGATTTAGGTCAAATTCACATGAGTTGAAACTCAAATTCCTCACCACTTCCTTCTAGTTACAAGATGAAATCCCTCTCCTATAAGAGTGGTTTCCATTAAAACCTATGTAACCACTACTTTAGTATGGGTGGATTCCCACACTTCCACAAATTTATCTAGTGATTGACTCTTGTGTTAGAATAACTTTCATGGTATTGACAGTTCTAACTAAAGGAATTCTATATCCTTATAACCACCACTATAAAATCCAAAAATATACCATCTCTTTAGGATGGATCTATAATGTTTTAGCAAACCAAGGGTGCATGAATCTTTCACTCAAGATGATATTATGTGATATCCTTTTAGATGTTGTTTCCCTTGTTAATTATAACACATGCACATGAGACAAATACAACTTAGGGGCTGGTGTAAGGTAATGCTACCTAATTATGGCATGGTAGTTGCAATGAAAACCTAGAAAATAGAAATATCATCACTAAAAATAACTATTAGAGGCAACTACGGAAACATTTTAGAACACACTGTAAAACTATGAAACATATATAATGTAATATATATAGAACAGAGTGTACCTTTCAGAAGATATAATGTTTATTTATGGAAAATTAGTATAAATCCAAGAAAATGGTGTTCTCCTAAGATTGGTATGTTACTTTTTTTCTAAAACATGATGCACATGTTTACATTAGTCCCCATGTTTGGTATTTAAGCAATGAAATTTTTTGAAAAACAAATTGCAGGACTTGTAGATAACAGGCGATTCTTGTGTGACACTATTTTTCCATAATTTTTAATGTTAATTTTATATGTTTTAAATAATAAATTCAATGAATCCCTAGAATGATAAGGTGGATCTTTAGGCACCTCTATAAGGGTCTTAACACAATCAATGAACTTGTTTTCCTTTTTAGTGTGTAGATGTTCGTTTGTACTTGTGCGGGTTTTTTTGTTTTCAAAATAGGTGAACCAACCAAAAGTTATAATATTTGAGCATTTATAGATCTAGGTGGAAAATATAACAAGATATGATGATTAAATCAAGCATGAATAGTTTTCAATAATTAACATGAACCATTACACAGTAACGTTGAAGAGAAGAGAGACAATGATTGTATTATCAGAGTTATTGAATGAATGAAATATATAGAGGAACAATTCGAATTGGGTTAAGGAGAAACTCGAATTTTCCATGCCATGCAAAGAGGTTTCATGTTATGAAAAGAGGGATATCCAGGATTAACTGAGAGCAAATTACCCTAATTAGCCATGCACGCACTCCTAAACTGAGTTTAACTTATTAAGGAAATTACTAATCACTCAATTTAAATGAATAATGCATGTAGTTTCCTAAAATCACTCAAAAGAATGCGCTACTTGACCAAATAGGGTGCTAATGAGTGTTTGTGGTAGTTGGATGTCATTTATGAATTAGTTAGTGGATTAACTTAATTCTTAACTAAGACACACTCCTTAAATCATGGAGAAAATCCCCTAAATTAGGGAATGTGTCCCGAAACTAAGGTTTTGTCTCATGGGTGATCTAGGAGGTTTTTTTGGGTGTGGTTTGTCCCATTATACTCATCAACACGTGCTATAGGAGGGTTATCTACTCTAACACCCCCCCCCCCCCATAAGATTAACCAGGAAAAAAAATAAGTAAAAAGAAATGGATCCTGATAATTTGTAGCCATATTAGGTACTCATGCAAAAAAAAAATGATTCTCTATAAAATTGGGAAAGAGGGAAAAAACTCAGTGGGAACCCCCCCCCCCCCCCATAAAAGAGAATGTGAAAAGAATGTGAGAAGAAGGTTTTAGGGATCCTCCTTCATAATTTATTTGACTCCCAATGAAGCTCGCAACTGGATGAATAACTTGCCAACAAATACTTGGTAAACATATATGCAATCTACTGAGAGGAAGGGAAGAATTGTAAATATAGGATCCCATCATAGATCAATCCTCTGATATAGTGCATATGGATTTCTATGTGCTTGGTCCATTGGCATTGAAAAATATCTCTTAAAATCTAAATGGATCCCTATTTGTCACAAAATATGATGGTAGGTCTGTGAAACTCTATTCCAAACTCAATGAGAATATGGTGTAACCAAATGGCTTATGTTGCAACATTTATTGCTCCTCTGTACTCTGTTTTCGTTGTTGATAGAGAAATAGTGGATTGTATTTTACTTGACCAAAAAATAGGTTGCGATCCCAAACTAAAGAAGTAACCAGAGGTAGAGTTGCGGCATGTTCCATCACCATCCCAATCAAAATCTATGTATCCAACTAAGTCAAATTTGCAAGCAGCATCATAGTGGATTCCATAATTATATGTTCCCTTTGCATAATGGAGTATTCTTTTGGAAACCTTCTAATGCAACTCATGTGGTTCTTGCATGTATCTAGAGATTTCCCAACTGCAAAAGAGATATATGTTTGACTATATGTAAGATAAATAAGTATCCCAACTAACTATCTATACAGGGTACAATCAACCTACGGTGTAGTCCCTCCATATTCTAGTTGGACTCCAGAAAGAAAGGGAAATGGAGCAAGATTGAAATCATTCATTTTGAATCGAGTGATGATATATTTGGCATACTTAGACTATGTTAAGGTGACCCCAAAATATGATTGGGTGATTTGGAGTCCAAGAAATAATTGTAACAGTCCTAAGTTAGTCATGAAAAATATGTCATGCAAGGAATATTCAAACCATGCAATGGAGCTCCCAGTAATGAGGAGATCATCCACATATAGTACAATAAGTAAGCGAGATATGTGTTATCGAATCATATACACATTTGGATATGAATTACATCTTGATAAATTTTTGGACAGAAGAAAAGAATCCATTTTTGTATACCAAGCTTGAGGAGCTTGTTTCAATCCATATAAAGATTTCTTTAATTTGCATACCAAAGATGAATTTTGAATGTACCCTGGTGGTTTCTCCATGTAGATATATTCTTCAAGGTCCCCATGAAGAAAGGAACTCTTCACATCCACATGGTGTATATCCCATTTTTGTGTAGTTTCTATGACAAGAACAAGTCAAATTGAATCCATCTTTACAGCTGGAGAAAATGTTTCTATGTAGTCAATGCCATGTATCTGAGAGAATCCTTTGGATACCAATATTTATTTGTACTTGTTGATAGTTCCATTGGATACCATTTTGGTTTTATAGATACATTTTCATCGAATCAATTTTCTCTCTTTTGGAAGAGGTACCAAATCCCAAGTTTTGTTGTCCATGAATGACTGATTTTTTTCATTCGTGGAAGCCTCCCAATGAGGATTGTTGGAGTATTCCCCATGGGTGAGGCCACCATGTGGAAATTAGTGGGTATAAATGGCTCTATGGCTTCAAGAGTGTGAGTGGTAGCATAAAACTCAGAACAAATTCTTCAAGTATAGGCAGGATCACCCACTAGTTCACCAACTACTTTTAGTGTTTGTTTTTCCCAAAGAGGCTGAATTATTTGGTCTGCAACACACTCATTTGTAGAAATATCATCATCATATGTATGAGAATATTAAGATGTATCTAAATCATGTCCTAAGTGTGTGATTGAAGATATATTTTTGAATAAAGAAGGTAGACGCGAAACATCTTGAAACTACCCATCTTTTTGTAAAATATCACCTTTTCCACATACCTTGATTGGAGTATTCTTTCCCATGATTACCTATTGGATAGAGGATGGATGCAAGGAGTTGAACATGTCTTTTGATGAATCCATATGATTTGAAGCTTCAAAATCTAGGATCCAAGAGGATTATTTTGAAGTTGAAGTTGTTATGAGTGCATGTCCCCTTTAAGGAGGGGGTCTTGAAATGCATACTTTGTCTTCATTTTCTTCAAAGATTTTCTTAACCCTAAAATTTTATTGTTTATGAGGTACCTTTTGTAATAGGTATATATGGGCAGCTCCTTCCCTTGTTTGTCATAAAAACCTTGGAACTTTTCTCCTTCTTTCCTTTGTATGAGGGCTTATGCTGAGTGGTTTTTTTCTTGTCTTCATTTGCTACAAGTGCATGAGAATTTGAGGAAATTTGTAGGCCCATTTGAGAAATCTTATCTTGTTCTTGAATAAGAGAGGAAACAAAGACATATAGAGAAGGCATCGTGAAGAATGCTCTAAGTTCTAATCTAGTAGATTGAAATGAAGAAACAAAAGTGTTGAATTTAGGACCCAATTTAGAAAGGATAGAGAGTACCATTTGAGTGTCTTCTTTGGTGATGTTTCACATATTGAGCTGAAATAGTATATATGTGAATTTTGAAAAGAACTCTTGTACTAAATTGATCTTGGTTTCAGATGCATTAACTCTACCTCTAAAACATGACCCCTCATCTCATCTTATGTACCAAAGAGTTTGGATAGGGAGCTCCATATTTCATTGGGGGTATTATTGTCTTGAATATGGTAGAGTAGGTTACGGGATACTTGGATTTCTCAACAAGAGAAATTGGTTCCAACTCATTTCTCGTGGTCATTCAATACAGGCCCTTCTTTCTTAATAACATCTCCAATCTTGGATTCCATTCAAAGTAATTTGAGGGGGCTAGTAGCTGATCATAAGGTAATCTATGGCTACAAGAAAATTCTTTGATGGATGCAAAACCTTATGTAATGTCTACAACAAACTTGCTTCCTTAGTGGAGCCAAAGGAGCCTCCCTCAAACTGAAAAAGTGGTGGTTTTAAAAAACCTTTTTTAAAGAAAAGGGCCTCTTTTGGTGGCTTCAAAAGCCTTTTTTGGTAGCTGCAAAATCTTTTTTGGTGGCGCCAAAAGCATCCTTTGTGGCTGCAAAATCCCTTCTCAACCTATAAAAGCTTGATAAACAATATTAGCATACTAGATAATTTAGCACCCCCTAGCTCTAATACTGTATAAGATTTGAGAATTCATAGATCTAGGTGCAAAAGATAATAAGGTATGATGATTAAATCAAGCATGAACAATTGTGCAATAATTAACATGAACCATTACACAGTAACCTTGAAGAGAAGAAATACAATTATCGTATTATCAGAGTGACTAAATGAAAGAAAGATGTTACAATATATATAGGAACAATTCGAATTAGGTTAAGGAGAAAATTGAACTATCTATAACATGAAAAGAGGGTTCATGATATGCACGGAGGGCTAGTCAGGAATAAATTAGAGTAGATAACCCTAATTAGTCATGCATGCACTCATAAACTGAGTTTAATTGATTAAGGAACTCATTGTTCACTCAGTTAAACTAAATAATGCATGCAGTTTCCTAAAATCACTCAAAAGAGGGCGCTACTTGACCAACTGGGGTGCTAATGAGTGTTTGGGGTAGTTGGGTGTTAGTTAGGACTTATTTAGTGGAGTAACTTAAGTCTTAACTGAGACACACTCCTTAAAGCATGGAGAAAATCCCCCAAATTAGGTCATGTTCCCCCCAAATCAGAGAAGATGCCCCCAAAACTAGGGTTTTTTCTCATGGATGATTCAAGTGGTGTGTTGGGGTGTGGTTTGTCCCATTAGACTCATCAACACATGAAGTAGGAGGTTTATTTACTCTAACAAAAGTTACAAAGAAAATAAGAGACCTATGTTTTTTAGAAATTTGGCATATGACTAAATAAAAATAAATAAAAAATACAAAAAAATATTTTATTTCGCATATGTGTGTGTGTGTGTGTGTGTGTGTGTGTGTGTGTGTGGAATTTTCACACAAAACTCTATAAGTCCTTGAAATTTCATTAGCAACAAACACTAGATCATAAGTAGATTCGATGTTGAAAAACATGGAAATAAAAAAATGGATAAGTTTTGTTATTTGTAGGTGGAACCTATAGAGTTGAAAAAATGAACCTAAAATCAAAGTTGATAACTCATCCACCACATAGATTAAAAAATTAGATTGTGATATTTTTTTCTAAATTAGGAATGTGAACTACACGCATTATTAACACATTCATGTTATTATTCAAAAAACGGTGTGCATGCATGATTAACATGCAATGTTATTAACCTGCATGTGTTAAAAAACAAATACATTATATCTCCTCATTAGGTTCCAAGTTATTTTTCTATGTCTATGCACCCTAGCTTGAAATGGTTGATATACTCACACCCGTATGTGATTTATCTCCTGGATGCCATCCTTCAATGTGATTATGGGTGATTTAAATGAACAAATCCATCTATAATATTAATAATATAGTAGAAAGGATTTCCCACTCTTGTTCCATCAACAGAAAAGTAGAGGCCCTTTGAGGCCCACTCCTCTCTCTCTCTCTCTCTCTCTCTCTCTCTCTCTCTCTCTCTCTCTCTCTAAACCTTACTAAGCCCCTCTCTCTCACTCTCACTCTCCCTTAATCCTCCAACTACCCCTAACCCACACCCCTCTCTCTCTCCCCCAACCCTCCCCCCCTCTCTCTCCCTCTGTAAACCATCACCTACCCCACACCCATAACCACCCCCCTCTCTCTTCTACTCCCCCTACCTCTCTCTCTCTCTCTCTCTCTCTCTCTCTCTCTCTCTCTCTCTCTCTCTCCTACCCCCCCTCCCCCTAACCACCACACCACCTCGATCTCTCCCCCAACACACCCTCTCATACTCTATCTCATAATCCCCGCCCCCTCCCCCTAACCCCCTCTCTCACTCTCTATCTCTTCACTACTCATCCACCTACCCTAATCCCCACCCCTATCTCTCTTTGTCAACCCCCTAACACCCCCCTCTCTCTCTCAAGAACTAACCCCATATTTCTCTCTCTCTCTCTCTCTCTCTCTCTCTCTAACAACCAATGTCACTCTCTTTCCTAATCCCCCTCCCCCTATAGCTAACCACCACATCCCCTAACCATTACTAACCCACTCTCTCACTCTTTATCTCTTCCCTACTCCTCGACCTACCCCTAACCCCAACCCTCTCTCTCTTCCAACCCAATAACACCCCTCCTCTTTCTCTACCCCTAACCCCCACTCCCCCCCTCTCTAAACCCCATATACCCCGTTTAGCACTAACCAAACCTCTCTCTATCTCTCTCTTACTCCCTCATCCCCCCCCTCTCTATCTCTCTCTTACTCCCTCATCCCTCCCCCCCCTCTCTCTCTCTCTCTCTACACCTAACCACCCCCACCCATCTTTCCCTCATAATATCCCCCCCCCACAACTAACCACCCCTATCTCTCTCCACCCCCTACTTATCCCCCTACCTCTCTCTCTCTCTCTCTCTCCTAATCACCCTCCCACTACCACTAACCACCCTCTCTCTCTCTCGCTTCCCCTACCCATAATCCTCTTTCTCTCTCTACCATTGAACCCCCTTTCTCTCTCCCTATATCCTTCCTCCTACTACCACTAACTACTTCCCCCCCACTCTCTCTTCATTTATCTCTCTAACCCCCTCCTAATACCCTACCTCTAAATACCCCCTATCCCCTTTACCCCTAACCATCCCCCTCTCTATCTCTCTCTTAATCCCCCAACCCTCCTCTCTCCATCTCTCCTAATCCCCGCCACTCCTCTCTCTCTCTCTCTCTCTATCTATCTATCTCCACTACTCCCTTACCCCTAACCACCCCCTCCCCTCTCTCCCTCCTAATCCTCCTCTGCCTCTACATCTAACTACCACCTATCTCTCTCTCCACCCCCTACTTCTACCCCCACCGTTAACCTCCCTCTCTCTCTCTCTCTCTCTCTCTCTCTCTCTCTCTCTCTCTACCCCCCCTCTCCCTCTCCTTATCCCCATTCCTAACCCTATACCCCTCTCTCCTACTCCACCTACCCCTGACCCCCCACTCTCTCTCTCTCTGCCCCCTTATACTCCTCCCCTACCACTAACCTTAGCTCTATCTCTTTCTCTCTCCCTCCCCCCCCCCCGCAACCCCCTCCCCCTAACCACCACACCAGCTCTCTCTCTCAACTACTTCCCCTACCCCTAACCCCCCTCTCTCACTATTTATCTCTTCACTACTCATCCACCTACCCTAATCCCCACCCCTATCTCTCTCTCCACCAACCCCCTAACACCTCCCCCTCTCTCTCTAACCACCACACCTCTCTCTCTCTCTCTCTCTCTCTCTCTCTCTCTCTCTCTCTTTCTCTCTCTCTCGTGCTCGCTCCTTAACCCCCCTAACCCTAACCATATCCCCACCAATATCATTCTCTCTCCTACTCCCCGTACCCCTATGTCATGTCCCCAAATTTTTCATTGGGTCACAATGGCCTAAGCCACTTGGCCATATTCATGATAGTTTGTCAAATTGATGCTAAGGGTCAAATAATTATCAAGAATGATTTCCAAGTTACTAATAATGTAAAATTAGATCCAAATGGACAAGGTGGATCACATTAAGAGAAAATTCCCAATTGAAAGTTTGTAATATACCCATCCAAATGAACTGTCATGGAGGAAAATTACTAGTTCCCTAGATTGGGGGTGGAAGCATTAAAAGTTGGAATAAGGGAGCTACAAGACCCAAAATGACCTTAGACTTACAAATTCACATTAAATGGGTCAAATAAATAATAATAGAAAGAAAATAAGGTGGCATTGGATCATGAGGGCACATAAGAGGTTGTGGGACCCACATGTGGCAAGATTTCCCACTACACTTGGCATTATTCTCTCACCAATTCGAGTTCAATATGAAGGGTAATATACTTGGCATATTTGAAGAGGTATTACTCATGGCATGAATCATTTAATTTCAAATTGGAGTGGAAGAGTAACTCCCATGGAAGAGGAAGCGGCATCTTAGAAGAATTGTGACACTTGGAGCTAGATTCTCTAACTCTTATGACAAAAATGATGCAGATTCTATGACACTCATGAAAAAGTTCAGACCTGATTGCTGACGTCTAACATATATGACATGTCAGAGCTAAAATTATCCTCCAATAGGTGCACAAGGGGAGTTATGGCAGCCAATATTCCCCCATTCAAATTGATGGAAGAGGAGAGCTAGGAAAAGTTGGACAAGTGGCATTCATGGGAATCTCTTCCTAATTCGATTTGGGATGAGTCTCTTGGAGGGAATTCAAGATAAGGAGGCCTTGGGAGGTTAATAAAAGAGAAGAATAAATAAGGAGAGCATCTTTTGATCGTTTATCATTTTGGAAAAAACTGGAGAGCTTAGCTTATCCTTGCAAGGTGGATGCTTATCCTTCTTGCCTTCGAACCAATTTCGAGGATAAAAGATTCCCATCCTAGTTGGTTGATGGAGTGGCCATTCACAACTCTCAAAAGAGATTCATGGATATTTTTTGATGCAGGTTCAGACCCCAATTGAGTTTGAGTTCATCTTCTCTCATTCTTCTCTATGCCTATTCTACTATCTTTCTCTCAATGCCATCTAAATGTGCAAGGGCGCACTTGTTGTTGCATATAGTTAGTGAAGGACTATTATTTTGACTTCATGGACATGTTATTTTCTATATATATTTGTAATAATCATATCATGAGATCCATAACTCGAAACATTATGTATTTCAAGTCATATTTATATTCAAGGAGGAGATTCGAGCCATTTTCCCCATAGCTTTTGCATAGCGCACTTGTTGTTGCATATAGTTATTGAAGGACTGTTATTTCGACTTTATGGACATGTTAGATGCTATATATCGCTTTAATAATCATATCATGAGAGCCACATCTCGAAACATTATGTATTTCAAGTGATATTTACATTCAAGGAAGAGATTCGAGCCATTTTCCCCATAGCATTTGCATAGTGATTTTGGAATGATATTGTACATGTTTTATATCATAGTTTTTTGAGTTATTTATCATGTTATGAGCTTCATATGAAGTTACCTTGATGGTACAAATGATGTGTACAGACCTCTGAATTGTTACTATGGTTTATGAAGAAATTTGAGACTCCTTGCCCACCAATTTCACCTCAAAAACTAGACTCTAGAAGTTGTTGTTCATTAGGATTCCTATTCAACCCTAAAACCAAAACTAATGTCCTCTAACAGATCCAAGTCTCAGACCAAGACCTAGGGGGGATCTCCACTTCTCAAATTAACTACTCTTGTTCTGAAAATTATTCACATGCAATTTGTAGACAATGGATGGGTATATCAGTTGTTTGTATTTCTTATCGGTGTGTTAATATTTACTATTCCCCATCAATACCTTCCTCCCCAAATTCTAAATCATTTGGAGGTGTTTGAAACCATTTGTAAACAAAACCCTAGAGTCAAAACAAGGTGAATCCAAGGAATTTCCTTTGAAGGGACATTACAGTGGTATCAGAGCATGGTCCTTACACCTGTGTATTAATATCATACATTTCATAATAATTTTCAGCCATGTCTTACTATTATGATGACTCCTGGAGAGAGAAAAGTGGGTGAAAGCAGAACGTAATGTAAAAAGTATATTTGATAAAATGTAGAAGATGATTACAACAATCGTGCCCCGGGTAATTTATACCCTAAATGGGGAAGAGAGGTGACTTGAGGTGACTTTTCAAGTCACCTCTTAGTTTAATTACATTAATTTACTAAAATTAACCTAGCTTAGTATTTTAAAATTAGCATTTGTAACATTGCCTTCTTCTTTTTAAAATGCTTTGTCCTCAAAGCAGGGTAATGATGGATATTGCTGAACGAATTTCTCGGTTTCCCATGATGCGTCTTCTTCTGGGCAAATCTTCCATTTAATGAGGTATTCCTTGATCCTTCTAGTGCGTAATTTCCATTCTCTGATGTTGATGATAGCTTCTAGTTCTAAGATAAGTTTCCCTTCTTCGTCAAGAGCGGGAAGTGTTATTTGAATGGATTGATGCTGACCCAACAATTTTTTAAAATTTGAGACATGAAAGACGTTGTGAATTCGACTCGAATCGGGTAACTTCAATTCGTATGCTACCGGGCTAATTTTTCTGACAATTTGCTAGGGTCCATAGAACTTGGGTGCCAATTTGTTTTTTCCTTGTTGTTTTAGCGACAATTGTTTGTATGGTTGAAGCCTTACAAATACCCAATCTGCTAATTCAAACTCTCTTTCTGTTCTATGTTGATCTGCTTGCTACTTCATACAATTTTGTGCCATAGATAAATTATCCTCCAGTACTTGCATTACTCGTTGATTTTCTTCAAGTTGACTTTTTACTGCGGGTACTTTTGCATTACCTTGAACGAATTCCTTCCATCTGGGCAGCTCATAACTATACAATGCTTGAAAGGGTGTCATCTTAGTTGACATGTGATAGGTAGTGTTATACCACCATTCAACAAGGTGTAACCATTTGTTCTGTTTGTCAGTGACGAAACTATGAAGATACGCTTCCAGACATTTGTTGACAACTTCTGTTTTCCCATCTGTCTATGGATGATAAGCTGAACTCATGTTAAGAGTGATCCCAATTTGTTTGCATAATTCCTTCCAAAAATTGCTTGTGAATTTGGCATCTCTATCGCTAACGATAATTCTTGGGAATCCATGTAATTTGTAAATATTTTTACAAAATACTTCCGCGATTTGTTTAACGGAATCAGTTTTCTTGATACCCATAAAATGTGCATATTTCGTTAATCGGTCCACTACCACGAAGATTTTTTCCTTACTATCAAATAGGGGTAACCCTTCAATAAAATCCATAGAGATTTCCTCCCACTTTTGCTTCGGAATGTTTAGTGGGTGGAGTAGCCTTGGAGTCATCACGTTTTTGCTTTTATTCCTTTGACATTTGTCGCATTCGGCTACATATTTTTGAATGTCTTTATGCATTCCTTTCCAATAGAACGATTGTATGGGATTGTAATATGTCTTGAAAAATCCTACATGTCCTGCGGTGGGTGAATCGTGAGCTTCTATCATCACCTTAGTTTTAAACCTTGATGTTGGGTTTAAATAGATCCTTTCTTTGTACCACAAGATGTCGTTTCGCCACTCGAATTTTGGACCTCTATTCGGATCTTCGATTAAGGCGCAAGTGTTTGGGTCTTTAGCATATTCTTTTTGTATTTCGTCCAACCACTCTGGAATAACAATTGAAATTGCATATGTCTGGGCTTCATCCTTCCTAGATAGAGCATCAACGGCTATATTGTCTTTCCCTTTTTTATGTAATATCTCCAGATCAAAAGTAGCAATTTTTTCTATCCACTTCTGTTGTTCTGTTGACAATGTCTTTTGTTGAAGGAGATATTGAAGACTGTTATGGTATGTTCTTATCAATATTTTTCTCCCTAAAAGGTATGGTCGCCATTTTATTAAGGCATGTATAATGGCCAGTATCTCTTTATCGTAAGTGGACCTCAACTTTCTCTCTTATTGAGCTTTCTACTTTCGAATGCTATTGGGTGACCTTCTTGCATCAAAACTGCTCCTAGTCCGAAACCTGAGGCATCGCATTCAACTGCAAAAGGTTTTGTGAAGTCATGCGTGGCTAATACAGGTGTTGAAGACATCATGCATTTTAATGTTTCAAAACATTTTTCTGTTTCACTATTCCATTGGAAGGAATTCTTCTTCAATAAATTTGTGAGAGGGGTTGTTTTATGGGCGTAATATTTTACAAATCTTCGATAGTATCCTGTTAGGCCTAGGAATCCCCTTAGTTTTGATTAGTTATTGGGTTTGGGCCTTTCCACGATTGCCTTGATTTTACTTGGATCAACTTTAACTCCTTCCTTCGATATCTTATGGCCCAGGTAGTCCACTTCCTCTTTTCCAAAGGTGCACTTAGACCTTTTTGCATAGAATTGGTTTTCTTCCAAAATGGTAAGTACTTGACTTAAGTGTTCTAGATGCTCCTTCCATGTTTTTCTATATCTGAGGATGTCATCGAAAAATACTAGTATGAATTTTCTTAAAAATGGATGGAACAATTCGTTCATTGCGGCTTGAAACGTAGATGGAGCGTTAGTCAAACCGAAGGGCATTACTTTGAACTCATAATGGCCTTCATGAGTGCAAAAAGCAGTTTTTGCTATGTCTTCCACTCTAACTTTGATTTGATAATAGCTAGATCGAAGATCCAATTTTGAGAAATACTTGGCCCCACGAAGTTCATCGAGCATCTCATCAATGAACAGAATCGAAAATTTATTTTTGATAGTTATTTTGTTCAGTCCTCTATAATCTATGCATAATCTGAATGAACCATCCTTCTTTCGTACTAACACTACTGGGGGCTGCATACGGGATTCTACTTTTTGAAATGACACCGCATTCTAGAAGATCTTGAGTTAGCCTTTCGATCTCTATTTTATCATGATGTGGATATCTGTATGGTTTGCTATTGACAGGTTTTGACCCTGGTTCAATCTCAATTATGTGTTCAATCTTCCTGTTTGGTGGGAGCTCCATCGGAAGCTCTTGGAACACCTTGTGATGTTTTTGAATTAGATTTTGTATCTCTGGTTGTTTGTCCATATCTCCTTCATATGTTAGAAGCTCCATTTCTTGACATTGAAGTATGTACGCTGGTGCGCCTTTCCGAAGTAGCTTTTCCATCTGATGTGATGTAACTAACTGTGTCGGAGGTGGTTGGAACCCATATAACTTGTATGTCTTCCTAAGTGACTGGAATTCAATAAAATGCTCTTGGTGATTTGTAGAGTATGTACCCAAGGTTCGTAACCATTGTATTCCTAATACTACATCAACTCCTCCCAGCGATACCGCAAAGAAATCTGATTCTAAGTTGTACTCTTGCAATTGTAACTTGACCTTGTGACATTTTTCCATGTTGTCAATCTTCTTGCCATCTGCTACCATAACCTTCATGTTAGGTACCGGAAAGATAAATAGGTTAAATACTTTAGCAAGGTTGACATTAACGAAGTTATGGGTGCTACCACTGTCAATGAGAACTGTGACGTTATTCTTTTTTATATGTCCTTTAATATTCAATGTTCGTGGTTGGGATATTTCGGTAATAGCGGCTAATGAGATTTTTGGGGTGTTGTCCTCGATTTCTATTTGGTAGTCTGGTTGACTATTCATATCATTCTCAATTGGTTCCTCGACTTCCAACTCTGCTTCTTCTGCTTCACAGCCATACAATTTCTTTTGTAAGCATCTGTGCTTAGGATCCCATTTGTCTCCACAGAACTTGCATTTCCCTTCCCTTATTCTTTGGGCCTCTAAACTGGGCTTCGTTCCTTCCCTGAGTTGTGGCGGTGTATATCTTGGATTTCCCGTGTATGTTGATTGGAAGGGCTTCCTTTTGTAGTCGTCCTTATCAAAATTTGTATGAACAGGTTTCTTGAATTTGTTTTCAATGATCCCTTCTTTACGTCGGGATTCCTCCATGATTGAGATGTTATGTAACTCTAGTTCATCACAGATGTGCTGTTTAAGACCGTGTATGTAGGTCTATAAGCGCTGGTCATCGGTTAACTCTAGAACTCGAGTCGACAGCGCTTCCCACTCACAGGTGTACTCATCAACACTGCTTTTCTGTTTTAACCTTGTGATTTTGGAAAAGAAGTCTTTTTCTTCAACGCCTTGGAATCTTTTAATGAGGTCATTCTTGAAACTAACCCAGTTGTGAGAACAGATTCTTGCAGTTTTCTTCCACCATAAGTACCAATTGTAAGCGTTTCCTTCTAGATGCATGGCGGCATATTTAACTTTCGCCTCTTCATAATGGATATTGTGGATGTCTAAGTATTCCTCGGCTTTGTTAACCCACGCTATGCACTGTCGTTCGTCCCCATCATATTTGGGTAGCTCGACTTTCACCCGAATTTGGCGTCCTTGTGTGTATGAGAATGATGACGATATGTTGAAAGGATCTGGTTGCTCCAGTGTTCTGGGAGAGTTGGGTTGCAGATCTTTTGGTACTGGTAATATTTCCAAGATGGCTTTTAAAACTGCCTCATTTTTCTTTTGATTGTCTTGTAGAGTGAGAACAGAATTCTCTATTTGTGATGTGATTTGTGTCCAAGTCGCTACCAAATTGTCACTGGTTTGATCGATCTTTTCCTTGAGTTCCTCATAGTTATTCTTAATCTTCTCATTGATTGAGTCCAATCGGGCATTTAATTCACTCATTGATCTGGTGATTGGTGGAATCTTCTCGGCGCTAAACGTGGATTTATTTTTATTTGTTATACGAAGCCAGCCCGCCGTGATTTTTTTTAACTAATTATAATAATTATTATTATTATTATAATATAGTTTTTTTTATTAATAATAATATTAATATACAATAATATTATTAAATATTATTAATATTAAAGTATTAATATATAAACAAAGGCAGCTGGACGACGTGGAGTTTGATGGGGAAGGCACTGTGGAGGGGGCAGGCCATGGGGAAGCAGCGTGAGGAATTGTAGCGTGACTAGGGGACGACAGGGAGGGAGGAGCAATGGGGTGTTGAGTGAGCAGGAAGAGGAGAAGCGCGGAGTAGGAGTGGACACGGTGTGGGATATGGCAGGAGATAGCGGTGTGTAGGTGAACGTGGAGGACGAGTGGACGCGGAGGAGGAGTGGACGCGGTGTGCAGGTGAACATGGAGGAGGAGTGGACGTGGTGTGGGAGATGATGGAAGGAAGAGCGTGGAGCAGGAGCAGGCTGGAGGAGCGTGCAGGAGGGAGCAGGGAGTATGTAAGTGGTGGGCAGCGGAATTGGAGTGGTCAGGTGCCGAGAGCCGAGAGAGAGGTGGCAACTGGTGGGGGGGGAGGCGTGAGCATGTGAAGGTTGGTGGCAACGGAGGTGGAGGGTGCAATGTGGTGGGCTGGTGCCGAGAGCCGAGAGGCTCTGATACCAATGGAGAGAGAAAAGTGGGTGAAAGCAAAATGTAATGTAAAAAGTATATTTGATAAAATGTAGGATATGATTACAACAATCATGCCCCGAGTAATTTATACCCTAAATGGGGAAGAGATGTGACTTTTCAAGTCACCTCTTAGTTTAATTACATTAATTTACCAAAATTGACCTAGCTTAATATTTTAAAATTAGCATTTGTAACAAATCCTATGAGTACAATCCTTATGAGCAGTATGAAGATGATTATGAGCAATATGAAGAAGAATGTGAATGGTATGAGGAAGAGGTTCCATCATGAAGCACTTCTTACAATTCCATAAGGAATGAAGGTTATTCTTATGACCCTATTTATGATTGAGATGTATGTGTTGAACCACCAAAGGATAATTATATGAATGAATTAAAAATATTGAGAGTAACATGTAAAACCTTTCCCCAACAATATCAGGCATATCTTGATGTGTATAAGGGAGATACACAAAAGGCCATTCATTTTGAAGACTTTTTTTATTGGGTGTTTGAAAATAGGCCCAAAAATGAAGATGTGGATTTAGTGAAGAAAGGTCTATGCCCTTCTTGAAAAATACCTTGGAGAGCAACTCATATATGTTTGGGTGAAAAGGAGGAGCGAAATGAGGAGACCCATGAGCCACTTAGTTATGAAGGTGGTGAAGCAGAAGAAGCATTACATGAAGAGGATCGAAAATCACTCCCAAGTGACTCTGAAAAATATGAAGAAACATCACATGATCATGAAGAAGACTCCATTGAAAATATTGAAGATCACTCTGAGACACATTCTACTTTGGACTTGAATCAAAGAGCATCTATTGGTGGATGCTTTAACTATGAAGGAGTACCTACTGATGGGTGCTCACACCTCTATGTTGGTGAAATAGAGATCACTTTTGAAAGTGTTGTTTCAATCATAAGTTCCATTATGCATGAAAATGAATACCTTGTAGCAGTTGAAGAAGAACCAAGATCAACTTCCCCATCACCACTTGAGCTTCATGAAGTTGGTCCAAGCAGAAAGTAAAAAGAAGAGGAGGCCCCCCTACAAGAGCCTATTTTTCTTGAAGGGTCATCAAAGATGAATGAAAAGAAGATCCAAGAGACCCTTAGCACAATCCATGACACTAGATCATTGGTGTCAAATTCTTGTTGGATATTTTCTTCATTGAAGGATCCATCCTTCCTTGAAGACATGGAGAAGATTCAAAGAGCAATGTGCAACATCGAAGGTAATGCCATGTCTTTGATTTTTGATAGAAACAATTTGGTTGAGCTTAATGAATGGTTACATGGAGAATACTTGAAGAATAATGAGGATATTCATAAGCTCAAAACGCAAAATGAGCAACTTCTTGATAGGTTTCAAGATACTTGTTCTTCCTCCTATGTTTTAGATTGTCAATTAGTAGATTGCTTGGAGGGTTCTCATGACATGATGGATCATGAGAAACATGGTAACTTGTAGGTGCTTGATGTGTTTGAAGATGAGCTTGATGAGAACCAAGCACTTGTTGTGTTGGAAGAGGAACTTGAGTTGCCTCTTGGAAATGGTTACACAGTTTTTGAAGAAGTGTATGATTCCACTACCTTGGAACCAACCTATGAGGAAATGTTTTCACTTTTGAAGGAGGTGCATGATCCTACCCTTATGGAGCCTTCACATGATGACACTTTTTCATTTTCTGATCATTTGGGTAAGTTGGTTCATTCTCCTACATCCTACACTTCCATATTTTGCAGCATTCATCCTAATGAAGTATGGGTGAAAGGTTTCTTTTTGAAGGTGCCACATGAGGATTATAAAAATCCTATCTCCCCTTTTGAGGATGACATGACTAGAGCACTTTATTTTTTTCATTTGCAGCAGCATCCTTTGTTACTTTATGATGGTACACATCTACATGGATGCACCTATGATGTTCACTTGAATCACTTGAAGGCTCATGATTTTCCTTGCTCCTTGCTCAATTCAATTGATGTTGGAGGAACTTCATCCAATACTTGGGTGAAAAGATATATGATTGAAGAAAATTCTTATTGGAAGCAACATCATTTGTTATTTCTTGATGATGCGCATATACATGGATGCACTTATGATGTTCACTTGAGTCACTTGAAGACTCGTGATTTTCCTTGCTCCTTGCTTAGTTCAATTGATGTTGGAGGAACTTCATCCAATACCTAGGTGAAGAGATATATGATTGGAGAAAATTCTTATTGGAAGCAAAATCCTTTGTTATTTCTTGTTGATACACATATTCATGGATGCACAAATGGTACTTCTGTGATACCCTTGAAGAGTCATTGTTTTCTTTGCTCCCTACTTGGTTCAGATTTTAGTGGAGATTCTTCATTCACTTCTTGGATGAAAGAATACATGGCTAATTATTTTGATGCATCTTACATACTTTTGCAGCATCATTATAGGACATGAGATCCTCACCTATGTCATTGGAGAATATTTGATTGGTCACTTGATGCTTGTATGCACTTGGAAAATTGTGGTCTACTTACTTGGAGGTATGAGCACTTTCATGATTCTTTGATGAGTCACCTCCTTGATGTACATTTTTATTATGTTGTTATCTACTTTGGTGATCTATCTTTTGTACTTATGATGTTTGGAAGAATGCATACAAGGAAATGGGATCCACAAATTCTCTTTCCTAATGGTATGGGTTGGAGAGCACTCCTAATTGTTGGAGTGCAATACAAGCAATGGGACCCTGGGATAATTTTTAGTCTCATTGGTTTCAATTTTTTGGGGAAACAAGTAGTATGGGATATTGAGTCCCCACTTAATAAGGTGATTTTAATCAGAGCAGTGCAGCAGTAAGCATGGTGGTTCCTCTCTAAAATTTTCATGGAATATTGAAGACTCAAAGTTGGGCAACTCAGTGGTAACTTCAAAGAATTATACAGTGGTATCAGAAAAGGTTTCCAAAATATGAAAGATGTAAAGAGTAATTGTGCAAACTTTGTTTTGATGGATTTAATTAATATTTTGGTGTTTAGTGGTGATGTTATAGGGGATATAAATATGAAAAAGAAAATCCCCCTCTCCTTTCTTTTGGAAACACACAATTGTAGTACATGAGTGCCACTACTCAGATTTTTAGAATGAAAGTTTTGTAAAGAAATCAGGTTCTTCAACATACATGTTTGAAATTGCTTGAGGACAAGCAATATTGGGAGGGAAGGAGTTTTCATGTCCCCAAATTTTTCATTCGGTCACAATGGCCTAAGCCACTTGGCCATATTCATGATAATTTGTCACATTGATGCTAAGGGTCGAATGATTGCCAAGAATGATGTCCAAGTTAGTAATAATGTAAAATTAGATCCAAATGGACAAGGTGGGTCACATTAAGATAAAATTCCCAATTCAATGTTTGTAATATACCCATCCAAATGAACTATCATGGAGGAAAATTAATAGTTCCCTAGGTTGGGGGTGGAAGCATTAAAAGGTGGAATAAGGGAGCTACAAGACCCAAAATGACCTTAGACTTAAAAATTCACATTAAATGGGTCAAATAAATAATAATAAAAATAAAATAAGGTGGCATTGGATCATGAGGGCACATAAGAGGTTGTGGGACCCACATGTGGCATGATTCCCCACTACACTTGGCATTATTCTCTCACCAATTCGAGTTCAAGATGAAGGGTAACATACTTGGGGGATTTGAAGAGGTATTATTCATGGCATGAATCATGTAAGGTCGAATTGGAGTGGAAGAGTAACTCCCATGAAAGAGGAAGAGGCATCTTAGAAAAATTGTGACACTTGGAACTAGATTCCCTAACTCCTATGACAACAATCATGAAGATTCTATGAAACTTATGAAAAATTTTAGACCTGATTGCTGAAATATGACATATATGACATGTCAGGGCTAAAATTATCCTCCAATAGGGTGCACAAGGGGATTATGGCAGCCAAGATTCCCCCATTCGAAATGATGGAAGAGGAGAGCTAGGAAAAGTTGGACAACTAGCATTCATGGGAATCTCTCCCTAATTCGAGTTGGAATGAGTCTCTTGGAGGGAATTCGAGATAAGGAGTCATTGGGAGTTTAATAAAAGAAAAGAATAAATAAGGAGAGTATCTTTTGATCATTTCTCATTTTGGAAAAAATTGGAGAGCCTAGCTTGTCCTTGCAAGGTGGATGCTTTTCCTTCTTGCCTTAGAACCAATTTCGAGGGTGAAAGATTCCCATCCTAATTGGTTGATGGAGAGGCCATTCAGACCTCTCAACAGAGCTTCATGGATATTTTTTATGCAGTTTCAAACCCCAACTGAGTTTGATTTCATCTTCTATCATTCTTCTCTATGCATATTCTACTATCTTTCTCTCAATGTCATGTAAATGTGCAAGGGCGCACTTGTTGTTGCATATAGTTAGTGAAGGAATTTTATTTAGATTTCATGGATATGTTAGCTTCTATATATCTCTGTAATAATCATATCATGAGAGCCATAGCTCAAAACATTATGTATTTCAAGTGATATTTACATTCAAGGAGGAGATTCGAGCCATTTTCCCCATAACTTTTGCATAGCGCACTTGTTGTTGCATATAGTTATTGAATGAATGTTATTTCGACTTCATGGCCATGTTAGATAGTATATATCTCTGTAATAATCATATCATGAGAGCCACAGCTCAAAACATTATGTATTTCAAGCGATATTTACATGCAAGGAAGACATTCGAGCCATTTTCCCCATAGCATTTGCATAGTGATTTTGGAATGATATTGTACCTATTTTATATCAGATTTTGATGAGTTATTTATCATTTTATGAGCTGAATATGAAGTTAAATTTATGTCATAAATGATGTGTGCATACCTCTGAAGTGTTACTATGGTTTATGAAGAAATTCGAGACTCCTTGCCCACCAATTTCACCTCAAAAACTAGACTCTATAAGCTGTTGTTCATTAGGATTCCTATTCGACCCTAAAACCAAATCTGATGCTGCACATATATTGTTCCTAATGTCCTCTAACAGATCCAATTCTAAAACCAAGAATTAGTGAATTCTGTACAGTTTTTGGAAGAGCATCTAATGGCAGACCTAGGGGGGATCTCCACTTCTCAAATTAACTAGTCTTGTTCTGAAACTTCTTCCCATGCAATTTGCAGACCATGGATGGTTATATGAGTTGTTTGGATTTTTGATATGTGTGTTAATATGTCCTATTCCCCATCAATACCTTCCTCCCCAAATTTGAAATCATTTGGATGTGTTTGGAGCCAGTTGTAAACAAAACCCTAGAGTCAAAACAAGGTGAATTCAAGGACTTTCCTTTGAAGGAACATTACTCCCTACCCCCCCCTCTCTCACTCTATTTTGTAATTCCCTCTTCTCCTACCACTAACCACCCCATCCATTTATCCTTATTAACCCCCTCTCTCACTTTGTATCTCTTCCCTACTCCTACACCTACCCCAAACCCCCAACCCTCTCTTTCTGCCAACCCACTAACACCCCTCCTCTCTCTCTCTACCCCTAACCCCCCCTCTCCATCTCTCTCTCCCTAAACCACCTCCTACCCCCTTTACCCCTAACCAAACCCCCTCTCTATCTCTCTCTTAATTCTCCAACCCCCCTCTCTCTATATCTTATAATCCCCACCTCTCTCTCTCTCTCTCTCTCTCTCTCTCTCTCTCTCTCCTAATAATCCTCCCCCCTACCCCTAACCACCCCCTATCTCTCTCTCTCTCTCTCCACCCCCTGCTTCTCCCCTTACAACTAACCCCCCAACTCTATCTCTCCAACCCTTACTAACTCTCTCTCTCTCTCTCACTCTCCCCTACTCCTCCAACTAACCCTAACCCCCGCCCTTTCCCTCTCCACCAACCTCTCTCTCTCTCTCTCTCTCTCTCTCTCTCTCTCTCCCCCCATATATCTTTGTCTCTCCTAATCATCCTCCCACTACCACAAACCACCCCCCTCTCTCTCTCTCTCTGCCCCAACCCCTACTCACCCTTCTCTCTCTACTATTGATCCCCCCTATCTCTCTCCCTCTATCCTTCCTACTCTTTCCAATAACCACTCCTCCCCCACTCTCTCATCCTTTCTCTCTCTAACCCCCTCCTACTCCCCTACCCCTAACTACCCCCTACCCTCTTTACCCCTAACCAAACCCCCCCCTCTATCTCTCTCTTACTCCCCCAACCCCCCTCTCTCTATCTCTCCTAATCCCCACCCCCCTCTCTCTATCTGTACTACTCCCCCTACCCTTAACCACACTCACCTCTCTCTCTCTCTCTCTCTCTCTCTCTATATATATATATATATATATATATATATATATATATATATATATATACATATATATCCCTTCCCACCCCTCTACCCCTAACCACGGCCCCTCTCTCTATCTCTCTCCTAACCCCCACTCTCTCTCTCCCCCTCCTACTCCTCCCCTACCACTAACCTATACTCTCTCTCTCTCTCTCCTACCCCCTCCCCTTAACAACCACCTCTCTCTCTCTCTCCCTTACTCCCCCTACCCCCAAACCCCCTCTCTAAGTCTCTATCATAATCCCCACCCCCTCCCCCTAACCTCTTCTAACCCCCTATCTCACTCTCTATATCTTCACTACTCATCCAACTACCCTAATCACCACCCCTCTCTCTCTCTCTCCACCAACCCCCTAACACCCTCTCTCTCTCTCCCTCCAACCCACACCCCCCTTTCTCCCCCCAAATTCCCCCCTCTCTATCCTGCACTCTCTCTCTCTCCTTCCTTAACCCCCTAACCATAACCACCTCCCCACCAATATCATGATCTCTCCTACTACCCCTACCCCTAAACCCCCCTATCTCACTCTATTTTGTAATCCCCCTCCTCCTACCACTAACCACCCCCTCCCCTAATCCTTACTAACCCCCTCTCTCATTTTTTATCTCTTCCCTACTCTAACCACCCCCTCCCCTAATCCTTACTAACCCCATCTCTCACTTTTTATCTCTTCCCTAATCTTACACCTACCCCTAACCCCCAACCCTCCCTCTCTTCCAACCTGCTAACAGCCCTCCTCTCTCTCTCTACCTCTAACCCCCCCTCTCCCTCTCCCTAAACCCCCTCCTACCCCCTTTAACCCTAACCAACCCCCCTCTCTATCTCTCTCTTACTCCCCCAACCACCCCTCTCTTCATCTCTCCTAATCCACACCCCTCCCCTCCCATTCTCTCTCTAACCCTCCCCCCCCTACTCCTACCCCCCCTTATCTTTCTACCATTGACCCCCCTCTCTCTCTCCCTCTTCCTTCCTACTCCTACCACTAATCACCCTCCCCCCGTCTCTCTTCCTCTTGCTCTCTAACCCCCTCCTACTCCCCTACCCCTAACTACCCCCCTCCTCTCTATCTCTCTCCTACAACCCTTCCCCCTAACTCTCCTTCTCTCTCTATGTCTCCTAATCACCTTCCCTCTACCACTAACTCCCCCCACTCTCTGTCCTTTCCTAATCCCCTCCCCTACCACTAACCATGCCCTCCCCCCACTAACCCCAAATGCACACACGTTTTTAAAATTTTTCGTTAGTGTTCTCGTGCTGCAATATACCAACTTCATTCGATCACTCTTATTTTTAATTTAAAAAAAAAACTACTGACATAATATATATTAAAAAAAAAAAATTGCATATCCCACTTTTACAAAACAAAAAGAATTTGACATCCAAATTTTACAAAACAAATGATCAGAAAAACCCAAACACACGAGATTTTATAATTTAAAAAATATGTTTTAATATTTCTTTTTCAATTTTGGTTCTAATTTACATGTGAATTATTGTAAGGTAACAAAAATACATGTAAAATGTTATACACGTCCATCGAAAACCCTATTTTTCAGGTGTCTTTAATCTTTCGAATACCAAGGTATGCCAAGTAGATCTATGCTTACGTATCGCACATACCGAGGCATGCTAAGTGGATACATGTGACAGATAACTCAATCACCATGTGTATACTCAAATACAGAGGAATATCGAGGTGTCTATCTCAAACCTGAATAAATTTGTGGCGCATGGAATATCAATTAAAATAGAGAAATAGAATACCATGGGTGGAGTAAATGTGAAGTTATCTGTGTAGTGAATACATGTCACATATAAGACATGCCAACTGGATAAGTATCGCATACCTAAGCATGCTAGGCAAATACACACCACATATTAAACATGCCATGCTGTATATGGAGTTGAATCACGTGGAATATCAATTAAAATAGAGAAATGCAATGCCTTGTGTACAGTAAATGTGAAGCTATATTTATATTAAAATATGAATCGAGAGTAAAGAAATGAAATTGGAGTTAGAATTGAATGGGATGGTGTGGAGAGCTCAAAAACACTAAGAATGTTAAACCTGTAATTAATATTTTTAGTAAAAAATGCATGGTAAACAATCCCAGGAAACCAGGTAATCTGTAAAACCTGTAATTAATCTTTTTAGTAAAAAATGTATGGTAAACAATCCCAGAAAACCAAGTAATCCTTAGATCCGAATTCAAATTGGAAATTCAAGTGATTCAGATAACCGAAACCAAATCGGAAAGGTGCGAAAAGATTACCGAAACAACATTTTTTCGGAGACTTGATTAGGTTAAAAGATATATTTAATATCTCACTCCACAGCCGAACATTCTGGCATACCTATCCCCTTTGAAGGATCAGATCGCATAGGAAATGGCAGTTTTTAAAGTTTAAATACAATTTCAAATCCAAGCTAAGGTGAATCACACTGATTCTATTTGTCAAAATCATCTTGAATGGGTAAGTTTTCTGAATATAATCGATTTCAAAGAAGTTCGATGATGAAGAAGCAGAAAGATCGGAGCTCTTGCGGATTGTGTAGTATACATCGTCAACCAAGAACAGCAAGAAGGTAATAATAGCAGGATTTTGATAATATCGGGAGCAGATCTCATGTGGAAAATGGATTTTAAGCTTCAATTTTTCAGATCTAATGTAAGGTTAATCAAGCACATCTATTAATCATACTAATTATTTATTTTTGAAATCATCTTGAAAGAGAGTAAATTTTCTGAGTCTATTTGATTTCAAATTAATTTGATAATGAAAAAGTAGGAAGAACAGAGCGCATTCAATAAATTCAGACTAATTTAATAATACTTTTCTGAATCGATTTGATTTTAAATTAATTTATGAAAAAGCAAGCAAGAAGAGCAGAGTTCATGGATTCTAAGTAATTTGATATTGAAAAAGCAGAAAGAACAGAGCTCACAGAGTTCATGGATTCTAAGTAATTTGATATTGAAAAAGCAGGAAGAACAGAGCTCATTTAAATTGAGTAGTTTAAAAAGCATAAAATATTATATTAATATAAAATTAATGCATCTAGGTAACTGCATGCAGGTTGACTTACTGTAGTCGGTGTGTTCTTGGGCGTAACCTACAGGTTCAAAATTTCGAATGCACACAAGATTAACATGAATAAATAAAAGAACCAGATGAAGGGCAGTTCAGGTGTGGGTAATTTGATAGGCTACAGGCAGTAGGCTAGGCTCCCTGCACGCATGAGTCCCCACAGGAAATAGAGAGGTTGGGGAGTCGAATTCGAACTTTCTTGAGTAACAATATATGAGGTTAGAATTAATTTGTGGATAGCATTTAGGATTCCACGTTGAAGTAATTCCTAAAGATTTAAAGATTTAAGATAAACAACTTGAAAACAATGACATTGAAAGAAATATATAACAGATTTATCACAGGTATTGTAGAAGTAATATTTCCTCATTTATTAAAAAATTCATCACATATATTGCATTAGCAAAATTTCAAAATCATTTTTCTTCATATGTTCTCTAGATAGCCATGCTTGTTTTTCATATGCAAAAGCAACAAGGACTATCTATAAAATTAATACAAACAGAATTAGAGAAAAAATAAGATAACTAAACTTTTTCTGAGGTAAGAAGAGAACTATTCATTAACCTAACAAAACAAAAGAGGAAAGAATACCTGTAAAGAAAATTGGTGAATTATTGGCCTGGGCTGATCCATCCATTGAAAGAAGCATCCTACGAGCTGTTATTGCAGGTCCTTTGAAGAGTAGGATAGGTAGGGCTACAGGGATCTCACATGTTCCGTGAGATTCTATAATATTGTATTGTATTGGCTTTGCCTCCTTATTTTTGCTGACGAGATTCCTGGAAGTTGATCCTGAACATTCCGAGGGTTCTGGTAACTACTTGTCATATTATCTTTGATACGGTTCCAGAACCTGTTCGTTTGCATTTCTTTAACCACGTGAAACCTCATTAGGGTGCTCCAGGGAAACCTGCTCCAATGACATTTCTCCCTTTCAGATTGATTATAACCTAGTGACTAAATGTTTTATCAAATAAGCAGGAAAAACAAATTTTACAATCACACAGCCTGCCAGCCATCCAAACACTACATAGCCAACAAATGCATAGACTGCAACACAAACACATAGAAAATTAAACAGAAGAAATGATGTCCAGGCGCGGTGAAAGACCAGAATCTTTATAAAGCAGTGGAATGGTAGCAACGGCTACAATTTTGAAAAGCTTTTTAGATAGCGACCTCCCACTTTTTAAATTCACTGTTAATGTCAGAGAGTCGTTGTTTTTTTATGGCATGTCAGAGTATATGCTTCCACGCGCACCTTAAAAGGAATCGATCTCAAGACGTGGCAAACAAATATTGTATTTTATTATATGGAGACGGCACACAGTTGAAGGGCATACTTACGAGAGTAAATTTGACAGGAAAATCGCAGGGACAGAAAATTGGACAGGAAATCACCGGTACCGGATAACAGATTTACTTCGATTTATCACATAATCGCACAAGATTAATGTGTACATGCGTATTTAATTATGAAACATATTTTAAATTTTAAACATGAAAATGTCTTTTATTTTGTTTGTATTTTAGTTTGATTTGTACAAAATTATTAAAAGAAGAATTGACGTTAACTTTCTGGTTAAAATAGAAGCAACTATTTATATGTACTTGTAGCTTTCTTAAAAGCTCAAGCATGTGGCTTTTAACCAGTAAGTCGTGGGTTCAATTCCCATAAATGGATTTAACAATAAGTACTCTCTCAACCAATTGCATGTCTCCATTTGTTTGATGGGTAAAGAGGGATGGATTAAGGCATTGAAAGGAAAGGGTAAGCATGTTAGAATAGACCTTGATTTTATGTTGTAATAAATATTATTTTGGACAAAAATCAGATTAAGTTTAAGATAGGTTATTTATGTTATTTTTTTTATTTGTTGTTTTTTCAACTTCCAGTAAATTGTTTTAATGTAAATTCTTTTTGAAAGTAATTGAAATTTTATTTCTTATAATAAATGTTTCAAATATTCATTCCATATAATTGAAGTTTAATTTTATTTGGAGAAATATATTTTATAATATCTATATCATTTATATAGATATAAGAAAATTACTTTTATCACATCTTTTTTTTTTTATTATATTTTAGTTGAAACATTAAAGTTTTTCATTAATGTAAGTTACATTTTCATAAATTTTAGCATATTTTTAATATTTGGTGAAACAATAAGTTTAAGTTATATATATATAAGTATAAGAGTTTGTGGTTTACTTATATTTTGATTAAAATTTTATTATTACTACTATAAATTCATTTTAAAGGGGATCTACCAATTGCACAGAGGGATCAAATCTCTCGAAATGCAAACTCTTTTTTAGAATGTAAATGTTGATGAAGCATTTTAATTTATCTAATTTGTGTAGTTTTATATATATATAGCTATAAATTTTTTAAATAGCAACTCTAGGATGAGCACGGAAGGAGTTACACATCTCCTGTAGAATGATCCTCTTCCGCTCAATGAAACAAATGAACCATATCTATGGTTATGCAATAATAACTATATTTGAATATGATGTCACCTTGAGAAATGCATTTATTTCTTTGTGATCCTCCTCAACTTGTCAATGACATGATCCTTTCTATGAACCAATTCAACATTCCAACATCATAATCAAAATTATTCACACTATATCTAATCAAAATTGAAGTCATGGAAAACATTGTCAAGGTTATTCCCATATTAATACAAAATGCAAGCCCTAGACATAAAACCAACTCAACCACCATGTTTAGTGGAATGCTTGCATATGCAAATTTATTAGCCTTAGAAACAAAGGAAGAAAATCCATGGTTATGCCATGAATAGTGCATTTGAATGTGTCACAAGTTCAAAAGTATAGGTGGTAGGGTATGTACACCTGAGTAGATTAAGCATTCAAATAATTACATGAACAAATATTGATCACTAAAAAGTAAGAAGAAATCATTGCTAAATCAAAGATTATTGAACCAAAGATTGTTGAATTGATTTATTTATGAAAGAATAGATCCATGTTGTATATGTTGTATAAATGTTGTATATCTTGTATATGGAGTAGACTATGGCTACTTAAATAAATCACTAAGATGTATAGAGTGGAACATCAATAAAAAAAATATTTAGCATATAAATATTGTAAAGGTGAATGTTTATGTAGTTTTGAAATTTAGAATATGTGAATACAATAAATATTATTACTTTGTTTATAACGATATTATTTTCTATTTTAATATTAAATAATTGACAAAAATTTTAAATAAAAATTTACTTTGTCATAAAAATATTAAATTTTATTTATTTTTATATTAATTAATAAAATTGAAAGACATGCTCTTGTTTATTTAGAATTATGACTTAATTTAATCTTTTCCACATGGAAAAAAAGCATAACTTTATATAATTCAAGTTAGATTTTTCAACTAGCATGAGGCAGGTCATTTTTTAGCCCATTAGAAACAAACATTCCACCCTAAACCAAAATATACATAATTATACTATTCATCATATATTTCTCATACTACCCTGACGCAGGTCATTTTTTCGCCCATTGGAAACAGACATTCCACCCTGAACCAAAACATACATAATTATACTATTCATCATATATTTCTCATAGGATTTTCTCATAGGATTTCTGCATGATATACCCTATTGCTCAAGGTAATTCGTGCACAGAACTATTTCACTATTAAACTTCCAACTGTCGCTTAGAATAAATTCTAGTTATCTTGAAACAATGGCCAAGGCCAGTCGTTGTGATAAACATAACTTTGAAAAGAAAAAGTATGTTATATCAAACAAAAAATAAAATATATTTTAGTATTTCTCTCCTAACAAAACCGCAATATACAAAGTATTGTTTATTCCGTATCTGTTTATTGTCTACTTGTCTACTCTAGGCACGTGGTTTTAACTGCTCATGTGCGTTATTAGCAATCAGTCACGAAAAGGTGCATAATAATACCCTGGCGATCCCTCTACCTTCTCCTCGATAATTTCCTAGCTTCCATTTTTCATTTTGGTCCCTTCCTTTGCTAGTACATCTGTAATTGAATTTCTTTCTCTGAATACATGCATAATAAAAACTTTTTCCACCTAATCTTTTAATTTGATAGTCTCCTCCAATAAGGAGCATAGTAATAGATTGTGACTTCTATTCTCACCATTGATCCATTTAAATGATTATCTATAAGTCTAAATATTTGTTCACGAGCAATTCCCTTTTCCAAAGCCACCCATATAAATAGTTATATGAGAACACTTAATTTTGCAAATTTATTTGTACCCGACCCCAAAACAACTATAAATTTGATACAATTTTTCTCTGAATATATAATATTCCTCCAAATTCAGGGAAAGTTTTCAAGTATACCTAAGCCTTGAGATGCACATTGAAAGGTGAATATCTATTTTTACTCAAACAGACTTGCATTCTGTGCTAACCATATTCCCCCGCTTGATTATTAGTGGTAATGCTCTATAGTATTCTAAGGCCTAGTTGAAACATCAATGTCTTAAGAATTCCTCAAAGGCCTAGTTGAAACATCAATGTCTTAAGAATTCCTCCATTGATGATCTAGACCAAATACCCTTTATCCTAATCAAATACTCTATTTATTTCCACACCTTTTTTGTGTAGGAACATTCTACTACCGAATTGAGATTTGTCTCTTCTACTATCTTGCATGCATTACATTTTCGAGGCCCTGCTCTAATACAAGTTAATCTTTAGCCTATTTCGTATTCTTTTGTATTGTTGCTTCTGAGTTCATCATTTTGAGTATTTGTTAAGAGGTGGTGCTCTTTGAGCCTCACCTTTAATCCCTATTGTGAATCAATTGGCATTACATTTTTGAGGCCCTGCTCTAATACAAGTTAATCTTTAGCCTATTTTGTATTCTTTTGTATTGTTGCTTCTGAGTTCATCATTTTGAGTATTTGTTAAGAGGTGGTGCTCTTTGAGCCTCACCTTTAATCCCTATTGTGAATCAATTGGCATTACATTTTCGAGGCCCTGCTCTAATACAAGTTAATCTTTAGCCTATTTCGTATTCTTTTGTATTGTTGCTTCTGAGTTCATCATTTTGAAAATTTGTTAAGAGGTGGTGCTCTTTGAGCCTCACCTTTAATCCCTATTGTGAATCAATTGGTATCAGAGCAAGTTAGCTCTGAATTGTGTTTTTCTCTCCCTGCCTTCTCCGATTTCTGAATTTTTTATCTAATTTCTTTGTTGCACATGCCTTAACCTAAATATATGTCCCATCTTTGCTCTCTTTCAATTTTATGGATTCCTCCCACTACACACTCCATATCTAGCCGCCATTCTCCCCCCCTAACCATTTTCCCATCCCTAACCCCAGGACCACATTTCCCTTTCTAGTTGCCTCTCATTGTCTTTTTCCGTCACATTTTTTTTCATTACCCTCGCCACCTTATGTTTGTATCCATGGCTTCTGATGCCCAGATCTGCCACTTATTCCTCTATCTCAAAGGCCCATCTTGGCTCCTTAGCTCCTGATCTATCTTCTCCTTTCCCTCGCTTCCATTAAACTCCCCCACATTGTTGTCTTTTCCTCGCCCAAACCATTGCTTTGCTTAGCCCTAGTCACCCAAGCTTCCTCGACTCAACTCATCTCTTCAGTCACCCTCATTGTTGTCTACCATTGCAATCAACTTTCTCTCATCTACAACTCTTATGTGCATCATATTTTCTCCTGGATCACCTCCACCTCCAACTCGTGCCCAGCTCGGCTGCTTTTCCTACATTTTTATGTTTTATGCTTCTCTTGGTCGCCCCATGATCTCAATCACCATCCTCAACTTGTTCCGTGCATAGGCATCCTCCCTTCTCAAATTCACCACTCTAGCCACGCCGATTCTCCATGGCTTCCTCTCTCCCTCCATTTTCCCTTGATTCCCTCCAACAGTAGAGCCACCAACACACCCCGTTCTTTTCGTCTAGCTCCTAGATTCCCTACCTTTTGCTGGGCAGTCTGCAAATTTATCAAATGAAACGTTTTAGGGAATTTTTGTTGGTATTTATATGTTTGAGTTTGTGCCAAGTGCAGTGTATTCACTTTGCGCTACCAGTTGGGAAGGCCAAGTTCATTGCAAAGGAGATTCATAATAATGCTATTGTCAATTTTTTAGTTTTAGAGCCGCGCCTCTCTCCACCAAAACCCTAGCGGTCATCTCTCACGCCTATTATCTCAGTATGGTCGTCGCTCCTATCATACTCAACACCCTAGCTACCTCACGCTTCATTTCCTTTTCTCATCATTTAACGAGTTCATATCCGCCCTCGCTAGCTCTTTTGCTCATGACGTGTATCTGTCATTGTCAATTTCCAGATCTTACTGCCTTTTTGGCCCAACAGCTATTGTATTCACCCAATTCCCCTTCTTTATCCTCTACCCTCATTTAACGTTGGTCTCCTCCAACAAACCATTGGTCGCTTCTATCAAATCATTCAACCATTCCATAGTTCAGGGAATTTTACCATCGTTTTTCTATTTTGGGTTGATTTTCATTCAGTGGTTTTCTTCAGCAGCAGTTGCAGCAGATCGCTACACCATTTTCATTTTCCAACAGTTTCGGTAGTTAGAGTCTTCAGTTTTCAGTTCTCATGAATTCGAGATCACTTTAAGGAGTCTCAAAAATTCTTCCGTTCTTCAAGTAGTTTTTATGCACCACATCAGCACTTCAACTATAGTTCCTCCTAGCTCTTGCAGCTACTCAACACTTTTCTGGAAGCACAGACCATCCGGTACAGAATTTCATCTTCAATGGTTCACAAGGATTCTCTTTCGCTTTGGGAAGCCAGGTTTCTCCACCCTTTCCATCTACGTGGAGCAACACATTGAGTAGCCAAGTGTCTCCACCCACTTAGTCGCAGTTGCACCCACTCGATGGCCGAGTGTCTCCACCCTCCAAGTCACTGCAACACCAACAATCCTTTGTACCACCATCAATAGAGCTTATTCGTAGCCATGGCATCCTGCACTTCTCCACGGTGCTCTCAAACTTAAACTCGGAGTCAGAAAGTAGGGATGCTTTCCATTTAAACCAGGAGGATTGGGATTACTAAGGGATTATTCATCCCAATTATTGTATGCGGTTTATGTTCACATTTGAAATAGTTACTCAGATACTATTAAATAATCGATCTGAAATAGTTACTCAGATACTATTAAATAATCGATCCTCATTAATGAGGCCTCTTATATGTAATGATATATAAAGGCCTAGCAAGCCTCTTTCTAATATAAGTTCATCTTTACTCTATTTCTTATTTTTGTATATGGTTGCTCCTGAGTTCATCATTTTGAGTATTTGTTAAGAGGTGAGGCTTTTTGAGTCTCACCTATGATCCTTATTGCGAACCAAAAAACAAAAAGAGAAGGATAATGATGACAAACAACCCATAACCCAATTTATGAATGGTACTCATAATGCCATATGAGTAAGAATGATGTGTAGATACATCCAAATGATGCGGGTAAGAAAGCCTTCAAGAGGCCTTAGTATTTTCACCACTACCGCCTTCAATTTTTTTGATCTTATAGTATGTAATCCCTCTTGCGTTACCCATATGGCCTTATGAATATACCTACCTTGAAGAAACCCAAATTGTTTATCAGAAATAGATGTATTCAACATACACTTGATCCTTTTAGACATGACTTTTGCAACTATCTTGTATATACAATTACACAATGATATTAGTCTGAAATCATCAAAACTCCTTGGATTGGCAGTTTTAGGGATAAGAACAATCAATTGTTGTATTAAATAATGCTAATACTTTGCCTCTCTTTCTTTCCTCTTCAATCACCCTTGACAAGTCCTACTCCAATACCTCAAGTATCCCCAAAAAAACTCAACCTAGAACTTGTTAGGACCATGACTTTTGTCCTCTTTGAACTTGTGCAATACCTCAACAAGCTCTATGTATGTCACATCTTCCATCAAAGCTTGATTATCATCTTCAGTGACATATCTTGGGAATTATTTTGTGATTATGATTATCTTAGAAATTTCCAAAGTGATTGTTCTGGCAATTCCCTTGGAACTTCGACTTCAACACCCGATGAATAACAAAACATATTTAATTTTATTCTATATTGTAAATGAATACTTTAACCACTTCTTGTTGTTTTTGTTGTTATAGGGTGGAACATCAATTAAAATAAAAATATTTTACATATAATTATTATCAAAGAAAATGTTTATATAGTTTAGAAATTTAAAGTATAGAATTATTGTTAAAGAGAATATTTATATAGTTTAAAAATTTTAAGTATATAATTAAGATAAATATATTTTTTTAAATGTAAACATATTGATTTTTATTTGAAGAATTCACAAAATTTTAAAATAATAATTTATTTTTATGGAAAAAGTTAATTTTTTTTTGTCATTTTTATATTAATATTAATTAAATTAAAATATATAATTAACTTGAAGAAAAGTTATACTCTAATTTATTTAAACTTTATCTAACAAAAACATATAATAATTTTATTTTTTTAAATTATTAGTGAATACTTTAACCATTTTATTATTGTTAAAAACAATATTTTAAATAATATATGTTAATTTTAAATTTTAATTGAATAATTATTTATAATTATATATTATTTTTAAAATTAATTTTAATTTATAATATATATTTATTTATTTATTTATTTTAATAGATTTATACTATATTCTATTTTTTTTTGGTATATATATTGATAAGTTAGAAATTGGTTAAAATAGGTAGGTTTTATTGGCACGACATTAACAAGAATAATCAACACCCTCCTTTATGCTGATGGTATTGTTCTTTTGGAAATATCTCCCTCTGATCTTACTAAGCAATTAAGAATTATCAAGGATTTCTACTCTGGTATGAGCATGACTGTCAATACTGACAAAACCAAAGTTATGGTGATAAAATCTAATAAGTTCACTTATGCTCATTTTCTGTATCATAATAGAAACTTGGAGGAAGTGACTTCCTACGAATATCTTGGGATTGATATCCATCACAAGCTTAACTGGAACTCCAACATCGAGAAAAGGATCAATGGAGGGTGGAAAGCTTATTTTGGTCTTGAAAATAATTGTAATTTTGCAAACCTTGTGATGTGGGATAAAAATAAATTCATCTTTGGAACTTTTGTCACTCCTGTTCTCCTATATGGATGTGAATTTTGGGGCTATAGTCTCTCTAAAGAACCTTGGATAATGATTGAGCAAATCCAAAAGCGTTTTATAACTTACAATATTAAAATTAAAATCAATATGCCATATCCTATTCTCTTGATTGAAGTGGGTCTTTCCCCCATTGAGAGCATAGATATGACTAGGTACATAATGCACAAGAAAAAAATTAAATAAATTGGGAGCCCAGATACTTCTGAAATTTCTTTAAAATCGAGTCAATACCACCTAAGGCTCAAGCGAGGTTGGCATAAAGATTCCATGCCTTGGTTAAATATATGGTGGATTCAAAAATGTCACTTTGAAAAATATAGATGACATTAAAAAGTATTATTACTTTGAATTTCAAAGAGAATTTGTGTTGTGATGAAAATTTAGAGGATAAAAGAAAATTAAGATATGTTAAGGAGGTCATTAACCCTAATCTTGAAGATAAAAATTATCTCTTTGTTTTAACTAGCGTAAGGAAGAAAATCCACATAGCTAAAATAAGAATGAACTATCATGAGTTGCATAGTGAAGCACTAAGTTGGACCTTTCCTAAAACTCTGTGAGTTGAGAGGATCTATCATATTTGTGAGACTATGAGTGATGAGGATGAAAAACAATTCCTCTTAGATTGTCCTGCATACACCCACATACGATCTCAGTTTCAAAAATTTTGTCGCAATACAAACTTTCCCAACCTTCTATCTCATCAAAATTATAGTAATTTAGGAACACTCAACTCCAAGCTCTTTGAGCATAGAAATAAAACTCTAAATAAAACCAAGTAGTTCCTTACTTTTCTTTCTCAAGGCCCAATAGACCAAAATTGATCTAAGTGGATGTTAACTATCATCATCATCATCACCGTCATCATAAGCAACACTCAACTCCAAGCTATTTGAGCATAGAAATAAAACGCTAAAGCAAACCAAGTATTTCCTTACCTTTCTTTCTCAAGGCTCGATAAACCAAAATTGGTCTAAATGGATGTTAACTATCATCATCAACAACATCATCAATTAGATTTTCTAATAAAAATTATAAAATATCTTAAAAACTTATCTTATATAAATTAATTAATTGTACTAAAAATAAAAAAAAATAAAACATTAAACATTTAGAAAAATTTATTAATTTAAAACTTTTAAAAGTAATAGATATTTAAAGTTATATATACCTTCCAGCGTACAAATAGTTGAAGATGAGAGGGGCATTATAGCATATAAATATTTGTTATTTTAAAACTTTACAAACATTAGATTTTTAAAGTATTATGTTCTTTTAAGAGTACACATAGTTGAAGATGGGAAGGGCATTGTAGTATGGGTGAATCTATGAAGATGGGTGACACTTTTTGGCCAAAACTGATGGTGAAAATTCTTTTTTTTTCATTTATTAAATCAAAGACCTCAAAACTCATATATGCCTTGTGAATTTTGACATGCAACAAAAAGACAAATTGTAGATAATTATGTTGTCTTTTCACTTATATTTTTTTTTAAATAATAATATTATTTAATATGCCAAAATTGCATTTAATGATAGGTTTGTTCTTGTAAATTTCAGGAAAAGTTAACAAGTGGCTTGTGTGCATGTAAAATAATTTAGTGATAAATGCATTATTTTTGGAAAAAACAGATATGAACATAATCTACACAAAATTCAATGGGGTGCACATTTTTTTTTAATTTACAATGGAAAATTTATTTTTTTATTAATTTTTGAAACTAGCCATTGAAAATTTTAATTACATTCCATACACATGTATGTGCATGTAAAATTTTTTTTACTAGTTACAAAAATCGAAAAAACAAAAAATACCCTTTTGAAGGGGATGCATTGATGTGGGGTGTATATATTTTTTTGAATTTTTTTGTCTTTGTAATTTTTATGTTGTTGATTTTTCTCTGTGTTAAGTCAAAGATGTGGACATGGTTTTGTAAGTGTAAGTTTGGAAAGAAAAAAATTATCATATGAACTCAGAAACTTGTAAATTATATGCCAATGGATCGGCAATTCATTGGTGAATCCATCCATATGAATTCTGCCACCAAAGGTGCATCCCAGGACAGGCTTTAGGCCTAGAAAAGAAGCTATTAAAAATAAATTGCAAAAAAAATGACTAAAAGCATGTTTTAAATCCCTTGATTCAGCTATTAGCTCGATCGAGGGTTTTAAAACCCTTAATCGAGGTTTCGCCCGCTTTTTTAAATACCTCAATTGAGGGTTTATGTGTGGCTAATTCGAACTATCAATCAAGCTTATAGCTTGATCTATCTTTTAAAAACCTTGATCGAGCATTTAAAAAGCTCGATCAAGCTTTTGTATATTCCCTTTTTCCATTGATTTCACTTCACTTATTTCCCTCTAACTAATAGCATGAATTACCTACCCACCATTTGCATTTAATGAATTGAATTATAAAACAATTCTATAAAAGACACAAATATAAACTCAATTTTATCATTTGTAACACCAGTTTAAGCCTCTTAAGTGTCCCACGATGTACATTTTTCTAATGATTTCAAAGGAAATTGAACATTTTCATTTTTTATTCACCAATCAACATGGGAAATAAGAAACATCGAAGTAGGAAACAAGATCATGATCAAATTAATGAAGAAGAAATACGAGAAAATACCAAAAAAAGGATGAGGCGACGACGGGTAGAATTGAGAGAGAAATAAGAAGAGGATACAAGTAAACCTTTGGTGGATCCAACTCCAATTGAGGGAGATATTGGTATTTTTCTTACTTCATTCTTCAAATGCTGATTATTTTAAACAAGCTTCTTAATTCTTACCTCTTACCCCATTCTTTGAATTATCATGTTTCAAAATGAATTACAATTATCATGTTGAAATTAGTAACAAAATTATCACATTGAGTAGTCATTGGATTTTCAATATATATATATATATATATATATATATATATATTTCAATGGTGTATCACCAAAGGTCTACATCCACCGGGAAATATGTCAACACCTATTATTCCGGAGAATCAAGGTATGGCCAGAATTACATTCATTACGAGGGGCTCAACAAGAGCATCATGTCACTTACAAGAATTTAACTTGGGTGGGGAGGGTAAAAATCATTCCTCTCAACCACCCAAGCTACATCCAATGGAAATATATAATGTAGTTTATATACTACACATGAAATATAAATTTAATTTACTTGATTTATTGTTGGTCACAATTAATTTTTATATACTAAATAGTGTAGTGAAATTTTCATCCATGGATTGAATGTTATTAGATAATGTTATTGCACGCAAATATTTATTTATTTCCATGATTCATCATTAAACTAGAGGTAATGTGCATGCAATTTCATACATAAAATGATAGATCATGAGACATGTATTGTAAATTACTTCCTTGAGATAGATGTTGGAACAAAATGTGGGAATACACTTAAATTTTAGATACAAAAATTATTACATTAATTTAAAAGTAAATGATTGCAAAACTTAGTACATAGTTTTGTGGGCCCATTTGTAAACCTCGAAAATATCCTCACTTTCCATTTAATAGAACCTTCACAAAGTTCACTTGAATTTTAGATGTGTAATACTCCATGTACACTAGATATTGTAAAATTGTTAAATATATAATGACACATGTCTCCATATAAAATGTACCATAGGCAGTAAATTAGGACCTCCTAAAATATAAGAAAACCATGTTTAATCAATTTGGTAATTTCATTTTCACTTAAAGCCTTAATATTAATCATTATTTAATTAAATAAAGAATAGATAAAATGGTCAGTTTATATATATATATATTAATGAATAGAAAAATTCTATAGTTTTTATGTATTATATAGATTTGGAGTGATATATCTTCCAATTATTAAATTTGTTATATTTATATCAATTAAATTTGATATTTTTCAATTAAAATTCAAAGCATAATTAACATAATCAAGAAGTTCATCTAATGTAGATTACTAAATTTTATTATTTTAAAATGTAGAAAGTACAAATTTGTATTGTCATGTATATTCATAAATTATTAATTTAAAAGTCCCCTAATGTTATTGTGCACAATCTTAAATTAAAAGTGCACATGTATTAAATGAATCAATTAACATTGAAATATGTTATATGATAGTTAAACAAGTGAGGTTGTATGGGTTTATAATGCTTGATAAAAAGGAGTTATGAATGATGCTTGGATATGAAATCTATTGTTTTTCTTTTTTTAATTGAAACTTTGTAAATACCATGTTTTCTATCATGTAAGTAGAAATATGTTTAGTCACTCTTGTGAAATGTTTTTAAAAAAATTGTATGATATTTAATTATTATTTAACATGTACATGTATAGAATAGATATAATTAAAATTAAAATGATTATATTTTAATAATGATCTCCCCTTGTCACTCCACTAAGCAAAGAAAGCTATTAAAAAATGAACCACAACAACTTAATCCAACCAACATAATTTCTCCAGAGGAGGGAACAAAATAATTTGTTAGTATAAGGTAAGATTGTTGGGATAGGAATCCAAATAATTCTCATTAATCATTTCTCATCTAAAACATAGTTGTTGTCTATAAGGAACCTTTAAAAACCCTTCATCATCAAGTGGAAAAAAATTCCTAAGGAAAGAGGCACCATGTCAGAGGAGGTTAAACCTGAGGTAACATGTTTTTGTTCTCTTAGGGGAGCTATCCACCACCTGTTTAAAAGAGGCGACACAATATCGTTCGAGCGACAACTTCTTTCCCCCCACTTGAAAGAGGTTCTTAGTGGCCAAAACATAGGATATCTACCCTATAGTTTACTATCGTGAGATGCCAACGGTACCTAGATCGGATTTTGTTGGCCATTGGTACCGATCCCAATGACCATCGTTATAACCAATCAATTGTTACCTTTGCGAGCCTACGTCTCCGGTGGGTTCACATCCATCAATACGAGAGCCTTTGGAAGGACTAGTTACAATTTGAGTGGAAGGACACTAAGTCATAGGGAGTTGTTTACATTTTATTTTTTAGATACGTTACATGATAAAATTTTGAAATATAAGCATATACATATGGACAAAGAATCCAATTCCGACATGGTAAGAGATATGGATAAAAAATCAAAGGACATAAGATATTATAGTTATCTCTAGAATAGAACTATGAAGAGATCACACAAGTGAAAAGTGTATTTGACTTCAAATGGCATGGCTAGAAAAAAGAGAATAAAATTTGAAACATGACCCCAAGTGGATTTGGATAGAATTTCATTGCAACATTGATATTTCTAGGAAGTCCAGGTAAAGTTACTTTTGGAGAAAGATTGAATAAGAGAAGGAAATAATATAAGAGAGCACTGATATTATTACTTTGAATTATAATTAGGAATGACAAATTTTGGATTGACTAAAATTTCTCAAGGTAAGTGGATCAATAAGACTATGTGAGCAATATGCATGCACATGAAACTTAAATTTAGAAAAATATTTTTGCATAGTCAAATTGGCCTTGAGGATAGATGAAGACAACAGTGTTACCCAATTCATCAGGTAACATGAAAGATGTTGATGAAAGCCATGTAGTCATGAATTTAATTTTGTTGATTGCACAAGTGATGGAAAAGGGATTGAGTAAGAACCCATTCAACCATATTTAAATACCCTAAATTTTCATGCATTTTCTTGTGATGTTTGAATGCATTTGAAATAGTCATGGGTGATACCATAGTCTTTGAATTATTCTTTCTTAGATTCTATTTTTTTTCTTCATTCAAACAAAATTTCCTTATTCAATGTGTCGTGCCCATCATATGAGACACTGGACACCATGATGACGGATGCACAATCACGAGATGGACTAGATAGTGAGGTTCCTATGAAAGTAGAAACAAACAACAATTGATAATTGCATGTACATGTATACAATAATTTACTGTTGTATGTAACTCAATAAAAATAAAATTATATGTAAATAGTTCACATACAAGTTTGCTCACGACATGGGGGGGGGGTTGTCGTAGCACCAGATCCTCCTAATGAACACAATTTGTGGAGGGGAGAACCCTTCTCTGTAGAAAGATATGTATGAAACAATGAAGATAAATCATATATATGTCATTCTTTGAATACAATGACAAGAATGTGAATGATGATGATGATCCGATGATGGTGATGATGATGATGATGATGGTGATTTTAAATACTAAGGTTTTTTTCAAACCTCGATGTTTTCCCCTTTCCCACCATAGTGAAAATGATATTGATATATTCCTTGGAGCCTCCCTTCCCACTACTAATGTCATTCAAGGGGTGCTCTTTCCATGGCTTCCAGCGTTTCACACTGACCAGCCAAAATATGTGTCACCTCATAGTCATTCAAAATTAGAATATCTAGTTAAATGTTACAATGATGAAATGCTAAAAGAGGACAAGGTCAAATGAATAAAATAATAAAATCCTTCTAGGATCCAACAACAAGTTACCATACAGAAAGAAATCCCTATTTTTCAATCTAACAAACACTTATGGATCTAGAAAGACATTTATAGAGCTCAGATAAAATTGAAAGTTTGAACATACCCATGTATTCTCTTCTACAACGATTAATGAGATAAAGGTTCTAAGAAAACTATATCTGTAAATGAATTTCCCCACCAATATATATGTTCTTGATTATATACTTACTATGGAAACACCTATATCCCTAACCTTATGACTCTAACTCTAGACACACTTTTAGGAAAGCCATATTGAATGGGATTAGTTTGTGATGAAAATTGTGTAAACTCAATGAACTATATATTCAAAATTTGGTTGAGCTATCTCTAGGACCTATTTGTTGTACACACTAACAACTAATATTAGCATGCCCATTATGGTTGTACATCTATCATAGAGATGGTTTTACATATCTAAGCTAATGCACATCACCAAAAAAATTGGAAGATACACCTATAAACATATATGATTAAGATATTTTTGGAGTTACACATTTGCTCATATTAGGGTTTTTCCTACTTCTGAAACTAATTTGAAACACATGTTTTAGGAGAAACAACCATATATGAAGCTGCAATGGCCCAAATTGATTTCCATCTATGGAGTTGGAAAGAAGAAAATTTATGTTGTCTCAAATACAAAAGTCAAACCTATAGATATAAAATTGGATGCATCATGTACCATACAAGTTCACTCTAAACAAAAATCCCTCTAGTCCCAATGTCGATAATTTATTTTGAACTAAATTTTGGATTACATGTACAATAAAAATAACTAATTTTACAAAATTTTCGTTAAAATTACTAAAAAATAAAAACAATTTTAATCAATGCATAGAATTGATTTTTGGTTTTGGGGGGTTTTGAACAAAGTTCATTAAAATTACTAAAAGAAACAACAATTTCAATCAATGCATAGAAGAATTGATTTTTGGGGGTTTTGAGTTACCTACCTCTCATAGTGGAGAACATGGTATCAAGAGGTAGTGGCTAATGGCAATTCGTAGTCCTCGTTCAAGCTAGCATAGTCCATGGTGGCGGCAAGTCATAGTTCTCTTCACGCCCCATTCAAGCTACTCGGTACTCCTCACTCAAGATCCTATGCAACATACATGATGAAATAAGTTGTGAACTATTATTTTTTATATGGGTAAAAATGCGAATTTAGGTAACTCTTTTTCAAGAAGGGAGTGGAAAAAAACTAGTGCACGCAAAGGAACATGCGAAAAAAATTCAACCTCAAACTCTAGGCCGAGAGTTTGTGAGAGTTAAAACTCTCGGTTGAGAGTTTAAACCAATCACTACATTGTATTTTGAAAAAAAATCTCGGATGAGAGTTTGAACTAAATTCTCGGCCAAGAGTTCGTGGTCAACAAAACCTGCGAAAATCTCCTACGTCTTTCTAGAACCTGCAACTTCAGCAAGGCCAAACCCCTGCAAATTTTAAATATTATTTGTTGGACTTGGTAGCAATGGATTCATATCTGAATCTAGTTTCCAATAATATAAGAATTGTTTCATTTTGATTTGAATTTCTATTTATTAATATTTATTTTCTAAACCTTATCCCTTAAGAATTTTATTGTTATGAAAATCACCTGAAATGAAAATTCAATATCATAACAAAGGAAAAACAAAAAAAATTGAAATCTTCACAGAGATATTAATTTCCCTGTCCTATTCAAAAGGGCACTTTTAGTTTCTTCAATAATAGTCACACTAAAAAGAAAATTGAATCTCACCAACATGTGTCTATAAGGCACCATTTTCTGAACATATGTTATTTCGATAAATAATAAAAAATAGTTCGTAAGTCTAAAAAACCTCAAAATATATTCCATGCACAAGTGCAATGTGTGTAGATTATGAGCATACATTGTTTCCCTAAAATGAATACTCATGTCTCAAAAAACTAGTGCTCACACAGGTCACTCATTATCCATACCTAAAATTTTAAGGTATATGTCGTTGGTGAGCACCAAATTTGTCCCATGATATGTCCATAAAAAAATGTAAAAAAAATATGAGTATGAAGCTAATTCAATTCTCTAAAACATGTGTGTTTACTTCAAGGTGAAATTCCTAATGGAGATATCGGTTTAAAGGGGTTGAAGTTGAAAAATATAAAATTTTGAAGTTTTGATTGTCAAAATACAAGCAAAAAGGGTTACTTAACCAACTTTATGTTTTCACCCATATTTTTATAGCTATCAGAGGATCTCGATCGGTATTTTATCTTAATCGAGCTCTAACACTCGATAGAGCTCTTAAATTCCATGGGCGCAAAATTTCCCGCAACCTTTCATTTTAAAATTTTCATCAGACACAATAGCTCAATCGAGCTTTGAAGCTTGGTCGAGCAACCAGCCTCGATCGAGCTCGGAATATTGATCGAGGGTTTTTCTAATCCTCGATCAAGCTCCATAACTCAATCGATGGTTATACAATCCCTTAATAGAGCATTTCAAAAAATATCGATCAAGTGCTTTATTAATCCCCCAATTGAGATTTTTAAAGATCAATAGAGGGATTAAGAATAGCTCAATCGAGGTCATTTTTTACCATACTCATGCCCTCCACTTGCCCAAAAGTGTTACCCATATTCATGGGAGCACCCTATATGAAGATGAGAGTGGAATTTTAGGATAGGCCTTTTATCCTAGGTTCAAGGTTTAGGGAAATATATTCCAACACCAAATTGTTGTCCCCCATTGTCCCCTCACCACCCTATGTGTAGCACAATATTTCTTATGCTTCTTTGATGCAGATGGGTTTCAATTTTGGAAATAGATGCAGGAACTATATAGGAGGATATGAAAGTCCAGGGAGGGTCATGTAGTATGCACCTTCCTACGCCACTTTAGGCCATCAATATGTTCCTTAGGCCAAGGGAGGGAACCCTCATTTTGTGAGGATAGGTATCCCAGTCTATCACCCTAGGAAAGCCTCTTGGAATGTTAACCTCTTCTGTCTATATTTGAAAAAAGGGTCTATGGTGCATGAGGCTTACCTTTTCTATTGAAAATGGATTCGAACAATGTTATTTAAAAAATGAAAGGGAATAACATAGTGCAAAGCTATACATACTTAAACCAAACAATAGCTCAGGGCTCCTTAATCAAGTCCCCATCATTAGAAGAGAAATGTAAGATTACAGACATATCATTTAGAAGAGAGCTTCTCATCCATTCCATCTAGAATACATTTATAACAAACAAAAAATCAAATTGTCAATATGAACATAAATCCATTGGTTCATTTAGCAAAATGGAAGACATGCATTCAAAGGAAAGAGCTATAATAACATGCATAATATATTTTTTGCTTTAATCTAGTGGCAAACCTACCTCAGTCCTAATTGTATTCAACAAATTCATATTATTCTATGATATAATAGAAAGATACCAAGAGTGACCATTTGATCTTGGTCTTGGGTCTGTTACTATCCTTTTCAAGAAAGGACTTCAAATGACACTTAAAATGAGAAGAGAATGAGAATGAGAGAAAAATGATGGTGTTTATGTTGAAGACCCCATTACATAAAACTCAATGAAATTTTGACATCCTAACAATATATAAAATTTCTAATGCTTTGTTCTTAAACCTATGCCCCTTTTATAAACTATGATATTCTCATGATGAATCACACCTTCTTGAATTGGCACATATGAGGGAAGTGACTGGCGTGTTTGATGTTATGTGATATTAAGGGAGAGATGGCAATTCACAATGATTAAAACTGAAAATTGGTGTGATGTCCATGTCCTTTATACCCCATTTGATTAATTTCCTTGTTGTTAGGGGCTCTTGAAAATAATTGAAAACTAGAGAATATTCATTCTTTTGTCCCTTTATCAAAATCATGATCACTTTTTATCTACACCTTATATGAATAATTTCTTAATGGTATTTTTTATTCTTTTTTCCTTGGGATGAGGTTGGGAAGTAGCATCAATGACCTCTTGCTTCCCCTTCGCTATTGAAAATAGGATAGTTTGTAATTTGTCTTTATCAGCCTCTAATTCCTTCACCATAGAGTTCAAGAATTGATTTTTTATGGTGATGGTATCCAATTGTTTCCTGTAATCATTATTGGAAGAGGTTTCCTTAATATATTTGTCATAGACAATGTTGGTTTACCCTTGAGCCATGGAAATATCATCTTTGGGTGTGATGCTAGAATGTCTAAAGTAATTTATAGAACTCTCAAATATTGTGGCTACATATCCTTGTATGTCTTTTGCACCATTGGCTCCAAGGTGGTCACTAGTCACAACAAATTGTCTTGTGGTGGGATCATACCTAGGTAGGATTCTAGGCTATGTTTGGGATTCCATAGTGTATGTGGTTAGAATAAAATGTTTTGTTTCATCCATTCTCCTTTTCTCCTCTCTAAATATCTCTAGTGGGTCACAAGTATCCATTGACTAAATTACATTGGCCCATGAAATTTGATGGCCTTCCACCCAAGATGAACTAGTGAGCTTGGTGTGGCATCTCTCTCAAAAGTTGTAACAGAAATAATGTTAGTCAACTTAAGAGAAGAGGGAGGAGGTGATGCATGATGGAAAGAGTCTCATTCTTGTTGAGCAATACTTGGTTCAGGGCCTTCTTGCTCTATTCTCTTAGATAGCAGTGGGATTTCCTCTTCGATTTCCTACATTGGATTCTGATCGGAGACCCCATTCTTGTCATTTTCTACTAAAGTTATTCTTGTGCAATCCAATCATCTACCTTCCTTTAACCATCCTTCCAGATATAAATAAGTATATCTTCTTTTCGAGGAGAGGGGACTCATTCCTCCTCTTCCCGTGGACATTCTTCAACCATCCCTTCTTCTTCGTGAGGTTGCTACTCCATTGTGGGGTTTTCCCCACTAGTTGTGAGGATGGATATTTCCTTATTGAAACTTGGAGGAATTCCCCGTGTGCTCAGTATTCCTCTAATATGTCATGAGTTGAGGTTGTTCCCTCTTCAAATGTTGGTCCCCATTATTTAGTGATATGATCTAGTGGGGTTCATGTTTCAAACAAATCCTCTTTCTCAGTCGAAGGTGCACTTGGGTATTCCCCCAATCCTATCCTTATTAGCCTCTTTTCAATTATGATGGGATTTATAATTTATTGTCCCTCTTTTCAAGATCCTTTATCTTTTGGGTATCCCATGGACTACATTGTGGAGAGTTATTTAGGGTAAGGTAGGATGTCATTTGGTTGTGGTTCTATTGGAGGCTCACTAGTCCCTTATTCTACCTTCCTTATTACTTCCTCCATTGTCATTGGTTTCCCCATCACTTCCATGCCCATCATCCCTATATGTTCCTCTTAATCATCATGAAGGTCATCATATATTTTTTAACTTCCTCATCTTGAGGAAGATGACACATCTTCTTTCTTCAAATATTTCCTCATCTTCCACCAGGCTCCCCTTTTGTGTATGTTGAATCCATCCTAGTTTACTTCAACATTTCTTGTTGATGGAGGATCTTCAAAATCCATGTCTTTATTAGTGACCATGGATCCCTTTGGAATATAAAAGGTTTAATAGGTTGGGGGCTCTAGTAGCATAGAAAGAGGATCTAGGAATTATTTCTCTACTATCTTATAGGGATCAAATTTGTTAAAGTTATAGCATCATGAGTCATTCTCAAAGTCAATATTGTGTGCCAAGATTGATTCTCGTGTGTCGAGGTAGTTTGTTATAGGATATTGAGTTGGACTTGGGATAATTGGAGTAGGATCTTGAGTTGGATCGGGATTGAATAAACCTCATGTGTTGAGGTAAGTGCTTTGTATGTCAAAGTGACGGTGTTTTACAGTCTTATTTGTCAAGACTAAGGTCTTGTGTGTCAAGACAGATCCTCATGTGTTGAGGTGGTGCCTCATGTGTTGAGGTAATGCTTTTCTTGTCGAAGCATGAATGATGTGTGACGTACTACTAACCATGGTATTAGAGATGGATATGCTATTAAGTCTCCTCTAGAGACTGGCCACCTCTAGAGTGAATTACTTTAGCATATGACCATTGGGAACGAGATTACAACAAGACGATCACATCATTGGAAAAATATCCTTAGTATATTTGATATGATAAATAATTAAGTTGGCACAAGTGGACCATGCATGTAAGACAAGAAATAAAGATAAGATGAACTAATTTAAGAGAGAACTCAAATTTGTTGACTTCAGTGATCAATGTGCAAAAATAGTTAGCTATGTGTTAACAAGAAAGACTTCAGTTATCAAGTGTGTTCAAAGAGTTAACTAAAGTATTAACAAGAAATACTTCGGTAAAAAGAGTTAACTAAATTGTTAACAAGAAAGACTTTAGTAAGATTTAGTTAACTAAGTATTATGCATGAAAGACACTTGAGTTACGACACTTGCATGACAACACTTGAGTTAGCCACCTAACTAAGTGATATAGCATCTAGTTGAAGGGAAATTTCATCTTGAAATCAAAAGACAAAGTTAAATGCAAAAGATTGAGAAGTATGGCACACTTTCTCATGCATGATTGATAAAAACAATGTGAGAGAAAATTCTCTCTTACAGGAAATTTGTGCATGTGACCACATTAGCAAATTGCTTCATTTCATTCTATTATTATGATTTTTCTCATTTAATCTACTCTCTTAAGCACTTAAGTTCACCGGGGGTGCTTGATATTTCTCTTTGATATTGCACCAGGGTTGCTTGACGTAATCTACTCATTGTGAAGTAAACATTCTATGCTATATATTAATATACTATGGAACATTTTGTTGGGGTTTTCTCCGTCAAATTATAGAGGGTTTCCCCGGGTTAAAATTTGTGTGTCCACTATGAATGTTTATTCTTCTGATTATTCATTGTTTTCAAGTACTATTGTAATTATGAAATCAAAGATAAAAAATTAACAAGCTTCACCCTTCATAATATCTTCGACTTCCTCATAGGATTCTTGTTTGCCAATTTTTCAATTTCAATCCTAGCTTCATGGTATCGAGGGTTCAACAAATTCATCCTCTATTCCTCTTCAATCATTATATGGGGATCATATCTCCATGGTTTATCAAAGGGTAGATCAATCCCTTTAGGGTCTTTAGGGCCTCTTTAATAACCCTTTTGTCATTTGTTGCATAGCCCCCCATTGCTATTGGGAAGGACAACCTACCCTTCATATTTTCCTTTAATAAATGGAGCTCATCTATCTCAACCATCTACTTCACGTATTCCAACACAAATATCCTAGGGGTTAACAACTTAGGTAATATGTGAGGGGATGATTCAGTCCCATATAGTTTGATAACTGTGAAATCATCTCCCAGGCACCGGACTCCTATTCTAAAGATCTATCCAAGCTACAAATAGGCTTGATCTTAGTAGACATCCTTTCTAGTTCCTTTCCTAAGATGATGGATTAAACCTCGTACATGAATTCTGACACATATCTCAATAAGGAAGTGTCGGGTCCTTAATTTTTCACCAAATTCATTCGATCATATACTTTATTAAGTGATCCTACCATTCTATTTTTCCATTTAAGGGATTCAAGGTGATGTGCTTACTGATAGATGAACGTGTACACTAGGTAAGAGGAATACCTTAATACCTCGACATTTGATAAGTTGGCCAGTTGTGAACTTATCCCTATGGTGATGGCTTCTGCATATATGAAGAAGAGGATTTCCCTTCCATTGTAGGTGTCCACCATGGTTTTTATCCCCTCATATATATATTCGACTATGTCTCTCCATAAAATTAGGGTGAACATAGAGAAACAGTATTGGTCCTAGGGGGGAAACCTTTTGATCCTCCATGGGGTAGGGAGAACCTTATTTTGGCCTTGATTGTACTTTAGTATTGAAAATATTTGGCCTTCTGGGATTCAATTATCTTCTTACATCTATTGGTTTTCACCTCATGCAAGAAGAAAACAGTGACTAAGGATGTTCCCAACATTTGAGTAATGGAAAGAACGCCCATTTCCAGTCAAATCCTTTTTGAAGAGAGGCCATGAAAAACAACCTTTCTAAATCCCAATTTCAGGGTTTCTAAATTGCAAAATCAAGGTTTCTAAAGCCCAAAAAGTGCCAAGTTTAGGCATGTACGAAATCCATTATTGGTTCTTTTGGAACTCATTTTTGCACTTTATGAACCTGCTTTTGCACTTTTTAAATCAGTTTTTGCACTTATAAACGTTAGCTTTTTACTTTCTTAAACTATTTTTGCACCTTTTTTAATCGTATTTTTAGTTTTCAATTAGAATTTTGCACTTATTGAATCAGATTTTTAACTTGTTATATTCAATATTTCATACTTAATTTTAAATCACATTCCAAACATAACAAAGCATAGAAAAATATGAAAACACTCCCAACGAAAAAACATTTTCAAACTTATAACTATATTATCAACTAGCATAGATCCATCTTAAATCCGTATCTATCAAGAGGGATCCAATTTCTTGAGGTGTATTTCTTTTTTGAAATTTAAACTCAAGAAATTTGATCTATCTTGATTGATAGATCCAGGTTTAAGTTTTAAGTTTTTATTTTATAAACGAACATCTATTTTTTAATTACTTTTCATAGTATTTTATTTTATGAATCAGCATGGATTTTTTTTAAATACATTCCATAATTTTTTATTTTATGAGCCGAAATGAATTTTTTAATTATTTTGTTAGTAACAAACGTAACGTTACATCACACACGTTACAACATCTCCCCCATACTGGGCTATAGAGCACCTCGTTTCACTCGGTGTAAAAATAATAATAAAACTATATTCTTTAATGAACTAGTTCCATACTTTTTACAACATGCCTCACATCACTAACACCATTGAGTTGTAGCAAGCAAGGCCACAATTTATCCATCATAATTATTTCATTTTTATTATCACGGGTATATCCTTTAACAATAAGTGTGTTTTCATCATCGTTGAAGATATGTTTTTCCTTGGAATCATCTACAATAACTGTGTTTGTAGCATCATAAGTGCCCATTAAGTTTTTCCAAACTTTATCTAGGGATTTCAAATAAACATGTGGATTTTCAAAGTCAACATGACCCTTTCTTGGTATTTTGTCACAGTCCTCTTGTGTTAGAATGAATTTAAATATCTGGTGTTCAAATACATTATTGTCGAATATATCAGGCCAAAAATCATCTACATTTTTTCACTGCATGGATGTCCACAAACCAACCTCAAAAATGTTTAGTCACTTTTCAAGAAATTCAAAAAATCAGGCCCCATGACATAGTATATCTGTGTTCTTGTAATGATATCCGTTTTTCTTGGGAATGCCTTTTTCTACAAAGAGCTTTTATGAAGTGCATGTGCCAACACTCCGTTGATATCAAATATTATCAAGCATTTATATAATAATATTGTATCTACAAACAAAGAAAATCAATACAGAAATCCTGTTAATATTTAAATTATTACATATCTCTGTTTGTATATAGCAAAATTAATAAGTATTAATAGTTGCGAATATGACTAATAATTTTAGAAAAACACATGATCACTTGCATAGTTCTCTTCTTATCTTTTATGTCCAATAATGAATTAAAAAAAAATTTGTATATGTGTGTCTTTCATAGGAAACATTTAAGGTTGGTTATATTGCAATATAGAAGAATCCATTAGAAGAGGATAAAAGGAAAAATAATATAAAACTGCCGACTATCCCTCTGCAATAGTTACTCTACACCCAACACCAATAACTTATTCTTAGTTGATCATGTGATTGCTTACAAATGTGATAACTATATTTGTAACCACAACAACAATATACAAGGCCCCATTAAATTTACAAGCATGTAGATTATAACCACGTAGATAGTAGCTAGGTGATTATGGTGCTCAAAATTCCATATCAATAATACTAGCATAGATCCATCTTAAACCCAAATCTATTAAGCATCAAGAGAGATCCAATTTATTGAGGTGTAATTTTGTATCTTAATTTTTTTACACATAAAGAAATTGGATCCCTCTCAGTGCTTAATAGATCCGGGTTTAAGATGGATCTATGTTGGTTTTAATTTTTTTATTATGAGCCGACATTAAATTTTAATTACATTTTGCACCGAAAGGAGAGACGTGCTCTACAACCCAGTATGGGGGAGATGTTGTCACGTAAGGTAACATAACGTAGTGTAATGCTACATTACCAAAAATAAAAAGTAATTAAAAAAATTCATGTTGTCTCATAAAATAAAAAATTATGAAAAGTAATTAAAAAAATCCATGTTGGCCTATAAAATAGAAAATTAAAACTTAAACCCAGATCTATCAAGTAAGAGAGGGATCAAATCTCTTAAGTTTAAGATATAATAAAAAAAATTACACCTCAAGAAATTGGATCCCTCTTTTTGCTTCATAGATCTAGGTTTAAGATAGATCTATCTCGGTTATCTTTGATAAGTTATGAGCCGACATAATAACGTTATGTTACGTAAAGTGACAAACATGGAAAATGTGACAACATCTCCCCCATACTAGTTTGTAAGCACCTTGCTACTCTCGGTGCAATTAAAATATTACAAAGTAAAAAAAATCAATAATAAAGTGACACAAACATATAATTAATTTTTGAAATATATGCGGGAATAGTAAGATGTCTATTACATTTTTTTCTAAATTATTAATGTACAAAGGAATGGTCTAATATTATACATTACATAAAATTTGGAAACAACCTGCCAAACACTTCCCACCAAAAATTTTTCTTCTTCGGAAGATAAATCGTAAGGTTTAACGAAAATGAAATATTCATCAGGATTTCCTTGTATATGTGCACCTTCCAAGATAATCATAGCTATACATTCCACTAGAAATTCATTTCCAAAATGACGACACATAGTTTGCACATATTTGAGGATTATAAATATAAATATAAACCCTTATCACTAGAAATTTGTTTCAATATAAATATTTGGAGATGTAAAGTAAACCCTTGGAAACATTTGACCATTAAAAACCATACAACCAACCAAGGGGAATTGAATAAAAATTTCCTCCTTTAAATTCTTTGGTGTATGGGAAAAGCCTAGAAAAACATTGTTTTTATGATCCGTGCCATCAATTATCAAACCCAGATATCTATGTGGAGCATCATAACACTTCTTGTGATTTTTTTACAACTTATGTCGTTCATTTCATTGTTGATTGCTAACTCCTTGAAGTGCTTTAATAATGAAATCTACAAATAAAATAAAATGAAAATATTGATAACATGTTTTCATAATAGATAATTAACCAATTCTAACAAATAATTTTGTAGAAGTACCTCTTTCTATTCCTTCTTATTTATCGCCCATAAAATGAAAATATTGATAGCGTGTTTTGATAATAGATAATTATCCAATTCTAACGAATAATTTTATAGACGTACCTATTTCTAACAAATATTTGTTTATTCTTTCTAACAAATAAATAAAGAATAATTTTGCAGTCCTACTGTATTCTAACATTAGGGGTATAGGTTTACGATTCATAGCAATTTAGAATTTTAAGGGATAGAGGTTGGAATATTGATGTTATAGAGGTTAGGTGTTAGTGGTTATATATGCTAGGGGTTAGAATAATAGTTATATTGGTTAGGTGTTTCATAATATAAAGGTTTTGAGATATGACTCATAGAGGTTCTAGGTTTCGGGGTTTTAAGAGCAAGAAGTTAAGGGTTGTAGATATTCTAGTGGTTAAAGGTTAAGCATGTTACTTGTTATAAGCTTTAGTTTTGTTTAAGGTTTTAGTTATTAAGAGTTATGAGTTATTTCATTTAGTGGTTGTGGTGTTAAGGTTTATAGGAGTTAGATGTTAGTGGTTAGAAGGTTTATATTAAACATACCAATTAGAAGAGTTATGCGGCTGAGGATTTATGGGTTTTGTGGTTTATGTATTATCATAATTTTTTAGGTTAGCTATAGATAAGGGTTAGGGGATTGTAGTTAGGGGTCATAAGGGATATACATGAGCGTTATTAGCTAGGATTTATTGAAGCTATTGTTTGGAGGTGTCAAGTGTTCCAAGATATAGTTATATGCTATTGATTTTAGGGTGTTTAGATGGTTTATTCATTAAAGGTTATAAGGGTTCAACATAAGGGTTAAGTTTAAGGGATTCGTAGGGTTAAGTGTTTGGTGTTATATGTTATAAGTTATATATTTTATGGGATATAGGGGATGAGATTTATAATGATTAGTGGTTTTGGGCTAAGTGACTATAATGGTTAGGAGTCATATAGGTTAAATCTTATATTCCTTGAGGGTAATTGATTTTAGGGGTTGTAGGAATTATAGGAGTTATCAATTATTCATTATAGATTTTTTAATTTAAGATTTAAGTGTTTAAGTATTATGGATTTTAGGGGTTGTGAGGTATATGTGATATAGGGTAATTAAGGTTTTATAAGGTTTAGGGGTTATTGTAATTAGTTCTTATTTGATTCAAGGGTTTTTAGATTTAAGCATTGTAGATTATAGGGGATATGGGTTAAGCATTGAATGCCATAATAATAAGAGTTGGGTTTATCAGGATTCAGTTTTGGAGATCATAGGGTTTGTAAAGATTGAGAATTATAATGATTATAAATATTTGGATTTAGGGACAATAATATGGATTAAGTCATATAATGTTAAAATTTTAAGTGAAATATAATAAGAAATGAATATATTTTTTGAGTATTAAAGGAACACATGCTAGTTCTTAGGATGTTTTTATAGAGTGCCTACAAAGAGGTCTCTCATTAGACAATTTTAAAAACCTTGTGCATACATTATCAAAGGACCACCCAAGAGGAATCATAAGAATGGTCATTAGTTTACCTATTCAAGAGATGGATCCTACAACAAACAATTGTGGGTCGAGCACAAAGATTTAGGTCAAATTCACATGAGTTGAAACTCAAATTCCTCACCACTTCCTTCTAGTTACAAGATGAAATCCCTCTCCTATAAGAGTGGTTTCCATTAAAACCTATGTAACCACTACTTTAGTATGGGTGGATTCCCACACTTCCACAAATTTATCTAGTGATTGACTCTTGTGTTAGAATAACTTTCATGGTATTGACAGTTCTAACTAAAGGAATTCTATATCCTTATAACCACCACTATAAAATCCAAAAATATACCATCTCTTTAGGATGGATCTATAATGTTTTAGCAAACCAAGGGTGCATGAATCTTTCACTCAAGATGATATTATGTGATATCCTTTTAGATGTTGTTTCCCTTGTTAATTATAACACATGCACATGAGACAAATACAACTTAGGGGCTGGTGTAAGGTAATGCTACCTAATTATGGCATGGTAGTTGCAATGAAAACCTAGAAAATAGAAATATCATCACTAAAAATAACTATTAGAGGCAACTACGGAAACATTTTAGAACACACTGTAAAACTATGAAACATATATAATGTAATATATATAGAACAGAGTGTACCTTTCAGAAGATATAATGTTTATTTATGGAAAATTAGTATAAATCCAAGAAAATGGTGTTCTCCTAAGATTGGTATGTTACTTTTTTTCTAAAACATGATGCACATGTTTACATTAGTCCCCATGTTTGGTATTTAAGCAATGAAATTTTTTGAAAAACAAATTGCAGGACTTGTAGATAACAGGCGATTCTTGTGTGACACTATTTTTCCATAATTTTTAATGTTAATTTTATATGTTTTAAATAATAAATTCAATGAATCCCTAGAATGATAAGGTGGATCTTTAGGCACCTCTATAAGGGTCTTAACACAATCAATGAACTTGTTTTCCTTTTTAGTGTGTAGATGTTCGTTTGTACTTGTGCGGGTTTTTTTGTTTTCAAAATAGGTGAACCAACCAAAAGTTATAATATTTGAGCATTTATAGATCTAGGTGGAAAATATAACAAGATATGATGATTAAATCAAGCATGAATAGTTTTCAATAATTAACATGAACCATTACACAGTAACGTTGAAGAGAAGAGAGACAATGATTGTATTATCAGAGTTATTGAATGAATGAAATATATAGAGGAACAATTCGAATTGGGTTAAGGAGAAACTCGAATTTTCCATGCCATGCAAAGAGGTTTCATGTTATGAAAAGAGGGATATCCAGGATTAACTGAGAGCAAATTACCCTAATTAGCCATGCACGCACTCCTAAACTGAGTTTAACTTATTAAGGAAATTACTAATCACTCAATTTAAATGAATAATGCATGTAGTTTCCTAAAATCACTCAAAAGAATGCGCTACTTGACCAAATAGGGTGCTAATGAGTGTTTGTGGTAGTTGGATGTCATTTATGAATTAGTTAGTGGATTAACTTAATTCTTAACTAAGACACACTCCTTAAATCATGGAGAAAATCCCCTAAATTAGGGAATGTGTCCCGAAACTAAGGTTTTGTCTCATGGGTGATCTAGGAGGTTTTTTTGGGTGTGGTTTGTCCCATTATACTCATCAACACGTGCTATAGGAGGGTTATCTACTCTAACACCCCCCCCCCCCCATAAGATTAACCAGGAAAAAAAATAAGTAAAAAGAAATGGATCCTGATAATTTGTAGCCATATTAGGTACTCATGCAAAAAAAAAATGATTCTCTATAAAATTGGGAAAGAGGGAAAAAACTCAGTGGGAACCCCCCCCCCCCCCCATAAAAGAGAATGTGAAAAGAATGTGAGAAGAAGGTTTTAGGGATCCTCCTTCATAATTTATTTGACTCCCAATGAAGCTCGCAACTGGATGAATAACTTGCCAACAAATACTTGGTAAACATATATGCAATCTACTGAGAGGAAGGGAAGAATTGTAAATATAGGATCCCATCATAGATCAATCCTCTGATATAGTGCATATGGATTTCTATGTGCTTGGTCCATTGGCATTGAAAAATATCTCTTAAAATCTAAATGGATCCCTATTTGTCACAAAATATGATGGTAGGTCTGTGAAACTCTATTCCAAACTCAATGAGAATATGGTGTAACCAAATGGCTTATGTTGCAACATTTATTGCTCCTCTGTACTCTGTTTTCGTTGTTGATAGAGAAATAGTGGCTTGTATTTTACTTGACCAAAAAATAGGTTGCGATCCCAAACTAAAGAAGTAACCAGAGGTAGAGTTGCGGCATGTTCCATCACCATCCCAATCAAAATCTATGTATCCAACTAAGTCAAATTTGCAAGCAGCATCATAGTGGATTCCATAATTATATGTTCCCTTTGCATAATGGAGTATTCTTTTGGAAACCTTCTAATGCAACTCATGTGGTTCTTGCATGTATCTAGAGATTTCCCAACTGCAAAAGAGATATATGTTTGACTATATGTAAGATAAATAAGTATCCCAACTAACTATCTATACAGGGTACAATCAACCTACGGTGTAGTCCCTCCATATTCTAGTTGGACTCCAGAAAGAAAGGGAAATGGAGCAAGATTGAAATCATTCATTTTGAATCGAGTGATGATATATTTGGCATACTTAGACTATGTTAAGGTGACCCCAAAATATGATTGGGTGATTTGGAGTCCAAGAAATAATTGTAACAGTCCTAAGTTAGTCATGAAAAATATGTCATGCAAGGAATATTCAAACCATGCAATGGAGCTCCCAGTAATGAGGAGATCATCCACATATAGTACAATAAGTAAGCGAGATATGTGTTATCGAATCATATACACATTTGGATATGAATTACATCTTGATAAATTTTTGGACAGAAGAAAAGAATCCATTTTTGTATACCAAGCTTGAGGAGCTTGTTTCAATCCATATAAAGATTTCTTTAATTTGCATACCAAAGATGAATTTTGAATGTACCCTGGTGGTTTCTCCATGTAGATATATTCTTCAAGGTCCCCATGAAGAAAGGAACTCTTCACATCCACATGGTGTATATCCCATTTTTGTGTAGTTTCTATGACAAGAACAAGTCAAATTGAATCCATCTTTACAGCTGGAGAAAATGTTTCTATGTAGTCAATGCCATGTATCTGAGAGAATCCTTTGGATACCAATATTTATTTGTACTTGTTGATAGTTCCATTGGATACCATTTTGGTTTTATAGATACATTTTCATCGAATCAATTTTCTCTCTTTTGGAAGAGGTACCAAATCCCAAGTTTTGTTGTCCATGAATGACTGATTTTTTTCATTCGTGGAAGCCTCCCAATGAGGATTGTTGGAGGATTCCCCATGGGTGAGGCCACCATGTGGAAATTAGTGGGTATAAATGGCTCTATGGCTTCAAGAGTGTGAGTGGTAGCATAAAACTCAGAACAAATTCTTCAAGTATAGGCAGGATCACCCACTAGTTCACCAACTACTTTTAGTGTTTGTTTTTCCCAAAGAGGCTGAATTATTTGGTCTGCAACACACTCATTTGTAGAAATATCATCATCATATGTATGAGAATATTAAGATGTATCTAAATCATGTCCTAAGTGTGTGATTGAAGATATATTTTTGAATAAAGAAGGTAGACGCGAAACATCTTGAAACTACCCATCTTTTTGTAAAATATCACCTTTTCCACATACCTTGATTGGAGTATTCTTTCCCATGATTACCTATTGGATAGAGGATGGATGCAAGGAGTTGAACATGTCTTTTGATGAATCCATATGATTTGAAGCTTCAAAATCTAGGATCCAAGAGGATTATTTTGAAGTTGAAGTTGTTATGAGTGCATGTCCCCTTTAAGGAGGGGGTCTTGAAATGCATACTTTGTCTTCATTTTCTTCAAAGATTTTCTTAACCCTAAAATTTTATTGTTTATGAGGTACCTTTTGTAATAGGTATATATGGGCAGCTCCTTCCCTTGTTTGTCATAAAAACCTTGGAACTTTTCTCCTTCTTTCCTTTGTATGAGGGCTTATGCTGAGTGGTTTTTTTCTTGTCTTCATTTGCTACAAGTGCATGAGAATTTGAGGAAATTTGTAGGCCCATTTGAGAAATCTTATCTTGTTCTTGAATAAGAGAGGAAACAAAGACATATAGAGAAGGCATCGTGAAGAATGCTCTAAGTTCTAATCTAGTAGATTGAAATGAAGAAACAAAAGTGTTGAATTTAGGACCCAATTTAGAAAGGATAGAGAGTACCATTTGAGTGTCTTCTTTGGTGATGTTTCACATATTGAGCTGAAATAGTATATATGTGAATTTTGAAAAGAACTCTTGTACTAAATTGATCTTGGTTTCAGATGCATTAACTCTACCTCTAAAACATGACCCCTCATCTCATCTTATGTACCAAAGAGTTTGGATAGGGAGCTCCATATTTCATTGGGGGTATTATTGTCTTGAATATGGTAGAGTAGGTTACGGGATACTTGGATTTCTCAACAAGAGAAATTGGTTCCAACTCATTTCTCGTGGTCATTCAATACAGGCCCTTCTTTCTTAATAACATCTCCAATCTTGGATTCCATTCAAAGTAATTTGAGGGGGCTAGTAGCTGATCATAAGGTAATCTATGGCTACAAGAAAATTCTTTGATGGATGCAAAACCTTATGTAATGTCTACAACAAACTTGCTTCCTTAGTGGAGCCAAAGGAGCCTCCCTCAAACTGAAAAAGTGGTGGTTTTAAAAAACCTTTTTTAAAGAAAAGGGCCTCTTTTGGTGGCTTCAAAAGCCTTTTTTGGTAGCTGCAAAATCTTTTTTGGTGGCGCCAAAAGCATCCTTTGTGGCTGCAAAATCCCTTCTCAACCTATAAAAGCTTGATAAACAATATTAGCATACTAGATAATTTAGCACCCCCTAGCTCTAATACTGTATAAGATTTGAGAATTCATAGATCTAGGTGCAAAAGATAATAAGGTATGATGATTAAATCAAGCATGAACAATTGTGCAATAATTAACATGAACCATTACACAGTAACCTTGAAGAGAAGAAATACAATTATCGTATTATCAGAGTGACTAAATGAAAGAAAGATGTTACAATATATATAGGAACAATTCGAATTAGGTTAAGGAGAAAATTGAACTATCTATAACATGAAAAGAGGGTTCATGATATGCACGGAGGGCTAGTCAGGAATAAATTAGAGTAGATAACCCTAATTAGTCATGCATGCACTCATAAACTGAGTTTAATTGATTAAGGAACTCATTGTTCACTCAGTTAAACTAAATAATGCATGCAGTTTCCTAAAATCACTCAAAAGAGGGCGCTACTTGACCAACTGGGGTGCTAATGAGTGTTTGGGGTAGTTGGGTGTTAGTTAGGACTTATTTAGTGGAGTAACTTAAGTCTTAACTGAGACACACTCCTTAAAGCATGGAGAAAATCCCCCAAATTAGGTCATGTTCCCCCCAAATCAGAGAAGATGCCCCCAAAACTAGGGTTTTTTCTCATGGATGATTCAAGTGGTGTGTTGGGGTGTGGTTTGTCCCATTAGACTCATCAACACATGAAGTAGGAGGTTTATTTACTCTAACAAAAGTTACAAAGAAAATAAGAGACCTATGTTTTTTAGAAATTTGGCATATGACTAAATAAAAATAAATAAAAAATACAAAAAAATATTTTATTTCGCATATGTGTGTGTGTGTGTGTGTGTGTGTGTGTGTGTGTGTGGAATTTTCACACAAAACTCTATAAGTCCTTGAAATTTCATTAGCAACAAACACTAGATCATAAGTAGATTCGATGTTGAAAAACATGGAAATAAAAAAATGGATAAGTTTTGTTATTTGTAGGTGGAACCTATAGAGTTGAAAAAATGAACCTAAAATCAAAGTTGATAACTCATCCACCACATAGATTAAAAAATTAGATTGTGATATTTTTTTCTAAATTAGGAATGTGAACTACACGCATTATTAACACATTCATGTTATTATTCAAAAAACGGTGTGCATGCATGATTAACATGCAATGTTATTAACCTGCATGTGTTAAAAAACAAATACATTATATCTCCTCATTAGGTTCCAAGTTATTTTTCTATGTCTATGCACCCTAGCTTGAAATGGTTGATATACTCACACCCGTATGTGATTTATCTCCTGGATGCCATCCTTCAATGTGATTATGGGTGATTTAAATGAACAAATCCATCTATAATATTAATAATATAGTAGAAAGGATTTCCCACTCTTGTTCCATCAACAGAAAAGTAGAGGCCCTTTGAGGCCCACTCCTCTCTCTCTCTCTCTCTCTCTCTCTCTCTCTCTCTCTCTCTCTCTAAACCTTACTAAGCCCCTCTCTCTCACTCTCACTCTCCCTTAATCCTCCAACTACCCCTAACCCACACCCCTCTCTCTCTCCCCCAACCCTCCCCCCCTCTCTCTCCCTCTGTAAACCATCACCTACCCCACACCCATAACCACCCCCCTCTCTCTTCTACTCCCCCTACCTCTCTCTCTCTCTCTCTCTCTCTCTCTCTCTCTCTCTCTCTCTCTCTCCTACCCCCCTCCCCCTAACCACCACACCACCTCGATCTCTCCCCCAACACACCCTCTCATACTCTATCTCATAATCCCCGCCCCCTCCCCCTAACCCCCTCTCTCACTCTCTATCTCTTCACTACTCATCCACCTACCCTAATCCCCACCCCTATCTCTCTTCGTCAACCCCCTAACACCCCCCTCTCTCTCTCAAGAACTAACCCCATATTTCTCTCTCTCTCTCTCTCTCTCTCTCTAACAACCAATGTCACTCTCTTTCCTAATCCCCCTCCCCCTATAGCTAACCACCACATCCCCTAACCATTACTAACCCACTCTCTCACTCTTTATCTCTTCCCTACTCCTCGACCTACCCCTAACCCCAACCCTCTCTCTCTTCCAACCCAATAACACCCCTCCTCTTTCTCTACCCCTAACCCCCACTCCCCCCCTCTCTAAACCCCATATACCCCGTTTAGCACTAACCAAACCTCTCTCTATCTCTCTCTTACTCCCTCATCCCCCCCCTCTCTATCTCTCTCTTACTCCCTCATCCCTCCCCCCCCTCTCTCTCTCTCTCTCTACACCTAACCACCCCCACCCATCTTTCCCTCATAATATCCCCCCCCCACAACTAACCACCCCTATCTCTCTCCACCCCCTACTTATCCCCCTACCTCTCTCTCTCTCTCTCTCTCCTAATCACCCTCCCACTACCACTAACCACCCTCTCTCTCTCTCGCTTCCCCTACCCATAATCCTCTTTCTCTCTCTACCATTGAACCCCCTTTCTCTCTCCCTATATCCTTCCTCCTACTACCACTAACTACTTCCCCCCCACTCTCTCTTCATTTATCTCTCTAACCCCCTCCTAATACCCTACCTCTAACTACCCCCTATCCCCTTTACCCCTAACCATCCCCCTCTCTATCTCTCTCTTAATCCCCCAACCCTCCTCTCTCCATCTCTCCTAATCCCCGCCACTCCTCTCTCTCTCTCTCTCTCTATCTATCTATCTCCACTACTCCCCTACCCCTAACCACCCCCTCCCCTCTCTCCCTCCTAATCCTCCTCTGCCTCTACATCTAACTACCACCTATCTCTCTCTCCACCCCCTACTTCTACCCCCACCGTTAACCTCCCTCTCTCTCTCTCTCTCTCTCTCTCTCTCTCTCTCTCTACCCCCCCTCTCCCTCTCCTTATCCCCATTCCTAACCCTATACCCCTCTCTCCTACTCCACCTACCCCTGACCCCCCACTCTCTCTCTCTCTGCCCCCTTATACTCCTCCCCTACCACTAACCTTAGCTCTATCTCTTTCTCTCTCCCCCCCCCCCCCCCCCGCAACCCCCTCCCCCTAACCACCACACCAGCTCTCTCTCTCACCTACTTCCCCTACCCCTAACCCCCCTCTCTCACTATTTATCTCTTCACTACTCATCCACCTACCCTAATCCCCACCCCTATCTCTCTCTCCACCAACCCCCTAACACCTCCCCCTCTCTCTCTAACCACCACACCTCTCTCTCTCTCTCTCTCTCTCTCTCTCTCTCTCTCTCTCTCTCTTTCTCTCTCTCTCGTGCTCGCTCCTTAACCCCCCTAACCCTAACCATATCCCCACCAATATCATTCTCTCTCCTACTCCCCGTACCCCTATGTCATGTCCCCAAATTTTTCATTGGGTCACAATGGCCTAAGCCACTTGGCCATATTCATGATAGTTTGTCAAATTGATGCTAAGGGTCAAATAATTGTCAAGAATGATTTCCAAGTTACTAATAATGTAAAATTAGATCCAAATGGACAAGGTGGATCACATTAAGAGAAAATTCCCAATTGAAAGTTTGTAATATACCCATCCAAATGAACTGTCATGGAGGAAAATTACTAGTTCCCTAGATTGGGGGTGGAAGCATTAAAAGTTGGAATAAGGGAGCTACAAGACCCAAAATGACCTTAGACTTACAAATTCACATTAAATGGGTCAAATAAATAATAATAGAAAGAAAATAAGGTGGCATTGGATCATGAGGGCACATAAGAGGTTGTGGGACCCACATGTGGCAAGATTTCCCACTACACTTGGCATTATTCTCTCACCAATTCGAGTTCAATATGAAGGGTAATATACTTGGCATATTTGAAGAGGTATTACTCATGGCATGAATCATTTAATTTCAAATTGGAGTGGAAGAGTAACTCCCATGGAAGAGGAAGCGGCATCTTAGAAGAATTGTGACACTTGGAGCTAGATTCTCTAACTCTTATGACAAAAATGATGCAGATTCTATGACACTCATGAAAAAGTTCAGACCTGATTGCTGACGTCTAACATATATGACATGTCAGAGCTAAAATTATCCTCCAATAGGTGCACAAGGGGAGTTATGGCAGCCAATATTCCCCCATTCAAATTGATGGAAGAGGAGAGCTAGGAAAAGTTGGACAAGTGGCATTCATGGGAATCTCTTCCTAATTCGATTTGGGATGAGTCTCTTGGAGGGAATTCAAGATAAGGAGGCCTTGGGAGGTTAATAAAAGAGAAGAATAAATAAGGAGAGCATCTTTTGATTGGTTATCATTTTGGAAAAAACTGGAGAGCTTAGCTTATCCTTGCAAGGTGGATGCTTATCCTTCTTGCCTTCGAACCAATTTCGAGGATAAAAGATTCCCATCCTAGTTGGTTGATGGAGTGGCCATTCACAACTCTCAAAAGAGATTCATGGATATTTTTTGATGCAGGTTCAGACCCCAATTGAGTTTGAGTTCATCTTCTCTCATTCTTCTCTATGCCTATTCTACTATCTTTCTCTCAATGCCATCTAAATGTGCAAGGGCGCACTTGTTGTTGCATATAGTTAGTGAAGGACTATTATTTTGACTTCATGGACATGTTATTTTCTATATATATTTGTAATAATCATATCATGAGATCCATAACTCGAAACATTATGTATTTCAAGTCATATTTATATTCAAGGAGGAGATTCGAGCCATTTTCCCCATAGCTTTTGCATAGCGCACTTGTTGTTGCATATAGTTATTGAAGGACTGTTATTTCGACTTTATGGACATGTTAGATGCTATATATCGCTTTAATAATCATATCATGAGAGCCACATCTCGAAACATTATGTATTTCAAGTGATATTTACATTCAAGGAAGAGATTCGAGCCATTTTCCCCATAGCATTTGCATAGTGATTTTGGAATGATATTGTACATGTTTTATATCATAGTTTTTTGAGTTATTTATCATGTTATGAGCTTCATATGAAGTTACCTTGATGGTACAAATGATGTGTACAGACCTCTGAATTGTTACTATGGTTTATGAAGAAATTTGAGACTCCTTGCCCACCAATTTCACCTCAAAAACTAGACTCTAGAAGTTGTTGTTCATTAGGATTCCTATTCAACCCTAAAACCAAAACTAATTCTGCACATATATTTTTCCTAATGTCCTCTAACAGATCCAAGTCTCAGACCAAGACCTAGGGGGGATCTCCACTTCTCAAATTAACTACTCTTGTTCTGAAAATTATTCACATGCAATTTGTAGACAATGGATGGGTATATCAGTTGTTTGTATTTCTTATCGGTGTGTTAATATTTACTATTCCCCATCAATACCTTCCTCCCCAAATTCTAAATCATTTGGAGGTGTTTGAAACCATTTGTAAACAAAACCCTAGAGTCAAAACAAGGTGAATCCAAGGAATTTCCTTTGAAGGGACATTACAGTGGTATCAGAGCATGGTCCTTACACCTGTGTATTAATATCATACATTTCATAATAATTTTCAGCCATGTCTTACTATTATGATGACTCCTGGAGAGAGAAAAGTGGGTGAAAGCAGAACGTAATGTAAAAAGTATATTTGATAAAATGTAGAAGATGATTACAACAATCGTGCCCCGGGTAATTTATACCCTAAATGGGGAAGAGAGGTGACTTGAGGTGACTTTTCAAGTCACCTCTTAGTTTAATTACATTAATTTACTAAAATTAACCTAGCTTAGTATTTTAAAATTAGCATTTGTAACATTGCCTTCTTCTTTTTAAAATGCTTTGTCCTCAAAGCAGGGTAATGATGGATATTGCTGAACGAATTTCTCGGTTTCCCATGATGCGTCTTCTTCTGGGCAAATCTTCCATTTAATGAGGTATTCCTTGATCCTTCTAGTGCGTAATTTCCATTCTCTGATGTTGATGATAGCTTCTAGTTCTAAGATAAGTTTCCCTTCTTCGTCAAGAGCGGGAAGTGTTATTTGAATGGATTGATGCTGACCCAACAATTTTTTAAAATTTGAGACATGAAAGACGTTGTGAATTCGACTCGAATCGGGTAACTTCAATTCGTATGCTACCGGGCTAATTTTTCTGACAATTTGCTAGGGTCCATAGAACTTGGGTGCCAATTTGTTTTTTCCTTGTTGTTTTAGCGACAATTGTTTGTATGGTTGAAGCCTTACAAATACCCAATCTGCTAATTCAAACTCTCTTTCTGTTCTATGTTGATCTGCTTGCTACTTCATACAATTTTGTGCCATAGATAAATTATCCTCCAGTACTTGCATTACTCGTTGATTTTCTTCAAGTTGACTTTTTACTGCGGGTACTTTTGCATTACCTTGAACGAATTCCTTCCATCTGGGCAGCTCATAACTATACAATGCTTGAAAGGGTGTCATCTTAGTTGACATGTGATAGGTAGTGTTATACCACCATTCAACAAGGTGTAACCATTTGTTCTGTTTGTCAGTGACGAAACTATGAAGATACGCTTCCAGACATTTGTTGACAACTTCTGTTTTCCCATCTGTCTATGGATGATAAGCTGAACTCATGTTAAGAGTGATCCCAATTTGTTTGCATAATTCCTTCCAAAAATTGCTTGTGAATTTGGCATCTCTATCGCTAACGATAATTCTTGGGAATCCATGTAATTTGTAAATATTTTTACAAAATACTTCCGCGATTTGTTTAACGGAATCAGTTTTCTTGATACCCATAAAATGTGCATATTTCGTTAATCGGTCCACTACCACGAAGATTTTTTCCTTACTATCAAATAGGGGTAACCCTTCAATAAAATCCATAGAGATTTCCTCCCACTTTTGCTTCGGAATGTTTAGTGGGTGGAGTAGCCTTGGAGTCATCACGTTTTTGCTTTTATTCCTTTGACATTTGTCGCATTCGGCTACATATTTTTGAATGTCTTTATGCATTCCTTTCCAATAGAACGATTGTATGGGATTGTAATATGTCTTGAAAAATCCTACATGTCCTGCGGTGGGTGAATCGTGAGCTTCTATCATCACCTTAGTTTTAAACCTTGATGTTGGGTTTAAATAGATCCTTTCTTTGTACCACAAGATGTCGTTTCGCCACTCGAATTTTGGACCTCTATTCGGATCTTCGATTAAGGCGCAAGTGTTTGGGTCTTTAGCATATTCTTTTTGTATTTCATCCAACCACTCTGGAATAACAATTGAAATTGCATATGTCTGGGCTTCATCCTTCCTAGATAGAGCATCAACGGCTATATTGTCTTTCCCTTTTTTATGTAATATCTCCAGATCAAAAGTAGCAATTTTTTCTATCCACTTCTGTTGTTCTGTTGACAATGTCTTTTGTTGAAGGAGATATTGAAGACTGTTATGGTATGTTCTTATCAATATTTTTCTCCCTAAAAGGTATGGTCGCCATTTTATTAAGGCATGTATAATGGCCAGTATCTCTTTATCGTAAGTGGACCTCAACTTTCTCTCTTATTGAGCTTTCTACTTTCGAATGCTATTGGGTGACCTTCTTGCATCAAAACTGCTCCTAGTCCGAAACCTGAGGCATCGCATTCAACTGCAAAAGGTTTTGTGAAGTCATGCGTGGCTAATACAGGTGTTGAAGACATCATGCATTATAATGTTTCAAAACATTTTTCTGTTTCACTATTCCATTGGAAGGAATTCTTCTTCAATAAATTTGTGAGAGGGGTTGTTTTATGGGCGTAATATTTTACAAATCTTCGATAGTATCCTGTTAGGCCTAGGAATCCCCTTAGTTTTGATTAGTTATTGGGTTTGGGCCTTTCCACGATTGCCTTGATTTTACTTGGATCAACTTTAACTCCTTCCTTCGATATCTTATGGCCCAGGTAGTCCACTTCCTCTTTTCCAAAGGTGCACTTAGACCTTTTTGCATAGAATTGGTTTTCTTCCAAAATGGTAAGTACTTGACTTAAGTGTTCTAGATGCTCCTTCCATGTTTTGCTATATCTGAGGATGTCATCGAAAAATACTAGTATGAATTTTCTTAAAAATGGATGGAACAATTCGTTCATTGCGGCTTGAAACGTAGATGGAGCGTTAGTCAAACCGAAGGGCATTACTTTGAACTCATAATGGCCTTCATGAGTGCAAAAAGCAGTTTTTGCTATGTCTTCCACTCTAACTTTGATTTGATAATAGCTAGATCGAAGATCCAATTTTGAGAAATACTTGGCCCCACGAAGTTCATCGAGCATCTCATCAATGAACAGAATCGAAAATTTATTTTTGATAGTTATTTTGTTCAGTCCTCTATAATCTATGCATAATCTGAATGAACCATCCTTCTTTCATACTAACACTACTGGGGGCTGCATACGGGATTCTACTTTTTGAAATGACACCGCATTCTAGAAGATCTTGAGTTAGCCTTTCGATCTCTATTTTATCATGATGTGGATATCTGTATGGTTTGCTATTGACAGGTTTTGACCCTGGTTCAATCTCAATTATGTGTTCAATCTTCCTGTTTGGTGGGAGCTCCATCGGAAGCTCTTGGAACACCTTGTGATGTTTTTGAATTAGATTTTGTATCTCTGGTTGTTTGTCCATATCTCCTTCATATGTTAGAAGCTCCATTTCTTGACATTGAAGTATGTACGCTGGTGCGCCTTTCCGAAGTAGCTTTTCCATCTGATGTGATGTAACTAACTGTGTCGGAGGTGGTTGGAACCCATATAACTTGTATGTCTTCCTAAGTGACTGGAATTCAATAAAATGCTCTTGGTGATTTGTAGAGTATGTACCCAAGGTTCGTAACCATTGTATTCCTAATACTACATCAACTCCTCCCAGCGATACCGCAAAGAAATCTGATTCTAAGTTGTACTCTTGCAATTGTAACTTGACCTTGTGACATTTTTCCATGTTGTCAATCTTCTTGCCATCTGCTACCATAACCTTCATGTTAGGTACCGGAAAGATAAATAGGTTAAATACTTTAGCAAGGTTGACATTAACGAAGTTATGGGTGCTACCACTGTCAATGAGAACTGTGACGTTATTCTTTTTTATATGTCCTTTAATATTCAATGTTTGTGGTTGGGATATTTCGGTAATAGCGGCTAATGAGATTTTTGGGGTGTTGTCCTCGATTTCTATTTGGTAGTCTGGTTGACTATTCATATCATTCTCAATTGGTTCCTCGACTTCCAACTCTGCTTCTTCTGCTTCACAGCCATACAATTTCTTTTGTAAGCATCTGTGCTTAGGATCCCATTTGTCTCCACAGAACTTGCATTTCCCTTCCCTTATTCTTTGGGCCTCTAAACTGGGCTTCGTTCCTTCCCTGAGTTGTGGCGGTGTATATCTTGGATTTCCCGTGTATGTTGATTGGAAGGGCTTCCTTTTGTAGTCGTCCTTATCAAAATTTGTATGAACAGGTTTCTTGAATTTGTTTTCAATGATCCCTTCTTTACGTCGGGATTCCTCCATGATTGAGATGTTATGTAACTCTAGTTCATCACAGATGTGCTGTTTAAGACCGTGTATGTAGGTCTATAAGCGCTGGTCATCGGTTAACTCTAGAACTCGAGTCGACAGCGCTTCCCACTCACAGGTGTACTCATCAACACTGCTTTTCTGTTTTAACCTTGTGATTTTGGAAAAGAAGTCTTTTTCTTCAACGCCTTGGAATCTTTTAATGAGGTCATTCTTGAAACTAACCCAGTTGTGAGAACAGATTCTTGCAGTTTTCTTCCACCATAAGTACCAATTGTAAGCGTTTCCTTCTAGATGCATGGCGGCATATTTAACTTTCGCCTCTTCATAATGGATATTGTGGATGTCTAAGTATTCCTCGGCTTTGTTAACCCACGCTATGCACTGTCGTTCGTCCCCATCATATTTGGGTAGCTCGACTTTCACCCGAATTTGGCGTCCTTGTGTGTATGAGAATGATGACGATATGTTGAAAGGATCTGGTTGCTCCAGTGTTCTGGGAGAGTTGGGTTGCAGATCTTTTGGTACTGGTAATATTTCCAAGATGGCTTTTAAAACTGCCTCATTTTTCTTTTGATTGTCTTGTAGAGTGAGAACAGAATTCTCTATTTGTGATGTGATTTGTGTCCAAGTCGCTACCAAATTGTCACTGGTTTGATCGATCTTTTCCTTGAGTTCCTCATAGTTATTCTTAATCTTCTCATTGATTGAGTCCAATCGGGCATTTAATTCACTCATTGATCTGGTGATTGGTGGAATCTTCTCGGCGCTAAACGTGGATTTATTTTTATTTGTTATACGAAGCCAGCCCGCCGTGATTTTTTTTAACTAATTATAATAATTATTATTATTATTATAATATAGTTTTTTTTATTAATAATAATATTAATATACAATAATATTATTAAATATTATTAATATTAAAGTATTAATATATAAACAAAGGCAGCTGGACGACGTGGAGTTTGATGGGGAAGGCACTGTGGAGGGGGCAGGCCATGGGGAAGCAGCGTGAGGAATTGTAGCGTGACTAGGGGACGACAGGGAGGGAGGAGCAATGGGGTGTTGAGTGAGCAGGAAGAGGATAAGCGCGGAGTAGGAGTGGACACGGTGTGGGATATGGCAGGAGATAGCGGTGTGTAGGTGAACGTGGAGGACGAGTGGACGCGGAGGAGGAGTGGATGCGGTGTGCAGGTGAACATGGAGGAGGAGTGGACGTGGTGTGGGAGATGATGGAAGGAAGAGCGTGGAGCAGGAGCAGGCTGGAGGAGCGTGCAGGAGGGAGCAGGGAGTATGTAAGTGGTGGGCAGCGGAATTGGAGTGGTCAGGTGCCGAGAGCCGAGAGAGAGGTGGCAACTGGTGGGGGGGGAGGCGTGAGCATGTGAAGGTTGGTGGCAACGGAGGTGGAGGGTGCAATGTGGTGGGCTGGTGCCGAGAGCCGAGAGGCTCTGATACCAATGGAGAGAGAAAAGTGGGTGAAAGCAAAATGTAATGTAAAAAGTATATTTGATAAAATGTAGGATATGATTACAACAATCATGCCCCGAGTAATTTATACCCTAAATGGGGAAGAGATGTGACTTTTCAAGTCACCTCTTAGTTTAATTACATTAATTTACCAAAATTGACCTAGCTTAATATTTTAAAATTAGCATTTGTAACAAATCCTATGAGTACAATCCTTATGAGCAGTATGAAGATGATTATGAGCAATATGAAGAAGAATGTGAATGGTATGAGGAAGAGGTTCCATCATGAAGCACTTCTTACAATTCCATAAGGAATGAAGGTTATTCTTATGACCCTATTTATGATTGAGATGTATGTGTTGAACCACCAAAGGATAATTATATGAATGAATTAAAAATATTGAGAGTAACATGTAAAACCTTTCCCCAACAATATCAGGCATATCTTGATGTGTATAAGGGAGATACACAAAAGGCCATTCATTTTGAAGACTTTTTTTATTGGGTGTTTGAAAATAGGCCCAAAAATGAAGATGTGGATTTAGTGAAGAAAGGTCTATGCCCTTCTTGAAAAATACCTTGGAGAGCAACTCATATATGTTTGGGTGAAAAGGAGGAGCGAAATGAGGAGACCCATGAGCCACTTAGTTATGAAGGTGGTGAAGCAGAAGAAGCATTACATGAAGAGGATCGAAAATCACTCCCAAGTGACTCTGAAAAATATGAAGAAACATCACATGATCATGAAGAAGACTCCATTGAAAATATTGAAGATCACTCTGAGACACATTCTACTTTGGACTTGAATCAAAGAGCATCTATTGGTGGATGCTTTAACTATGAAGGAGTACCTACTGATGGGTGCTCACACCTCTATGTTGGTGAAATAGAGATCACTTTTGAAAGTGTTGTTTCAATCATAAGTTCCATTATGCATGAAAATGAATACCTTGTAGCAGTTGAAGAAGAACCAAGATCAACTTCCCCATCACCACTTGAGCTTCATGAAGTTGGTCCAAGCAGAAAGTAAAAAGAAGAGGAGGCCCCCCTACAAGAGCCTATTTTTCTTGAAGGGTCATCAAAGATGAATGAAAAGAAGATCCAAGAGACCCTTAGCACAATCCATGACACTAGATCATTGGTGTCAAATTCTTGTTGGATATTTTCTTCATTGAAGGATCCATCCTTCCTTGAAGACATGGAGAAGATTCAAAGAGCAATGTGCAACATCGAAGGTAATGCCATGTCTTTGATTTTTGATAGAAACAATTTGGTTGAGCTTAATGAATGGTTACATGGAGAATACTTGAAGAATAATGAGGATATTCATAAGCTCAAAACGCAAAATGAGCAACTTCTTGATAGGTTTCAAGATACTTGTTCTTCCTCCTATGTTTTAGATTGTCAATTAGTAGATTGCTTGGAGGGTTCTCATGACATGATGGATCATGAGAAACATGGTAACTTGTAGGTGCTTGATGTGTTTGAAGATGAGCTTGATGAGAACCAAGCACTTGTTGTGTTGGAAGAGGAACTTGAGTTGCCTCTTGGAAATGGTTACACAGTTTTTGAAGAAGTGTATGATTCCACTACCTTGGAACCAACCTATGAGGAAATGTTTTCACTTTTGAAGGAGGTGCATGATCCTACCCTTATGGATCCTTCACATGATGACACTTTTTCATTTTCTGATCATTTGGGTAAGTTGGTTCATTCTCCTACATCCTACACTTCCATATTTTGCAGCATTCATCCTAATGAAGTATGGGTGAAAGGTTTCTTTTTGAAGGTGCCACATGAGGATTATAAAAATCCTATCTCCCCTTTTGAGGATGACATGACTAGAGCACTTTATTTTTTTCATTTGCAGCAGCATCCTTTGTTACTTTATGATGGTACACATCTACATGGATGCACCTATGATGTTCACTTGAATCACTTGAAGGCTCATGATTTTCCTTGCTCCTTGCTCAATTCAATTGATGTTGGAGGAACTTCATCCAATACTTGGGTGAAAAGATATATGATTGAAGAAAATTCTTATTGGAAGCAACATCATTTGTTATTTCTTGATGATGCGCATATACATGGATGCACTTATGATGTTCACTTGAGTCACTTGAAGACTCGTGATTTTCCTTGCTCCTTGCTTAGTTCAATTGATGTTGGAGGAACTTCATCCAATACCTAGGTGAAGAGATATATGATTGGAGAAAATTCTTATTGGAAGCAAAATCCTTTGTTATTTCTTGTTGATACACATATTCATGGATGCACAAATGGTACTTCTGTGATACCCTTGAAGAGTCATTGTTTTCTTTGCTCCCTACTTGGTTCAGATTTTAGTGGAGATTCTTCATTCACTTCTTGGATGAAAGAATACATGGCTAATTATTTTGATGCATCTTACATACTTTTGCAGCATCATTATAGGACATGAGATCCTCACCTATGTCATTGGAGAATATTTGATTGGTCACTTGATGCTTGTATGCACTTGGAAAATTGTGGTCTACTTACTTGGAGGTATGAGCACTTTCATGATTCTTTGATGAGTCACCTCCTTGATGTACATTTTTATTATGTTGTTATCTACTTTGGTGATCTATCTTTTGTACTTATGATGTTTGGAAGAATGCATACAAGGAAATGGGATCCACAAATTCTCTTTCCTAATGGTATGGGTTGGAGAGCACTCCTAATTGTTGGAGTGCAATACAAGCAATGGGACCCTGGGATAATTTTTAGTCTCATTGGTTTCAATTTTTTGGGGAAACAAGTAGTATGGGATATTGAGTCCCCACTTAATAAGGTGATTTTAATCAGAGCAGTGCAGCAGTAAGCATGGTGGTTCCTCTCTAAAATTTTCATGGAATATTGAAGACTCAAAGTTGGGCAACTCAGTGGTAACTTCAAAGAATTATACAGTGGTATCAGAAAAGGTTTCCAAAATATGAAAGATGTAAAGAGTAATTGTGCAAACTTTGTTTTGATGGATTTAATTAATATTTTGGTGTTTAGTGGTGATGTTATAGGGGATATAAATATGAAAAAGAAAATCCCCCTCTCCTTTCTTTTGGAAACACACAATTGTAGTACATGAGTGCCACTACTCAGATTTTTAGAAGGAAAGTTTTGTAAAGAAATCAGGTTCTTCAACATACATGTTTGAAATTGCTTGAGGACAAGCAATATTGGGAGGGAAGGAGTTTTCATGTCCCCAAATTTTTCATTCGGTCACAATGGCCTAAGCCACTTGGCCATATTCATGATAATTTGTCACATTGATGCTAAGGGTCGAATGATTGCCAAGAATGATGTCCAAGTTAGTAATAATGTAAAATTAGATCCAAATGGACAAGGTGGGTCACATTAAGATAAAATTCCCAATTCAATGTTTGTAATATACCCATCCAAATGAACTATCATGGAGGAAAATTAATAGTTCCCTAGGTTGGGGGTGGAAGCATTAAAAGGTGGAATACGGGAGCTACAAGACCCAAAATGACCTTAGACTTAAAAATTCACATTAAATGGGTCAAATAAATAATAATAAAAATAAAATAAGGTGGCATTGGATCATGAGGGCACATAAGAGGTTGTGGGACCCACATGTGGCATGATTCCCCACTACACTTGGCATTATTCTCTCACCAATTCGAGTTCAAGATGAAGGGTAACATACTTGGGGGATTTGAAGAGGTATTATTCATGGCATGAATCATGTAAGGTCGAATTGGAGTGGAAGAGTAACTCCCATGAAAGAGGAAGAGGCATCTTAGAAAAATTGTGACACTTGGAACTAGATTCCCTAACTCCTATGACAACAATCATGAAGATTCTATGAAACTTATGAAAAAGTTTAGACCTGATTGCTGAAATATGACATATATGACATGTCAGGGCTAAAATTATCCTCCAATAGGGTGCACAAGGGGATTATGGCAGCCAAGATTCCCCCATTCGAAATGATGGAAGAGGAGAGCTAGGAAAAGTTGGACAACTAGCATTCATGGGAATCTCTCCCTAATTCGAGTTGGAATGAGTCTCTTGGAGGGAATTCGAGATAAGGAGTCATTGGGAGTTTAATAAAAGAAAATAATAAATAAGGAGAGTATCTTTTGATCATTTCTCATTTTGGAAAAAATTGGAGAGCCTAGCTTGTCCTTGCAAGGTGGATGCTTTTCCTTCTTGCCTTAGAACCAATTTCGAGGGTGAAAGATTCCCATCCTAATTGGTTGATGGAGAGGCCATTCAGACCTCTCAACAGAGCTTCATGGATATTTTTTATGCAGTTTCAAACCCCAACTGAGTTTGATTTCATCTTCTCTCATTCTTCTCTATGCATATTCTACTATCTTTCTCTCAATGTCATGTAAATGTGCAAGGGCGCACTTGTTGTTGCATATAGTTAGTGAAGGAATTTTATTTAGATTTCATGGATATGTTAGCTTCTATATATCTCTGTAATAATCATATCATGAGAGCCATAGCTCAAAACATTATGTATTTCAAGTGATATTTACATTCAAGGAGGAGATTCGAGCCATTTTCCCCATAACTTTTGCATAGCGCACTTGTTGTTGCATATAGTTATTGAATGAATGTTATTTCGACTTCATGGCCATGTTAGATAGTATATATCTCTGTAATAATCATATCATGAGAGCCACAGCTCAAAACATTATGTATTTCAAGCGATATTTACATGCAAGGAAGACATTCGAGCCATTTTCCCCATAGCATTTGCATAGTGATTTTGGAATGATATTGTACCTGTTTTATATCAGATTTTGATGAGTTATTTATCATTTTATGAGCTGAATATGAAGTTAAATTTATGTCATAAATGATGTGTGCATACCTCTGAAGTGTTACTATGGTTTATGAAGAAATTCGAGACTCCTTGCCCACCAATTTCACCTCAAAAACTAGACTCTATAAGCTGTTGTTCATTAGGATTCCTATTCGACCCTAAAACCAAATCTGATGCTGCACATATATTGTTCCTAATGTCCTCTAACAGATCCAATTCTAAAACCAAGAATTAGTGAATTCTGTACAGTTTTTGGAAGAGCATCTAATGGCAGACCTAGGGGGGATCTCCACTTCTCAAATTAACTAGTCTTGTTCTGAAACTTCTTCCCATGCAATTTGCAGACCATGGATGGTTATATGAGTTGTTTGGATTTTTGATATGTGTGTTAATATGTCCTATTCCCCATCAATACCTTCCTCCCCAAATTTGAAATCATTTGGATGTGTTTGGAGCCAGTTGTAAACAAAACCCTAGAGTCAAAACAAGGTGAATTCAAGGACTTTCCTTTGAAGGAACATTACTCCCTACCCCCCCCTCTCTCACTCTATTTTGTAATTCCCCCTTCTCCTACCACTAACCACCCCATCCATTTATCCTTATTAACCCCCTCTCTCACTTTGTATCTCTTCCCTACTCCTACACCTACCCCAAACCCCCAACCCTCTCTTTCTGCCAACCCACTAACACCCCTCCTCTCTCTCTCTACCCCTAACCCCCCCTCTCCATCTCTCTCTCCCTAAACCACCTCCTACCCCCTTTACCCCTAACCAAACCCCCTCTCTATCTCTCTCTTAATTCTCCAACCCCCCTCTCTCTATATCTTATAATCCCCACCTCTCTCTCTCTCTCTCTCTCTCTCTCTCTCTCTCTCTAATAATCCTCCCCCCTACCCCTAACCACCCCCTATCTCTCTCTCTCTCTCTCCACCCCCTGCTTCTCCCCTTACAACTAACCCCCCAACTCTATCTCTCCAACCCTTACTAACTCTCTCTCTCTCTCTCACTCTCCCCTACTCCTCCAACTAACCCTAACCCCCACCCTTTCCCTCTCCACCAACCTCTCTCTCTCTCTCTCTCTCTCTCTCTCTCTCTCTCTCCATATATCTTTGTCTCTCCTAATCATCCTCCCACTACCACAAACCACCCCCCTCTCTCTCTCTCTCTGCCCCAACCCCTACTCACCCTTCTCTCTCTACTATTGATCCCCCCTATCTCTCTCCCTCTATCCTTCCTACTCTTTCCAATAACCACTCCTCCCCCACTCTCTCATCCTTTCTCTCTCTAACCCCCTCCTACTCCCCTACCCCTAACTACCCCCTACCCTCTTTACCCCTAACCAAACCCCCCCCTCTATCTCTCTCTTACTCCCCCAACCCCCCTCTCTCTATCTCTCCTAATCCCCACCCCCCTCTCTCTATCTGTACTACTCCCCCTACCCTTAACCACACTCACCTCTCTCTCTCTCTCTCTCTCTCTCTATATATATATATATATATATATACATATATATCCCTTCCCACCCCTCTACCCCTAACCACGGCCCCTCTCTCTATCTCTCTCCTAACCCCCACTCTCTCTCTCCCCCTCCTACTCCTCCCCTACCACTAACCTATACTCTCTCTCTCTCTCTCCTACCCCCTCCCCTTAACAACCACCTCTCTCTCTCTCTCCCTTACTCCCCCTACCCCCAAACCCCCTCTCTAAGTCTCTATCATAATCCCCCACCCCCTCCCCCTAACCTCTTCTAACCCCCTATCTCACTCTCTATATCTTCACTACTCATCCAACTACCCTAATCACCACCCCTCTCTCTCTCTCTCCACCAACCCCCTAACACCCTCTCTCTCTCTCCCTCCAACCCACACCCCCCTTTCTCCCCCCAAATTCCCCCCTCTCTATCCTGCACTCTCTCTCTCTCCTTCCTTAACCCCCTAACCATAACCACCTCCCCACCAATATCATGATCTCTCCTACTACCCCTACCCCTAAACCCCCCTATCTCACTCTATTTTGTAATCCCCCTCCTCCTACCACTAACCACCCCCCTCCCCTAATCCTTACTAACCCCCTCTCTCATTTTTTATCTCTTCCCTACTCTAACCACCCCCTCCCCTAATCCTTACTAACCCCATCTCTCACTTTTTATCTCTTCCCTAATCTTACACCTACCCCTAACCCCCAACCCTCCCTCTCTTCCAACCTGCTAACAGCCCTCCTCTCTCTCTCTACCTCTAACCCCCCCCTCTCCCTCTCCCTAAACCCCCTCCTACCCCCTTTAACCCTAACCAACCCCCCTCTCTATCTCTCTCTTACTCCCCCCAACCACCCCTCTCTTCATCTCTCCTAATCCACACCCCTCCCCTCCCATTCTCTCTCTAACCCTCCCCCCCCTACTCCTACCCCCCCTTATCTTTCTACCATTGACCCCCCTCTCTCTCTCCCTCTTCCTTCCTACTCCTACCACTAATCACCCTCCCCCCGTCTCTCTTCCTCTTGCTCTCTAACCCCCTCCTACTCCCCTACCCCTAACTACCCCCCCTCCTCTCTATCTCTCTCCTACAACCCTTCCCCCTAACTCTCCTTCTCTCTCTATGTCTCCTAATCACCTTCCCTCTACCACTAACTCCCCCCACTCTCTGTCCTTTCCTAATCCCCTCCCCTACCACTAACCATGCCCTCCCCCCACTAACCCCAAATGCACACACGTTTTTAAAATTTTTCGTTAGTGTTCTCGTGCTGCAATATACCAACTTCATTCGATCACTCTTATTTTTAATTTAAAAAAAAAACTACTGACATAATATATATTAAAAAAAAAAAATTGCATATCCCACTTTTACAAAACAAAAAGAATTTGACATCCAAATTTTACAAAACAAATGATCAGAAAAACCCAAACACACGAGATTTTATAATTTAAAAAATATGTTTTAATATTTCTTTTTCAATTTTGGTTCTAATTTACATGTGAATTATTGTAAGGTAACAAAAATACATGTAAAATGTTATACACGTCCATCGAAAACCCTATTTTTCAGGTGTCTTTAATCTTTCGAATACCAAGGTATGCCAAGTAGATCTATGCTTACGTATCGCACATACCGAGGCATGCTAAGTGGATACATGTGACAGATAACTCAATCACCATGTGTATACTCAAATACAGAGGAATATCGAGGTGTCTATCTCAAACCTGAATAAATTTGTGGCGCATGGAATATCAATTAAAATAGAGAAATAGAATACCATGGGTGGAGTAAATGTGAAGTTATCTGTGTAGTGAATACATGTCACATATAAGACATGCCAACTGGATAAGTATCGCATACCTAAGCATGCTAGGCAAATACACACCACATATTAAACATGCCATGCTGTATATGGAGTTGAATCACGTGGAATATCAATTAAAATAGAGAAATGCAATGCCTTGTGTACAGTAAATGTGAAGCTATATTTATATTAAAATATGAATCGAGAGTAAAGAAATGAAATTGGAGTTAGAATTGAATGGGATGGTGTGGAGAGCTCAAAAACACTAAGAATGTTAAACCTGTAATTAATATTTTTAGTAAAAAATGCATGGTAAACAATCCCAGGAAACCAGGTAATCTGTAAAACCTGTAATTAATCTTTTTAGTAAAAAATGTATGGTAAACAATCCCAGAAAACCAAGTAATCCTTAGATCCGAATTCAAATTGGAAATTCAAGTGATTCAGATAACCGAAACCAAATCGGAAAGGTGCGAAAAGATTACCGAAACAACATTTTTTCGGAGACTTGATTAGGTTAAAAGATATATTTAATATCTCACTCCACAGCCGAACATTCTGGCATACCTATCCCCTTTGAAGGATCAGATCGCATAGGAAATGGCAGTTTTTAAAGTTTAAATACAATTTCAAATCCAAGCTAAGGTGAATCACACTGATTCTATTTGTCAAAATCATCTTGAATGGGTAAGTTTTCTGAATATAATCGATTTCAAAGAAGTTCGATGATGAAGAAGCAGAAAGATCGGAGCTCTTGCGGATTGTGTAGTATACATCGTCAACCAAGAACAGCAAGAAGGTAATAATAGCAGGATTTTGATAATATCGGGAGCAGATCTCATGTGGAAAATGGATTTTAAGCTTCAATTTTTCAGATCTAATGTAAGGTTAATCAAGCACATCTATTAATCATACTAATTATTTATTTTTGAAATCATCTTGAAAGAGAGTAAATTTTCTGAGTCTATTTGATTTCAAATTAATTTGATAATGAAAAAGTAGGAAGAACAGAGCGCATTCAATAAATTCAGACTAATTTAATAATACTTTTCTGAATCGATTTGATTTTAAATTAATTTATGAAAAAGCAAGCAAGAAGAACAGAGTTCATGGATTCTAAGTAATTTGATATTGAAAAAGCAGAAAGAACAGAGCTCACAGAGTTCATGGATTCTAAGTAATTTGATATTGAAAAAGCAGGAAGAACAGAGCTCATTTAAATTGAGTAGTTTAAAAAGCATAAAATATTATATTAATATAAAATTAATGCATCTAGGTAACTGCATGCAGGTTGACTTACTGTAGTCGGTGTGTTCTTGGGCGTAACCTACAGGTTCAAAATTTCGAATGCACACAAGATTAACATGAATAAATAAAAGAACCAGATGAAGGGCAGTTCAGGTGTGGGTAATTTGATAGGCTACAGGCAGTAGGCTAGGCTCCCTGCACGCATGAGTCCCCACAGGAAATAGAGAGGTTGGGGAGTCGAATTCGAACTTTCTTGAGTAACAATATATGAGGTTAGAATTAATTTGTGGATAGAATTTAGGATTCCACGTTGAAGTAATTCCTAAAGATTTAAAGATTTAAGATAAACAACTTGAAAACAATGACATTGAAAGAAATATATAACAGATTTATCACAGGTATTGTAGAAGTAATATTTCCTCATTTATTAAAAAATTCATCACATATATTGCATTAGCAAAATTTCAAAATCATTTTTCTTCATATGTTCTCTAGATAGCCATGCTTGTTTTTCATATGCAAAAGCAACAAGGACTATCTATAAAATTAATACAAACAGAATTAGAGAAAAAATAAGATAACTAAACTTTTTCTGAGGTAAGAAGAGAACTATTCATTAACCTAACAAAACAAAAGAGGAAAGAATACCTGTAAAGAAAATTGGTGAATTATTGGCCTGGGCTGATCCATCCATTGAAAGAAGCATCCTACGAGCTGTTATTGCAGGTCCTTTGAAGAGTAGGATAGGTAGGGCTACAGGGATCTCACATGTTCCGTGAGATTCTATAATATTGTATTGTATTGGCTTTGCCTCCTTATTTTTGCTGACGAGATTCCTGGAAGTTGATCCTGAACATTCCGAGGGTTCTGGTAACTACTTGTCATATTATCTTTGATACGGTTCCAGAACCTGTTCGTTTGCATTTCTTTAACCACGTGAAACCTCATTAGGGTGCTCCAGGGAAACCTGCTCCAATGACATTTCTCCCTTTCAGATTGATTATAACCTAGTGACTAAATGTTTTATCAAATAAGCAGGAAAAACAAATTTTACAATCACACAGCCTGCCAGCCATCCAAACACTACATAGCCAACAAATGCATAGACTGCAACACAAACACATAGAAAATTAAACAGAAGAAATGATGTCCAGGCGCGGTGAAAGACCAGAATCTTTATAAAGCAGTGGAATGGTAGCAACGGCTACAATTTTGAAAAGCTTTTTAGATAGCGACCTCCCACTTTTTAAATTCACTGTTAATGTCAGAGAGTCGTTGTTTTTTTATGGCATGTCAGAGTATATGCTTCCACGCGCACCTTAAAAGGAATCGATCTCAAGACGTGGCAAACAAATATTGTATTTTATTATATGGAGACGGCACACAGTTGAAGGGCATACTTACGAGAGTAAATTTGACAGGAAAATCGCAGGGACAGAAAATTGGACAGGAAATCACCGGTACCGGATAACAGATTTACTTCGATTTATCACATAATCGCACAAGATTAATGTGTACATGCGTATTTAATTATGAAACATATTTTAAATTTTAAACATGAAAATGTCTTTTATTTTGTTTGTATTTTAGTTTGATTTGTACAAAATTATTAAAAGAAGAATTGACGTTAACTTTCTGGTTAAAATAGAAGCAACTATTTATATGTACTTGTAGCTTTCTTAAAAGCTCAAGCATGTGGCTTTTAACCAGTAAGTCGTGGGTTCAATTCCCATAAATGGATTTAACAATAAGTACTCTCTCAACCAATTGCATGTCTCCATTTGTTTGATGGGTAAAGAGGGATGGATTAAGGCATTGAAAGGAAAGGGTAAGCATGTTAGAATAGACCTTGATTTTATGTTGTAATAAATATTATTTTGGACAAAAATCAGATTAAGTTTAAGATAGGTTATTTATGTTATTTTTTTTATTTGTTGTTTTTTCAACTTCCAGTAAATTGTTTTAATGTAAATTCTTTTTGAAAGTAATTGAAATTTTATTTCTTATAATAAATGTTTCAAATATTCATTCCATATAATTGAAGTTTAATTTTATTTGGAGAAATATATTTTATAATATCTATATCATTTATATAGATATAAGAAAATTACTTTTATCACATCTTTTTTTTTTTATTATATTTTAGTTGAAACATTAAAGTTTTTCATTAATGTAAGTTACATTTTCATAAATTTTAGCATATTTTTAATATTTGGTGAAACAATAAGTTTAAGTTATATATATATAAGTATAAGAGTTTGTGGTTTACTTATATTTTGATTAAAATTTTATTATTACTACTATAAATTCATTTTAAAGGGGATCTACCAATTGCACAGAGGGATCAAATCTCTCGAAATGCAAACTCTTTTTTAGAATGTAAATGTTGATGAAGCATTTTAATTTATCTAATTTGTGTAGTTTTATATATATATAGCTATAAATTTTTTAAATAGCAACTCTAGGATGAGCACGGAAGGAGTTACACATCTCCTGTAGAATGATCCTCTTCCGCTCAATGAAACAAATGAACCATATCTATGGTTATGCAATAATAACTATATTTGAATATGATGTCACCTTGAGAAATGCATTTATTTCTTTGTGATCCTCCTCAACTTGTCAATGACATGATCCTTTCTATGAACCAATTCAACATTCCAACATCATAATCAAAATTATTCACACTATATCTAATCAAAATTGAAGTCATGGAAAACATTGTCAAGGTTATTCCCATATTAATACAAAATGCAAGCCCTAGACATAAAACCAACTCAACCACCATGTTTAGTGGAATGCTTGCATATGCAAATTTATTAGCCTTAGAAACAAAGGAAGAAAATCCATGGTTATGCCATGAATAGTGCATTTGAATGTGTCACAAGTTCAAAAGTATAGGTGGTAGGGTATGTACACCTGAGTAGATTAAGCATTCAAATAATTACATGAACAAATATTGATCACTAAAAAGTAAGAAGAAATCATTGCTAAATCAAAGATTATTGAACCAAAGATTGTTGAATTGATTTATTTATGAAAGAATAGATCCATGTTGTATATGTTGTATAAATGTTGTATATCTTGTATATGGAGTAGACTATGGCTACTTAAATAAATCACTAAGATGTATAGAGTGGAACATCAATAAAAAAAATATTTAGCATATAAATATTGTAAAGGTGAATGTTTATGTAGTTTTGAAATTTAGAATATGTGAATACAATAAATATTATTACTTTGTTTATAACGATATTATTTTCTATTTTAATATTAAATAATTGACAAAAATTTTAAATAAAAATTTACTTTGTCATAAAAATATTAAATTTTATTTATTTTTATATTAATTAATAAAATTGAAAGACATGCTCTTGTTTATTTAGAATTATGACTTAATTTAATCTTTTCCACATGGAAAAAAAGCATAACTTTATATAATTCAAGTTAGATTTTTCAACTAGCATGAGGCAGGTCATTTTTTAGCCCATTAGAAACAAACATTCCACCCTAAACCAAAATATACATAATTATACTATTCATCATATATTTCTCATACTACCCTGAAGCAGGTCATTTTTTCGCCCATTGGAAACAGACATTCCACCCTGAACCAAAACATACATAATTATACTATTCATCATATATTTCTCATAGGATTTCTGCATGATATACCCTATTGCTCAAGGTAATTCGTGCACAGAACTATTTCACTATTAAACTTCCAACTGTCGCTTAGAATAAATTCTAGTTATCTTGAAACAATGGCCAAGGCCAGTCGTTGTGATAAACATAACTTTGAAAAGAAAAAGTATGTTATATCAAACAAAAAATAAAATATATTTTAGTATTTCTCTCCTAACAAAACCGCAATATACAAAGTATTGTTTATTCCGTATCTGTTTATTGTCTACTTGTCTACTCTAGGCACGTGGTTTTAACTGCTCATGTGCGTTATTAGCAATCAGTCACGAAAAGGTGCATAATAATACCCTGGCGATCCCTCTACCTTCTCCTCGATAATTTCCTAGCTTCCATTTTTCATTTTGGTCCCTTCCTTTGCTAGTACATCTGTAATTGAATTTCTTTCTCTGAATACATGCATAATAAAAACTTTTTCCACCTAATCTTTTAATTTGATAGTCTCCTCCAATAAGGAGCATAGTAATAGATTGTGACTTCTATTCTCACCATTGATCCATTTAAATGATTATCTATGAGTCTAAATATTTGTTCACGAGCAATTCCCTTTTCCAAAGCCACCCATATAAATAGTTATATGAGAACACTTAATTTTGCAAATTTATTTGTACCCGACCCCAAAACAACTATAAATTTGATACAATTTTTCTCTGAATATATAATATTCCTCCAAATTCAGGGAAAGTTTTCAAGTATACCTAAGCCTTGAGATGCACATTGAAAGGTGAATATCTATTTTTACTCAAACAGACTTGCATTCTGTGCTAACCATATTCCCCCGCTTGATTATTAGTGGTAATGCTCTATAGTATTCTAAGGCCTAGTTGAAACATCAATGTCTTAAGAATTCCTCAAAGGCCTAGTTGAAACATCAATGTCTTAAGAATTCCTCCATTGATGATCTAGACCAAATACCCTTTATCCTAATCAAATACTCTATTTATTTCCACACCTTTTTTGTGTAGGAACATTCTACTACCGAATTGAGATTTGTCTCTTCTACTATCTTGCATGCATTACATTTTCGAGGCCCTGCTCTAATACAAGTTAATCTTTAGCCTATTTCGTATTCTTTTGTATTGTTGCTTCTGAGTTCATCATTTTGAGTATTTGTTAAGAGGTGGTGCTCTTTGAGCCTCACCTTTAATCCCTATTGTGAATCAATTGGCATTACATTTTTGAGGCCCTGCTCTAATACAAGTTAATCTTTAGCCTATTTTGTATTCTTTTGTATTGTTGCTTCTGAGTTCATCATTTTGAGTATTTGTTAAGAGGTGGTGCTCTTTGAGCCTCACCTTTAATCCCTATTGTGAATCAATTGGCATTACATTTTCGAGGCCCTGCTCTAATACAAATTAATCTTTAGCCTATTTCGTATTCTTTTGTATTGTTGCTTCTGAGTTCATCATTTTGAAAATTTGTTAAGAGGTGGTGCTCTTTGAGCCTCACCTTTAATCCCTATTGTGAATCAATTGGTATCAGAGCAAGTTAGCTCTGAATTGTGTTTTTCTCTCCCTGCCTTCTCCGATTTCTGAATTTTTTATCTAATTTCTTTGTTGCACATGCCTTAACCTAAATATATGTCCCATCTTTGCTCTCTTTCAATTTTATGGATTCCTCCCACTACACACTCCATATCTAGCCGCCATTCTTCCCCCCTAACCATTTTCCCATCCCTAACCCCAGGACCACATTTCCCTTTCTAGTTGCCTCTCATTGTCTTTTTCCGTCACATTTTTTTTCATTACCCTCGCCACCTTATGTTTGTATCCATGGCTTCTGATGCCCAGATCTGCCACTTATTCCTCTATCTCAAAGGCCCATCTTGGCTCCTTAGCTCCTGATCTATCTTCTCCTTTCCCTCGCTTCCATTAAACTCCCCCACATTGTTGTCTTTTCCTCGCCCAAACCATTGCTTTGCTTAGCCCTAGTCACCCAAGCTTCCTCGACTCAACTCATCTCTTCAGTCACCCTCATTGTTGTCTACCATTGCAATCAACTTTCTCTCATCTACAACTCTTATGTGCATCATATTTTCTCCTGGATCACCTCCACCTCCAACTCGTGCCCAGCTCGGCTGCTTTTCCTACATTTTTATGTTTTATGCTTCTCTTGGTCGCCCCATGATCTCAATCACCATCCTCAACTTGTTCCGTGCATAGGCATCCTCCCTTCTCAAATTCACCACTCTAGCCACGCCGATTCTCCATGGCTTCCTCTCTCCCTCCATTTTCCCTTGATTCCCTCCAACAGTAGAGCCACCAACACACCCCGTTCTTTTCGTCTAGCTCCTAGATTCCCTACCTTTTGCTGGGCAGTCTGCAAATTTATCAAATGAAACGTTTTAGGGAATTTTTGTTGGTATTTATATGTTTGAGTTTGTGCCAAGTGCAGTGTATTCACTTTGCGCTACCAGTTGGGAAGGCCAAGTTCATTGCAAAGGAGATTCATAATAATGCTATTGTCAATTTTTTAGTTTTAGAGCCGCGCCTCTCTCCACCAAAACCCTAGCGGTCATCTCTCACGCCTATTATCTCAGTATGGTCGTCGCTCCTATCATACTCAACACCCTAGCTACCTCACGCTTCATTTCCTTTTCTCATCATTTAACGAGTTCATATCCGCCCTCGCTAGCTCTTTTGCTCATGACGTGTATCTGTCATTGTCAATTTCCAGATCTTACTGCCTTTTTGGCCCAACAGCTATTGTATTCACCCAATTCCCCTTCTTTATCCTCTACCCTCATTTAACGTTGGTCTCCTCCAACAAACCATTGGTCGCTTCTATCAAATCATTCAACCATTCCATAGTTCAGGGAATTTTACCATCGTTTTTCTATTTTGGGTTGATTTTCATTCAGTGGTTTTCTTCAGCAGCAGTTGCAGCAGATCGCTACACCATTTTCATTTTCCAACAGTTTCGGTAGTTAGAGTCTTCAGTTTTCAGTTCTCATGAATTCGAGATCACTTTAAGCAGTCTCAAAAATTCTTCCGTTCTTCAAGTAGTTTTTATGCACCACATCAGCACTTCAACTATAGTTCCTCCTAGCTCTTGCAGCTACTCAACACTTTTCTGGAAGCACAGACCATCCGGTACAGAATTTCATCTTCAATGGTTCACAAGGATTCTCTTTCGCTTTGGGAAGCCAGGTTTCTCCACCCTTTCCATCTACGTGGAGCAACACATTGAGTAGCCAAGTGTCTCCACCCACTTAGTCGCAGTTGCACCCACTCGATGGCCGAGTGTCTCCACCCTCCAAGTCACTGCAACACCAACAATCCTTTGTACCACCATCAATAGAGCTTATTCGTAGCCATGGCATCCTGCACTTCTCCACGGTGCTCTCAAACTTAAACTCGGAGTCAGAAAGTAGGGATGCTTTCCATTTAAACCAGGAGGATTGGGATTACTAAGGGATTATTCATCCCAATTATTGTATGCGGTTTATGTTCACATTTGAAATAGTTACTCAGATACTATTAAATAATCGATCTGAAATAGTTACTCAGATACTATTAAATAATCGATCCTCATTAATGAGGCCTCTTATATGTAATGATATATAAAGGCCTAGCAAGCCTCTTTCTAATATAAGTTCATCTTTACTCTATTTCTTATTTTTGTATATGGTTGCTCCTGAGTTCATCATTTTGAGTATTTGTTAAGAGGTGAGGCTTTTTGAGTCTCACCTATGATCCTTATTGCGAACCAAAAAACAAAAAGAGAAGGATAATGATGACAAACAACCCATAACCCAATTTATGAATGGTACTCATAATGCCATATGAGTAAGAATGATGTGTAGATACATCCAAATGATGCGGGTAAGAAAGCCTTCAAGAGGCCTTAGTATTTTCACCACTACCGCCTTCAATTTTTTTGATCTTATAGTATGTAATCCCTCTTGTGTTACCCATATGGCCTTATGAATATACCTACCTTGAAGAAACCCAAATTGTTTATCAGAAATAGATGTATTCAACATACACTTGATCCTTTTAGACATGACTTTTGCAACTATCTTGTATATACAATTACACAATGATATTAGTCTGAAATCATCAAAACTCCTTGGATTGGCAGTTTTAGGGATAAGAACAATCAATTGTTGTATTAAATAATGCTAATACTTTGCCTCTCTTTCTTTCCTCTTCAATCACCCTTGACAAGTCCTACTCCAATACCTCAAGTATCCCCAAAAAAACTCAACCTAGAACTTGTTAGGACCATGACTTTTGTCCTCTTTGAACTTGTGCAATACCTCAACAAGCTCTATGTATGTCACATCTTCCATCAAAGCTTGATTATCATCTTCAGTGACATATCTTGGGAATTATTTTGTGATTATGATTATCTTAGAAATTTCCAAAGTGATTGTTCTGGCAATTCCCTTGGAACTTCGACTTCAACACCCGATGAATAACAAAACATATTTAATTTTATTCTATATTGTAAATGAATACTTTAACCACTTGTTGTTGTTTTTGTTGTTATAGGGTGGAACATCAATTAAAATAAAAATATTTTACATATAATTATTATCAAAGAAAATGTTTATATAGTTTAGAAATTTAAAGTATAGAATTATTGTTAAAGAGAATATTTATATAGTTTAAAAATTTTAAGTATATAATTAAGATAAATATATTTTTTTAAATGTAAACATATTGATTTTTATTTGAAGAATTCACAAAATTTTAAAATAATAATTTATTTTTATGGAAAAAGTTAATTTTTTTTTGTCATTTTTATATTAATATTAATTAAATTAAAATATATAATTAACTTGAAGAAAAGTTATACTCTAATTTATTTAAACTTTATCTAACAAAAACATATAATAATTTTATTTTTTTAAATTATTAGTGAATACTTTAACCATTTTATTATTGTTAAAAACAATATTTTAAATAATATATGTTAATTTTAAATTTTAATTGAATAATTATTTATAATTATATATTATTTTTAAAATTAATTTTAATTTATAATATATATTTATTTATTTATTTATTTTAATAGATTTATACTATATTCTATTTTTTTTTGGTATATATATTGATAAGTTAGAAATTGGTTAAAATAGGTAGGTTTTATTGGCACGACATTAACAAGAATAATCAACACCCTCCTTTATGCTGATGGTATTGTTCTTTTGGAAATATCTCCCTCTGATCTTACTAAGCAATTAAGAATTATCAAGGATTTCTACTCTGGTATGAGCATGACTGTCAATACTGACAAAACCAAAGTTATGGTGATAAAATCTAATAAGTTCACTTATGCTCATTTTCTGTATCATAATAGAAACTTGGAGGAAGTGACTTCCTACGAATATCTTGGGATTGATATCCATCACAAGCTTAACTGGAACTCCAACATCGAGAAAAGGATCAATGGAGGGTGGAAAGCTTATTTTGGTCTTGAAAATAATTGTAATTTTGCAAACCTTGTGATGTGGGATAAAAATAAATTCATCTTTGGAACTTTTGTCACTCCTGTTCTCCTATATGGATGTGAATTTTGGGGCTATAGTCTCTCTAAAGAACCTTGGATAATGATTGAGCAAATCCAAAAGCGTTTTATAACTTACAATATTAAAATTAAAATCAATATGCCATATCCTATTCTCTTGATTGAAGTGGGTCTTTCCCCCATTGAGAGCATAGATATGACTAGGTACATAATGCACAAGAAAAAAATTAAATAAATTGGGAGCCCAGATACTTCTGAAATTTCTTTAAAATCGAGTCAATACCACCTAAGGCTCAAGCGAGGTTGGCATAAAGATTCCATGCCTTGGTTAAATATATGGTGGATTCAAAAATGTCACTTTGAAAAATATAGATGACATTAAAAAGTATTATTACTTTGAATTTCAAAGAGAATTTGTGTTGTGATGAAAATTTAGAGGATAAAAGAAAATTAAGATATGTTAAGGAGGTCATTAACCCTAATCTTGAAGATAAAAATTATCTCTTTGTTTTAACTAGCGTAAGGAAGAAAATCCACATAGCTAAAATAAGAATGAACTATCATGAGTTGCATAGTGAAGCACTAAGTTGGACCTTTCCTAAAACTCTGTGAGTTGAGAGGATCTATCATATTTGTGAGACTATGAGTGATGAGGATGAAAAACAATTCCTCTTAGATTGTCCTGCATACACCCACATACGATCTCAGTTTCAAAAATTTTGTCGCAATACAAACTTTCCCAACCTTCTATATCATCAAAATTATAGTAATTTAGGAACACTCAACTCCAAGCTCTTTGAGCATAGAAATAAAACTCTAAATAAAACCAAGTAGTTCCTTACTTTTCTTTCTCAAGGCCCAATAGACCAAAATTGATCTAAGTGGATGTTAACTATCATCATCATCATCACCGTCATCATAAGCAACACTCAACTCCAAGCTATTTGAGCATAGAAATAAAACGCTAAAGCAAACCAAGTATTTCCTTACCTTTCTTTCTCAAGGCTCGATAAACCAAAATTGGTCTAAATGGATGTTAACTATCATCATCAACAACATCATCAATTAGATTTTCTAATAAAAATTATAAAATATCTTAAAAACTTATCTTATATAAATTAATTAATTGTACTAAAAATATAAAAAAATAAAACATTAAACATTTAGAAAAATTTATTAATTTAAAACTTTTAAAAGTAATAGATATTTAAAGTTATATATACCTTCCAGCGTACAAATAGTTGAAGATGAGAGGGGCATTATAGCATATAAATATTTGTTATTTTAAAACTTTACAAACATTAGATTTTTAAAGTATTATGTTCTTTTAAGAGTACACATAGTTGAAGATGGGAAGGGCATTGTAGTATGGGTGAATCTATGAAGATGGGTGACACTTTTTGGCCAAAACTGATGGTGAAAATTCTTTTTTTTTCATTTATTAAATCAAAGACCTCAAAACTCATATATGCCTTGTGAATTTTGACATGCAACAAAAAGACAAATTGTAGATAATTATGTTGTCTTTTCACTTATATTTTTTTTTAAATAATAATATTATTTAATATGCCAAAATTGCATTTAATGATAGGTTTGTTCTTGTAAATTTCAGGAAAAGTTAACAAGTGGCTTGTGTGCATGTAAAATAATTTAGTGATAAATGCATTATTTTTGGAAAAAACAGATATGAACATAATCTACACAAAATTCAATGGGGTGCACATTTTTTTTTAATTTACAATGGAAAATTTATTTTTTTATTAATTTTTGAAACTAGCCATTGAAAATTTTAATTACATTCCATACACATGTATGTGCATGTAAAATTTTTTTTTACTAGTTACAAAAATCGAAAAAACAAAAAATACCCTTTTGAAGGGGATGCATTGATGTGGGGTGTATATATTTTTTTGAATTTTTTTGTCTTTGTAATTTTTATGTTGTTGATTTTTCTCTGTGTTAAGTCAAAGATGTGGACATGGTTTTGTAAGTGTAAGTTTGGAAAGAAAAAAATTATCATATGAACTCAGAAACTTGTAAATTATATGCCAATGGATCGGCAATTCATTGGTGAATCCATCCATATGAATTCTGCCACCAAAGGTGCATCCCAGGACAGGCTTTAGGCCTAGAAAAGAAGCTATTAAAAATAAATTGCAAAAAAAATGACTAAAAGCATGTTTTAAATCCCTTGATTCAGCTATTAGCTCGATCGAGGGTTTTAAAACCCTTAATCGAGGTTTCGCCCGCTTTTTTAAATACCTCAATTGAGGGTTTATGTGTGGCTAATTCGAACTATCAATCAAGCTTATAGCTTGATCTATCTTTTAAAAACCTTGATCGAGCATTTAAAAAGCTCGATCAAGCTTTTGTATATTCCCTTTTTCCATTGATTTCACTTCACTTATTTCCCTCTAACTAATAGCATGAATTACCTACCCACCATTTGCATTTAATGAATTGAATTATAAAACAATTCTATAAAAGACACAAATATAAACTCAATTTTATCATTTGTAACACCAGTTTAAGCCTCTTAAGTGTCCCACGATGTACATTTTTCTAATGATTTCAAAGGAAATTGAACATTTTCATTTTTTATTCACCAATCAACATGGGAAATAAGAAACATCGAAGTAGGAAACAAGATCATGATCAAATTAATGAAGAAGAAATACGAGAAAATACCAAAAAAAGGATGAGGCGACGACGGGTAGAATTGAGAGAGAAATAAGAAGAGGATACAAGTAAACCTTTGGTGGATCCAACTCCAATTGAGGGAGATATTGGTATTTTTCTTACTTCATTCTTCAAATGCTGATTATTTTAAACAAGCTTCTTAATTCTTACCTCTTACCCCATTCTTTGAATTATCATGTTTCAAAATGAATTACAATTATCATGTTGAAATTAGTAACAAAATTATCACATTGAGTAGTCATTGGATTTTCAATATATATATATATATATATATATATATATATTTCAATGGTGTATCACCAAAGGTCTACATCCACCGGGAAATATGTCAACACCTATTATTCCGGAGAATCAAGGTATGGCCAGAATTACATTCATTACGAGGGGCTCAACAAGAGCATCATGTCACTTACAAGAATTTAACTTGGGTGGGGAGGGTAAAAATCATTCCTCTCAACCACCCAAGCTACATCCAATGGAAATATATAATGTAGTTTATATACTACACATGAAATATAAATTTAATTTACTTGATTTATTGTTGGTCACAATTAATTTTTATATACTAAATAGTGTAGTGAAATTTTCATCCATGGATTGAATGTTATTAGATAATGTTATTGCACGCAAATATTTATTTATTTCCATGATTCATCATTAAACTAGAGGTAATGTGCATGCAATTTCATACATAAAATGATAGATCATGAGACATGTATTGTAAATTACTTCCTTGAGATAGATGTTGGAACAAAATGTGGGAATACACTTAAATTTTAGATACAAAAATTATTACATTAATTTAAAAGTAAATGATTGCAAAACTTAGTACATAGTTTTGTGGGCCCATTTGTAAACCTCGAAAATATCCTCACTTTCCATTTAATAGAACCTTCACAAAGTTCACTTGAATTTTAGATGTGTAATACTCCATGTACACTAGATATTGTAAAATTGTTAAATATATAATGACACATGTCTCCATATAAAATGTACCATAGGCAGTAAATTAGGACCTCCTAAAATATAAGAAAACCATGTTTAATCAATTTGGTAATTTCATTTTCACTTAAAGCCTTAATATTAATCATTATTTAATTAAATAAAGAATAGATAAAATGGTCAGTTTATATATATATATATTAATGAATAGAAAAATTGTATAGTTTTTATGTATTATATAGATTTGGAGTGATATATCTTCCAATTATTAAATTTGTTATATTTATATCAATTAAATTTGATATTTTTCAATTAAAATTCAAAGCATAATTAACATAATCAAGAAGTTCATCTAATGTAGATTACTAAATTTTATTATTTTAAAATGTAGAAAGTACAAATTTGTATTGTCATGTATATTCATAAATTATTAATTTAAAAGTCCCCTAATGTTATTGTGCACAATCTTAAATTAAAAGTGCACATGTATTAAATGAATCAATTAACATTGAAATATGTTATATGATAGTTAAACAAGTGAGGTTGTATGGGTTTATAATGCTTGATAAAAAGGAGTTATGAATGATGCTTGGATATGAAATCTATTGTTTTTCTTTTTTTAATTGAAACTTTGTAAATACCATGTTTTCTATCATGTAAGTAGAAATATGTTTAGTCACTCTTGTGAAATGTTTTTAAAAAAATTGTATGATATTTAATTATTATTTAACATGTACATGTATAGAATAGATATAATTAAAATTAAAATGATTATATTTTAATAATGATCTCCCCTTGTCACTCCACTAAGCAAAGAAAGCTATTAAAAAATGAACCACAACAACTTAATCCAACCAACATAATTTCTCCAGAGGAGGGAACAAAATAATTTGTTAGTATAAGGTAAGATTGTTGGGATAGGAATCCAAATAATTCTCATTAATCATTTCTCATCTAAAACATAGTTGTTGTCTATAAGGAACCTTTAAAAACCCTTCATCATCAAGTGGAAAAAAATTCCTAAGGAAAGAGGCACCATGTCAGAGGAGGTTAAACCTGAGGTAACATGTTTTTGTTCTCTTAGGGGAGCTATCCACCACCTGTTTAAAAGAGGCGACACAATATCGTTCGAGCGACAACTTCTTTCCCCCCACTTGAAAGAGGTTCTTAGTGGCCAAAACATAGGATATCTACCCTATAGTTTACTATCGTGAGATGCCAACGGTACCTAGATCGGATTTTGTTGGCCATTGGTACCGATCCCAATGACCATCGTTATAACCAATCAATTGTTACCTTTGCGAGCCTACGTCTCCGGTGGGTTCACATCCATCAATACGAGAGCCTTTGGAAGGACTAGTTACAATTTGAGTGGAAGGACACTAAGTCATAGGGAGTTGTTTACATTTTATTTTTTAGATACGTTACATGATAAAATTTTGAAATATAAGCATATACATATGGACAAAGAATCCAATTCCGACATGGTAAGAGATATGGATAAAAAATCAAAGGACATAAGATATTATAGTTATCTCTAGAATAGAACTATGAAGAGATCACACAAGTGAAAAGTGTATTTGACTTCAAATGGCATGGCTAGAAAAAAGAGAATAAAATTTGAAACATGACCCCAAGTGGATTTGGATAGAATTTCATTGCAACATTGATATTTCTAGGAAGTCCAGGTAAAGTTACTTTTGGAGAAAGATTGAATAAGAGAAGGAAATAATATAAGAGAGCACTGATATTATTACTTTGAATTATAATTAGGAATGACAAATTTTGGATTGACTAAAATTTCTCAAGGTAAGTGGATCAATAAGACTATGTGAGCAATATGCATGCACATGAAACTTAAATTTAGAAAAATATTTTTGCATAGTCAAATTGGCCTTGAGGATAGATGAAGACAACAGTGTTACCCAATTCATCAGGTAACATGAAAGATGTTGATGAAAGCCATGTAGTCATGAATTTAATTTTGTTGATTGCACAAGTGATGGAAAAGGGATTGAGTAAGAACCCATTCAACCATATTTAAATACCCTAAATTTTCATGCATTTTCTTGTGATGTTTGAATGCATTTGAAATAGTCATGGGTGATACCATAGTCTTTGAATTATTCTTTCTTAGATTCTATTTTTTTTCTTCATTCAAACAAAATTTCCTTATTCAATGTGTCGTGCCCATCATATGAGACACTGGACACCATGATGACGGATGCACAATCACGAGATGGACTAGATAGTGAGGTTCCTATGAAAGTAGAAACAAACAACAATTGATAATTGCATGTACATGTATACAATAATTTACTGTTGTATGTAACTCAATAAAAATAAAATTATATGTAAATAGTTCACATACAAGTTTGCTCACGACATGGGGGGGGGGTTGTCGTAGCACCAGATCCTCCTAATGAACACAATTTGTGGAGGGGAGAACCCTTCTCTGTAGAAAGATATGTATGAAACAATGAAGATAAATCATATATATGTCATTCTTTGAATACAATGACAAGAATGTGAATGATGATGATGATCCGATGATGGTGATGATGATGATGATGATGGTGATTTTAAATACTAAGGTTTTTTTCAAACCTCGATGTTTTCCCCTTTCCCACCATAGTGAAAATGATATTGATATATTCCTTGGAGCCTCCCTTCCCACTACTAATGTCATTCAAGGGGTGCTCTTTCCATGGCTTCCAGCGTTTCACACTGACCAGCCAAAATATGTGTCACCTCATAGTCATTCAAAATTAGAATATCTAGTTAAATGTTACAATGATGAAATGCTAAAAGAGGACAAGGTCAAATGAATAAAATAATAAAATCCTTCTAGGATCCAACAACAAGTTACCATACAGAAAGAAATCCCTATTTTTCAATCTAACAAACACTTATGGATCTAGAAAGACATTTATAGAGCTCAGATAAAATTGAAAGTTTGAACATACCCATGTATTCTCTTCTACAACGATTAATGAGATAAAGGTTCTAAGAAAACTATATCTGTAAATGAATTTCCCCACCAATATATATGTTCTTGATTATATACTTACTATGGAAACACCTATATCCCTAACCTTATGACTCTAACTCTAGACACACTTTTAGGAAAGCCATATTGAATGGGATTAGTTTGTGATGAAAATTGTGTAAACTCAATGAACTATATATTCAAAATTTGGTTGAGCTATCTCTAGGACCTATTTGTTGTACACACTAACAACTAATATTAGCATGCCCATTATGGTTGTACATCTATCATAGAGATGGTTTTACATATCTAAGCTAATGCACATCACCAAAAAAATTGGAAGATACACCTATAAACATATATGATTAAGATATTTTTGGAGTTACACATTTGCTCATATTAGGGTTTTTCCTACTTCTGAAACTAATTTGAAACACATGTTTTAGGAGAAACAACCATATATGAAGCTGCAATGGCCCAAATTGATTTCCATCTATGGAGTTGGAAAGAAGAAAATTTATGTTGTCTCAAATACAAAAGTCAAACCTATAGATATAAAATTGGATGCATCATGTACCATACAAGTTCACTCTAAACAAAAATCCCTCTAGTCCCAATGTCGATAATTTATTTTGAACTAAATTTTGGATTACATGTACAATAAAAATAACTAATTTTACAAAATTTTCGTTAAAATTACTAAAAAATAAAAACAATTTTAATCAATGCATAGAATTGATTTTTGGTTTTGGGGGGTTTTGAACAAAGTTCATTAAAATTACTAAAAGAAACAACAATTTCAATCAATGCATAGAAGAATTGATTTTTGGGGGTTTTGAGTTACCTACCTCTCATAGTGGAGAACATGGTATCAAGAGGTAGTGGCTAATGGCAATTCGTAGTCCTCGTTCAAGCTAGCATAGTCCATGGTGGCGGCAAGTCATAGTTCTCTTCACGCCCCATTCAAGCTACTCGGTACTCCTCACTCAAGATCCTATGCAACATACATGATGAAATAAGTTGTGAACTATTATTTTTTATATGGGTAAAAATGCGAATTTAGGTAACTCTTTTTCAAGAAGGGAGTGGAAAAAAACTAGTGCACGCAAAGGAACATGCGAAAAAAATTCAACCTCAAACTCTAGGCCGAGAGTTTGTGAGAGTTAAAACTCTCGGTTGAGAGTTTAAACCAATCACTACATTGTATTTTGAAAAAAAATATCGGATGAGAGTTTGAACTAAATTCTCGGCCAAGAGTTCGTGGTCAACAAAACCTGCGAAAATCTCCTACGTCTTTCTAGAACCTGCAACTTCAGCAAGGCCAAACCCCTGCAAATTTTAAATATTATTTGTTGGACTTGGTAGCAATGGATTCATATCTGAATCTAGTTTCCAATAATATAAGAATTGTTTCATTTTGATTTGAATTTCTATTTATTAATATTTATTTTCTAAACCTTATCCCTTAAGAATTTTATTGTTATGAAAATCACCTGAAATGAAAATTCAATATCATAACAAAGGAAAAACAAAAAAAATTGAAATCTTCACAGAGATATTAATTTCCCTGTCCTATTCAAAAGGGCACTTTTAGTTTCTTCAATAATAGTCACACTAAAAAGAAAATTGAATCTCACCAACATGTGTCTATAAGGCACCATTTTCTGAACATATGTTATTTCGATAAATAATAAAAAATAGTTCGTAAGTCTAAAAAACCTCAAAATATATTCCATGCACAAGTGCAATGTGTGTAGATTATGAGCATACATTGTTTCCCTAAAATGAATACTCATGTCTCAAAAAACTAGTGCTCACACAGGTCACTCATTATCCATACCTAAAATTTTAAGGTATATGTCGTTGGTGAGCACCAAATTTGTCCCATGATATGTCCATAAAAAAATGTAAAAAAAATATGAGTATGAAGCTAATTCAATTCTCTAAAACATGTGTGTTTACTTCAAGGTGAAATTCCTAATGGAGATATCGGTTTAAAGGGGTTGAAGTTGAAAAATATAAAATTTTGAAGTTTTGATTGTCAAAATACAAGCAAAAAGGGTTACTTAACCAACTTTATGTTTTCACCCATATTTTTATAGCTATCAGAGGATCTCGATCGGTATTTTATCTTAATCGAGCTCTAACACTCGATAGAGCTCTTAAATTCCATGGGCGCAAAATTTCCCGCAACCTTTCATTTTAAAATTTTCATCAGACACAATAGCTCAATCGAGCTTTGAAGCTTGGTCGAGCAACCAGCCTCGATCGAGCTCGGAATATTGATCGAGGGTTTTTCTAATCCTCGATCAAGCTCCATAACTCAATCGATGGTTATACAATCCCTTAATAGAGCATTTCAAAAAATATCGATCAAGTGCTTTATTAATCCCCCAATTGAGATTTTTAAAGATCAATAGAGGGATTAAGAATAGCTCAATCGAGGTCATTTTTTACCATACTCATGCCCTCCACTTGCCCAAAAGTGTTACCCATATTCATGGGAGCACCCTATATGAAGATGAGAGTGGAATTTTAGGATAGGCCTTTTATCCTAGGTTCAAGGTTTAGGGAAATATATTCCAACACCAAATTGTTGTCCCCCATTGTCCCCTCACCACCCTATGTGTAGCACAATATTTCTTATGCTTCTTTGATGCAGATGGGTTTCAATTTTGGAAATAGATGCAGGAACTATATAGGAGGATATGAAAGTCCAGGGAGGGTCATGTAGTATGCACCTTCCTACGCCACTTTAGGCCATCAATATGTTCCTTAGGCCAAGGGAGGGAACCCTCATTTTGTGAGGATAGGTATCCCAGTCTATCACCCTAGGAAAGCCTCTTGGAATGTTAACCTCTTCTGTCTATATTTGAAAAAAGGGTCTATGGTGCATGAGGCTTACCTTTTCTATTGAAAATGGATTCGAACAATGTTATTTAAAAAATGAAAGGGAATAACATAGTGCAAAGCTATACATACTTAAACCAAACAATAGCTCAGGGCTCCTTAATCAAGTCCCCATCATTAGAAGAGAAATGTAAGATTACAGACATATCATTTAGAAGAGAGCTTCTCATCCATTCCATCTAGAATACATTTATAACAAACAAAAAATCAAATTGTCAATATGAACATAAATCCATTGGTTCATTTAGCAAAATGGAAGACATGCATTCAAAGGAAAGAGCTATAATAACATGCATAATATATTTTTTGCTTTAATCTAGTGGCAAACCTACCTCAGTCCTAATTGTATTCAACAAATTCATATTATTCTATGATATAATAGAAAGATACCAAGAGTGACCATTTGATCTTGGTCTTGGGTCTGTTACTATCCTTTTCAAGAAAGGACTTCAAATGACACTTAAAATGAGAAGAGAATGAGAATGAGAGAAAAATGATGGTGTTTATGTTGAAGACCCCATTACATAAAACTCAATGAAATTTTGACATCCTAACAATATATAAAATTTCTAATGCTTTGTTCTTAAACCTATGCCCCTTTTATAAACTATGATATTCTCATGATGAATCACACCTTCTTGAATTGGCACATATGAGGGAAGTGACTGGCGTGTTTGATGTTATGTGATATTAAGGGAGAGATGGCAATTCACAATGATTAAAACTGAAAATTGGTGTGATGTCCATGTCCTTTATACCCCATTTGATTAATTTCCTTGTTGTTAGGGGCTCTTGAAAATAATTGAAAACTAGAGAATATTCATTCTTTTGTCCCTTTATCAAAATCATGATCACTTTTTATCTACACCTTATATGAATAATTTCTTAATGGTATTTTTTATACTTTTTTCCTTGGGATGAGGTTGGGAAGTAGCATCAATGACCTCTTGCTTCCCCTTCGCTATTGAAAATAGGATAGTTTGTAATTTGTCTTTATCAGCCTCTAATTCCTTCACCATAGAGTTCAAGAATTGATTTTTTATGGTGATGGTATCCAATTGTTTCCTGTAATCATTATTGGAAGAGGTTTCCTTAATATATTTGTCATAGACAATGTTGGTTTACCCTTGAGCCATGGAAATATCATCTTTGGGTGTGATGCTAGAATGTCTAAAGTAATTTATAGAACTCTCAAATATTGTGGCTACATATCCTTGTATGTCTTTTGCACCATTGGCTCCAAGGTGGTCACTAGTCACAGCAAATTGTCTTGTGGTGGGATCATACCTAGGTAGGATTCTAGGCTATGTTTGGGATTCCATAGTGTATGTGGTTAGAATAAAATGTTTTGTTTCATCCATTCTCCTTTTCTCCTCTCTAAATATCTCTAGTGGGTCACAAGTATCCATTGACTAAATTACATTGGCCCATGAAATTTGATGGCCTTCCACCCAAGATGAACTAGTGAGCTTGGTGTGGCATCTCTCTCAAAAGTTGTAACAGAAATAATGTTAGTCAACTTAAGAGAAGAGGGAGGAGGTGATGCATGATGGAAAGAGTCTCATTCTTGTTGAGCACTACTTGGTTCAGGGCCTTCTTGCTCTATTCTCTTAGATAGCAGTGGGATTTCCTCTTCGATTTCCTACATTGGATTCTGATCGGAGACCCCATTCTTGTCATTTTCTACTAAAGTTATTCTTGTGCAATCCAATCATCTACCTTCCTTTAACCATCCTTCCAGATATAAATAAGTATATCTTCTTTTCGAGGAGAGGGGACTCATTCCTCCTCTTCCCGTGGACATTCTTCAACCATCCCTTCTTCTTCGTGAGGTTGCTACTCCATTGTGGGGTTTTCCCCACTAGTTGTGAGGATGGATATTTCCTTATTGAAACTTGGAGGAATTCCCCGTGTGCTCAGTATTCCTCTAATATGTCATGAGTTGAGGTTGTTCCCTCTTCAAATGTTGGTCCCCATTATTTAGTGATATGATCTAGTGGGGTTCATGTTTCAAACAAATCCTCTTTCTCAGTCGAAGGTGCACTTGGGTATTCCCCCAATCCTATCCTTATTAGCCTCTTTTCAATTATGATGGGATTTATAATTTATTGTCCCTCTTTTCAAGATCCTTTATCTTTTGGGTATCCCATGGACTACATTGTGGAGAGTTATTTAGGGTAAGGTAGGATGTCATTTGGTTGTGGTTCTATTGGAGGCTCACTAGTCCCTTGTTCTACCTTCCTTATTACTTCCTCCATTGTCATTGGTTTCCCCATCACTTCCATGCCCATCATCCCTATATGTTCCTCTTAATCATCATGAAGGTCATCATATATTTTTTAACTTCCTCATCTTGAGGAAGATGACACATCTTCTTTCTTCAAATATTTCCTCATCTTCCACCAGGCTCCCCTTTTGTGTATGTTGAATCCATCCTAGTTTACTTCAACATTTCTTGTTGATGGAGGATCTTCAAAATCCATGTCTTTATTAGTGACCATGGATCCCTTTGGAATATAAAAGGTTTAATAGGTTGGGGGCTCTAGTAGCATAGAAAGAGGATCTAGGAATTATTTCTCTACTATCTTATAGGGATCAAATTTGTTAAAGTTATAGCATCATGAGTCATTCTCAAAGTCAATATTGTGTGCCAAGATTGATCCTCGTGTGTCGAGGTAGTTTGTTATAGGATATTGAGTTGGACTTGGGATAATTGGAGTAGGATCTTGAGTTGGATCGGGATTGAATAAACCTCATGTGTTGAGGTAAGTGCTTTGTATGTCAAAGTGACGGTGTTTTACAGTCTTATTTGTCAAGACTAAGGTCTTGTGTGTCAAGACAGATCCTCATGTGTTGAGGTGGTGCCTCATGTGTTGAGGTAATGCTTTTCTTGTCGAAGCATGAATGATGTGTGATGTACTACTAACCATGGTATTAGAGATGGATATGCTATTAAGTCTCCTCTAGAGACTGGCCACCTCTAGAGTGAATTACTTTAGCATATGACCATTGGGAACGAGATTACAACAAGACGATCACATCATTGGAAAAATATCCTTAGTATATTTGATATGATAAATAATTAAGTTGGCACAAGTGGACCATGCATGTAAGACAAGAAATAAAGATAAGATGAACTAATTTAAGAGAGAACTCAAATTTGTTGACTTCAGTGATCAATGTGCAAAAATAGTTAGCTATGTGTTAACAAGAAAGACTTCAGTTATCAAGTGTGTTCAAAGAGTTAACTAAAGTATTAACAAGAAATACTTCGGTAAAAAGAGTTAACTAAATTGTTAACAAGAAAGACTTTAGTAAGATTTAGTTAACTAAGTATTATGCATGAAAGACACTTGAGTTACGACACTTGCATGACAACACTTGAGTTAGCCACCTAACTAAGTGATATAGCATCTAGTTGAAGGGAAATTTCATCTTGAAATCAAAAGACAAAGTTAAATGCAAAAGATTGAGAAGTATGGCACACTTTCTCATGCATGATTGATAAAAACAATGTGAGAGAAAATTCTCTCTTACAGGAAATTTGTGCATGTGACCACATTAGCAAATTGCTTCATTTCATTCTATTATTATGATTTTTCTCATTTAATCTACTCTCTTAAGCACTTAAGTTCACCGGGGGTGCTTGATATTTCTCTTTGATATTGCACCAGGGTTGCTTGACGTAATCTACTCATTGTGAAGTAAACATTCTATGCTATATATTAATATACTATGGAACATTTTGTTGGGGTTTTCTCCGTCAAATTATAGAGGGTTTCCCCGGGTTAAAATTTGTGTGTCCACTATGAATGTTTATTCTTCTGATTATTCATTGTTTTCAAGTACTATTGTAATTATGAAATCAAAGATAAAAAATTAACAAGCTTCACCCTTCATAATATCTTCGACTTCCTCATAGGATTCTTGTTTGCCAATTTTTCAATTTCAATCCTAGCTTCATGGTATCGAGGGTTCAACAAATTCATCCTCTATTCCTCTTCAATCATTATATGGGGATCATATCTCCATGGTTTATCAAAGGGTAGATCAATCCCTTTAGGGTCTTTAGGGCCTCTTTAATAACCCTTTTGTCATTTGTTGCATAGCCCCCCATTGCTATTGGGAAGGACAACCTACCCTTCATATTTTCCTTTAATAAATGGAGCTCATCTATCTCAACCATCTACTTCACGTATTCCAACACAAATATCCTAGGGGTTAACAACTTAGGTAATATGTGAGGGGATGATTCAGTCCCATATAGTTTGATAACTGTGAAATCATCTCCCAGGCACCGGACTCCTATTCTAAAGATCTATCCAAGCTACAAATAGGCTTGATCTTAGTAGACATCCTTTCTAGTTCCTTTCCTAAGATGATGGATTAAACCTCGTACATGAATTCTGACACATATCTCAATAAGGAAGTGTCGGGTCCTTAATTTTTCACCAAATTCATTCGATCATATACTTTATTAAGTGATCCTACCATTCTATTTTTCCATTTAAGGGATTCAAGGTGATGTGCTTACTGATAGATGAACGTGTACACTAGGTAAGAGGAATACCTTAATACCTCGACATTTGATAAGTTGGCCAGTTGTGAACTTATCCCTATGGTGATGGCTTCTGCATATATGAAGAAGAGGATTTCCCTTCCATTGTAGGTGTCCACCATGGTTTTTATCCCCTCATATATATATTCGACTATGTCTCTCCATAAAATTAGGGTGAACATAGAGAAACAGTATTGGTCCTAGGGGGGAAACCTTTTGATCCTCCATGGGGTAGGGAGAACCTTATTTTGGCCTTGATTGTACTTTAGTATTGAAAATATTTGGCCTTCTGGGATTCAATTATCTTCTTACATCTATTGGTTTTCACCTCATGCAAGAAGAAAATAGTGACTAAGGATGTTCCCAACATTTGAGTAATGGAAAGAACGCCCATTTCCAGTCAAATCCTTTTTGAAGAGAGGCCATGAAAAACAACCTTTCTAAATCCCAATTTCAGGGTTTCTAAATTGCAAAATCAAGGTTTCTAAAGCCCAAAAAGTGCCAAGTTTAGGCATGTACGAAATCCATTATTGGTTCTTTTGGAACTCATTTTTGCACTTTATGAACCTGCTTTTGCACTTTTTAAATCAGTTTTTGCACTTATAAACGTTAGCTTTTTACTTTCTTAAACTATTTTTGCACCTTTTTTAATCGTATTTTTAGTTTTCAATTAGAATTTTGCACTTATTGAATCAGATTTTTAACTTGTTATATTCAATATTTCATACTTAATTTTAAATCACATTCCAAACATAACAAAGCATAGAAAAATATGAAAACACTCCCAACGAAAAAACATTTTCAAACTTATAACTATATTATCAACTAGCATAGATCCATCTTAAATCCGTATCTATCAAGAGGGATCCAATTTCTTGAGGTGTATTTCTTTTTTGAAATTTAAACTCAAGAAATTTGATCTATCTTGATTGATAGATCCAGGTTTAAGTTTTAAGTTTTTATTTTATAAACGAACATCTATTTTTTAATTACTTTTCATAGTATTTTATTTTATGAATCAGCATGGATTTTTTTTAAATACATTCCATAATTTTTTATTTTATGAGCCGAAATGAATTTTTTAATTATTTTGTTAGTAACAAACGTAACGTTACATCACACACGTTACAACATCTCCCCCATACTGGGCTATAGAGCACCTCGTTTCACTCGGTGCAAAAATAATAATAAAACTATATTCTTTAATGAACTAGTTCCATACTTTTTACAACATGCCTCACATCACTAACACCATTGAGTTGTAGCAAGCAAGGCCACAATTTATCCATCATAATTATTTCATTTTTATTATCACGGGTATATCCTTTAACAATAAGTGTGTTTTCATCATCGTTGAAGATATGTTTTTCCTTGGAATCATCTACAATAACTGTGTTTGTAGCATCATAAGTGCCCATTAAGTTTTTCCAAACTTTATCTAGGGATTTCAAATAAACATGTGGATTTTCAAAGTCAACATGACCCTTTCTTGGTATTTTGTCACAGTCCTCTTGTGTTAGAATGAATTTAAATATCTGGTGTTCAAATACATTATTGTCGAATATATCAGGCCAAAAATCATCTACATTTTTTCACTGCATGGATGTCCACAAACCAACCTCAAAAATGTTTAGTCACTTTTCAAGAAATTCAAAAAATCAGGCCCCATGACATAGTATATCTGTGTTCTTGTAATGATATCCGTTTTTCTTGGGAATGCCTTTTTCTACAAAGAGCTTTTATGAAGTGCATGTGCCAACACTCCGTTGATATCAAATATTATCAAGCATTTATATAATAATATTGTATCTACAAACAAAGAAAATCAATACAGAAATCCTGTTAATATTTAAATTATTACATATCTCTGTTTGTATATAGCAAAATTAATAAGTATTAATAGTTGCGAATATGACTAATAATTTTAGAAAAACACATGATCACTTGCATAGTTCTCTTCTTATCTTTTATGTCCAATAATGAATTAAAAAAAAATTTGTATATGTGTGTCTTTCATAGGAAACATTTAAGGTTGGTTATATTGCAATATAGAAGAATCCATTAGAAGAGGATAAAAGGAAAAATAATATAAAACTGCCGACTATCCCTCTGCAATAGTTACTCTACACCCAACACCAATAACTTATTCTTAGTTGATCATGTGATTGCTTACAAATGTGATAACTATATTTGTAACCACAACAACAATATACAAGGCCCCATTAAATTTACAAGCATGTAGATTATAACCACGTAGATAGTAGCTAGGTGATTATGGTGCTCAAAATTCCATATCAATAATACTAGCATAGATCCATCTTAAACCCAAATCTATTAAGCATCGAGAGAGATCCAATTTATTGAGGTGTAATTTTGTATCTTAATTTTTTTACACATAAAGAAATTGGATCCCTCTCAGTGCTTAATAGATCCGGGTTTAAGATGGATCTATGTTGGTTTTAATTTTTTTATTATGAGCCGACATTAAATTTTAATTACATTTTGCACCGAAAGGAGAGACGTGCTCTACAACCCAGTATGGGGGAGATGTTGTCACGTAAGGTAACATAACGTAGTGTAATGCTACATTACCAAAAATAAAAAGTAATTAAAAAAATTCATGTTGTCTCATAAAATAAAAAATTATGAAAAGTAATTAAAAAAATCCATGTTGGCCTATAAAATAGAAAATTAAAACTTAAACCCAGATCTATCAAGTAAGAGAGGGATCAAATCTCTTAAGTTTAAGATATAATAAAAAAAATTACACCTCAAGAAATTGGATCCCTCTTTTTGCTTCATAGATCTAGGTTTAAGATAGATCTATCTCGGTTATCTTTGATAAGTTATGAGCCGACATAATAACGTTATGTTACGTAAAGTGACAAACATGGAAAATGTGACAACATCTCCCCCATACTAGTTTGTAAGCACCTTGCTACTCTCGGTGCAATTAAAATATTACAAAGTAAAAAAAATCAATAATAAAGTGACACAAACATATAATTAATTTTTGAAATATATGCGGGAATAGTAAGATGTCTATTACATTTTTTTCTAAATTATTAATGTACAAAGGAATGGTCTAATATTATACATTACATAAAATTTGGAAACAACCTGCCAAACACTTCCCACCAAAAATTTTTCTTCTTCGGAAGATAAATCGTAAGGTTTAACGAAAATGAAATATTCATCAGGATTTCCTTGTATATGTGCACCTTCCAAGATAATCATAGCTATACATTCCACTAGAAATTCATTTCCAAAATGACGACACATAGTTTGCACATATTTGAGGATTATAAATATAAATATAAACCCTTATCACTAGAAATTTGTTTCAATATAAATATTTGGAGATGTAAAGTAAACCCTTGGAAACATTTGACCATTAAAAACCATACAACCAACCAAGGGGAATTGAATAAAAATTTCCTCCTTTAAATTCTTTGGTGTATGGGAAAAGCCTAGAAAAACATTGTTTTTATGATCCGTGCCATCAATTATCAAACCCAGATATCTATGTGGAGCATCATAACACTTCTTGTGATTTTTTTACAACTTATGTCGTTCATTTCATTGTTGATTGCTAACTCCTTGAAGTGCTTTAATAATGAAATCTACAAATAAAATAAAATGAAAATATTGATAACATGTTTTCATAATAGATAATTAACCAATTCTAACAAATAATTTTGTAGAAGTACCTCTTTCTATTCCTTCTTATTTATCGCCCATAAAATGAAAATATTGATAGCGTGTTTTGATAATAGATAATTATCCAATTCTAACGAATAATTTTATAGACGTACCTATTTCTAACAAATATTTGTTTATTCTTTCTAACAAATAAATAAAGAATAATTTTGCAGTCCTACTGTATTCTAACATTAGGGGTATAGGTTTACGATTCATAGCAATTTAGAATTTTAAGGGATAGAGGTTGGAATATTGATGTTATAGAGGTTAGGTGTTAGTGGTTATATATGCTAGGGGTTAGAATAATAGTTATATTGGTTAGGTGTTTCATAATATAAAGGTTTTGAGATATGACTCATAGAGGTTCTAGGTTTCGGGGTTTTAAGAGCAAGAAGTTAAGGGTTGTAGATATTCTAGTGGTTAAAGGTTAAGCATGTTACTTGTTATAAGCTTTAGTTTTGTTTAAGGTTTTAGTTATTAAGAGTTATGAGTTATTTCATTTAGTGGTTGTGGTGTTAAGGTTTATAGGAGTTAGATGTTAGTGGTTAGAAGGTTTATATTAAACATACCAATTAGAAGAGTTATGCGGCTGAGGATTTATGGGTTTTGTGGTTTATGTATTATCATAATTTTTTAGGTTAGCTATAGATAAGGGTTAGGGGATTGTAGTTAGGGGTCATAAGGGATATACATGAGCGTTATTAGCTAGGATTTATTGAAGCTATTGTTTGGAGGTGTCAAGTGTTCCAAGATATAGTTATATGCTATTGATTTTAGGGTGTTTAGATGGTTTATTCATTAAAGGTTATAAGGGTTCAACATAAGGGTTAAGTTTAAGGGATTCGTAGGGTTAAGTGTTTGGTGTTATATGTTATAAGTTATATATTTTATGGGATATAGGGGATGAGATTTATAATGATTAGTGGTTTTGGGCTAAGTGACTATAATGGTTAGGAGTCATATAGGTTAAATCTTATATTCCTTGAGGGTAATTGATTTTAGGGGTTGTAGGAATTATAGGAGTTATCAATTATTCATTATAGATTTTTTAATTTAAGATTTAAGTGTTTAAGTATTATGGATTTTAGGGGTTGTGAGGTATATGTGATATAGGGTAATTAAGGTTTTATAAGGTTTAGGGGTTATTGTAATTAGTTCTTATTTGATTCAAGGGTTTTTAGATTTAAGCATTGTAGATTATAGGGGATATGGGTTAAGCATTGAATGCCATAATAATAAGAGTTGGGTTTATCAGGATTCAGTTTTGGAGATCATAGGGTTTGTAAAGATTGAGAATTATAATGATTATAAATATTTGGATTTAGGGACAATAATATGGATTAAGTCATATAATGTTAAAATTTTAAGTGAAATATAATAAGAAATGAATATATTTTTTGAGTATTAAAGGAACACATGCTAGTTCTTAGGATGTTTTTATAGAGTGCCTACAAAGAGGTCTCTCATTAGACAATTTTAAAAACCTTGTGCATACATTATCAAAGGACCACCCAAGAGGAATCATAAGAATGGTCATTAGTTTACCTATTCAAGAGATGGATCCTACAACAAACAATTGTGGGTCGAGCACAAAGATTTAGGTCAAATTCACATGAGTTGAAACTCAAATTCCTCACCACTTCCTTCTAGTTACAAGATGAAATCCCTCTCCTATAAGAGTGGTTTCCATTAAAACCTATGTAACCACTACTTTAGTATGGGTGGATTCCCACACTTCCACAAATTTATCTAGTGATTGACTCTTGTGTTAGAATAACTTTCATGGTATTGACAGTTCTAACTAAAGGAATTCTATATCCTTATAACCACCACTATAAAATCCAAAAATATACCATCTCTTTAGGATGGATCTATAATGTTTTAGCAAACCAAGGGTGCATGAATCTTTCACTCAAGATGATATTATGTGATATCCTTTTAGATGTTGTTTCCCTTGTTAATTATAACACATGCACATGAGACAAATACAACTTAGGGGCTGGTGTAAGGTAATGCTACCTAATTATGGCATGGTAGTTGCAATGAAAACCTAGAAAATAGAAATATCATCACTAAAAATAACTATTAGAGGCAACTACGGAAACATTTTAGAACACACTGTAAAACTATGAAACATATATAATGTAATATATATAGAACAGAGTGTACCTTTCAGAAGATATAATGTTTATTTATGGAAAATTAGTATAAATCCAAGAAAATGGTGTTCTCCTAAGATTGGTATGTTACTTTTTTTCTAAAACATGATGCACATGTTTACATTAGTCCCCATGTTTGGTATTTAAGCAATGAAATTTTTTGAAAAACAAATTGCAGGACTTGTAGATAACAGGCGATTCTTGTGTGACACTATTTTTCCATAATTTTTAATGTTAATTTTATATGTTTTAAATAATAAATTCAATGAATCCCTAGAATGATAAGGTGGATCTTTAGGCACCTCTATAAGGGTCTTAACACAATCAATGAACTTGTTTTCCTTTTTAGTGTGTAGATGTTCGTTTGTACTTGTGCGGGTTTTTTTGTTTTCAAAATAGGTGAACCAACCAAAAGTTATAATATTTGAGCATTTATAGATCTAGGTGGAAAATATAACAAGATATGATGATTAAATCAAGCATGAATAGTTTTCAATAATTAACATGAACCATTACACAGTAACGTTGAAGAGAAGAGAGACAATGATTGTATTATCAGAGTTATTGAATGAATGAAATATATAGAGGAACAATTCGAATTGGGTTAAGGAGAAACTCGAATTTTCCATGCCATGCAAAGAGGTTTCATGTTATGAAAAGAGGGATATCCAGGATTAACTGAGAGCAAATTACCCTAATTAGCCATGCACGCACTCCTAAACTGAGTTTAACTTATTAAGGAAATTACTAATCACTCAATTTAAATGAATAATGCATGTAGTTTCCTAAAATCACTCAAAAGAATGCGCTACTTGACCAAATAGGGTGCTAATGAGTGTTTGTGGTAGTTGGATGTCATTTATGAATTAGTTAGTGGATTAACTTAATTCTTAACTAAGACACACTCCTTAAATCATGGAGAAAATCCCCTAAATTAGGGAATGTGTCCCGAAACTAAGGTTTTGTCTCATGGGTGATCTAGGAGGTTTTTTTGGGTGTGGTTTGTCCCATTATACTCATCAACACGTGCTATAGGAGGGTTATCTACTCTAACACCCCCCCCCCCCATAAGATTAACCAGGAAAAAAAATAAGTAAAAAGAAATGGATCCTGATAATTTGTAGCCATATTAGGTACTCATGCAAAAAAAAAATGATTCTCTATAAAATTGGGAAAGAGGGAAAAAAACTCAGTGGGAACCCCCCCCCCCCCCCCCATAAAAGAGAATGTGAAAAGAATGTGAGAAGAAGGTTTTAGGGATCCTCCTTCATAATTTATTTGACTCCCAATGAAGCTCGCAACTGGATGAATAACTTGCCAACAAATACTTGGTAAACATATATGCAATCTACTGAGAGGAAGGGAAGAATTGTAAATATAGGATCCCATCATAGATCAATCCTCTGATATAGTGCATATGGATTTCTATGTGCTTGGTCCATTGGCATTGAAAAATATCTCTTAAAATCTAAATGGATCCCTATTTGTCACAAAATATGATGGTAGGTCTGTGAAACTCTATTCCAAACTCAATGAGAATATGGTGTAACCAAATGGCTTATGTTGCAACATTTATTGCTCCTCTGTACTCTGTTTTCGTTGTTGATAGAGAAATAGTGGCTTGTATTTTACTTGACCAAAAAATAGGTTGCGATCCCAAACTAAAGAAGTAACCAGAGGTAGAGTTGCGGCATGTTCCATCACCATCCCAATCAAAATCTATGTATCCAACTAAGTCAAATTTGCAAGCAGCATCATAGTGGATTCCATAATTATATGTTCCCTTTGCATAATGGAGTATTCTTTTGGAAACCTTCTAATGCAACTCATGTGGTTCTTGCATGTATCTAGAGATTTCCCAACTGCAAAAGAGATATATGTTTGACTATATGTAAGATAAATAAGTATCCCAACTAACTATCTATACAGGGTACAATCAACCTACGGTGTAGTCCCTCCATATTCTAGTTGGACTCCAGAAAGAAAGGGAAATGGAGCAAGATTGAAATCATTCATTTTGAATCGAGTGATGATATATTTGGCATACTTAGACTATGTTAAGGTGACCCCAAAATATGATTGGGTGATTTGGAGTCCAAGAAATAATTGTAACAGTCCTAAGTTAGTCATGAAAAATATGTCATGCAAGGAATATTCAAACCATGCAATGGAGCTCCCAGTAATGAGGAGATCATCCACATATAGTACAATAAGTAAGCGAGATATGTGTTATCGAATCATATACACATTTGGATATGAATTACATCTTGATAAATTTTTGGACAGAAGAAAAGAATCCATTTTTGTATACCAAGCTTGAGGAGCTTGTTTCAATCCATATAAAGATTTCTTTAATTTGCATACCAAAGATGAATTTTGAATGTACCCTGGTGGTTTCTCCATGTAGATATATTCTTCAAGGTCCCCATGAAGAAAGGAACTCTTCACATCCACATGGTGTATATCCCATTTTTGTGTAGTTTCTATGACAAGAACAAGTCAAATTGAATCCATCTTTACAGCTGGAGAAAATGTTTCTATGTAGTCAATGCCATGTATCTGAGAGAATCCTTTGGATACCAATATTTATTTGTACTCGTTGATAGTTCCATTGGATACCATTTTGGTTTTATAGATACATTTTCATCGAATCAATTTTCTCTCTTTTGGAAGAGGTACCAAATCCCAAGTTTTGTTGTCCATGAATGACTGATTTTTTTCATTCGTGGAAGCCTCCCAATGAGGATTGTTGGAGGATTCCCCATGGGTGAGGCCACCATGTGGAAATTAGTGGGTATAAATGGATCTATGGCTTCAAGAGTGTGAGTGGTAGCATAAAACTCAGAACAAATTCTTCAAGTATAGGCAGGATCACCCACTAGTTCACCAACTACTTTTAGTGTTTGTTTTTCCCAAAGAGGCTGAATTATTTGGTCTGCAACACACTCATTTGTAGAAATATCATCATCATATGTATGAGAATATTAAGATGTATCTAAATCATGTCCTAAGTGTGTGATTGAAGATATATTTTCGAATAAAGAAGGTAGACGCGAAACATCTTGAAACTACCCATCTTTTTGTAAAATATCACCTTTTCCACATACCTTGATTGGAGTATTCTTTCCCATGATTACCTATTGGATAGAGGATGGATGCAAGGAGTTGAACATGTCTTTTGATGAATCCATATGATTTGAAGCTTCAAAATCTAGGATCCAAGAGGATTATTTTGAAGTTGAAGTTGTTATGAGTGCATGTCCCCTTTAAGGAGGGGGTCTTGAAATGCATACTTTGTCTTCATTTTCTTCAAAGATTTTCTTAACCCTAAAATTTTATTGTTTATGAGGTACCTTTTGTAATAGGTATATATGGGAAGCTCCTTCCCTTGTTTGTCATAAAAACCTTGGAACTTTTCTCCTTCTTTCCTTTGTATGAGGGCTTATGCTGAGTGGTTTTTTTCTTGTCTTCATTTGCTACAAGTGCATGAGAATTTGAGGAAATTTGTAGGCCCATTTGAGAAATCTTATCTTGTTCTTGAATAAGAGAGGAAACAAAGACATATAGAGAAGGCATCGTGAAGAATGCTCTAAGTTCTAATCTAGTAGATTGAAATGAAGAAACAAAAGTGTTGAATTTAGGACCCAATTTAGAAAGGATAGAGAGTACCATTTGAGTGTCTTCTTTGGTGATGTTTCACATATTGAGCTGAAATAGTATATATGTGAATTTTGAAAAGAACTCTTGTACTAAATTGATCTTGGTTTCAGATGCATTAACTCTACCTCTAAAACATGACCCCTCATCTCATCTTATGTACCAAAGAGTTTGGATAGGGAGCTCCATATTTCATTGGGGGTATTATTGTCTTGAATATGGTAGAGTAGGTTACGGGATACTTGGATTTCTCAACAAGAGAAATTGGTTCCAACTCATTTCTCGTGGTCATTCAATACAGGCCCTTCTTTCTTAATAACATCTCCAATCTTGGATTCCATTCAAAGTAATTTGAGGGGGCTAGTAGCTGATCATAAGGTAATCTATGGCTACAAGAAAATTCTTTGATGGATGCAAAACCTTATGTAATGTCTACAACAAACTTGCTTCCTTAGTGGAGCCAAAGGAGCCTCCCTCAAACTGAAAAAGTGGTGGTTTTAAAAAACCTTTTTTAAAGAAAAGGGCCTCTTTTGGTGGCTTCAAAAGCCTTTTTTGGTAGCTGCAAAATCTTTTTTGGTGGCGCCAAAAGCATCCTTTGTGGCTGCAAAATCCCTTCTCAACCTATAAAAGCTTGATAAACAATATTAGCATACTAGATAATTTAGCACCCCCTAGCTCTAATACTGTATAAGATTTGAGAATTCATAGATCTAGGTGCAAAAGATAATAAGGTATGATGATTAAATCAAGCATGAACAATTGTGCAATAATTAACATGAACCATTACACAGTAACCTTGAAGAGAAGAAATACAATTATCGTATTATCAGAGTGACTAAATGAAAGAAAGATGTTACAATATATATAGGAACAATTCGAATTAGGTTAAGGAGAAAATTGAACTATCTATAACATGAAAAGAGGGTTCATGATATGCACAGAGGGCTAGTCAGGAATAAATTAGAGTAGATAACCCTAATTAGTCATGCATGCACTCATAAACTGAGTTTAATTGATTAAGGAACTCATTGTTCACTTAGTTAAACTAAATAATGCATGCAGTTTCCTAAAATCACTCAAAAGAGGGCGCTACTTGACCAACTGGGGTGCTAATGAGTGTTTGGGGTAGTTGGGTGTTAGTTAGGACTTATTTAGTGGAGTAACTTAAGTCTTAACTGAGACACACTCCTTAAAGCATGGAGAAAATCCCCAAATTAGGTCATGTTCCCCCCAAATCAGAGAAGATGCCCCCAAAACTAGGGTTTTTTCTCATGGATGATTCAAGTGGTGTGTTGGGGTGTGGTTTGTCCCATTAGACTCATCAACACATGAAGTAGGAGGTTTATTTACTCTAACAAAAGTTACAAAGAAAATAAGAGACCTATGTTTTTTAGAAATTTGGCATATGACTAAATAAAAATAAATAAAAAATACAAAAAAATATTTTATTTCGCATATGTGTGTGTGTGTGTGTGTGTGTGTGTGTGTGTGTGTGTGTGGAATTTTCACACAAAACTCTATAAGTCCTTGAAATTTCATTAGCAACAAACACTAGATCATAAGTAGATTCGATGTTGAAAAACATGGAAATAAAAAAATGGATAAGTTTTGTTATTTGTAGGTGGAACCTATAGAGTTGAAAAAATGAACCTAAAATCAAAGTTGATAACTCATCCACCACATAGATTAAAAAATTAGATTGTGATATTTTTTTCTAAATTAGGAATGTGAACTACACGCATTATTAACACATTCATGTTATTATTCAAAAAACGGTGTGCATGCATGATTAACATGCAATGTTATTAACCTGCATGTGTTAAAAAACAAATACATTATATCTCCTCATTAGGTTCCAAGTTATTTTTCTATGTCTATGCACCCTAGCTTGAAATGGTTGATATACTCACACCCGTATGTGATTTATCTCCTGGATGCCATCCTTCAATGTGATTATGGGTGATTTAAATGAACAAATCCATCTATAATATTAATAATATAGTAGAAAGGATTTCCCACTCTTGTTCCATCAACAGAAAAGTAGAGGCCCTTTGAGGCCCACTCCTCTCTCTCTCTCTCTCTCTCTCTCTCTCTCTCTCTCTCTCTCTCTAAACCTTACTAAGCCCCTCTCTCTCACTCTCACTCTCCCTTAATCCTCCAACTACCCCTAACCCACACCCCTCTCTCTCTCCCCCAACCCTCCCCCCCTCTCTCTCCCTCTGTAAACCATCACCTACCCCACACCCATAACCACCCCCCTCTCTCTTCTACTCCCCCTACCTCTCTCTCTCTCTCTCTCTCTCTCTCTCTCTCTCTCTCTCTCTCTCCTACCCCCCCTCCCCCTAACCACCACACCACCTCGATCTCTCCCCCAACACACCCTCTCATACTCTATCTCATAATCCCCGCCCCCTCCCCCTAACCCCCTCTCTCACTCTCTATCTCTTCACTACTCATCCACCTACCCTAATCCCCACCCCTATCTCTCTTTGTCAACCCCCTAACACCCCCCTCTCTCTCTCAAGAACTAACCCCATATTTCTCTCTCTCTCTCTCTCTCTCTCTCTCTCTAACAACCAATGTCACTCTCTTTCCTAATCCCCCTCCCCCTATAGCTAACCACCACATCCCCTAACCATTACTAACCCACTCTCTCACTCTTTATCTCTTCCCTACTCCTCGACCTACCCCTAACCCCAACCCTCTCTCTCTTCCAACCCAATAACACCCCTCCTCTTTCTCTACCCCTAACCCCCACTCCCCCCCTCTCTAAACCCCATATACCCCGTTTAGCACTAACCAAACCTCTCTCTATCTCTCTCTTACTCCCTCATCCCCCCCCTCTCTATCTCTCTCTTACTCCCTCATCCCTCCCCCCCCTCTCTCTCTCTCTCTCTACACCTAACCACCCCCACCCATCTTTCCCTCATAATATCCCCCCCCCACAACTAACCACCCCTATCTCTCTCCACCCCCTACTTATCCCCCTACCCCTCTCTCTCTCTCTCTCTCCTAATCACCCTCCCACTACCACTAACCACCCTCTCTCTCTCTCGCTTCCCCTACCCATAATCCTCTTTCTCTCTCTACCATTGAACCCCCTTTCTCTCTCCCTATATCCTTCCTCCTACTACCACTAACTACTTCCCCCCCACTCTCTCTTCATTTATCTCTCTAACCCCCTCCTAATACCCTACCTCTAAATACCCCCTATCCCCTTTACCCCTAACCATCCCCCTCTCTATCTCTCTCTTAATCCCCCAACCCTCCTCTCTCCATCTCTCCTAATCCCCGCCACTCCTCTCTCTCTCTCTCTCTCTATCTATCTATCTCCACTACTCCCTTACCCCTAACCACCCCCCTCCCCTCTCTCCCTCCTAATCCTCCTCTGCCTCTACATCTAACTACCACCTATCTCTCTCTCCACCCCCTACTTCTACCCCCACCGTTAACCTCCCTCTCTCTCTCTCTCTCTCTCTCTCTCTCTCTCTCTCTCTCTCTACCCCCCCCTCTCCCTCTCCTTATCCCCATTCCTAACCCTATACCCCTCTCTCCTACTCCACCTACCCCTGACCCCCCACTCTCTCTCTCTCTGCCCCCTTATACTCCTCCCCTACCACTAACCTTAGCTCTATCTCTTTCTCTCTCCCTCCCCCCCCCCCGCAACCCCCTCCCCCTAACCACCACACCAGCTCTCTCTCTCACCTACTTCCCCTACCCCTAACCCCCCTCTCTCACTATTTATCTCTTCACTACTCATCCACCTACCCTAATCCCCACCCCTATCTCTCTCTCCACCAACCCCCTAACACCTCCCCCTCTCTCTCTAACCACCACACCTCTCTCTCTCTCTCTCTCTCTCTCTCTCTCTCTCTCTCTCTCTCTCTCTCTCGTGCTCGCTCCTTAACCCCCCTAACCCTAACCATATCCCCACCAATATCATTCTCTCTCCTACTCCCCGTACCCCTATGTCATGTCCCCAAATTTTTCATTGGGTCACAATGGCCTAAGCCACTTGGCCATATTCATGATAGTTTGTCAAATTGATGCTAAGGGTCAAATAATTGTCAAGAATGATTTCCAAGTTACTAATAATGTAAAATTAGATCCAAATGGACAAGGTGGATCACATTAAGAGAAAATTCCCAATTGAAAGTTTGTAATATACCCATCCAAATGAACTGTCATGGAGGAAAATTACTAGTTCCCTAGATTGGGGGTGGAAGCATTAAAAGTTGGAATAAGGGAGCTACAAGACCCAAAATGACCTTAGACTTACAAATTCACATTAAATGGGTCAAATAAATAATAATAGAAAGAAAATAAGGTGGCATTGGATCATGAGGGCACATAAGAGGTTGTGGGACCCACATGTGGCAAGATTTCCCACTACACTTGGCATTATTCTCTCACCAATTCGAGTTCAATATGAAGGGTAATATACTTGGCATATTTGAAGAGGTATTACTCATGGCATGAATCATTTAATTTCAAATTGGAGTGGAAGAGTAACTCCCATGGAAGAGGAAGCGGCATCTTAGAAGAATTGTGACACTTGGAGCTAGATTCTCTAACTCTTATGACAAAAATGATGCAGATTCTATGACACTCATGAAAAAGTTCAGACCTGATTGCTGACGTCTAACATATATGACATGTCAGAGCTAAAATTATCCTCCAATAGGTGCACAAGGGGAGTTATGGCAGCCAATATTCCCCCATTCAAATTGATGGAAGAGGAGAGCTAGGAAAAGTTGGACAAGTGGCATTCATGGGAATCTCTTCCTAATTCGATTTGGGATGAGTCTCTTGGAGGGAATTCAAGATAAGGAGGCCTTGGGAGGTTAATAAAAGAGAAGAATAAATAAGGAGAGCATCTTTTGATCGTTTATCATTTTGGAAAAAACTGGAGAGCTTAGCTTATCCTTGCAAGGTGGATGCTTATCCTTCTTGCCTTCGAACCAATTTCGAGGATAAAAGATTCCCATCCTAGTTGGTTGATGGAGTGGCCATTCACAACTCTCAAAAGAGATTCATGGATATTTTTTGATGCAGGTTCAGACCCCAATTGAGTTTGAGTTCATCTTCTCTCATTCTTCTCTATGCCTATTCTACTATCTTTCTCTCAATGCCATCTAAATGTGCAAGGGCGCACTTGTTGTTGCATATAGTTAGTGAAGGACTATTATTTTGACTTCATGGACATGTTATTTTCTATATATATTTGTAATAATCATATCATGAGATCCATAACTCGAAACATTATGTATTTCAAGTCATATTTATATTCAAGGAGGAGATTCGAGCCATTTTCCCCATAGCTTTTGCATAGCGCACTTGTTGTTGCATATAGTTATTGAAGGACTGTTATTTCGACTTTATGGACATGTTAGATGCTATATATCGCTTTAATAATCATATCATGAGAGCCACATCTCGAAACATTATGTATTTCAAGTGATATTTACATTCAAGGAAGAGATTCGAGCCATTTTCCCCATAGCATTTGCATAGTGATTTTGGAATGATATTGTACATGTTTTATATCATAGTTTTTTGAGTTATTTATCATGTTATGAGCTTCATATGAAGTTACCTTGATGGTACAAATGATGTGTACAGACCTCTGAATTGTTACTATGGTTTATGAAGAAATTTGAGACTCCTTGCCCACCAATTTCACCTCAAAAACTAGACTCTAGAAGTTGTTGTTCATTAGGATTCCTATTCAACCCTAAAACCAAAACTAATTCTGCACATATATTTTTCCTAATGTCCTCTAACAGATCCAAGTCTCAGACCAAGACCTAGGGGGGATCTCCACTTCTCAAATTAACTACTCTTGTTCTGAAAATTATTCACATGCAATTTGTAGACAATGGATGGGTATATCAGTTGTTTGTATTTCTTATCGGTGTGTTAATATTTACTATTCCCCATCAATACCTTCCTCCCCAAATTCTAAATCATTTGGAGGTGTTTGAAACCATTTGTAAACAAAACCCTAGAGTCAAAACAAGGTGAATCCAAGGAATTTCCTTTGAAGGGACATTACAGTGGTATCAGAGCATGGTCCTTACACCTGTGTATTAATATCATACATTTCATAATAATTTTCAGCCATGTCTTACTATTATGATGACTCCTGGAGAGAGAAAAGTGGGTGAAAGCAGAACGTAATGTAAAAAGTATATTTGATAAAATGTAGAAGATGATTACAACAATCGTGCCCCGGGTAATTTATACCCTAAATGGGGAAGAGAGGTGACTTGAGGTGACTTTTCAAGTCACCTCTTAGTTTAATTACATTAATTTACTAAAATTAACCTAGCTTAGTATTTTAAAATTAGCATTTGTAACATTGCCTTCTTCTTTTTAAAATGCTTTGTCCTCAAAGCAGGGTAATGATGGATATTGCTGAACGAATTTCTCGGTTTCCCATGATGCGTCTTCTTCTGGGCAAATCTTCCATTTAATGAGGTATTCCTTGATCCTTCTAGTGCGTAATTTCCATTCTCTGATGTTGATGATAGCTTCTAGTTCTAAGATAAGTTTCCCTTCTTCGTCAAGAGCGGGAAGTGTTATTTGAATGGATTGATGCTGACCCAACAATTTTTTAAAATTTGAGACATGAAAGACGTTGTGAATTCGACTCGAATCGGGTAACTTCAATTCGTATGCTACCGGGCTAATTTTTCTGACAATTTGCTAGGGTCCATAGAACTTGGGTGCCAATTTGTTTTTTCCTTGTTGTTTTAGCGACAATTGTTTGTATGGTTGAAGCCTTACAAATACCCAATCTGCTAATTCAAACTCTCTTTCTGTTCTATGTTGATCTGCTTGCTACTTCATACAATTTTGTGCCATAGATAAATTATCCTCCAGTACTTGCATTACTCGTTGATTTTCTTCAAGTTGACTTTTTACTGCGGGTACTTTTGCATTACCTTGAACGAATTCCTTCCATCTGGGCAGCTCATAACTATACAATGCTTGAAAGGGTGTCATCTTAGTTGACATGTGATAGGTAGTGTTATACCACCATTCAACAAGGTGTAACCATTTGTTCTGTTTGTCAGTGACGAAACTATGAAGATACGCTTCCAGACATTTGTTGACAACTTCTGTTTTCCCATCTGTCTATGGATGATAAGCTGAACTCATGTTAAGAGTGATCCCAATTTGTTTGCATAATTCCTTCCAAAAATTGCTTGTGAATTTGGCATCTCTATCGCTAACGATAATTCTTGGGAATCCATGTAATTTGTAAATATTTTTACAAAATACTTCCGCGATTTGTTTAACGGAATCAGTTTTCTTGATACCCATAAAATGTGCATATTTCGTTAATCGGTCCACTACCACGAAGATTTTTTCCTTACTATCAAATAGGGGTAACCCTTCAATAAAATCCATAGAGATTTCCTCCCACTTTTGCTTCGGAATGTTTAGTGGGTGGAGTAGCCTTGGAGTCATCACGTTTTTGCTTTTATTCCTTTGACATTTGTCGCATTCGGCTACATATTTTTGAATGTCTTTATGCATTCCTTTCCAATAGAACGATTGTATGGGATTGTAATATGTCTTGAAAAATCCTACATGTCCTGCGGTGGGTGAATCGTGAGCTTCTATCATCACCTTAGTTTTAAACCTTGATGTTGGGTTTAAATAGATCCTTTCTTTGTACCACAAGATGTCGTTTCGCCACTCGAATTTTGGACCTCTATTCGGATCTTCGATTAAGGCGCAAGTGTTTGGGTCTTTAGCATATTCTTTTTGTATTTCGTCCAACCACTCTGGAATAACAATTGAAATTGCATATGTCTGGGCTTCATCCTTCCTAGATAGAGCATCAACGGCTATATTGTCTTTCCCTTTTTTATGTAATATCTCCAGATCAAAAGTAGCAATTTTTTCTATCCACTTCTGTTGTTCTGTTGACAATGTCTTTTGTTGAAGGAGATATTGAAGACTGTTATGGTATGTTCTTATCAATATTTTTCTCCCTAAAAGGTATGGTCGCCATTTTATTAAGGCATGTATAATGGCCAGTATCTCTTTATCGTAAGTGGACCTCAACTTTCTCTCTTATTGAGCTTTCTACTTTCGAATGCTATTGGGTGACCTTCTTGCATCAAAACTGCTCCTAGTCCGAAACCTGAGGCATCGCATTCAACTGCAAAAGGTTTTGTGAAGTCATGCGTGGCTAATACAGGTGTTGAAGACATCATGCATTTTAATGTTTCAAAACATTTTTCTGTTTCACTATTCCATTGGAAGGAATTCTTCTTCAATAAATTTGTGAGAGGGGTTGTTTTATGGGCGTAATATTTTACAAATCTTCGATAGTATCCTGTTAGGCCTAGGAATCCCCTTAGTTTTGATTAGTTATTGGGTTTGGGCCTTTCCACGATTGCCTTGATTTTACTTGGATCAACTTTAACTCCTTCCTTCGATATCTTATGGCCCAGGTAGTCCACTTCCTCTTTTCCAAAGGTGCACTTAGACCTTTTTGCATAGAATTGGTTTTCTTCCAAAATGGTAAGTACTTGACTTAAGTGTTCTAGATGCTCCTTCCATGTTTTTCTATATCTGAGGATGTCATCGAAAAATACTAGTATGAATTTTCTTAAAAATGGATGGAACAATTCGTTCATTGCGGCTTGAAACGTAGATGGAGCGTTAGTCAAACCGAAGGGCATTACTTTGAACTCATAATGGCCTTCATGAGTGCAAAAAGCAGTTTTTGCTATGTCTTCCACTCTAACTTTGATTTGATAATAGCTAGATCGAAGATCCAATTTTGAGAAATACTTGGCCCCACGAAGTTCATCGAGCATCTCATCAATGAACAGAATCGAAAATTTATTTTTGATAGTTATTTTGTTCAGTCCTCTATAATCTATGCATAATCTGAATGAACCATCCTTCTTTCGTACTAACACTACTGGGGGCTGCATACGGGATTCTACTTTTTGAAATGACACCGCATTCTAGAAGATCTTGAGTTAGCCTTTCGATCTCTATTTTATCATGATGTGGATATCTGTATGGTTTGCTATTGACAGGTTTTGACCCTGGTTCAATCTCAATTATGTGTTCAATCTTCCTGTTTGGTGGGAGCTCCATCGGAAGCTCTTGGAACACCTTGTGATGTTTTTGAATTAGATTTTGTATCTCTGGTTGTTTGTCCATATCTCCTTCATATGTTAGAAGCTCCATTTCTTGACATTGAAGTATGTACGCTGGTGCGCCTTTCCGAAGTAGCTTTTCCATCTGATGTGATGTAACTAACTGTGTCGGAGGTGGTTGGAACCCATATAACTTGTATGTCTTCCTAAGTGACTGGAATTCAATAAAATGCTCTTGGTGATTTGTAGAGTATGTACCCAAGGTTCGTAACCATTGTATTCCTAATACTACATCAACTCCTCCCAGCGATACCGCAAAGAAATCTGATTCTAAGTTGTACTCTTGCAATTGTAACTTGACCTTGTGACATTTTTCCATGTTGTCAATCTTCTTGCCATCTGCTACCATAACCTTCATGTTAGGTACCGGAAAGATAAATAGGTTAAATACTTTAGCAAGGTTGACATTAACGAAGTTATGGGTGCTACCACTGTCAATGAGAACTGTGACGTTATTCTTTTTTATATGTCCTTTAATATTCAATGTTCGTGGTTGGGATATTTCGGTAATAGCGGCTAATGAGATTTTTGGGGTGTTGTCCTCGATTTCTATTTGGTAGTCTGGTTGACTATTCATATCATTCTCAATTGGTTCCTCGACTTCCAACTCTGCTTCTTCTGCTTCACAGCCATACAATTTCTTTTGTAAGCATCTGTGCTTAGGATCCCATTTGTCTCCACAGAACTTGCATTTCCCTTCCCTTATTCTTTGGGCCTCTAAACTGGGCTTCGTTCCTTCCCTGAGTTGTGGCGGTGTATATCTTGGATTTCCCGTGTATGTTGATTGGAAGGGCTTCCTTTTGTAGTCGTCCTTATCAAAATTTGTATGAACAGGTTTCTTGAATTTGTTTTCAATGATCCCTTCTTTACGTCGGGATTCCTCCATGATTGAGATGTTATGTAACTCTAGTTCATCACAGATGTGCTGTTTAAGACCGTGTATGTAGGTCTATAAGCGCTGGTCATCGGTTAACTCTAGAACTCGAGTCGACAGCGCTTCCCACTCACAGGTGTACTCATCAACACTGCTTTTCTGTTTTAACCTTGTGATTTTGGAAAAGAAGTCTTTTTCTTCAACGCCTTGGAATCTTTTAATGAGGTCATTCTTGAAACTAACCCAGTTGTGAGAACATATTCTTGCAGTTTTCTTCCACCATAAGTACCAATTGTAAGCGTTTCCTTCTAGATGCATGGCGGCATATTTAACTTTCGCCTCTTCATAATGGATATTGTGGATGTCTAAGTATTCCTCGGCTTTGTTAACCCACGCTATGCACTGTCGTTCGTCCCCATCATATTTGGGTAGCTCGACTTTCACCCGAATTTGGCGTCCTTGTGTGTATGAGAATGATGACGATATGTTGAAAGGATCTGGTTGCTCCAGTGTTCTGGGAGAGTTGGGTTGCAGATCTTTTGGTACTGGTAATATTTCCAAGATGGCTTTTAAAACTGCCTCATTTTTCTTTTGATTGTCTTGTAGAGTGAGAACAGAATTCTCTATTTGTGATGTGATTTGTGTCCAAGTCGCTACCAAATTGTCACTGGTTTGATCGATCTTTTCCTTGAGTTCCTCATAGTTATTCTTAATCTTCTCATTGATTGAGTCCAATCGGGCATTTAATTCACTCATTGATCTGGTGATTGGTGGAATCTTCTCGGCGCTAAACGTGGATTTATTTTTATTTGTTATACGAAGCCAGCCCGCCGTGATTTTTTTTAACTAATTATAATAATTATTATTATTATTATAATATAGTTTTTTTTATTAATAATAATATTAATATACAATAATATTATTAAATATTATTAATATTAAAGTATTAATATATAAACAAAGGCAGCTGGACGACGTGGAGTTTGATGGGGAAGGCACTGTGGAGGGGGCAGGCCATGGGGAAGCAGCGTGAGGAATTGTAGCGTGACTAGGGGACGACAGGGAGGGAGGAGCAATGGGGTGTTGAGTGAGCAGGAAGAGGAGAAGCGCGGAGTAGGAGTGGACACGGTGTGGGATATGGCAGGAGATAGCGGTGTGTAGGTGAACGTGGAGGACGAGTGGACGCGGAGGAGGAGTGGACGCGGTGTGCAGGTGAACATGGAGGAGGAGTGGACGTGGTGTGGGAGATGATGGAAGGAAGAGCGTGGAGCAGGAGCAGGCTGGAGGAGCGTGCAGGAGGGAGCAGGGAGTATGTAAGTGGTGGGCAGCGGAATTGGAGTGGTCAGGTGCCGAGAGCCGAGAGAGAGGTGGCAACTGGTGGGGGGGGAGGCGTGAGCATGTGAAGGTTGGTGGCAACGGAGGTGGAGGGTGCAATGTGGTGGGCTGGTGCCGAGAGCCGAGAGGCTCTGATACCAATGGAGAGAGAAAAGTGGGTGAAAGCAAAATGTAATGTAAAAAGTATATTTGATAAAATGTAGGATATGATTACAACAATCATGCCCCGAGTAATTTATACCCTAAATGGGGAAGAGATGTGACTTTTCAAGTCACCTCTTAGTTTAATTACATTAATTTACCAAAATTGACCTAGCTTAATATTTTAAAATTAGCATTTGTAACAAATCCTATGAGTACAATCCTTATGAGCAGTATGAAGATGATTATGAGCAATATGAAGAAGAATGTGAATGGTATGAGGAAGAGGTTCCATCATGAAGCACTTCTTACAATTCCATAAGGAATGAAGGTTATTCTTATGACCCTATTTATGATTGAGATGTATGTGTTGAACCACCAAAGGATAATTATATGAATGAATTAAAAATATTGAGAGTAACATGTAAAACCTTTCCCCAACAATATCAGGCATATCTTGATGTGTATAAGGGAGATACACAAAAGGCCATTCATTTTGAAGACTTTTTTTATTGGGTGTTTGAAAATAGGCCCAAAAATGAAGATGTGGATTTAGTGAAGAAAGGTCTATGCCCTTCTTGAAAAATACCTTGGAGAGCAACTCATATATGTTTGGGTGAAAAGGAGGAGCGAAATGAGGAGACCCATGAGCCACTTAGTTATGAAGGTGGTGAAGCAGAAGAAGCATTACATGAAGAGGATCGAAAATCACTCCCAAGTGACTCTGAAAAATATGAAGAAACATCACATGATCATGAAGAAGACTCCATTGAAAATATTGAAGATCACTCTGAGACACATTCTACTTTGGACTTGAATCAAAGAGCATCTATTGGTGGATGCTTTAACTATGAAGGAGTACCTACTGATGGGTGCTCACACCTCTATGTTGGTGAAATAGAGATCACTTTTGAAAGTGTTGTTTCAATCATAAGTTCCATTATGCATGAAAATGAATACCTTGTAGCAGTTGAAGAAGAACCAAGATCAACTTCCCCATCACCACTTGAGCTTCATGAAGTTGGTCCAAGCAGAAAGTAAAAAGAAGAGGAGGCCCCCCTACAAGAGCCTATTTTTCTTGAAGGGTCATCAAAGATGAATGAAAAGAAAATCCAAGAGACCCTTAGCACAATCCATGACACTAGATCATTGGTGTCAAATTCTTGTTGGATATTTTCTTCATTGAAGGATCCATCCTTCCTTGAAGACATGGAGAAGATTCAAAGAGCAATGTGCAACATCGAAGGTAATGCCATGTCTTTGATTTTTGATAGAAACAATTTGGTTGAGCTTAATGAATGGTTACATGGAGAATACTTGAAGAATAATGAGGATATTCATAAGCTCAAAACGCAAAATGAGCAACTTCTTGATAGGTTTCAAGATACTTGTTCTTCCTCCTATGTTTTAGATTGTCAATTAGTAGATTGCTTGGAGGGTTCTCATGACATGATGGATCATGAGAAACATGGTAACTTGTAGGTGCTTGATGTGTTTGAAGATGAGCTTGATGAGAACCAAGCACTTGTTGTGTTGGAAGAGGAACTTGAGTTGCCTCTTGGAAATGGTTACACAGTTTTTGAAGAAGTGTATGATTCCACTACCTTGGAACCAACCTATGAGGAAATGTTTTCACTTTTGAAGGAGGTGCATGATCCTACCCTTATGGAGCCTTCACATGATGACACTTTTTCATTTTCTGATCATTTGGGTAAGTTGGTTCATTCTCCTACATCCTACACTTCCATATTTTGCAGCATTCATCCTAATGAAGTATGGGTGAAAGGTTTCTTTTTGAAGGTGCCACATGAGGATTATAAAAATCCTATCTCCCCTTTTGAGGATGACATGACTAGAGCACTTTATTTTTTTCATTTGCAGCAGCATCCTTTGTTACTTTATGATGGTACACATCTACATGGATGCACCTATGATGTTCACTTGAATCACTTGAAGGCTCATGATTTTCCTTGCTCCTTGCTCAATTCAATTGATGTTGGAGGAACTTCATCCAATACTTGGGTGAAAAGATATATGATTGAAGAAAATTCTTATTGGAAGCAACATCATTTGTTATTTCTTGATGATGCGCATATACATGGATGCACTTATGATGTTCACTTGAGTCACTTGAAGACTCGTGATTTTCCTTGCTCCTTGCTTAGTTCAATTGATGTTGGAGGAACTTCATCCAATACCTAGGTGAAGAGATATATGATTGGAGAAAATTCTTATTGGAAGCAAAATCCTTTGTTATTTCTTGTTGATACACATATTCATGGATGCACAAATGGTACTTCTGTGATACCCTTGAAGAGTCATTGTTTTCTTTGCTCCCTACTTGGTTCAGATTTTAGTGGAGATTCTTCATTCACTTCTTGGATGAAAGAATACATGGCTAATTATTTTGATGCATCTTACATACTTTTGCAGCATCATTATAGGACATGAGATCCTCACCTATGTCATTGGAGAATATTTGATTGGTCACTTGATGCTTGTATGCACTTGGAAAATTGTGGTCTACTTACTTGGAGGTATGAGCACTTTCATGATTCTTTGATGAGTCACCTCCTTGATGTACATTTTTATTATGTTGTTATCTACTTTGGTGATCTATCTTTTGTACTTATGATGTTTGGAAGAATGCATACAAGGAAATGGGATCCACAAATTCTCTTTCCTAATGGTATGGGTTGGAGAGCACTCCTAATTGTTGGAGTGCAATACAAGCAATGGGACCCTGGGATAATTTTTAGTCTCATTGGTTTCAATTTTTTGGGGAAACAAGTAGTATGGGATATTGAGTCCCCACTTAATAAGGTGATTTTAATCAGAGCAGTGCAGCAGTAAGCATGGTGGTTCCTCTCTAAAATTTTCATGGAATATTGAAGACTCAAAGTTGGGCAACTCAGTGGTAACTTCAAAGAATTATACAGTGGTATCAGAAAAGGTTTCCAAAATATGAAAGATGTAAAGAGTAATTGTGCAAACTTTGTTTTGATGGATTTAATTAATATTTTGGTGTTTAGTGGTGATGTTATAGGGGATATAAATATGAAAAAGAAAATCCCCCTCTCCTTTCTTTTGGAAACACACAATTGTAGTACATGAGTGCCACTACTCAGATTTTTAGAATGAAAGTTTTGTAAAGAAATCAGGTTCTTCAACATACATGTTTGAAATTGCTTGAGGACAAGCAATATTGGGAGGGAAGGAGTTTTCATGTCCCCAAATTTTTCATTCGGTCACAATGGCCTAAGCCACTTGGCCATATTCATGATAATTTGTCACATTGATGCTAAGGGTCGAATGATTGCCAAGAATGATGTCCAAGTTAGTAATAATGTAAAATTAGATCCAAATGGACAAGGTGGGTCACATTAAGATAAAATTCCCAATTCAATGTTTGTAATATACCCATCCAAATGAACTATCATGGAGGAAAATTAATAGTTCCCTAGGTTGGGGGTGGAAGCATTAAAAGGTGGAATAAGGGAGCTACAAGACCCAAAATGACCTTAGACTTAAAAATTCACATTAAATGGGTCAAATAAATAATAATAAAAATAAAATAAGGTGGCATTGGATCATGAGGGCACATAAGAGGTTGTGGGACCCACATGTGGCATGATTCCCCACTACACTTGGCATTATTCTCTCACCAATTCGAGTTCAAGATGAAGGGTAACATACTTGGGGGATTTGAAGAGGTATTATTCATGGCATGAATCATGTAAGGTCGAATTGGAGTGGAAGAGTAACTCCCATGAAAGAGGAAGAGGCATCTTAGAAAAATTGTGACACTTGGAACTAGATTCCCTAACTCCTATGACAACAATCATGAAGATTCTATGAAACTTATGAAAAAGTTTAGACCTGATTGCTGAAATATGACATATATGACATGTCAGGGCTAAAATTATCCTCCAATAGGGTGCACAAGGGGATTATGGCAGCCAAGATTCCCCCATTCGAAATGATGGAAGAGGAGAGCTAGGAAAAGTTGGACAACTAGCATTCATGGGAATCTCTCCCTAATTCGAGTTGGAATGAGTCTCTTGGAGGGAATTCGAGATAAGGAGTCATTGGGAGTTTAATAAAAGAAAAGAATAAATAAGGAGAGTATCTTTTGATCATTTCTCATTTTGGAAAAAATTGGAGAGCCTAGCTTGTCCTTGCAAGGTGGATGCTTTTCCTTCTTGCCTTAGAACCAATTTCGAGGGTGAAAGATTCCCATCCTAATTGGTTGATGGAGAGGCCATTCAGACCTCTCAACAGAGCTTCATGGATATTTTTTATGCAGTTTCAAACCCCAACTGAGTTTGATTTCATCTTCTATCATTCTTCTCTATGCATATTCTACTATCTTTCTCTCAATGTCATGTAAATGTGCAAGGGCGCACTTGTTGTTGCATATAGTTAGTGAAGGAATTTTATTTAGATTTCATGGATATGTTAGCTTCTATATATCTCTGTAATAATCATATCATGAGAGCCATAGCTCAAAACATTATGTATTTCAAGTGATATTTACATTCAAGGAGGAGATTCGAGCCATTTTCCCCATAACTTTTGCATAGCGCACTTGTTGTTGCATATAGTTATTGAATGAATGTTATTTCGACTTCATGGCCATGTTAGATAGTATATATCTCTGTAATAATCATATCATGAGAGCCACAGCTCAAAACATTATGTATTTCAAGCGATATTTACATGCAAGGAAGACATTCGAGCCATTTTCCCCATAGCATTTGCATAGTGATTTTGGAATGATATTGTACCTATTTTATATCAGATTTTGATGAGTTATTTATCATTTTATGAGCTGAATATGAAGTTAAATTTATGTCATAAATGATGTGTGCATACCTCTGAAGTGTTACTATGGTTTATGAAGAAATTCGAGACTCCTTGCCCACCAATTTCACCTCAAAAACTAGACTCTATAAGCTGTTGTTCATTAGGATTCCTATTCGACCCTAAAACCAAATCTGATGCTGCACATATATTGTTCCTAATGTCCTCTAACAGATCCAATTCTAAAACCAAGAATTAGTGAATTCTGTACAGTTTTTGGAAGAGCATCTAATGGCAGACCTAGGGGGGATCTCCACTTCTCAAATTAACTAGTCTTGTTCTGAAACTTCTTCCCATGCAATTTGCAGACCATGGATGGTTATATGAGTTGTTTGGATTTTTGATATGTGTGTTAATATGTCCTATTCCCCATCAATACCTTCCTCCCCAAATTTGAAATCATTTGGATGTGTTTGGAGCCAGTTGTAAACAAAACCCTAGAGTCAAAACAAGGTGAATTCAAGGACTTTCCTTTGAAGGAACATTACTCCCTACCCCCCCCTCTCTCACTCTATTTTGTAATTCCCTCTTCTCCTACCACTAACCACCCCATCCATTTATCCTTATTAACCCCCTCTCTCACTTTGTATCTCTTCCCTACTCCTACACCTACCCCAAACCCCCAACCCTCTCTTTCTGCCAACCCACTAACACCCCTCCTCTCTCTCTCTACCCCTAACCCCCCCTCTCCATCTCTCTCTCCCTAAACCACCTCCTACCCCCTTTACCCCTAACCAAACCCCCTCTCTATCTCTCTCTTAATTCTCCAACCCCCCTCTCTCTATATCTTATAATCCCCACCTCTCTCTCTCTCTCTCTCTCTCTCTCTCCTAATAATCCTCCCCCCTACCCCTAACCACCCCCTATCTCTCTCTCTCTCTCTCCACCCCCTGCTTCTCCCCTTACAACTAACCCCCCAACTCTATCTCTCCAACCCTTACTAACTCTCTCTCTCTCTCTCACTCTCCCCTACTCCTCCAACTAACCCTAACCCCCGCCCTTTCCCTCTCCACCAACCTCTCTCTCTCTCTCTCTCTCTCTCTCTCTCTCTCCCCCCATATATCTTTGTCTCTCCTAATCATCCTCCCACTACCACAAACCACCCCCCTCTCTCTCTCTCTCTGCCCCAACCCCTACTCACCCTTCTCTCTCTACTATTGATCCCCCCTATCTCTCTCCCTCTATCCTTCCTACTCTTTCCAATAACCACTCCTCCCCCACTCTCTCATCCTTTCTCTCTCTAACCCCCTCCTACTCCCCTACCCCTAACTACCCCCTACCCTCTTTACCCCTAACCAAACCCCCCCCTCTATCTCTCTCTTACTCCCCCAACCCCCCTCTCTCTATCTCTCCTAATCCCCACCCCCCTCTCTCTATCTGTACTACTCCCCCTACCCTTAACCACACTCACCTCTCTCTCTCTCTCTCTCTCTCTATATATATATATATATATATATATATATATATATATATACATATATATCCCTTCCCACCCCTCTACCCCTAACCACGGCCCCTCTCTCTATCTCTCTCCTAACCCCCACTCTCTCTCTCCCCCTCCTACTCCTCCCCTACCACTAACCTATACTCTCTCTCTCTCTCTCCTACCCCCTCCCCTTAACAACCACCTCTCTCTCTCTCTCCCTTACTCCCCCTACCCCCAAACCCCCTCTCTAAGTCTCTATCATAATCCCCACCCCCCTCCCCCTAACCTCTTCTAACCCCCTATCTCACTCTCTATATCTTCACTACTCATCCAACTACCCTAATCACCACCCCTCTCTCTCTCTCTCCACCAACCCCCTAACACCCTCTCTCTCTCTCCCTCCAACCCACACCCCCCTTTCTCCCCCCAAATTCCCCCCTCTCTATCCTGCACTCTCTCTCTCTCCTTCCTTAACCCCCTAACCATAACCACCTCCCCACCAATATCATGATCTCTCCTACTACCCCTACCCCTAAACCCCCCTATCTCACTCTATTTTGTAATCCCCCTCCTCCTACCACTAACCACCCCCTCCCCTAATCCTTACTAACCCCCTCTCTCATTTTTTATCTCTTCCCTACTCTAACCACCCCCTCCCCTAATCCTTACTAACCCCATCTCTCACTTTTTATCTCTTCCCTAATCTTACACCTACCCCTAACCCCCAACCCTCCCTCTCTTCCAACCTGCTAACAGCCCTCCTCTCTCTCTCTACCTCTAACCCCCCCTCTCCCTCTCCCTAAACCCCCTCCTACCCCCTTTAACCCTAACCAACCCCCCTCTCTATCTCTCTCTTACTCCCCCAACCACCCCTCTCTTCATCTCTCCTAATCCACACCCCTCCCCTCCCATTCTCTCTCTAACCCTCCCCCCCTACTCCTACCCCCCCTTATCTTTCTACCATTGACCCCCCTCTCTCTCTCCCTCTTCCTTCCTACTCCTACCACTAATCACCCTCCCCCCGTCTCTCTTCCTCTTGCTCTCTAACCCCCTCCTACTCCCCTACCCCTAACTACCCCCCTCCTCTCTATCTCTCTCCTACAACCCTTCCCCCTAACTCTCCTTCTCTCTCTATGTCTCCTAATCACCTTCCCTCTACCACTAACTCCCCCCACTCTCTGTCCTTTCCTAATCCCCTCCCCTACCACTAACCATGCCCTCCCCCCACTAACCCCAAATGCACACACGTTTTTAAAATTTTTCGTTAGTGTTCTCGTGCTGCAATATACCAACTTCATTCGATCACTCTTATTTTTAATTTAAAAAAAAAACTACTGACATAATATATATTAAAAAAAAAAAATTGCATATCCCACTTTTACAAAACAAAAAGAATTTGACATCCAAATTTTACAAAACAAATGATCAGAAAAACCCAAACACACGAGATTTTATAATTTAAAAAATATGTTTTAATATTTCTTTTTCAATTTTGGTTCTAATTTACATGTGAATTATTGTAAGGTAACAAAAATACATGTAAAATGTTATACACGTCCATCGAAAACCCTATTTTTCAGGTGTCTTTAATCTTTCGAATACCAAGGTATGCCAAGTAGATCTATGCTTACGTATCGCACATACCGAGGCATGCTAAGTGGATACATGTGACAGATAACTCAATCACCATGTGTATACTCAAATACAGAGGAATATCGAGGTGTCTATCTCAAACCTGAATAAATTTGTGGCGCATGGAATATCAATTAAAATAGAGAAATAGAATACCATGGGTGGAGTAAATGTGAAGTTATCTGTGTAGTGAATACATGTCACATATAAGACATGCCAACTGGATAAGTATCGCATACCTAAGCATGCTAGGCAAATACACACCACATATTAAACATGCCATGCTGTATATGGAGTTGAATCACGTGGAATATCAATTAAAATAGAGAAATGCAATGCCTTGTGTACAGTAAATGTGAAGCTATATTTATATTAAAATATGAATCGAGAGTAAAGAAATGAAATTGGAGTTAGAATTGAATGGGATGGTGTGGAGAGCTCAAAAACACTAAGAATGTTAAACCTGTAATTAATATTTTTAGTAAAAAATGCATGGTAAACAATCCCAGGAAACCAGGTAATCTGTAAAACCTGTAATTAATCTTTTTAGTAAAAAATGTATGGTAAACAATCCCAGAAAACCAAGTAATCCTTAGATCCGAATTCAAATTGGAAATTCAAGTGATTCAGATAACCGAAACCAAATCGGAAAGGTGCGAAAAGATTACCGAAACAACATTTTTTCGGAGACTTGATTAGGTTAAAAGATATATTTAATATCTCACTCCACAGCCGAACATTCTGGCATACCTATCCCCTTTGAAGGATCAGATCGCATAGGAAATGGCAGTTTTTAAAGTTTAAATACAATTTCAAATCCAAGCTAAGGTGAATCACACTGATTCTATTTGTCAAAATCATCTTGAATGGGTAAGTTTTCTGAATATAATCGATTTCAAAGAAGTTCGATGATGAAGAAGCAGAAAGATCGGAGCTCTTGCGGATTGTGTAGTATACATCGTCAACCAAGAACAGCAAGAAGGTAATAATAGCAGGATTTTGATAATATCGGGAGCAGATCTCATGTGGAAAATGGATTTTAAGCTTCAATTTTTCAGATCTAATGTAAGGTTAATCAAGCACATCTATTAATCATACTAATTATTTATTTTTGAAATCATCTTGAAAGAGAGTAAATTTTCTGAGTCTATTTGATTTCAAATTAATTTGATAATGAAAAAGTAGGAAGAACAGAGCGCATTCAATAAATTCAGACTAATTTAATAATACTTTTCTGAATCGATTTGATTTTAAATTAATTTATGAAAAAGCAAGCAAGAAGAACAGAGTTCATGGATTCTAAGTAATTTGATATTGAAAAAGCAGAAAGAACAGAGCTCACAGAGTTCATGGATTCTAAGTAATTTGATATTGAAAAAGCAGGAAGAACAGAGCTCATTTAAATTGAGTAGTTTAAAAAGCATAAAATATTATATTAATATAAAATTAATGCATCTAGGTAACTGCATGCAGGTTGACTTACTGTAGTCGGTGTGTTCTTGGGCGTAACCTACAGGTTCAAAATTTCGAATGCACACAAGATTAACATGAATAAATAAAAGAACCAGATGAAGGGCAGTTCAGGTGTGGGTAATTTGATAGGCTACAGGCAGTAGGCTAGGCTCCCTGCACGCATGAGTCCCCACAGGAAATAGAGAGGTTGGGGAGTCGAATTCGAACTTTCTTGAGTAACAATATATGAGGTTAGAATTAATTTGTGGATAGAATTTAGGATTCCACGTTGAAGTAATTCCTAAAGATTTAAAGATTTAAGATAAACAACTTGAAAACAATGACATTGAAAGAAATATATAACAGATTTATCACAGGTATTGTAGAAGTAATATTTCCTCATTTATTAAAAAATTCATCACATATATTGCATTAGCAAAATTTCAAAATCATTTTTCTTCATATGTTCTCTAGATAGCCATGCTTGTTTTTCATATGCAAAAGCAACAAGGACTATCTATAAAATTAATACAAACAGAATTAGAGAAAAAATAAGATAACTAAACTTTTTCTGAGGTAAGAAGAGAACTATTCATTAACCTAACAAAACAAAAGAGGAAAGAATACCTGTAAAGAAAATTGGTGAATTATTGGCCTGGGCTGATCCATCCATTGAAAGAAGCATCCTACGAGCTGTTATTGCAGGTCCTTTGAAGAGTAGGATAGGTAGGGCTACAGGGATCTCACATGTTCCGTGAGATTCTATAATATTGTATTGTATTGGCTTTGCCTCCTTATTTTTGCTGACGAGATTCCTGGAAGTTGATCCTGAACATTCCGAGGGTTCTGGTAACTACTTGTCATATTATCTTTGATACGGTTCCAGAACCTGTTCGTTTGCATTTCTTTAACCACGTGAAACCTCATTAGGGTGCTCCAGGGAAACCTGCTCCAATGACATTTCTCCCTTTCAGATTGATTATAACCTAGTGACTAAATGTTTTATCAAATAAGCAGGAAAAACAAATTTTACAATCACACAGCCTGCCAGCCATCCAAACACTACATAGCCAACAAATGCATAGACTGCAACACAAACACATAGAAAATTAAACAGAAGAAATGATGTCCAGGCGCGGTGAAAGACCAGAATCTTTATAAAGCAGTGGAATGGTAGCAACGGCTACAATTTTGAAAAGCTTTTTAGATAGCGACCTCCCACTTTTTAAATTCACTGTTAATGTCAGAGAGTCGTTGTTTTTTTATGGCATGTCAGAGTATATGCTTCCACGCGCACCTTAAAAGGAATCGATCTCAAGACGTGGCAAACAAATATTGTATTTTATTATATGGAGACGGCACACAGTTGAAGGGCATACTTACGAGAGTAAATTTGACAGGAAAATCGCAGGGACAGAAAATTGGACAGGAAATCACCGGTACCGGATAACAGATTTACTTCGATTTATCACATAATCGCACAAGATTAATGTGTACATGCGTATTTAATTATGAAACATATTTTAAATTTTAAACATGAAAATGTCTTTTATTTTGTTTGTATTTTAGTTTGATTTGTACAAAATTATTAAAAGAAGAATTGACGTTAACTTTCTGGTTAAAATAGAAGCAACTATTTATATGTACTTGTAGCTTTCTTAAAAGCTCAAGCATGTGGCTTTTAACCAGTAAGTCGTGGGTTCAATTCCCATAAATGGATTTAACAATAAGTACTCTCTCAACCAATTGCATGTCTCCATTTGTTTGATGGGTAAAGAGGGATGGATTAAGGCATTGAAAGGAAAGGGTAAGCATGTTAGAATAGACCTTGATTTTATGTTGTAATAAATATTATTTTGGACAAAAATCAGATTAAGTTTAAGATAGGTTATTTATGTTATTTTTTTTATTTGTTGTTTTTTCAACTTCCAGTAAATTGTTTTAATGTAAATTCTTTTTGAAAGTAATTGAAATTTTATTTCTTATAATAAATGTTTCAAATATTCATTCCATATAATTGAAGTTTAATTTTATTTGGAGAAATATATTTTATAATATCTATATCATTTATATAGATATAAGAAAATTACTTTTATCACATCTTTTTTTTTTTATTATATTTTAGTTGAAACATTAAAGTTTTTCATTAATGTAAGTTACATTTTCATAAATTTTAGCATATTTTTAATATTTGGTGAAACAATAAGTTTAAGTTATATATATATAAGTATAAGAGTTTGTGGTTTACTTATATTTTGATTAAAATTTTATTATTACTACTATAAATTCATTTTAAAGGGGATCTACCAATTGCACAGAGGGATCAAATCTCTCGAAATGCAAACTCTTTTTTAGAATGTAAATGTTGATGAAGCATTTTAATTTATCTAATTTGTGTAGTTTTATATATATATAGCTATAAATTTTTTAAATAGCAACTCTAGGATGAGCACGGAAGGAGTTACACATCTCCTGTAGAATGATCCTCTTCCGCTCAATGAAACAAATGAACCATATCTATGGTTATGCAATAATAACTATATTTGAATATGATGTCACCTTGAGAAATGCATTTATTTCTTTGTGATCCTCCTCAACTTGTCAATGACATGATCCTTTCTATGAACCAATTCAACATTCCAACATCATAATCAAAATTATTCACACTATATCTAATCAAAATTGAAGTCATGGAAAACATTGTCAAGGTTATTCCCATATTAATACAAAATGCAAGCCCTAGACATAAAACCAACTCAACCACCATGTTTAGTGGAATGCTTGCATATGCAAATTTATTAGCCTTAGAAACAAAGGAAGAAAATCCATGGTTATGCCATGAATAGTGCATTTGAATGTGTCACAAGTTCAAAAGTATAGGTGGTAGGGTATGTACACCTGAGTAGATTAAGCATTCAAATAATTACATGAACAAATATTGATCACTAAAAAGTAAGAAGAAATCATTGCTAAATCAAAGATTATTGAACCAAAGATTGTTGAATTGATTTATTTATGAAAGAATAGATCCATGTTGTATATGTTGTATAAATGTTGTATATCTTGTATATGGAGTAGACTATGGCTACTTAAATAAATCACTAAGATGTATAGAGTGGAACATCAATAAAAAAAATATTTAGCATATAAATATTGTAAAGGTGAATGTTTATGTAGTTTTGAAATTTAGAATATGTGAATACAATAAATATTATTACTTTGTTTATAACGATATTATTTTCTATTTTAATATTAAATAATTGACAAAAATTTTAAATAAAAATTTACTTTGTCATAAAAATATTAAATTTTATTTATTTTTATATTAATTAATAAAATTGAAAGACATGCTCTTGTTTATTTAGAATTATGACTTAATTTAATCTTTTCCACATGGAAAAAAAGCATAACTTTATATAATTCAAGTTAGATTTTTCAACTAGCATGAGGCAGGTCATTTTTTAGCCCATTAGAAACAAACATTCCACCCTAAACCAAAATATACATAATTATACTATTCATCATATATTTCTCATACTACCCTGACGCAGGTCATTTTTTCGCCCATTGGAAACAGACATTCCACCCTGAACCAAAACATACATAATTATACTATTCATCATATATTTCTCATAGGATTTCTGCATGATATACCCTATTGCTCAAGGTAATTCGTGCACAGAACTATTTCACTATTAAACTTCCAACTGTCGCTTAGAATAAATTCTAGTTATCTTGAAACAATGGCCAAGGCCAGTCGTTGTGATAAACATAACTTTGAAAAGAAAAAGTATGTTATATCAAACAAAAAATAAAATATATTTTAGTATTTCTCTCCTAACAAAACCGCAATATACAAAGTATTGTTTATTCCGTATCTGTTTATTGTCTACTTGTCTACTCTAGGCACGTGGTTTTAACTGCTCATGTGCGTTATTAGCAATCAGTCACGAAAAGGTGCATAATAATACCCTGGCGATCCCTCTACCTTCTCCTCGATAATTTCCTAGCTTCCATTTTTCATTTTGGTCCCTTCCTTTGCTAGTACATCTGTAATTGAATTTCTTTCTCTGAATACATGCATAATAAAAACTTTTTCCACCTAATCTTTTAATTTGATAGTCTCCTCCAATAAGGAGCATAGTAATAGATTGTGACTTCTATTCTCACCATTGATCCATTTAAATGATTATCTATGAGTCTAAATATTTGTTCACGAGCAATTCCCTTTTCCAAAGCCACCCATATAAATAGTTATATGAGAACACTTAATTTTGCAAATTTATTTGTACCCGACCCCAAAACAACTATAAATTTGATACAATTTTTCTCTGAATATATAATATTCCTCCAAATTCAGGGAAAGTTTTCAAGTATACCTAAGCCTTGAGATGCACATTGAAAGGTGAATATCTATTTTTACTCAAACAGACTTGCATTCTGTGCTAACCATATTCCCCCGCTTGATTATTAGTGGTAATGCTCTATAGTATTCTAAGGCCTAGTTGAAACATCAATGTCTTAAGAATTCCTCAAAGGCCTAGTTGAAACATCAATGTCTTAAGAATTCCTCCATTGATGATCTAGACCAAATACCCTTTATCCTAATCAAATACTCTATTTATTTCCACACCTTTTTTGTGTAGGAACATTCTACTACCGAATTGAGATTTGTCTCTTCTACTATCTTGCATGCATTACATTTTCGAGGCCCTGCTCTAATACAAGTTAATCTTTAGCCTATTTCGTATTCTTTTGTATTGTTGCTTCTGAGTTCATCATTTTGAGTATTTGTTAAGAGGTGGTGCTCTTTGAGCCTCACCTTTAATCCCTATTGTGAATCAATTGGCATTACATTTTTGAGGCCCTGCTCTAATACAAGTTAATCTTTAGCCTATTTTGTATTCTTTTGTATTGTTGCTTCTGAGTTCATCATTTTGAGTATTTGTTAAGAGGTGGTGCTCTTTGAGCCTCACCTTTAATCCCTATTGTGAATCAATTGGCATTACATTTTCGAGGCCCTGCTCTAATACAAGTTAATCTTTAGCCTATTTCGTATTCTTTTGTATTGTTGCTTCTGAGTTCATCATTTTGAAAATTTGTTAAGAGGTGGTGCTCTTTGAGCCTCACCTTTAATCCCTATTGTGAATCAATTGGTATCAGAGCAAGTTAGCTCTGAATTGTGTTTTTCTCTCCCTGCCTTCTCCGATTTCTGAATTTTTTATCTAATTTCTTTGTTGCACATGCCTTAACCTAAATATATGTCCCATCTTTGCTCTCTTTCAATTTTATGGATTCCTCCCACTACACACTCCATATCTAGCCGCCATTCTTCCCCCCTAACCATTTTCCCATCCCTAACCCCAGGACCACATTTCCCTTTCTAGTTGCCTCTCATTGTCTTTTTCCGTCACATTTTTTTTCATTACCCTCGCCACCTTATGTTTGTATCCATGGCTTCTGATGCCCAGATCTGCCACTTATTCCTCTATCTCAAAGGCCCATCTTGGCTCCTTAGCTCCTGATCTATCTTCTCCTTTCCCTCGCTTCCATTAAACTCCCCCACATTGTTGTCTTTTCCTCGCCCAAACCATTGCTTTGCTTAGCCCTAGTCACCCAAGCTTCCTCGACTCAACTCATCTCTTCAGTCACCCTCATTGTTGTCTACCATTGCAATCAACTTTCTCTCATCTACAACTCTTATGTGCATCATATTTTCTCCTGGATCACCTCCACCTCCAACTCGTGCCCAGCTCGGCTGCTTTTCCTACATTTTTATGTTTTATGCTTCTCTTGGTCGCCCCATGATCTCAATCACCATCCTCAACTTGTTCCGTGCATAGGCATCCTCCCTTCTCAAATTCACCACTCTAGCCACGCCGATTCTCCATGGCTTCCTCTCTCCCTCCATTTTCCCTTGATTCCCTCCAACAGTAGAGCCACCAACACACCCCGTTCTTTTCGTCTAGCTCCTAGATTCCCTACCTTTTGCTGGGCAGTCTGCAAATTTATCAAATGAAACGTTTTAGGGAATTTTTGTTGGTATTTATATGTTTGAGTTTGTGCCAAGTGCAGTGTATTCACTTTGCGCTACCAGTTGGGAAGGCCAAGTTCATTGCAAAGGAGATTCATAATAATGCTATTGTCAATTTTTTAGTTTTAGAGCCGCGCCTCTCTCCACCAAAACCCTAGCGGTCATCTCTCACGCCTATTATCTCAGTATGGTCGTCGCTCCTATCATACTCAACACCCTAGCTACCTCACGCTTCATTTCCTTTTCTCATCATTTAACGAGTTCATATCCGCCCTCGCTAGCTCTTTTGCTCATGACGTGTATCTGTCATTGTCAATTTCCAGATCTTACTGCCTTTTTGGCCCAACAGCTATTGTATTCACCCAATTCCCCTTCTTTATCCTCTACCCTCATTTAACGTTGGTCTCCTCCAACAAACCATTGGTCGCTTCTATCAAATCATTCAACCATTCCATAGTTCAGGGAATTTTACCATCGTTTTTCTATTTTGGGTTGATTTTCATTCAGTGGTTTTCTTCAGCAGCAGTCGCAGCAGATCGCTACACCATTTTCATTTTCCAACAGTTTCGGTAGTTAGAGTCTTCAGTTTTCAGTTCTCATGAATTCGAGATCACTTTAAGGAGTCTCAAAAATTCTTCCGTTCTTCAAGTAGTTTTTATGCACCACATCAGCACTTCAACTATAGTTCCTCCTAGCTCTTGCAGCTACTCAACACTTTTCTGGAAGCACAGACCATCCGGTACAGAATTTCATCTTCAATGGTTCACAAGGATTCTCTTTCGCTTTGGGAAGCCAGGTTTCTCCACCCTTTCCATCTACGTGGAGCAACACATTGAGTAGCCAAGTGTCTCCACCCACTTAGTCGCAGTTGCACCCACTCGATGGCCAAGTGTCTCCACCCACTTAGTCGCAGTTGCACCCACTCGATGGCCGAGTGTCTCCACCCTCCAAGTCACTGCAACACCAACAATCCTTTGTACCACCATCAATAGAGCTTATTCGTAGCCATGGCATCCTGCACTTCTCCACGGTGCTCTCAAACTTAAACTCGGAGTCAGAAAGTAGGGATGCTTTCCATTTAAACCAGGAGGATTGGGATTACTAAGGGATTATTCATCCCAATTATTGTATGGGGTTTATGTTCACATTTGAAATAGTTACTCAGATACTATTAAATAATCGAACTGAAATAGTTACTCAGATACTATTAAATAATCGATCCTCATTAATGAGGCCTCTTATATGTAATGATATATAAAGGCCTAGCAAGCCTCCTTCTAATATAAGTTCATCTTTACTCTATTTCTTATTTTTGTATACGGTTGCTTCTGAGTTCATCATTTTGAATATTTGTTAAGAGGTGAGGCTTTTTGAGTCTCACCTATGATCCCTATTGCGAACCAAAAAAACAAAAAGAGAAGGATAATGATGACAAACAACCCATAACCCAATTTATGAATGGTATTCATAATGCCATATGAGTAAGAATGATGTGTAGATACATCCAAATGATGTGGGTAAGAAAGCCTTCAAGAGGCCTTAGTATTTTCACTACTACCGCCTTCAATTTTTTTGATCTTATAGTATGTAATCCCTCTTGTGTTACCCATATGGCCTCATGAATATACCTACCTTGAAGAAACCCAAATTGTTAATTAGAAATAGATGTATTCAACTTTTAGAAATGACTTTTGCAACTATCTTGTATATACAATTACACAATGATATTGGTCTGAAATCATACTCCAATACCTCAAGTATCCCCCAAAAAAATCAACTGAGAACTTGTTAGGACCAGGACTTTTGTCCTCTTTAAACTTGTGCAATACCTCAACAAGCTCTATGTATGTCACCTCTTCCATCAAAGCTTGATTATCATCTTCAGTGACATATCTTGGGAAGTATTTTGTGATTATGATTATCTTAGAAATTTCCAAAGTGATTGTTCTAAGCATTGGCAATTCCCTTGGAACTTCGACTTCAACACCCAACGAATAACAAAACATATTTAATTTTATTCTATATTGTAAATGAATACTTTAACGAGTTGTTGTTGTTGTTGTTGTTATAGGGTGGGACATCAATTAAAATAAAAATATTTTACATATAATTATTGTCAAAGAAAATGTTTATATAGTTTAGAAATTTAAAGTATAGAATTATTGTCAAACAAAATGTTTATATAGTTTAAAAATTTTAAGTATATAATTAAGATAAATATATTTTTTTAAATGTAAACATATTGATTTTTATTTGAAGAATTCGCAAAATTTTAAAATAATAATTTATTTTTATGGAAAAAGTTTTTTTTTTTTTTGTCATTTTTATATTAATATTAATTAAATTAAAATATATAATTAACTTGAAGAAAAGTTATACTCTAATTTATTTAAACTTTATCTAACAAAAACATATAATAATTTTATTTTTTTTAATTATTAGTGAATACTTTAACCATTTTATTATTGTTAAAAACAATATTTTAAATATAATTTTAAATTTTAATTGAATAATTATTTATAATTATATATTATTTTTAAAATTAATTTTAATTTATAATATATATTAATATATATATATATATATATTAATAGATCTATACTATATTCTATTTCTTTTGGTATATATATTGATAAGTTAGAAATTGGTTAAAATAGGTAGGCTTCATTGGCACGACATTAACAAGAATAATCAACACCTTCCTTTATGCTAATGATATTGTTCTTTTCGAAATATCTCCCTCTGATCTTAATAAGCAGTTAAGAATTCTCAAGGATTTCTACTCTGGTATGAGCATGACTGTCAATACTGACAAAACCAAAGTTATGGTGATAACATCTAATAAGTTCACTTATGCTCATTTTCTGTATCATAATAGCAACTTGGAGGAAGTAACTTCCTACGAATATCTTGGGATTGATATCCATCACAAGCTTAACTGGAACTCCAACGTCGAGAAAAGGATCAATGGAGGGTGGAAAGCTTATTTTGGTCTTGAAAATAATTGTAATTTTGCAAACCTTGTGATGTGGGATAAAAATAAATTCATCTTTGAAACTTTTGTCACTCCCGTTCTCCTATATGGATGTGAATTTTGGGGCTATAGTCTCTCTAAAGAACCTTGGAGTATGATTGAGCAAATCCAAAAGCGTTTTATAACTTACAATATTAAAATTAAAATCAATATGCCATATCCTATTTTCTTGATTGAAGTGGGTCTTTCCCCCATTGAGAGCATAGATATGACTAGGTACATAATGCACAAGAAAAAAATTAAATAAATTGGGAGCCCAAATACTTCTGAAATTTCTTTAAAATCGAGTCAATACCACCTAAGGCTCAAGCGAGGTTGGCATAAAGATTCCATGCCTTGGTTAAATATATGGTGGATTCAAAAATGTCACTTTGAAAAATATAGATGACATTAAAAAGTATTATTACTTTGAATTTCAAAGAGAAGTTGTGTTGTGATGAAAATTTAGAGGATAAAAGAAAATTAAAATATGTTAAGGAGGTCATTAACCCTAATCTTGAAGATAAAAATTATCTCTTTGTTTTAACTAGCGTAAGGAAGAAAATCCACATAGCTAAAATAAGAATGAACTATCATGAGTTGCATAGTGAAGCAGTACGTTGGACCTTTCCTAAAACTTTGTGAGTTGAGAGGATCTATCATATTTGTGAGACTATGAGTGATGAGGATGAAAAACAATTCCTCTTAGATTGTCCTGCATACACCCACATACGATCTCAGTTTCAAAAAATTTGTCGCAATACAAACTTTCCCAACCTTCTATCTCATCAAAATTATAGTAATTTAGGAACACTCAACTCCAAGCTCTTTGAGCATAGAAATAAAACTCTAAATAAAACCTAGTTCCTTACTTTTCTTTCTCAAGGCCCAATAGACCAAAATTGATCTAAGTGGATGTTAACTATCATCATCATCATCATAATCATCATCATCATCACCATCATCATAAGCAACACTCAACTCCAAGCTATTTGAGCATAGAAATAAAACGTTAAAGCAAACCAAGTATTTCCTTACCTTTCTTTCTCAAGGCTCGATAAACTAAATTTGGTCTAAATGGATGTTAACTATCATCATCAACAGCATCATCAATTAGATTTTCTAATAAAAATTATAAAATATCTTAAAAAATTATCTTATATAAATTAATTAATTGTACTAAAAATTAAAAAATAAAACATTAAACATTTAGAAAAATTTATTAATTTAAAACTTTTAAAGTAATAGATATTTAAAGTTATATATACCTTCAAGCGTACAAATAGTTGAAGATGAGAGGGGCATTATAGCATATAAATATTTGTTATTTTAAAACTTTACAAACATTAGATTTTTAAAGTGTTATGTTCTTTTAAGAGTACACATAGTTGAAAATGGGAAGGGCATTGTAGTATGGGTGAATCTATGAAGATGGGTGACACTTTTTGGCCAAAACTGATGGTGAAAATTCTTTCTTTTTTTCATTTATTAAATCAAAGCCCTCAAAACTCATATATGCCTTGTGAATTTTGACATGCAACAAAAAGACAAATTGTAGATAATTATGTTGTCTTTTCACTTATATTTTTTTTTAAATAATAATATTATTTAATATGCCAAAATTGCATTTAATGATAGGTTTGTTCTTGCAAATTTCAGGAAAAGTTAACAAGTGGCTTGTGTGCATGTAAAATAATTTAGTGATAAATGCATTATTTTTGAAAAAAACAGATATGAACATAATCTACACAAAATTCAATGGGCCGCACATCTTTTTTTAATTTACAATGGAAAATTTATTTTGTTATTAATGTTTGAAACTAACTATTGAAAATTTTAATTACATTCCATACACATGTATGTGCATGTAAACTTTTTTTTTACTAGTTACAAAAATCGAAAAAACAAAAAATACCCTTTTGAAGGGGATGCATTGATGTGGGGTGTATATATTTTTTTGAATTTTTTTGGCTTTGTAATTTTTATGTTGTTGATTTTTCTCTACGTTAAGTCAAAGAGGTGGACATGGTTTTGTAAGTGTAAGTTTGGAAAGAAAAAAATTATCATATGAACTTAGAAACTTGTAAATTATATGCCAATGGATCGGCGATTCATTGGTGAATCCATCCGTATGAATTCCGCCACCAAAGGTGCATCCCAGGACAGGCTTTAGGCCTAGAAAAGAAGCTAGTAAAAATAAATTGCAGAAAAAATGACTAAAAGCATGTTTTAAATCCCTTGATTCAGCTATTAGCTCGATCGAGGGTTTTAAAACCCTTAATCGAGGTTTCGCCCACTTTTTTAAATACCTCAATTGAGGGTTTATGTGTGGCTAATTCGAACTATCAATCAAGCTAATAGCTTGATCTATCTTTTAAAAACCTTGATCGAGCATTTAAAAAGCTCGATCAAGCTTTTGTATATTCCCTTTTTCCATTGATTTCACTTCACTTATTTCCCTCTAACTAATAGCGTGAATTACCTACCCACCATTTGCATTTAATGAATTGAATTATAAAACAATTCTATAAAAGACACAAATATAAACTCAATTTTATCATTTGTAACACCAGTTTAAGCCTCTTAAGTGTCCCACGATGTACATTTTTCTAATGATTTCAAAGGAAATTGGACATTTTCATTTTTTATTCACCAATCAACATGGGAAATAAGAAACATCAGAGTAGGAAACAAGATCATGATCAAATTAATGAAGAAGAAATACGAGAAAATACCAAAGAAAGGATGAGGCGACGATGGGTAGAATTGAGAGAGAAATAAGAAGAGGATACAAGTAAACCTTTGGTGGATCCAACTCCAATTGAGGGAGATATTGGTATTTTTCTTACTTCATTCTTCAAATGCTGATTATTTTAAACAAGCTTCTTAATTCTTACCTCTTACCCCATTCTTTGAATTATCATGTTTCAAAATGAATTACAATTATCATGTTGAAATTAGTCACAAAATTATCACATTGATTAATTAGTAGTCATTGGATTTTCAAGATATATATGTATATATATATATATATATATATATTTCAATGGTGTATCACCAAAGTTCTACATCCACCGGGAAATATGTCAACACCTATTATTTCAAAGAATCAAGGTATGGCCAGAATTACATTCATTACGAGGGGCTCAACAAGAGCATCATGTCACTTACAAGAATTTAACTTGGGTGGGGAGGGTAAAAATCATTCCTCTCAACCACCCAAGCTACATCCAATGGAAATATATAATGTAGTTTATATACTAAACATGAAATATAAATTTAATTTACTTGATTTATTGTTGGTCACAATTAATTTTTATATACTAAATAGTGTAGTGAAATTTTCATCCATGGATTGAATGTTATTAGATAATGTTATTGCACTCAAATATTTATTTATTTCCATGATTCATCATTAAACTAGAGGTAATGTGCATGCAATTTCATACATAAAATGATAGATCATGAGGCATGTATTGTAAATTACTTCCTTGAGATAGATGTTGGAACAAAATGTGGGAATACACTTAAATTTTAGATAAAAAAATTATTACATTAATTTAAAAGTAAATGATTGCAAAACTTAGTACATAGCTTTGTGGGCCCATTTGTAAACCTTGAAAATATCCTCACTTTCCATTTAATAGAACCTTCACAAAGTTCACTTGAATTTTAGATGTGTAATACTCCATGTACACTAGATATTGTTAAATTGTTAAATATATAATGACACATGTCTCCATATAAAATGTACCATAGGCAGTAAATTAGAACCTCCTAAAATATAAGAAAACCATGTTTAAAAAATTTGGTAATTTCATTTTCACTTAAATCCTTAATCTTAATCATTATTTAATTAAATAAAGAATAGATAAAATGGTCAGTTTATATATATATATTAATGAATAGAAAAATTGTATAGTTTTTATGCATTATATAGATTTGGAGTGATATCTCTTCCTATTATTAAATTTGTTATATTTATATCAATTAAATTTGATATTTTTCAATTAAAATTCAAAGCATAATTAACATAATCAAGAAGTTCATCGAATGAAGATAACTAAATTTTATTATTTTAAAATGTAGAAAGTACAAATTTGTATTGTCATGTATATTCATAAATTATTAGATTAAAAGTCCCCTTATGTTATTGTGCACGATCTTAAATTAAAAGTGCACATGTATTAAATGAATCAATTAACATTGAAATATGTTATATGATAGTTAAACAAGTGAGGTTGTATGGGTTTATAATGCTTGATAAAAAGGAGTTATGAATGATGCTTGGATATGAAATCTATTGTTTTTCTTTTTTTAATTGAAACTTTGTAAATACCATGTTTTCTATCATGCAAATAGAAATATGTTTAGTCACTCTTGTGAAATGTTTTTAAAAACATTGTATGATATTTAATTATTATTTAACATGTACATGTATAGAATAGATATAATTAAAATTAAAATGATTATATTTTAGTAATTATCTCCCCTTGTCACTCCACTAAGCAAAGAAAGCCATTAAAAAATGAACCACAACAACTTAATCCAACCAACATAATTTCTCCAGAGGAGGGAACAAAATAATTTGTTAGTATAAGGTAAGATTGTTGGGATAGGAATCCAAATAATTCTCATTAATCATTTCTCATCTAAAATATAGTTGTTGTCTATAAGGAACCTTTAAAAACCCTTCATCATCAAGTGGAAAAAAATTCCTAAGGAAAGAGGCACCATGTCAGAGGAGGTTAAACCTGAGATAACATGTTTTTGTTCTCTTAGGGGAGCTATCCACCACCTGTTTAAAAGAGGTGACACAATATCGTTCGAGCGACAACTTCTTTCCCCCCACTTGAAAGAGGTTCTTAGTGGCCAAAACATAGGATATCTACCCTATAGTTTACTATCGTGAGATGCCAACGGTACCTAGATCGGATTTTGTTGGCCATTGGTACCGATCCCAATGACCATCGTTATAACCAATCAATTGTTACCTTTGCGGGCCTACGTCTCCGGTGGGTTCACATCCATCAATACGAGAGCCTTTGGAAGGACCAGTTACAATTTGAGTGGAAAAACACTAAGTCATAGGGAGTTGTTTACATTTTATTTTTTAGATCCGTTACATGATAAAATTTTGAAATATAAGCATATACATATGGACAAAGAATCCAATTCCGACATGGTAAGAGATATGGATAAAAAATCAAAGGACATAAGATATTATAGTTATCTCTAGAATAGAACTATGAAGAGATCACACAAGCGAAAAGTGTATTTGACTTCAAATGGCATGGCTAGAAAAAAGAGAATAAAATTTGAAACATGACCCCAAGTGGATTTGGATAGAATTTCATTGCAACATTGATATTTCTAGGAAGTCCAGGTAAAGTAACTTTTGGGGAAAGATTGAATAAGAGAAGGAAATAATATAAGAGAACACCGATATTATTACTTTGAATTATAATTAGGAATGACAAATTTTGGATTGACTAAAATTGCTCAAGATAAGTGGATCAATAAGACTATGTGAGCAATATGCATGCACATGAAAATTAAATTTAGAAAAATATTTTTGCATAGTCAAATTGGCCTTGAGGATAGATGAAGACAACAGTGTTACCCAATTCATCAGGTAACATGAAAGATGTTGATGAAAGCCATGTAGTCATGAATTTAATTTTGTTGATTGCATAAGTGATGGAAAAGGGATTGAGTAAGAACCCATTCAACCATATTTAAATACCCTAAATTTTCATGCATTTTCTTGTGATGTTTGAATGCATTTGAAATAGTCATGGGTGATACCATAGTCTTTGAATTATTCTTTCTTAGATTCTATTTTTTTTCTTCATTCAAACAAAATTTCCTTATTCAATGTGTCGTGCCCATCATATGAGACACTGAACACCATGATAATGGATGCACGATCACGAGATGGACTAGCTAGTGAGGTTCCTATGAAAGTAGAAACAAACAACAATTAATAATTGCATGTACATGTATACAATAATTTATTGTTGTATGTAACTCAATAAAAAATAAAAATATATGTAAATAGTTCACATACAAGTTTGCTCGCGACATGGGGGGGGGTTGACGTAGCACCAGATCCTCCTAATGAACACAATTTGTGGAGGGGAGAACCCTTCTCTCGAGAAAGATATGTATGAAACAATGGAGATAAATCATAAATATGTCATCCTTTGAATACAATGACAAGAATGTGAACGATGATGATGATCCGATGATGGTGATGATGATGATGATGATGGTGATGGTGATTTTAAATACTAAGGTTTTTTTCAAACCTCAATGTTTTCCCCTTTCCTACCATAGTGAAAATGATATTGATATATTCCTTGGAGCCTCCCTTCCCACTACTAATGTCATTCAAGGGGTGCTCTTTCCATGGCTTCCAGTGTTTCACACTGACCAGCCAAAATATGTGTCACCTCATAGTCATTCAAAATTAGAATATCTAGTTAAATGTTACAATGATGAAACACTAAAAGAGGACAAGGTCAAATGAATAAAATAATAAAATCCTTCTAGGATCCAACAACAGGTTACCATACAGAAAGAAATCCCTATTTTTCAATCTAACAAACACTTATGGATCTAGAAAAAAATTTATAGAGCTCAGATAAAATTGAAAGTTTGAACATACCCATGTATTCTCTTCTACAACGATTAATGACATAAAGGTTCTAAGAAAACTATATCTGTAAATGAATTTCCCCACCAATATATATGTTCTTGATTATATACTTACTATGGAAACACCTATATCCCTAACCCTATGACTCTAACTCTAGACACACTTTTAGGAAAGCCATATTGAATGGGATTAGTTCGTGATGAAAATTGTGTAAACTCAATGAACTATATATTCAAAATTTGGTTGAGCTATCTCTAGGACCTATTTGTTGTACACACTAACAACTAATATTAGCATGCCCATTATGGTTGTACAGCTATCATAGAGATGGTTGTACATATCTAAGCTAATGCCCATCACCAAAAAAAATTGGAAGATACACCTATAAACATATATGATTAAGATATTTTTGGAGTTACACATTGCTCATATTAGGGTTTTTCCTACTTCTGAAACTAATTTGAAACACATGTTTTAGGAGAAACAACTATATATGAAGCTGCAATGGCCCAAATTGATTTCCATCTATGGAGTTGGAAAGAAGAAAATTTATGTTGTCTCAAATACAAAAGTCAAACCTATAGATATAAAATTGGATGCATCATGTACCATACAAGTTCACTCTAAACAAAAATCCCTCTAGTCCAAATGTCGATAATTTATTTTGAACTAAATTTTGGATTACATGTACAATAAAAATAACTCATTTTACAAAATTTTCTTTAAAATTACTAAAAAACAAAAACAATTTTAATCAATGCATAGAATTGATTTTTGGTTTTTGGGGGTTTTGAACAAAGTTCATTAAAATTACTAAAAGAAACAACAATTTCAATCAATGCATAGAAGAATTGATTTTTGGGGGTTTTGAGTTACCTACCTCTCATAGTGGAGAACATGGTATCAAGAGGTAGTGGCTAATGGTAATTCGTAGTCCTCATTCAAGCTAGCATAGTCCATGGTGGCGGCAAGTCATAGTTCTCTTCACGCCCCATTCAAGCTACTCGATACTCCTCACTCAAGCTCCTATGCAACATACATGATGAAATAAGTTGTGAATTATTGTCTTTTATATGGGTAAAAATGCGAAGTTAGGTAACGCTTTTTCAAGAATGGAGTGGAAAAAAACTAGTGCACGCAAAGGAACATGCGAAAAAAATTCAACCTCAAACTCTAGGCCGAGATTTTGTGAGAGTTAAAACTCTCGGTTGAGAGTTTGAACCAATCACTACGTTGTATTTTGAAAAAAAATCTCGGATGAGAGTTTGAACTAAATTCTCGGCCAAGAGTTTGTGGTCAACAAAACCTGCAAAAATCTCCTACGTCTTTCTAGAACCTGCAACTTCAGCAAGGCCAAACCCCTACAAATTTTAAATATTATTTGTTGGACTTGGTAGCAATGGATTCATATCTGAATCTAGTTTCCAATAATATAAGAATTGTTTCATTTTGATTTGAATTTATATTTATTAATATTTATTTTCTAAACCTTATCCCTTAAGAATTTGATTGTTATGAAAATCACCTAAAATGAAAATTCAATATCATAACAAAGGAAAAACAAAAAAAATTGAAATCTTCATAGAGATATTAATTTCCCTGTCCTATTCAAAAGGGCACTTTTAGTTTCTTCAATAATAGTCACACTAAAAAGAAAATTGAATCTCACCAACATGTGTCTATAAGGCACCATTTTCTAAACATATGTTATTTCGATAAATAATAAAAAATAGTTCGTAAGTCTAAAAAACCTCAAAATATATTCCATGCACAAGTGCAATGTGTGTAGATTATGAGCATACATTTTTTCCCTAAAATGAATACTCATGTCTCAAAAAACTAGTGCTCACACAGGTCACTCATTATCCATACCTAAAATTTTAAGGTATATGTCGTTGGTGAGCACCAAATTTGTACCATGATATGTCCATAAAAAAATGTAAAAAAAATATGAGTATGAAGCTAATTCAATTCTCTAAAACATGTGTGTTTACTTCAAGGTGAAATTCCTAATGGAGATATCGGTTTAAAGGGGTTGAAGTTGAAAAATATAAAATTTTGAAGTTTTGATTATCAAAATACAAGCAAAAAGGGTTACTTACCCAACTTTATGTTTTCACCCATATTTTTATAGCTATCACAGGATCTCGATTGGTATTTTATCTTAATCGAGCTCTAACACTCGATAGAGCTCTTAAATTCCATGGGCACAAAATTTCCCGCAACCTTTCATTTTAAAATTTTCATCAGACACAGTAGCTCAATCGAGCTTTGAAGCTTGGTCGAGCAACCAACCTCGATCGAGCTCGGAATATTGATCGAGGGTTTTTCTAATCCTTGATCAAGCTCCATAACTCAATCGATGGTTATACAATCCCTTAATAGAGCATTTCAAAAAATATCGATCAAGTGCTTTATTAATCCCCCAATTTAGATGTTTAAAGATCAATAGAGGGATTAAGAATAGCTCAATCGAGGTCATTTTTTACCATACTCATGCCCTCCACTTGCCGAAAAGTGTTACCCATATTCATGGGAGCACCCTATATGAAGATGAGAGTGGAATTTTAGAATAGGCCTTTTATCCTAGGTTCAAGGTTTAGGGAAATATATTCCAACACCAAATTGTTGTCCCCCATTGTCCCCTCACCACCCTATGTGTAGCACAATATTTCTTATGCTTTTTTGATGCAGATGGGTTTCAATTTTGGAAATAGATGCAGGAACTATATAGGAGGATATGAAAGTCTAGGGAGGGTCATGTAGTATGCACCTTCCTACGCCACTTTAGGCCATCAATATGTTCCTTAGGCCAAGGGAGGGAACCCTCATTTTGTGAGGATAGGGATCCTAGTCTATCACCCTAGGAAAGCCTCTTGGAATCTTAACCTCTTCTGTCTATATTTGAAAAAAGGGTCTATGGTGCATGAGGTTTACCTTTTCTATTGAAAATGGATTCGAACAATGTTATTTAAAAAATGAAAGGGAATAACATAGTGCAAAGCTATACATACTTAAACCAAACAATAGCTCAGGGCTCCTTAATCAAGTCACCATCATTAGAAGAGAAATGTAAGTTTACAGACATATCATTTAGAAGAGAGCTTCTCATCCATTCCATCTAGAATACATTTATAACAAACAAAAAATCAAATTGTCAATATGAACATAAATCCATTGGTTCATTTAGCAAAATGGAAGACATGCATTCAAAGGAAAGAGCTATAATAACATGCATAATATATGTGTTGCTTTAATCTAGTGGCAAACCTACCTCAGTCCTAATTGTATTCAACAAATTCATATTATTCTATGATATAATAGAAAGATACCAAGAGTGACCATTTGATCTTGGTCTTGGGTCTATTACTATCCTTTTCAAGAAAGGACTTCAAATGACACTTAAAATGAGAAGAGAATGAGAATGAGAGAAAAATGATGGTGTTTATGTTGAAGACCCCATTACATAAAACTCAATGAAATTTTGACATCCTAACAATATATAAAATGTCTAATGCTTTGTTCTTAAACCTATGCCCCTTTTATAAACTATGATATTCTCATGATGAATCACACCTTCTTGAATTGGCACATATGAGGGAAGTGACTGGCGTGTTTGATGTTATGTGATATTAAGGGAGAGATGGCAATTCAAAATGATTAAAACTGAAAATTGGTGTGATGTCCATGTCCTTTATACCCCATTTGATTAATTTCCTTGTTGTTAGGGGCTCTTGAAAATAATTGAAAACTAGAGAATATTCATTCTTTTGTCCCTTTATCAAAATCATGATCACTTTTTATCTACACCTTATATGAATAATTTCTTAATGGTATTTTTTATACTTTTTTCCTTGGGATGAGGTTGGGAAGTAGCATCAATGACCTCTTGCTTCCCCTTCGCTATTGAAAATAGGCTAGTTTGTAATTTGTCTTTATCAGCCTCTAATTCCTTCACCATAGAGTTCAAGAATTGATTTTTTATGGTGATGGTATCCAATTGTTTCCTATAATCATTATTGGAAGAGGTTTCCTTAATATATTTGTCATAGACAATGTTGGTTTACCCTTGAGCCATGGAAATATCATCTTTGGCTGTGATGCTAGAATGTCTAAAGTAATTTACAGAACTCTCAAATATTGTGGCTACATATCCTTGTATATCTTTTGCACCATTGGCTCCAAGGTGGTCACTAGTCACAGCAAATTTTCTTGTGGTAGGATCATACCTATGTAGGATTCTAGGCTATGTTTGGGCTTCCATAGTGTATGTGGTTAGAATAAAAACTTTTGTTTCATCCATTCTCCTTTTCTCCTCTCTAAATATCTCTAGTGGGTCACAAGTATCCATTGACTAAATTACATTGGCCCATGAAATTTGATGGCCTTCCACCCAAGATAAACTAGTGAGCTTGGTGTGGCATCTCTCTCAAAAGTTGTAGCAGAACTAATGTTAGTCAACTTAAGAGAAGAGGGAGGAGGTGATACATGAGGGAAAGAGTCTCATTCTTGTTGAGCACTACTTGGTTCAGTGCCTTCTTTCTCTATTCTCTTAGATAGCAGTGGGATTTCCTCTTCGATTTCCTACATTGGATCCTGATCGGAGACCCCATTGTTGTCATTTTCTACTAAAGTTATTCTTGTGCAATCCAATCATCTACCTTCCTTTAACCATCCTTCTAGATATAAATAAGTATATCTTCTTTTCGAGGAGAGGGGACTCATTCCTCCTCTTCCTATGGACATTCTTCAACCATCCCTTCTTCTTCGTGAGGTTGCTACTCCATTGTGGGGTTTTCCCCACTAGTTGTGAGGATGGATATTTCCTTATTGAAACTTGGAGGAATTCCCCGTGTGCTCGGTATTCCTCTAATATGTCATGAGTTGAGGTTGTTCCCTCTTCAAATGTTGGTCCCCATTATTTAGTGATATGATCTAGTGGGGTTCATGTTTCAAACAAATCCTCTTTCTCAGTCAAAGGTGCACTTGGGTATTCCCCCAATCCTATCCTTATTAGCCTCTTTTCAATTATGATGGGATTTATAATTTATTGTCCCTCTTTTCAAGATCCTTTATCTTTTGGGTATCCCATGGACTACATTGTGGAGAGTTATTTAGGGTAAGGTAGGATGTCATTTAGTTGTGGTTCTATTGGAGGCTCACTAGTCCCTTGTTCTACCTTCCTTATTACTTCCTCCATTGTCATTGGTTTCCCCATCACTTCCATGCCCATCATCCCTATATATTCCTCTTAATCATCATGAAGGTCATCATATATTTTTTTAACTTCCTCATCGTGAGGAAGATGACACATCTTCTTTCTTCAAATATTTCCTCATCTTCCACCAGGCTCCCCTTTTGTGTATGTTGAATCCATCCTAGTTTACTTCAACATTTCTTGTTGATGGAGGATCTTCAAAATCCATGTCTTTATTAGTGACCATGGATCCCTTTGGAATATCAAAGGTTTAATAGGTTGGGGGCTCTAGTAGCATAGAAAGAGGATCTAGGAATTCTTTCTCTACTATCTTATAGGGATCAAATTTGTTAAAGTTATAGCATCATGAGTCATTCTCAAAGTCAATATTGTGTTCCAAGATTGATCCTCGTGTGTCGAGGTAGTTTGTTATAGGATATTGAGTTGGAATTGGGATAATTGGAGTAGGATCTTGAGTTGGATCGGGATTGAATAAACCTCATGTGTTGAGGTAAGTGCTTTGCATGTCAAAGTGACGGTGTTTTACTGTCTTATTTGTCAAGACTAAGGTCTTGTGTGTCAAGACAGATCCTCATGTGTTGAGGTGGTGCCTCATGTGTTGAGGTAATGCTTTTCTTGTCGAAGCATGAATGGTGTGTGACATACTACTAACCATGGTATTAGAGATGGATATGCTATTAAGTCTCCTCTAGAGACTGGCCACCTCTAGAGTGAATTACTTTAGCATATGACCATTGGGAACGCGATTACAACAAGACGATCACATCATTGGAAAAATATCCTTAGTATATTTGATATGATAAATAATTAAGTTGGAACAAGTGGACCATGCATGTAAGATAAGAAATAAAGATAAGATGAGCTAATTTAAGAGAGAACTCAAATTTGTTGACTTCAGTGATCAATGTGCAAAAATAGTTAGCTATGTGTTAACAAGAAAGACTTCAGTTATCAAGTGTGTTAAAAGAGTTAGCTAAAGTATTAACAAGAAATACTTCAGTAAAAAGAGTTAACTAAATTGTTAACAAGAAAGACTTTAGTAAGATTTAGTTAACTAAGTATTATGCATGAAAGACACTTGAGTTAAAATAAAATACGACACTTGAGTTGTGACACTTGAGTTGTGACACTTGAGTTACGACACTTGCATGACAACACTTGAGTTAGCCACCTAACTAAGTGATATAGCATCTAGTTGAAGGTAAATTTCATCTTGAAATCAAAAGACAAAGTTAAATGCAAAAGATTGAGAAGTATGGCGCACTTTCTCATGCATGATTGATAAAAACAATGTGAGAGCAAATTCTCTCTTACAGGAAATTTGTGCATGTGACCACATTAGCGAATTGCTTCATTTCATTCTATTATTATGATTTTTCTCATTTAATCTACTCTCTTAAGAACTTAAGTTCACCGGGGGTGCTTGATATTTCTCTTTGATATTGCACCAGGGTTGCTTGACGTAATCTACTCATTGTGAAGTAAACATTCTATTCTATATATTAATATACTATGGAACATTTTGTTGGGGTTTTCTCCGTCAAGTTATAGAGGGTTTCCCCGGGTTAAAATTTGTGTGTCCACTATGAATGTTTATTCTTCTGATTATTCATTGTTTTCAAGTACTATTGTAATTATGAAATCAAAGATAAAATATTAACAAGCTTCACCCTTCATAATATCTTCAACTTCCTCATAGGATTCTTATTTGTCAATTTTTCAATTTCAATCCTAGCCTCATGGTATTGAGGGTTCAACAAATTCATCCTCTGTTCCTCTTCAATCATTATATGGAGGTCATATCTCCATGGTTTATCAAAGGGTAGATCAATCCCTTTAGGGTCTTTAGGGCCTCTTCAATAACCCTTTTGTCATTTATTGCATAGCCCCCCATTTCTATTGGGAAGGACAACCTACCCTTCATATTTTCCTTTAATAAATGGAGCTCATCTATCTCAACCATCTACTTCACGTATTCCAACACAAATATCCTAGGGGTTAACAACTTAGGTAATATGTGAGGGGATGATTCAATCCCATATAGTTTGATAACTGTGAAATCATCTCCCAGGCACCGGACTCCTATTCTTAAGATCTATCCAAGCTACAAATAGGCTTGATCTTAGTAGACATCCTTTCTAGTTCCTTTCCTAAGATGATGGAGTAAACCTCGTACATGAATTCTGACACATATCTCAATAAGGAAGTGTCGGGTCCTTAATTTTTCACCAAATTCATTCGATCATATACTTTATTAAGTGATCCTACCATTCTATTTTTCCATTTAAAGGATTCAAGGTGATGTGCTTACTGATAAATGAACGTGTACACTAGGTAAGAGGAATAACTTAATACCTCGACATTTGATAAGTTGGCCAGTTGTGAAATTATCCCTATGGTGATGGCTTCTGCATATATGAAGAAGAGGATTTCCCTTCCACTGTAGGTGTCCACCATGGTTTTTATCCCCTCATATATATATTCGACTATGTCTCTCCATAAAATTAGGGTGAACATAGAGAAACAGTATTGGTCCTGGGGGGGGACCTTTTGATCCTCCATGGGGTAGGGAGAACCTTATTTTGGCCTTGATTGTACTTTAGTATTGAAAATATTTGGCCTTCTGGGATTCAATTATATTCTTACATCTATTGGTTTTCACCTCATGCAAGAAGAAAACAGTGACTAAGGATGTTCCCAACATTTGAGTAATGGAAAGAATGCCCATTTCCAGTCCAATCCTTTTTGAAGAGAGGCCATGAAAAACAACCTTTCTAAATCCCAATTTTAGGGTTTCTAAATTGCAAAATCAAGGTTTCTAAAGCCCCAAAAGTGCTAAGTTTAGGCATGTACGAAATCCATTATTGGTTCTTTTGGAACTCATTTTTGCACTTTATGAACCTGCTTTTGCACTTTTTAAATCAGTTTTTTCACTTATAAAGGTTATCTTTTTACTTTCTTAAACTATTTTTGCACTTTTTTTAATCGTATTTTTAGTTTTCAATTAGAATTTTGCACTTATTGAATCGGATTTTTAACTTGTTATATTCAATATTTCATACTTAATTTTAAATCACATTCCAAACATAACAAAGCATAGAAAAATATGAAAACACTCCCAACGAAAAAACATTTTCAAACTTATAACTATATTATCAACTAGCATAGATCCATCTTAAATCCGTATCTATCAAGCACTGAGAGGGATCCAATTTCTTGAGGTGTATTTCTTTTTTTAAATTTAAACTCAAGAAATTTGATCTATCTTGATTGATAGATCCAGGTTTAAGTTTTATGTTTTTATTTTATAAACTAACATCTATTTTTTAATTACTTTTCATAGTATTTTATTTTATGAATCAACATGGATTTTTTTTAAATACTTTCCATAATTTTTTATTTTATGAGCCGACATGAATTTTGTAATTATTTTGTTAGTAACAAACGTAACGTTACATCACACACGTTACAACATCTCCCCCATACTGGGCTATAGAGAACCTCGTTTCACTCAGTGAAAAATAATAATAAAACTATATTCTTTAATGAACTAGTTCCATACTTTTTACAACATGCCTCACATCACTAACACCATTGAGTTGTAGCAAGCAAGGCCACAATTTATCCATCATAATTATTTCATTTTTATTATCACGGGTATATCCTTTAACAATAAGCGTGTTTTCATCATCGTTGAAGATATGTTTTTCCTTGGAATCATCTACAATAACTGTGTTTGTAGCATCATAAGTTCCCATTAAGTTTTTCCAAACTTTATCTAGGGATTTCAAATAAACATGTGGATTTTCAAAGTCAACATGACCCTTTCTTGGTATTTTGTCACAGTCCTCTTGTGTTAGAATGAATTTAAATATCTAGTGTTCAAATACATTATTGTCGAATATACCAGGCCAAAAATCATCTACATTTTTTCACTGCATGGATGTCCACAAACCAACCTCAAAAATGTTTAGTCACTTTTCAAGAAATTCAAAAAATCAGGCCCCATGACATAGTATATGTGTGTTCTTGTAATGATATCCATTTTTCTTGGGAATGCCTTTTTCTACAAAGAGCTTTTATGAAGTGCATGTACCAACACTCCGTTGATATCAAATATTATCAAGCATTTATATAATAATATTGTATCTACAAACAAAGAAAATCAATACAGAAATCCTGTTAATATATAAATTATTACATATCTCTATTTGTATATACCAAAATTAATAAGTATTAATAGTTGCGAATATGACTAATAATTTTAGAAAAACACATGATCACTAGCATAGTTCTCTTCTTATCTTTTATGTCCAATAATGAATTAAAAAAAAAATTGTTTACGTGTGTCTTTCATAGGAAACATTTAAGGTTGGTTATATTTCAATATAGAAGAATCCATTAGAAGAGGATAAAAGGAAAAATAATATAAAACTACCGACTATCCCTCTGCAATAGTTACTCTACACCCAACACCAATAACTTATTCTTAGTTGATCATGTGATTGCTTACAAATGTGATAAGTATATTTGTAACCACAACAACAATATACAAGGCCCCATTAAATTTACAAGCATGTAGATTATAACCACGTAGATAGTAGCTAGGTGATTATGGTGCTCAAAATTCCATATCAATAATACTAGCATAGATCCATCTTAAACCCAAATCTATTAAGCATCGAGAGAGATCCTATTTATTGAGGTGTAATTTTGTATCTTAATTTTTTTACACATCAAGAAATTGGATCCCTCTCAGTGCTTAATAGATCCGGGTTTAAGATGGATCTATGTTGGTTTTAATTTTTTTATTATGAGCCGACATTAAATTCTAATTACATTTTGCACCAAAAGGAGAGACGTGCTCTACAACCCAGTATGGGGGAGATTTTTTCACGTAAGGTAACATAACATAACATAACGTAGTGTAATGTTACATTACCAAAAATAAAAAGTAATTAAAAAAATGCATGTTGTCTCATAAAATAAAAAATTATGAAAAGTAATTAAAAAAATCCATGTTGGCCTATAAAATAGAAAATTAAAACTTAAACCCAGATCTATCAAGTAAGAGAGGGATCAAATCTCTTAAGTTTAAGATATAATAAAAAAAATTACACCTCAAGAAATTGGATCCCTCTTTGTGCTTCATAGATCTAGGTTTAAGATGGATCTATCCGGGTTATCTTTGATAAGTTATGAGCCGACATAATAACGTTATGTTACGTAAAGTGACAAACATGGAAAATGTGACAACATCTCCCCCATACTAGTTTGTAAGCACCTTGCTACTCTCGGTGCAATTAAAATATTACTAAGTAAAAAAAATCAATAATAAAGTGACACAAATATATAATTAATTTTTGAAATATATGCAGGAATAGTAAGATGTCTATTACATTTTTTTCTAAATTCTTAATGTACAAAGGAATGGTCTAATATTATACATTACATAAAATTTGGAAACAACCTGCCAAACACTTCCCACCAAAAAATTTTCTTCTTCGGAAGATCAATCGTAAGGCTTAACGAAAATGAAATATTCATCAGGATTTCCTTGTATATGTGCACCTTCCAAGATAATCATAGCTATACATTCCACTAGAAATTCATTTCCAAAATGACGACACATAGTTTGCACATATTTGAGGATTATAAATATAAATATAAACCCTTATCACTAGAAATTTGTTTCAATATAAATATTTGGAGATGTAAAGTAAACCCTTGGAAACATTTGACCATTAAAAAACCATACAACCAACCAAGGGGAATTGAATAAAAATTTCCTCCTTTAAATTCTTTGGTGTATGGGAAAAGCCTAGAAAAACATTGTTGTTATGATCCGTGCCATCAATTATCAAACCCAGATATCTATGTGGAGCATCATAACACTTCTTGTGATTTTTTTACAACTCATGTCGTTCATTTCATTGTTGATTGTGAACTCCTTGAAGTGCTTTAATAATGAAATCTACAAATCAAATAAAATGAAAATATTGATAACATGTTTTCATAATAGATAATTAACCAATTCTAACAAATAATTTTGTAGAACTACCTCTTTCTATTCCTTCTTATTTATCGCCCATAAAATGAAAATATTAATAGCGTGTTTTGATAATAGATAATTATCCAATTCTAACAAATAATTTTATAGACGTACCTATTTCTAACAAATATTTGTTTATTCTTTCTAACAAATAAATAAAGAATAATTTTGCAGTCCTACTGTATTCTAACATTAGGGGTATAGGTTTACGATTCATAGCAATTTAGAATTTTAATGGATAGAGGTTGGAATATTGATGTTATAGAGGTTAGGTGTTAGTGATTATATATGCTAGGGGTTAGAATAATAGTTATATTGGTTAGGTGTTTCATAATATAAAGGTTTTGAGATATGACTCATAGAGGTTCTAGGTTTCTGTAGATTATAGAGGTTTTAAGAGCAAGAAGTTAAGGGTTGTAGATATTCTAGTGGTTAAAGGTTAAGCATGTTACTTGTTATAAGCTTTAGTTTTGTTTAAGGTTTTAGTTATTAAGAGTTATGAGTTATTTCATTTAGTGGTTGTGGTGTTAAGGTTTATAGGAGTTATATGTTAGTGGTTAGAAGGTTTATATTAAACATACCAATTAGAAGGCTGAGGATTTATGGGTTTTGTGGTTTATGTATTATCATAATTTTTTAGGTTAGCTATAGATAAGGGTTAGGGGATTGTAGTTAGGGGTCATAAGGGATATAGATGAGCGTTATTAGCTAGGATTTATTGAAGCTATTGTTTGGAGGTTTCAAGTGTTCCAAGATATAGTTATATGTTATTGATTTTAGGGTGTTTAGATGGTTTATTCATTAAAGGTTATAGGGGTTCAACATAAGGGTTAAGTTTAAGGGATTCATAGGGTTAAGTGTTTGGTGTTATATGTTATAAGTTATATATTTTATGGGATATAGGGGATGAGATTTATAATGATTAGTGGTTTTGGGCTAAGTGACTATAATGGTTAGGAGTCATATAGGTTAAATCTTATATTCCTTGAGGGTAATTGATTTTAGGGGTTGTAGGAATTATAGGAGTTATCAATTATTCATTATAGATTTTTTAATTTAAGGTTTAAGTGTTTAAGTATTATGGATTTTAGGGGTTGTGAGGTATATGTGATATAGGGTAATTAAGGTTTTATAAGGTTTAGGGGTTATTGTAATTAGTTCTTATTTGATCCAAGGGTTTTTAGATTTAAGCATTGTAGATTATAGGGGATATGGGTTAAGCATTGAATGCCATAATAATAAGAGTTGGGTTTATCAGGATTCAGTTTTGGAGATCATAGGGTTTGTAAAGATTGAGAATTATAATGATTATAAATATTTGGAGTTAGGGACAATAATATGGATTAAGTCATATTGTAATGCCTTCATTGGCATTATAAATTTTAATGTAATTAAACATAGATTATGTGACTAAACAACAAATAATCAAAGTGTAACCATAACAACATATAAGTAAAATATAAGCATTTTGCAATAGCATCAAATAAATTAGAATTTTTAAAACTTCATTGATGATTCACACAACATAAATTAACATCATAAATCATGTAGCAATAGCATCATATGATAATTTTACAACAACATATAAACAATTTAAAATCACAAGAAAAATACCTCGTTATAAGAATGGTGATGGAGTCCAAACTGAGCAAGCTTCCCTCTTCCACTCGAGTTGCTTCCATCTTCATTGCCCAAAGCGGGACCACGGTTTTACCTCCCAGCCAACTAGGGGCCTAGCCGGCTCCCTAGCCCCAGGAAGCCATCTAAATGGTCCCATCCAAATGGCTCCTGGCCCTCCGTGCCAGAGACCCCCAGAGAACAGAACAATGATGCACCAGTAGGCTATGTATCAAATCTTCCAAGAGTTCTCAAACTCTTCCAACTCTTCAAAACTTCTCATACCCCAAAATACCCAAAATTCTCCATCCTAGAATACTCTCACCAAAATAATCTTCAAGAGAAAAAGAACCTCCCTCCTTCCACTCTCAAGTCTCATATTTATATCCAAAATCCTCATCATCCTCCTCATCCATCAATAAATTCCCATAAATAATAATCATCAATCAAAAAATTCATTTTCTCCAAAAAATAGAAATTTGATTTAAATAATTAAAATATTAATAAACATGGATGCAAAGTCTCACTTGTCATGCTTCCATCTTAATGCAACTATGACAACCATTTTCTAAAAATTTGTGCAAATCCTATCTATCCATTTATTTATATTATCCTTTCATTCATAAGTCAAATAAGATATTTTCATATACTATATTATACTATGACATATTTTATATTATATATATAATTATATATGTTATTTAATAATCTAATCAATTTATATAAATCTAAATCATATTAAACAAGCCAACAAACTCATACTTTCAACACACAAGTAATGCTTTCATCAATCCGTCAACCAAGTTAATAATAGATAATATAATCATATTAATTTATTCATCGATCGACCAATCATAGTAATGTAATCACGAATTGACGTATGCATGGCCAGTGCACATGTATTAAGCGTGCATACTAATAATCACATTTAATGCTCCTAATAAATCATTATTACATCCTCACAAACAACATATAGAAGAACAATTAAACACTGCATCATTCATCATTCATAATCATTCATATAGAAACAATAAGACAAAATTAGATAAACATAATGGTGAAATCAAACATATAATCATGATGGTTAGTAACAATCAAGAACACCATCCAATCCATCATTGGTACCATCCATCACATCAGTAATCCAGCCCCTAAATCACCACTACTTCCATCTCCTGACCTCACCATCCCGTCCTCTGCTGCAATATACTGTGGCATCGACTGCACGACCTAACCACATATAGAACCCGTAAGCGGAAGTTTCGATCGACCACGTCAACCAAGCTTCCCCAGCAGGCATCCGCTAGTCATCATCACACGTCTAGGGGAGTGCACAACACAAACCTCCCACGACTCCAGGTTTCGGGGGATAAACGGTGGGAAATTCCTCCACCCCCCTAATAGTACTAGGGTCAATGCCCTACATCAACCATACTATGCCATCACTGATCTAAGGGGTCCCGTCATTGAAAAACCACTTTGGGCAAGTCACAATTCCTGTCAAAACTCACACTCACCCACAAGTCATAGAAATATTGGAATTCACAATTAAATAGCATGAAATTTGATATAACGTCATTATACTCATGATGTTCAATACATCTCATGGGCCTTGGCAATATAGGAATCCGCCTATCTCATAGCCAATCAACATGTGGAATAGTTCATCATTAACATGAAACATATATATAGCCATAACCAACTCTTTCAAGTGCCAATCCATATCACTAATACGACATTTACAAATAGCCATGTAAGTTATTTTTGCAAACAACTAAATTAGCATTCTACATATGGATATTCTATATTCAATTTTGCATGTTCAAATGAAATAACATATTTATCGTCATTAATAAATTAAAACAATATTTCGAATTATCATACATGCCTCAAGGGAGTCCACATGTCCACATAACAATCATCTTGATCAATCTATCTTAGTAAAACAGATAATAAGCAAATGCATTGCTAAGCTAATTCACATTAGAGTTTTTAATTAAAGACTATCAAAATATGGGGCGTTACACATATAATGTTATTATTTTAAGTGAAATATAATAAGAAATGAATATATTTTTTGAGTATTAAAGGAACACATGCTAGTTCTTAGGATGTTTTTATAGAGTGCCTACAAGAGGTCTCTCATTAGACAACTTTAAAAACCTTGTGCATACATTATCAAAGGACCACCCAAGAGGAATCATAAGAATGGTCATTAGTTTACCTATTCAAGAGATGGATCCTGCAACAAACAATTGTGGGTCGAGCACAAAGATTTAGGTCAAATTCACATGATTTGAAACTCAAATTCCTCACCACTTCCTTCTAGTTACAAGATGAAATCCCTCTCCTATAAGAGTGCTTTCCATTAAAACCTATGTAACCACTACTTTAGTATGGGTGGATTCCCACACTTCCACAAATTTATCTAGTGATTGACTCTTTTGTTAGAATAACTTTCATGGTATTGACAGTTCTAACTAAAGGAATTCTATATCCTTATAACCACCACTATAAAATCCAAAAATATACCATCTCTTTAGGATGGATCTATAATGTTTTAGCAAACCAACGGTGCATGAATCTTTCACTCAAGACGATATTATGTGATATCCTTTTAGATGTTGTTTCCCTTGTTAATTATAACACATGCATATGAGACAAATACAACTTAGGGGATGGTGTAAGGTAATGCTACCCAATTATGGCATGGTAGTTGCAATGAAAACCTAGAAAATAGAAATATGATCACTAAAAATAACTATTAGAGGCAACTACGGAAACATTTTAGAACACACTGTAAAACTATGAAACATATATAATGTAATATATATAGAACAGAGTGTACCTTTCAGAAGATATAATGTTTATTTATGGAAAATTAGTATAAATCCAAGAAAATGGTGTTCTCCTAAGATTGGTATGTTACTTTTTTTCTAAAACATGATGCACATGTTTACATTAGTCCCCATGTTTGGTATTTAAGCAATGAAATTTTTTGAAAAACAAATTGCAGGACTTGTAGATAACAGGCGATTCTTGTGTGACACTATTTTTCCATAATTTTTAATGTTAATTTTATATGTTTTAAATAATAAATTCAATGAATCCCTAGAATGGTAAGGTGGATCTTTAGGCCCCTCTATAAGGGTCTTAACACAATCAATGAACTTGTTTTCCTTTTTAGTGTGTAGGTGTTCGTTTGTACTTGTGCGGGTTTTTTTGTTTTCAAAATAGGTGAACCAACCAAAAGTTATAATATTTGAGCATTTATATATCTAGGTGGAAAATCTAACAAGATATGATGATTAAATCATGCATGAATAGTTTTCAATAATTAACATGAACCATTACACAGTAACGTTGAAGAGAAGAGAGACAATGATTGTATTATCAGAGTTATTGAATGAATGAAATATATAGAGGAACAATTCGAATTGGGTTAAGGAGAAACTTGAATTTTCCATGCCATGCAAAGAGGTTTCATGTTATGAAAAGAGGGATATCCAGGCTTAACTGAGAGCAAATAACCCTACTTAGTCATGCACGCACTCCTAAACTGAGTTTAACTGATTAAGGAAATTACTAATCACTCAATTTAAATGAATAATGCATGTAGTTTCCTAAAATCACTCAAAAGAATGCGCTACTTGACCAAATAGGGTGCTAATGAGTGTTTGTGGTAGTTGGATGTCATTTATGAATTAGTTAGTGGAGTACCTTAAGTCTTAACTAAGACACACTCCTTAAATCATGGAGAAAATCCCCTAAATTAGGGAATGTGTCCCCAAAACTAAGGTTTTGTCTCATGGGTGATCTAGGAGGTGTTTTTGGGTGTGGTTTGTCCCATTATACTCATCAACACGTGCTCTAGGAGGGTTATCTACTCTAAACCCCCCCCCCCCCCCAAGCTTAACTAGGAAAAAAATAAGTAAAAAGAAATAGATCCTGATAATTTGTAGCCATATTAGGTACTCATGCAAAAAAAAAATGATTCTCTATAAAATTGGGAAAGAGGGAAAAAACTCAGTGGGAACCCCCCCCCATAAAAGAGAATGTGAAAAGAATGTGAGAAGAAGGTTTTAGGGATCCTCCTTCATAATTTATTTGACTCCCAATGAAGCTCGCAACTGGATGAATAACTTGCCAACAAATACTTGGTAAACATATATGCAATCTGCTCAGAGGAAGGGAAGAATTGTAAATCTAGGATCCCATCATAGATCAATCCTCTGATATAGTGCATATGGATCTCTATGTGCTTGGTCCATTGGCATTGAAAAATCTCTCTTAAAATCTAAATGGATCCCTATTTGTCACAAAATATGATGGTAGGTCTGTGAAACTCTATTCCAAACTCAATGAGAATATGGTGTAACAAAATGGCTTATGTTGCAACATTTATTGCTCCTCTATACTCTGTTTTCGTTGTTGATAGAGAAATAGTGGCTTGTATTTTACTTGAACAAAAAATAGGTTGCGATCCCAAACTAAAGAAGTAACCAGAGGTAGAGTTGCGGCATGTTCCATCACCATCCCAATCAAAATCTATGTATCCAACTAAGTCAAATTTGCAAGCAGCATCATAGTGGATTCCATAATTATATGTTCCCTTTGCATAATGGAGTATTCTTTTGGAAACCTTCTAATGCAACTCATGTGGTTCTTGCATGTATCTAGAGATTTCCCAACTGCAAAATAGATATATGTTTGACTATGTGTAAGATAAATAAGTATCCCAACTAACTATCTATACAGGGTACAATCAACCTACGATGTAGTCCCTCCATATTCTAGTTGGACTCCAGAAAGAAAGGGAAATGGAGCAGGATTGAAATCATTCATTTTGAATCGAGTGATGATATATTTGGCATACTTAGACTATGTTAAGGTGACCCCAAAATATGATTGGGTGATTTGGAGTCCAAGAAATAATTGTAACAGTCCTAAGTTAGTCATGAAAAATATATCATGCAAGGAATATTCAAACCATGCAATGGAGCTCCCAGTAATGAGGAGATCATCCACATATAGTACAATAAGTAAGCGAGATATGTGTTATCGAATCATATACACATTTGGATATGAATTACATCTTGATAAATTTTTGGACAGAAGAAAAGAATCCATTTTTGTATACCAAGCTTGAGGAGCTTGTTTCAATCCATATAAAGATTTCTTTAATTTGCATACCAAAGATGAATTTTGAATGTACCCTGGTGGTTTCTCCATATAGATATATTCTTCAAGGTCCCCATGAAGAAAGGAACTCTTCACATCTACATGGTGTATATCCCATTTTTGTGTAGCTTCTATGACAAGAACAAGTCAAATTGAATCCATCTTTACAGCTGGAGAAAATGTTTCTATGTAGTCAATGCCATGTATCTAAGAGAATCCTTTGGATACCAATATTTCTTTGTACTTGTTGATAGTTCCATTGGCTACCATTTTGGTTTTATAGATCCATTTTCATCAAATCAATTTTCTCTCTTTTGGAAGAGGTACCAAATCCCAAGTTTTGTTGTCCATGAATGACTGATTTTTTTCATTCATGGAAGCCTCCCAATGAGGATTGTTGGAGGATTCCCCATGGGTGAGGCCACCATGTGGAAATTAGTGGGTATAAATGGCTCTATGGCTTCAAGAGTGTGAGTAGTAGCATAAAACTTAGAACAAATTCTTCAAGTATAGGCAGGATCACCCACTAGTTCACCAACTACTTTTAGTGTTTGTTTTTCCCAAAGAGGCTGAATTATTTGGTCTGCAACACACTCATTTGTAGAAATGTCATCATCATATGTATGAGAATATGAAGATGTATCTAAATCATTTCCTAAGTGTGTGATGGAAGATATATTTTCAAATAGAGAAGGTACACGCGAAACATCTTGAAACTGCCCATCTTTTTGTAAAATATCACCTTTTCCACATACCTTGATTGGAGTATTCTTTCCCATGATTACCTATTGGATAGAGGATGGATGCAAGGAGTTGAACATGTCTTTTGATGAATCCATATGATTTGAAGCTTCAAAATCTAGGATCCAAGAGGATTATTTTGAAGTTGAAGTTGTTATGAGTGCATGTCCCCTTTAAGGAGGGGGTCTTGAAATGCATACTTTGTCTTCATTTTCTTCAAAGATTTTCTTAACCCTAAAATTTTATTCTTTCTGAGGTAACTTTTGTAATAGGTATATATGGGTAGATCCTTCCCTTGTTTGTCATAAAAACCTTGGAATTTTTCTCCTTCTTTCCTTTGTATGAGGGCTTATGCTGAGTGGTTTGTTTCTTGTCTTCATTTGCTACAAGTGCATGAGAATTTGAGGAAATTTGTAGGCCCATTTGAGAAATATTATCTTGTTCTTGAATAAGAGAGGAAACAAAGACATATAGAGAAGGCATCGTGAAGAATGCTCTAAGTTCTAACATAGTAGATTGAAATGAAGAAACAAAAGTGTTGAATTTGGGACCCAATTTAGAAAGGATAGAGAGTACCATTTGAGTGTCTTCTTTGGTGATGTTTCACATATTCAGCTGAAATATTATATATGTGAGTTTTTAAAAGAACTCTTGTACTAAATTGATCTTGGTTTCAGATGCATTAACTCTACCTCTAAAACATGACCCCCCATCTCATCTTATGTACCGAAGAGTTTGGATAGGGAGCTCCATATTTCATTGGGGGTATTATTGTCTTGAATATGGTAGAGTAGGTCACGGGATACTTGGATTTCTCAACAAGACAAATTGGTTCCAACTCATTTCTTGTGGTCATTCAGTACAAGCCCTTCTTTCTTAATAACATCTCCAATCTTGGATTCCATTCAAAGTAATTTGAGGGGGCTAGTAGCTGATCATAAGGTATATCTATGGCTACAAGAAAATTCTTTGATGGATGCAAAACCTTCTGTAATGTCTACAACAAACTTGCTTCCTTAGTGGATCCAAAGGAGCCTCCCTCAAACTGAAAAAGTGGTGGTTTTAAAAAACCTTTTTTAAAGAAAAGGGCCTCTTTTGGTGGCTTCAAAAGCCTTTTTTGGTAGCTACAAAATCTTTTTTGGTGGCGCCAAAAGAATCCTTTGTGGCTGCAAAATCCCTTCTCAACCTGTAAAAGCTTGATAAACAATATTAGCATACTAGATAATTTAGCACCCCCTAGCTCTAATACAGTATAAGATTTGAGAATTCATAGATCTAGGTGCAAAAGATAATAAGGTATGATGATTAAATCAAGCATGAACAGTTGTGCAATAATTAACATGAACCATTACACAGTAACCTTGAAGAGAAGAAATACAATGATTGTATTATCAGAGTGACTAAATGAAAGAAAGATGTTACAATATATAGAGGAACAATTCGAATTAGGTTAACAAGAAAATTGAACTATCTGTAACATGAAAAGAGGGTTCATGATATGCACGGAGGGCTAGTCAGGAATAAATTAGAGTAGATAACCCTAATTAGTCATGCATGCACTCATAAACTGAGTTTAATTGATTAAGGAACTCATTGATCACTCAGTTAAACTGAATAATGCATGCAGTTTCCTAAAATCACTCAAAAGAGGGCGCTACTTGACCAACTAGGGTGCTAATGAGTGTTTGGGGTAGTTGGGTGTTAGTTAGGACTTATTTAGTGGAGTAACTTAAGTCTTAACTGAGACACACTCCTTAAAGCATGGAGAAAATCCCCCAAATTAGGTCATGTTCCCCCCAAATCAAAGAAGATGCCCCCAAAACTAGGGGTTTTTCTCATGGATGATTCAAGTGGTGTGTTGGGGTGTGGTTTGTCCCATTAGACTCATCAACACATGAAGTAGGAGGTTTATTTACTCTGACAAAAGTTACAAAGAAAATAAGAGACCTATGTTTTTAGAAATTTGGCATATGACTAAATAAAAATAAATAAAAAATACAAAAAAATATTTTATTTCGCATATGTGTGTGTGTGTGTGTGTGGAATTTTCACACAAAACTCTATAAGTCTTTGAAATTTCATTATCAACAAACACTAGATCATAAGTAGAGTCGATGTTGAAAAACATGGAAATAAAAAAATGGATAAGTTTTTTTATTTGTAGGTGGAACCTATAGAGTTGAAAAAATGAACCTAAAATCAAAGTTGATAACTCATCCACCACATAGATTAAAAAATTAGATTGTGATATTTTTTTCTAAATTAGGAATGTGAACTACACGCATTATTAACACATTCATGTTATTATTCAAAAAACGGTGTGCATGCATGATTAACATGCAATGTTATTAACCTGCATGTGTTAAAAAAAAATACATTATATCTCCTCATTATGTTCCAAGTTATTTTTCTATGTCTATGCACCCTAGCTTGAAATGGTTGATATACTCACACCCGTATGTGATTTATCTCTTGGATGCCATCCTTTAATGTGATTATGGGTGATTTAAATGAACAAATCCATCTATAATATTAATAATATAGTATAAAGGATTTCCCACTCTTGTTCCATCAACAGACAAGTAGAGGCCCTTTGAGGCCCACTCCTCTCTCTCTCTCTCTCTCTCTCTCTCTCTCTCTCTCTCTCTCTAAACCTTACTAAGCCCCTCTCTCTCACTCTCACTCTCCCTTAATCCTCCAACTACCCCTAACCCACACCCCTCTCTCTCTCCCCCAACCCTCCCCCCCTCTCTCTCCCTCTGTAAACCATCACCTACCCCACACCCATAACCACCCCCCTCTCTCTTCTACTCCCCATACCTATCTCTCTCTCTCTCTCTCTCTCTCTCCTCTCTCTCTCTCTCTCTCTCCTTACCCCTCCCCCTAACCACCACACCACCTCTATCTCTCCCCCAACACACCCTCTCATACTCTATCTCATAATCCCCGCCCCCTCCCCCTAACCCCCTCTCTCACTCTTTATCTCTTCACTACTCATCCACCTACCCTAATCCCCACCCCTCTCTCTCTTCACCAACCCCCTAACACCCCCCTCTCTCTCTCAAGAACTAACCCCATATTTATCTCTCTCTCTCTCTCTCTCTCTCTCTCTCTCTCTCTCTCTCTCCCCCTAACAACCAATGTCACTCTCTTTCCTAATCCCCCTCCCCCTATAGCTAACCACCACATCCCCTAACCATTACTAACCCGCTCTCTCACTCTTTATCTCTTCCCTACTCCTCGACCTACCCCTAACCCCAACCCTCTCTCTCTTCCAACCCACTAACACCCCTCCTCTTTCTCTACCCCTAACCCCCACTCCCCCCCTCTCTAAACCCCATATACCCCATTTAGTACTAACCAAACCTCTATCTATCTCTCTCTTACTCCCTCATCCCCCCCCTCTCTATCTCTCTCTTACTCCCTCATCCCCCCCCCCTCTCTCTCTCTCTCTCCACCTAACCACCCCCACCCATATTTCCCTCATAATATCCCCCCCCCACAACTAACCACCCCTATCTCTCTCCACCCCCTACTTACCCCCCTACCTCTCTCTCTCTCTCTCTCTCTCTCTCTCCTAATCACCCTCCCACTACCACTAACCACCCTCTCTCTCTCTCGCTTCCCCTACCCATACTCCTCTTTTTCTCTCTCTACCATTGAACCCCCTTTCTCTCTCCCTCTATCCTTCCTCCTCCTACCACTAACCACTCCCCCCCCACTCTCTCTTCATTTATCTCTCTAACCCCCTCCTAATACCCTACCTCTAACTACCCCCTATCCCCTTTACCCCTAACCATCCCCCTCTCTATCTCTCTCTTAATCCCCCAACCCTCCTCTCTCCATCTCTCCTAATCCCCGCCACTCCTCTCTCTCTCTCTCTCTCTCTCTCCACTACTCCCCTACCCCTAACCACCCCCTCCCCTCTCTCCCTCCTAATCCTTCTCTACCTCTACATCTAACTACCACCTATCTCTCTCTCCACCCCCTACTTCTACCCCCACCGTTAACCTCCCTCCCTCTCTCTCTCTCTCTCTCTCTCTCTCTCTCTCTCTCTCTCTACCCCCCCTCTCCCTCTCCTTATCCCCATGCCTAACCCTATACCCCTCTCTCCTACTCCACCTACCCCTGACCCCCCACTCTCTCTCTCTCTCTACCCTCTTATACTCCTCCCCTACCACTAACCTTAGCTCTATCTCTTTCTCTCTCCCCGCCTCCCCCCCGCAACCCCCTCCCCCTAACCACCACACCACCTCTCTCTCTCACCTACTCCCCCTACCCCTAACCCCCCTCTCTCAATATGTATCATAATCCCCACCCCCTCTCCCTAACCCTTACTAACCCCCTCTCTCACTATTTATCTCTTCACTACTCATCCACCTACCCTAATCCCCACCCCTATCTCTCTCTCCACCAACCCCCTAACACCTCCCCCTCTCTCTCTAACCACCACACCTCTCTCTCTCTCTCTCTCTCTCTCTCTCTCTCTCTCTCTCTCTCTCTCTCTCGCTCACTCCTTAACCCCCATAACCCTAACCATCTCCCCACCAATATCATTCTCTCTCCTACTCCTCGTACCCCTATGTCATGTCCCCAAATTTTTCATTGGGTCACAATGGCCTAAGCCACTTGGCCATATTCATGATAGTTTGTCAAATTGATGCTAAGGGTCAAATAATTGTCAATAATGATTTCCAAGTTACTAATAATGTAAAATTAGATCCAAATGGACAAGGTGGATCACATTAAGAGAAAATTCCCAATTCAAAGTTTGTAATATACCCATCCAAATGAACTATCATGGAGGAAAATTACTAGTTCCCTAGATTGGGGGTGGAAGCATTAAAAGTTGGAATAAGGGAGCTACAAGACCCAAAATGACCTTAGACTTACAAATTCACATTAAATGGGTCAAATAAATAATAATAGAAAGAAAATAAGGTGGCATTGGATCATGAGGGCACATAAGAATCTCTTCCTAATTCGATTTGGGATGAGTCTCTTGGAGGGAATTCAAGATAAGGAGGCCTTGGGAGGTTAATAAAAGAGAAGAATAAATAAGGAGAGCATCTTTTGATCATTTATCATTTTGAAAAAAATTGGAGAGCTTAGCTTATCCTTGCAAGGTGGATGCTTATCCTTCTTGCCTTAGAACCAATTTCGAGGGTGAAAGATTCCCATCCTAGTTGGTTGATGGAGTGGCCATTCACAACTCTCAAAAGAGATTCATGGATATTTTTTGACACAGATTCAGACCCCAACTGAGTTTGAGTTCATCTTCTCTCATTCTTCTCTATGCCTATTCTACTATCTTTCTCTCAATGCCATGTAAATGTGCAAGGGCGCACTTGTTGTTGCATATAGTTAGCGAAGGACTATTATTTTCACTTCATGGACATGTTATTTGATATATATATTTGTAATAATCATATCATGAGATCCATAACTCGAAACATTATGTATTTCAAGTCATATTTACATTCAAGGAGGAGATTTGAGCCATTTTCCCCATAGCTTTTGCATAGCGCACTTGTTGTTGCATATAGTTATTGAAGGACTGTTATTTCGACTTTATGGACATTTTAGATGCTATATATCGCTGTAATAATCATATCATGAGAGCCATAGCTCGAAACATTATGTATTTCAAGTGATATTTATATTCAAGGAAGAGATTCGAGCCATTTTCCCCATAGCATTTGCATAGTGATTTTGGAATGATATTGTACATGTTTTATATCATAGTTTTTTTATTTATTTATCATGTTATGAGCTTCATATGAAGTTACCTTGATGGTACAAATGATGTGTACAGACCTCTGAATTGTTACTATGGTTTATGAAGAAATTTGAGACTCCTTGCCCACCAATTTCACCTCAAAAACTAGACTCTAGAAGTTGTTGTTCATTAGGATTCATATTCGACCCTAAAACCAAATCTAATGCTGCACATATATTTTTCCTAATGTCCTCTAACAGATCCAAGTCTCATACCAAGACCTAGGGGGGATCTCCACTTCTCAAATTAACTAGTCTTGTTCTGAAAATTATTCCCATGCAATTTGTAGACAATGGATGGGTATATCAGTTGTTTGTATTTCTTATCGGTGTGTTAATATTTACTATTCCCCATCAATACCTTCCTCCCCAAATTCTAAATCATTTGGAGGTGTTTGAAACCATTTGTAAACAAAACCGTAGAGTCAAAACAAGGTGAATCCAAGGATTTTCCTTTGAAGGGACATTACAGTGGTATTAGAGCATGGTGCTTACACCTGTGTATTAATATCATACATTTCATAATGATTTTCAGCCATGTCTTACTATTATGATGACTCCTGGAGAGAGAAAAGTGGGTGAAAGCAGAACGTAATGTAAAAAGTATATTGGATAAAATGTAGAAGATGATTACAACAATCGTGCCCCGGGTAATTTATACCCTAAATGGGGAAGAGAGGTGACTTGAGGTGACTTTTCAAGTCACCTCTTAGTTTAATTACATTAATTTACTAAAATTAACCTAGCTTAGTATTTTAAAATTAGCATTTGTAACATTGCCTTCTTCTTTTTAAAATGGTTTGTCCTCAAAGCAGGGTAATGATGGATATTGTTGAACGAATTTCTCGGTTTCCCATGATGCGTCTTCTTCTGGGAAATTCTTCCATTTAATGAGGTATTCCTTGATCCTTTTAGTGCGTAATTTCCATTCTCTGATGTTGATGATAGCTTCTGGTTCTAAGATAAGTTTCCCTTCTTTGTCAAGAGCGGGAAGTGTTGTTTGAACGGTTTGATGTTGACCCAACAATTTTTTTAAAATTGAGACATGGAAGACGTTGTGAATTCGACTCGAATCGGGTAACTTCAATTCGTATGCTACCGGGCTAATATTTCTGACAATTTGATAGGGTCCATAGAACTTGGGTGCCAATTTGTTTTTTCCTTGTTGTTTTAGCGACAATTGTTTGTATGGTTTAAGCCTTACAAATACCCAATCTGCTAATTCAAACTCTCTTTCTGTTCTATGTTGATCTGCTTTCTACTTCATACAATTTTGTGCCATAGATAAATTATCCTTCAGTACTTGCATTACTCATTGATTTTCTTCAAGTTGACTTTTTACTGCGGGTACTTTTGCATTACCTTGAACAAATTCCTTCCATCTGGGTGGCTCATAACTATACAATGCTTGAAAGGGTGTCATCTTAGCTGACATGTGATAGGTAGTGTTATACCACCATTCGACAAGGTGTAACCATTTGTTCTGTTTGTCAGTGACGAAACTATGAAGATATGCTTCCATACATTTGTTGACAACTTCTGTTTTCCCATCTGTCTATGGATGATAAGCTGAACTCATGTTAAGAGTGATCCCAATTTGTTTGCAGAATTCCTTCCAAAAATTGCTTGTGAATTTGGCATCTCTATCGCTAACGATAATTCTTGGGAATCCATGTAATTTGTAAATATTTTTACAAAATACTTCCACGATTTGTTTAACATAATCAGTTTTCTTGATACCCATAAAATGTGCATATTTTGTTAATCGGTCCACTACCACGAATATTTTTTCCTTACTATCAAATAGGGGTAACCCTTCAATAAAATCCATAGAGATTTCCTCCCACTTTTGCTTCGGAATGTTTAGTGGGTGGAGTAGCCCTCGATTCATCACGTTTTCGCTTTTATTCCTTTGACATGTGTTGCATTCGGATACATATTTTTGAATGTCTTTATGCATTCCTTTCCGATAGAACGATTGTATGGGATTGTAATATGTCTTGAAAAATCCTACATGTCCTGCGTCGGGTGAATCGTGAGATTCTATCATCACCTTAGTTTTAAACCTTGATGTTGGGTTTAAATAGATCCTTCCTTTATACCACAAGATGTCGTTTCGCCACTTGAATTTTGGAACTCTATTCAGATCTTCGATTAAGGCGCAAGTGTTTGGGTCTTTCGCATATTCTTTTTGTATTTTGTCCAGCCACTTCGGAATAACAATTGAAATTGCATATGTCTGGGCTTCATCCTTCCTAGATAGAGCATCAACAACTATATTGTCTGTCCCTTTTTATGTAATATCTCCAGATCAAAAGTAGCGATTGTTTCTATCCACTTCTGTTGTTCTGTTGACAATGTCTTTTGTTGAAGGAGATATTGAAGACTGTTATGGTATGTTCTTATCAATATTTTTCTCCCTAAAAGGTACAGTAGCCATTTTTTTAAGGCATGTATAATGGCCAGCATCTCTTTATCGTAAGTGGACCTCAACTTTCTCTCTTATTGAGCTTTCTACTTTTGAATGCTATTGGGTGACCTTCTTGCATCAAAACTGCTCCTAGTCCAAAACCTGAGGCGTCGCATTCAACTGCAAAAGGTTTTGTGAAGTCAGGCGTGGCTAATACAGGTGTTGAAGACATCATGCATTTTAATGTTTCAAAACATTTTTCTGTTTCACTATTCCATTGGAAGGAATTCTTCTTCAATAAATTTGTGAGAGGGGTTGTTTTATGGGCGTAATTTTTTACAAATATTCGATAGTATCCTGTTAGGCCTAGGAATCCCCTTAGTTTTGATTAGTTATTGGGTTTGGGCCTTTCCACGATTGCCTTGATTTTACTTGGATCGACTTTAACTCCTTCCTTCGATATCTTATGGCCCAGGTAGTCCACTTCCTCTTTTCCAAAGATGCACTTAGACCTTTTTGCATAGAATTGGTTTTCTTCCAAAATGGTAAGTACTTGACTTAAGTGTTCCAGATGCTCCTTCCATGTTCTACTATATCTGAGGATGTCATCGAAAAATACTAGTATGAATTTTCTTAAAAATGGCTGGAGCAATTCGTTCATTGCGGCATGAAACGTAGATGGAGCGTTAGTCAAACCGAAGGGCATTACTTTGAACTCATAATGGCCTTCATGAGTGCAAAAAGCAGTTTTTGCTATGTCTTTCACTATAACTTTGATTTGATAATAGCTAGATCGGAGATCCAATTTTGAGAAATACTTGGCCCCATGAAGTTCATCCAGCATCTCATCAATGAACGGAATCAGAAATTTATTTTTGATAGTTATTTTGTTCAGTCCTTTATAATCTATGCATAATCTGAATGAACCATCCTTCTTTCGTACTAACACTACTGGGGGCTGCATACGGGCTTCTGCTTTTTGAAATGACACCACATTCTAGAAGATCTTGAGTTAGCCTTTCGATCTTTGTTTTATCGTGATGTGGATATCTGTATGGTTTTCTATTGACATGTTTTGACCCTGGTTCAATCTCAATTATGTGTTCAATCTTCCTGTTTGGTGGGAGATCCATCGGAAGCTCTTGGAACACCTTGTGATGTTTTTGAATTAGATTTTGTATCTCTGGTTGTTTGTCCATATCTCCTTCATATGTTAGAAGCTCCATTTCTTGACATTGAAGTATGTACGCTGGTGCGCCTTTCCGAAGTAGCTTTTCCATCTGATGTGATGTAACTAACTATGTCGGAGGTGGTTGGAACCCGTATAACTTGTATGTCTTCTTGAGTGACTGGAATTCAATAAAATTCTCTTGGTGATTTGCGGAGTATGTACCCAAAGTTTGTAACCATTGTATTCCTAATACTACATCAACTCCTCCCAGCGATACCGCAAAGAAATCTAAGTCTAAGTTGTACTCTTGAAATTGTAACTTGACCTTGTGACATTTTTCCATGTTGTCAATCTTCTTGCCATCTGCTACCATAACATTCATGTTAGGTACCAGAAAGATAAATAGGTTAAATACTTTATCAAGGTTGACATTAATGAAGTTATGGGTGCTGCCACTGTCAATGAGAACTGTGACGTTATTCTTTTTGATATGTCCTTTAATCTTCAATGTTTGTGGTTGGGATATTTCGGTATGTAAAATTAGTCACAGCAGATCTAATGAACAAGTAAATCAATCACAACAGATGAACATAGAAAATATGGTGCAAAACTGTGCAAAACATGCATCAGTGCTCAATATCCCAATAAGGGTGAATGAATTACAATAGAATACAATGCGTCAATGAGCAATTCGAATTGACTAAGTAGGCCATTCGAATCACTGAATAGAGTAGCTTGACTCCAACTAGGAGTCCTCATCATCAATCGGTGGTGGTCATCAATGCACAAGAACCAGTCATCCAGGTGTCAATCTGAGTCTAACTGAGTGTAATAAGTGTAACTGAAGTGTGTAGCACTGATTAAGGAGAGGGAGGCTCAGTGGGGGCACATGGGAGGCTAACTGAAGTCAGAACAAGTCATCTAGTCAATCTGGAGGTCCAACGGAAGTGAAACAGTCAGTCGGGAGTGAAACTAGCCTCAAATCAGGGAGAATCGGAGCTAACTGAGTGTAACTGAAGTGGAACTGCAGTGGTAGGTGAACAAGTGCGCCCTTCTCTGGCAGTAGGTGAGAAGTGGGTGCCTTTCAGCCTAGGAGGGCTAAAACTCTATAGTAAGTGGCTCCCGGGTGCTAGAATGAGGTGGATAAGGTGTTGCAAGCATCAAACTGGTGACTGGGATGCATGCAAGTGCATGCAGGTGCATGCAAACCCTAGATTCTGCATGCAAACCCTAATTGCATGCAAGATCCTAAAAAAGATGATGTGGATATCCGAACACCCCCCCTCAAGCTAGACTATGATGTGCCAACAAAAAATAATGTGGGGCCCTGGTAACTAAGACCAAAGGTCACCCCAATACAATAATCCAAAAAAAATGCTGAAAATAAACTAAGTGAGGAAAGAGGGAAAACCCAGTGGGAAGAAAGCCCCCCCTCAAGCTAAAGCATAATAATGAATCAATCTGTCTCCACCATGATGGAAATCACCCCCAACAGTGAACGGAGGTAAGAGAACTTCTTCTCAGTGAAGCTCTTGGTGAAGATGTCTGCAATTTGCTCATCAGTAGGGCAATATTGCAGAATGATGGTGCGGTCATGCACCAACTGTCGAATGTAATGCATATGAATCTCAATGTGTTTGGTCCTCTGCCGCTGAACTGGATCTGTGGAGATCTTGATAGCACTTTGATTGTCACAAATAGGACAGTCGAAGTAGTGCCACCAAAACCAAACTCGGAAAGAATACCCTGCAACCAAACTGCCTGAATGCAGGCATTGACTGCCCCTCGATACTCTGCCTCTGCTGAAGAAAGTGCAATGGCTGCTTGCTTTTTGCTGGACCAGCAAATAGCACCATGACCAATCATGAAAACATAACCGGAAGTGGACTTCCGATCAATGCTATCACCTGCCCAATCTGAATCAGTAAAACCAATGAAATCTAGCTCAGAATCTGCAGCATAATGTATGCCAAACTGTCTCGTACCTTGCACATACTGCAAGATCCGCTTGGCTGCTCGCCAATGAAGCTCATGTGGCTGCTACATATATCTTGACATGGCACTCACGGCATATGAGATATCAGGCCGTGAGTGTGTCAAATAAAGTAGTGAACCAATCAACTGTCGATACATACTGCAATCTACAAGCGGTGTGGAATCTCCCTCCTCAAGACTGATTCCTGAGAGGAATGGGAATGGGGCTGCCTTACATTCAGCCATATTAAACTTCAATAACAGGTCGGAAGCATATTTTTGCTGAGATATAGTGATCCCATCAAAATTTTGAGCTATCTCCAAGCCCAAAAAATGACTCAGCAAGCCCAAATCGCTCATGTCAAAAGCTAGATTTAAGGCAGATTTTAGCTTGTTTATTGAAGTAAGTGTGCTACCAGTAATGAGCAGATCATCAACATAAAGTACAATAACCAACAAATTACCTTTAACTCACTGAAGATACACATTCGGATCAGATTTGCATCTTTGTAAATTCTGAGAAAGAAGGAAGGAGTCCATCTTTGCGTACCAAGCTCTTGGGGCTTGTTTTAACCCGTACAAAGATTTCTTCAATCTACAAACCAATGATGGATCTGATGTGTAACCCTCTGGCTGCTGCATATAGACCTCTTCAGTAAGGTCTCCATGTAAAAATGCACTCTTCACATCCATGTGGTGCACTTCCCAGTGCTTGGATGCGGCAATAGCTAAAACAAGGCGGATGGAATCCATCTTTGCAACCGGTGCAAAGGTCTCAGTGTAGTCCACTCCTTGGACTTGGGAAAAACCTTTTGCCACCAACCTTGATTTATATTTGCTGATAGTGCCATCAACAGAAACTTTAGTATGGTAGACCCATTTACACTTCACTAATTTTCTTCCAGGTGGAAGAGAAACTAGCTCCCATGTGTTGTTCTTTTGAAGAGAACTGTACTCTTCGTCCATGGCACTTTTCCATCTCGGATCTCGATGGGATGAATAGTATGATGTAGGATCTGAACCAGCCATCAAATAACAAATCTCGGGAAGAAATGGATCAGCAATAGAAAGAGCCATACTTTCTCTTTGAAAGTCTCCTCTTGTTCGTCTCGGATCAACAGGATTTCCAAGATTCGAACCAGTAGAATGTAGAGTGTTTTGGGCCCACTTTGGTAACTGAGGAGGATCATAATGATCGAATTCCGAACCTGATATGTCATGATCATCATATTCTGCTACAATATCAGAAATATTAGAACTCATACCTTCAATATCGCTGCTCGGATCTTCTTCTGGTGAAGGCGGTGAATCGGCAGTCTTCTCCTCGACTAGTTGCAATTCTTGAAGCGGTTCTTCAAATTGCACACTGCGCTCTATGAATATCTTTTTAGATCTGATATCCATGAGTTTATATGATTTTGATTCTTCCCCATATCCTATCAATATGCACTCGACACTTTGTGGATCCAAAGCTCGTCTCTTCTCAGAAGGAATTCTAGCCCATGCAGTAGAGCCAAAAACTCTCAAATTTGACACATCCGGTTTGTGACCAAAGAATGCTTCGAAAGGAGTCATACCTTTCACGGATGAATGTGGAACATGGTTCTGTATATATGCAACAACATTGATTGCTTCAGCCCAAAGATTTGCAGCCAAACCTTTCGATTCAATCATGCATGTAGCCATCTCTTTCAGTGACCGATTTTTCCTTTCCGCTACACCGTTCTGCTGGGGTGTGTAGGGAACTGTATGTTGGATCTTAATTTCGCTTTGGGCACAAAGTTGCAGCAACTCAGACTTTATATATTCCCCACCATTATCAGATCTAAGAGCTTTGATCTTGCTCTCAGTGGTGGTCTCAACAGAAGCCTTAAAATCCTTGAATTTTCCAAGCACTTCTGACTTGTTTTTGAGAAAGAATACCCATGTAAAGCGGGAAAAATCATCAATAAATGTCAAAACATACCTTGAACCATTTAATGACATATGGGGCAGTGGACCACTGATATCAGAATGGATCAATCCCAAAATAGTAGAAGCTCTGCTAGCTTTGCCGCGGTCGAATCTGTGCTCGGGGTGCTTCCCAATGATGCAACCAGTGCATATTCCCTTCAAGGAACGGAGTTGTGGAAGCCCATCTACCATGGATTTGTTTGATAACAGCAGCAAATACTTATAATTAAGATGTCCAAATATTTCATGCCAAAGCCTACTAACCTCATTACCATGTGTGCGAAGAGCAGTGGGCTTTGCAAGCGGAATAAAGTGTGAAAACTCATAGCATTTTGCAGTGTGATTTGCCTTTCCAACTGCAACTAGTCTTCCACTTTTGATATCAGAAATTTCAACTATATTGGGGCTGAATGTAACTTGCTTTGGTTCACCAGTATGTGTCATTTGATACACAGAAATGAGATTTGAATCCAAGGAAGGCACATAGAGAACATTCTGAAAGCTTCCATGTTCTACATGAATCGTACCTTTGCCCTTTGAAGAAATTTTTGAGTCATCTCCCAAATGGATGGGGATGGAGCTGTTTGGATCGAATGAGGAAAAAGAATCAATATTTGCAGCCATATGATTTGATGCACCCGAATCTATCAAGAGAGTAGTGGGCTTCGAAACCGTTGCCATGAGTGCTTGTCCTCTTTCATGATCATCATTCCTATCCTTCTTCCTTGCACCGTCAGGAAGGGTTATGTTGTTCTTTTCCAAAAGGAGGGCCATTTGATCTATAGTCTTCTTCATACATGAACTTTCGGGATGAAAGCCATGGTTACAATAAGTACATTTAGATTTTTGGTTACCTTCTTTTCCCTTTTGCTTGGATTTCGAACTGGATGGTGCATCCGTTTGCTTGCCTTTGTCTTTTTGCTTGTGAGGCTCGAATTTGGGCTTCTCCTTCTTTTGCTTTCCTTTACCATTCGAGATCTTGGGTCCTTGAACATATAGGGCTGAATCTTTGGAGCTTATGGACCCCATTTGAATCAACTTGTCATGCTCTTTTGTGACGGACTCAATGAAGGCATTCAAGGTAGGCATCTTCCAATTCGGGGTAGTTAACCGACCGGAATTGAAAGTAGAGACAAATACCAAATAATATTTCCCAAGCTTGCTTAGAATGGAGAGGATCAATTGTTTATCCTCTTTGATAACTCCATTGTTCTTCAATTGCAAGTTCAAGTTCTTGAATTTTGTGAAGAATTCATTGATAGTCTCGAAATTCTCAGGATTAAGGCCAATCAATTCATTCTCTAATTGAAAAGCCCTAAGCTCATCCTGCTTGCCAAATAGTGTTTCAAGTTGCTCCCATATAGCTTTTGGAGTCTTCAATCCGCTGAGATGGAAGTGAAGATCTTTGGAGATGGAGAGACAAAGAAGACCATAAGCTTCATCAAGCTTGTTGTAGTGTTTGGTTCGATCTGACACATTTTTTGGCTCCAATTCAAGACCAAGAGTGACTCGGTAGTAACCTTTTGAACGTAATATGATCTCCATATCATCTTTCCAATCAAAATAATTGAATGGGGTGAGGATAGGCTTTGAAGAAGAGTATTCCATTGCTAGGAGCGAGTCAAACTGATGTAGATGAGCTTGCATGCAGAGAGTAGCGAATGCAAAAGAGGAGTTTGCATGCACAGTATAGCGAATGCAAGAGAAGAGCTTGATAACCTGCAAATCACAATCAAACCAAGAACCGTAAGGTCGAACAATCCACCCTTTTAGAGTTTCATCACACCTGGGATTGGATATCAAACAATGTTGAATGGGTCCAATGTATCAGATCCAGGAATTATGTGGAAACTCAAGCTTCTGGAGTGGTATTGGAAGTATTTTTAAGCTTTGCATGCACAGGAGTGAATTCCCTTGAGATATCTCATGCCAAAACTTATTGCAATTTGAGCAATTCAGTCAAATCTTCTTGTACAAACACCTGTAGAAAAGAGATCTTGTCCCTGCAATGGCTCTGATACCATGTAAAATTAGTCACAGCAGATCTAATGAACAAGTAAATCAATCACAACAGATGAACATAGAAAATATGGTGCAAAACTGTGCAAAACATGCATCAGTGCTCAATATCCCAATAAGGGTGAATGAATTACAATAGAATACAATGCGTCAATGAGCAATTCGAATTGACTAAGTAGGCCATTCAAATCATTGAATGGAGTAGCTTGACTCCAACTAGGATTCCTCATCATCAATCGGTGGTGGTCATCAATGCACAAGAACCAGTCATCCAGGTGTCAATCTGAGTCTAACTAAGTGTAATAAGTGTAACTGAAGTGTGTAGCACTGATTAAGGAGAGGGAGGCTCAGTGGGGGCGCATGGGAGGCTAACTGAAGTCAGAACAAGTCATCTAGTCAATCTGGAGGTCCAACGGAAGTGAAATAGTCAGTCGGGAGTGAAACTAGCCTCAAATCAAGGAGAATCGGAGCTAACTGAGTGTAACTGAAGTGGAACTGCAGTGGTAGGTGAACAAGTGCGCCCTTCTCTGGCAGTAGGTGAGAAGTGGGTTCCTTTCAGCCTAGGAGGGCTAAAACTCTGTAGTAAGTGGCTCCCGGGTGCTAGAATGAGGTGGCTAAGGTGCTGGAGGCATCAAACTGGTGACTGGGATGCATGCAAGTGCATGCAGGTGCATGCAAACCCTAGATTCTGCATGCAAACCCTAATTGCATGCAAGATCCTGAAAAAGATGATGTGGATTTCCGAACACGGTAATAGCGGCTAATGAGATTTTTGGGGTGTTGTCCTCGATTTCTTTTTGGTAGACTGGTTGACTATTCATATCATTCTCAATTGGTTCCTAGACTTCCAACTCTGCTTCTTTTGCTTCACAGGCATACAATTTCTTTTGTAAGCATATGTGCTTAGGATCCCATTTGTCTCCACAGAACTTGCATTTCCCTTCCCTTATTCTTTGGGCCTCTAAACTGGGCTTCGTTCCTTCCCTGAGTTGTGGCGGTGTATATCTTCGATTTCCCGTGTATGTTGATTGGAAGGGATTCTTTTTGTAGTCATCCTTATCGAAATTTGTATGAACAGGTTTCTTGAATTTGCTTTCAATGATCCTGGCTTTACATCGGGCTTCCTCCATGGTTGAGATGTTATGTAACTCTAGTTCATCATGGATGTGTTGTTTAAGACCATGTATGTAGGTCTGTAAGCGTTGGTCATCGGTTAACTCTAGAACTCGAGTCGAGAGCGCTTCCCACTCACAGGTGTACTCATCGACACTGCTTTTCTGTTGTAACCTTGTGATTTTGGAAAAGAAGTCTTTTTCTTCAACGCCTTGGAATATTTTAATGAGGTAGTTCTTGAAACTAACCCAGTTGTGAGAATAGATTCTTGCAGTTTTCTTCCACCATAAGTACCAATTTAAGCGTTTCCTTCTAGATGCATGGCGGCATATTTAACTTTCACCTCTTCATAATGGATATTGTGGATGTCTAAGTATTCCTCGGCTTTGTTAACCCATGCTATGCACTGTCGTTCATCCCCATCATATTTGGGTAGCTCGACTTTCACCCGAATTTGGCGTCCTTGTGTGTATGAGAATGATGATGATATGTTGAAAGGATCTGGTTGCTCCGGTGTTCTGGGAGAGTTGGGTTGCAGATCTTTTGGTACTGGTAATATTTCCAAGATGACTTTTAAAACTGCCTCATTTTTCTTTTTGTTGTCTTGTAGAGTGAGAACAGAATTCTCTATTCGTGATGTGATTTGTGTCCAAGTCGCTACCAAATTGTCACTGGTTTGATCGATCTTTGCCTGGAGTTCCTCATAGTTATTCTTAATCTTCTCATTGATTGAGTCGAATCGGGCGTTTAATTCACTCATTGATCTTGTGATTGGTGGAATCTTCTCAGCGCTAAACATGGATTTATTTGTATTTGCTGTACGAAGCCAGCCCGCCACGATTTTTTTTTTAACTAATTATAATAATAATTATTAGTATTATAATATAGTTTTTTTTTATTAATAATAATATTAATATATAATAATATTAATAAATATTATTAATATTAAAGTATTAATATATTAAAAAAAGGCAGCTGGACGACGTGGAGTTTGATGGGGAAGGCACTGTGGAGGGGGCAGGCCATGGGGAAGCAGCGTGAGGAATTGCAGCGTGACTGGGGGACGGCAGGGAGGGAGGAGCAATGGGGTGTTGAGTGAGCAGGAAGAGGAGAAGCGTGGAGCAGGAGTGGACACGGTGTGGGATATGGCGGGAGATAGCGGTGTGTAGGTGAACGTGGAGGACGAGTGGACGCGGAGGAGGAGTGGACACAGTGTGTAGGTGAAGATGGAGGAGGAGTGGACGCGGTGTGCAAGTGAACGTGGAGGAGGAGTGGACGCGGTGTGGGAGATGATGGAAGGAAGAGCGTGGAGCGGAGTGGAGAAGGAGCAGGCTAGAGGAGCGTGCAAAAGGGAGCAGGGAGTATGTAAGTGGTGGGCAGCGGAATTGGAGTGGTTAGGTGCCGAGAGCCGAGAGAGAGGTGGCAGCTGTTGGTGGGGGAGGCGTGAGCACGTGAGGGTTGGTGGAAACGGAGGTGGAGGGTGCAATGTGGTGGGATGGTGCCGAGAGCCGAGAGGCTCTGATACCAATGAAGAGAGAAAAGTGGGTGAAAACAGAATGTAATGTAAAAGGTATATTTGATAAAATGTAGGAGATGATTACAACAATCATGCCCCAATTAATTTATACCCTAAATGGGGAAGAGAGGTGACTTTTCAAGTCACTGTTAACACCCAAAAAGTGCTCACTAGCTCATTTCCCTATTCACATGACCCATTTGTCCACTTTTTCACCATCTGAGCCTCTGAAACCAACAAAAGGTCACCAAAAGACCTGATTACACCCCTTTTTCCATTAAAAAAGATTATTTTTCCTAAAAAAGCATAAAAAACCCTCAAAAAGGGTCAAAATTCCCAAAAATATTAAAAAGGGAATTAAAATATTATTTTTATTCAAAAAAGGAAAAAGGAGGGAAAAGTACCTAAACCATGTTGGTCAATACCATTTGGTTTCCACAAAACCACAAATGGTATTCCTCACCACCAAAACCTATAAAAAGGTGGTAGGGGCTCCTCATTTCACATCCATCCATTATCTCATCCTTATGCTGCTGAAATCTCCCTTGAGCATTTTGGCCATTGCAAACCACATTGGAGAAGAGACCATTGGAGATTGGAGTTGCTCATCCTTGGAGCCATTCAACCTCACCATTAGAGGTATTGATTCCGCAAGCACTTGCTTGCCCCATTCTATCAATACAAATTTATTATTTTACATTGTCTTGTTCTTGATTTTAAATTATTTTTGTTATTTGCTTAATATCTTTGCATAGATCCATGAATAGTATTGTTTAGTTAGTTTGTTCTTTGCTTTTATTTGAAACTGCTGCTACTAGTTAGCAGGTGCCCATAGCACTAAGCCTGGTTGCAAAACCGGGCCAACAGTTTTTGGCGACTCCGCTGGGTTTTGAACAATAGATCTCTAGTTTTGCTTTTAATCTTAGTTTTTTATTAGTTTTTAACCTTTAGATCCATAGATCTGCCATCTTAGACAGCAGATCCATTGCTGCTCTAAGTTTTGGCCTCATCTATTGCCATTAACAGCCCGGAATTCTTGATTTTCGGGTTCATTTTTCGGCTTCCGTGCACGGCTTTCGCCTCGCGGTTTTTAGCCTGACAGTCACGCGGTCCATCGCGGCTTTCGGCCTTTTTTCCGCGCGGTCCATCGCGGCTTTCGGCCTTTTTTCCACGCGGTCCATCGCATCCTTTAGCCTTTTTTCCGCGCGGTTCACCGCGGCTTTGCTGCACGTTTCTGCGCTGCACATCGCGGCATCACGGTCATTTACCGCGCTGCACATCGCGACTGCGCGGCCCTTTTCCACGCGGTTCACCGCGGCTTCGCGGCCTATTTGCGCGCTGCACATCACGGCTTCGCGGACTTTTTCCGCGCTGCACATCGCGACTGTGTGCCCAAATCTCGCGCGGTCCATCGCGACTGTGCGACAGAAACCCGCGCGGTCCATCGCGGATTTTCTGTCAAAACCCGCGCAGCTGAATTTTTCAATCGGCCATCCCGATTTTAAAAATTAATTTTTACTGTACTTTCTGCCCATAGCACATTTTTTACAGTATTAAATTCTGCATATTTTACAGCTTTGAAAAAAAATTTACTATTTAAAAAGCATATCTAGAAGTCTTTTAAAAAAAATTTCAAGAAAGTGAAAGAAAGACTCATTTTGCATTTTTATCTAGATTAAAAAAATTTCCTGTTTACTTCTTTAAGATCTTGCCCTTAGAAATTTACTTGAAAAAAGAAGTCCATTTATTTCTTTTAAAGAAGTCCATTTATTTCTTTTAAAGAAGTTATTATTTGCTTTCACAATTCAAGAAACCCAATGTTTTTTGAGTTGCACTTGCACAAGCATTTAATTTCCATTTTATTTGAAAAAGTCATAAATATTTGCTTTTTTATTTTCAAAAGCTCCTTTGTTTTGTGAAAATTTCCTATAAAGCATTTACATTTTTCAAGTTCAGTTTACAATACCTCACGTGCACTCACACGATCACTTAATTGAACTAAGCCTTAAAACGTACCCTAATTTCAACACACTTTTAACCCCACTTGGGGAACACTAAAAGAACTTTTGTAGCTAGGTAGTATTGGGGGGATAGGTGTTCCAATAACACCCCTCAGTTATTACATCTGAGACATAAAAGTTGTCCAATTAGGGAGCTAAAATATCTTAGTACTTTTTGGCGCGGTCACAACCGGTTTGTGGGAAGGCCTCTCCCTTAGGAGGGTTGAAGTCGCGAGGATGGTTCCGGAAGCCTGAGTGGAATACCGAAATCCATTCAGTAACCGAAGGGCTACCATTCGCAGTTCTCGAGATATCCCTGTATTGGGATATTGCGATCAAAGGACCAAACGGCAGATTTACCTTTTCTCGACGCGTCATGAACGGAGTATCCTAGTAGCCTGTCTTTAGGATTGATTACCCGGTGTCCCTCCCGGTAGGGGGATATCTAGCCGTTGTCTCAACATTCATATTGTCTGACTTGGATTTCATCACCTTGCAGAGGATATCGTCTGTTTGAGTCACAATACTTTTAGTTAGGTGCTTGCATGATTCAACCCACCCTTGGTCTAGTTACACCTATTTTTTATAGAATCCGTTTGCATGTTGGTACTCTGACCATTTGTTGCATTCCTCCACTTATTGTAGCACAGCTGCTAGAATAAGTGCATTTTTTGAGGATTGATTTTTGGCCTAAGAGCCTTCTTTTTCACTCCCCTTCTTGCACCCTTGGTGGCATTAGGGTTTTGAGTCTTTTTTAGATATATCACCACCTGATACTTAAAACAAATTTTTACACAAAAACTTAATTCTCACCATTGAGAATTTTAGACCCTCTCATCGTCTACAGGGCGAACTCCCAGAGTTTAGTCCGCTTGGCTCTCCACGTCACCTGCGTAGAGCCTTATCCCTTGATTCGACACATCGTCAATCAACTAGACAGTCATCCGATTCTGACACACCTCACTTCACATTTGATTTGGAGGTAGAATCCGAAAACCCCACAGAGTTACCACCAACCACCATTATGGCTGGAACACCATTTGATCCACTCTTTACCAGCACCATAGGTGAGATGTACACAGACCCTTCTGCGGTGGTGCCATCCACGGTGACTACCACCCCCCTGGGTATGCCCAACATGGGTAACACTCCACATTTAGGAATGCCCAACACAGGGCCACCACCTGTCATGGGTATACCCAACATAGGGGTCACACCCCCTCTGGTTTCCACAAACCCTATCCCAGGAATCCCCACTGCTATTCCTAACCCAAGTGTAACCCATGTTGCACTTGGAGGCGCTGGCCCATACCAGACTACACCTATTGGAGGGCATATACCCTCCACACCTAGCATACCTTTAGGCACTACTGGACCCCTACACCATACCACAATGGCTAGGCATGTCCCAGTTCCAGTCACTACATCTGCTAGCTTACCATACATGGCAAGTCTGAACCTGCCAGACTTAGCTAGGCTCACTAATGACCCCATCAGACATGATCCTGCGTGGCCTCATATGCCCACCAAACTCCCCTCTGACATCCCTAAATTTCAGGGCAAGGCAGGTGAAGACCCCCAGAACCATATCATGTCCTTCCATTTATGGTGTTCCTCCAAATCCATAGTGGACGACTCAATCCGCCTCCGGCTTTTACAATGCACCTTCACTGGCTCTACAGCCAAGTGGTATATCGAGCAGCCTCATGGGACGCATGCCACCTTTACCTCCCTTGCCTCGACCTTCCTGCAGTTCTTTCAGTTACCTGTCCGCTATGATGCGGGCGTTGAGATCCTACTGTCTTGCAGACAGAGTACGGCCACCCACATCACTGACCACATTCATGAGTGGCATCGACGCCGAAGCCTCTGCAAAATTAAGTTAGACGACCGTATCTTTTTAGATTGGTTTCTAAAATCCCTCCTCCCTCTTATTGCGAAGGATGTGGCATCTGAAAGACCCCAGTCTGAAGAAGAGGCCATCCTCAAAGCCCAACAGTTTGATCTCATCTACGCCCAGTCGGGTTATCTATACACAATCATACCTGACGCCCCACGAGGTGACTCCTCACGTGTTGACGCACCGGGGGCATCACATGCCGCTGATGGCATCATTGGCCAAATCACCCCGCAACCTAAACCTTTCAGCATGGTGAGCACCATGCCCGCCCCAGACCTCTCTAGGGCTACATCCAGTTCCGGAGCAACAACTTCTTATGCTCCAACAAACCAGACCCATCACATTCATGGACCCTCTTGTCCACAACATTGTTATGGGAAAGCGCCATCAGCATATGTACCTCCTACATACTATGCTCAACCTGCTACACAGAACCCCATTCAGTTCTCACCACAACCGTTGCAGTACCCACAGCAAACTGCACCAGCTAATCCACCACATCCAATAGCTCAGGGGTACCAACAACCCCAACAAGCAACTGGACCACCTCCAGCTCCACCTGCATACTACCCACCGCAACCTGCTCCTGCACCTGCGGCTCCCCAGAATCCCCCCAATGCTCAAGGGCATGTGTACGCACAACAACATCAGCCCCAATACCAAAATAACCAACGCAACCAGGGTGGACAACCAAACCAGGGAAGAGGACGTAACCGTGGAAACAACCAAAACCATAACCAAGCTCCACAACCTACCCATCCTCTGCAAAACAATAACGCGGCGCCTGCTCATCAGAATCCTGATCGGCCACCTAAGCAAGCCAAAAACGCTAATTTACGAACAAACCATCCTTGTTCCATTTGCGGTGTCTATGGCCACTATACCCACGCTTTCCCACATCTGGAGCGAGCTCGACAACTATGGACAGATGACGCCCATCGTCAAGGGCAGGCGGCTCCTCAGCCGCCACCCAACCCTCCACCACCTCCACAACAACCTTTGGTGCTACAAAACCCTTTTCCAACACAAGCAGTGGTGAACACTCAGCCGTTAGCCCCCCCACAGGGCAACGTGCAACCACAGCAAATCACTTACGCCGCTCCTGATCAACCCATGTTCGATTCAGGTACTCACCATTTGTTGATGATGTCAACTGTCGATGCCAACCTCCAAACCCGTCGGAACCAATATGGCTCCACGTCTGAATCCCCTCCCACCGACAAGAACACTAACGTTAATCCCACATATCAAACGTTACGTATACCTCCGGCTCCACTTGATGACGCTTCCAAAGCGCCTCGCTTCCCACTTCATCGCATCAACAGTAATCCCAATGCTCGCGCTGCGTCGAATTACAACATTGTCGACGACTTAGCCCAGTCTCCGGCAGCCATGTCTGCTTTAGAAGTTTTGAAAAACTGTCCTTCACAGTGCAAGACTTTACTCTCTGCCATTGGCGCCATTGACCCCAATGATTCACAGCTGATCGCATTCGATTCAGACCAGTCTGAACCACGCCTGCCTTCCTCTTTAGCATTCCAAGTTTTCGTTTCTGTTCGGAATCTTGTTATCCATCGGTGCATTATCGATGAAGGGGCATCTACATGTCCACATTCGTTTGGAAGAAGTTGGGATCCCCTACTCTCCAGCAGTCCACCACTGCATTATGAGCCTACGACGGCCATTCGGCTCAACCCCAAGGTCTTTTAGCCAATGTCCCTGTCCAGCTGGCGGTTAAAACCGTGCTCATTGACATTGAGGTCATCAATTCCCAACTAGACTATAACCTTTTACTTGGTCGCAGCTACATGTATGCCATGCGGGCTGTTGCCTCATCCGTATTTCGCACCATGCAGTTCCCCCATGAGGGACGCATGGTCAAGGTCGACCAGCTCACCTATTACGATCCCAAGGCCACCGCCACACCTGAAAATGTTCTCCCCATGGTTGAACAACCTGTTTGTGGTGCAACTACCTCATTCATTTCCTCAGTAGGACCCAGACTTTACTTCGAGGCACCGATGACCTCCACATTCCAGGCCATTCCACCACCGTCACCAGAGACCCACGTCGCTAACCTCTGCACTCTTTCACAACAACCCGGTAACCAACCCTCTTTGTTGTCTAAACCACCATTGGTACCAAGTCACATTGGAGTTACACCTATCCACACCATCCCCTTTATATTCCCTCCTTCAGGTGTAGTAAGCGCCCCGGTTATGGCTACCCTTAGTCTCCCCGGGTTAACATTGGGATTACCCGTGTGGTATATTTCGCCTCCGGTTCCCCCGCCGACACCCAATGTCATCCTGCAGCCGGTACAACCCATCGTTACGTCCACTCAACCACCTCCCGGTATCAATATTCCTTCGTCATCGACGATTCCCCCTCCAATCAGCAGGCCCACTGGGGGCAGAGGCCCACAACCATACACTGCGGTACCCCCACCCAAGGGAGTTAAACCTCCCCCCGTGTTTCGTGCTCCTCCCAAATGCTCGTTGTGTGATGAGTTAGGCCATCCAACTCATCAGTGTCCACAGTTACCTGCATTGCAGGAGCACATGCAAATGCTGGACGACGACCCCAACATCCCGGTGGTCAAACTCGATCCAAACCCCATGCCTCGTGATAAATCACTGCGTACCAACCACCCATGTGCGATATGCGGTATTTACGGCCACTACTCACATAACTGTCATGACATCCCAGATTACAGAGCATCCCTCTATGAGATGAATAATTTGGACCTTGAGACGGCACCCCTACTATCGAGGAGATCTACCCTCCAGTATCATCCTCATCTGGAGATATTAACACCATTTATATGATCTCTTCGACTACCACTACCTCATCACTTGATTTAACCACTCAAAGCTCCTGCAATGATAAAGAGACTCTAGAGGCTCCTACTGCCCCTGATAATCCCTGGGAAGACATGCACCATCGTTCATACTTCCTCCCAGAAGAGACCTCATCCACCATCGCTACCCAATTTGTGGTTGAGTCCAAATATTTTCTTCCTACTAAAGTCGAATGGTTCAAGGATCCTATTCCTACTCCTGATGCTTCCGAGGAAAATAGCATGGCCAATATTTCTCCCATCATCCACATCGACATCTCCGACCCACCTGGTGCCCTTCATACCATTACATTAGGAGCCTCCCACATTGAGCATGAGATTGGAGAATACAAAAAAAAATTCCAAGAATTCTGTGATATCTTTGCCTGGTCCTATACCAAAATGCCTGGTCTCGACCCCGCCATCATAAAGCACCACCTTGACACCTCTGAGTCAAGGGGCATAATAGATTACCTCGACCCTGGGATAGGGGGCATGATCAATCATTTTGACCCTACCCCATCACATTTATCCCAGCATGTCGATGAACCCATCGTTCAAATCAACCCATACGTGATCCACAATCACAAACCCTATGCACATAGCATGGGGGCAGGTCATTAACCCTGCTCACCTTTTCACATTTGTGATCTCAACCATTTTTGAGGTCATGTGTCACTTGTATATTTGATTTCATATGCAAAGGTCTTTCCTTTGACCATTCCGGAGTCCTTATGACCTCCGTTGTTCGCACCATTTGCACTACCGGATTCATTTTTCCGTGCTTGTGATGATGCTTGAGATCATTTCTCGCTCTCACCAGGACCAATATCAACATTGTCTCCCGACACCTTGTCGCCCCAGTTTGTGTGCCACATTGGTCGTAGCCCATTTTTTATATACTTTATATCATCGGATTCATTTTTTCAAGCCCGTGATGATGCTTGAGATCATTTCTCGCTCTCACCCCCAGAGTTTTGGGGTCTTTTTCCAAAACGCCCCCCATCGCCTCGGTTTACGTGCCACATCGGCCGTTCTCCATTTTTGACGAGTCTTATATCGCCGGATCCAGTTTTACGCGCTTGTGATGATGCGTGAGAACATTTCTCGCTCTCACGCCCTGATTTTTTGGGCATTTTTTCAATGCCCCCCCCGTCACCTCGGTTTACATGCCACATCCGCTGTTCTCCGTAGTTGACCATCTTTATATCGCTGGAATCAGTTTCATGCGCTTGTGATGACGCTTGAGATCATTTCTCGCTCTCACGCCCATACCTTTTGGCCATTTTTTCAAAATGCCCTCTCATTGCTTCGGTTTGCGTGCCACAACGGCCGCAGCCCCCTTTTTGACAATCTTTATGTCACCGGATCCAGTTTTCTGCACTGATGACGATGCTTGAGACCTTTTCTCGCCCTCATCAATCCATTTTTGTTCGGTATAATTTTATCCCTTTTTCGGGCCGAGCAACCCCTTTTACGAAAAAGGCACTTAGGGAGTTTCTGTTAAGCTCTTTTCTGACTCCTAAAACAATGAAAAGATTGCCGAGCAACCTTGCTTCCTTTCATGCTCGTTAAACATATCTGAAAGGGCGTCTACCTGGTATATGTTTACCCCTTTTCCGGACCTTGTAGACTAATTACGAAAAAGGTATACTCTAGTCACATCGGCTAGAAGAGTTCTCCATCCGCATCATTTTATGCTTTTTCGGGCCTTGGAGACTAAACTTACGAAAAAGAAACACCAATAGAGTCCACTTACAGTTTTCAGACTCTCTAAACATGAAAGCAACCATGAGCACGAGCCGTCCTGGGATCACAAAATCCATAGGATCGTACCATTTCAGAGCACACTTTTATCCCTTCTTGGAGCTCATTAAAACTACGAAGAAGGAACCAATGGTGCCTCTTGGCGCCACGACAGATCACATCTACTCATATGGCAGATTCCCCATTTTGGTCGCCTTTGTTCAGAGTATTCTGCAGTATGTCACCTTGAAAATCCTACCGACAGCACCTATCAGCTCGTCCTCCCCCCCTAGAGTCAATATGTACCATACAGTCGATAAAAGGAAGGTTGAGTCAATATGTACCGACAAGTCAGTTCCCTACGCTGCCAAGTCAACCATGTCATCATGCTCTGAACAAAGGAAGGTTGAGTCTACCCTCTTTATGACCCAGTTATTTCCCATCCCCACAAGTGTGTCAGTCCTACCATCAGTACTACAACACTTCAGTTCTACACCTCATGCTCCTATCAAGGAAACATCGTTGCCTTGTTAGTTGTTGGTCTCCCTCTGTCGACGACAACCACATTTATTCCAGAGGATAGACTTAGAGGTCCCTGTGTCTTGGACTCATTACCATTTATGATGAGTGCCTACGAATCATTTCGAGAGGAATCCCTATTGCCTCTCCAAATGATTGTTTCTCACATGCTCGACTTCAACACCTTGATCGCATCGTTGAGACTCGCACAGGGCATTGATCCTTTCAAGTTTTTCGTCGAAGACCCCGGATACCTCCTGACTCTTCCACATTTGAGAGTCTACCTATGGAAACAACCAGTTACACTTTTTCTATAGATATCCGGGTTGCGCTTGGCGACAGTATTCAGATGTACCCCAGTTTCATACTCCCTTGAGTACACAGTTACATTAATTCTCAAAGATGACTCATAGTCTTTGAGTCCCTACAGATGTTGGACACCTTCAGTTTCAGCAGTTCACCAGTCATTCCAGTGTATCAGTTATTGAACTCGGTTATGATCAGGAGTATATCCCAAAATAATGTCCCCCCTGGACCATTATGATGTACCAGTAGATTCTTTATGTATTAGATCCCCCTTGGGACTAATTGTTATGTATATGCCTTTATACGAGCATGGGAATGCCGGCCTCGTCCATTATCAGAGATTATACCTCATTCATATTGAGGCCATGTAATTTGTTTTGTTTTTTGCAACTTCCAAGGGCCGTGGCTCCAGTCTCCAACTGGTCTCTTCTCTCCCCTAAAACCCCAGAAAAAGACAAATGAACTATGATGTCTATCGGCCATACGATGAGCTCCATCCCTCACACATCAGGGGGCAATCTGTTAACACCCAAAAAGTGCTCACTAGCTCATTTCCCTATTCACATGACCCATTTGTCCACTTTTTCACCATCTGAGCCTATGAAACCAACAAAAGGTCACCAAAAGACCTGAGTACACCCCTTTTTCCATTAAAAAATATTATTTTTCCTAAAAAAACATAAAAAACCCTCAAAAAGGGTCAAAATTCCCAAAAATATTAAAAAGGGAATTAAAATATTATTTTTATTCAAAAAAGGAAAAAGGAGGGAAAAGTACCTAAACCATGTTGGTCAATACCATTTGGTTTCCACAAAACCACAAATGGTATTCCTCACCACCAAAACCTATAAAAAGGTGGTAGGGGCTCCTCATTTCACATCCATCCATTATCTCATCCTTATGCTGCTGAAATCTCCCTTGAGCATTTTGGCCATTGAAAACCACATTGGAGAAGAGACCATTGGAGATTGGAGTTGCTCATCCTTGGAGCCATTCAACCTCACCATTAGAGTTATTGATTCCGCAAGCACTTGCTTGCCCCATTCTATCAATACAAATTTATTATTTTACATTGTCTTGTTCTTGATTTTAAATTATTTTTGTTATTTGCTTAATATCTTTGCATAGATCCATGAATAGTCTTGTTTAGTTAGTTAGTTTGTTCTTTGCTTTTATTTAAAACTGCTGCTACTAGTTAGCAGGTGCCCATAGCACTAAGCCTGGTTGCAAAACCGGGCCAACAGTCACCTCTTAGTTTAATTACATTAATTTACCAAAATTAACCTAGCTTAATATTTTAAAATTAGCATTTGTAACAAATCCTATGAGTACAATCCTTATGAGCAGTATGAAGATGATTATGAGCAATATGAAGAAGAATGTGAATGGTATGAGGAAGAGGTGCCATCATGCAGCACTTCTTACAATTCCATAAGGAATGAAGGTTATTCTTATGACCCTATTTATGATTGAGATGTATGTGTTGAACCACCAAAGGATAATTATATGAATGAATTAAAAATATTGAGAGTAACATGTAAAACCTTTCCCCAACAATATCAGGCATATCTTGATGTGTATAAGGGAGATACACAAAAGGCCATTCATTTTGAAGACTTTTTTTATTGGGTGTTTGAAAATAGGCCCAAAAATGAAGATGTGGATTTAGTGAAGAAAGGTCTATGCCCTTCTTGAAAAATACCTTGGAGAGAAACTCATATATGTTTGGGTGAAAAGGAGGAGAGAAATGAGGAGACCCATGAGCCACTTAGTTATGAAGGTGGTGAAGTAGAAGAAGCATTACATGAAGAAGATCGAAAATCACTCCCAAGTGACTCTGAAAAATATGAAGAAACATCACATGATCATGAAGAAGACTCCATTGAAAATATTGAAGATCACTCTGAGACACATTCTAATTTGGACTTGAATCAAAGAGCATCTATTGGTGGATGCTTTAACTATGAAGGAGTACCTATTGATGGATGCTCACACCTCTATGTTGGTGAAATAGAGATCACATTTGAAAGTGTTGTTTCAATCATAAGTTCCATTATGCATGAAAATGAATACCTTGTAGCAGTTGAAGAAGAACCAAGATCAACTTCCCCATCACCACTTGAGCTTCATGAAGTTGGTCCAAGCAGAAAGTATAAGGAAGAGGAGGCCCCCCTACAAGAGCCTATTTTTCTTGAAGGGTCATCAAAGATGAATGAAAAGAAGATCCAAGAGACCCTTAGCACAATCCATGACACTAGATCATTGGTGTCAAATTCTTGTTGGATATTTTCTTCATTGAAGGATCCATCCTTCCTTGAAGACATGGAGAAGATTCAAAGAGCAATGTGCAACATCGAAGGTAATGCCATGTCTTTGATTTTTGATAGAAAAAATTTGGTTGAGCTTAATGAATGGTTACATGGAGAATACTTGAAGAATAATGAGGATATTCATAAGCTCAAAATGCAAAATGAGCAACTTCTTGATAGGTTTCAAGATACTTGTTCTTCCTCCTATGTTTTAGATTGTCAATTAGTAGATTGCTTGGAGGGTTCTCATGACATGATGGATCATGAGAAACATGGTAACTTGCAAGTGCTTGATGTGTTTGAAGATGAGCTTGATGAGAACCAAGCACTTTTTGTGGTGGAAGAGGAACTTGAGTTGCCTCTTGGAAATGGTTACACAGTTTTTGAAGAAGTGTATGATTCCACTACCTTGGAACCAACCTATGGGGAAATGTTTTCACTTTTGAAGGAGTTGCATGATCCTACCCTTATGGAGCCTTCACATGATGACACTTTTTCATTTTCTGATCATTTGGGTAAGTTGGTTCATTCTCCTACATCCTACACTTCCATATTTTGCAGCATTCATCCTAATGAAGTATGGGTGAAAGGTTTATTTTTGAAGGTGCCACATGAGGATTATAAAAATCCTATCTCCCCTTTTGAGGATGACATGACTAGAGCACTTTATTTTTTTCATTTGCAGCAACATCCTTTGTTACTTTATGATGGTACACATCTACATGGATGCACCTATGATGTTCACTTGAATCACTTGAAGGCTCATGATTTTCCTTGCTCCTTGCTCAATTCAATTGATGTTGGAGGAACTTAATCCAATACTTGGGTGAAAAGATATATGATTGAAGAAAATTCTTATTGGAAGCAACATCGTTTGTTATTTCTTGATGATGCGCATATACATGGATGCATTTATGATGTTCACTTGAATCACTTGAAGACTCATGATTTTCCTTGCTCCTTGCTTAGTTCAATTGATGTTGGAGGAACTTCATCCAATACCTGGGTGAAGAGATATATGATTGGAGAAAATTCTTATTGGAAGCAAAATCCTTTGTTATTTCTTGTTGATACACATATTCATGGATGCACAAATGGTACTTCTGTGATCCCCTTGAAGGGTCATTGTTTTCTTTGCTCCCTACTTGGTTCAGATTTTAGTGGAGATTCTTCATTCACTTCTTGGATGAAAGAATACATGGCTGATTATTTTGATGCATCTTACATACTTTTGCAACATCATTATAGGACATGAGATCCTCACCTATGTCATTGGAGAATATTTGATTGGTCACTTGATGCTTGTATGCACTTGGAAAATGGTGGTCTACTTACTTGGAGGTATAAGCACTTTCATGATTCTTTGATGAGTCACCTCCTTGATGTACATTTTTATTATGTTGTTATGTACTTTGGTGATCTATCTTTTGTACTTATGATGTTTGGAAGAATGCATACAAGTAAATGGGATCCACTAATTCTCTTTCCTAATGGTATGGGTTGGAGAGCACTCCTAATTGTTGGAGTGCAATACAAGCAATGGGACCCTGGGATAATTTTTAGTCTCATTGGTTTCAATTTTTTGGGGAAACAAGTAGTATGGGATATTGAGTCCCCACTTAATAAGGTGATTTTAATCAGAGTAGTGCAGCAGTAAGCATGGTGGTTCCTCTCTAAAATTTTCATGGAATATTGAAGACTCAAAGTTGGGAAACTCAATGGTAACTTCAAAGAATTATACAGTGGTATCAGAAAAGGTTTCCAAAATATGAAAGATGTAAAGAGTAATTGTGCAAACTTTGTTTTGATGGATTTAATTAATATTTTGGTGTTTAGTGGCGATGTTATAGGGGATATAAATATGAAAAAGAAAACCCCCCTCTCCTTTCTTTTGGAAACACACAATTGTAGTACATGAGTGCCACTACTCAGATTTTTAGAAGGAAAGTTTTGTAAAGAAATTAGGTTCTTCAACATACATGTTTGAAATTGCTTGAGGACAAGCAATATTGGGAGGGAAGGATTTGTCATGTCCCCAAATTTTTCATTCGGTCACAATGGCCTAAGCCACTTGGCCATATTCATGATAGTTTGTCACATTGATACTAAGGGTGAAATGATTGCCAAGAATGATGTCCAAGTTAGTAATAATGTAAAATTAGATCCAAATGGACAAGATGGGTCACATTAAGATAAAATTCCCAATTCAATGTTTGTAATATACCCATCCAAATGAACTATCATGGAGGAAAATTACTAGTTCCCTAGGTTGGGGGTGGAAGCATTAAAAGGTGGAATAAGGGAGCTACAAGACCCAGAATGAACTTAGACTTAAAAATTCACATTAAATGGGTCAAATAAATAATAATAAAAATAAAATAAGGTGGCATTAAATCATGAGGGCACATAAGAGGTTGTGGGACCCACATGTGGCATGATTCCCCACTACACTTGGCATTATTCTCTCACCAATTCGAGTTCAAGATGAAGGGTAACATACTTGGGGGATTTGAAGAGGTATTATTCATGGCATGAATCATGTAAGGTCGAATTGGAGTGGAAGAGTAACTCCCATGAAAGAGGAAGAGGCATCTTAGAAAAATTGTGACACTTGGAACTAGATTCCCTAACTCCTATGACAACAATCATGAAGATTCTATGAAACTTATGAAAAATTTCAGACCTGATTGCTGAAATATGACATATCTGACATGTCAGGGCTAAAATTATCCTCCAATAGGGTGCACAAGGGGATTTATGGCAGCCAATATTCCCACATTCGAAATGATGGAAGAGGAGAGATAGGAAAAGTTGGACAACTAGCATTCATGGGAATCTCTCCCTAATTCGAGTTGGAATGAGTCTCTTAGAGGGAATTCGAGATAAGGAGTAATTGGGAGTTTAATAAAAGAAAAGAATAAATAAGGAGAGTATCTTTTGATCATTTCTCATTTTGGAAAAAATTGGAGAGCCTAGCTTGTCCTTGCAAGGTGGATGCTTATCCTTCTTGCCTTAGAACCAATTTCGAGGGTGAAAGATTCCCATCATAATTGGTTGATGGAGGGGCCATTCAGACCTCTCAACAGAGATTCATGGATATTTTTTTATGCAGGTTCAGACCCCAACTGAGTTTGATTTCATCTTCTCTCATTCTTCTCTATGCATATTCTACTATCTTTCTCTCAATGTCATGTAAATGTGCAAGGGCGCACTTGTTGTTGCATATAGTTAGTGAAGGAATTTTATTTAGATTTCATGGACATGTTAGCTGATATATATCTCTGTAATAATCATATCATGAGAGCCATAGCTCAAAACATTATGTATTTCAAGTGATATTTACATTCAAGGAGGAGATTCGATCCATTTTCCCCATAGCTCTTGCATAGCGCACTTGTTGTTGCATATAGTTATTGAATGAATGTTATTTCGACTTCATGGCCATGTTAGATAGTATATATCTATGTAATAATCATATCATGAGAGCCACAGCTCAAAACATTATGTATTTCAAGCGATATTTACATTCAAGGAATAGATTTTAGCCATTTTCCCCATAGCATTTGCATAGTGATTTTGGAATGATATTGTACCTATTTTATATCAGAGTTTGATGAGTTATTTATCATTTTATGAGCTGAATATGAAGTTAAATTTATGTCCTAAATGATGTGTGCATACCTCTGAAGTGTTACTATGATTTATGAAGAAATTCGAGACTCCTTGCCCACTAGTTTCACCTCAGAAACTAGACTCTATGAGCTGTTGTTCATTAGGATTCCTATTCGACCCTAAAACCAAATCTGATGCTACACATATATTGTTCCTAATGTCCTCTAACAGATCCAATTCTAAAACCAAGAATTAGTGAAGTCCGTACAGTTTTTGGAAGAGCATCTAATGGCAGACCTAGAGGGGATCTCCACTTCTCAAATTAACTAGTCTTGTTATGAAACTTCTTCCCATGCAATTTGCAGACCATGGATGGTTATATGAGTTGTTTGGATTTTTCATATGTGTGTTAATATGTCCTATTCCCCATCAATACCTTCCTCTCCAAATTTGAAATCATTTGGATGTGTTTGGAGCCAGTCGTAAACAAAACCCTAGAGTCAAAACAAGGTGAATTCAAGGACTTTCCTTTGAAGGAACATTACACCCTACCCCCCCCCTCTCTCACTCTCTTTTGTAATTCCCCCTTCTCCTACCACTAACCACCCCATCCATTTATCCTTATTAACCCCCTCTCTCACTTTGTATCTCTTCCCTACTCCTACACCTACCCCAAACCCCCAACCCTCTCTTTCTGCCAACCCACTAACACCCCTCCTCTCTCTCTCTACCCCTAACCCCCCCTCTCCATCTCTCTCTCCCTAAACCACCTCCTACCCCCTTTACCCCTAACCAAAAACCCTCTCTATCTCTCTCTTAATTCTCCAACCCCCCTCTCTCTATATCTCATAATCCCCACCTATCCTCTCTCTCTCTCTCTCTCTCTCTCTCCTAATCATCCTCCCCCCTACCCCTAACCACCCCCTATCTCTCTCTCTCTCTCTCTCTCTCTCTCCACCCCCTACTTCTCCCCTTACAACTAACTCCCCAACTCTATCTCTCCAACCCTTACTAACTCTCTCTCTCTCTCACTCTCCCCTACTCCTCCAACTAACCCTAACCCCTGCCCCTTTCCCTCTCCACCAACCTCTCTCTCTCTCTCTCTCTCTCTCTCTCTCTCTCTCTCCCCATCTATATTTGTCTCTCCTAATCATCCTCCCACTACCACAAACCACCCCCCTCTCTCTCTCTCTGCCCCAACCCCTACTCACCCTTCTCTCTCTACTATTGATCCCCCCTATCTCTCTCCCTCTATCCTTCCTACTCTTTCCAATAACCACTCCTCCCCCACTCTCTCCTCCTTTCGCTCTCTAACCCCCTCCTACTCCCCTACCCCTAACTACCCCCTACCCTCTTTACCCCTAACCAACCCCCCCCCTCTATCTCTCTCTTACTCCCCCAACCCCCCTCTCTCTATCTCTCCTAATCCCCACCCCCCTCTCTCTATCTGCACTACTCCCCCTACCCTTAACTACACCCGCCTCTCTCTCTCTCTCTCTCTCTCTCTCTCTATCTATATATATATATATATATATCCCCATTCCCACCCCTCTACCCCTAACCACGGCCCCTCTCTCTATCTCTCTCCTAACCCCCACTCTCTCTCTCCCCCTCCTACTCCTCCCCTACCACTAACCTACTCTCTCTCTCTCTCTCTCTCTCTCTCTCTCTCTCTCCAACCCCTCTCCTACCCCCTCCCCTTAACAACCACCTCTCTCTCTCTCCCTTACTCCCCCTACCCCCAAACCCCCTCTCTAAGTCTCTATCATAATCCCCACCCCCTCCCCCTAACCTCTTCTAACCCCCTATCTCACTCTCTATATCTTCACTACTCATCCAACTACCTTAATCACCACCCCTCTCTCTCTCTCTCCACCAACCCCCTAACACCCTCTCTCTCTCTCCCTCCAACCCACACCCCCCTTTCTCTCCCCAAATTCCCCCCCTCTCTATCCCGTACTCTCTCTCTCCTTCCTTAACCCCCTAACCATAACCACCTCCCCACTAATATCATGATCTCTCCTACTACCCCTACCCCTAAACCCCCCTATCTCACTCTCTTTTGTAATCCCCCTCCTCCTACCACTAACCACCCCCTCCCCTAATCCTTACTAACCCCCTCTCTCATTTTTTATCTCTTCCCTACTCTAACCACCCCCTCCCCTAATCCTTACTAACCCCCCTCTCTCACTTTTTATCTCTTCCCTAATCTTACACCTACCCCTAACCCCCAACCCTCCCTCTCTTCCAACCTGCTAACAACCCTCCTCTCTCTCTCTACCTCTAACCCCCCCTCTCCCTCTCCCTAAACCCCCTCCTACCCCCTTTAACCCTAACCAACCCCCCTCTCTATCTCTCTCTTACTCCCCCAACCACCCCTCTCTTCATCTCTCCTAATCCACACCCCTCCCCTCCCATTCTCTCTCTATCCCTCTCTATTTTTCTCTCTCCTCCCTACTCCCCCCTACCCCTATCCACCCCCAACCCTCTCTCCCTCCTAATCCTCCTTCCCCCCCTACCACTAACCACCTCATATCTCTCACTCCACCCCCTACTTCTCCCCCTACCACTAACCCCCCCCCCTCCCATGCTCTCTCTCTCTCTCTCTCTCTCTCTCTCTCTCTAACCCTTACTAACTCCCTCTCTCTCACTCTCACTCTCCCCTAACCTTAACCCCCACCCATTTCTCTCTCCTACAACCCCCACCTCTCTCTCTCTCTCTCTCTCTCTCTCTCTCTCTCTACTTACTCCTACCACTAATCACCCTCCCCTCTCTCTCTCTCTCTCTCTACTTACTCCTACCACTAATCACCCTCCCCTCTCTCTCTCTCTCTCTCTCTCTCTCTCTCTCTTCCTACTCCTACCACTAATCACCCTCCCCCCATCTCCCCCCCCCTCTCTCTCTCTGCCCTACTCCTACTCCCCCTTATATTTCTACCATTGACCCCCCTCTCTCTCTCCCTCTTCCTTCCTACTCCTACCACTAATCACCCTCCTCCCGTCTCTCTTCCTCTTTCTCTCTAACCCCCTCCTACTCCCCTACCCCTAACTACCCCCTCCTCTCTATCTCTCTCCTACAACCCTTCCCCCTAACTCTCCTTCTCTCTTTATGTCTCCTAATCACCTTCCCTCTACCACTAACTCCCCCCACTCTCTGTCCTTTCCTAATCCCCTCCCCTACCACTAACCATGCCCTCCCCCCACTAACCCCAAATGCACACACGTTTTTTAAATTTTTCGTTAGTGTTCTGCAATATACCAACTTCATTCGATCACTCTTATTTTTAATTTTAAAAAAAAAACTACTGACATAATATATATAAAAAAAAAAAGTTGCATATCCCACTTTTACAAAACAAAAAGAATTTGACATCCAAATTTTACAAAACAAATCATGAGAAAAACCCAAACACACGAGATTTTATAATTTAAAAAATATGTTTTAATATTTCTTTTTCAATTTTGGTTCTAATTTACATGTGAATTATTGTAAGGTAACAAAAATACATGTAAAATGTTATACACGTCCATCGAATATTTAACATGTCGATTGACTTAACCCTATTTTTCAGGTGTCTTTAATCTTTCGAATACCAAGGTATGCCAAGTAGATCTATGCTTACGTATCGCACATACCGAGGCATGCTAAGTGGATACATGTGACAGATAACTCAATCACTATTTCTATAATATCAAATACAAAGGAAGATCGAGTTGTGTATCTCAAACCTGAATAAATTCGTGGGGCGTGGAATATTAATTAAAATAGGGAAATGGAATGCCATGGGTGGAGTAAATGTGAAGTTGTCTTTATAGTGAATACATGTCACATATAAGACATGCCAACTGGATAAGTATCACATATCTAAGCATGCTAGTCGAATACACATCACATATAAAAACATGCCATGCTGTATATGGAGTTGAATCAAGTGGACTATCAAATAAAATAGAGAAATGCAATGCCATGTGCACAGTAAATGTGAAGCTATATTTATATGAAAATATGAATTGAGGAGTAATGAAATGAAATTGGAGTTATAAATGAATGGGATGGTGTGGAGAGGCAAAAATAAATAATAAATAAAACTAAGAAATGTTCAACATGTAATTAATATATTTTTTTAAGTAAAAAATGCATGGTAAACAATCCAGGAATCCAGGTAATCCATAAAACCTGTAATTAATCTTTTTAGTAAAAATATATATGGTAAACAATCCCAAAAACCAAGAAATCCATAAAAACTAATTCAAATTGGAAAGTCAAGTGATTCAGATAACATTCTACGCATACCTATCCCCTTTGAAGGATCAGATCTAATGTAAGGTTAATAAGCATTCAACAGATTCAAATTAATTCTATAATAATTTGATTTCAAATTAATTTGATAATGAAAAAGTAGGAAGAACAGAGCGCATTCAACATATTCAAACTAATTTTATAATAATTTCCTGAATCGATTTTATTTTAAATTAATTTATGAAAAGCAAGCAAGAAGAACAAAGTTCATGGATTCTAAGTAGTTTGATGTTGAAAAAAAGCAGGAAGAGCAGAGTTCATTTAAATTGAGTAGTTTAAAAAACATAAAATATTATATTAATATAAAATTAATGCATCTATGTAACGGCATGCAGGTTGACTTACTGTAGACGGTATGTTCTAGGAAGTAACCTACAGGTTCAAATTTCAAATGCAAAAGATTAACATGAATAAATAAAAGAACCACATGAAGGGCAGTAATTTGATAGGCTAGGCTCCCACGCATGAGTCTCCACAGAAAACAGAGACGTTGGGGAGTCGAATTCGAAATTTTTTGAGAAACAATATATGAGGTTAGAATTAGTTTGTGGATAGCATTTAGGATTCCGCATTGAAGTAAAATTCCTAAAGATTTAAAGATTTAGGATAACTTGAAAAAAATGACATCGAAAGAAATATATAACAGATTTATTACAGGTATTGTAGAAGTAATATTTCTTCATACATAAAAAAATTCATCAAAGATATTGCACCAGCAAAATTTCAAAATCATTTTTCTTCAGATGTTCTCTAGATAGCCATGCTTGTTTTTCATATGCAAAAGAAACAAGGACTATCTATAAAATTAATATAAAGAGAATTAGAGAAAAAATAAGATTATAATTTTTTTCTTAGATAAGAAGATAACTATTCATTAACCTAAACCGAACAAAACAAAAAAAAAGTAAAGAATACCTGTAAAGAAAATTGGTGAAATAAGTTCCTTCTATAGGCCTGGGCTGATCCATCCATTAAAAGAAGCATCCTATGAGCAGTTATTACAGGTCCTTTGAAGGGTAGGATAGGTAGGGCTACAGGGATCTCACTTGTTCTGTGATTTTGCCTCCTTATTTTTGCTGAGAGATTCCTGGAAGTTGATCCTGAACATTCCGAGGGTTCTGGTAACTACTTGTCAGAAAAATAAAATTTTACAATCCAAACACTACATAGCCAAGAAATGCATACACTGCAACACAAACACATAGAAAGTTAAAGAGAAGAAAGGCCACAATCTTTATAAAGCAGTGGAATGGTAGCAACGGCTACAATTTTGAATAGCTTTTTAGATAGCGACCTCCACTTTTTAAATTCACTGGTGATGTCAGAGTTGTTGTTTTTTGATGGCATGTCAGACTATATGCTTCCACTCGCACCTTAAAAGGAATCGATCTCAAGACGTGGCAAACAAATAATCGATTTTATTATATAGAGATGCCACACAGTTATACTAACGGTAATAAATTTGACAGGAAAATCGACGGGACCGAAAATTGGACAGGAAATCACCGGGACCCGATAACAGATTTACTTAGAGTTATCACATAATCGCACAAGATTAATCTGTACATGCGTATTCAACTATGAAACATTTTTTAAATTCTAAACGCAAAAATGTTTTTTATTTGTTTGTATTTTACTTTGATTCCTACAAAATTATAAAAAACGAATTGACATGATCTTTCAGGTTAAAATAGAGTCAACTATTTATATGTACTTGTAGCTTTCTTAAAAGGCCATGCATGTGGCTTTGAACCAGTAAGTCGTGGATTTAATTCCCATAAATGGCTTGGCTTTAACAATAAGTACTCTCTCAACCAATTGTATTTATCCTTTGTAAAATGAAAGGATATGTTTGATGGATAAACAGGAATGGATTTAGGCATTGAAAGGAAAAGTAAGCATTTTAGAATAGACCTTGACTTATGGCTTCAACAATAAGTACTCTCTCAACCAATTGTATTTATCCTTTGTAAAATGAAAGGATATGTTTGATGGATAAAGAGGAATGGATTAAGGCATTGAAAGGAAAAGTAAGCATTTTAGAATAGACCTTGATTTTATGGTGACATAAATATTATAATGCAAATGTTTTTTAAAGTATTTTAAATTTTATTTTTTATATTAAATGTTTTAAATTTTTATTCCATATCATTCAAGTTTAGTTTTATGTGGAGAAATATATTTTATAATATCTATATCATAAATATAAAAAAATTACTTTTATCACATCCTTTTATTTTTTGTACCGAGTAAAATAATGTTATAACGCGTAAAAAATAATAGTGATAGTGATAGTGAATATTATGAGAGATCCTGTAATGTGATATAACGGTGCAAAAGTGTTAGTTCGCTGTCAGCTCATAAAATAAAAAATTATGGAAAATATTTTTAAAAAATCCATGTTGATTCATAAAATAAAATATTATGAAAAGTAATTAAAAAATAGATATTCATTTATAAAATAAAAACTTAAAACTTAAACCCGGATCTATCAATCAAGAGAGATCAAATTTCTTGAGTTTAAATTTAAAAAAAGAAATACACCTCAAGAAATTGGATCCCTCTAAAGAATTAAAGTTTTTTACCACAATTTGCTTTAAGTTACAGTTTCATAAATTCTAACATACCTTCAATCTTTAGTGAAACAATAAGTTTTATATATATATATATATATAAAGAGGTTGTGGTTTACTAATATATTAATTAAAATTTCATTATTGTGAGACAAAAGAATTATATTTATGGTTATGCAATTAAAAATGAAAATGGATTGATTTTTTTATTAAATCATAACTAATACTTTTATCATTTATTATTATTATTATGAGTCCCTACTAAGGTAGGGATATACTTGCACGGATATACTTTCCAGAGTCAAAGCTTTTTGACTTGTATTAATCATCAATTTTTTTGCTGTGTTGGTTAATGTTTTTACAATGTTTTAGAAAATAGTGTATTTAACTTATTTTTCTCAAAATTGAAAATACATTTTCTATTTTCTGAAAAAACAAAAATATGATTTTCTCATTGGTTCGGGATAGCCCGTATTCGATGTAAATGCCTGGGGAGGATTGAAATTTTTAGTAATTTAAAAATAATTTAAATATAAAAAATTGTAGAAAATTACACCTGCCCTATTTGGCAGGGAACATTTTTACACGACACCTGTTTCCAGTTTGCAACTGTCAATGTGTACTATTAGTCCAACCAGAAATATCTACACACATGAGGCATGCCTTCTCCTTCTTCCATTCTTCCATGATCGACAATACTGGAGCTCTCAATGCAGTCGCGGCCTTCTTTTCCCAAAAACCCTTTTAGGTAGTCTATTTTTCATATGCAACGATAATAATACATTTCCAGCACCTTGTGAGAATCTGCAAGCTCCGGAGAAGATTGTACACCTGTCTAGTTGACTGATGGAATGCAGGACAATGTGAAAACTTCTGAACTCATCCAGCTTTGTCGTCTACAAAGATCATATCAATAGCACTTGAAGGTGTGGAATCCCCACACTCAAATTTCTCCAAAGAATGAACATTGTTTTGCCTCATAATTAAAACGCTAGCAGGAGTTATCTTCAGTGCACGTATTTCCATAGGTAGCTAAGGTACACCTATAAATGGATGGGCAGGGATATATATTCTATTATTATTTATATTGTAAATGGAATATTGCAGTAGTAATAAGAAAAAAGTATGATATTGCTCTGCATTATCGATTGGTACGAAACAACTAGATAATTGAGCACCTGACAGGTAAGGAGAACCAAAGATGCAGCTATGGTGTACGGCCAAAAGCGCAGCAATTAGCAATCTACCAATGAAAATTACGCCAAATATTTGGTCATCTTCTCAACCTCTACGTCTCCTCCTACAGCCTTCAAGTAATACCTGGAAATAGAACATTGTATGAGCTGTTAAGGACTAATGTTTTGTTTAAAATTTTTGAGATGTGAATATATTGTGCAAGAATTACCAGAGAAAGGTAGTTGTAGTAGGTGAGGAGCATCGGTAATCCAAAACTTTAAGGACAGTCCATTCCATTTCAACAACTTCTTGTCGCTTAAATACATTATTTGCGACTGTAAATGTTTCCTGCCTGATACTGGAAACGAAATGCTCGAATTAATATATGTTTCATTTTCTAAGCAGTTTGACGCGATTACAAATTTAAAAAGCATTTTAATACTATAATGATCTAAATGCATCTTAATTGAACTTGAAAGAAATAATATTTTGAAATTTATACCAATTCGTAGGTTGATTCTCTTCAATTCTTATTGCAAGTGTCATGCAGGCGATACCCAGGACCTGTATATGAGTATTGTTTGTAAAAGTCCATTTAGACAAGAATCTATCCAGTAAATGCATGCTTAAGAAGAGTGTTTCCCACTGAAGCCGATATGAGGTTGTGTACTGTGCCACAACAGAAGTTACGAATTAATTATTGAAACATCCACGGACTTTTTCAAAATTCCAATTCAATTTAAATCATGCAAAATTCTTGCCTCCATAATCCAGTTAACCATCAGAAGATGTTGTTTTCCTATGGCATCGGTCAACTGAGTATCAATACAGTCCAAGAGATGACTTTGCAACGGACGATTTATACGCTCTGTTACTTTAAATTTCCAAAATGTATCCTCATCTTCATCCTCAATGAACGTATAGTCCTGCAGATCAGTAGAAGAAAAAAAAGAATTATGAATTGAAATTTCAAACCTATAAAGAGTCTTGGCTTTTCACATATTGTTTCATTGCAAACTCATTACAAATCTCCTTTAAAAATAATAATAATTTAATCTTCCCCAAAGATGAATATGAGATTGGCAAGGTATCAATGAACAACTTGATTTTCTAGTTATTTTAATTTACTCTAACAAAAAACAGAAATTGTCTCTACAGTAAATGAAAATAAAGCCTAATGATCAATGATTTAAGCTTTACGAGTTCTTGATTCTCATTTTTTAGTGTTGACAAGAGAATTTTACCTACAAATAGTCTGAAAATTTTTCATTACCACGACAGGATTCTTCATTACTAAATGAAAGCTCCAACAGGCCATTAGAACCATTGGCAGAAGCATAATCATTCCATGACCTAAATTTCTCTTCAAATTCAACAATTAATGGATAACAGGAACTGGCAAGGACTGAGGGCCGCACAGTGCTAGGACAAGTTTGGCTTCTAGGTTTTATGTTGGTTTGGAGTCTCGGAAGGAAAAATTCGTTGTTATGAATAAATGAGTAAGGAATTATGTTTTCCACTTTCACATCGCACAATACTATTCCTACACGAACATGAGAGTTGTATAGAAGTGGTAGCAACAGCAACTTCCAAGCATGAATTTTCAGAATTAGACGTGAATTTAGTTTCAAGAAACGGCCTCTTCCCTCGCATAACTTCCGCTTAGACGGAGACTTATAGCTTAGTGCGTCGATGGTTTCGCTCAAATCTCTCGCTAGCCTAACACATGCTCCAACCCTCTGACATGTTCACCCTTCTCTTCCACGTTCTATAGCCTTCTCCCTTATGCGTTTTCCTCTACGTAGCTACTGTGTGGCACGTGTCCCACTTGCTTTGGCAGGGATTAAGCTACCATGTAGCTTTTTCCCTTGTTGTTGTCGTTGTTGGGTGGAACATCAATTAAAATAAAATTATTTAACATATAATTATTGTCAAGAAAATATTCATATAGTTTAGAAATTTAAAATATGTAAACACGATAAATCTTTTTTTTCAATCTAAAGATATTAACTTCTATTTGAAGAAGTGACAAAATTTTAAAATAATAATTTATTTTCATGGAAAAGTTAATTTTTGTCATTTTTACATTAATCTCAATTAAATTAAAAAATATAATTAACTTGAAGAAAAGTTATGCTCTAATTTATATAAAATTTATCTAACAAAAACATATAGAATTTTATTTTTATTAATTATTAGTGAATAATTTAACCATTTTATTTTTATTATTATTATTATTATTAAAATATTTTTTATATTTGAAATAATATAAACTAATTTTAAATCTTAATTAATAATTATTTATAATTATATATATTTTTAAATTAATTTAAATTTATAATATATGTTTATTTTAATAAATTTATATTGTATTCTACCTTTTTTTATACATACATTGATAAGTTAGAATGTTGGTTAATATAGGGAGGCTCCACTAGCACGACATTAACAAGAATAGTCAATATCCTCCTTTATGATGATTGTTCTTCTGGCAAGATGTCTCTCTAATCTTGATAAGCAAAGTTATGTTGATAAAATTTAATAAGGTCAGTTATGCTCATTCTTTGTATGATAATATAAACTTGGAGGAAGTGACATCCTATAAATATCTTGGGATTAATATCCATTGCAAGATAATTAACTAGAACTACAACATCAAGAAAAGGATAAATGGAGGGTGGAAAGATTATTTTGGTTTTGAAAATAATTGTAAGTTTGCAAACCTTGTGATGTGAGATAAAAAAAATTCATATTTGGAACTCTCGTCACTCGTGTTCTCCTATATGGATGTGAAGTATGGGGCTGCAATCTCTCTAGAGAATCTTGGAGAAGCATTGAGCAAATCCAAAAGCGTTTTATTTAAATTACAATATTAAAATTAAAAGCAATATGCCATATCATATTCTCTTTATTGAAGTGGGTCTTTCTCCCATTGAGAGAATAGTTATTCCTGTGTACCTAATGTACAAGAAAAAATTAAATAAATTGGGAGACTAGATACTTCTGAAAATTGCTTTAAATTCTAGTCAATATCACCTAAGGCTCAAGCAAGGTTGGCATAAAGATGTCGTGTCTTGGTTAAAGATGTGGGGGATTTGAAAATGTCACATTGAAAAATATAGATGATATTAAAAATATTATTACTTAAAACCTGAAAGAGAAGTTGTGGTGTGATGAAAATTTAGAGGATAAAAGAAAATTAAGATATTTCAAGGAGATCATTAGTTGATCATGTGATTGCTTACAAATACGATAACCAAATTTGTAACCACAACAAAAATATACAAGGCCCCATTAAATTAACAAGCATGTAGATGCTAACCACGTAGATAGTAGCCAAGTGATTATGGTGTTCAAAAGTCCATATCAATACTACCATCATAGATCCATCTTAAACCCAAATCTATTAAGCACTAAGAGAGATCCAATTTCTTGAGGTGTAATTTTTTTATCTTAATTTCTTTACACATCAAGAAAGAATTTATCCCTCAAGAAATTGGATCTCTCTCAATGCTTAATAGATCTGGGTATAAGATGGATTTATGTTGGTTTTAATTTTTTTATTATGAGCTAACACAAAATTTTTAATTACTTTTTGCACCAAGAGGAAAGAGGTGCTCTACAACCTGATATGGGGGAGATGTTGTCATGTAAGGTAATGTAACATAACATAACGTAACATAGCATAACGTAACATAGCATAACATTACTTTACCAAAAATAAAAAGTAATTAAAAAATTCGTGTTGGCTCATAAAATAGAACAAATTATGAAAAGTAATTAAAAAAATCCATGTCGGCCTATAAAATAGAAAATTAAAACTTAAATCTAGATCTATCAAGTAAGAGAGGGATCAAATTTCTTAATTTTAAGATAATAAAAAAAATTATACCTCAATAAATTAGATCCCTCTTAGTGCTTGATAGATCTGGATTTAAGATGGATTTATGCTGATTATTTTTATAAGTTATGAGCCGACATGAGAACGTTACATTATGTAACGTGACAAACGTGGCAAACGTGACAACATCTCCCCCATACTAGTTTTTAAGCACCTCACTACTCTCAATGCAATTAAAATATTACGAAGTAAAAGAAACATCCATAATAAAGTGACACAAACATATAATTAATTTTTGAAATATATGTGGGAACAGTAAGATGTCTATTACAATTTTTTCTAAATTCTTAATGTACAAAGGAATGGTCTAATATTAGACATTACATCCAATTTAGACACAACCTGCCAGACACTTCCCACCAATTTTGTTTCTTCTTTAGAAGATAAATCATAAGGTTTAACGAAAATGCAATTTTCATCAGGTTTTCCTTGTATCGGTGCACCTTCCAAGAGAATTATAGCTATACATTCCACTAGAAATTCATTTCCAAAATCACAACACATAGTTTGCACATCTTTGACGATTTTTCCATAACCATATTTATAATATAATGTTTTTCATGTTTATTTGCTTAATAAATATGTACATGATCCTAACCATGTGATTGATTGGGATGTGATCTAAGTGGAACCCAAGGGAGAGTTCCAAATAGCCCCTACTATGCATCTTAGAAAAGAAGGTAACATTGCTCTAGAACCGAGCCATCGGACAGGTAAAGGTGCAATGTAAGCACTTTCGTCCTAATGAGGCTTCATGGGAGCTAAAGGATGCCATGATAGAGGCATATCCATTTTTGTTCTAATTTTGAGCAAACACCAAGGATGGTGTTATTCCAAGTGGGAGGGGATTGTAATACCCCAAATTTTGACTTGGAATGTATTGAATAAAAATAATGTAAAGGATGTAAATATGTTAGTATGGGTTCCTAGTGTAGAGCTCAAGACCAAGACCTAACTAGTGATGGCTAGGCATTTATGATGGAAATATTTTTAATTGGAACCGTATGGTTGGTTTTTCATGCTAACCCAAAAGCTATGTAAATATTATGTTGAAAAATAATAAAAAATGGTCCAAGATGGTTGTGTAAACCGCACTAGAGGGGCTATAATTCCACTAGAGGGTAAGAGGAGAGGGGCCCTATGGGATATTAAATCCTTTGTTTCCAAGTGTCAACATTAGAAATCATCCAATCTTTTCCATGTGCTTTAAATGAGCCCATTACTTCTTTTTTACTTTTAAATCCAATCATTGAATGAATGTGTGAGGTTGGTGGGAAAGGTCACATCATATAGTTATGTGAGCATGGGTTTGAATGTACTTCTATGACTATTAGTTGTCAAAAGTCATTTTCTTTTATAGTCAGAAGTTATGTTAATTGTATTTTCACCATTCTCTCATATCCTTTGGAGTTTTCCATTCATATTATCTCTTATTATCATACATATCTACACTACATAAAGCTTCCTATTATTGTTCATTACCATTACCAGACTATGTATAACCCATAAATTCAAATTTGGAGGCATGGTTGCAAATTGATGAAGAAAGAGATGGTTCTAGGTGAGCATAGAGGTTGGAAAAGATAGGAACCTTTACCCACTAATTTTTGCTACTCACAAATGCTTGAGAAGCCATGAATTAACACTATAGGAGTCTCTTGATCAACAACATATAGAAATTTGGACTCTTATTGCACACACTGGTAAGCACTGTAAAGGTTGGATTTCCTGAGGGAACTGTGGACCAGTAAAGGGAAATTCCTTCGTCATGTTGTGTGGGGAAATTGGAAGGAGTGTCATAGTTGTAATGGATGAGTGAGATTCTTGTAGAGAAATGGATGAACATTTGGCTAAGCATAGAGAGTAGAATGGGTTGTGGGCTAAGAGAGAGAAGTTTGTGGGTGTTTCCTTCACCTTGGTGGCCTCATAGCCCAATTTGGGGGTGGCATCTCAATAGAAATAGCATATGCTAGACAAAATGTCTACGGTTGGGTGGAAAATCACTCTTACACAACCAGTTTCTTGGACCTTCTTTTTTTAACTTGATAAGTATCATTTATTGTATTTTGATGTGCAATTCTTTATTTTATGCATGTGATAACTATGCTTATGCATGCATGCTATGTGTGTTTGGATAGAGTTTATTTCTGTCAAGTGTTTTACAATCAGACATCTGTACATGAATATTATTGTTTATGAATTTGTAATGTGCCCATGGGGAAAAATTTAGAATCCCGAGATTCATTCATGTCCCCCTCTGTTGGTTGAATTGATGGGTGGGGACATGACAAATTGGGGGAGAATCTTTAGTTGTCCTACTCACCAATTTGACTCTTGGTGTTTGTATTCAGTCCAACATCAAAGACAAATAATATCCTAGGTCCTTGATGTGAGGTAAGTGTCCATAGATCTTGAGGATAGATAGGTGCATAGACTCTGTCAGAACCCGAAATTTCTGAAAAATTTAAAAAATTTTAATATAACAATAAATGTTAATTAATTTCATTCCTGGTCCTGTTTATTTTCAGTAACTAATCATAATTTTGTTTAAAAGGTTCTGTTATAATACAAATGTGTTTTTTTTTTTTTTTTTTTTTTTTTTTTTTTAAATAAATGTTAACTGTTTTCATTTATAACTTCAAAGGGAGAGCTAGCCATAGCTGACTGGCTTACTTAGCTTACGAGCTAATGCATAATTTGTCTTTTGTTCGCAGGTACCCCGGTGAAGTATGGATCACTGTAATTTAATTTTTGTAAGCATCAAACTCCTTTCCCTGCACTGTAATAACTCAAAGAAGATCTATTTACTATTACTGGTTGTTGTGTAAGACAGTAAAGTTCTTTTCATCAAATTTTATGCTTGAAATAAGATTGATAGTCTGCCTCGACATGATACCTCTTATCCTGGATAATATCATCAGGTTTTGCGATGAATTACTATGTTTCCATCATATCCATTGTGTTATGATCATGACTCTATGTTAATATTGTAACTATCACTGGAACAAGTTGTTTGTATTATGTTCATCGTATGCATAACGTGACGTTAGCATAATGTAGCCTACTGTCAACTATTAGCTGTGATTACTGGTTATTAGTATGAGTTGGACTTGTGACACCTCTAGCGATGTTTCATTATATTCATCTATATTTCAAAGTCCAATGTCTACTTAGTATTTTAACTTATGTCAAAATCTCTGTTCATTGTTTTAAATCTTCGTTCATAGTATGGACCTGTAGATGATTTTATATTCTTACATCATAATAATAAAGATTGTTATTTTCATCGTTGATTGTTCACCATAGTATTGGGAGAATTATGGTAAATAGAACTTATATAAAAATATTGTATCCAAATATATTGCTAAGGTAGTATCTACAATGTTAAAGCTATGAGAAACTCCAATTTGAAGTTGACTACATCTCTTTCAAATCATTGTAGGGGATATATAATGTACCCTCGACACCATCGATGGCTTGGTTTCAAAGTATGAACTATACAATGATTATGTATCGATCATAGGGAATATTCATATTACGAACATGACTTTTATCCATGCATTGATTTAAAATTGATAACAATGATTTGAGCTGCAGCTGAACTATATGAATTCGACCCATGTTAGGTTGATAAATCAAATGGCTACGTGGTTGACTCTCCTCCTTGCGTTGGGTGATATATAAGCCAGTATTGAAACCCTACCTGGTCATTATCTCTGCCCTCGGGCTCGGGTTGTAAGGGAGGAACCCTTCCTAGTCTGAACTCGTCAGTTGGGCACTGTAAAATGCAATTTGCTTACGGTTCTGGTCATGTTGTTTTATTCTCTGGTAGTTAAAAAGTCTGTGGGCTCTGCTATTGGCGTTTGCTACAGTTTCATTTGTATCTTGGTCTCGTTGTTATCACTGTGTTTTAATCACCTGCTACTTACAGTCTTCCACTGTCGCCGGTGTGAGTTTGAGACAGGGTTTGCTCTGTTGTTTTTATCCCTGAGGTGGTCGTGTACTGGGTTTTATTATGTGCTTCCAGGCTCCCAGCTTAAGGGTTTGTTTAAAGTATTACCTGTCACGGCTGTCCATAGAGAGGAATTAGAAGTCTTCCTTGCTCATTCTTCTGACGAATGTGATGGGGTTTTGCTACCTGGCTCAGGTTGTCCATGGGGTTGCTTTCTCCATTGGCTCAGGTAAGATAATATCAATGGTTTCGCAGTTTTCGGTTTTGCACAAGATTGTTTATATTTAATTTAGTGTTAACAATTCTCGGCACTTGGTAATGTGCAGGTCATGCTGTTCCTGAAGGTGCACAGGGTTTCATCTCCAGCGCTGGCTCCTCCGGGTAAGCCTGGTTATTCCATGGCCATATCTCCCTTTGTTGGTTTTGTTGTGCTAGGTTTATGCCTGGAAGAACCTCCTTTTGTAACTGGTTTGCTGTCGTTGTTGGTGTCATGGATACTGTCACATGTATGAAACTGTTTGCTTAAAGTTGATAGGGTTGTACCCCGGCATGTCTACGAAGAACAAACTACGGCTCAGACTGTTATGAGGCCCGGGGGTTGTTATTGTTATTGTATTTTCAATGTGCAGGGTTTTTACCCAACGCTGTATAAGCTAATAGATACTGTAACTTGTTGAGCATGTCATGTGGCCGTGTATCATTCTGCGTTTTTATTAAATGAACAGAGTGTTTAAATATCGGGATTGTTTTGAGTTTCTCAGATACTTGCAGAGGAAGATAACTCGGTTGTAGGGATGGTAATATGTGTGTTCTCTGTGTTTATTTGGTTTTTGTATAAATATCGAATGTAACTGTGGATGAAATGTATACATAGACTATGTATGAAATATCCTGTAGGTTCAATCTGTCATATAAGGTATTTCTTTTCGTTTGTTTTCCATCTGTCGAAACAATGTGGTCTGGCTACGGCCGTGGTAGATTTGTTGTCTACTCTCAAGGAGAAATACTTATAATGAAATAAGTCTCATTACAGTAAATAACTACGAGGGTTTATAACAGCCAACAATGGCTAAGTTCGTTGATAATTTCTCTGCGTGTTAAGATGTTTGACTATTGATAGGACAACCTACGACAGTGCTATGTATTACATGTAATACAAGCTCGATAACGAACAGTAATCTATGCTTGTGATTTGGATAAAGGAACAATGAAGTCTCTAAATAGTAAGACTTGGCTTCGACCCAGTCAATAAGTTTGTTTTGTTTTAAAATAACTCTGTCAACTCTGTTGTGACAACATGGCTATAAATACTATAGTATTAGGTTTAAAAGAAAATAACAATTTACAATTTATGTGTTTGTATTTGACTACGATTTTTATTGCATAAGATTGTATGGGAAGTTTTTTTTTTTTTAAATGAAACATTATTGCAACCACATCTTTTGGTTAATCGATAACAATTAGTTATGTTCTGAGTATAGATAAATATACTGATATAAGTTTTGTTCTCCTTTAGCTCGATACAAAGAATAACCTGTATCTATAGTTGACATAAATATGAAGCAGATATAAACTGGTATATTGCTCTAATAGAAATTATACCTGTACATTTCTCTATTGGGAAATATTTCACAGTAATTCTAAGATTTATCTATGTGTCTGTTCTTATGATTGTTTTAATAAGTGTATTTCTGGAATGACTACTGTTTAGTATTCTATGTCTATTATTTAACTATTAATAAAAATTCTAGAATAAATCACCATGATATTTGATTACTGTAATAGTAACAAATATATTCTGCATAAAATAATTACTCTATTTAAGTGATAATAGGAAAAAAATTTAAGACATATGAGTTCTGCAAATTCTACCAAAAGACAATACAGAAAGACTACTCTACTGAAAATAAATACTGTTCAAAACACAGTTGAGATAGTCCATTCTACATTTAAATTTATTAAATACACAACAGGAAGAGTGGCAGAACCTGTATCTATGGTGGACAATAACAGCAATGGGAGGCTGTTCCTCCCTACCAATTCCTGGAGAGTGCCCAGACAGCACTTCTCAGGACCCCCGAGCTTGCTCTGGTCTAACTGGCTGGAACTAGATACAACCAACAATTCCCTCAGCCAAAGCAGCTATACTGGAACCAAGTTACTGCAACTTCCTGACTCAAAACACTTCCTTACTGTTTTCCCACTTCCTCAATGGGACTCCTGAATAGCATTCACCTGAATGTATTCTCCCACTAGAACAAATGTTGAACCCCCAGCTCAGTTCATTGAGTAGTATTTAAAAGATTGCCTAGGTCTTAGTTGGGTTAACTGTCATTAATGAGCCACCTGCTCAGATTCCACTTTCTTGGGGAATCATGACCCCAAAATATAGGGAAGTTGCCACCTGCAACTCAGGAAGTGTTTGAGGATGCTGCCACTTGTCTTTTGTCCTTCCACCTGATTCCATCCACCAGTTAGACCAGTAACCTCTTTTAACAGCTCTCCCATGCTGTTGTCTCCATAATTTATTTATTAATAATAATTATTCAGAATTTACATTCCATTTCTGGAGACTCTGCTGAGTCATCCATTCCTACTTAGCATTAAATTTAACATAATGTCTCAGGAATATTAATAAAATAATTACATTATTTTAACAAAATTGGGGTATGTGACAGACTCCATAATGTTTAGTTTGTTTAACATTTGTCAATATTAATTGCTAGAGATATTTGGACGATTAATATTTAGTTCTGCTTCACGATAGGGCTTATTTGTGTGCTACCTTGTTTCAACATTATAGTTCTCTATTTTTTAATCTTTTTGGGGGATTTGGTAATGTATGTGGGTTCCAAATTTATTCAAATCTTAAATATTAGGTGTAATTGTGCTTTTAACCATGAAATTAGCTGATCATCTTTTTTTTTTACCATCTAGCAAGTTTAGGTATGCCATAAAATTTTTAGTTAAAGGCATGCTATTAGTCTATGTCAAAGGCCAAGGTACTAATTATATTCGATTTGCGTTGACCTAGTATTACTTGGTCTTTGACTTTTAAAACTTTTCATTCTTAACCAATGTTTCATTCCATAGTCTTTATTTTTGGCATTAAATAATAAGTTTTTCATTCCATAGTTTTTTATTTTTGGCATTAAATAATAAATTTAATAAGATTTATTTGTAATGCTATTGGGTACAAGGACTTTAGAGTCTTATTGCTGGACGGATGACTTGGTTTCTCAATATAGTAGCGTTATTTCTTGGGATGTAGGTAATTTAATGCATCCATAAATACATGCACCAATTTATATATAATATTTTAATAATTTTTTAAGCACACTGTCAATGAACAATGGAGTTGTCGGGAGTGAGGAGTGAGGTGATTGAGTATTCAAAACTAGTAATGCAAACCCATAGCATTACATTATTTGACCCTTAGCATTATATAATAGTTGCATTACATTATTTGGTGAATCCAATTGACCCTTAACATTATATACCGGTTGCATTACATTACTTGGTGAATCTAAAGTTTTGCAACCACCTGATTTATGCATTGATCTCCTTGCACCCTGTGATCTTCCTACACCATCTAATTTATGCATTGATCTCCTTGCACCCTGTGATCTTCCTACATCGTCTAATTTATGCATTGATCTCCTTGCACCCTGTGATCTTCCTACACCGTCTAATTTATGCATTGATCTCACTACACTGCCCTGCATAGCCTAATCTATGCATTGATCTCGCTGCACCACTTGATGACCAATATCCTATCTCTGTCTTTAAATCTTTACAAATTTCTCTTCTGTGTCAATTGCAATTACTTGACATTACTCTCCTATTTTGCTATTACTTGAAGTTATTCTTCTGGTATTGGGACAAGTTCATACTAGGACAAGTTCAAAAAAACCTTCCCAAAATATCCCTGTTGTTAATCCATAAGCCCCCTGCTATTAATCCAGGTACAACATAATTCTTAATAAATGAAAATTAAATGAAACTTTTCATTTTGCATTTGCTTCTTAATAAGAACAATTCTACATCTTCATGTATCCATTATAGTAAGTAATGTTACAAATAATTTGCATACAAATCTAACATCTTCACCAATGCCTCCAAAATGAGGTCTCTAGGTACATGTTTCTATTCATAAAATCATTTCATTTAAAACGAAAAATTGTATGTCTTACCATCCTCAGCCTCTGTCTTCCATGTTATCTGTCTTTTTGCATCTATTGACCATCCACTACTTGCTCTCCCAATTCTATTCAAAAGACCGACCGTATTTGCATGCCTCTCTGCAATCTGTATTCAAAGGTGTTTATTAGAACTAAAAAAATCACAGTTTAAAATCAAATTAAAGCTCAAAGATGCGTATTTGAACTTAAAAAATCGCAGTTTAAAATCAAATTTAAGCTATTTAAGCTGCAATTTCTATTTCCAGGGATTAACATCCATTTGGAAACAAAGCTAAATGTTTCAACAGATGTTTCTTGTAATGTTAGGGAAAAGATACGAATTATGATCAGAAGACAATTATGCAAAGACCAGAATACCTTCCAGGTGATGTTCCAGGATTTGATCACCAGCTAATGTTGTTTTTTAGATTGCGTGTGGGAGTGTGGCCTAACTCCAAATATATATTTTGTGCTTCTAGGGTTCAATGTTAGAAATCCTGGAACTTAGTCCCATTACTAAGCAACTTAATGAGAATATGCCCTGTAATGGTGATACCAGAATGCGGAAGGAAAAGAAGAGTTGAGAAGAATTAATATCAATAACTTTAAAGCTACATCTTCTATCATTTATTCATCTAAAGCAGGCCTTAGCTGAAGCAAATAATTTTGCCAAATTGAAATAAATAAAATTGTGTGGTTGGATGTGGTTAGTGCAGTGCAAAGGAGTGACATTATTTCAGTCTGAACAACGCACCCGAAAACACTAAACTATATAGTATGTCTATAAATATACTATATGTCACATTATGCATGTTTGTCACATAGTAGCTAGCAGTGTAATTCATTTTAATAGCTGGATTTGTTTTGAAATTTACAAGTGGTCAAAGCAAGTTTTAACATGGCCCATCGAACCAGGGGTGAGTTCTAGACTAGCAAGAACGCATTTTAAATGCTACAAGTTGAAAAGTCAAGGGGTCGTGGATGTGAAGGAACTTGGAAATGCCATCTATCTTCTTATGCTACGAATACATTATTTATCTCCAGCAGGTGTCCTCATTAATCAATTGAATAGTGGACCATGAAATGGTTTACGTGTTCATCATGTAGCATGGGAGATCTCGTTGGACACCAATTTGTCTAGGAGCACTGCCATGGTTCTCTTTGAATCCTAGAACATCCAAGAATCCTCCAAGATAACCATACCACTCTAAGGTTGGGAGATAATATACAAAGAATAGTACAAAATATAGAGTGAGAGAGACGCGTTCCTCCTTGCATCTATAACCTGAGTGATTTGAATGAGCTCTACAAGCATGAATGTGAGAATGGATCTCTCCTTTATTTATATGAGAGGTGAAGGGAAGTCTACAATATCAAGTGGATCTAGTCCACTACAATCAACCTACAAAATACACATAGGTTCACACATGTGAAGCATTACACTTGAAAGGGACACATGTCAAACTCCAAGGTAATGTCATCAAGAACCAAGGCTCCAACGCATGAGTACTTCACGAGATGTGTATAGCTCTCCTCCATAAGCTTCCAAAGGCTCCAATGTTCCCCCAAAGCAATGTGTTCCTCGGAGTTCACTAAAGTGAACCAATCTGGTTCAAACAATAAACATCCAAAATAAATATGACAACATAAAAAATTTCATACAAATAGGAATAAAATATATTAATATAAAAAGATGAGATGATTATACAATGTCATTTTTAAGCTTGCCATGGTAGATGATACAAGATGATGTGATATTGTAAGTGCCAAGTACAACTATCTAGTTATGAAAGGGTCTGCCCACCTAAGTCGATCTTCTGTGGAATTGAACATTTATAATATTCTTGAAGAGAACCTATGGTATTACGATTTCCAAGATGACCTCTACTTTGAGACCAAATTGTACGGTTACGAGTATTCTTCAGAACATAGGTCATCTGGTTTTGTTGATGTCGATATACTGATTGGTTAAGGAATCGATTCTTATGATTAGGATGTTGATAAGGTATCCTTGTATTTAGTGTCATTCTTAAAACTTTCGTCTTTAGATGCTTCTAATGATTTTTTTTTGGGAAGATTTTGATTGGATCTGTATTGGTTGTCTTCTACAATGTCTTGATTTTGACATGTGATGACTTCTTTATTTCAACGAGATCGGTCATTGTTTCCTTATCAATTAAGGATTCCTTGTGATCGATATCTCTAACTTATTATGTAGCATCTTCTTATCATTATTTCGTTTATCGATTTGGGAAAATAAAGTTCAATTATGAACTTTTAAGCGTGAAAGTTCTTCCTAAATTTTTTATTTGTCAACTTCGTTTTTCATATCTTGATTCTTTTACTTTTCTTCTTTTGAACTTTTTAATTTGTTCAAGTAACCTTTAATGAAGGTTCTTTAGTCGAGAGCATTATCTATCTTTGTCAGATAATTTTTTCTCAAGTTCTTTATTTGCTTGTTCTAACTTTAATTGCACTACTTTCCGTATTTGTCTTCTTGATCTGTACAAGTAATTTTTTGTTATGATCTCTTAGGAAAGAAATTATTTCAACTCATTCTAACAAGTTGTTAAATTTTTTTGTTTTGCCTTTTAGTTCCTTAATTTGTGTGATGAATTCTCAAGTATGATCTTTCATATAAGAATTATCTATCTCTATTAACCCATAAAAATATTTCTCCTTATCATTTTCAAATTCTAAATTTGTATTATTATCTTTATAATATTCTAGTTCGTTCTTTAATTTTTTAATTTTGACATTTCACTTTGATAGTATGTTCAAATAATTTTTCTTTCACAATATGCACAATTAATGTCTTTATTCTTGAAAAACTCTCAACAATTAACTTCCTTAACATAAAAGGATATTTCACAAAAATATGTAGAATTCATTGTTCACAAATCACTATCCTTTTACTTGAAAATTAATCCTTTGTATACCTCTTCACGATTCTTTTATATGATTTAATAGATGTATGATGTTCCCTTGAAAAAAATGTACTTTAGTGACTTTCTTCAATGGCTTCTTTGATATACCTTTAATATTTCAATTAATCTTTAACATAAAGTATTATATGTCTCTTTAGTATTTTACAAATCTTCTTTAATATCCTTTTTATATATAATCCTTTATAACTTGAATTTTAGTTTTTTTATAAGTTTGACATTGAAACTTCCATCAATGTATTATCCTTTAAACTTTTCTAAAATTACCTATAACTTTCACCTTAAACTATAGTCGACGCCTTTATATTTCTTATATGTATCTAGTCTGGATACGATTCAGCCAAATCTCTTCGATTCAATCAACATTTTGCACTCAAATGTTGTAATCACACCATGGCATCCCCAATCACGAATAGGGTTTCCGTAGGTAGCCCACAATAGGAATTCAAGGTAGGGTAACATAATGTTTATATTTTTGTTGTGAGTAGGCAATAAGGATTCTATTGCTCTTTGCTTTTAAGGTTAATCTTCCCTTTCTTTAATACGTTATGCCTTCAGTTTAATACTTGAAAGGTCGAACCTTTTCTTGATCCCGCTATAAACTCAGACTACAGGTCAATTATAATGTACGCCAAGATGACAAGGCATGAAAAAGTAAAGGTGGTGTTACACTGGCTCACAATGGACGTAGGATAAAAGACAATCAAAACGCCCTGCTTTTTCGGTGATTTTGGGATAAAAACCGGTTAAAATTTTTGCTGGACATTGCTATTTTCGCATTTTTGTAATTTCAACAATTGGGATTGCTTGTTCTAGACTAGTTGCCCAATTTTAAAACTACCCAGATCACCGAAATTGCGATCTGAGCACTCCAAATTGTGATTTTGGCAAGAATTGCTCTGCCGGATTCCAGTGAGTCGGGGGCATTTTAGTTATCCCTTATACACCACTGACAAATTACCAAGGTGTCAAGTTTTGTTTTGCATAGCAGCGGGTAATCTTATACTAATTATGGTGGCAGTAGGTAATTCCTTCACGTACTTTTCTCATCCGTCTGGCGTCATGGACTCACTACTTCAAATTCCCAAGATGGTAGATAAGGCATTTCCTCAATAGAATTTGTTAATTTTAATGGCCAAAACCCAGATGGTAGATAAGGCATTTCCTCAATAGAATTTGTTATTTTTAATGGTCAAAAGCCAGATTATCTGATTTTTCTTTTTCGTTTTTTCGTTCCTAGTTCTCTTTTTAATTTGTAACGCATAAATTTTGATTTTAAATGGCCAAAAGTCTAAATGGTTCAAATATTTGATAATTCAAATAAACTAGGAAGAAGATGTCAATGGCTAGCCAAAAGCTAGTTCGGACAAAGTATGAGAGTTGGTGGTCAAAGACCGAATCGGAAAACAACACCATGATACTAAATAAAGCACACAAATATGGTTCAAACAATAAATATCCAAAATAGATATGACAACATAAAAGAATCCATATGAATAGGAATAAAATATATAATATGAAAAGATGAGAAGACTATAATGCCATGGGATAGTGTGATTTTGTATGCAGTGACTAGTCTCCATGGATGACTGGACATGTCTTTCAGTTAACAAGAAACATGGCACAAATATTCAATCCCTACATAATAAGAAGAAATATGGTATTAATGTTTGATCATGGTATTAATGTTTGATGGAGGAAGCAAGCATTTTATATTAGGAATATGTTTGGAAAGCAATTACTAGAAGCATATGATCAAAGAGATGTTTGGTAAGCAGTGAATTATAAATTTAAAATAATAATTCTAAGTCATAAAGATATCATGCTACTTCTATAAAACTATTAAATTATACATAATATAACTAATATGAAGCCATTGTTTACTTATATAATTGAATTAAAATAAAATTAAAAGTACTTTATCATAAAAATATAAATAATTGAAACAAGTGACCTAAACTATGAAAAAATGAAGCCTCAAGTATGAGAGAATTTAATCAAAATAAATAATCCAAACAAGTGATTTAAACTATGAAAAGCCTTATGTATAAGAGGAAATTTATTATTTTTCCATCATAAGATTGGGAGAGTTTGTTTGCCCATGCTCACTACAACATTTAGAAATTAAGAAAACATCATAAGTAGAATTATGAAAAAATATGATTCATCTTTTGGTTTTATAAGGAAAAACTTGGGTTTTGAAAAAATAAAAATTATTCATTAAAAAATTTATGAAAGAGTTTATTTTATTTTATATTTAAATATGAGACCTCTTGTTTATGGGACAAGGGACCCCCCGCAATGTATCCATTTGACTGCTAAAGTCTCTGGAGGTGTACATACCATATCCCCTCGAGATTTGTACATATGACCTCCTAGGAGAAAAAACATGTTCTTAACCATTAGGCTCACTCAAGCTATACCATGAACAATATAGTACTCAAATGTTGAGAAGTTATGCATACAATCATAGAATTCCTTACATGGACTTGCACATATGTTGACAAAGAATTAATTATAAGGTATGTTGCAAAAAAATTCAAGCCTGCTTCAAATGCCACTCATTAATTCCCTCCCCCAAAAAAAAATGGAGCACAAACTCTTTACTACTCCATATACTCACATAGCTTGTGTTACAATATTATAGATCCAAGGAATGTTTTTAATCTATTTCTCTTCTCTAAATTGGAACTGATGTCAAATTGCTGGAAGCAGTGCATTGTTGTGAGGCCTAATGTGTTTTGATATCCTCTATTTGTCATGGAGCCTATGATCTCTAATTAACACGAGAGTTGACTTCTTGACCATAACATGTTCATGTACACACATACCTTCACATAGATTGCGTCTCTCTAAAATCAATGTCTAGATTGATAGCAATGGTGTTAAAGATGATGCATTGGTTGTTAATGGAAACATGGCATCTCATCCATTGGAGTTGAACCTAGGGAACTAAAGGAGGGTGGCTTATGTGAGGTATATATCACGGTTGAATTCATGATTGAGAGGTCTCTTGAGGGTTTTGATTATGATTTAACACTTTACAATGGACAATGGATTATCAATTTATCTTCTCACTGCATTCCAACAAACCCACCATTCAAACTCTTTATGGTCCATGCTCACCATTCTACAACTAGCATTTTACATATGTCAAAGCATAGTTAGCAAAACAATCAATCTCATTCTCATTCATCTTTTATGTTAACTTCTTTTCTCCCATTAAATTAAGGACTCAATCTCATGATGTCATTACAAAGTTAATGTATGTCATGTCATCAATGGAGTTGGTTCTAAAGAGAATTGGGGCCAAATGCCTAGAACAAGCCAAATGATTATGGAAGAACATATTTGTAAGTCCTCACTTTAACTCTACATCATGTCCATCGATTTTTTTTCCATTTTTCCCACTTGTGGTTGTGGATTCACAACTTTAAAGAAAAGTTGGAGGACAATGCAAGAGTTGTCCTATGTGAGGTCATGTAGATGCATGGCATAATATTTTGGTGGTGGATGACAATGGCTACAAGGAAATCAAGTGATATAGCATTCTTAATTGTATTCATTAAAGACCAAATGTGTAGGATTACTACAATATTATTTTTCTGTTGTTGTGACAATGCATAAAATTCTTGTCTACCAACATCAATTCTCTCTAATCCCAAGCTTCACAACCCAAAATTGAAATCATTTTGGTGAATCCATAAACAATCGGTTGTTGCATTAGCCCTATGTGTTGCCATAAGGGTTTATTATGTAACATTTGTAATGGTACATTGTTTTGCTCTTTAACAATGTATTTAGGGTTTTCTAGTTGTCCTGATTATTTCTTTTAAAATTGAGTTTGTTGAAAGTCTCACCTATTTTCCAATGGTTTTCACTATATTGAGTTATTGTAAAGTGTCTTATGATTGTAATCAAAAGGAATTTGGTGGGTATTTAAAATTATTAAGATTTAAGTCTAAGTGATATTAAAAATATGTATTTGTATATTGCAAATCAAATGTGTTAACTATTATACTAGAGTTTAGACAAGGTGTAAAGAGAAGTGTTATCCTCTCAGCCAAGGTAAGGTGTAAATGTTCTCTCTCAGCCAAGGTAAGGTGTAAATGAGGCCGGTAAGTAGAAGTTCAAGGATCAAAGATCTGATGGATAAAGTCATTATAGCAAGAGCAGTAGCAGAAGTTTGGATTGTCTCTTGCGGTGATATTGCAGCAGATGGTAGGTTGAGAGATGTTGCAACAGGTGACAGATTGCAGACTCCAAATGTGTTGTTTCGCTGCAAAAACAAAAATAGTGAGAATCATCATAACGATCAGATATTAATCATTTGCTCACAATTTGACTTCTATCGTCTGGAAAAAGGAAAATTTGTGTGTTAGCCTTTAGGAGACCTGGTAGTAGCTTATATGGAAAAAGGAAAAGTTGTGTTTTAGCCTTTAGGAGACCTAGCAGTAGCTTATATTTCCACATCCACAAATAAGTTGTCCATTGAGTTTTTCTACAGCTTCTGATGCACCCCCGCCATCACTTCTCTGTAGGAAATAACAATGTTCTGAAAATGTTAGTTAATGGTGATCTCTGAAACCTAAGCCAAGAATATTGAAGCTTGAAGGATAAGCAGAAATTCAATTCTTTTCATGATGGCTAGACCTTAATGAAACAGGGACAGACCTTATAGAAGTCTACAACAAGAAAATTAGCCCATCTTTTACCAGAAGCCTCATAACACACACTTAATGTCACATACCCCAATTTTATTAAAATAATGTAATTATTTTTAATATTCCTGAGAACATTATGTTAAATTAAATGCTAAGTAGGAAGGGATGACTCAGCAGGGTCTCCAGAAATGGAATGTAAAATCTGAATAATTATTATTAATAAATAAATTATGGAGACAACAGCATGGGAGAGCTGTTAAAAGAGGTTACTGGTCTAACTGGTGGATGGAATTAGGTGGAGGGACAAAAGACAAGTGGCAGCATCCTCAAACACTTACTGAGTTGCAGGTGGCAACTTCCCTATATTTTGGGGTCATGATTCCCCAAGAAAGTGGAATCTGAGCAGGTGGCTCATTAATGACAGTTAGCCCAACTAAGACCTAGGCAATCTTTTAAATACTACTCAATGAACTGAGCTGGGGGTTCAGCAATTGTTCTAGAGGGAGAATACATTCAGGTGAATGCTATTCAGGAGTCCCATTGAGGAAGTGGGAAAATAGTAAGGAAGTGTTTTGAGCAGGAAGTTGCAGTAACTTGGTTCCAGTGTAGCTGTTTTGGCTGAGGGAATTATTGGCCGTACCTAGATTCCAGCCAGTTAGACCAGAGCAAGCTCGGGGGTCCTGAGAAGTGCTGTCTGGGCACTCTCCAGGAATTGGTAGGGAGGAACAGCCTCCCATTGCTGTTATTGTCTACCATAGTCACAGGTTCTGTCACTCTCCTGTTGATTGGTTTAATTTAAATTCATATGAGATATTCTAGCACAGCTATGTTTTGACTGTTTTCAACTTCAGTAGATCAGTCTCTGTACTTTCTTTTGTTATAAATTTCAGAAACGCAGATGTTATAAAGATTTCCTATTTTTATTTAAATAGAGTATTTATCATATACAGAACCTAGTTGTTACTGTTACAGTTAGCAATACCATGTTTATGCATATCTAGAAACTCTGTTATTTGTTAAATAATAGACAGAATTGTTAAACAAGTAGATATTCTAGATTTATAGCTATTAACAATCATAAGAACAAACCTAGATAAATCTTAGATTTACTTCAAGCTATTTTCCTGTCAGAGAAAGCTACCTGTATATATATATATATATATTGCACATTTCAGTTAACTTTAGTTTCGTGTTATTCTCTTATCGAGTTAACAGTTAAACAACACTCATCTTAAGGAATTATTCTTACACAGAACACGTTGACAACTGTTGATTAAACTGAAGGGGCAACTGTGATAATAATTCATTGTTACCAGCTTCTACATCATATTAAACATTTACACAGTAGTCAAGTACAAACACAAATAACTGCAGATTATTATTTTTTCTTCTATCTAGTTTTAGAACACAGTAGACATGCCATTTTAATAGAAATAACAGAAGTATTTTTAAAACAAATCTAACATATTAATACAACAGAGAAACAGTCGACGAACACAACCATCATTGGCTGTTACAAACCATCTTAAGTTTACACAGTAATAATATTTATTCATTACAAATATTCTTCCTTAGGTAGTCCACAAACCCTACATGGCCGTAGCCTTATATTATTTCTTTGACAGACTGAAAAACAATTGCAGAGAATGCTTTTTATGACAGACAGAACCTACAGCATCTTAACACATATTTCTACGTATATATTATTCTATTCATAGTTTTATTTAATAATTATATAGATTCAAAATAAATTGTTACAACTCGTACCAGTCACCACCGAGTTAACAATATCACACTTATGCATTGAACACAGAACAAAACCCCCAATTCGCCAGAACAACCATATGAATATAACTATTACAAGTACAGTCTCTAAACTTTCCTATGTTCTATTTTAACTTTTCCAATAGAATAAAAACGCAGAGAGATAACTTAGGGTTTCATTTATAAACAGAGTTATCATCCATTGCACGCATTGAAGATTACATCTATCTATACATCCCAAACACATGCTAATAAATTATCAAAACATAAATACGACCATACCAGGCCCAGGGTATATATTAAGCATAAATATCATATGGCGAGGTTAAAAACCTCATGCTCAGCCATTACAAATTACAACAACCGAAACCCTGGCCTCATAAGTCTTGGCCGTGAATGGCCTTCCATAACTTAACAGGGTTCCAAACCCCAATTTCATTTCAAACAAAACAACTTCAAACATATGACCGCACCTACAAACATCAGGTCGATAATGACCTCAACACACAGGAGTTGCCCCTGAAACACAACCCTAACCACTAAAACTAGCAAAGGAAGAGGTAGCCGTGGATAACCAGGCTTACCCGGAGGAGCCTGCGTGGGTGACCAAGTCCTGTACACCTTCAGAGCCGCGTGACCTGCACATTCAAAACTGAAAGATGTTAATACACTGTGTATGCCGAGAGTTTTAAATAATCGTATATCTACACTGCTTGCAAAACAGAAATTGCGAAAATGGTTATTTATTACCTGAGCAATGTAGCCGTGGATATTCTGGAAGCCACCGGTGGGAGCAGACACTGAAACCCCATCACCCTCGTCGGTTGAAAGAGCAAGGAACACCCTCAAACTCTTCCAATGACGGCCACGACAGACAAACCTTGCAGACAGAAACCTCAAACTGGAGCTTAATCAGTCGAGAAGCAAACTCAAAGCCCAATGGCATCAACCCTCTCATAACCTAAAAGACATAACTGAAACCCTAACTCATACCCACACCAGCACAGTGACGAACTGTAGATAGCTGGGAGTTAAACTTATAAAGAGCAACGAGACCACGAAGCAATAAAACCATAGCAGACGCTATCCCCAGAGCCGAGGACATACCCTATTGTCGAATGGAACCTCAAGGCCATAACCATCACACTCTGCACATTGTTACAGTGCTTTCCACACAAAACTCAGACAGGGAAGGGTTTCATCCTTAGGACCCGAGCCCGAAGGCCGCTACAATAACCTGTAGGGTTTCGTTAGAAGCTTATATATCGCCCATCGCATGGAGGAGGTTCCACCACGTAGCAAACAAATACGTTAACGTATTATGGGTCGAGATGATATAGTTCAATTTGCAATTCAAATCATTTTACACCGATTCCAAATCATGTCATATATAAGTCAAACATATAGGATAGCAAATGATATATAATCATTGGCATATAGTGCATGCCTTACAATTGTATCGTCGAGAATCCCAAGCCTGGGGATTGTATAATCACTACAATGATACAAATAAAAGTTAGTCAACATCACATATGGTTTATTCCATAACTTAATAGGGTGGATAATACTTTAACATATCTTAATTATAAATATTATCCATAGTAAGGGAAAACATTAGGACTATGCCAAAAATCAAGCTAATGCACAATTATATTGAAACCAGGGCATAAGTCAATGTCATTAGCATATGACTCTACACAAGATGTTGGTCAACTTCGACCTTGGAGTTTTCTCTATGGCCTAGTATGATAAATACAGCCATAAACACTATATAGAACATAAAGTTTGCCAATGTAAAGAATATTATGATTATTGCACAATCATTATATATATAAATTAATACCAAGCCATAGATTAATGCCATAGGCTTATTACATTTCTATGTTCATATAAGAACCAAGGTAGTCAACCTTCAAAGGAAAATGCCTCATCATTAATACTTGAAATATTACCAAGTCTTTAAGACAATAAATATATTGCCATTAAATACTATCATCAGAATTGCCATCAATTATATTGTTAACAGTAACAATATGAAAAATAAACCTCGATTATTAAGATGTTGAAATAGAGCTTCATCTACAGGTGTACATCGTAAAGATAGTTAAAATCAAGGCACCGTCAAGTAACATAAGTTAAACTCTAAGTGGACATTGGACTTCGACGCGTAGGATCATATTGAAACAACGCTAGAGGCGTCACCTTCTCAACTCGCATTATCAATGCATGAACAAAACAGTAGTCACCGGTGTTAAGTTGACAACAGGTCACATGATGCATAAACACTGTTACAGCCAGAAATTCTGATATCACAAATGTTTCATTTTAGTTACAACAGTAACATAGCATAATAATCATAAAAACATAATTATAACTGAGACAATGTAAATCTTCGTAACACTTGACGATACTAGCTGATTAAGAAATATCATGACGATCATTAAGTTTTGAAGTATAAGGAGTATTGATGCTCACCAAGTTTAATATACAGTGATCCTTGCTTCACCGGCGCACCTGAGAAACAAAAGACGACGTATGCATTAGCTTGTAAGCTAAGTAAGCCAGTCAACTACGACTAGCTCTTCCCTTGCGGTTCAAAACAAACAATCATTAATTACAATCACCAAAATCAAAGTTTTAATAAAACCAAGTCTTTAAACAGTTTATGTTAGTTGTTTAAATTAAAATAATATCAGAAATACTACCTAATTAACATTTATTGTTACGAATAAAAATTTTTAAATTTTTCAGAATTATCGGGTTCTGACATGTGGTATCAGAGCCAGGTTCAGACACTAGGCCTGGATGTGACTCCACTAAACTTCCGTAAACAGCGATCATAAAAGAAGATTTTGTTTTATTTATAAAATACTAACATATATTTCGGTTTAATGTACAGTACAGAAAAAATTCTCTTTTCTGAATTTTTCAGACAGATATGGAAAAACTGGGAGAATATGCTGAGGAGGAATCTCCCAATGCTGGGACAAGACAGATGTCAAAAGAACTAGAGGCAGAAGAAGAAATTGCTCACACCACTGAGCTGATGCAGACTATAAGAGGATTCAAGACAGAGATGGAAACGGTTAAGAAGGATAATGAAAGAATTCTAAAGACTCAGGAACAGCTAAATCAGCTATTGATAGAAAAATTTCAAACTGACGGAAGGAGCAAACCAGCTGACTCAGAAGAAGTTAATCATCCAAGAGGGTCAAAAAGGACAAAACCAACTAAATCTGACAGCAGTTCCTCATCTGAAGAATTGAATATGACAACCCCAAAACACTGGAAGAAGCTATGCGCAAGGCAAACTTCTGTTACGAACAGAATAAAAAGAAAGAAGGAATAGCCAGTTGGAAAGCCAAAAAGAACAGCAATCTGATCGAGTACAAGAAAAAGGAATTTGTTCCCCATAAAAATTTCAAGAATGGCAAAAATGGGAACCACTTTAATAGTAAAAGTTTCCAAGGAAACAAAAATGGAGCTGTCAGCCATTCAAACAATTACAAAAACAGCAAAGAGACTCCTAATAACCATGGAAACTACATCAAAAATTTTGAGCGAAAAGAACCTGTTAAGTGCTGGGAATGTAATGGGCCACATTATGCTTCAGTCTGCCCAAACAGAAAGAAACAAGTCAGCAATATTCATACTGTTCAAGACGAAATGACAGTTGGAGATTTTGCAGGAACTATGCCCCGAATCAATGCAGCGTTGGAAAACCGCCAGGCTGACTACCAAACTTCCATGGTGGAGGTAGGAGGTATGATTAACAAAACCCCAGTTACTATATTAATAGATCCCGGTGCTAGTCTTAGTTATATTTCACCTCAGCTGGTAGAAAAATGTAATTTGACTGTTGAAAGGTTTGATAATTCTTGGTCTGTACAATTAGCTACTGGGGCTAAGAAGAAAGTAAACTGCTATGTAAAAGAATGCATCTTAAACATGACTGATTTTAGAACTACAGTTAAACTGAACGTTTTACCACTTGGCTCATATGACATACTTATCGGAATGGACTGGTTGGAACAACATAGGGTCGTTTTAAACTGTTTTGACAAAACTTTTAGGTGTATAAACAGTAGTGGACAGCCTGTAACTGTTAGGGGTATTCCTAGGAAAACAGTAGTTAGGCAAATTTCTGCATTACAACTTAAAAGAGCAGTCAGGAAAGGATGCAAGACCTATGCTGTAACTATTACAGACGAGACAAATAAATTTGAAAACAACCAGAAAACAGTAGAGAACATTCCTGTCGTCAATGAATTTATTGACGTTTTTCCTGAGGAAATTCCAGAATTGCCTCCCAAGAGAGAGCTTGACTTTACCATTGAGCTGGTACCAGGTGCTGTTCCCAGTTCAAAAGCCCCGTATCGTATGAATATCTTGGAGCTTAACGAGTTGAAAACTCAGTTGAAGGAGTTAATAGATAAGAACTATATCCGACCCAGTGTATCCCCTTGGGGAGCACCAGTGATTTTCGTTAAAAAGAAGGACGGAACTATGCGACTTTGCATAGATTATCGTCAACTAAACAAGATGACGATCAAAAACAGGTACCCGTTACCTCGTATTGATGATCTGTTTGATCAACTACGTGGCGCTACGGTATTCTCTAAGATCGATCTAAGATCGGGTTATCATCAGGTAAGAATTAAAGAAGAAGACATTTTCAAAACAGCCTTTAGAACCAGGTATGGACATTACGAATTTGTCGTAATGCCATTTGGACTTACTAATGCCCCAGCGGTTTTCATGTGCTTAATGAACAACATAATGCACAAGTACTTAGATAAATTTGTGGTTGTATTTATCGACGACATTTTAGTCTATTCTAAGAGCGAGGAGGAGCATAAGGAACACTTACGTATCGTTTTACAAGAACTAAGAGAACAACAACTTTTTGCGAAATTTAGCAAATGCGACTTCTTCAAAGATGAAATCCAGTACTTAGGACATGTAGTCACTAAGGAAGGGATTTCAGTGGATCCCGAAAAGATTCGGGCGATTGAAGAATGGCCAGTACCTAAAGATGTGACGGACGTTAGATCTTTCATGGGAATTACCGGTTACTACCGGAGGTTTATTGAAGGCTTTTCAAAAATAGCCAACCCAATCACTTCTTTGCAGAAGAAAGGCAAGAAGTTTGATTGGAATGCGAAATGTGAAGAAAGTTTCAAGAAACTTAAGACTTTATTGACGACTGCACCTATTCTTAGAATAGCGGACCCAAATAAAGATTTCATAGTTTGTACCGACGCTTGTAATGATGGCTTAGGCGGAGTGCTGACTCAAGAAGGACATGTCATTGCTTACGAATCTAGGAAGCTGAAAATCCATGAAAAGAATTATGCCACTTATGACCTAGAATTAGCTGCGGTAATTCATGCTTTAAAGATGTGGCGACACCACCTAATAGGCAGAAAATTTACCTTACTAACAGATAATAAAGGTCTGAAATACCTTTTAGACCAGCCAAATCTAAATGCAAGACAAGCCAGGTGGCTGGCATTCCTAAGTGAATACGATTTTGAAATTCAACATATAAAAGGGAAGGAGAATAAGGTGGCTGATGCCTTGAGTAGGAATGCAAAACTGAATTTTATATCAGCTAGCAGCACTTACACCTCTGATTTAAATGAACAGCTGGCTGAAGGGATAAAATTAGACGAAAATTATCAACATTTACAAATTACAGCCCAAGAACAGCCCACAGAAAGTTTGCTAAAAGGGTATAGTTTAAACGAAAACGGATTTTTGCTGTTTAAAGACAGGCTGTATATCCCTAATGCACCTACAGTTAAGCTGTTAATTTTAGACGAAATACATAAAACCCCTTATTCCGGGCACCCTGGCTATCAAAAGACTATCACTATGTTGAGAAAAGAATATTTTTGGCCTAACATGAAATCTGAAACTGCTGAATATTTAGCAAAATGTTTGGACTGCCAACAAGTAAAAACAGAACATCAACATCCAGCTGGATTGCTGCAACCTTTACCTATTCCTAGCTGGAAATGGGAAATAATTAGCCTGGATTTCATTACGGGTTTACCCAAAAACCAACATCAGAATGATTCAATTATGGTAGTGGTAGACAAATTAAGTAAATCAGCACATTTTATTCCTGTTAAAACCACATACAAGGCTGCAAACATAGCAGATATCTTTCTAAAACAGATTTTTCGGTTACACGGTATTCCAAAGGTTATTATATCAGACAGAGATCCTAAATTTACAGGAAATTTTTGGAGGTCCTTGTTCAAAGGATTAAACACTACTTTAAATTTCAGCACCTCTTTCCATCCTCAGACTGACGGACAAACGGAAAGAGTTAATCAAATATTAGAAGATCTGCTAAGGATGTATGTTAAAGATCAACCAGGTAAGTGGGAGGATTATTTACACTTAGCTGAATTTGCATACAATAACAGCTATCAATCATCAGCTAAGTTTAGTCCTTTTGAGGTTTTGTATGGACGAAAATGCAACACTCCTATCTCCTGGAGTAATCCAGTAGATAGATTAGTGTTAGGACCTGATTTATTGAAAGAAATGGAACAGATTGTGAAACAAGTGCAGGAAAACTTGAAGGTTGCCCAGGATCGGCAAAAGAGTCAAGCAGATTTGAAAAGAACTCCTAAAGAGTTCCAGGTAGGTGAACATGTGTTCATCAAGGTAAGACCAAAGAAAAGCTCCCTAAGGTTAGGAAGTTGTGCAAAATTAGCACCACGTTACTGTGGTCCATTTGAAATTTTAGCCAGAATTGGTCAAGTTGCTTATCAGTTAGCATTACCGCCAAATTTAAAAGTACACAATGTTTTTCATATCTCTGTTTTGAAAAAGTATATTCATGATGCTACTCATGTTATTGATTGGAACATTGTACAGGTAGAACCAGAAGGGGAAGTTCTGGTAGAACCGGATTGTATCCTCGGGAGGAGGGAAATTACTCTACGGAACCGGATAATTGGACAAGTGAAGGTGCAATGGAAGCACCTTAGTCCTGAAGAATCTACCTGGGAGCTGGAAAGTAAGATGCGGGAAGCATATCCCCATCTATTCCAGCAGGTAGCTGAAGAAGAAGAATAAGTAACATCGAGGACGATGTTACATTTTAAGGGGGTGTGTATGTCACATACCCCAATTTTATTAAAATAATGTAATTATTTTTAATATTCCTGAGAACATTATGTTAAATTAAATGCTAAGTAGGAAGGGATGACTCAGCAGGGTCTCCAGAAATGGAATGTAAAATCTGAATAATTATTATTAATAAATAAATTATGGAGACAACAGCATGGGAGAGCTGTTAAAAGAGGTTACTGGTCTAACTGGTGGATGGAATTAGGTGGAGGGACAAAAGACAAGTGGCAGCATCCTCAAACACTTCCTGAGTTGCAGGTGGCAACTTCCCTATATTTTGGGGTCATGATTCCCCAAGAAAGTGGAATCTGAGCAGGTGGCTCATTAATGACAGTTAGCCCAACTAAGACCTAGGCAATCTTTTAAATACTACTCAATGAACTGAGCTGGGGGTTCAACAATTGTTCTAGAGGGAGAATACATTCAGGTGAATGCTATTCAGGAGTCCCATTGAGGAAGTGGGAAAATAGTAAGGAAGTGTTTTGAGCAGGAAGTTGCAGTAACTTGGTTCCAGTGTAGCTGTTTTGGCTGAGGGAATTATTGGCCGTACCTAGATTCCAGCCAGTTAGACCAGAGCAAGCTCGGGGGTCCTGAGAAGTGCTGTCTGGGCACTCTCCAGGAATTGGTAGGGAGGAACAGCCTCCCATTGCTGTTATTGTCTACCATAGTCACAGGTTCTGTCACTCTCCTGTTGATTGGTTTAATTTAAATTCATATGAGATATTCTAGCACAGCTATGTTTTGACTGTTTTCAACTTCAGTAGATCAGTCTCTGTACTTTCTTTTGTTATAAATTTCAGAAACGCAGATGTTATAAAGATTTCCTATTTTTATTTAAATAGAGTATTTATCATATACAGAACCTAGTTGTTACTGTTACAGTTAGCAATACCATGTTTATGCATATCTAGAAACTCTGTTATTTGTTAAATAATAGACAGAATTGTTAAACAAGTAGATATTCTAGATTTATAGCTATTAACAATCATAAGAACAAACCTAGATAAATCTTAGATTTACTTCAAGCTATTTTCCTGTCAGAGAAAGCTACCTGTATATATATATATATATATTGCACATTTCAGTTAACTTTAGTTTCGTGTTATTCTCTTATCGAGTTAACAGTTAAACAACACTCATCTTAAGGAATTATTCTTACACAGAACACGTTGACAACTGTTGATTAAACTGAAGGGGCAACTGTGATAATAATTCATTGTTACCAGCTTCTACATCATATTAAACATTTACACAGTAGTCAAGTACAAACACAAATAACTGCAGATTATTATTTTTTCTTCTATCTAGTTTTAGAACACAGTAGACATGCCATTTTAATAGAAATAACAGAAGTATTTTTAAAACAAATCTAACATATTAATACAACAGAGAAACAGTCGACGAACACAACCATCATTGGCTGTTACAAACCATCTTAAGTTTACACAGTAATAATATTTATTCATTACAAATATTCTTCCTTAGGTAGTCCACAAACCCTACATGGCCGTAGCCTTATATTATTTCTTTGACAGACTGAAAAACAATTGCAGAGAATGCTTTTTATGACAGACAGAACCTACAGCATCTTAACACATATTTCTACGTATATATTATTCTATTCATAGTTTTATTTAATAATTATATAGATTCAAAATAAATTGTTACAACTCGTACCAGTCACCACCGAGTTAACAATATCACACTTATGCATTGAACACAGAACAAAACCCCCAATTCGCCAGAACAACCATATGAATATAACTATTACAAGTACAGTCTCTAAACTTTCCTATGTTCTATTTTAACTTTTCCAATAGAATAAAAACGCAGAGAGATAACTTAGGGTTTCATTTATAAACAGAGTTATCATCCATTGCACGCATTGAAGATTACATCTATCTATACATCCCAAACACATGCTAATAAATTATCAAAACATAAATACGACCATACCAGGCCCAGGGTATATATTAAGCATAAATATCATATGGCGAGGTTAAAAACCTCATGCTCAGCCATTACAAATTACAACAACCGAAACCCTGGCCTCATAAGTCTTGGCCGTGAATGGCCTTCCATAACTTAACAGGGTTCCAAACCCCAATTTCATTTCAAACAAAACAACTTCAAACATATGACCGCACCTACAAACATCAGGTCGATAATGACCTCAACACACAGGAGTTGCCCCTGAAACACAACCCTAACCACTAAAACTAGCAAAGGAAGAGGTAGCCGTGGATAACCAGGCTTACCCGGAGGAGCCTGCGTGGGTGACCAAGTCCTGTACACCTTCAGAGCCGCGTGACCTGCACATTCAAAACTGAAAGATGTTAATACACTGTGTATGCCGAGAGTTTTAAATAATCGTATATCTACACTGCTTGCAAAACAGAAATTGCGAAAATGGTTATTTATTACCTGAGCAATGTAGCCGTGGATATTCTGGAAGCCACCGGTGGGAGCAGACACTGAAACCCCATCACCCTCGTCGGTTGAAAGAGCAAGGAACACCCTCAAACTCTTCCAATGACGGCCACGACAGACAAACCTTGCAGACAGAAACCTCAAACTGGAGCTTAATCAGTCGAGAAGCAAACTCAAAGCCCAATGGCATCAACCCTCTCATAACCTAAAAGACATAACTGAAACCCTAACTCATACCCACACCAGCACAGTGACGAACTGTAGATAGCTGGGAGTTAAACTTATAAAGAGCAACGAGACCACGAAGCAATAAAACCATAGCAGACGCTATCCCCAGAGCCGAGGACATACCCTATTGTCGAATGGAACCTCAAGGCCATAACCATCACACTCTGCACATTGTTACAGTGCTTTCCACACAAAACTCAGACAGGGAAGGGTTTCATCCTTAGGACCCGAGCCCGAAGGCCGCTACAATAACCTGTAGGGTTTCGTTAGAAGCTTATATATCGCCCATCGCATGGAGGAGGTTCCACCACGTAGCAAACAAATACGTTAACGTATTATGGGTCGAGATGATATAGTTCAATTTGCAATTCAAATCATTTTACACCGATTCCAAATCATGTCATATATAAGTCAAACATATAGGATAGCAAATGATATATAATCATTGGCATATAGTGCATGCCTTACAATTGTATCGTCGAGAATCCCAAGCCTGGGGATTGTATAATCACTACAATGATACAAATAAAAGTTAGTCAACATCACATATGGTTTATTCCATAACTTAATAGGGTGGATAATACTTTAACATATCTTAATTATAAATATTATCCATAGTAAGGGAAAACATTAGGACTATGCCAAAAATCAAGCTAATGCACAATTATATTGAAACCAGGGCATAAGTCAATGTCATTAGCATATGACTCTACACAAGATGTTGGTCAACTTCGACCTTGGAGTTTTCTCTATGGCCTAGTATGATAAATACAGCCATAAACACTATATAGAACATAAAGTTTGCCAATGTAAAGAATATTATGATTATTGCACAATCATTATATATATAAATTAATACCAAGCCATAGATTAATGCCATAGGCTTATTACATTTCTATGTTCATATAAGAACCAAGGTAGTCAACCTTCAAAGGAAAATGCCTCATCATTAATACTTGAAATATTACCAAGTCTTTAAGACAATAAATATATTGCCATTAAATACTATCATCAGAATTGCCATCAATTATATTGTTAACAGTAACAATATGAAAAATAAACCTCGATTATTAAGATGTTGAAATAGAGCTTCATCTACAGGTGTACATCGTAAAGATAGTTAAAATCAAGGCACCGTCAAGTAACATAAGTTAAACTCTAAGTGGACATTGGACTTCGACGCGTAGGATCATATTGAAACAACGCTAGAGGCGTCACCTTCTCAACTCGCATTATCAATGCATGAACAAAACAGTAGTCACCGGTGTTAAGTTGACAACAGGTCACATGATGCATAAACACTGTTACAGCCAGAAATTCTGATATCACAAATGTTTCATTTTAGTTACAACAGTAACATAGCATAATAATCATAAAAACATAATTATAACTGAGACAATGTAAATCTTCGTAACACTTGACGATACTAGCTGATTAAGAAATATCATGACGATCATTAAGTTTTGAAGTATAAGGAGTATTGATGCTCACCAAGTTTAATATACAGTGATCCTTGCTTCACCGGCGCACCTGAGAAACAAAAGACGACGTATGCATTAGCTTGTAAGCTAAGTAAGCCAGTCAACTACGACTAGCTCTTCCCTTGCGGTTCAAAACAAACAATCATTAATTACAATCACCAAAATCAAAGTTTTAATAAAACCAAGTCTTTAAACAGTTTATGTTAGTTGTTTAAATTAAAATAATATCAGAAATACTACCTAATTAACATTTATTGTTACGAATAAAAATTTTTAAATTTTTCAGAATTATCGGGTTCTGACACTTAACATGTTGGATAATGCAGCAGAATTGTCCTTGAAAGCTTCAGGTAAATTTGGGTTATCAAGAAAGTAGTTTTGCAGAACCAGTGATATGCTTGTTGTATTCAAAGCTGGTGACTCTGCACGATTTGTACACATTCCAACTTTCATACCAGCATTTCCATCTACAAAGATTAGCAACGATGCATCTTGTTTGAGTTTCCAATGAGCTCTGCCTAAGTATACAGCCTAGATTGTTCTCCATAATATATCATAGAACTGATAATGGAGGTAGAAACTAACCCAGAAAGACTACAGTACTTACATTGATTTTCAACAACATATTTCCACTGGGAAGCAATGCCTTCTGATGCTTCTTTGTAAGACTTCCAAGTAAATACTATGAGTCGTTGATTTTTGGCTACCATGTCTGCTACAGTAGGCCAGTTCTCACCATTTTTGGGCATTCTCGACATTGGAAACCAGTAGTTCTTCAGGCCAGCTGCAGTAAATACTTTGGTTAGGCCATTGGGTGCTCTAACATAGTCTTCAATGAATATGGTAACAATTTCAGAGGGATATGCATCCAGGAATGCCTCAATCTCTTTCAGTGCATTGATAGTTGGTTCCTGAAAGATTGACACAAGGTCACAAGCTTGCTTCTAGTGATAATGTATGCCAGCTAGAAAATGAAAAACAGTATATGTTTATCACATAAGCTATGATGTTATAACAATTTCCTCCAAATGAATGACAGAGCCAAACATCATTCTCAAAATCATACAGGTCTAGCATGAGGCCTCTTACACCATTCTGCACAAAAGCCAAGCAGAATCAGGCCTTGTGACCAAATTAACCTACTAAAAACAGAATAGACAAAAACAGTGTCTTCTACTACAGTTCAAAAGCCTCCTTTAAATTATATCTATCTACAACTGTAGATTTAGATGCTCAAGATAACTAAAGATTGAGAAACAAAGATCATACATTGAGCTGACTTGTAATACTATCTTGTTGATTTAAGGGTAACAACCGTTCAGTACCCATGTAAAATCGTTCTCCGAGAATAGCAAATGAGTTGTGAGTAGTTAGCAATGAGTACTTGTTGAAAGGTAGACTCCCCATATGAAACAAAAGCAAAACCAGTAAAAAATCTCTAAATTCACATTTCCTCAATTTCTTATCATTCCCTGAAGCCTAGCTTCGATGTTTTCAATTAAAAAATCCTCCAATTTCAAAATCCATAAAGTGTTGTTATGTTCTTAAGAATGCTTGCTTATGATGCAATTTACACAAAATGCAAGTGTTTTACATTTCAAAGCCTCTAATTAGAAACTGCATCAATCAGCTATTACATTTTGAAGCATTTTTATTGTTCTGTCCAGGTACTATCAGCTGAATGATACTTCTAAGTTCTATGGTGTTTAAGATTTTTAAAGTCATAAATTATTGTCAAATTCCATGACCATTTATGTTCTCTTCTGTAAAACTCATATGCTTTCCTTCGACACATATAGCTTATTGCAAAAAAGACAGTGTTAGTAAAGTACCTTAGACGTTGGATTTACATGTTGTATGCTTTCCTTCGACACATATAGCTTATTGCAAAAAAGACAGTGTTAGTAAAGTACCTTAGACGTTGGATTTACATGTTGTATATGAGTGCACCTTGAAAGCAAATCCCCTGTTACAACAAAGGTTTCAAAATGTAACCCAGCTACACAGTCTCCATTCACCATGCAAACATCATGAACCTGGCAACTCAAACAGGAAATTGAAAATTCATAGCTTGTTGGATTGCTAAATTTCCTCAATGGTATATACGTATGTGAAGCAGATGAGAAGAAGGTATGTGGAGCATCCTATCGTATATTTCCAAATCCTTACCATTATTGAATTTGCAGCACAGAAACGGAATAGAATAATAACACCAAGAACACAACCTCTACAACGGCTCTACCTCACAAAAATCTCTTCTGATGTTAAATTCAAATTTTAGAGGAGAAAAACAATACTCATTGTATGAAAATTCAAGTGTTATTTTCATCTTCGGGGACGTACAAAATAGAGATTAAATGGTCGCCTACAAGGCTGGCAGGCACCCGCTATCATTATGGTAAATGAATTAATTATGTCTTGCAGGCGGCTCAGCGCACGAAAACCCTATTCAAAGTTGATACATGAATTAAATGTCGTCACACGCGATATTATCAATGGCGGTAAAAACCTACAGGCGCGTGTCGCATGTGACAGGTGGCCCATTTAATCCACACACAGAACTCTTTAATGCAATGCAGGCTTACCTCGATTGAGCCAAGATAATTAAAAATTTGCAGACTGATGTACATTAAAAACTTGGAAAATGCATAACAGATTTAAACTAAGATGATGTAGGCCCACCGCCCCCTCTTGGGAAAGGAAAAACGATGACTAGTTCATCCTCCTGCAACCAATAAGAATTTTAAAAAACTCATTTTTAAAATTTCCATTTGATATAATACATTTCAAATTATAGTTCAGAGTATAGTTGTGGAAAAAATTATAGCCTATTTAAAGGCTCTAGCTGCAAAATAATAAGTTCTTCCCGATACATATATGATCCCCTTCGGGAACATAATAATTTATTTTCATGGAAAAGTTAATTTTTTTTTGTCATTTTTATATTAATCTTAAATAAATTAAAAAAATATAATTAACTTGAAGAAAAGTTATACTCTAATTTATTTAAACTTTATCTAACAAAAACATATATAATTTTATTTTTATTAATTATTAGTGAATAATTTAACCATTTTGTTATTATTATTATTATTATTATTATTATTATTATTATTATTATTATTATTATTATTATTATTATTATTATTATTATTATTAAAATATTTTAAATAATATAAATTAATTTCAAATTTTAATTAATAATTATTTTTTAAATTAATTTAAATTTATAATATATATTTATTTTAATAAATTTATAGTATATTCTATCTTTTTTGGTATATACATGGGTAAGTTAGAATGTTGGTTAATATAGGGAGGCTCCACTAGCACGACATTAATGGGAATAGTAAACATCCTCTTTTATACATATTGTTCTTGCAAGATGTCTTTCTGATCTTGATAAGCAAAGTTATGTTGATAAAATCTAATAAGGTCAGTTATACTCATTCTTTGTATGATAATAGCAACTTGGAGGAAGTGACTTCCTATAAATATCTTGGGATTAATATCCATCTCAAACTTAATAGGAACTACAACATCAATTAAAGGATAAATGGAGGGTGGAAAGACTATTTTGGTCTTGAAAAAAATTGTAAGTTTGCAAACCTTGTGATGTGGGATAAAAACAAATTCATATTTGGAACTCTCGTCACTCATGTTCTCATGTATGGATGTGTAGTATGGGGCCGCGGTCTCTCTAGAGAATATTGGAAAAGGATTGAGCAAATCTAGAAGCATTTTATAACTTACAATATTAAAATTAAAAGTAATATTGTGTATCCTATTCTCTTGATTGAAGTGGGTTTTTCCCCATTTAGAGAATAGTTATGACTAGGTACCTAATGTACAAGAAAAAATTAAATAAATCGGGAGACTAGATACTTCCAAAAATTGCTTTAAATTTTAGTCAATACCACCTAAGGCTCAAGCAAGGTTGGCATAAAGATGTCGTGTCTTGGTTAAAGATGTGGGGGATTTGAAAATGCCACTTTGAAAAATATAGATGATATTAAAAATATTATTACTTAAAAGTTGAAAGAGAAACTGTGGTGTGATGAAAATTTAGAGGATAAAAGAAAATTAATATATTTCAAGGAGGTCATTAGTTGATCATGTGACTACTTACAAATGTGATAACCAGATTTGTAACCACAACAAAAATATATAAGGCCCCATTAAATTAACAAGCATGTAGATGCTAACCACGTAGATAGTAGCCAAGTGATTATGGTGCTCAAAAGTCCATATCAATACTACCATCATAGATCCATGTTAAACCCAAATCTATGAAGCACTGAGAGAGATCCAATTTCTTGAGGTGTAATTCTTTTATCTTAATTTCTTTACACATCAAAAGAAAATTTACCCCTCAAGAAATTGGTTCCCTCTCAGTGCTTAATAGATTTGGGTATAAGATGGATCTATGTTGGTTTTAATTTTTTTGTTATGAGCCAACATGAAATTTTTAATTACTTTTTGCACCGAGAGGAAAGAGGTGCTCTACAACCCGGTATGGGGGAGATGTTGTCATGTAAGGTAATGTAACATAACATAGCGTAACATTATTTTACCAAAAATAAAAGGTAATTAAAAAATTCATGTTGGCTCATAAAATAAAAAAATTATGAAAAGTAATTAAAAAAATCCATACCGCCGTATAAAATAGAAAATTAAAACTTAAACCTAGATCTATCAAGTAAGAGAGAGATCAAATTTCTTAAGTTTAAGATAATAATAAAAAATACACCTCAATAAATTGGATCCCTCTCAGTGCTTGATAGATCCAAATTTACGATGGATTTATGTTGATTATTTTTATAAGTTATGAGCCGACATGAGAACGTTACATTACGTACTGTGACAAGCGTGGCAAATGTAACAACATCTCCCCCATACTAGTTTGTAAGCACCTCGCTACTCTCGGTGCAATTAAAATATTATGAAGTAAAAAAGACATACATAATAAAGTGACACAAGCATATAATTAATTTTTGAAATATATGCAAGACTGTAAGATGTCTATTACAAGTTTTTCTAAATTCTTAATGTACAAAGGAATGGTCTAATATTATAGATTACATCCAATTTAGACACAACCTACCATGCACTTCCCACCAATTTTTTTCTTCTTCAGAAGATAAATCGCAAGGTTTAACGGAAATGCAATTTTCATCAAGTTGTATCAGTGCACCTTCCAAGACAATCATAGCTATACATTCCACTAGAAATTCATTTCCAAAATCACAACACATAGTTTGCACATCTTTGAGGATTTTTCATAACCATATTTATAATATAATGTTTTCATGTTTCTTTGCTGAAGAAATATGTACATGATCCTAACCATGTGATTGATTGGGATGTGATCTAGGTGGAACCCAAGGGAGAGTTCCAAACAAATCTGCCATGCATCTTAGACAAGAAGGTAACATTGTTGTAGAACTGAGTCATCGGACAGGTAAAGGTACAATGTAAGCACTTTCGTCCTAATGAGGCTACATGGGAGCTAAAGGATGCCATGATAAAGGCATATCCATTTGTGTTCTAATTTTGAGCAAACACCAAGGACAGTGTTATTCCAAGTGGGAGGGGATTGTAATACCTTAAATTTTGACTTGGAATGTATTGAATAAAAATCATCTAAATAACGTAAATATGTTAGTATGGATTCCTAGTGTAGAGCTCAAGACCAAGACCTGACTAGTGAATGGCTAGGCATTTATGATGTAAATATTTTTAATTGGAACTGTATGGTTGGCTTGTCATGCTAACCCGAAAGCTATGTAAATATTATGTTGGAAAATAATAAAAAATGGTCCAAGATGGTTGTGTAAAGAGCACTAGAGGGGTTATGATTCCGCTAGAGGGGAAGATGAGAGGGGCTCTATGGGAGATTAAATCCTTTGTTGCCAAGTGTCAACATTAGAACTCATCCAATCTTTTCCATGTGCTTTAAATGAGCCATTTACTTTTTTTTTACTATTAAATCCAATCATTGAATGAATGTATGAGGTTGGTGGGAAAGGTCACCTCATTTAGTTATGTGAGCATGGGTGTTAATGTACTTTTATGATAGTTATGTTAGCTGTCAAAAGTCATTTTCTTCTATGGTCAGAACTTATGTTAATTTTATTTTCACCATTCTCTCATATCCTTTGGAGTTTTCTGTTCATATTATCTCTTATTATAATGCATATCTACACTCCATAGAGCTTCCTATCATTTTTTGTTACCATTACCAGACTATGTATAACCCATAAATTCAAATTTGGAGGCAGGGTTGCAGATTGATGAAGAAAGAAATGGTTCTAGGTGAGCATAAGGGTTGGAATAGATAGGAACCTTTACGCCACTAATTTTTTCTACTCACAAATGCTTGAGAAGCCATGAATTAACACTATAGAAGCCTCTTCAACAACATATAGCAAGTTGGACTCTTACTGCACACACTGGTAAGCACTATAAGGGTTGGATTTCCTAAGAGAATTGTGGACCAGTAAAGGGAAATTCCTTCCTTATGTTGTGTGGGGCAGTTGGAAGGAGTGTCATGGTTGTGATGGTTGAATGAGATTCTTGTAGAGATCTGGATGAGCATTTGGTTAAGCATGGAGAGTAGAATGTGTTTTGGGATAAGGGAGAGAAGTTTGTAGGTGTTTCCTTCACCTCGGTGTCCTCATATCCCAATTTGGGGGTGTCCTATCAATAGAAAGAGTATATGCTAGACAGAATACCTACGGTTGGGTGGAAAATCGCTCTTACACAACTAGTTTCTTGGACATTCTTTTTTTAACTTGATAAGTATTCTCTCTTGTATTTTGATGTGCAATGATTTATTTTATGCATGTGATAACTATGCTTATGTATGCATGCTATGTGTGTCTGGATAGATTTTATTTCTGTTGTGTTTTACAATCATACATTTGCACATGAATTTTATTGTTTATGAATTTGTAATGTGCCCATGGGGACAAATTTAGAAGCTCGGGATTCGTTCATTTCCCCCTCTGTTGGTCGAATTGATGGGTGGGGACATAACAAATTGGGGGAGGAACTTTAGTTGTCCAACTCACCAATTTGACTCTTTGTGTCTATATTCAGTTCGACATCAAAGACAGTTAATATCCTAGGTCCTTGATGTAAGGTAAGTGTCCATAGATCTTGAGGAGAGATAAGTGCATAGACTCCATAATGTTTAGTTTGTTTAACAGTCCTATAAATTGAGAATTTCTTCTTGGTTAGTGATATATCAAGGAATCCCATCTTAGGCCTCTTAACTAAGAGTGGACTCCCTAATGGCCTTTATCTTATTTGTCATCATATAAATATTGTGAAGCACATATTTTGGAGTGTCAATTTGCCAATATTAGTTGCTAGAGATATTTGGAGGATTAATATTTAGTACTTCACGATAGGACTTATTTGTGTGCTACCTTGTTTCAACATTATAGTTCTCTTTTTTTTTTAATATTTTTGGGGGATTTGGTAGTGCATGTGGGTTCCAAATTTATTCAACTCTTAAATATTAGGTGTACTTGTGCTTTTACCATGAAGTTATGTCACCATATAGCAAGTTTAGGTACGCCATCCGGGATTTTGATCATCTCCACTTTCAGCATATCTATCGGGAGGCTAATATGGATGCCGATTTGCTTTCAAAACGTGCTCTTCTTTCTCAGGCGTGGGTCATCATGTGGCAAGAATGGCTGGCTGATTCTCTTACTTCTCAGGGTTCCTATCATCTTCATTGGTCTTGATTGTTATGATGCTATTTATGTATGTCTGTCATTTTTGTTTATTATGCACTTTATTTTGCGGATATTTATCTTACTTTCCGGTTTAGCTATATGTGCAGATTCTTCTTAGAGCCTGGATCCAATTACTGGTTGGACATCTATGCTCTCACTATATTTTTGCGGCAGATATGTCCGTTGATTTGGCTATATTTTGACATTACTTTTATGTTATACTCTATATTTGTCTCTCTGGGACTCTGACAGCTGATGCTGTAGACTTTATTGATTTTTGTACATGCTTATGGACTTATGGTTTATGATGTGATCTCGGGATCCGTTTCTCCTCCCGGAGGGATCCTTGATTATTACTGTGGACACATGGTACTATTTCTGGACTTTATGGTTTTTGTGGTGACTCATCTGGCTATGTCTGGCAAATCCACGTTACTGGATTTGGGTGAAGACATGTATGATTCTGACAGCTGGTGTTATTTACTATTTCGTATATAAATAATAAGTTATATTTTTCTGTGAAAAAAGTTTAGGTACGCCATCAAATTTTTAGCTAAAGGCACGTTATTAGCCCCTACGAAAGGCTGAAATTATATAGCCGGATCCTTTTTATTGTTAGGTTATAACCATCATACGGGGACAACTCACCTAGATTATAGTATCCCGACATTGATGAGCCCGTAACATACCCTCTTCCATGGGAAGGTACTAATTATATTCTATTTGCGTTGACCTAGTATTACTTGGCCTTTGACTTTTAAAAAATTTCATTCTTAACCAATGTTTCATCTCATAGTTTTTTTTTTCATTAAATTATAAGTTTAATAAGATTTGTTTCATCCCATAGTTTTTTTTTTTCATTAAATTATAAGTTTAATAAGATTTATTTGTAATTCTATTGGGTGAGGAGTTTAGAGTCTTATTGCCAGATTGACGGCTTGGTTTCTTGAGATAGTAATGTTATTTCTTGAGATGTAGGTAATTTAATGCATCCATAAATACATATGTCAATTTATATATAATATTTTAATTATTTATATAATTTTTTAATAATTTTTAAGCACATTGGCAATGAACAATGGAGTTATCAGGAGTGAGGAGTAAAGTGACTGAGTAATCAAAGCTAAGTAATGCAAACCCTTAGCATTACCTTAGAATTTTTTCAAAGAAAAAAAAAACGTAACTTCGTTATTTTAGTTGAAATAAAAAAGTACAATCATGCATGGGCAAAAAACCGCCATGACACTTACTCACCTTCCGTCGTTACATGCAGAGTGTATAGACCCGTACAAAAAGACTCACAAATGTTTAAAACATCAAACCTTGACAGAAATATTCCAGCTTCCACTTCTTATCCAAAGTAGAAATTAAATGCAATCAGAAAAGAAAGAGCTATATTGGCCGAAGTTGAAAAGCAACTCCTCCTCCCATTCTTCCCATAATAGTATGAGTGTATTTGACCCTTAGCATTATATACTAGTTTCATTACATTATTTAGTGAATCCAAAGTTTTGCAACCACCTGATCTATGCATTGATCTTCTTGCACCGCGTGATCTTCCTACACCGCCTAATTTATGCGTTGATCTGATTGCACGACCCTGCATAACCTAATCTATGCATTGATCTCATTGTACCTCTTGATGAACGATCTCCTATCTCCGCCTTTAAATCTTTACAAATTGCCCTTCTATGGCAATTGCACTTACTTGACATTACTCTGGTATTTCGCTATTACTTGAATTTATTCTGGTATTGGGACAAGTTCATACTAGGACAAGTCCAAGAAAACCTAGTTCAAGAAAACCTTGCCACAAGCTCCCTACTGTTAATCCAAAAGCTCTCTACTATTAATCCAGGTACAACATAATTCTCAATAAAGGAAAAATAAATGAAACTTTGCATTTTGCATTTGCTTCTTAACTTGGACACTTCTACATCTTCATGTAGCCATTCTAGTGTGTATCCATTCTAGTGGGTGCTGTTCCAAATAATTTACATGCAAAACTAACATCTTCACCAATGCCTCCAAAATGAGGTCTCTAGGTACATGTTTCTATTCATAAAATCATTTCATTTAAAACGAAAATTTGTATGTCTTACCAGCCTCAGCCTCAACCTCTGAAAGAACCTTTGTCTTTCAGGTTATCTATCTTTTTTCATTTATTGACCATCCACTACTTGCTCTTCCAATTCTATTCAAAAGACCGGTCATTTTCATGCCTCTCTGCAATCTGTATTCAAAGGTGTATATTAGAAATAAAAAAAATCACAATTTAAAATCAAATTAAAGCTCAGAGATGTATATTTGAACTTAAAAAATCGCAGTTTAAAATCAAATTTAAGATACAATTTCCAAGGATTAACATCCATTTGGAAACAAAGCTAAATGTTTCAACTTATGTTTCTTGTAATTTTAGGGGGGAAATACGAATTATGATCAGAAGACAATTATGCAAAGACCAAAATACCTTCCAGGTGATGTTCCAAGATTTGCTCACCAGCTAATGTTGTTTTTCAGATTGCGTGTGGGAGTGTGACCTGACTCCGAATATATATTTTATGCTTCCAAGGTTCAATGTTATAAATCCTGGAACTTAGTCCCATTACTAAGCAACTTAATGAGAATATTCCTTGCAATGGTGATACCAGAATGCAGAAGGAAAAGAAGAGTTGAGAAGAATTAATATCAATAACTTTACAGCTACATCTTCTATCATTTATTCATCTAAAGCAGGCCTTAGCTGAAGCAAATAATTTTACCAAATTGAAATAAAGAAAATTGTGTGCAACTATATCAAAGGAGCCTACCTGCATCTTTGAGCAACAAAATAGTCACATAAAATGGGATTAACCTACCATAAACAACAATTCACTGAAATCTACTAAGTAAACGTTACAGAGAAATTTATCTTGTCCTAGTCAAATTTCATTTTCAATTCCATATTGACGTGATTAATATACTTGGCCATTTTGATTATATCGTCGGATGAGGATGTAATGTTGGCATTGTGACAATTGAGCACAACAGATTCAAGGGCTAGCTTCAATCATACCAACAGTCTGTAGATTCTTCTTGTGGTAAATTCTTAGATGAAAAATTCCATCTTCAACCTTGGTCACATTTACCTGGCCATATAAAAAATAGATTTATTAGCACAAAGGATTTTGAAAGATAAGAGAGACTGAAAATATGTAATCCGCAACCCAGCCGTAGAACAACATAGTTTGCTTCGAAAAATGAACAAATAGAATGCCATCTGAATGAGTCAGAGATGGGAGAGTTTGCTTAAGCATTGAGGACCATCCCGCTAACCTATTTGATTCCCATAGGTTTGAGCGGGCACTAACAGTCAGGGAATGAGCTGAGGATTGATGCCATATAAGAAGATCTAGGGAATTGATATTATATCATCATTAGATAGACAGGGGCCACCTGAGCCAAAGGGCACCTACATACATGACATCTGAGCATTATTTCATGATGCATGCATCTAATTGAGCCTCTAGGAACCTGCATGCAAGTCAACTGCAAATTAGAAGGTAAAGTGACCTAATTAGGTCAAAAGTTAGGTTATTTGCAGTTGAGAGTTGTAAAAAAGAGGTAAAGTGAATGGATAAAGACACTTATATGATTATTGATTTGAGGATTCGAATTGGAGAGCTCAGCGAGCTAAGTTGGGGTTGAGTGCATGCTCAGCTAACTGGTGTATTTCGGAAGCAAAATCTATCTACCCTAGTTCATCATCAGGTTGGATCATCCAGGTTCAGCATTGTTCATCATCAGCAGGTATTACTATCATTCAGATTCTGCAGAGTTCTCTTTTATGTTATACCATGGGCTTGCTCTCCCTTGCATGGTCACATTGTCCAGATAGCCTCCTATTCGCATTGCAGCATCTAGGGTTCATTTTCTTTGCATGCAGCTTTCATTCTTCTCAGAGCACCCCTATTACCCTTCCCCTGGAAGAAGGGCTTCTCAATTGGACCATTGAGAGAGTTATCTGCACTTACCATCATTGGAGGACGTTTGCATGCCTTAGGGTGAATCTACTTGGGAGGAAACTCACGTTTTGGGCTATTGAGCCATCACTTCTTCTGCATGCATATTCCATCATCTCCAGAAGGGAATTATAACCCTATCGCACCTTATCTCAGCCTTCATCAATGAAGTATTAATTATTGAGGAGCCATCAAAGCTTGGAGGAGGGAGCACTTATCTATTGGAGGACGACTGCGCTTATCTTCTTATTCCTCCGGCACAATTCTTGCATGTTGGGATCATCTTCATCAACATCAACAGATATACATACTGGTATGTACATGCATTAATTCCTCCTACTTTCTAGCATTTCAGTATTATTTGGGTTACATATCTGCATGCAAATGCATGCATGTAGAGATCAGGGTTTACTTTCATATTATGTTGATACATAAGCCTACTAGCCATCTACAGTACAACAAAAAAGAAAAAAATATCAGTTTGGGATATTACACACATGCACCATGATTTCAACATTACCTTGTTTTTTCTATCCATGAGTCTTTCTAGAATCAATGGTATCACCCATATCATTGCTTGCAACCTCAATGGTCTTTGTTACCCACTTGAGATAGCGAATTTCCAAAACATAGGGTGTCCCTACTACACATTCATCATGAACAAAATCAACAGTGCAGTTAGTCGATTCATTTGTAGAAATTTAGCTAGAATTTGGGCTAGTAGATTTAGACTCTGCAGGTTAATTGATTTAGAAATATGGAGCATTTCTATTAAATTTCAACTTGAAACATCAATCAACAGAGTAGCACCTAAAGTTTTATCATCAAAGATAACATCCATCAAAAAAGAACTTCCTTCTCAATTGGATTATATAGTTAATAGGATTTTGACTCTATAGAATTGTCAACCATGATGTAAGACCGATTCTTAGGGTCCAACCATTTCCACTTCTAATCCAAAATATGAGCCCAAGCTAGAAATCCAAAGGTTTTGAGGTGTATAATTGATTATTACCTTCCACTCCATTTCTCAAGAGGAGTGAAATTCCACACTGTTTTGGTTGGAACCCTATTAGGAATGTAATTTGAGTAGGAAAGAACCCATGCCCAAGAACTTACCATCTTTGTTTGAAGAAAACATCTACCCATTTCAATCAAAGTTCTATTCTTCCTCTTCAACAACAACATTTTGTTGAGGTATGCTAGGTACAATTCTTTTCCATGATATGCCATTCTAAGGTATGGATCTTGTTACCACTTAAGTTGCACTTAGTCGAATTTTCGGTGACTCGTCGAAGATTGAACAAGTCATGTGTTCATCATCAATGTTCGGAAGTCCACGCAGGCCATTTTTTTCCCTTTTTCACTTTTTTTGCATGTTCATACCCCACAGGGAATTGTGATTAGTGTCGTAGCATGATGAACTTATGTAAAAGACTTGGCTTTCCTAGGACTTAAACATAAATCCAACTATTATAGAGTGTTTTTCCTTGTTAATTATATGTTGCTTTTTAGTGACTTATAATTTTCAAGTTTTTAACTCAATCCTCCAAAGTTGGAGTAGTTGTCTTGGTGGTTAGGACTTAGGAGGTTATTAAACTCTAGGTTCCAATGTATATTACCAAGCTAGACACTATTTTTGAGTCATATGAACATGTGCTAAGTCACCCCTAGGTGTTTTTATTTTTTCGCAAAAAATAAAATTTCTCGTTAAAAACGGGCTATTTTAATTGTAAAAATTCATAATGTCATAAAAGTGGTATTAGGGGGTCAAATTTTCCATGGGGGTGCTCGTTTTCTAACTCATAGCACCCACTTTACTCCAAACCCCACTTTGAGAGAAAATTAGTGATTATTCATCACTAAATATGATTTTATCTAGAAAATAGCAAAAAAATACCAAATAAATGGGCAAGAAAGACAACTTAATGGGAAAATCAAAATCCCACCGATTAAGGAAATTTGTCTAAGGCATGTCTAAGTCACTTTCAATGGTGGCGAGTTGATTCATTTAGAGGGAGCGAAGTTGATTCAATTGAATTTTAGATGGAGATCGTCACAGAGAGGTAGCGCATCTCATAGAGGGGCATAATTCTTGATGAGATATGTGCATTACTTGAGGGATATGTGGGAAAAGATGAAGGGGGGTTGAGATACTTCCTTAGAGGTGGCGCATCCTTCCCTCAAATCACTCATTTATGCTCCAGCTAACTCAAAATCAAGCCAAGTATGCCCTCTCTTCTCTGCAGTTAACTCCTCCTTTAAGAATGCCCCCCCCCCCCTCGTTCTCCCATTTGCTATTTAAGCAGGCACTCTCTTCTCTTTTTCTTATGGTCAGAGGACCAAAAGGCTGTTGAAGCTCTATTCTTGTACTGTGTTACTCTTTGGAATAAAAAGCATTTGGAGGAAGATCTATGGTGTAATGCTTTTCATGTGTGGATGGTAATTTTCAAGTGCTTATGAGGTATAATCTATCTTTCTTTCTTTTCTTTTTGTTGGTTGAATTTGGCCTTCGAAAGGGAGGCATCTCCCAATAGGATAAGATTAGAAAATCGTGTTTGCTTCATAGTCTTATTTTTCATTTGCAAATAGATCTCTTAGAATGACATGTTCATTTTGTTTAATGCTCGTGTTTTCCAAGTTTTTACTATAGGTGGCACCAAGCCTTTTTGACCATTTGTGTGCAAGGATTTCTAAGTTTGCGGATGATCTCACTTGGAGAAGGGGTTGAGCTTGTTTTCATCCTCCTCATATTCAAAATGTTGTGAATGGCATAGTCCCTTCAGTGTTCCACCAAAGCAAACTCCATGGCCCAAAGTTCCCAGGCTTCCAATTTGTTTTTATCCCTCTCTCCTTCACTTATTTTAAATTTCTCTTGTTTACTGGTTACCTTTATGCATTTTTACTTCAAATAGTTTTATTTTAAAGAATACCAATATCTATTTCGATAAGTTTGCATTCTCTTAACTAGATTTTTTTTCAAAGAATTATTCTCATAATAGATCTAGCACTCTAATCGGTACTTGTGTCTATAATATTTCCCATCTTTCAATGCTTAAGATTAGTAATAATTTTTGTATGCATTTAACTTCATATCTAGCATTTGTAGTGCTTTCAGGTGGCTGGTTGTAGACTTTTAACAAACAGGTAAGAGGAAGTGCTACTGAAAAATCAAAGATCCAGGTCATTCGGGACCCCAGGATCACCCTGTTTGCTTTGAAGACATTATTATGAAACTTGTAATCTTGTTGGATCTAAATCTATAAAGACCACAAGAATCCACCTTAAACTTGTAAAAAGTAATAATAAAAGCAAGTGGGATACCCAACGCCCACACCCCATCGCCCTCAAGGATTTGCATCATTTTCGTGGCGTGACTCTTTTTTGATTTCTGCTTTTAGTTCTAATTTTAGTTAGTTTCTTTTCTTAGATTAGAATAATTAATCACATATCCGCACACATATCACTAAAGTAGTTTACTTTTCTATTGTTTCAATTTCGCAATAAAGAGTAACGAACATTGGATCTTATCCTCGTATGCTCTTGTAACCACATCAGGGTTTTTCCTAAGTCGGTGGCCAACAATCAGAAAGGAATTTGAGTGGCTAGCTTAATAGGAAAATCCACCCAAATCTTATTGTCAAAGTGAGAGGTTGCTTTGAACGATGCCAAGGAGTCAAGGGGCTACTCTAAGCAAACTTTATGTCTCGCCCCATTGGACACCCGATATAGTTGCTTTGCACTCACCATTGAGGATAAGGTCTAAGTGGGTCAAAGAAGAATTAACCCATTCTTAATAAACTCATCCATAAAAATTAAAACTGACCAAGAAGCACAACAAAATGTTTCCTTTCAACAACAATTACTTAACTCATTAAGGAACTAGTCTACTTTATAACCACTTGCTTAATCAAATTATGTGTCGTGGTTGATGATATTGTATGTTGTTACTTTAATTATATTGTTGTTTCTTTCTTGTGCAATATTTCAAACTCCTAGATTCTTTTATTTTTGTAACTTAGCTTAAAAGTCATAGTTTATTTGTATTAGGGACCACCCCCTTGGCTTCGCTAAGAGTTGGCCTAGACAAAGGAGTCAAGTGTTAAGTGACAACAAGCTTGAATCGTGACTTGCCCCCATGGACGCACCCAGTGGCTTGAATATTTCTGCCACGTTACCTGTGGTGTGCATTAGATGGAAACATTTTTTGCCGTTGTTGCCGAGGATAAATCTTTTTATTCCTAGAGTACGACTTTTGTTTTTTCACCTTTTTTTTCTTTTTTTCTTTTTTTGATGAATATTTTAGAGTATATCTTTTTATTTTCATTTGACGACTCCATTAACCTTTTTCATTTTTATAAATTTACAAAGAAAAGCAAAAAAAACAACGTTGTGAGAGTTTTTAAATGCATATTTTTTCTTCTCGCATGGTGACTCCATTGAAGTGATAAAACCTTGTTTCTCACAAATTGTCAAGACTTGTTGTGTGTAGAGATGAGCCCGCATAGTAAAAATATTTAAAGCTCATTGCTTGACAGCTCCCCCAGTTTGATACAAGACATATTCCATGGCTAGTTCAGATTAATGATCCTAATATTGATGATGAAAAGGAATACCATGGTGCTATTGAGACTAGACATTTCATCCCATTGATTTTTCTGGTATCCCACGTTTTCCTAACAATGCTTTTGATCTAAATGAGGTATATGAGTATAGCCTAGTCTTTCATGGAAATGGTCAACCATCTCACAAATTACATATTTCCTTAGAATTCTGGTTAAATTCAACATTTGTCATCGATGACATGATGAAGATATTTGCTGACTCTGGAGGAGGATGATTTTGATTGGCTCTTTGAGGATCTTCCTAATAAATCCATTATCTCCCCTTTAAACTTCTTTTATATTTTTCTTAAGAAATGGCATGATGATGATGGATATATTGAAAAAATTATAGCCTTGCTTTCCATGGAAGAAGCACATGAAGAGCCCTTGATTGAAAATATTGTTGCCATGGTAAAAAACGTTGAAGATTTGGAATGCCCTCAAGATTATTTCAGTGAAGGTGATGACAATTGTATTCCAGATCTACCTCAGAAAGAAATCATCACAAAATCCTATAAAGAAATTCATGATGAAGTCTATAATGTGTATGATGACAATCATCCATGTTCTCCACATAATGATGAAGGTTTGGAAAGTTTACTTCCTTGTGACATTTTTGAAACTAGGGCCTTCTGAGGAAGATGATTGTGAACATGAGGAGGACAAGTATAGCCATGGATATGAATAAATGAATGAAGACTCCCCCATATTTGACAAAGATGTGGATGATGACTATTGGAAATACATTGAAAAGCCCATTTTTTATTTATCAAGAGAAGGGAGTGTTGATTTAGAGACTTTTGGAAGTCTTGGTATGGAAGAGGCACATGCAGATTTCCCGTACGATCGTTCAGATTCATATACAAGTAATAATGAAGACCTGGAGGAGCAGTGCACTGAAGAGACAGATTGGATGCAGTCAATAGAACATTAATCACAACCTTCATCTTCACATGCAGAGTTTTCCTATGATTTGGATCAATGCAGGGCTTACACATAGAGCTATCATCAGAGGAGCCTTTGGGATAAGTACGATGAAGTTGTTGATATGCCTCATCTTATAGATTTGTATATCAGTCCTATCCAATCTTTGATAGAAGAAGCCTTGCGGGAGGACTTGCCAGTTCTAGAAGCAGTTTGATGATATTATTCTCCCATCCATCCCTCCCATCCTGAATATTTATACAAGTTTACATGTTCTAATAAACATTTCCTTGTTTTGGTCGGTAACCAAACACAAGGAAAAAAACTTAAAAACTGATAAAATGATTAGGTGGATTCATTGGATATTTTATTTCACCTAGAAGGCTTATTTTATCATGCTTAGAGTAGGAAAAATAAGCTCCTTAAAGTGAGCATTTACTCTCTGCATTTCTTTTATGAACTTAGGAATGATAATTGTTTCCATTAGTCAGTTTTATTTTTCAATAATGCAACTTATGTTGCATTGGCTCTTTACAAAAACGTGTGCTACTAAAGGTTGGCATGTCAGGTGTAAATTTTTTTACAAGTTATAGAAACTAGATATTATGGATTTCTTGCATCCTCTCCTTGCCTAAACACCAGATCGAGCATGTGTCCCGCAGTAGGAGCCAAATGTTGCCACCTAATTTGCATTTAGATGGATTTTAGTCAATAGTCGAATATTAAACAAGTCACATGTTCATCATCAGTGTTCAAAAGTCCATGTAGGCCATTTTTGGCCTTTTTTCACTTTTGTCGCATGTTCATTCCCCACGGGAAAATTGTAATGTGTGTCGTAACATGATGAACTTATGTAAAAGACTTGGCCTTCCTAGGACTTGGACATCAATCCAAATAGTCTAGAGTGTTTTTTTTCCTTGTTAATTATATGTTGCTTTTCAGCGACTTATAATTTTTGAGTTTTTCATTCATCCTCCAAAGTTGGAGTAGTTGTCTTGGTGGTTAGGCCTTACGAGGTTATTAAAGTCAAGGTTTCAATGTATATTACCATGCTAGGAACTATATTTGAGTCATATAAACATGTGCTAAGTCCCCCTTAGGTGTTTTTATTTTTCTGCAAAAATTAAAATTTCTCGTTAAAAAACGAGTTATTTTAATTGTAAAATTTCACAATGTCATAAAAAGGGTACTAGGGGGTCAAATTTTCCATGGGGGTGCTCATTTTCTAACTTATAACAACCCACTTTACCCCTAAACCCACCTTGAGAGAAAATTAGTGATTATTCATCAGTAAATATGATTTTCTCTCGAAAATGGTCAAAAAGACCAAATAAATGGGCAAAAAAGACAAATTAATGGGAAAATAAAAAACCCATTGATTAAGGAAGTTTCTTCGAGGCATGTCTCAGTCACTTGCAGTGGTGGCAAGTTGATTGAGTTAGAGGGATCCAAGTTAATTCAATTGAAGTTGAGATGGAGATCCTCACATAGAGGTGGCGCATCGCATAGAGAGGGTTGCAATTATTGATGACATATGCGCATTACTAGAGGGATATGTGGCAAGAGATGAAGGAGGGTTGAGCTACTTCCTTAGAGGTGGTGCATCCTTCCCTCAAATCACTCATTTATGCCCCAGATAACTTAGGATCAAGCCAACTGCGCCCTCCCTTCTCTGCAGTTAACCCATCCTTGAAGAATGTGCCCCGCTTCTCCCATTTGCTATGTAAGCAAGCACTCTCTTCTCTTTTTCTCATGGTCAAAGGACCAAAAGGCTATTGAAGCTCTATCCTTGTATTGTGTTACTCTTTGGAATAAAAAGGACTTGGAGGCATATCTATGGTGTAATGCTTTTCATGTGTGGGTGGTAATTGTCAAGTGCTTATGAGGTATAATATGTCTTGTTTTATTTGCTTTCTATTGGTTGAATTTTCCCTTCGAAAGGGAGCTATCTCCCAGCAGGATAAGATTGAAAATATTGTTTGCTTCATATTCTTATTGTTCAATTAAAAGTAGATCTCTTAGAATGGCATGTTCATTTTGTTTAATGCTCATGTTTTCCAAGTTTCTACTATAGGTGGCACCAAGCTTTTTTGACCATTTTTGTGCAAGGATTTCTAAGTTTGCAGATTATCTCACTTGGAGAAGGGGTTGTGCTTGTTTGTATCCTCCTCATATTCAAGATCCTGTGAAATACATAGTCCCTCAGTGTTCCACCAAAGTAGACTCTGCAGCCCAAAGTTCCCAGGCTTCCAATTTATTTTTATCTCTCTCCTTCACTTGTTTTAAATTTCTCTTGGCTATTTGTTACCTTTATGCATTCTTACTTCAAATAGTTTTATTTTAAAGAATATCAATAGCTATTTCGATAAGTTTGCATTCTTGTAACTAGATTTGATTTTCAAAGCACTATTCTCATAATAGATCTAGCACTCTAATTGGTACTTTTGTTTATAAGATTTCCCCATCTTTCAGTACCTAAGATTAGTAATAATTTGTTTATGCTTTTAACTTCATATCTAGCATTTGTAGTGCTTTCAAGTGTCTGGTTGTAGACTTTTGGCGAACAAGTAAGAGGAAGTGTTGCCCAAAAATCGAAGATTCGGGCCATCCAAGACCCTAGGAGCATCCTGCTTGCTTTGAAGTCATTTTTATGAAACTTGTAAGCTTGTTGGATCTGAATCTATAAGGACCACCGGAATCCACCTTAAACTTGTAAAAAGTAATAATAATATCAAGTGGGCTACCCAACACCCACACCCCATCCCCCCTACGGATTTGCGTCATTTCCGTGGCTCGACTCTTTTTGCTTTCTACTTTCAGTTACTCATTTTAGTTAGTTTATTTTCTTAGATTAGAATAATTAATCACATCTCCACACACATATCACTAAAGTAGGTTACTTTTTTGTTATTTCATTTTCATAATAAAGAGTAGCGAACATTGGCTCTTATCCTCGTATGCTCTTGTAACCACTGCAGGCTTTGCCTAAGCTGATGGCCAATAATCAGAAAGGGACTTGAGTTGCTAGCTTAATAGGAAAATCCACCCAAAACTTATTGTCAAATTGAGAGGTTGCTTTGAACGATACCAAGGAGTCAAGGGGCTAAGCAAGCTTTATGTCTCACCCTGTTGGACACTTGATATAGTTGCTTTGCACACACCATTGACGATAAGGTCTAAGTGGGCCAACCAAGAATTAACCCATTTTAATCCATTCATCCATAATAATTAAAACTGACCAAGAAGCACAACAAAATGTTTCCTTTCAGATGCAATTACTTAGCTCACTAAGGCACTGGACTACTTTATAATCACTTGCTTAATTGAATTATGTGTCGTGGTTGATGATATCGTATGTTGTTACTTTAATTCTATTGTTGTTGCTTTCTTGTGCAAGATTATTTTATTTTTGCAAGTTACCTTAAAAGCCATAGTTTTTTTTTTAGGGGCCACCCCCCTTGGCTTCGCTAGGAGTTGGCCTAGACAAAGGAGTCAAGTGTTAAGTGACAACAAGCTTGACTTGTGACTTTCCCCCAAGGACGCACCTAATGGCTTGAAGATTTATGCCACATTACCTGAGGTGCATATGAGACGGCAGCAAATCCTTCAAAAGCATTACTCACATCTTACTTTCCATTATTAGTCCTTGGACATTTCACAAGTCGACCACATTGTTTTCAACGAATGCCCTATACTCGAAATTTTTAAAGATGACATCATGTGTCTTCAAGAAATAAATGGAAGTAAACCTTAAAAAAAATCAATAAAGGTGATAAAATGCCTTGCACTTGCTAACAAAGGATGTTTCAATGTACAAAAGTCACTATGCACAAGTTGCCCCTATGTCTTTGACCTACAAGACTTCACTTTTTCGAACTGTTTTTAGTGATGCTTACATAGAGCACAACCCTCATGTGTGCCTTCTAGAGTAACCACTCTAGATAAAGGTTAGAAAATGCCCTACCCCTGCTAACAAATGATGTTTCATTATACAAAGGCCACTATGCACAAGCTCCCCCCGTATCTTTGACCTCCAAGGCTTCACTTTTTTGAGATTTTCTAGGTGATGCTTACACATAACACAACCCTCATGTATGCCTTCTAGAGGAACCACTATAGAAGGTTCATGGACCATATTTAGTCTAAACACTTCATGCTTTTGAAATTTAGATGCTCTAATATCTCATGCCAAACTCTACTTCTATCATTAATTTTGGTAATAAATGCAAATGATCTAGTGCCTTTTTTTGCACCCTTAAAATCACAAAACATTTACAATCAACCCTTAGGCTGTCATGTCCCAAATTTGGTATTGGGTCACAATGGCCTAATCACATTGGCTCTATTCATTAGAATTTGTCAAATTGATGCTAAAGGTCAAATAATTGCCAAGGAGGAAAATTACTAGTTTCCTAGGTTTGGGGTGGAAGCTTTGGGATTTGGAATAATGGGGATAATAAATGATGTTTGAACATTAGAATGGCATAAATATTTAATAAAGGATCTAAATAAATATATACAAGTGAAAATCAAAGTGTCATTTCATCATGAAGACACATGGAGGAAGTGGGACCCACATATGGCTAGATTTCCCCACTACATTTGGCATCATTCTCTCACCAATTCGAATTCAAGGTGAATGGTAACATACTTGGGGGAGTCCAAAAGGTATTATTCATTGCATGACTCATCCAAGGTCGAAATATAGAGGAAGAGTAACTCCCATGGAAGAGGAAGAGGCAATTTGGAGCTAGTGAGACACTTGGGCTAGATTCCCTAGCTCTATGACAACAATAATGAAGATGTTATGACACCTATGACACAAATCAGACCTGAAGGCTGACATATGACATATATGACATGTCAGGGCTAAAAATAGACTCCAAGAGGGCGGTCAAGGGTGTTAGGACAGCTAAGATGCTTCCACGTGATTTGGTGGAAGTGGGAGACTAGGAATTGTTGTACAAGTGGCGTTCTTTGGAATCTCTTCCCAACATGAGTTGGAATGAGTCTCTTCGAAGGAATTCGACCCATGGAAGACATTAGAAGTTTATAAATGTCAATAACAAAGAATGAAACCGGCTTTTGATCATTTGTAGAATTTGCAATTGCAATTGTGAAGAGGGAGAGCTAGTGGATGACTAGTTTCTTGCCTTAGCCAATTTCGAGGGTGAAAGATTCCCATCCAAGTTGGCAATTGGAAAGGCCATTCAGAACTTTCATTTGGAGCTTTAATGGAGTATTTATTTGCAGGTGTAAGCTACAGGGAATCTCATGGTTTCTTCTATTGTAGCTCGCTCCTTCAACCATTTCCAGTTTTGATGGTATATTCTTGATCCTTGAGGGAGGGCGTTTTTGGTGAGCTATTGTACTCTTTGGGGGAGCTTCTAATTCCCCATTTCTTTTGTAATATGAATTAAATACTCTATTATTCATCTCCAAAAAGTTTCAGGTCGAAATTCCAAATAGAAATGTATAAATCTCATTTTTAATGGAAGAACAATGCCATTTCCCCACTACCTTGTTGTGAGCAAATGTATTGATGATGATTTCGAATGAATGGATGATTATCTGATATATTTGTGATAAATATACTGCCATGGATGTCTTATACAAGTTTCATGTACTGTACTTGAGCATTTGAAGCATTTTTACTCAGTTTAATTGCATTGGGAGAAGAAATAGTGCCATTTCCCCAAGGGTTGAATTGGGGATTTTTGCAGTTGAATGGGAGAGGGTGAGAACAGTTGTAATAAACCATTAATGGTTCATATGAGACCTTAATAACATACTTAACACATTACTTACCTCTGTTTATAAATTTGAGTGGGTTTGGAGGCATTTGGGAAGCCATTTTCAGTACTTACCTTAGGGGGATTTGAACCCCAAATTACTCGTAAAATTGCATACTTGCTCCAGAATCTTAAAAGAGTTTGCAGAGGTATTTTGGTGGCCATATGTTATCCCTGAACATCATATTCAATTCCTAATATCATTCATAAACCTTCCTTGAATATTTGAAGGCATTTGGAGTCAATTTGAGACCTAGAGACCAATACTAGTCAAAGGGAAATCACTAGTAAAGTTACCTACATGGACCAGAATTGAAAGAGTATTTGCAGAAATGTTTTAAAGGTACAAAGGCATCCCTAAAACACATATTTATGTTCTAATATCATTCATATACCTTCTCAGAAGATTTAGGATCATTTGGGGCAAATTTGGGACCTAGAGATCGAAACTAGTCAAAGGTCGAACCAAGAAAAAAAGTGGAAAATTGCAATTTTAATAAAATTCCTAATAAGGGACATTACAGTGGTATCAAAGCATGGTCTTGGAACCTGATGTGGTAGAACATTAATGAAGACCAAGAGTCAAAGAAATAAGCCACCACCCTTAGAAACTGAAACTGGATGTACTTTGGTGAAAGGGAAGAAGTAGGAGAAGAAGTGCATTCATTGATCACCATGAGTAAGGATGAGAAAGGAACCTTAAAGGAGAATGAGGAGTTTAGGAAATTACTTGAACCATCCTTTGAAGACAAGTGGAGACAATACTTTCAAGAGTTCAGATTGTTGCTTAGTGAAATTGGAAGCAACTCGAAAAAAGTAATGAGCAATGGTTCTCTTTTCAAGGAAAAAGATGAAACAATTTATGCCACAAAAGAGGAACCTAATGTAATTATGGAACATGAGGTACATGTTGATATGTAGGTTCCTGAAGATACTACACTAAAACAAGAAGAAGGACAAGCACTTGTCCTTGTTCAAAGGGATTATGAGTTGCCTCATGGAGAGAGTTGCAAAGCCTTGGAAGAGGTACATGATCTCACAATAATTGGACCAGCCAATTATGGAGAAGATGAATTAAATATTTCAATTGGTAAGAGTTGTAAAGAATTAAAGTTGGTTCATAATTCCTCACCCCACACTTCTTTTCCAACCACATCACTTTGGGATGAAAATTGGGTGAAAGGTTTTTTCCTAGTGGTGCCACATGAGGGGTATGAAACTCCTACCTCTCCATTTGATGATGACATGAATCTACCTCATTATTTAGAATTGCAGCAGCATATTGCTTTACCTTATGATGATACATATCCTCATGGATGTATGGATGAGACTTCTTTGAGTCCTTTGAATTCTCCTTGTTTTTTCTGTTCATTATTTGGTTCAGATTTTAGTGGAGATTCTTCATTCACTTCTTAGATGAAAGAATGCATGGCTGAATATTTTGATGCATATCACATTCTCTTGGAGCAGTACTATTGGACATGGGATCCTCACCTATGTCATTGGAGCATATTTGATGGGTCACTTGAAGATTGTATGCACTTCGAAAATGGTGGTCTACATGCTTGGAGGTATAAGCACTTTCATGACTCTTTGATGAAGCATCTCCTTTATGTACATTTTCATTATGTTGTTATGTACTTTGATGATATATATTTTGTACTCATGATGTTTGGAAGAATGCATACAAGAAAATGGGATCCAGGAATCCTCTTATCTGATGGTATGGGTTGGAGAGCACTTTTAATTGTTGGGGTGCAATACAAGCAATGGGACCCTGGAATAATTTTTATCTCATTGGTTTCATATTTTTTTGGGAAGCAAGCAGTATGGGAGATGGATTCCCCACTTAATAAAGTGATTTTAATCAGAGTAGTGCAGCAGCAAGCATGGTGGTTCCTCTCTAAAATCTTCATGGAAACTCAAAGACTCAAGGTTGGGCAATTCAATGGCAACTTCAAAGAATTATACAGAAAGCAGGTTCTTCAACACCCACATTTAAAATTGCTTGAGGACAAGCAATATTGGGAAGGGAGGATTTGTCATGTCCCAAATTTGGTATTGGGTCACAATGGCCTAATCACATTGGCTCTTTTCATTAGAGTTTGTCAAACTGATGCTAAAGGTCAAATAATTGCCAAGGAGGAAAATTACTAGTTTCCTAGGTTTGGGGTGGAAGCTTTGGGATTTGGAATAATGGAGATAATAAATGATGTTTGAACATTAGAATGGCATAAATATTTAATAAAGGATCTAAATAAATATATACAAGAGAAAATCAAAGTGTCATTTCATCATGAAGACACATGGAGGAAGTGGGACCCACATATTGCTAGATTTCCCCACTACATTTGGCATCATTCTCTCACCAATTCGAATTCAAGGTGAATGGTAACATACTTGGGGGAGTCCAAAAGGTATTATTCATTGCATGACTCATCCAAGGTCGAAATATAGAGGAAAAGTAACTCCCATGGAAGAGGAAGAGGCAATTTGGAGCTAGTGAGACACTTGGGCTAGATTCCCTAGCTCTATGACAACAATAATGAAGATGCTATGACACCTATGACACAAATCAGACCTGAAGGCTGACATATGACATATATGACATGTCAGGGCTAAAAATAGACTCCAAGAGGGCGCTCAAGGGTGTTAGGGCAGCTAAGATGCTTCCGCATGTGATTTGGTGGAAGTGAGAGACTAGGAATTGTTGTACAAGTGGCGTTCTTTGGAATCTCTTCCCAACATGAGTTGGCATGAGTCTCTTGGAAGGAATTCGACCCATGGAGGACATTAGAAGTTTATAAATTTCAATAACAAAGAATGAAACCGGTTTTGATCATTTGTAGAATTTGCAATTGCAATTGTGAAGAGGGAGAGCTAGTGGATGACTAGTTTCTTGCCTTAGCCAATTTCGAGGGTGAAAGATTCCCATCCAAGTTGAAAATTGGAAAGGCCATTCAGACCTTTCATTTGGATCTTTAATGGAGTCTTTATTTGCAGGTGTAAGCTACAGGGCAGCTCATGGTTTCTTTTATTGCAGCTCGCTCCTTCAACCATTTCCAGTTTTGATGGCATGTTCTTGATCCTTGAGGGAGGGCGTTTTTGGTGAGCTATTGTACTCTTTGGGGGAGCTTCTAATGCCCCATTTCTTTTGTAATATGAATTAAATACTCTGTTCTTCATCTCCAAAAAGTTTCAGGTCGAAATTCCAAGTAGAAATGTATAAATCTCATTTTTAATGGAAGAACAATGTCATTTCCCCACTAACTTGTTGTGAGCCAATGTATTGATGATGATTTCAAATGAATGGATGATTCTCTGATATATTTGTGATAAATATACTGCCATGGATGTCTTATACAAGTTTCATGTACTGTACTTGAGCATTTGAAGCATTTTTACTCAGTTTAATTGCATTGGGAGAAGAAATAGTGCCATTTCCCCAAGGGTTGAATTGGGGATTTTTGCAGTTGAATGGGAGAGGGTGAGAACAGTTGTAATAAACAATTAATGGTTCATATGAGACCTTAATAACATACTTAACACATTACTTACCTCTGTTCATAAATTTGAGTGGGTTTGGAGGCATTTGGGAAGCCATTTCCAGTACTTACCTTAGGGGGATTTGAACCCCAAGTTACTCGTAAAATTGCATACTTGGTCCAGAATCTTAAAAGAGTTTACAGAGGTCTTTTGGTGGCCATATGTTATACCTGAACATCATATTCAATTCTTAATATCATTCATAAACCTTCCTTGAAGATTTGAAGGCATTTGGAGTCAATTTGAGACCTAGAGACCAATACTAGTCAAAGGGAAATCACTAGTAAAGTTACCTACATGGACCAGAATTGAAAGAGTATTTGCAGAAGTGTTTTAAAGGTATGAAGGCATCCCTGAAACACATATTTATGTTCTAATATCATTCATATACCTTCTCAGAAGATTTTGGATCATTTGGGGCAAATTTTTGACCTAGAGATCGAAACTACTCAAAGGTCGAACCAAGGAAAAAAGTGGAAAATTGCAATTTTAATAAAATTCCTAATAAGGAACATTACAGTGGTATCAGAGCATGGTCTTGGCACCTGATGTGGTAGAACATTAATGAAGACCAGGAGTCAAAGAAATAAGCCACCACCCTTAGAAACTTAAACTGGATGTACTTTGGTGAAAGGGAAGAAGTAGGAGAAGAAGTGCATTCATTGGTCACTATGAGTAAGGATGAGAAAGGAACCTTAAAGGAGAATGAGGAGTTTAGGAAATTACTTGAACCATCTTTTGAAGACAAGTGGAGACAATACTTTCAAGAGTTCAGATTGTTGCTTAGTGAAATTGGAAGCAACTCGAAAAAAGTAATGAGCAATGGTTCTCTTTTCAAGGAAAATGATGAAACAATTTATGTCACAAAAGAGGAACCTAATGTAATTGTGGAACATGAGGTACATGTTGATATGCAGGTTCTTGAAGATACTACACTAAAACAAGAAGAAGGACAAGCATTTGTCCTTGTTCAAAGGGATTATGAGTTGCCTCATGGAGAGAGTTGCAAAGCCTTGGAAGAGGTACATGATCTCACAATAGTTGGACCAGCCAATTATGGAGAAGATGAATTAAATATTTCAATGGGTAAGAGTTGTAAAGGATTAAAGTTGGTTCATAATTCCTCACCCCACACTTCTTTTCCAGCCACATCACTTTGGGATGAAAATTGGGTGAAAGGTTTTTTCCTAGTGGTGCCACATGAGGGGTATGAAACTCCTACCTCTTCTTTTGATGATGACATGAATAGAGCACCTCATTATTTAGAATTGCAGCAGCATATTGCTTTACCTTATGATGATACATGTCCTCATGGATGTATGGATGAGACTTCTTTGAGTCCTTTGAATTCTCATTGTTTTTCCTACTCATTATTTGGTTCAGATTTTAGTGAAGATTCTTCATTCACTTCTTGGATGAAAGAATGCATGGCTGAATATTTTGATGCATATCACATTCTCTTGGAGCAGCACTATTGGACATGGGATCCTCACCTATGTCATTGGAGCAGATTTGATGGGTCACTTGAAGATTGTATGCACTTGAAAAATGGTGGTCTACATGCTTGGAGGTATAAGCACTTTCATGACTCTTTGATGAAGCATCTCCTTTATGTACATTTTCATTATGTTGTTATGTACTTTGATGATATATATTTTGTACTCATGATGTTTGGAAGAATGCATACAAGAAAATGGGATCCAGGAATCCTCTTATCTGATGGTATGGGTTGGAGAGCACTTTTAATTGTTGGGGTGCAATACAAACAATGGGACCCTGGAATAATTTTTATCTCATTGGTTTCATATTTTTTGGGGAAGCAAGCAGTATGGGAGATGGATTCCCCACTTAATAAAGTGATTTTAATCAGAGTAGTGCAGCAACAAGCATGGTGGTTCCTCTCTAAAATCTTCATGGAAACTCAAAGACTCAAAGTTGGGCAATTCAATGGCAACTTCAAAGAATTATACAAAAAACAGGTTCTTCAACACCCACATTTAAAATTGCTTGAGGACAAGCAATATTGGGAAGGGAGGATTTGTCATGTCCCAAATTTGGTATTGGGTCACAATGGCCTAATCACATTGGCTCTATTCATTAGAGTTTGTCAAACTGATGCTAAAGGTCAAATAATTGCCAAGGAGGAAAATTACTAGTTTCCTGGGTTTGGGGTGGAAGCTTTGGGATTTGGAATAATGGAGATAATAAATGATGTTTGAACATTAGAATGGCATAAATATTTAATAAAGGATCTAAATACATATATACAAGTGAAAATCAAAGTGTCATTTCACCATGAAGACACATGGAGGAAGTGGGACCCACATATGGCTAGATTTCCCCACTACATTTGGCATCATTCTCTCACCAATTCGAATTCAAGGTGAATGGTAACATACTTGGGGGAGTCCAAAAGGTATTATTCATTGCATGACTCATCCAAGGTCGAAATATAGAGGAAGAGTAACTACCATGGAAGAGGAAGAGGCAATTTGGAGCTAGTGAGACACTTGGGCTAGATTCCCTAGCTCTATGACAACAATAATGAAGATGCTATGACACCTATGACACAAATCAGACCTGAAGGCTGACATATGACATATATGACATGTCAAGGCTAAAAATAGACTCCAAGAGGGCGCTCAAGGGTGTTAGGGCAGCTAAGATGCTTCCGCATGTGATTTGGTGGAAGTGGGAGACTAGGAATTGTTGTACAAGTGGCGTTCTTTGGAATCTCTTCCCAACATGAGTTGGCATGAGTCTCTTGGAAGGAATTCGACCCATGGAGAACATTATAAGTTTATAAATGTCAATAACAAAGAATGAAACCAGCTTTTGATCATTTGTAGAATTTGCAATTGCAATTGTGAAGAGGGAGAGCTAGTGGATGACTAGTTTCTTGCCTTAGCCAATTTCGAGGGTGAAAGATTCCCATCCAAGTTGGCAATTGGAAAGGCCATTCAGACCTTTCATTTGGAGCTTTAATGGAGTCTTTATTTGCAGGTGTAAGCTACAGGGCAGCTCATGGTTTCTTCTATTACAGCTCGTTCCTTCAACCATTTCCAGTTTTGATGGCATATTCTTGATCCTTGAGGGAGGGCGTTTTTGGTGAGCTATTGTACTCTTTGGGGGAGCTTCTAATGCCCCATTTCTTTTGTAATATGAATTAAATACTTTGTTCTTCATCTCCAAAATGTTTCAGGTCGAAATTCGAAGTAAAAATATATAAATCTCATTTTTAATGGAAGAACAATGCCATTTCCCCACTACCTTGTTGTGAGTCAATGTATTGATGATGATTTCAAATGAATGGACGATTCTCTGATATATTTGTGATAAATATACTGCCATGGATGTCTTATACAAGTTTCATGTACTGTACTTGAGCATTTGAAGCATTTTTACTCAGTTTAATTGCATTGGGAGAAGAAATAGTGCCATTTCCCAAGGGTCGAATTGGGGATTTTTGCAGTGGAATGGGAGAGGGTGAGAACAGTTGTAATAAACCATTAATGGTTCATATGAGACCTTAATAACATACTTAACACATTACTTACCTCTGTTCATAAATTTGAGTGGGTTTGGAGGCATTTGGGAAGCCATTTTCATTACTTACCTTAGGGGGATTTGAACCCCAAATTACTCGTAAAACTGCATACTTTGTCCAGAATCTTAAAAGAGTTTGCAGAGGTCTTTTGGTGGCCATATGTTATCCATGAACATCATATTCAATTTCTAATATCATTCATAAACCTTCTTTGAATATTTGAAGGCATTTGGAGTCAATTTGAGACCTAGAGACCAATACTAGTCAAAGGGAAATCACTAGTAAAGTTACCTACATGGACCAAAATTGAAAGAGTATTTGCAGAAGTGTTTTAAAGGTACAAAGGCATCCCTGAAACACATATTTATATTCTAATATCATTCATATACCTTCTCAGAAGATTTGGGATCATTTGGGGCAAATTTGGGACCTAGAGATCGAAACTAGTCAAAGGTCGAACCAAGGAAAAAAATGGAAAATTGCAATTTTAATAAAATTCCTAATAAGGGACATTACATAGGGTAAAAAATATCCTCAACAAACAAACTCAAAATCATTGTTAATATTCTTCACAACAAAATTGTATGGCTATACTTCAACTTTCCTACTTGTTTTGGTGATTTGTGTTAGAGTTTGCACTTTAATTCAATTTAGTTGAATCTTTAAATTGAAAGATAGATAAGCACAACGAAACACAAAAGACACAAGAATTTTCCTTGGGAAAACCATAAAGGAAAAAACCTCGCAACTTCCTCAGAAATAGATTTGTCACTAGTACAATATCAAACAAGATGGAAAACCCAAAATATAAGATGTCTTCTACAGCTCTCTCTCTCTTTCTCCTCTAGCGAACTTGTCTTCTCTCTCACTTGGAGCGAACTTGCTTGAGTGAGTGTGTGTACCAAATGAGAGAGTGACTCTCTCTATTTATACTTTAAGTGAGAGTGACCTAATTCCTCAATGGGGCTGACTTGTCTAACTGACTGGGCCGACTTGTCCTAGGGAGACTCAAAAATACATTTTACATTTGACCTTTGGGGAACTATTGCTCTGACTTACAATGGAGGTTTTACCTCGATATTCTTGCATGACCAAATACACCAATGACATCCCCGAACGGAGGAAAAACATCTCCGACGGAGGTATAATAAAAATACAATAATAATAAATAATAATATACACAAGAATATCTTCCGAAGTTACATTTACAACAAGAAGTTGAAGTACAAACAAGTTTGCGCTCATATTAGGTACATGATCAACATCAAGGATAACACCATTCTAACAATCAACCCTACCACTACTAACAACATACATGCAAAATAATCTACAACATATATATTTTCTTCTATGGCATGATTGAAGAAAGAAAAAACAAAAGCAACTTTAACCATATGATGTGAAAAACCAAAGTCCACAATTACTCCTTTTGAGAAGTATGAGCATGCAACACTTGAGAAGAACTGACAAAAAAGATACTTATTATCACCTTTGATGTCTTCAGAATGTCGCTAATCGATTAGTCGACTGGTCAACTGTCCACCTTCAAGTCTATTAATCTTCTCCTTAAGGTCACGGACCTTTCTTCCTATAAGTCTTTTCAAAGTGCCCCATCTTTCCACAATAATAAGATATCTTCTTATTCTTGACTTTACTAGTATGTTGTTCACTATCACCTCTATGCTTTCTTCGATCAACTTATCTTCACAATATTTATCACGATTTCTTCCAAGGCTTCTTCCTTGATTTCCATCTCAACCTCTTTCTCTATCATTTTGTGGGCATTTTCCCGTATTGACATGTGCCCTTGCTTATTGCTAAGCTTTCCTTCATCAAACAAATATTCCTATGCCCTAATCAATAAAGAGCAATAAAATTCAAAGGTATAATCCTTCCCATCTTCTTTCTTTGACAAAGAATTCACTCAAAATGTGGATCATAAAACATCATATAGTATTTTCTAATGCATCAAAATAATTATATCCACTACTTACTCTTCCTTCTTGTGGAAGTCCTTTCCACATTCACTTGGCTTCAACTACAACTCCTTTATGTGAGCAAGATAATCCCCAATCTTGTTGAAAGAGAAGGGTTCAAGAAATATCAACTCTTTATAAGGTTGCATAACTTGAATTTCATCAACTTTGTCGAACAACATTTCCAACTTCTTCTAGACTTCATTCAGGAAGTTGATTCCACTAGTATGAAACCAAATCTCCCTTAAATGTAGGTCATCATAACACTTAAAGTTTCATCCTTCTTCCCATTAACCATGAAATTCTCATTATCATCTTTAGGCTCAAGAAAAACGATGTTAGTGAACTTTCATAATGATTTGCTCTTTAAGGAAGTCTCAATCTCTTGTGCCCATCGAGCACCATAAGCTCGTTCTTCAAACCCATATCAATTCTGCAAAACCTTGATTTAGAAAATTGCACGTCCAAACAAGTCAAATCTTTCTACTTCTAGAGTTCTTAGGAGAAAAAATACCCATCCACAATCCTCCTATTATGCGACGGTTGTTAAACACCTTGTAGCAAGTAGAACCAAGATAGGATCTTCAAAACCAATGCTATGATACAATATTAGAATCCACAAGGGTATTGCTAAGGTAGACAAAGATCCAAGCAAAATCGAGGGTGTTAAGAAACATCATTATAGCATTAACATAATGTATATCAACACAACACAAATATTATCACCATACTTCACCATGTAGATCAGTCCAAGTGATCATCTATTCATTTCAACCAAGGTTGATTTAGTCAAGCTTGATCACCCACGATAGCCCCAAAGTAGTTAAACAATCCACATTCCCTAGCTTCTTTTCCAACTAGCAGGTCACAATGGACCTAGTTGAGACCCCTTTAGTCGATCTGGTCCCCAATGGAAAACCCTCAATCAATCTATCCACTACTTGATCAATCCATCCATTGATGCCAAAATACACTAATTGACATCCAAGAATTGGGTTTAATCACAAAACCGATATGGGCATTTTCCCTCAAAAACTTGTTAAACCTACTCAACATATAGTACATGCCCTCATAAACAAAGTCATCATAGACACATTTGTATCACACAAAAAGGCATTTCCTCAAACTATAATTTTTTATATAAAATATATATTTTTATTTTTATTTTTGAGACACATATATTGAAAGAAAACATAACATGCAGAACACCATATTAATTGCAGAAATGCTATATTAATGGTAGAAAGTCTTAAAAAAAATTGTGCTAGAAAGTCTAAAAAAAATTGTGCTACTTGTAGATGAAGTGAAGATTAATTATTAAAGCATCAACCGTTTAATGCACAAATAACATCAATCAGCCATTTAGCAATTATACATCATAACATCAACCATGACATCAAATTTCATCATATAATTGTTGATATTTGCTATTAACATCTAATGGATAACATCAACCATCAAATGATATAGGCCATCATAAATCATAAACAAAGAAAGATAATATGTAATTAACCATGACGTAATGTTTAAAAAACAGGCCACGTACCCAATTTATAAAATATATAAGTGGAAAAAGAGGAACAATTCATTATTATAATTACGTTGTCTACATGGCTGTCTTTTCCCCCTGAGCAACTTCTACTCTAAAAGTTCCCAAGATCTAATACTAAGGGTATCTTGATAAAGACTGGAACGGGCACCACCACAAACTACATGTCCTTTAGGCAGTTGTGGGCATCCTACTTATGCAGAAATTTCATTATATTTTTTTTCTTTTAAAAGGATACTTAACTTCTATCACTCACCATGTTTCACCTCCTTAGTTGTTTCAACTGTCACCTCCTTGGTTCAATTTGTTTCCAGGGAATATTGTCTTATATTGGGCCATTCAAGGTTCATCATTGTGTAGCCAACCGAGGCAATGTCCCTGTCAAGCTGAACCCTGTGTAGTAATAGAGTAGCTAAGGTCATTACAAGCACATTGTTTCCCTAGGCATTTTGATGATTCTTCTATATAAGAGTTCAAATCCTAAGTTTCAATCTTATAATCCTACTTTGCCCAACTCATGGGTGTATGCGTGAGATGTAGAACAGTTGGTGACGGGGTTTGGTTAAGACACCCCCTAAGTGGAAAGGTCGCCGATTCTAATCTCGTGGATACCGACAAATCCAACCATGTTCAGAGTTGGTGTGATCTCCGGGTGATTTTGACGGCTTAGATGCCCCTGGTTCGTGGTAACTTAGCCAAAGGTAAACTTGATAGTCAAGGAGGTTCCACCACTTTGCCAACAAAAAAAACTCATGGGTGTAGAAAATAAATGCTTGCAATATCTTGTTTCACAAAATGCTGAAAACTGCTAAAGGTCTACTGAAAACTGGAAAATGCCTCGATTTCTATTTTTTGGTGTGAGATTCTATGGGGTCCAAGCCAATACCAAATATCCTGAAATGAATGTCCCATTTTTAACTATTAATGTTAAAAATTTAAGTTAATGAAAGTAAAGGATGAGGTATAAGGTAAATATTAACAATAACCCAACAATGTTCTTTTACATTGTTAGTTGAGTTGAATAAACTATAAGCATCCTGACAAATCAGACAATAGACGGAAGACTACATCAACATACGCTGTGATGGCAGTGAATTGAAAAATATTTTATGCACTAATCTCAGAATTCCTGTCTTGAACTCTGGCAAAGCACTTTCCTTCCCATTCAACTAGCAAGCATGTCTTAATTTTCAATCATAACATAAATCTCATAAATTATCACTCCTGGGACATGCACTTTCTTTCAAAATCTGTTATTTCTTTCATCGGCATATTTGGTTTGCATTCACCTTAGCAAAAGTTAGAGATGCATTCAATATAAATTATCACTCCTGGGACATGCACTTTCTTTCAAAATCTGCTATTTCTTTCATCGGCATATTTGGTTTGCATTCACCTTAGCAAAAGTTAGAGATGCATTCAATAATAAAAACTCTCAGCACTCCAGTCTCATGGTAACATAACATGATAATATGATGTAACCAACACAAATGTGGAATGAAGCTCAAGTCACAATCTCAAATATGGGCACTGTAAAATTTTCAAGCAGAACATAACCAACATGGATCTCGAAATTTATTAAAAAGGAACATAAGTTGAACAATTTAGAATCCATGTAAGAAAATGAAACCATAGATCATGAATGCCCCAGTCTATAAATTATGAATTTTCAGAGTGAACTATAAGACTGGTTTTTTTCAAAGTTCTTTCTAGGCTCACTTTTAACAATTTACTTTGTAAATTGCATAAACCTGTTAGTAATTAAATACAAAAAAACGCAGGACATTTTGCTTTAATGACTGCATCAGCCTCGAGAAATATACCAGTAACTGTTCTCTCTCTTCCCAGATCAGAACGCTACAAGTACAGGTGATTAGAGACTGTAACTTGTATAAGATAGTCACTGCTTTCATGTTTTTCCATGTACTGTCACGAATACAATACGGCGGTGCATTAATCAAGCAGGAACAAAGCTTGAATTCCAAGATCACAACAATATGGACACTGAAATCTTCGAGTAGGTTCATTGGAATCTAGAATATACATGAGAAGAACTTTACTGGTATAAAAAACATATCAATTATAGAATACACCATCCCAGTCGACCAAATTATTATTTACAAGAAGTAAGTAGAGAATTGATAACATGCAGTGTAAGCCTCATCTTGTTTACTAATGTACTTCCAGGGCTCATTTGTATAAGTTGCATTTCTAAGCAGGTATAAACTTGCTCCAATACTGGCCTGATATAATAAGATACTGCAGGATCATTTGGGTCAATGGCCGCAGCAGCCTCCTGAATCCACAACAATTTCTGAGGCATCTCCTCCCCCAGATTGCAAGTTAATTGATGCATAATAAATAGCAACACATATTGACTTAAAGGAATAGGGTTGCTTGCAAAAATCCTCAATGGATCCACCTGATGTGAAAGAAGCATAGGGACACATTGTCATCAAATTGCAATGTTACAAAATAAATGACTTACTGCAGTATGCTGTTGCTATTAATGTTTCTATTAAGACCTGAATTTATACTTTAAAGGGATATATATATATATATATATATATATATATATATATGCAAGCATCCCTTTCAAGTTTCATTCCCCAACAATACAAATTCCTATTATGAGATGACCAAGCATTTGACTTCTTGTAGGAGTCATATTTAGAAAATTTGCTATATAGCTTCTCCTCTAAAGGATGTCTAAAACCTGCTTCAAGTGTACTTTGTACTTCTACTTTTTTCTGAAAATCATAATACAATCTAAAAATACAACCATAATTTTTTCAAGATAATAGTGAATATCATTAATTAATCAAATTAAAAGTTGCAAGGGCATGTCAATAGCATTGGTTCACTGGTGCAGTCAACAGAGTGGTTAAACAGTCCAACAAGGTTTAATTCTCGCAGTCATCTTCCCTATTCACATGGCATGTGCTTAAAGGGACGAGGTGCGGTGCAAGTCCCAAGTGATTTCACATAATAGGTACTCCTTACACCTGGAAACTAAGCCAAAGGAAGTCTTCTATATGCAGAGCAGCCTCTTGGGGTATGTTTCTTGAATTACTTCCAATGGAAAAAGTAACAAGGGTGCAAGGTAAACCAGAGGGCGTGACAATATACGCACAATGGCCATTTCTAGTGATAAAAGTTGCTTCTGCAACATCATCTTCATGAATTCTAACCTCTCAAGTCCACCTTGAAAAAAAAATTTGCTTGCTTGAGATATTGTCAAGACATCAATGAAAAGGAGAGCCTAGGCATCATTGACAAGCACAATAGTCCATCCTCCATGTTCTGGAAATTTCACCTCATGGGTATAAAGAACCTCATAATTTGCAATTTAGGTTTTTCTTGCAAATTTTTCAGACAAGAAATTGTAGGGATCCACTATTAAACAAAATTCTAGCTTTTGTACCGTTTATAGTTCTCTTTTATTAAGAACAACTCGATGTTCTGAATTTTTCCAAGGCCTATCCCTTACTCTGAGAGGTAATTTTCTTAACAGGTTCGTTGAAACAACAGAATAGCTCTTTCATCATTCCATGATTTATTTCCATCTGGGTTTGAGGGTAATCATTCATTTTTTTTCCACAAATACCTCAGAGAAACCCACTACGAACTTCCTCTTATTTCAAGGATGGACTATTGTGCTTGATGTGGTCAGTTAATAGGAGTGACAAGCACAATAGTCCATCCTCCATGTTCTGGAATTTTCACTTCATGGTATAAAGAACCTCATAATTTGCAATTTAGGTTTTTCTTGCAAATTTTTCAGACAAGAAATTGTAGGGATCCACTATTAAACAAAATTCTAGCTTTTGTACCATTTATAGTTCTCTTTTATTAAGAACAACTCGATGTTCTGAATTTTTCCAAGGCCTATCCCTTACTCTGAGAGGTAATTTTCTTAACAGGTTCGTTGAAAAAACAGAATAGCTCTTTCATCATTCCATGATTTATGTCCATCTGGGTTTGAGGGTAATCATTCATTTTTTTTCCACAAATACCTCAGAGAAACCCACTAGCCACTTCCTCTCATTTCAAGGATGATACCAGATACCTAGGGTCAACCAGATTCTTTAGGGCTCAAAGCCTATACAAAAATATACTCACTAAGGGATTAACATGTCACTTGCAGGGAGTGATCCTGGGTGGGGAGGATAACACTCCTATTAACTGATGACATCAAGCTTTTGGTCATTTGAAATAAAAAATTCTGTATAACAAAATCTTTCGAAGAACAACCACTTCTAAAGTGAATGAAACCAAACAGAATTATCAGGGAGGAGCGAGTCACTCTCAAAAGAAAAAAGAAAAAGAAAAGAAGGGAAATTGAAACTGAAGGGATTCATGTCGCCATCAACCCAACCTTCACTCCTATTACTCATTTCAGCTTCCCACTAAACCTCACGCCTGTGTTTCCCCCTCGCTTCTCCATCCATCTGTCACCCACATTCTCCCTCCTCCAATCACCCTACGCTCTTTCCATACTAGTCCCCACATCCACCATGCTCCACGCACCCTCATCTCAGTGCTCTACGCTCACGCATCCACACACACCCACAGTCTCCATCCCAAATCGTGTCCACCATTCTGCAAGCTCCTTCTCTCACACTCCCCCACCACATACAACTCCCACGCACCAAGACCACGTGCACCTCATCCCCATGCCTGTCTACACCAGCCCCTTCATTCGCAATCCCTCCATTAGCTCCACTAGCTCGCCAACTCAACTCCCGTGACAACACTCTTCTCCTTCCCTCCACCTACAACAACCACCACTCACATCCTCCTCCCTATCATTAGCGTGCTCCTCATCGTGGCACTCCATGGTATCCTAGCAAGCATTCTTATACTTCTTCAACCTTTCACTCTTGCATGCAAATATATTCTTGATTTGGGAAACAACTAAGTCTGAATCACCCTTTATACTTAACACTTTTATGCCCATGTCCTTGGCAATTTCTAGGCCTTGCAAAAGTGCTTCATACTTAGCAACATTATTTGATGCATCAAACTCAAGCCTAAAAGCAAAGTTAAAGGTTTGCTGAGATGGCGAGGTGATAACAATCCCTGCACCTTTGCCAGATTTAGAATAAGCACCATCAAAACTCATTCTCCAAACTTCACTAATTTTATCACCTTTAACTTCTTTTTTTTATGGGAGCTAGGAAGTTTGATAAAATGGCATAGCTACCAAAGCTATCTGACTCATGGACATATTCATTATCAAGCACATTTGGGTCTTCAACATGAAATTTCCTTTCCTTTTCCCTATACAGTTTCACATGAGCATCTTCATTAGCTGGGACCATGGCATAGGTCCAATCCATCTGAATACAACCACCAAGGGAAGCAGCCCATTTTCTTGATAACAACATCCCCCATGTACCTGGAAAATTGGAACATCAATGAACACTACATCCATAGTTAAGTTTATATCAGGATAGGATGCTAACTTTACAGGCAAGTTCATGATTATACCTACTACTTCAATCTCCTTGGAATCCATTGCACAAACATTCTGATACTGCCTTGTGACATGCAGGTTCAATTGCTCCATGACTTTTATGGTCATGATGTTGGATGAGACACCCGAGTCAAGCATGCAATTGTGGAGCAACATGTTATTTACAACTAAGGATACATAGAAAGGGGGATGATCTTCTTTATGAGGATCCATGCTATGCAATATGACAGGAAGGTCTTCACTCACTTTCTTAGGATTATCAAGAATGACTTCTTTTGGTTTCTAAGGGATGACCTCTTTTGGCTTTTCATGTATCTTATCCTTAGTTTTATCTGGGGCCTTTTCTTTAAACTTGTCACAAACAGTTTCTTTTGGCTTCTCAACAATGTTCTCACTAGGTACTTCTAATGCTTTTATTAATTTATCCTTTTGACTTGGGATCCTAAGGATTTCAGTTATAGGAACAAGCATTTTTGCACCAACCATCCAGCTAACCACAACAATATTCAAATCCGAGGGAGGAGAATGAATTACCTTCGGAATATGCAGATCAGACTTGGTTGGAATTGCAATCATTCTTCTTTGGTAGGTGATTCCTTTGGATTCTTCCATCTCTCTGATCTCATCTGGAGTAGGCTTTTCCCCAAATAGCTTGGTCACATTGTCTTTCTCTTGTGCCATTTCCTTAGCCTGCTTCCATGTTTCTTTGGACACTGTATAAGCTCCGCCGACATCATTTATGTCCTCTGGCTGACTGGGATAACTGACAAAATTATTTGTTTTAGGAGGAACTTGTTCATCAATGTAATTAAACTTTGGACACGTTGCTTCCTCATGAAACTCATTGCAAGCTCTACAAAAAGGGGGAACTTCTTCTGTGACCATGTTTGCTTGAGCGAATTGGATGGTTGCAAATGAGGCCACTTCACTTCTATTTATATTGGGAAAGTCACTTTTCCAATCTGGGCCGACTTGACCTAGTGACTGGGTCATTTTCACTTAACTGGGCCGACTTGACCTTTTGACTGGGTCATTTTAACTGGGCTGACTTGTTCTGGGCTTGTTATTATTCTTTCTTGTAGAATATCTTCCGATGCTACTAGAAACATCAACAAGTTCAAGTGGGTATACCAGAATACGGAGAAGGTGCACTTATTTGTCAAGGAGGAACTGATTTGTGATGATTGATGCAAATCAGCACGATGATGCTGCCACATGTGCTTTCCAGCGTGGTCTTCATCATCATGACAGAGAGAAGAGCGTGCATTTTTCATCAGTGTCTTCAATCTAAACATCAAAATCCTTGTGTATTGAAGGAATCTAGTTTAAGTGCTGTCCCGTAGCTTACACACAGCAGAAGGGCTAATGTTAAGGGCTGCTGGTGTAGATCTTTTCCAGGGATATAAGTAACAGCAAGAGAGTTTTCCACTGGCACTTTCAGGTAGCAATCAAGAAACTTACAAGCAAGAGGTCATTACCTACAAAGAGGTGCATTTCCCACAGCTTCTTCATTGCTGCCACCTTTCTATTTTGAAGTTGATGCTGTGTTGATGACTCACACATGATCGGGACCACATGCAAGTATATATGGTGACGAAGAAGTGGTGCCTTTGTCTGATTTGTTATTTGCACATCAAAGGGTTATACAAGCTTAAGTGGAGGCACGCATACACTACCAAGTTACGAACACTAGTTAAAGTTGTCTGCTGTTCGAAGCAAGTGCATTAGAGAAAGTGATTTGCATGCAATTGGATTGTAAACTTATGTCTTATCTAGCGCAACTTTCAGTTGATTGCACAGGTGGAGGGCACACCAAGAATAACCTGATCTCTAAGTTGTATGAAACGTGCAGTCGTGTACAAGTTTTGGAAACAGGAACGCTTGGAAACGTGACACCCCCAAAATGGGTACGTCAGGGGAAACGTGGTATATATATTTATATATATAGATTTTTTAATAACACATTATCTTATTATAAAATAAGAATGATAGGTTAATTTGTAGGTAGGCTTAGAAACTATTTAAAAGTTAATTAGTTTTCATTTTCCATAAACTAGGGGTTTTTAGACTTCCCATGGGTCTCAAGCCGCTCATGGGCCCTTGGGGGTTTCCTATAAGTGTTCGAAAAGTTTTCGAGTTTCCACGAGTTTCCAGTACCGGTACGTGGGCATTTTAGGAGTTTCATGCAACATAGATTGATCTCTTATCCATTTAAACGAAGCATGCAAAAGGGGAGTTTGAGTTCTATTTTAAATATTTTCAAAGTACGATGTTCTGTGCATTAAAACCTTAGTTAGCATTGAATTATATTTGGCATATAGACAGCATAAGAAGGACAATTGTCACAGATTAGCTTAATTTCTTATCTAAGTGAGTCAAAAGTGAAACATGCAGAGGAGTTATGCCCAGCTAAGGATGAGTTGTCAGAGGCGGAGTATCGGTATATATAATTGTTTTCATACGAGTGTGGGGTGAGCAATCCATGCATAAGTGTGCCATCCTTGAACAAGAGTAACACACAGCATTAACAAAGAGAGCTTATTTGCAGTGTCATAACAGGTGCGATATCCAAACAGCAAGCCTTCTGGAGTTAAGACACTGTAACAACAGTTTTGGTCTGGCAGACTTGATCATATTAGCCTGCGCATGCATTCTCAAGCCTAGGGCGCACTTGCCTATGTCAATTGAGGCCTGTAAGAACAGTAGATTCATTGTAATGAGGTTGGATCCTCAGAGATTTTGCCATTGTAATTCTAGAGATCGACACTTAAATAAAGCTCGACCATTTAATCCACTTGTTGTGTTCCCTATTTTCTATATGCTTGATATTTGAATAGTGTATTTTTAAGTGTTTTTTTGTTCAACTTGTTAAGATCAGTTTTCAGATATAGAGTGTCCTTACCCCTGATCTGCCTGAACTATTGTGAGTTTCAACTAACCCTCCAAGCCCCTGATGATCTGTAGAGTGAAAAATCCACTACTTAGTCTCCTAATAGCAGCCAGGACAAGGTTTTCATTAGCACCAAATCCAAGTGTTTGACTTATATTTTGTTTTTTTGGAAAGATTCTTCCACTTTAAAAGCCTTGCCCTTATTCTCCATTTCCATTCGGACAAATGTTCTAGCTTGACTTTGACCCCATCATCCCTTGGTAGGGACCAGTTTTCTCTGATTCCTCCCACCTAGTTCGATTTCGACATAGTAGTTCAAGTACCTCTGACCAAATCCTATTGCCCTATTTTACTAGTAAGTTGCAGGTACAGCTAGAGATAACCCCCTGGTGTTGGCAAGAACCAACCCTAAGCGAGAGGCATGTAAGTTGAGGTGACAGTGGGGGTAATGTCTACAGTTGCACCGAGCCTCAATCGACATCAGCAGTGCAAGTTCAAGTGTAAACACAAGGAAAACTCATCCTTGAGCCTAAAGGCATTCTATCAATGGATACAAAATCCTTAAGATCCATACAAATAAAAAAAGATCTCAACAAAATGAAAGAATATGTCAATTGATGAAGCTTCAGGGAAAATAAGGTATTTCGAAATAAATATACTCATTTCCATTGCTTTGAGGGGAAAGTGTTTTTAAGGGGGACATGTTTGTAATATACCCTAATTTGTGATTATCTAATGAAAGCACAACATTGGTCACACCCTCCCTCCTAATGTGAACAAATATTGCATATACTTGTGTAATTGGACATCAACTCATCTTATTCATTATTCAAATATCAACATTGTTATTATTGGTCTCCAACACTAATTATGTGTAGTGAGCTAAATTAGTTCACACACGAATTATCCAAAAAATAGGTCAAATAAGTAAAATCCATAATGGATTAAATATAAACGAATAAAATGTGAATGATGATTTAAAAATATACAAGGCCCATATATATAATCGTTAAAAGGGCACATAGTGACTCTTCATAAGAGTTGCGACCTAATTTATTATTATTTTCATTTATTATTTATTCTTTATATCATTTTATATATATTTATTATTATATATATTTTATATTCGTAACATTGCCTTCCTCTTCAGAAATGCTTTGTCCTCAAAGCATAATTTTTTGAAAGACTATCTCATGATCTTCTAAGCTCGTAAGTGTGATGCTCGATGAAACAAGGCGATATAATCTTCAAAGACCTGAACTGATGTGTTGCATTTTCTGAGAACTGATCCACCCCAAATCTACTTTCATTGGAACCGTTTGATGATCGATTGTTGGGATAGAACTTCTCATTCTAGGCTTCCATAAGAAAAAATTGATTGTCTTTGCTCTTTTTCAATGTTATAGTTTGTTTGTCTGTAAGACGAACACTATTTATTTTCATGTTGACTTTGTCGTTGGTTGTAATGATTCTTATGATTTGGAAGACGATAAGGCATCATAATCTTTTGTAATTGTTCTTCAGAACCATATTGTCTTGATGTTTGAAGTGATTTGTCAGTATAAACTTTATTTTGATTTTGAGCGCCATTTGACTCTATATTGGTTCCCCTTTTTGGTGTTTGAATTTGAGTGTTTGATGACTTGTCTATTGGGCCTGTCATCGTTTCTTTGTTAGTTAATGATCTCTTGTGACCTAATTATTCTTGTAAAGATTGCTTATCATGTTTTAGCCTTCTAATTCGTGTAAGTCCTGATTATGTCTCCTTAAACATAAGAGTTCTTCCTTATAGTTTGACTTGTCGACTTCATTTTGACTATATTGATTTTTCGGCTCTCTTTCTTTTAAGCTTTCTATTTGCTCTAGCAATTCTTGATTAACCTTTTTTAAGGAAGAGCTTTCTTTGTCCTTGCCTGATAATTCTTTTTGAAGATCTTGATTCTCCTCTTCTAACTTTTGATTGCGTTGTGCTTTATCCTTCGCCTTCTTGATTTGAAGAAGTAATTTCTGATTATGATCTCTTAGACGAGAGATCTCTTCTTCTTTATCTACGATAACTTTGTCGAACTCTTTCTGTATCTTCTGTATTGATTTCTAATCTTCTTGCGAAATCACCTTCGAGATATCTTTGAAGTCTTCAGACGACACAACTTATGAATCTAACTTCCTTGTAACATCCTGAAATATAATTTTTTTCTTTTTATAAGCAAATGTCAAAAACATTTTCCTTGTGTTGAACATTAAGGTACCTAAAGTGTCCATCCAAGGTGACCCTAAAATTATATCAAATGTGTCTTGATACATTGATACGATACTGAATTGAGCTATGACCTTGTAATCATCAATAGATAGTTGTAAGTTCTTAATTTCATATTTCTCATAAAAAAGAAGCGTGTTATTTTCAAATACATCTAATTCTGAAAGCATTAATTGGTATGCTAGGTCAACGTTTATGTGATTTTTATGGGAGGTTGGGAAAATGGCGATGCAGACCATTTTCCCTTGAATAAGCCCATAAACTTTTAATACAGCATTTGCAAATTTTTAAAAGTTTGAGGGAATCTTCCTTATTTTTGCCATGAGACTCCATTTTCTTTTGCTTCCGTAAAAAAATATCTTCTTCTTTCATTTTTCTTTTTAGAAATTATAATTGTAATAAACTAAGTAGCCAGGGTACTCGGGTACTGGGACGGGTACCGGTACGGGTACAGGTACGGGTACGCCACTTTTTGAAATACGGTACTTGGGTACGTCAGGGTACTGTAGACATATATATATATATATATATTTCAAGTTTATATTATATTAATATATTAAATTTTCTATATATAATATAGAATTTTCAAGTTTATATACATTAAGTTTTCAACAAGTAACACACATTTGACATTGGCATTGCACATTAATTCAAATTACATATATAATATTGATATTGATATGAATCATCAGCATGATATATGTCCATGACTCCATGACTCCATTGTCATACTACATCCAAAATTTGACAAATGGCATTTGCCATATTTCCGGACACTAAATCAAAAATACAAAATAGTAAAATGAAAATAATCAAATACTAAACATAAAACAACTAGAAGTAAACATCATAGCTGATCAGGATTGCAATTCGATTTCAAGGACCTGTCGTGTGTTTTCATGAAGTGAAATGATGAAAATGAGTACCATCATGCATCAGATAGAGGAGACTCTGTGGTTTGGAATCTCAAAGAATAAGATTAGTCACAATTTATCAAATAGGTTTATGATCCTTGCCATGAGAAGCGGACTGACTAGGATCTTGGAGAACTTCTTAGCAGATTATACATCCATAATTCCTGTAGTATATTTCTATACTTAAAAGTTAAAAACCGAAAAGTTAAAAGATTTTTCAAGTAGCTTATTTTCAGCAGTAAGGGACCATATGCATCACTACTTTCAGACCTGTTCGTCACTGTTATGGTAGCAGTGTGTCACAGAACTGGTTGGCACTAGTCAAGCTTCAAGAAACTCCACCTAAAAGAGGGAGGATTATGAGTATGAGGAGTCTTCCAAGCCAATAATTTCTATGCTTCTAGATTCTGATGCAAACAACCCAAATCAGCATTTGGATGATAGTGTAATGACCAAACTAAATCTGGTCAGATTTTTGTGCCAACTGTTGGTATATTCTGGTTTGAGACTTTCGTCAAACACTTTGGATACAACTGCTGCAATACCCCTGTGCTAGACCAAATCTGTTGTAACTATTTTTTTTTGGTTGATGTGTATGTTTGGTTTAATAGTTTATTTCAGATTGCATATATCATAGTGTTCATCCCATGAATGTGATCATATAAAGGAATACCCATCAGCGTTTAATAATCATAGCATACTTCAGAATCAAATGAATCTTTTACAACTAGAACAGCAGTATTCAAGACACAAAATCAGCTTTTAAGCAATACCTTTCAGATCTGTAATAACTGTAAATTATAATTATTAAGAATAAATATGAAATAGAAAACTGAACTGTGAAAATGAAACAGAAAAGAATTAAGTACGCGGCCCTTTTGAAGTACAAGTACCCAAATTTATTTGACCAAGTACCCAGTACTCGGGTGAAGTACCCGGTACTTTCACGGTACTCCCAAAGGTACCAGTCCCGGTACCCGGTATGGTGGTATGGGTACCCGGTACTGGTACGGGTGCCCAACCCCCCGGTACGGGTACCCTGGCAACTTAGGTAATAAATACACTTATTAAATAATAATAATAATTATTACTAGTTTAATAATAATAATTTCATTCATAATTATAATATAATAATTATTATTATTAAAAATAATAATAATATATTATAATATTATATAAGTATTTTTTTGAATTTGGGAAATAGGGTTAAAATATTTTAATAATAGTAATTATTTAGAATAATACTATTATTATAAAAATTTTGAAATGGATAGATTTAGGGTAAAAAACCCTAGACGATAGGCGCGAGAGATAGAAAACAGTACATTGGGAAGGCGTGGAGTGAAGCTTGTGGAAGAAGGCAAGCAATGTTGGAGGCCGAGCGCATGAAGGACGTGGCACGGGTAGAGGGCATGCGTAGAGCTCGGATGGCAATTTGGCAGGTGCGGGGTCCATGGGCACTAAAGTGTTGGCGAGCTGGGGCATAGGGTTTGCTAGAGGAGTGGACGGCGTGGCCCACGAGCTATGCAAGCGTCGAGGGATGGTACAGGAAGATGGTTGCGCAAGTTGGAAGCAGCTGGTAGAGGGAGGCATGGAGTTTGGGAGAGGTGGAGGTGCAGAGGAAGGGCAACGGTGAGCAAGAGGAAGAGAGTGCACTGTGGAGAGGGGCATGGGTAGAGGGGAAAGGAAGTATGGTTGTGGGAAGGAATGCACGTGGGATGTGTGGAGGAATGTTTGGTGCGGGGAAAGAGCGGGAACATGAGGGTTGGAGAGTTGGACGCACAGGGCACAAGGAAGTAGGATCGGGGGAGCAGACTGAGCGGGGCGTGGAGACGAAGGGAGGTGTATGCTAAATTAGTTCACACACCAACTATCCAAAGAATAGGTCAAATAAGTAAAATCCATAATGGAGTAAATGAGTAAAATGTGAATGATGATTTACAAATATATAAGGCCCATATGTATAATGGTTAAAAGGGCACATAGTAACTCTTCCTAATTCATTATTATTTTCATTTATTATTTATTCTTTATATCATTTTATATATATTTATTATTATATATATTTTATATTCGTAGCATTATGAGAATAAATAAAACAATGAATTGTAGAATGTACAACTTGGTGAACAAAAATTTCACCACTTCTATCACCCATTAATAATTCTCTATTGGTAGGCTTCACCCTTAAAATCCCAAAGCCAAGAAAAAGAAATATTAAGGTGATATTCAAGAAATATCATGGATGAGTAATCTATGGCACCCAAGGCCACTACAAAACATGTGGTATGTTACTAAGCTACCCTCTTGAACACCTTAAATAAATGGGCCAACCCTCAAACCCAAACGTAATACTATCCTCAACCCTACTTAATGGCACCATCAACATTCAACATACCTCAATAACCCATATAATAAAATGAACCGTCTAACCCATCTAATAAAAACTACAATTTTGATATGCTATTATAGCATATAATAAATCTTTAATCTTTGACTTAAACAAACAAGCTACTAACTCCCCATCCCAAGCTACACATGCATAAAAGAATTCCATCAAAATTATGTCAACATAACTTCAACCAAAAATCAAAAGTTTAGTTTTCCCTACATAGAAAGTGAGTACAAATTAGAATAAAAAACTAACAAAACAAAATGACATCAACGAAATGGTATGGACCTTTTTCACTCATTTTCCATGCCCTTGCATTTTGGAAGGCACATGCCTTCCAAAATGACCTGAAATCGCTAGAATAAAAGAAACAAAGTAAATAAACCAACCTGATTCAATAACCACAAAAGGGCATTGATATCTCCTAACGAGAGTACTATTGTGAAGGCCTCTTCCAACTTTCCTTCAGATACCAACCTCAAGAAATCATCTGTATGAGATGTCCAGTCATGATTATCATTTACCTACAAAAATAATTAATATCTATATCATGATTTGGTTTTAGGATGCAAAATATTATTGGTGATCCCAAATGAAGCTGAAATATAGACATAAAATAAAAAGGATCCATGGAAGGTATTGATCAATAAAATAAAATAAGTGAGATGATCAAAATTAAAACAGTAAAAAGGAAGACTCAAACAAGCCTAAAAGAGTAATTTATCACCCTTCTATCATTGCTATCACCAACCAATCTTCTGCTAGAGTATATTGCATTGTGATGCATGAGATCCATCAATCTATTTTTGCACTCTCTAAAATCTTCCTCCACATATCTTAAGTTCGCTGTTGCAATAGTAAGCGTGTCCTGAAAATTTGAACAAGAATGCAACCACCATTAAGATCAAAATATATATTGAAAGAACCCAAGCTATACCTCCTTGTTAGAATTAGATATTCATTATTTCCAGAATATGAATAAAATTTGATGTAAATTATCTTCATGCATAAAATCAAAATATATATCTTGCAACAAACTCAGGACAGGTTTAAAATAATACTCAGTACACTGAGATTACCATAGCAAAATGAAATGCTGTAGTAGCATGTTCCTCACCTAACTAATTTTCCAAGACCATACTATGGATTCATTATGATATTTAAACTGTAATGGTCTCATCAGCTATACAACTGCACCTTTAAGAGAGAACACACAATTAAGGAAACAGCCATATGCTATAGATCTAAGATGCATAAAACATGGAAATGTGTACTAGTTTCTGAAACAGGAATGTCTGGAACGTGAACCTCCCAAAATGGGTACATCGTGGGAAACACAGTATATATATATATATATATATATATATATATATATATATATATATAACACATTATCTTGCAAGAAAATAAGGATGACACACATAAATGAGATTTTAGAAGCAAACCAATGTCAATGTTAACTCCCATAGATGATTACATGATGCAAAATTCAAATATAGCTTTTATAGATGAGGCTATACATCTAAAATCAGCATTTATGTATGAGGCTATATTTGCTGAAAAAGAACATGAGCCAAAGATACTTTAATATAGCTGATTTTTTTAAATATAGCTTCCATATCAATTGATTGGAAGGACTGCCAAGGAACAGTTTATTTGAAGTTTATTACAGCAGCCACTAAGTCAGCTGCCAAGGAGTACGACCAGCCACTAAGTCAGCCCATAATACAGAAGTTTATTTGCCATGCAACACCATACAGAAGTCATTACATAAACCAAACTGTAAAACAGCCACCAGCTCTAATTTGCAGAGGTAGCGGTATATTCCAACATTCAAAATTTTCCTATTAGTTTGAAAAAGAGTTTACACAATTTCCAGAACATAGTCCTTTGGAAAATTTCGATGGCTAGAATTTCCATCCCTTGAAAGTGAAAATTCAAATGCAGATGATGAACAAAAACTTGTGGAGAATAGTTAAAGGGACTGAGTAGTCACCTACAAATCAACATAAATTACTGGAATGGCAGAGAGAGATGATAAAGCCAAAGCTATTAATGGCTTTTCCCTCTCAGATTCTGAGTCGCAACAGCCAACACGTAGATCTGGAAAAAATCATTGAAGGAAATCTGTGATAATCTGAATATGTTCTGTTACAGCATGAACTAGTAGGTCTAGTTAAAGCCCCAAAAAACACAGCAAGACCAACTGCAAACTAGAGGTGTTACCCCCTGTCACCTCAACAACCACCTCTCTACAATTCCGGTTGGTTCTTCCCCAACTCGAGGGGGGCTTCCCTAGATAGGATTGCTAGGCTGTGGAAATAAGGGCACAAGATGATTTCAAAGAGTTAGCCTTAGCAAAACTTGAAGTCTTCTTTTGTAGTATAGGTGATGAGAGGGTTTTGGAGACTAGTGCCAATCCCCAAGGCATATGGAGTCTCAAGGTGATTCCCCCTTAGGCCTTGTTTGTAAATGTTTGACTGGAACCTATGCAAAGAAAGACAAGCTCCTATCCCAAAATTATTCAAGATTCATGCAAAATATCACCAAGGGAGGGTTGGCTCTTTGGCACACACCTCCAACCTCTAACACCAGCTTGTACCCTAGCCTATGCAAACTTGATTTGCAGTCCATCATAAGATGGCCAAACCGCAAGACAAGCCACAAGGCTAAACCATAAAATAAACAAGATTATTCCACTTGAGCAAATTCACTCTTTAAGCTGTTAGATTTTTAATTATAGCAGTATAATTTTCATCTCTTTCAACTTATAAACAATATAGGATTACTGAAAGAATAACTATGCATAGAATCAATAGAGACACAATATTTTATTCTGGGAAAACCCAAACTTGGGAAAAACCCAGCAAGCCTTTCTTACTCAGAGATTCAGTACAATAAAGATAAAATCACAAGAAGAATAGATGCCAAAGAAAACAGCTCCAAAAGTCTTCTGCAACCCAAAATCAGTTCTCCTTTTGCTTGAGCGAACTTGCTTGAGGTGAGCTGCAAATGAGGAGGGTAACTCCTCTATTTATAGTACTTTTGAATGATTTTTCGTTTTTCCAACTGGGCCAACCTGTCTTCTTTACTGGGCAGTGTTGCCCAATGTTTGGGCCAGACTGCCCATTGTTTGGGACAGTTTTAACCACTGATTTCTGTGGGGCCAACTTGTCTCTTTCGTAAATATAAAAATACATTTTATTTATTTATTTATTTTGTAGGTTGGCTTTAGCTAGTGAGGATACCTTACGTAGCTACAACAACAACACTCCCTCTTAGCTAGAGAGGTATCATCACGCTAGAACACATTTGAGCATCATCTGATCGTCACGGCTGGACTTGTACATCTCATCATCATAAGAAAGGTCAACATAGTCCATACAAGACAACATCCCCCACAGGGATACAAGCATACTCTACACAAGAGTCCTCTCCACACAAGAACAATAGTTGACATCGAACTCAACTCGATCTACACAGGACCGACTGTCCTCACTGGACTAAGCTCTTCTCAGTTTACACAGGACCGCTTGTCCTAACATGACTAAGCTCTTCTCAGTCTACATAGGACCGCCTATCCTAACTAGAATGAGCTCTTCTCAGTCTACACAAAACCGCTTGTCCTAACTGGACTGAGCTCTTCTCGGTCTACACAGGACCACCTGTCCTAACTAGACTGAGCTCTTCTCGATCTACGCAAGACCACCTGTCCTAACTTGACTGAGCTCTTCTCGGTTTACGCAGGACCTCCTATCCTAACTAGACTGAGCTCTTCTTGGTCTACTTAGACAACTTGTCCTAATTGGACTAAGCTCATTCCGGTCTACTTGAACCGCCTGTCCTAACTGGACTAAGAGCACTCCCTCTCATTGAGGGAAGCATTCTCCAATACTCCAAGTCTTTCACGGAAGTATACAAACTTCACTTTGGAAAGAGGCTTGGTGAGAATGTCGGCAATCTGATCATCAGACGAAAAATACAGGAGTTGAACTGCTCCTCTCTGTACCATTTCTCTAATATAGTGGTACTTGATCACATGCTTAACTGCTCCCTCTGTGCTAGAATCTTTCGCTCCCTCTGCACTAGAGCATATCACTGCAAGCTATACTACTGGATATTGTTGCTCATCCATTAGTGTCATGTCTCATTAAGTGAGTCTACTAAGATGAACTTCTTGTTCTCTCAATAATACTGGATGGCAATCTAGACTCCCTTTGGATCCCTGCTGCAGATTCCCTCTGCATCATACTCTCCCTCTGGAGCTACCCACTGGCTAGTACATTAATATGTATGAGGTGTCATTCCTGATGCCAACTTAAACTGCATCCTAAACATCAATTCTCATAAGCACAGCTCCTCATGAGAGTATAAGTATATCACATATTCAGTCAATTGTTACCAAATCTGAATAGGAAGCATACTCAGCTTCTTCAAATTTGTGTAGTCATGAACTTATGGTCCATCATCCCAAATCTCTCAACTATGTACTCCCTTTGACTGAGGGATATCTCATCTAATCTCGACCATACTTCTAATCTTAAGAAGTAATGCATTAGGATAAGACTCTTCATCGTGGACTCAGGGGACAACTCCCTTTGTACCTATCAATAGATCTCTTTGTCTCGATGGGGAACTGATCATTAGTATACAAAATCCAATCAAGAAATCATCATCAGCAACCTGTGTTATCTACACATGCTGAATCTTGGGCCTTTGCTCTAACTGGATGTATACTGCACCTCCTTTGAGGTCAACTGAGTGGTTCTTGTCCTAAAGCATGCTAATTCTCCACTCAGGTACAAGTAATGTTCTAGTGGAAGCCAACTGCTATTCATGTAGTCCCCACATTTCAGGTAGCATACTGTAGTAACTGATGAACTTCAGAGAACTTATTTGTTGTTACTAACTGTAACTCCTTATGTTCGTCGGAAGAATGAATATATAGTCATCCACTGATCTTGAGAGTCATTTATGAGCATCCTACTCCCTCTCAAATACTGAATATCAACAAGATCTTAATCTGGCTGACTACACATCCATCACTTGCTCTTTAGAACAAGTCCCATCATCCTTCTCTTGTAGGTCATAACATATGGTCTTTCCTTACAATTGAGATTTCGACAAGTAGTCAGCAACATTGCATGATCACGAAAATTAAATCTTATTTCAATGACAATAGTTCACACAGTAATGTAAGCATCTTAGCCAATGCTCCAACACAACATCCATCCATATCCCAAACATACTTGGTGATTATCTGGATGCCTTCCATCTCCACCAGAACATACTGTCAAGAGCGTGCACTGCTCCAATATGTTAGCAAAGTGGTTTCATCCTAGACTAGTTCCATCTAGGGTTTATGGAATGTTGTGCAGCACTACAGGCTACTTACTCAACACATATAATACGCACAATATGAGCCTCCTGCTAGTTAATCTCAATCATATAAACATGCATAACACACTTCCTGATTCTAAGAATACAGATCTGCATACAACTGTTATGAACATTCAGATCTGATCTATAAGGGCAATAATGACAAATGAAAATACAAATACTTATCTTTTGTTGTTTTGTGTGGGCTCCCTCTTAATCTCTGCCTCCTTGCAGGGATCACTGGAGTCCTTAGATCTTTGTCTTCTTACTTGGAAGCTAACTGCAACTTGGATCTTCATACAACACTAATGACAATGTCCTCATCTAGAGATAATGCAATCATTGGTATACTAAAAAAAATACTCCTTTTGATGGTCATCATCTTCTGCATTCCTTGACTTCTTTGGTGAAGTCTCTTCATCAACATCAATTGCGGAGGCATGTTCCTTTCTCTTCTTTGATTTGCATTGATTCTTGTAGTGACATAACTTTTTGCAATTGAAGAATTGGATTTGTGAAAGATCTTTCTTCTTCCTTTGTTCTGGTACTTGACTTGATCTTCCACCTTTGTCTTTTCTACCAAAGGTCCTCTTTCCTCTTTTCTTGGTGTGTGTAGCAAGAGCTTCATTTTCTTCATTAGAGGCATGATCATTGCCTCTAGCCACAAGTTTGGTCTCTTCTTGTGTACAGTCTGCCCACAATCTTTCAAACTTTGGTAGCTTCGATCTTCCAGTTACACTTTGAATGAATGGTTCCCAAGATTGAGGGATGCCATTCAAAGTCATCATGACTAATTCTCTATCTGCAATAATTTCACCAATTGTGCCCAATTGATCCTTGATCTCTGTGATCTTCATGAAATATAATCCAATAGAATTGGATCTAGACATCTTGATATTTGAGAGTTGTTGTCTTCGGGAAAGAGACCTATTAATATTTGTGTTCTCAAACAACTTCTTCAAGGTGTCAAACATTGCCTTAGTTGTCTTCTTGTAAGAAATTTGAGGAATCAAATGATCCTTGACTGAATCTATTGGCATTCTTCTTGTCTTGACATCATTCTTCTTCTATTGAGTCTTCTCTGCTTCTTCTTCAGGTTCTGATACTCCATTCACAACAAAATTTAGGTCATTTTCTTCTAGAGAAATGAACACTCTAGACTTCCATGAATGGAAATTTGAAGCTCCATCAAGCGTATCTTCAACCTTGATGTTTGACATTTTGACTGAGAAGTAGAACTGTAACCTAGTTTAGAAACCCTAGCAGAAGCTAAGTCAAAAATGAACTTTGGATTCTTGGAAAACTACTTCCACAGATGAATTCGCCCTCCCAAGGCAAGTTGAATTAACCCCCTTTTCTTCCTGACCTGTGGTCAAAACAATGAGAAACAAAAACCCTAATTCTTGACCTCTTGTAGTAATTAGGTCAAAGTTGAAAATTTTCAGAATGAAAATCTGCTTCCTCAAGAAAATTCGCCTTCCTAGGGTGAGTTCAATGATGCTAAGAGCGAGCCAAATTAATGGTTGAAAGTTGAAAAAACAACAAACCCTAGTTTTGGCAATAGTCTCCTTCAGTACTACTCTGAAACCATGTTAGATTTTTTATTATAGCAATATAATTTTCATCTCTTTCAACTTATAAACAATATAGGATCACTGAAAGAATAACTATGCACATAAACAATAGAGACACAATATTTTATCCTGGGAAAACCCAAACTCGAGAAAAACGAAGCAAGCCTTTCTTACTCAGAGATTCAGTACAAAAAAGATAAAATCACAAGAAGAATAGATGCCAAAGAAAACAGCTCCAAAAGTCTTCTGCAACCCAAAATCAGTCCTCCTTTTGCTTGAGCGAACTTGCTTGAGGTGAGGTGCAAATGAGGAGGGCGACTCCTCTATTTATATTGTACTTTTGAGTGATTTTTCCAACTAGGCCGACCTGTCTTCTTTACTGGGCCAACTTGTCATTTTACTGGGCAGTGTTGCCCATTGTTTGGGGTAGACTGCCCATTGTTTGGGGCAGTTTTACCCACTGATTTTTGTGGAGCCGACTTGTCTCTTTTGTAAATATAAAAATACATTTTATTTATTTATTTATTTTGTAGGTCGACTTTAGCTAGTGAGGATACCTCACATAGCTACAACAACATAAGTAAACTAGATTAAAGATCTTATAATGGTAAAAAGATATGTGTTACCTCAATATTCAGCCATCAAGTAAAACCGAAGAGAATAAAACCCTTTCACTTCAAAAAATGCTCCACAAAAGATATAATAGTTAGGATCCAAGAGAGAAAGAGTTCTCACAATCCGATCATGACAAAATGAGTGAGAGAGCCAACCCTTATATGGGTTGTAGCTCAATCTCACTTTCCAATAAAATATCAATAAAATCCTAACTTCTAACAAACTCTTAACAAATTCAAATAACAAAATGATGGTCAATGCCATAAGTACAAGGTCCAAGGCCTCATTTTCCTCAAATACTCCTCAACTTCCTTATCAAACCCTTTTCAAAGTGACTAGATTCACAATAAAATATTAAAATCCCCTTAACCACTTTAAATAAAAATAGTGGCTCAAGGAATCAACCTCATAATAACTCCTTCAACTCATGCATAAAGGTGTCCCAAGCCACAAATACAAAGTCAACAAGGGATAATAAGGCCCAATGTCCACAAAGTAACCTCCAAAAAGTGAACAATAAAGTTTCAAAGTGGACCATCCCCATGAACAAGGGACAAATACCAAGAAGTGTGCTCCAAAGGAAATCCACCAAAAACCGAAAGTAGACCAAACCAATGTCCACAAAGAAAACTTTTGTCGACCACAAAAAGAGCCCATAACTCAACGATAACCCATCTTAAAGATTAATATAACAATAGAGGGGTCCATGTGTGACATCAACCTCATGAAGTGAAGAATGATCCCATGGTTTGTTCAAGGTGAAATAAGTGGGCGGCCCCATAGAGTCTCACGGAAAACCCCTTCCATGGCTATAAACAAATCATCTCACAGTAAAGTCAAAAGATGGCTCATACATGAGGATGGCAACTCCAAAGTATCCAATAACATCTCCTCCTAAAAAATATTTGATGGGCATTGGGATGTTTATTTCTACTGGAAGCCTTGAATCCACGGTCAACATTGTTACAAATTTCAAGAGGCGATAACTCCAAACAAACAATCGCAGTTTTACATATTTGATACAAGGGTTCTACATCTATGTATATTTCACTTTAAATTAAGGTTGTATTTGTATCTTGGGCCAAAGCCTATGGATCCTTCACGCCAACCATCAAACACATGTCCTTTCTGCTTCTTTATCATGATGGAGCACACCATGCCTAGTGTTACCGGACAAACTAGCAAGGTTAGTGTCCAATAGACAATGCAAGGAGAGTGCGACCCAATGTCACCTCAGTCACACTTCCACAAACTTCTTAGGAGTGTCGTGACCTCCAAGGGGAGAGCCCTTTCTGCTATATCTGTAAGACACTTAGGCAACCAAACTAGATCTTCTATGTGGATATATGTTATTGACCAGTGTCTTTTATGGAGTCAAGTGAAGGATGAAGAAAACATGCTATAAAACATAAATAGTGTAGATGTAATCAAACCAAAGTAAACTAGCCAAGATTCCTTCACCAAACAATTATCATTCATCAAGTAGAGAAACCAGTTGTATGAGTACTACTGCAACTATATAGCTCAAGGTAAGCCCAAGGTAATTTCAACAGTGATAAACAATGTAGTAAAGTGATCAGTAGTAGTATATTTAGGCAAATCCAATGATCAAACAATTAGGAACTGCCAACAGTAGAGATAATTGCCAAATTAAACTTAATCAAAGGGCAAACTTGCTAGCAAATATGAGGACTCTAAATTTATAGACCAAGCCTGTTTTATCAATCCTGCAGCATACCAATAGTAAACAGTGACACTTAGGCAAGGATGTATACGAATAATAATTAGTATCTTAACCAAATGTAATCAAAGAGCAATACTACTAGCTGATTTATACAATTTAACTATGTATGACGTAACACTCCTATAGCATGCATCCAGTAAAATTGCAGTCCTTCATGCTAGCTCTTGTTAAACAATATTCAAGTGCTTTTGTTGTGCTTTGCTAACCCTTTGTTAACCCTTTTATGGTCTGCTTGATGTCTTCTTTGTGCAGGTTTTAGGATTGCAAAGAATGTATGGCAGTCTGCTAAAATAGAAGACCTAAAATGGAGGTAAAAGAGGGTTGGAAAGAGGGACAACTAGGGCTGGAAGGTGTTACCAACTAAGTTGTAGTTGGTTGAACTATCAAGTGAGCGGGCAAAGTTGGACATGTTACATGTTCATTTTCAGTGGTTTGAAGTCCATCAAGCCTTTATATGGGCCCTTTTTTTATTTTTTCTTCACATGTCCATGACTTGCGGGGTTTGTAATAAAATGTGCTAGCATGGTATTTTTGTAAAGGACTTGATTCCCTAGGACTTTTTGATCAAGTCAGGTATTCCAAGGAGTTTTTTCACTTATTAACTATATATTGCATTTTTTGCATAACATAATTTTTTAGTTTTTCTCCTGCTCCTCCAAAGCTGGAATGCCTGGTGAGGTTAACGGGCCTTAGGGGGTTATTAAAGTCCATGGGTCAATGTATATGAACATGCTAGGCATTATTTTTGAGTTGTATGAACATGTACTAAGTCCCACTTGGTTTTTTTCTTAATTCCAACGAAAAAAAGTTTTTTTGTAAATCTAAGCCATTTTTTCATGGTTTAATTAAAAAATTTGAAAATGGTGTAAAAGTGTGGTCTAGGAGTCTTTTTTGCCATGGGGGTGCTCATTTTCTAGCTTAGAGCATCCACCATACCCCAAAACCCACTTTCCATAGTCTTAGAGTCATTTAATTTTCACTTATGCTCAAAAAATAAAAATAAAAGTGAAAAATGTGTGGAAAAAATGCAAAAAAATCAAAAATCATGAAAAATTAACTTCCAAATTTTGTGGGATTGGAAGTCAGTTTTGGTCCAGCTATGATATAGGAGGTAAAAGAGCTGATTTGCAAGACATTTGGGGAAGCTACATATGTGGGAATAATTCCCCACTTGTGGGGGGCACATTTCCCAAGTGGGGGAGCCCACACTTCATGGAAAATGCAACTATGTTTTAGGCTGAGTATGGGCTGCATTTTGGAAGCCATAATGTAGGAGAGGGCAGACCCATTCAAGCCATGGGTTACTCCACCATTCTCTCCATAATTGCGCCATCCACTCCCTCAACTAGTGCGCCTACCTCTCCTTGTTATTCTATAAATTGAGGCTGCCCACTCCCTTTTTGTTTTAGTTGGAGTTGGAGCAAACCATCATTGTACTTGTTGTTATTTTGTTTAATGAAATAAAGAGACTTTGGAGGTCAAGCTTGGTGTGGTGCTTGTGATGAGTGGATGAATGTCATGATTTTAATTGAGGTAACCTGTATTTGAGCTACTTGTTTTTCTTTGCATCCAAGTCTAGCTTTGGGAAGGATTAGTACTGATTTATAAGGAAGGTTAAATAATTTGTTTATTGTTTAATCTTTTATCTATGCATGTGTAGAGATCTAATTTAAATGTTTCATTTGTTTATGAGCATTTTCTTTTGATTTCTTATATGTATTTTTCTAGACATTATTGGTTCCCTTAACTCCCAGCCTTCTGCTCAAACTGGTGGACCGTCAAACCCCCAGGGTTCTTCCCCATCCCCACCATAGGCTGGCAGCACCACCACCAAGTCACCCACTCCTGCCTCCACCGAGGAGGTGAATTCTGTTAAATCACCTTTGCCTCAGAAATCCGGTGGTAAGAAGAAAAACAAAGGTAAACCCAAGAAATCTTCTAACCAGCAAGAGCCCAAGACCACCCTTGAAGACACCAAACAGAAGCGGAAGTTAAAGTATCCTTGTTTACTGTGTGGTGGTGACCACTTCTCTAAGGAATGTCCCCACCAAGACGAAGTGCAGAAATTTCTCAAGGGAAACCCCACTCCCGCAGTTCTCAATGATCCCTTCCCCACTCAGAACCAGCAAATGATTGCTCAACCCTCTCCCTCACAAGGAGACACATCCTCCACCGCGCATGTTTTCATGATATGTAGTAAGACGGTTAACTTGAAGACATGCTCACGCTCGTATGACTCAGTCCCTCCGAAGGAACCCGTTGAAAGTAATACTGAAAAAGCTTCCACTTCTATTCCCGATGTTATCGTACCACCGGCCTCTCTCACCATTGAGAAGCCTTCCTTAGAGTCACTGTTGCGTTCGCCTAAGAGCACGATTCGAAAAGCAGTTTTCAATCCTAATTCTCAGGCAGCTCAGAACTACAACATTGTAGAGGACTTGACGCAAGCTCCTTGTGCCATGTCGACGCTAGAGGTCTTGCAGAATTGTCCCAACCAACGCAAGACTCTTCTCACTGCCATTGGCGAAGTAGATCCAGATTCTTTGAATACAATCATGTTCTGACTTGAGTACTTTAAATCGAGGCTTTCCCACCAGTTGGCATTCCAAGTTGCCATGAAGATTGCTGGGAAGATGATCCATCGTACTGTACTAGACGAAGGCGCTTCTACCTCAGTCATGTCGATATCGTGTTGGAGAGCCATTGGTTCTCCCGAGTTAAACCGTTCTCCCACTCCCTGAAAGCATTCGACGGTCGTGCCTTTCAATCCCATGGGCTGTTACAAGCCTTGGCAGTAGAGTTGGGGGGTAAGACCGCAACCATCAACGTGGAAGTAGTCGCAGCCCCTTTTGATTACAATCTCTTACTTGGTCGTTATTGGTTTTATGCCATGACTGCAGTCGCGTCATCCGTCTTCCACATTGTGCAATTCCCCCACCAAGGCCGAATTGTCACCGTCGACCAACTGGACTTCTGTACACTGGACACCGCTACTCATCCTGGCGATAACGTCCCATTACTCGGGCAATCTTCGCATCCATATGAGAGCGTGGGGGTTGGCCTCATAAAAGATTCATCTCTTATGGGTGTCTTTCCAACCCCGGACCCCCCTAACCATGTTGCCACGGTGAACATGATATCATCCTTCCCCAACTCCACTGATCAATGGCTTTTACCCGACGAAGCCACCATGCATTTGATTGGAGACTGAATGCCTCTTTCACCCACTGAAGCTACTTATGAGGCTATCCAGTCAGCACCCGAGGACCACTTAGTTGTGGCCTATACACCTTGTTCTCTACAGCGGATGTCATCTTTACCAGATCCTATGCTCCAAACTTTTCATTCTGACGAGTCCATCATGGAGATTATGAGTGCGGATGACCCTCCGTGGGAAGACCTCCACCACCGATCGTCTTTCCTACCCCCATTAGATTCTGTGGAGAACAACATCACCACCATCTTCACTCCAGATGTCTATCCTTGCTCCCAGTCACCGATACTTACATGTCATACGGTCACGGAGGGCAACTTGGCAAACATCAAACCTACCATTCCGATAGACATTTCGGTTACCCTAGGCGTCATCAAACATATTCGTTTAGGCCAAAACTGTTCTCCCGAAGAGATCACCATTTTTACGGCCTTATTCAAGCAATTTCGCAACGTTTTGCTTGGACCTACGAGGAAATGCCCTGGATAGATCCTGCTATCGTTTCACATGAGATCAAAACTTATCTCGATGCTAAACCAGTCCGTCAAAAGTTACGACTGGTACACCCTCGAAAAACTGCGGCGATTAAGGCAGAAATTGAAAAACTCTTGAAGGACGGCTTCATCTACCCTATTCCATTAACATAATGGGTCTCAAATGTCGTCCTTGTGGCTAAGAAGCAGGGCACCATCCGGGTCTATGTCAATTATCGGGATCTGAACAAGGCTTGTCCTAAGGACAACTACCCCACTCCCTTCATCGATCAGATCATAGACAATTGTGATGTGAGTGTCATCTTCTCATTCATGGATGGCTTTTCTAGTTACAACCAGATTGAGATCCACCAGGCCGACCAACATAAGACGGCTTTCATCTGCCCTTAAGGCACGGTTTCCTATCGCAAGCTCCCTTTTGGTCTAAAAAATGCTGGTGCCACATTCCAGCGGGCCATGTCGTATGCTTTTCATGATGTGAAGGATATTGTGGAACCCTATCTTGACAATCTACCTGCCCATTTGCAGCAACGTGAGTTCCACATCGATCATCTGACGGCCGTATTCCTCAGATGCAGGCGATATAACATCCGTTTGAACCCTCACAAGTGTATTTTCTGCGTCGAGTCGGGACGCATCCTAGGTTTTATTGTTTCAAAAGACGGGATCCGCATTGATCCCTTGTGTTATCACATCCATGTTAACTGGAGCTACCATGTTGCAGATTTTGTGGTCAGGGACCATACTACATTTTTTTTCTAGATCAGAGATCAGATGCCTTCAGAGGGGGCATGCATTATATTCAGATTGCCCCGATCAGAGATATCAGAGGGGACAAATGATTTTTGTATTGGTCCAGACATGTTATACAGCATTGCCTACAGGGTCACCCTTCCTTGCCAAACTTTGCATGATCCCATTTGAGATAGTTACTTAGCCATATTGTGATGAGAGCACTACAGCGTATTGCTGGTTTGCCACATATTGCCCGGATTCAGTAGAGATCTAGTTCAGAGACAGCTTCAACAGCAAGTATCAGTGTTATCGGAACCGGCAAAACCGGCCGGTCTGACCGGTTTACAGAGTTAACCGGTCCGGTTAGTGACCAAAACCGGTTGAACCAGATTTTTTCTGAACCGGGAACTGAACCGGCCGGAACCGGCCAGAACCGGTCAAAACCGGCCGAACCGGTCGAAACCGGACAAAACCAGCCCGAACCGGCTGGTCCATACAATGGACCCACAAAACTGAAATTTAAAAAAAAAAACACAAAAACCAAGTTTTCTATGCTTCTATGATCAGTTTATTTTTATTCATTAGTACTATTGTTGCCATTTCGAGCCTCTTTGTTGATGTACTTTGGTTCAGAACCTTAGAGATGTATTGCACTAGGTGTTGTTTTGGTTATTTGCATCCATACTTGCTATATATATGAGAAACTTTGCATATTTGTGTATTAATGGTTTGGATTCATATGTATGCACATGAATATATATGTTTTTTTACAAAATATGAATATTTTATGTATGTTTTAGTCGACCGGTTTTTTTCCCGGTTTTTTTCCGGTTCCGGTCCGGTTCACATTTTGGGCTTCGCCGGTTCGATGACCGGTCCGGTTCCGATAACATTGGCAAGTATATGGTATGGCAGGTATAGCACTTATGGTTTATTGCACATGTTGTTGTTTAGACTTGTTTATTTATGATAGTACACGGACTTGATGTATGATGTTGATTATGGTGATCTTGTTGTTTATTATGAGGTGTATAGCCCTTGGTGATGTCAGTCCACCTCATTTAGGAGGCTCATGTATATGCACACTGGTTCCCATCCCCGTTACTGGTATAGACTTGGTCATTTCGTCCTCCTAGGCCGCTGACTTTGGACCCACCTGTCACTTCCTTCCATCCATCCGACTCATTCATGTTGATTTCTCCTGCTTGGACCCTGATTTGTGACCTTGAGGGTCCCTTTCCCCATTGACCTCTCAGTATGCCATGATTCCTTGTCTTTTGTGCCTCGGCTCTTTAGTGTGTGAGATGCATTCTCAAACCTGGTATTTGCTCCTGTCGGTTGCCCCCGATGTTGCAATGCAGTATAGGATTGTGTAGACTCACCGAGTGTTCTCCATTGGTCATCGAAGCATGTTCACTTGCCCCCATTACTTTGCAGTATGAGCACCTTGTTATATCTTTTGAGATATGTATGTAGCCCAAAAAGGGCCTTGAAATGTAATGAAATGAAAAAATGTAAAAGAAGCCAAAAAGGCTATGTAAATGTAAAATCAAGCCAAAAGACTAAGTATGAAAGTCAATGTAAAAGTCCAAGCAATGTGTTTTTGAACACACACGGACATAGTTCAGCCATATGTATCAGCTTTGTAGTGGTTATTTCCTCACCTAGTCCTGCGGGGCAAGGAGGTGAGATGGAGTAAGTGACAGCTAATTCTAAGTGTCCCCTAGAGTCTCAAGTTACGGTTTGTCGGACACCCAGTCATGGCGGCTCTAGAAAAGATCCTCACGGAGTCTTCTGAAGGCACGGATGTGAGTTGCAAGGTTCATGTTAGATGATCAGTGGTGGTTTCCTTGCACTATACCCATTTGTGAGGCACCGCCCTTCCCTGTGTTTTATCATGGTATGCTTATGTTAGTGGGTCCCACTCTCCTTGTTTACTTGAGGGGTCACATGGTCTTCGTCCTCGTCTTCCCTTATCCTTCACCTCGTTTATCCACCTCACCCAAATTCAGCTAAGTGGTCAAGTCTGTAAGTTGTGCAGCATTGAGTCTTTGTTGGAGGTGGTGGGGCCACCTCACCCGGGGCTTGTATTTATTGAGATATTTATGTTTTGATCACCATATCGGCATTATATTGTTTTAAGTAATGTACTAACGTAAATAAGGAAGCCTTGATGCTTCATGTTGCTTACATGTTTTCAACCATTGCCATTTTGACCAGATTTGACTTGGTCAAACCAGGTTGACTAGGCCAAAAATGGGCCCGAAAAAATATTGCGATCAAGATTTCAATTTTGGTCATTTGTTATCTCTTGGGGTCCTATATGAACCTCCAAGCGTCAGAATTTGAAAAAATTGAAGCGTTGAGGAGATTTTTAATCATTATGGGCCATCAGGGACCTATTTTAATTAAAAATCATGGATTTTGGGCAAACAATGCCTAGCTGATGGATCAGGGTTGTTCAAGTGACCATATCTAGCATATTTGGTGTCTACGATCGCATTGCAGCAGACGGTTCGTCAATCCGGGCATTATAAGTGGGTCAAAAGCCTAAATTACATCTTCAGCAATAAAAACCAGCAATAAATTAAATGGAAAATCAAATATGGCAAAAGTAACCATGGAAAAATGGCAAATATGCAAAGGTTGGCTAATATAAGGGTAACTTCTAAAGGTATTGCTACTATGTTTTGACATTATATTTGTGTGGTGGGGCCCTCTATTTGTCTAGCTCACCATATGAGTCGAATTTGCCCATGGGGGGCGTTTTTCCACTTGGTAAAAATCAAATGTTTGATGTTTTATTGTAATGAGATCATAGTGTAGTGGTATGGGGGGCTAAAACAGCCCATAGGCAACCCCCAACCACATTTCATATGTATTTTATGGGCCCCACGAGTTGGCCCCATCTCCAATTGGGCATTTTTTAAGGTAATTCGCCCCCCCTTTAGAGTTCATCTCCTCCATAGATTTGGGCATTGGGAGATTTAATCTCAGCCCTTAGTTTTGGGGGGAACTAGGTTTGAGAGTGGTCTCTCTCTATAAGATAAGACACTCACCTCATTTGTACTCCTCTTGGCATTTTTGTGAACTTGTGATTTGTGAATAGAGAGACATTTCTTCCGATCTACTTGTGTATATGGTGATGAAGTGTTATGGTGTTGATTCTTAGCTTGTCTCCGGTGCATTGCTGAGTGTTTGTGTGCTATCTCCATCCTTTCTTGGCCAAACGAATCTGCAGGTGAAATCAACCACCAAAGGGGGGGGGGGCGTAGCTCTTGAGCCAGCAGCTCCACGTTGTGCTCTCTCTGGGTTTCAGCAAAGGGAAGTAAACTTACGTTTGTTATCTTACTTTCTTTCATCATTTGTCGTTTATTTGTTGATATTTCCTTGCTATTTGCCATAGTTTTTTACTTATCTCTCTCTCTGGCAGGTACAAGGGCGCACTTGGTCAACTGGCTGCTCCAAAACGCTAAGGGAAAACGCACAGCTACTCAACATTTGGTCTTCGGGATTTGTTTTCATCACCAAGCTCCTCATCTCTATCATTTCAAGTAGGCAATCTCTACTTGTTTCTCTTGCTTCCATTTCCATTGTGAATGTTAAGCTACAAACCACTAAATAAACCCTAAATATCAAAAACTAAAAATTCAACTATTAAAATTCATTTTTCTTTCCAAACCCGCTTATGAAACATTTTCAAACGCTTATATTTGAAGTTTCATCTTGATTGGACTCCATTAGCCCCTAGGACTAGCACTGGTCTTTTTGGCAAAAACGCCCTCCTTGGGGCGTTTTTCTCTTTCTGCTTGACTGGGTCACTTTGGAGTTCTAGGTAGTTTAGATTTGGTTTTAAATCATCATTTTACCTTAAGAAATCAAGCTACCATTTGTTGGAAGTGTGTTTAAACATAGATTTATCATTGCCCTAGGTTCACTAAGCTACTGATCTAACCCTTTTTATTGGGCAGTTTACTTCATCATTTCACTTCCAATTCACTGTGCATCCTTAGACTATTTAAGCCACATAATCACCTATCTAATCCCTCTATCTCATCACGTTTGATTGCTGGTCACCTTCTATGTCACTCTCACTATACCATTTGTGTCCATCTATTGGCTGAAATCAGACTTAGGATCTCATTCATCTCTTGTTTCTATCTCTTTATCTTTTGGGATTTGGGTGTCCTTTTGTCTCTCAACCATCACTGGTTGAGAAGGGTCTCCCCCTGGATTAGGCTACGTGCCCTATCCAAAGTGACAAACGCCTTGTCTGGTGTGACTACCGCTCTTCGGACAGTGGACTTGGCGTTTGCTGGTTACACCTACCTGGCTGCTCACCCTCTACCATCTCGGACGAGATACCTTTCATTAGCAGCTAGAGTTTGTGTGATAACACCTTGAAGGTGGAAGCCATTGTCGCTCTCCCACCTCCTACTGACATTACGGAACTACAAAGTTTGCAAGGGAAGGCAACTTACCTACGGCGTTTTGTCTGTAATTTCGCTCAGAAGACACAGGGCTATATGAGATTACTGAAGAAGGACGTCCCATTCATCTGGGACGATCAAGCGCAACAGTCCTTCGACAGTCTGAAACATGCCATTACCCATGCCCCTGTGCTCCAACCGCCCAATTACTACAAGGATTACAACCTTTATCTTACTGCTTCTGCCACCCCGATCGCCATGGTCTTGGTCCAAGAGGACAACAACGCCCAAGAACATGTGATTTATTACCTCAATAAGGGTCTTATTGACTCCGAAACTCGTTACTCACATGTCGAGAAGCTCACTCTCACGGCAGTCATTGCCATCCAAAAGTTCTGTCATTATATACTGCTCCGCACCACCACCATTATCGCCGACTCGAACCCCATGTACCACGTTCTAACACGTCAAGTACTTCGGGGCAAGTATTCACGTTGGATTGTGATACTTCAGGAATTCGATCTCCTCTTCGAGAAGGCCAAGTCTAAGAAGTCTTTGGTGTTTGCCGAGCTCATTTGTGATCTTCCCCGTGTTGACTGTTGATGTATATGTAACTTCGGAATGTATTTCACATATATGCATATTGTATTCCTATAGAGATGTTATTATTCCTCTATACGGAAGTGGTTGTATTCCTATAGAGATGTTATTAATCCTCTATACAGAAGTGTCGTCATTTATATTGTGAGTGTCGTAACTCATACTTGATGGGTTATTAGACCACCTTGTTGGGGTCGGCCCTGTATAAGTCATGTGGGTCAAAGGGTTATTAGACCACCCTATTGGGGGTCGGCCATGTGGGTCAAAGGGTTATTAGACCACCCTAGTGGGGGTCAGCCCAGTCAACATTATGTTAAGTGGTTAAGTTGAGGCCGACCTAATTGAGTAAAGGTCAAGTCAAGTTAGTGTATAAATAGAGAGTATGTCTCTCTCATTTTACACATTCTATTCTCTCACTCACACTTGGGAGAGTGGCGCACTTGTGGAGGAGGAGGCTCTGCTGCTAGGAGAAGACTATCTCTTGTATTCTGGTTGTATCATTGCTCTATCTATCTCTGAGGAAGTTATTGGGGTTTTTCACCTTTATGGTTTTCCCCAAGTAAACTCTGTGTCTCTTGTGTGCTTGCATTATTGTGTCCATGATTGATATGTTCTACATGTTGTTCTCTTAGTTAAGATCCTAGATCATATTGAAGTAAATTCTGAAAATTTAACATGGTATCAGAGCTAGCTTGAAAGAAGGCATGATATGGCATGTATGACACTTGTTGTACTTACGATGCTAGGGCTTGATATAGCAAAAACTAGTCATCGTAGCACTTTCGCTATAAATCCGTTTTGGCGACGTTTTCGGATCTGAAACTTTTACAAGTCGAAGATCAGATCCCCATGTACCTTGTGTCCAAAGGACAACCTCTAATTCATTGTACTTTGTGATTTATGATCTGTACAATATAGGGTTTCTGCCTCTTTTAGATCTGAGTCAAAATCAGGTGACCTTGGGAAAAAGGTCATAACTTGGGCTAGGAAGCTCCAAATGTAATTTTGTAAAAAGTGACAGATAGTACACAGACTGTACTATCTCAGGAAAAAATTTCAGAGGCCGAAGTTAAACCAGTGACATGTGGCACGCCGTACAAGTTCGCTCTCCTGTATTATCCCATAAATAAGTCACGTTGCGACACTTGGCATAACTCTCTCTCAAAGAATCCAATTGAGGTCAGACCTGTCGGGATGGAAAGATAACAGGTCGGGCTATCTCAAGAAAAAATTTCAGACCCTGTGGATTGAAAAGTTCAGAGTTACACTAGAAACAATCAGGTACATATTTTTGTCAAAATAAAATTATTTTTTAGCACCTTCATTCATGGCTTCCGGAATTTAGGGCTTCCGAGAAAGTTGGAATTTTTGTAATCGGAGACCACGGCTGAATGCTACTCATCAAAATCAAAATTTAGAGACCAAGATCAGAATTTTTGGTTGGGCAGAAGGCCGGGCTTGATCAAACCCCAGTTCGGGACTTTGATCAAAAAGATGGAAAATTAGGGCTTCTGCAAAAATTGGAATTTTGGAAATCTGTGACCACGGCTGGAAGCTCCTCAGAAAATTCAAAGCTTAGAGTTTTGAATCAAATCTTTTGGTTGGGTGAAGCTCCGGGAAACTCAAACCCTAATTCAGGGTCCTCCCTAGTGAATCCGGAAATCTAAAAGGCAATTTCGAGGGGTGAAACTTTGCAGTTTTCAAATTCTGAATATACTAGCTTGATTAGCTCATCAAGGCGCATATTTCTATCCTTTCGGAAGTTTGAAATTCAAAGTTTGAATTTTTGGGGTTTCTCTGACATACCCTAATCCAGCTCCAGGTCCAGTTCTTTCAAATCAAGTGGATTGGGTTAATCCTAGAAGAAGATGGATTGGTCACCTGCATAAGTGAAGAAGTTCCTATTTCAAAGGGAGATGAAGCTAAGGCCTTACATAAGAAGATTACAAGCGATCTCAACAAGTATGACTCATCGAGGTATGTTTCGAGATTTGTTCATGATTAAGTTTATGGTATGTTTGTCTTTATGTTATTAGGGTTAGTACAATCTTGATTTTAAATTTGTCGTATCACCTTAACAAAATTATGAATGCATGATAGAAGATATTCATTGGTTAGGGTGTTGACACTTATGATTGTACTAATGCATTATGGTGTTGTATAAGGTTTATGTTGTCTGCTAACATAAAAGGTACACCAAGAAAAACAAATCATGTTCTACTTCAAGAACATATGATCATGGTGACATGAAGACAAAGATTCATCCATTGTCATGAATCACATAGAAGATCTACTTACGAGGTATGTATCACTTGGTTCTACAATGGTTAACTTATGAGACATGCAGGTTACTAGCACAAGTCACTGAAGAGAACCAGAAGACATTATGCAAGTATGTTAGACATAACTAGCTAGCATGCTAATCCAGGTATGTTTTTCCTATATCAAGCTCGAATCCTACCTTGTGTTAGGATCTTATACTGTTGTGTTGTTGATAATGATTATTCATGAAGTCATAGGTTTGAATAGTCACGATTGTATGCATATTATGTTTATTACCATAATTGATGATATGCCTAACCAGAAGAATCATGAAGGTATAGGTTTGAATAATCACGGGTTTTATGCATATTATATCTCTTATCTTGATTGATGATTCAACTAACCAGAAGAGTCCTATGATCAAATAAGAATGTGTGAGTAAAAGAAGACTTCCCTGAAACCTTGAATACTAATGTTTATTATCTGTGAATGATCATGAATATACATGTTTAAGATTATTGTGTTTTGATAGTATTAAGATTATACTAATAAATGTGTGATTATGTATGAGACCTCAAGGATAACACAATGATGATACTAATAAGCATGCATAGTGATTAAGGATGGATGTAAGTTCAAGGACAGGTAATCCAGGAAGCAAAGATCAAGAGGGAGCACACACCAGTTGTTCCTACAAGAAAGCAAAGGAGCACACTTCAGTAGTTTCTGCAAGGATGCAGTTATTCAGAGGGAGTTGACCACTTCTCACAATCCACATAAGAATGGAGTTGCAGAAAAGAAGCAAAGACTGAGAGGGAGTCAACCCAACAAACAAACAAAGATAAGTATTTGAATTGTCATTACTTGCATATTTTATTGTTTAAATAATACTGTTCAATAATGTATATACTGATGTTCCTAGAATTAGGTTGTGTATTATGCATATTAGAATAGTTGCATTGATGAACAGTATACTACTAATATGCATGGGTAAGTGGCCTATGGCACTGTACAACATTCCATTGCTACTTATCTAGAATGAAACCTCTTTGCTGACATGTTGGGAGTTGTGCACACTCTTAACAATGTTCTGGTAGAGATTGGAAGGCATCTAGAAAGTTACGGGATATGGATAAATGTTGTATTGAAGCATTGGCTAAGATAATTGCATGACTGTATAACATATTTCTTTATGTGTAAGAATTTGTTCTGAAAACTATGAGATGTTTTCTAATCATGCAATTTACCTTGTTGTGTAGGAAAGATCGTATGCCATCACCTACAAAAGAAGAACTACAACATTTGTTCAGCAACAAAATTATCTATTGAAGATATTGAAGTTCCCAGGATATGGGAAGAATGCCATGATCCGTCGATCATGAAGAATGATGTTTGGGATGTAGTCCCAAGACCTAAAGGGAAGTTTGTTATGACTTCCATATGGATCTTCAAGATCAAGCATGCTACAGATGGCAGCATAGAGAAATATAAAAGTGATGAAATAGAAGATACACCAGATGGATTTCAAGACAGCTTTCTTGAATGGTGTAGTTGAAGAAGAAGTGTATGTGGAGCAGCCACTTGGTTCTGAGACACATGACAGGGAGTCATATATGTGCAGAACTTGGGTATGATGCACCACTTTCTAGGTATGGAGGTGTGGCAGAGTGCAGATGGAATCTTCCTTGGACAAGGGAAGTATGCAGTAGAGATCCTGAAGAGGTTCAGGATGATGGACTGCGAGGCTATGGCATCGAACCTGAAGCTTTTGTGTGATGCTTCATTTGAACCGGTTGATGTCACTATGTATCGTTAGATGATTGGGTCCTTGATGTACCTGACGAACATGAGACCAGATATTTTCTTTGCAGTGAACACATTGAGCCAGTTCCTGATGGATCCGAGAGATGTTCACCTAATTGCTGTAAAGCATATTCTGAGGTACCTGAAGGGTACAGTTGATTATGGGCTCAAGTATGATGCGAATCAAAAGTTTAACTTGCAGGGTTATGTTGATTCAGATTGGACAAGCAGTGCTTCAGTATGGGATTAGGTGTCATCTCTTGGTTCAGCAGGAAGCAGTCCTGCGTAGCACTGAGTACAGCTGAGGCAGAGTATGTTGCAGCCTGTTCAGCTAGTTGTGAGGCAGTATGGCTACGGAAGCTACTGTCTGAGTTATTTGATCTCCCGCTGGAGGCTACTGGTATCTTTTGTGACAACCAGAGTTGTGTGAAGCTGTCCGAGAACCCAGTGTTCCACGACAGGTCGAAACACATAGAGATTAAATATCACTATATCAGGGATATGGTACAGAGAGGAGCGGTGAAGCTCATGTATGTTGCGACGGACGAGCAGATTGCAGATGTGCTGACGAAGCCACTAGCCAGAGTGAAGTTCAAGTACTTCAGAGAGAGGCTTGGTGTTCTTCAGATCAACGACAATTCAAGGAAGAAATGATGGACACATTTGTTGAAGCCATTCCAAGCATGTTGGAAGGAGGATCCTTCACATGGTTGTGGATGTAAGCGCTAGATGATGAGCATCGGGATGATGTTCTAGTTTCTGCTTTGTATGATCAGTTAGATCATTTATATGTATATGTATGTACGCATCATGTTGGATGTTGGATATGATCGGTTGGATCATTTGTATGTATTTTGTATATGCATCATGTCGGATGCTTGGACCATGTATCTGTATATGTATCAGGTGGATACATTGTGTGATCAGGTAGATCATGTATGTTGATATGTATCATGTATTTGTATTTGTATCAGATGGCTACACTGTATGATCAGGTGGATCATGTATGATGATATGTATCAGGTAGACACTTGGTATGCATCAGGTGGATACATTGTATGATCGGGATGATCATGATGACGAGCTTCAGGGTGTTGCTCCAGATGATATGTATCAAGATGATACAGTGATGATGATCAGTGTGATCATGAGCATCAGGATGATGCTTTGTGCGATGATGATCCGTTGGATCATGAGTATCAGGTTGATACTTAGAGGTCAGAGATGATATGTGGCAGGTTGTGCAAATAGCATGTAATCAGTCCTGGGAGATCTTGCCGATCGTCCTGCGGCACATAAATGTTCCTGGGATACTCTTTCCAGTATTGTTATGTAGTATGTAATCAGTCCTCAGATATCTGATAGGTTGAGCTGTGTGCTCGTAATCAGTCCTGGGATGAGGTATTACTACGGAGACATGTAATCAGTCCTGGAGATCCGAGAGGTTGAGTTGTGTGCTCGTAATTAGTCCTGGGATGCTCTTTAGAGATCTTGCCAGTCGTGTTGCGGCACATAAATGTTCCTGGGATGCTCTTTAAAGGTTTTGTCTATCCACATGTAATCAGTCCTGGAGATCCGAGAGGTTGAGCTGTGTGCTCGTAATAAGTCCTCGGATGCTCTTTAGAGATCTTGCCGGTCGTGCTGCGGCACATAAATGTTCCTGGGATGCTCTTTAAAGGTATTGTGGAGGAGATGCATGTAATCAGTCCTGAGAGATCTTGTCAGTCGTGCTTAGGCACATAAATGTTCCTGGGATACTCTTTCCGGTATTGCATCCGCACATAAAATTAGTCCTGAGAGGCCACCTCTATCAGACCATTCACACAGATGATGAAGACCTGCAGGTGGTGGGCCTACATCCAGTATGAAAAAGGACTGGCTCTGTATAACTTCCTATGACGAGTAGATTCAGATATTGATTGAGATAGCAGCAGCAATGACGATGATGATGACTCGATGACGATTATCCAGTGACGATGATCCAGAGAAGCAAACTTGTGCTAGAAAACCTGTGTCGAGAAATACCTTCCTAGTTAAGAGGGAGTGTTGATGTATATGTAACTTTGGAATGTATTTCACATATATGTATATTGTATTCCTATAGAGATGTTATTATTCCTCTATACGGAAGTGGTTGTATTCCTATAGAGATGTTATTATTCCTCTATATGGAAGTGTCGTCATTTATATTGTAAGTGTCGTAACTTATACTTGATGAGTTATTAGACCACCTTGTTGGGGTCGGCCCTGTATAAGTCATGTGGGTCAAAGGGTTATTAGACCACCCTATTGGGGGTCGGCCATGTGGGTCAAAGGATTATTAGACCACCCTAGTGGGGGTCGGCCCAGTCAGCATTATGTTAAGTGGTTAAGTTGAGGCCGACCTAATTGAGTAAAGGTCAAGTCAAGTTAGTGTATAAATAGAAAGTGTGTCTCTCTCATTTTACACATTCTATTCTCTCACTCACACTTGGGAGAGTGGCGCACTTGTGGAGGAGGAGGCTCTGCTGCTAGGAGAAGACTATCTCTTGTATTCTGGTTGTATCATTGCTCTATCTATCTCTGAGGAAGTTATTGGGGTTTTTCACCTTTATGGTTTTCCCCAAGTAAACTCTGTGTCTCTTGTGTGCTTGCATTATTGTGTCCATGATTGATATGTTCTACATGTTGTTCTCTTAGTTAAGATCCTAGATCATATTGAAGTAAATTCTGAAAATTTAACATTGACTTAGGATCTGAGCCCAACGATTCTCTTTCAGATGAGTCGTTGATCCTCATCAGCACGACAGACCCATGGTATGGAGATATTACCTTATATCTTCAAACCCAACGGTTCCACCCCCAACTGTCTCGTGACGATCATCGTCGTATACGTCACCACGCCAAGTATTACTTGATCATTAGCGATACCCTCTACCATCGTGGTATTGATTCTGTTCTTCGACGTTGTCTGACACATGAGGAGGCTGAACATGTCTTGAATGACTATCACTCTGGGGCTTGTGGCAGTCATCTCTTTGGGTTGGCTACAGCCCAAAAGATACTACGCGCGGGATATTACTGGCCATCCATCTTTAAAGATTGCATTGAGGCCGTTAAGAAATGTCCCCCATGCCAGCATTTTCAAACGAAAAAACGCTCCCACCTAGCCCCTCTACACCCAGTTATTGTCGTGGGCCCCTATGCAAAATGGGGCATAGATTTCATGCACTATAAGCCTACCTCGGCCGGGGGAAATGGTTACGTCATAGTAGTCGTGGATTATTTTACTAAATGGGCCAAGCCTATGCCTACGTACAACGAAGCCGACAAAACCGCCACACTCTTCATGTTCAACCATGTCATTGCACGGTTCAGAGTTCCACAAGCCATAATCACCAACCATGGATCTCACTTCCAGAACCATATGGTAGACGAATTGAGCGCCAAACTGGGTTTTCGTCACGAAAACTCAACCCCTTACTACCCATAGTCCAACGGACAAGTAGAGGCCATTAACAAAGTCTTGAAAACCATGATCCAACGCATGGTGGGTACACACAAGTCAAACTGGCACAACATGCTCTTTTCCGTACTACAGGCATACTGGACCTTCGTCAAGACTGCCACCGGATTTACACCATTCCAATTAGTTTATGGATTGGAGGCAGTCCTACCTATAGAGTGCGATATTCCATCTCTCAAACTCGCAGTTGAACTTCTTCCGAACACCACTGCCGAGGAAAAACGCTTCCTCTACCTAGTGAAACTCGACAAGACCCGCCGCGATGCTGCTCTTGCCAACGAGGCACACAAGAAACACATCAAAACACAGTATGATAGCTTAGTTAAACCTCGCGTCTTTAACGAGGGTGATTTGGTCCTCACATATGACCAAAAGCATGATAAGCTGGGGGCAGGTAAGTTCGAGTCCATGTGGAACGAACCATACATAGTGAAACGTGTTCTGGAGAAGGGAGCCTACGAACTAGAGGATTATGATGGGATATCTTTGGGCGAGCCCCGCAATGGGCTCTACCTGAAGAGGTACTATGCCTGACTCTTTCACGCATGAGTACTTTTGTATATATTGTACATGGCGTGTGTTTTGTGTGGTGTGACGCTTTGTTTTAGTGTGTCTAGATCTTGTTTTGCTACTTATACCATGTTCTGTCTGCATGTGCAGATGGCAACTTGCTACGGATTCGTAGACGGCGCCAGCCGGCATACTCTTAACCTTGCTTCGGCAACCTGGGTACTTTATTCTCCCACCGGCGAGCTTATCAGCTCAGGAGGAAGTTGTCTAGGATACGCAACCAACAACGCTGCAGAATACCAGGAGGTGATTGGAACCTGTTGTCCTCCGAAATGGCATGCGTGTTGTTGAAGCCCAAAATGTGACACACCAGCTGGATGACAACTCTCTCAGGAGAGAGGCCAATGTCACCACACTCCTCTCCTCTTCGCTTCAGGTTGGCTCTTCTCCAACACTAGGGGGGTATCCCTAAAATAGGATCGCTAAGGCAGGTACAGTAACGGGCAAGGTGAATGGAAGAGGCTACCTTAGGGAAACAGAAGTAACAAAAGATAGTTTTTAAATGGGTGATGGAAAAGAAAGGAAGATCAATCCTCAGGGAAAGACCAGTGCCAGTACCAGAAGGGGAAATGGAGTCAAAAGAGGACTCATGGAGGCCTTATGCTTCATAAAAGTGAGACGAATCGAGAATGCACAAACAATCAGATCTTAATCAACATTTCGTACAACCGAATACTGATGTCCATCGAAATGCTAATTGTTTAAGCATAATTAACCAACTTAATCCTAAATGGCTAATCTATTGTGCTTAAAAAAGCCCTCACAAGCTAGATTTATTCTACAACTTGAAATACATCACACAGCCACATGAAAGATGCTCAATCTGTCCACAAACCCAGCTAATATTTTCATTAAAGCTCAACAGGGAGAGAAAACCCCAAAAATTTTCCATGAGTACAATGAAGGAGACTTTCCCCTTTTAAAGACCCAAAACCCTTCATCTCTTTCAACAAAAAACAAAATAATAATAGAATAAATGGAGAAAAGGGTAAGAAAAAGGTAAATCCACCTTTTTCTCCTCATCGAAAAAGACCAACTCCACTTTATTAAATGGAACTGCTACCTAGGCTCTGTGGTTCCAATCCCCACGTAATAATAAAAAAGAACAAAGCCCACCAAACTGTAAACTCATCAAAGATACAACCGACAGCTGCTGAAACAGGGTTCCGAGCACACAGGTGTCAAGGGCAGATAGGCGTTGCTCCACAACTCCACATAACAGTAATCAGCTTCTCATCGGCTATAAAAATTACGCCCAGTTTGGACTTAGACCTACGGCTGCCAAACAAAAATAATTGTGCTGATGATTCATGGCTCTTTTAATCGGCAAAAATTACATCCAAACAGAGACCGGGCAGAGCCATTAAGATGCTGACATGGCCATAATGAAGGATGTGGCGGATTCATTTGGAACGTAACCACAGCTACCCACAATAAGACTCAACCTGTCTTCAAATGGAGCTTGGAGCAATCGGCTGCCACGTAAAAATAAATCCTTATTAAACGGGCCGCCACTTCACCCACTAAATCAAAACTCGAGTTTGGCACTTTACGGTCTGCATAGACAAATTGTTGGCTTTCTGAACTCGGCTGTCAAGGAACCGTGGGTAAATGATTAAGTGTTGTCTATGGCGAGCCATTTTATTCGACCGACTGCCAAATTTATCCTCCATATAGCCCATAACACTTATGTTACCATCGGCGTTTATCATGAACTGCTGTTTGAAAAATGCCCACGCTGGCGGCCACGAAATCAAAGGAACTCTTCACGTTTTCGGAGCCAACAACCTGTTGGTGGTGGCATTCATCGTCTGAAAGTGTGGATAAACCCCGATCAGTTGGCACTTGTTTTTCTATTTACTCTGCATCAAACACTCGGCGTTGAACAGCGTGAACCCCGAACAGTTCAACCTCGATGCAAATCACTGTGCTGCGATAAAATTCCGAGCCCTACCACCGGTGGAGACCCCCGAGCTCTGGCATCAATCAAATTGCTATCAGAATGACGCGTCTGAAATGTCGATACGGAGGGGAAACACGACAACATTACGAACAGAATATCCATCAAATTTATTGCATGGGATACGGGATGGACAACCGATCCATTCAGCTGTTAATGTCATAACCCTGTGACGTGAGCTCCGATCAAGTTTTGAAAATTTTGCTGCTTGCTAACTGTCCATTTTTCTTCAGGATTTGGTCAAACTGTGGAGATTTTTTGATGGAATTGCTTGGTCTTTACTATATACAACAGAAATTGATTGAAGGCTCGTATCGTCTCAACATACTTTCTCATCATATCGCAAATCCATAATAATAAATAGTTGTGATATGGCTTCCAATCACTGAATTGTAGACACCTGTTTGGTTAACATCTATAGGTGCCAGGCACTTGAGTCCACTGTAATAATCTCCAAGAAAGCAATGTACGCAAGTAGACCAATAATACTAAAGTAGCCCAGCACCTTCAGAACATTGCTTCCTCCGTTGTAATCATAACCATCAGTTGCAGTAAATGTTAAATTTTCCTTCTTTCTCTTTGTCTAGGATCTGGATGATCATAGATTAAGAGACCGCAAATAGTTCAGCACACCATAGACATCTCAAACCTGGTTATAATTTGCAAGAGGCTCATCATAGTTTGGTACTGAAGGAGTAATAAATTTGGGACATGAATATTTGGCTCAGATAAAAGTTTGATAACGCTGACTGATCCTCTCAGCCTATCCTAGATGCATTGATTGTGTGCTTTGCAGGTTTCGGAGGACTGTACTTCTGCCATAAAGTGCCCAGAACTGTTCATGGGAGACTGTCATGCTTAAAAAATGAAAACCCTTACCGCTCTAGTCTGCTGAAAGATGTGAGAGCACTTTCATATGTGTATACCCCTGCAAAAAATGAGGGTAACAGAACCCTAACCGACGCTCTTTCCTTGGTTATAAGCCACGTTGTCATCCATCTGGATTCACAACTAGTGGTTTATCATCTTAACCGGATCTACGTTATCCACGACCCTACTTTGCTTCGTCTCTTCCGACGAGTTCGTCTTCTGGAAAGTTCCTTTGAATCTATTCAATACCTGCACATTCCACGAGACATGAATACAGTTGCTGACTCCATGGCCAACTTCATTTTAGATTGGTACATTGCACACACATAACATATTCATACAATATAAAGACAGACATAACATGTAAATCATCCATTGTATAAGCAAACATGTAAACAAGATCTCATTAATCACCAATAGAACACAAGATGTATAAAACAGCCAATAGTGCCTGTATATATATAAATCGGTACAAGATACAAAAATGGTAGTGCTGATACAAAAGTATGAAGCATGCTAGCTTTCAGTAAGAGTCATCTCTACAAAATTTGAAGCTCATAAGCTTTCAGTATATACATATGTAAAACATCCGCCTAAAACCTAGGCTGCGCAACCCCAGGCTGCGCATGGTAACAGATACGGCCCTCAACACCTTCTGGGGCAGCGTGCCGAAACGTACTGATACTCCCACCATCAGCTTCTGGTAGCGATGGGGTAGGTCACGGACACCCGGCTCTGGAATGTCCAGGGTCATCCTCTGGAGGTTCTCCTCGACCTCCTCTAACTCCTCGAGAGCATCACAGACCACAGGGCCCACCTCTAGTGATGCCCCTCTCCGCGCAAGGCGAGAGACTCCAAGTGGTCGCCCTGGACCCATGTCTACAAGAAACATGTAAAAGTCATCAGCACTACTCCAAAAAAAAATCATAAATGCATGAAATGAAAAAATACAAGCAGTTGTTCTTACCGATATCATCCCACTGCGCTCCCTCAGGAAGCACCAAGTCTGGATCCCCTTTGAAATCTGTACCGTGGTATGAGTAGTCCTCCACCATGAGGATCTGTCCCTGCAACCACGTGAAGAAACCTGTACCAAAACTGATGATGGGACCCCCGCCACCATGGAGAGCCATCACCTCTGCCCACCTGGTCATGTGGGGATCTCGTGCATCCCGTTCCTCAAGATCCACTTGTGGGCGCAAGTGGGGCACCCGCTCCAGCATGAAGGCCAGCACCACCGAACCATACCCAAACTACTTCATCGCCCTGCATTGGCATTTGGTCAACTAATCACGAAGACTGGTGAGAAGCCCCTCACACCAGTTGAACACAGTGGGAACCATGCACTCCTCGACGTACATCATTTGCGATTTGCTCGCTAGATGAGCAAATCGGCTGCCAGCTACCCATACAATGGTAAAGAGTACTGTCCGAAGGGCCCGGTCCCGAACATCCTTGATGGGAATTTTCCCACCAGTCATCGGCGTCCCTGGAGTACACCACTGCTCGATCATGTCCTCTACCGAGCGATCACCACCTCGTGATCCGGTCAAGGACACAGGGTTTCCTCGTCGGGACAACCCTATCAAAAAATAGATGTCCTTGACATCTATGGTCAGCGTGTGCTCACCAATCTAGAAATGCTGTTGCATTGGGTCCCAACATTGGACCAGGCGTGTCAACAAAGGTACTTGGGACATCATCCCCGGCACTCGAAAATACTTGAGTAACCCGCAGTTTCTCAACGCAGCAACACATTGTGGATCATTTTCCGCTTGCGCATCATTGAGCTCATGCTTGCGCTCTCTCCACTCAAGAACCATTGTACTCACTCCAAACTTGTCAAGAAGGGCATTTTAACACTATTAGAACTTTGCCCAACCATCAAAAGGGTTTTCATTTGGGTAGGTTTTGAGTTTGAGTTGGTGGTTTGCGTCGGCGCAGACTGTCCTTTCGGATAGTGCGTCATCGGCGCAGAACACCTTTTCGGGTTTTGCGCCCGCGTAGATCCCGAAGGGCGACCTACGTTGGCCCGTGAGTGCAAATCCCCCAACTCAACAAGCTCAAAACTTACTTAAATGAAACAAAAAGCAAATTCTAATCCACTAGAAAGTTAAAGGGTCGAGTTTAGGGTTACCTGTTGCTAACGGCGTCCGAAATGATGGATCACAGCTCCCGGAATCAGCAAAAGAAGAATGGCTCCAATTGGCACTTTTCACCTCTCCAACTTGGTAAAAAACAAATAGTAATTATTTTTACTATTTACCCCTATTTATATTGAAAAAGAGCATATTCCTTTTTTAATTTATTCCAATGTGGGTTATTTTGCTATAGTTGGATTCATTAATACTCAGTTAATCATTTTTTACCTAGTTTCGAAGCTTGCAGGTGAAGTTAAGTACCACATTGATCCTGTTTTCGCGGTTGTGGTCTTTTCACGCGTATTTTCAGGTATGAACAGCTCATAGAGCATCTTTTTGTCATTATTTTCGCTCATTAAATTCAATTATTAATGACACCGAGCTAACTCTTTGTTCTTTCTCGCACTCGTAAAACAATGAGAATAAGTCACCGAGTTATAGTTTATCACTTTTTCGGGCTCGTTAAACTCCCACGAAAAAGGAACCCCCCGGAGTCTCTTCTTTATGCTCTTTTAAGGCTCTTTAAATACGAAAAGATCGCCAAGCGAACTTGATGCGTTCACGCTTGTAAAAGTATTTGAATGATCGTCTTCCTGGTGATATTTTACACCTTTTTTCAGACCAGGGGGCACTACTTACGAAAAATGAATACTCCAGCCAATAATGACTGGAAGAGTCCTCTCTCGCGTTGTTTTACCCTTTTTTCGGGCGAAGAGGCTAACTTTACGAAAAAGGACCTTTGGAGTCTTCTTTAGTTCTTTTCAGACTCTCTAAACATGAAATGATGCTGAGTTTTCCTTCTATGGACTCGTTAAAATTCAACATTGAAGGGCCCATCATGGGACGAACCCCTCCTTTCCCAGATTCGTAAAACGTGTGGGATTGGACTCATCTACGAGATGAGCTATACCGAACATCTATTTACCCTCCTCAAGCTCGTTAATAAACAAGTGAGGCATTCATCAGTCATGATGGGGAAAAATGAAAGATTTTGTGTTACACTTTATCTACAGGAACTGCACCGTCGCTCTTGAACATGGCACTCACTTGCATTTGCATTCAGTACTTGGGCCATCTGTTTGTCTTCGAGTCATACTGATTTCATGAGTCATGCCACTCCTTTGGGTCATCCGAAGAATGCTTCCACCATCAGTTGCATTAGAGGTCAGTATCGTTCTCGTCATGTCAATACTGCCAAGTCATGCCATGCCCATGTTTAAGAGATGTTCATTGCTCATCATTTGCAGTCAGTACACCTTCCACCATGTCAGTCTACCTTGAGTCAGTCTTACACATTACTCTACCGTCTGATCTACTCCAAACATCTGTTATCGAGTTTCGTGTCGTTGATGGGGGATTCATCGTGGCCCTCCTTCGACGGATTCATCCTTGTCGACTTCAACACATCATCCGAGGATTGAAATCTAGAAACCAATCGAGTACCTTGGGCCTGCATACCTCAATGGCAGGTTACCTCGTTGTCAACATGAGTTTACATCATTGACTCTCGATTGATAGATTTCATCGAGCATTCGACCTCAACTCATTTATTCAAGCTCAGTGATATGTACTATGATACCTTGGGGATCACTGACATCAATGATGATTTCCCTCGCACTTGTTAACGATATACATCAATGACCAGTAAACAAGTGGTTTCTACCATGTTCGACTCCAAAACATTGTAATCACATGGATAGATTTGTATCATTGCGGGTTCGGCTTGAAGACCCTAGGGAAGTCATATTCTACCCAAGTTGCGATGGAGATTGTTTGAGTCATATTACACGGATCCACTTTTGTATTGGTCGTGGCTGTGTTATCATCTCATCATGGATCTATGATTGTGTCTAGTAGCCATGATTGTGTTCAGTCGATCTTTACTACCACGGATTTGCAATGTATTGGTCGACAGCCATGTTGTGAGTCATGTGAGACGGGTATCTCAGAGTCAGTTATACTGCAGCAGCATCCTCTAGCCAGCAAGTCCTTACCATTTATATTTCAAAGCACTTCACCTGTCTTGTTTTGCCAGCTTCATGCTTTGGGGGGCATTCTGTTACACCTAAATCTCATCAACATGAGTCCCTTGTCAACTCAGTGCCTCAATCCCTAAAGTTCCCATGATCAAGCAAGTCATGTAGAGCAAGTTGATGCCTTTTATCCACATTTCTAGTTGGACCGACGCATGTTGTCTTTGGGCAAGGAGCGCCCAACTAGGGTCGCCGCAGAGTATATTCTGCCAAACTGTGTCGGCGGCGCAGATTGTCTTGGTTAGTCCTGTGTTTCCCTTCTCAAGCGCTGGTTGTCTTCATGCAACTTGCGCCGGAGTTGGTTAATTGGGATAAAGGTGGCTTTCGAGCGATTTCTAGAAGTTGGATGAGGTGGGTCCTTATCCCTAACTCCTAGGTGAGCTGTCCTACGGTTTCCTAAGCTCTAGGGAGGATCCCTTAGCCCTCTCCCCATGATCCTCAACCTACTCTATCCACTTGGTCCTATAAATACAAGGCCCCTCTCCATTCCAAAGGGAGGAGGTCTATAGCACTTACATGCTTGTGAAATTAGCTTAGGAGATCCCTATCCATCTATTGGGAGACTCACACTTCCTTTGGAGGCATTGGCTTGGCTTGTTGGAGGAGGATTGCAGCGTTAAGGCTTGGGTTGTAATCATCTCTCTACTTTGTATTTCCCTCTTTTATACAGTAATATAAACTCTTTCCACAAATGTTATTGTGTTGATAATGCTTGTAGTTTACTTCCTTAACTGTTTACTTAGATCAATTATTGTTTAGACATATTTTACTGCTTGTATTGTTTCCACATGTTTTGACAGGTCTTGCAGCTATGGATCTGATAATCTGCGGAGCTTGGAGCAACAACGAGGAAGAAGATCTACAATCTGAAGGTAAGATGTCTAAGTACTCGATCTCTAACTAGATCTAGAAAAGTAGCTTTATGTTCTGTCTTATTTGTTCTAGATTTGCATTGAACTAGGGAGATCTAGCTCGCGTCCGCTCGAGTAGATTGTCCAATAACAAAAGGGCACATTTATCACAAGGGAGCATTATTGGATAGAGATCATCTCACATCTCAGCTGATCCTTCATGCATGGCTTGCATGCTTAGCTCATATTGACCTACATACCCGGCACATTTTATTGGTACGTACATGCATCATTTCTATCCCTATTTTATAGCATATCTGAATATTTTGGGTTATTTAGGGTTTACACAAACCCATGCACTTGCATGCATTCTTATGCAATCATAGTATGACACATGCATTCATCTTTTATTTGAATATTGGGTTACAAGACTTCAAGTAAGCAAAATCTACGTCAGAAACACTATTAAAAGGCAACAAATATCAGCTGGGATATTACATACAGGCAGATCGACTTGATTAAATAACCAATATTATTTATTAATGTTATTACAACGAGGACAACACAGCACTTAGCATATAATTTGGGGCGATTTTTGTAGTTAAAACAGTAAACCATACAAGGATAAGTTACAGCTTGCAAGCAACCACATATTTATTAGTTTGGAATCTTGGATGCATATTTTTCAGCCAGGTTACGTGTTAGGGGTCTTTGAACTTCTATATCAACAATTTTCTCAGGGCAGACAGGGGTTAGAACAGATTATTGGAGGCATTTTGCAGAAGCGAAGGATCACACTGCTTCCACCTTCTGGGACTTGTCACTGCTTCCACCATTGCTATTCCATAAAGCCTATTTTAACCTGTTATATATTGTTTATTATAATGCAAACAATCTCTTAAGTAATGTATAATTTGGTCTGCTTATGCTTGACATCCAGCTCTTTGGGTCTCTTGGTTATTATTTGGTTAAGTAGAATTGCAGTGTATTGTTAGTTACTAATATCTTTCACTCAAGACATATTCACTCACGTTTCCTTTCCTCTTTCAATGTTGTAACTTTCTTTTATGATCTGATGTCATTCACTTTGGATTGCTCATTGGCAGCCAAAAGAGAGTTTTATGTGTGCCAATCAGTTGAGTTTCTTATGTAGAATTATAAAGTTTGATTACAGCATACAACCCCTAGGGACACCCCCCTAAGACTGGAAAAGCACCAATACAAACACAGAGGCCTCCAACGGTGACAAGGTTGGTTGTCTATAATTATTGTACAAATCTCTTGGTACAGATTTGCGTGATAACAAGTCCTCCATCACCTTTATATTTTTCTAAGGTACAGCCATTGTTTTGCTAAAGCTAACTCTTCACCTTGAGACTCTATTGCCTAGCCTTAGCAATCCTATCATAGGGACATCCCCCTAGTATCGGAGGAGAGACAGTCAAGTCTAAATTGTGGACAGGGTAGAGTGGTGAAATCGGCTTCCCTCTTGACTTGCCTTTAACCTTTCACCCAATATTTGTACTTTGCATCTTAATTGCAAGAATTATTGGTAACATTGGGTGAAGCCATTCAATGTGACACTCAAGAACAAACTCTTACAAATGAAATAAAAGAATTCAACTTGTTGTGCGACGATAATACATTTCTAGATGAAATCTACAACTTGAGGAAAAAGAAAAGAAGGATCTCGAAGGCAAAAGTCAGGATAGGAGAGTACATGCAAAAATCAAGAAAAAGAAAAAGTAAAGGATTTGGTAATGAGCAAGGTGTACAAGAAGATGAGCATGAAGCTCCAGAAGAAAAACAATACTAAGAATCCAGGTGGAGAGGGTTACACAATCCCCTTCAAGCATATTTGTTCCAGGAGTAGCTAAAAAAAATAGTAGCATAATATAGTCTTATTCATTCCAAAGAAGGATTGGAAGATAATGGTTGTAGTGAAACTTTGTGCAATTATTTGTTAATATTTGCAGTCAAGCATAAGAGAAATAAGAATTTATAATTGTCTTGGGGAAAGTATAATTGTGGTGATCCGTCAAGCACTTTTGTCACACTCTTAAGCTATGGAGATCCTACAAATGTTTTTGCCAAATATTCACATGACTTAGCATTAGAAGTGAATTTATGTCAAGACGAGGAGAAGGAAATATGTAGAGTGTGATGGTGTTAAACCCTTTTTGGGTCTTTCATGTATTATAGAAAGCTCATTGAAAACATTGTTGAGATTAGTCCCCCTTAAGTGAATAAACAATGAAAAATGTCTCATTCCAATGGGGAAAAGTCCACCATCGAGCATAGGAAGATCGCAAGCTTCACTTAATGAATGACGAGTGTATGTGAATTCGAAGGAAAGGCATAAGTTTAATGAGAAGATATCAAACAAGATCACACAGAAGACAATAATAAACTCATTATTGAAGCTAATCAATGTATGCATAAGAGATTGTCGACGAGTTTATAACAACAAAAGTAGTAGGACCAATGAGAGAATCAGAAGCATCACCACAAGAAGACAATCAACCCACTGCTTAAGCATGGACGCTCTAGTGCAAAGGAGAAGGCAAATGTTGGCCCCAAAATTTAGTCACTATAATATATTGCCTTGTAGTATATTTTGTCTTCTAGTGACTTAAACATGTAGTTGATGGAATTATTATCACAAATTGGATGTTGATGTACATGATTAATTTTCATTGGGTAATGAATGAAGTCATGAGGTCATCTTTATGAAGACGTCCTTAGGAAGTCCTTGTTAGAACATACTACTTGGTTGAATGATTATGTTTCCTAACCATCATGTATGTAGGAACTCTATTTGTATAAAAAAAACCTCATTTTTAATTTAGTTATAATGGTGACTAGAGGTAACGAAATCATATATCATGCATCTTAATTCCATCTTCGTTGATCACATGTATACACATATACATAATACTGTGAGTTGGAATGAGATATCCAAACTACAACTCATGCGCTTCTGTGAATTATGTGTGATTGTACCTTATTTTCCTTAATTCTTAAGTTGTATAGACACAATATTTCTCAATTAAATTCATTTTCAATCTTGCAACTCGCACTCAACACTTTTGCCTAGAAAGAAGATGTAAGGGGAGTATCGTAATTACCATGAGAGAAGATGCAATCATCATCAAATGGTGTGCAAGATCTTCCTGTGTTTGAGTAGTATATTTATGCATCCTTTCTTGAAATAAAATTTCCCAACTTTCTATCGGTTTCCTGCATAAGCTCTCAAATAAAGGTACCGCTTTTTCTTGAAACAAGGATCCAATACTTTCCTGCAAATATAAATATAGGAAAGAATAAAAACCAAGCACACCAAAAAACAACGCTAAAATTCAACAAAAATATCGGTCATAGCCATAGTTATTAACTTATTATTACTTACAACAACATTATAGACTTGTTTATCACAATTGATAATCAAAAATTTGCACAATGCTCGAAGTTACTAACTTAATTGAGAATATGATACTCCCATAAGAGAAATTCAAGCATTCAATGACACAAAGTTCTTTACTAAAATCTAAGTTGCACAGTATGGGGAAAAAGGTGCGAGTTTTGAAAATGGAAATGCACTAGAAACATAACCCCTCAAAAATTTGGAAATAGGGAAACATGATATATATAATGTACTATTTTACAAACAGATAACTATATTGAAATTTTGAAAGAAAGCATTTAACATTATGAGTCAGATTCATGAATAAATGAGAAACATAAATGACAAGTGATACATCACAATTTACTCCTAAACCCATCTCTATATCATTTATCATAGATGATTACAAAATGAAAACAGTAATATCTAAAAAAAGCCCTTATAAATGAGGCTATATATCCAAATCAGCGTAACAGTTAAGAACATGTGTTTCCTCCTTGGAGGTCTTGGGTTCTAATCCGGAGGGAGGTAGGGTATGTACACCTCCGTAGACTTTAGCAATCAAATCGTTGTGTGGATGGGGATTCCTTGTCCCACAAACAAGGGGTTCTCATACACCAAGTTAAGTTGGTGTCTGGCTTGGTTGTGACCTTAAAAAAATAGATTATTATTATTATTGGTTGTAGACTTTCATCTTTTTTTTGTTTTCTTGGGTTGATTTAGTGGCTGGAAATATCTAGTACAAATCTGCTGGAATAATATTTGTAGGACTATTTTGGCTCCAATAAGAGGATGTTAGGGTTGAGGTAACCCTCCTTTCGTCTTTCTATAATCATCATATTTATTGAAGGATATTTGTTGTTCCAAGTTTCTAATGACTCAGTTAGGGTCGTTCCCTCTATTTTGAGGGCTGCCTAACTAGGGTTTGAAGGTTAAGTGTGGCACATTTAGGCCCTTTTTCTTTTTGGGTGGAATCACACTTGAAAGATGTATTGTTGGTTGTTCATTCTATAAAAAACGCACTATTCTATAAAGTTGTTCATTGTTCATTCTATAGTCTTTGTAGAAGTACAAATTTGCTATAAGGTTGTCCGTTCTATAAAGAAGCCTTCATACTCTTGAGTCTTGTCTACTTCATTTATGGTTTCTTATGTTGTTGTCTTTTAATTATTCATGGTTGCATGTGCCCTCCTTTAATTTTCTGCATATTGAAGTAAATCCACGTGGTTGGTTTGAGCATGTTTATAACAACCTAGCTATGCCTTCTTGTATACAAGTTCGAACCCTCTTGATTATTGGTTCCGACTCCACTAACCATTGGATAGGCACTAGTCTTGGCAATCCATCATCTCATTAATTCTCAAAATATCATAAACATATTTTCTAGGGTTTCTCCCCTTGTGCCAGAGGAGAGCTGACCTAAAGTGAAAGGAAGAGTTGATGTGGTGACAATTGACAATTTTCCTAAGTGCATCTAGTGTTGTACTTGGTTTCTGGACTTTGAACATCTTTGAGTGCAGGTCTAGAAGGTAATAATATGGATCAAGTGGAATGGTGTGTGCAGGTCTGGGAGGTAATTATACGGATCAAGCGGAATGGTGTGTTGAATTGCACACCTTAAGATCATGAAATGACTAGGTAAAGATGTCATGGTACTCTTTGAACAAACTGAGGAACCTTTGTTGTTCTACCTTTGTGCAAGATGCTCCTAGGTTGAGAAACTTGGGCTCCTCGTTCCTCAATTCCATTGTTGATCTGCATTGTTTCTTACACTTTTCTGGAGTAGTGTTCATTCTAAACTTGAAATTAGGAACATCATCATGGTTAAACAGAGATTCAAAAAACTCAAAACCCCTTGGAATTTTGTTCAAGTTTAATTGAATAATACCCTCAATAGTTGTGTCCTTGTCTCCCCCCGATTTTATCTACTGTTGCGTCACTTTCTATGTACACCCCTTTGAACTCTCCCGTTCTGAAGAGAAATCAAAGGATTTGTTCATAATCTTTGAAGACTTGCCATATCATTGTCAGAAACAGAAGGTATAAAGACTACCTCCACCAAATGAAATTGCTCGTCAATTATGGGTTGGGAGAAAAATGATACTGATACACCCAGAGAGTCCACCAGCAGATTCTGCTCCATTGGAATAAATTCCATGGAGATAGCATCAATCAGATGTACGCAAGATCTGTCAGAATCAGGTCAAAGTACCTGTTGCTTCATATATGTTCCCAAAAGTTTAATTATTTTATATGTGGATCTGAACCAAATGAATATTACATATGCTACCGAGACATTATCTACGCTTCCAGAATATTATATATGTGGCCAAAGGGAATGTGTTGTTGCTAATAAGATGTTTGTGTTATGTGTATATGTCTATTGCTCTTCATTTAGGAATATTTCTTTGGTTTCATTTTTTGTTTGAATATCGGTTTGCTAATGTTAAATATATCATCATAGATCCATCTCATCTTCGGATCTACCATGCAACGAGAGGGATCAAATCCCTCTTGGCACATGGTAGATCCGGAGATAAGATGGATCTATGTTGGTATTTAATTATAATAACTTTTGCCCTTTCACATTATCCTTTAAAATGGTAACAAAACAAAGTAAAGGAATCTAATGGCTTTTGAATTGACATCTTATCTCAAAAACCTTATTTAACAAATAACTTAGATATACACAGATATTCTAATTAATTCTTTAGTTTTAGTAATTGGAATACATATATCCTTGATTTTGAAGTTAAGGTTAGTGTCACATGTCAACTCCACGTTGAGCACAGAATTACACTTCTTCCTCATACTGGGCTGTAGAAAGCGCCTCTCGGCGCAATAATACTGTTTTTATGAACCTTCCAAATGTGATCGTTGGTTGTGATGTTTGTTTCCGATGTAGGGTTATGAAAAACATGAAACTTATTATCGTACTAAGGACGTCACTACCATTGAAATTTGCCAGTAGGAAGTGAACAGAGATATCTTCTCTAAAATTAATGTTGTCACCCAGTGAGTGTTGTCATCATGTTGTTGGGTGTGCTGTTCTCGTATGCTCCTCGGACCTCAGGATATATTTATGTAATAAATATTTATGTTGTCACCAATCAATCATATGTTACATCCATTATTCCATCATTGTCTTTGCCACTCAAGTCTTAATTCACTGCTATATCAAATTTCATGTTTCTATAATATTTGCAACTGTCTGTGATGAGGGATGATTAGCTTCAAAGTAGTACTTGTATCATGTATGTTGGGTGGCCTACCTGTAGATGTACTCGCTGCAGCATTGATTATTAAGGTATGTGAAATTTATTATTCTTTCCAAATATGTTTTACGTAAATTGTGTTATGTTTTGCATAAATCTTACATTCATTGTGCTTCACTCCTGAACTGAGACGACTGTGGTCAAATCTGATTCGAATTTGGCTGCTCATTGATCTATTCAAACCAAGGTCGCCTCGGGGGCATGTATAGTATACTCTTCTCAAGAAGAATCAAAGTCCACTTGTACTTCATTGAATCACCAAGCCTAGAAGATGCTGGTTTGAATCATTGGTAGACAGGTCCATACTTCTCGTGGCCTAGGATAGATCATTCTTAGCCTTCAACATAACTCAGTCTCATAACCAAACATCTCTCGTAATGTAAGTGTAACCTGCAATGTCTTTTAATATCTAGCAATTTCTGAGCACTCTAAAACATTGCACCCTACAGTTTCTGTGAACTCTGCAGTCCCTGTGCAACCTGCAATTTTCTGGAGATTGGACTCCTGTGTGACTCAAAAACCAGCTTGCAACACCTCAGAGGACAATCTATAATATTGCAAACAGCCATCCTGCAAACAATTCCAGAGAATATGCCGTCAGTATGCTCATGCAACCACCATCTTGCAATTAATTGTCTCACCATGTGATAAATGACACCATCATGCCAATAACGACAATCAGCCTACAATGACTGTTTTAACCCTGCCAATATCAGGAAATTACCTGCAAAAATACTAGCTTTACAAAAAAAAAGTTGATTCAACTAACAACCAAAAGTCCCTCTGCAAAAATCAGAACTCTAGCTTGCATATAATAACTGTCTATAGTCCACTTGCACACATATCTGGGTCTGCCAAAATTTCCATTCTGCAATATTTTACAAAATTATAAGGTTGGCCCACCCAAAATCATGCCAACCTGCATACCCAGTTCTGCCCACATATTTATACAGGGTAACTGTTGAAAGTTCAATGTGCAACCAAGAGATATTGACTGTGCCCCCTGCAAAACGGCCCAACAATCATCAAACTACCCTGCCAAGCTGCCCAGCAACTAAAACAATTGACCCAAAAGTAATGCTCACTATGAATGTTCTTCTTCAGTGAAAATACAGTCTTTGGAGTCTGCACGGTGCGTGTGCTTTCTCAATTTCATGTGGCTCCATTTATCAGTAATCAGACTCCTCATGCATTTATGGTGTCTTGCTCTTGATAATAAAGTCTCTATGCTGCTTCCTAGCCTATAGAGTCATATTCATGTAGATCAAGACTATCCTCCTTATCCTCCAGGAATAGCACTCTTGCCAAAAATACCATCTTTTACATTATTCATGCCAAATATGCAATATCAATGACTCCCCATGCCAAATAAATGACTAGCATACTAAAAAAATTACCATCCATGCTACTCTTTTATTGCTTATATTGCCAAAATCAATGCATGTTATTCCTGATACCTGTGAGCCATATAACTCCTTTGTCTATTCCACTTGTGACCTCAAAACCCTTCTCTCTAAGCGAAGCTCCATCTCTGCCAATTCTATGATTTTAGACCCTATCCAAGATAATAACATTTGTACATTCAAATTAATGAAAGGCAAAGGCATATCACTTTTGCCTGCAGAAACATTGGCCTCAAGTTCCCATTTAGATCACACGGGATAAAACATTCAAAACATAAAAAAGAAATATGAATGTAGATATTGTCTAGGTGGCATTACAAGGATGCATCAGTAATAGCCCAAGGGGTTAGCTCAACCAGTTGCTTCCAATGTTGCTGGGTTGCATTTGCCTAATCCTGTGCCACCAGGTGCCTGATACAAATGCCCCTGGATTGGGCAACAATAGGTTTACTAGGGATTCCATCCACAAATGTAGGGAAGCATCCCTTGGGTTTTCCTGCAAGGTTTTCCTTTGAAAATAAGATGCATTACTAATGGAAACAAACATTACGGTCAGTGAAGTAAATAGTTAAACAGTAATCCTCATAAAGCATGCTGGATAGAACCTTTAATATATTCAAATCCTGAAACTCGATATGCATTGTAATGTCTGTAAATGTGATTTTAAAAGCACAAACATATTGTGAGGAAGAGACATCACTTACTAAACCTGTAATGTTTTGGAGCAAAATGTAGCCTGTGGTTCTCTTAAGATATGCTTGTCTGTTGGAGAAGCAATGGATTTCTCTAGTAGATCACTAATAATTTCTTGTTTCTGCAATAATAAAAAAATGCAAAGAACAAAAAACACTGTAAGAATCATTTTCCTCCAACAGCAGGCTCAAGAAATATTTGCAATCATTTGACTGAAAATGTAATTATACACTGGAAAACCTGTAGGTAGGACAGAGCAGCAACAAGGGAAAAAAGCATTGTATTAGTTGCGTCCAGATCTTAGAAATTGCTTTGTTTCTTTGTTCTTTGCTTTTATAGGAGTGGCTTTTTCACTCCCACTTTTGTGTTGCTACAAATGTACTGAAGAGACCCGTTGACCTACTTTTTGTCATTCGTTGGACCTTAATACAGTTGTCTTATCTTATCTCAACAGGAGACATGACTTGATGTGTTTCTTTTCTTTGTTCAGTTCTCACTGTCTAAAACTTTAGCGCATTTTGAAAATATGCTAGCTCTGAAGGGTTGAAATTTGAAAGGAAGCAAAAGAAGATACATTAGCTGTCTGAAAGATAGTTATAATGGAAACAAGATTAACCTGTGACATGTTTCTTGCTATAGCCATTGCAATTCCATCAGAATTTGTTGAAATTGCTTTAACAATTGCAGGCACCAGAGATGGTATTTCTTTGCCAATATTTTGACAGAGTGTTGTAAAGAAGTCAGTTTTAGAGACTGGCATCACTACATGCTGCATGATGTTGGATCCTCTGTTAATGGTATCCTCCTTAAATTCTGTGTGCATTTTGTCAGTGTATCTTTGAAGATGTCTTTCAAGATGCTCCTCAATTGATGACTCGAGTCGATGGCCCTCTTTAATTATTGAGGTCTCCACTGAAACTGAAATGCACTTCTGAAATTCTTCAGTCATCTTCCCCAGCTGCAGTATACAGGTTCTCATTAATCAGAAACCTATAAATTATTCTAAAGAAATACCACAGTTCTTCAATCCTATGCAAAAAAAGGAAAACCAAAATCAATCAAAAACCAGCCAGTGCAAATGATGAAAGACAAATGATTACAGTGTCTAAAGATGCCTGCATTGAGGAACTGCATAGAGCTAGTGTTTCAAATGGGTTGAGAATAACTGGCTTGCTAGTATGTCCTAAAAAGGAACTGTTCATCACTGCAGTAGTTTCTATTTCCAGCCCATGCATTTGATAAGAATCTGTATTCCCATCCCTGGAGCGGCAGTCAATGTGCTTCCAATCAGAACTTGCTGAAGATTCAATTCTGATAGTGTCCACAATATCCACTGAACACGTCATGTCTTCCCTGGCTTGCTGAGAGAAAGAAGAAATATTCTCTGAATATAACATGCCCGATGACATACCCAGATTGTTAAACTCAGACGTCTGTCCCACTGTACTCTTCATATCACTTAAGCCAAACATCAATGCAGTAGATACTTCATCTGTGACTTTTGGGTTTGTAGATGATGTAGAAACTGAATCCCTTGCATACGGATATACATTGTCACTAATAGACAACACTTGACTAAAATTGTATGAATCTTCATTATTACAATCTTTTAAATCAGTAGATCTGGAAACTTTAAGATAACATTTGCCATCAGAAGGCAGCAACTCATGTGATTTCTGTCCTGCATATAGGCTCGGAACAGTGCACGTAGAGAATTCAGTCACAGCAATTGTTTCAGGCAGCTTTCCAAGAGAATTGACAGGAGAGTACCTACCACCCTTCCAAGAATCTTTGCAGCGACCCGAAACAGTTTCACGCTGACAAAGTGTTGTTGCACTGGAATCTATATGTGATAGACCTGCACATTTTTTCTCTTGTGAGAGAGAATATGCAGTTTGGGCACCTCCAACATCCCTCAGTACATCAAGTAAACTGGGGACTTCAATCCAACTCCCAAAACCTGAGCTTGCAGGTGGGTCTGTTATGCATTCACTAGCTCTGGTAAACGGCAATAACAGTTCTGCTTTCCCAACTAGTTCAGGTGAGCAGCAATTATCTCTCTCTACAGAATAGAAACCACAATAGTCTGACACATCTACCTCCTCTGGATGCTCATATGAACTTGTTGGTGATGAAACCCCTGAGCAACCATTATGAACTGGAGGAATGCACTGAGACCTGTATAAAGTATAAAGCTGTATCGATTCATCATGAACACAAAAAATCTCCACAAACCCTTCCCCATCACCTGATTTATCACTTCTTGCAGTAAGGTTAAAAATGGGTAACTCCACACAAAATCTGGACAGATTATCCATGTAAGCAGAGTGGGCCTCAAATTCCACGTGCACCGTGTATATTGAATTATCTTGTGTACATCCCACAAGAAGTAAGCTTGCCTCTGGATCGCGTAATGTCCGATTAAAAAATAACTGGCAGGGCCTTCTATCTATAGAGTTCCTCAACTCAACAGTTTCTATGCATTTCCATTTTCCAATAGCTGCTGCTGGAAATAAACAAGCGGTATCAAAGGGAACCCAAAGCTTCAATTCTCGATTTTCTGGACCCTGAAAATCAAAAGGAAGAGGACACATTACAGTATTGTGTATTTTATATTTAATATTTATGTACTTTTATAATTATGGGTGTGCTTGCCAGAGAAACATATCTACATAATATGTATATGAAAATAAGCTTATACACAGTCCATATGTGCTAGCTATCAAGCATAATTCCTGTCTGGTGCATGTGCAATGAACTTTTAAAATGGAGAAACTTATCGTCCAGGCCCAGAGAACAAATTGGAAAAAGTGAAAAACTATAATTCAGTTTGTTTGAACAGATTTATATAAAAAGGTTATCAAAGCTTTGTATAAGGAAATCAAGGTAATTCTTACCAAATGGGGCAATTTCAAAAAGATTCCATTTTACAAGTCACTATCTTAGATTCAAACATGTAACTAGCTAGAACTATATCAATTCATCTGACTCTAGTCGGCAGGAGAAATCAATTATAAAATAAAAATTCTATGCATGAACTTTGAATACCATATGCAGCCAAAATACGAAACCTAGTCGATAAATATTATTAGATACATTACTTTACTGTTAGGACTCAAAGAGTCAAAAGAGTTGAAATATGGTAATTCTCATGTTGCATGAGGTTCTGTTACCACCTAAGTTGTACTTAGTTGGTTGCCAAGAGAGACGGCGAAGATTGGAGCAATGTATTTGTTCATTGCCAGCGTTCAGAAGTTCAGCCGGCCAATTTTGGCCCGTTTTTCAAAATTTTGCATGTCCATGCCCCATGGGGAAATGTAATAAGTTGGTCTAGCATGGTCTCTTTTGTAACAGACTTGGATTCCCTTAGTTTTGTACATCAATGTGGTACTCTAGAGTTTTTTTTCTTAGTTATTATGCATTGCTTTTCAGCGACGCATAATTTCTGAGTTTCTCACTCACACCTCCAAAGCTGGAGTGTCTGCCTTGGTGGCTAAACCTTGGGAGGTTATTAAACTCTAAGTGTCTATGTATTTTAACATGCTAGCCATCAATAATGAGTTATATGGACATGTACTAGGTCCCCCTAGGTTTTATTTTTGTTTTTGGACATAAAAAAAATTCCCGCAAACGGCACTATTTTTTAATGTATTAATTGTAAAAGTTGAAAATATCATAAAAAAGTGGTTAGGAGGTGAAATTCACCATAGGGGTGCTCGTTTCTAACCCTGGGCACCCATATTCTAAGTCGTAGGGTTCGGCGAACCTGAACCATCAGGTTCGAAATTCGCCAAACTTCAAAAAATAATTTAAGTTTGCTCAGGTTTGGCGAACCTCAAAGCAGAACATTTTTCAGGGTTTTTGTCGTCTTTTTATTCTCTTTCACGATTTGTCTCCAACTCTCCATCCTTGCCCTCGGAGTTCCGTGATCTATCAGGTTGTCTCCGGACTCCACCCTCGACGACTTATCCCATGAACCACGACTATTCCAACTGTGCGAATGGATCTTCCGATCGAGTAACCAATGCGATTGGATGGCTAGACAACCCTTCGAGTAACCAAAGCCGAGGCTGCGGATGGATCTTCCGACAAGTCTTCGAGAAAAACAGTGCCAAGGCTGCGGATGGGCCTTCCGATAATTCTTCGAGAAACCAATGTCGAGGATTTGTTTGAACTTTGTGCCAATGTTTTCGATTATTCCAAATTCAGACTAGATTTAATTTTTTAAAAGCTATTAAATGCATATAAAGTTATAATGTATATATATATATATATATATATATATCAAATGCTTAGGTTATTTTAGACTTTGGTGTATAGTAAATGGTAAATTTATATATATATATATGATAAGTATACATTATCTTACATAAGTTATTATAATAAATATTAAAGGTTTTAATCGAGGTAAAGTAAATAGTAAATATTTTTAATATATAAATGTATTAAATGTTATTTATTATTTATAGAATATAAAAATATATTAGATAAGTTAATTTTATAATATATTTAAAATTTGAAAATATGTATATTAACGAACCTAATGTTGAACCTCATCTGAACCTCATTGGAAAATTCGAACCCGAATCGAACTTAAAGGTCGTCGAACCCGAACACAAACCTGAACCTTGTGACATTGCCCATATTACCCCTAAACCCACTTTCCTAAGTATTTGAGTGATTATTTATCACTTAAATAAAAATTCTCTCAAAAAATCATAAACGAGAAAAAAAAATTAAAAAAATAAAGAATACAAGAGATAATCAAAAGAATCTTGTCGGGGACATGTCCCAGTTCAACTGTGGATCATACCGGAGACCAAATCAATCAGTATTGGGTGATTTTAGTCAGGATTTAGGTGAAGGCGAGTTGATCTCTTGTTGGGATTGTGCTTGTTATCACCAAACTTGTAGTTGCCCCTAATGATGGATCCAGAAGGATGGTAGAGGGGATAGACAACCAAAGAGGTGAACCACAAGAGCCTTGATTCCCAAAAGGATCGGTTGTCACGCCAATCGAGGCACCCTTCACTTTATGCTATCAAAGCCAAAGATAACAAAGGGGGAGACCCTGATCTACTCTCGATAGGAGAGATCTAACCAAATCACCAGATCAAGCTATAGCGATAGGGTACATAAGGTGACAGGTATGGAACTCTAGATTTAAGGAATTAGGGTCACTGTGGAGGCTTAAGAAGAAAAAGATTTGACAAAGGTTGATTACACACAGTGACTCGATAGTTAGGTATGATTCTAGGATTCAAGTGCTAGTACAAATGATCAAATTCAGCTGCCTTGGGAAACGTGACCCTTAAAACAAGGAAAGTGTCCCAAAGAGTGGATCTGAGAATTAGGGCTTTCTAGCACAGCTTGACAGAAGGATATGACAGTTTTAAGGCAAACAAGCTCACAAACAAAGATCAAACGACAAGTAAACCAGCCAATCAAGGAAGTGCGCTAGGGCTAGAAGACAAGTGCCTTGGGATTTGGGCCAATGGAGTCCTCCAACAATGACACCTTGGAGAACCCACTAAGGGATATGCAAGAGGCCAATAACCCAGAAATGGTTTGCCACTAAACCAAGTCGTTTGAGCCAGGGATTTTTTCGAAGAAATTTAATAAGGGTTTTAACATGAAATGACAGATGGGTAGGAAAGAAGAATCATCAACATACCTTGCAAGCGTACCTGAGTCATGGAGATGATCACTATGATGTTGAGGATTGTTCCCGCAAAGATCAAATGAGAATTTGGTGCTTTCTCTTGCCCTCACGAATTGCCCAGATCAATTTCCTCTGTAGCCAATTTTACCATTTTTCATGCCACTGTAAATCACTTGTAAAAGATAAAAATGCATGTATCTCTCTGCCTGGTCACCCGGGGCCAAATCTAACTGCACCAACATGTCTGGGAGTATGGCAATATAGTAAAAACAAGTGGTTGGACCCCATACCAAGGTTTTAAAAATCGGAATCGGACTCGGAATCGGTCGAGGGTCAACTCGGAATCGGAATCGGAATCGGTAATGAATCGGTAATAAATCGGTCGATTTGAATTTAATGAATCGGTTTGCTCAAAAATACATAAAATATTTAATTTTTTAAGAAAAACAATATTTTCAAGATTCTAATTCATGATTCTATAGCATTAGAAACAAAATATCCAATCTCTGCTCATGTATATACCATATAAGAGTCAATATATCAAAATGGCACAAAGTGTATTGTGCAATACATATCTAGGTGACTGGAACTGGAACAAAATAGTGAAAATACATAATCCATGAGGCCTATAGGCTATATGGCCAGTAGAGTCCAAAAAATAGCATGATATATAGTCAACTACATCAATCGAACTGATCAAACTCATCACCACTGGCACTGCTACGGCAAGGTGTAGAAGTAGAACTAGAACCAAAAGAACCCGAAGCTGAAGGACTAGCAAAGGCATCAACATCTAGCTCAATCTCAGGCTCCTCAGGCTCAGGAACACGGTCATCTACTACTGCAGTAGTAGTACTGGCTGAATGCCTACTCCTACGTCGTCGTCGGCTATAAGTAAGAGGTCCTGGTCCACTAGTGCCTACTGTGGCTGGAATATCGGGATCCACACCTGTATGAACTGATGGCATCGGCAATAGAGGATCTGAATCTATATGAGGCTGCAGCAAGCCCTCCAACTCAACATCCAGATCATCACCAAACTCTGCATCTACGGTCTCCACTACCCAATCTGAGGTAGGATCTATATCATCTAACAGAATGGGATCCGTATCAGGTCTTTTGTTCATCAACTGGTTGCGTCTGAGTCGCAAGTTGTACTGCACGAAGACTAGATCATTTAACCGTTTTTGCTCTAAACGGTTTCTCTTCTTCGTGTGAATCCGCTCAAACAAAGACCAATTGCACTCACACCCAAAAGCGCTGCAGGTTTGACTCAGGACCCGAATTGCAACTTTTGCAATTGTTTTGTATGATTACCAAATGCCCTCCACCATTGTGCTGCAATTGCAAATGCGAAGGGTCAAGGCAGTGAATTCAACAAATTAGATTGAAAAATTTGGCTAAGAAATTAAGAATCCAGGTATTTACATTTTACAATTTAAACTTTAAACTTTAAAGTTAAACAACATAATTTAAAATTTTAATAAAACAATGGAATTGTTTACCTGGTTGGCCCTTCTCTATTGCATTTTTAGCCACACTTTTGCCGCAGAGACCTGTGGCCTCTCTAAAAGAGGTGATCTGCATATGTATCTCCAATTGGGTCACCTCACTTGGGACCATGCGCTCAAGGCAAGTATACAATCCATCCGCTATCTCCCCACTCGGATCAGCATCAATGTCATCTCTATATTGGTACATCGGGTTTAGGAAATACCCAGCTGCATGTATAGGGCGATGGAGTTGATTGTTCCATCTCCTATCAATGATCTCCCAAATAGGCCCATACTTGGATACTCTATCTTTGTATGTTGCCCTTATTTGCTCCTTTGCCTGATCCATAGCTTCATAAATGTATCCCATGGCCAATTTTTCCCCATCCACCAACCGCAACACCTTAACAAGTGGCTCAGTAATTGCCACAACCTCTGCTGCTTTTTTCCAAAATGATGAGCTTTTAATTCTCCTCTTTGTGTCTCTTCCATCTTGGGTGCGAGCCCAACTAGATGAATTCCATTCATCACTTGAAAACATCTTCTCCTAGTTATGTGCTTGGGAAAGGAGAGATTGCAACGTGAGGAAGTGAGTTGCAAATCTAGTAACTGCGGGCCTAACAAGCTCCTTGCCTTGTGTGTGTCTCCTCATCAAGCTCAATACCCAACCATGGTTGTAGATGTACCTGGTGATGTTTTTGGCCCAATCCACAGTGTACTTGATCCAATCCTGTTTGCATACATCCTCAAGCATGAGGTCTATGCAATGTGCTGCACATAGGGTCCAGAATATGGTTTTATGTTTTTCCTCTAACATCCTACCAGCAAGAACATAGTTAGAGGCATTATCGGTGATGACCTGCACAACATTATTTGCCCCCACCTCCTGAACAATCTCATCCAAAAGATGAAATAACAGATTTGCATCTTTCACCTGATCGGATGCATCACATGATTTCAAAAACATGGTTCCCCGTGGGCAAGATACAAGAAAGTTTATAAGGTGTCGCCCCCTCCTATCTTTCCATCCGTCCGACATGATAGTGCATCCTGAATTTACCCATGAAGCTTTGAAATCCTTCAGGTATTCTTCTATGGAAACAATCTCTTTTTGCAAAAGAGATCCCCTCAAGTCATGCATACTAGGGCCTTTGAAGCCCTTACCAGCTGCTACAACTGAATCCCACATAGGTTGGTAATAAGAAGAGCGTGCAGCATTGAATGGGAGATCAGCATCATACCACCATCTTGCAATGTACTCATGGGCAACTTCTGTGTATTGCTTCTTCCAATGCTCATCTAAGGTGGGTTGAATTTCTGTTGGATGTTTCATATGAGAAGCATTCACACTGGCAAAAGTGGTGGGAGTTGTGAAATAGTCGTCAATGCTAACCCTCTTTTTGGCTTTGCCCTTATCTTCTGTAGTCTTGGATGGCGGAACAAACTGGAAAGGATCCCTAAGAGTGGTAGAAGGGATAGATGAAGAGCCTTCATTTGAACCAGGGGCATAGGTCCCACCCATCATTTCAGCAAGCCTCCTCTTCTTCCCTACTTCTTCCTCTATCTCCTTTTGCTTCGTCTTTACCTCTTCAAACTTCTTGAACTGTTCTTGAATCTCAGCTTTAATCTGCCCAATAACATCCAGTGGAGCTTCACATGCCTTAACTTGGCCTTTGATGGCAGCCAAGTGCTGTTTAAGCCTGTAAATTCCCCCACCCTTAATCAACTTCTTGCAATACTTGCAATAAATGTCCCCCTGAACAATATCTACATGGATCCATGCAGGATCTTTTGCTTTTGGGGCCATGATTCAATACTGCAAAATTTCAAACATAACAAGAAATTAAAATCAAAACTATGTTACTATTATGAATTTATGTGTAATTCATAAATTTCAAACATAACAAGAGATTAAAATCAAAACTATGTTACTATTATGTGTAATTCATAAATGAATTTTTAATTTATGTTTAAATTTTTAAAATTAGAAGTTAAAACTATTATTTTTGTTTATCAAAAACATCAATAAATCTACAATAAGACCTAGGTGGTGCTATCTCTTTGACGACGAGAATGGACTTACAATATTTACACCAAGGTTGAATTGATCTCAATTCAAAAGTTCAAGCAGTACGCCTAGTTTATCTTTCTGATTTTATCTGTTCATTTCCAGTATTGGGACTGAGTTCAATGTTTTCATGAATAGCCTAACATTGTGTGTGAGACTTATATAACAGAAGTGATAATATAGGTGAATATCCCTTCTGATCCCACCCTTTGTTAGTCTTACCAGCTTGTTCAAAATATGGTCAGTTATTATTGACATTTTGGTACACCGCATTTAGTAAAAAATAATCCCTAGTGCTGCTATATCTTTGATGAGGGGAGTTGACCTTATGATATTTACACCGAGATTGAATTTATTTCTATGTACTGGGACTAGTTTGTCTTTTTAAATTCCTTCATTCATTTCCACTATTAGGTCGGAGTTAGATGTTTTAATGAATAGCTTAACATATTGTGTGAGACGTATTCAACATAAGTGAACCCCTTGTGAGTCTCAGCAGCTTGTTCAAAATATGATTGGTTACTTTTGACATTTTGGTACACGCGATGTTCTGTCCATCCCCCAAATCCATATGGGAATGTATGATAGTTGATACAATTTTAATATAATTAAAATGTAGTAGTTCAATTGTGGCCACTAATGGTTAGTGGGAATATAAAAAGTATAATGATGAGTAAGCATTGTGAGTACTCCCTAAGGACAATGAGGGAAATAAAATATTAAAAGGAGAATGTTCCTGGGATTTGGGTATTCTGTTGGAGGTGTTTCCCCACAATTTATTTTAATTTTTTAAAATCAATGTGCACATTGTGCAGTCACGACTCACAACACTCAACAGTCATCAATGTATAATTATTTATTAATTCCATTAATAGTGTAACAAATTGTAATTCAAAATTTTTTTTAAATGTTTTATTTCTGTTAAAAATTAAAAAAAAAAAATTGTAAACTCTAAGCTTACACTTACCTTCGATTCTGGAAATGTTCTGTTGCAGCCACTTGCAAATTGCTTAAACTCTAAGCTTACTCCAGCCCAGCTTACGCCTTACACTCCACCAGCGGCCACCCCACCCACTCCACGGCCACCCACTCCACGGCCAACACACACACTCCACCCACTCCACGGCCAACTCCACGGCCAGCCCACCCACTCCACGGCCAACTCCACGAGCTCACCCACCCACTCCACCACGGCCACCAACTCCACGGCCAACTCCACGGCCAACTCCACAGCTAAGTTGCTAACTCCGTTACTCCACCACAGCCAACTTCACTCCACGGCCAATTTGCCGACTCCACAAATCGGCCAGCTCCAGCTCCACGAGAGACACCTGCGGCTGCACTACAGTCTCCACTCTCCACTTCGACGCTGTTCAAAGAAATGACAATGGGTTGGGTTGGGGGATCGCGGAGGGTAGTGTAGGACCCGTAGGTTAGGTTAACAATTAAAATTTTTTTTAAAAAACCATTTTACATGCCCGGGCCCACACGTAAAAACTCGACCAAGTTATGTCATGAATCGGCCGGTCGGACCGGTTCGTTACCGAACCGACCGATTTGATACCGAATCGGCCAGTTCGATACCAAACCGGTCCTTCGAGCCGATTTGGCCACCGGTTCGGACCGGCTAGGCATCAAATCGGCGAATCGGCCGATTCCAATTCCGATTCAGCCGATTTTTAAAACACAGCCCCATACTCCCTCTGTAGTGCCCTAGGTGAACCAATCCAAACATGAAACTGCTCTGAAGGGCCATTTTAAATGGCAAATCTGCACTAAAGTGATAAACTGAGACAAATCCCAACTGAAACTACCCAGAAATGAAAACTAACTGTCCCAATGGACTCAGAGAGCCCAAATGCACTAGATATGCATACTCATACACCATATGCATGACTGCATAATCATATAATATCAACACCATGCCTGGATATATAAAAATAATAATAATCTACAAATGATCAAAATCATTAAAATACCACAGATCACTACTATAAACCTATAACTGCTGCATGGAACCATCTAGTGACCAATAATAGACCACATATCATCAATAGCTATCACATTCAGGGTCTGACTCATCTCATGTCATGTGGTTGACTTTGGTCAAACTGGGTTTGACCAAGTCAAACTGACCCATAATATGATCAAAGTTGAAACATCAAAGTGCTGCAAGTGTAACTGGTTAAGGCATGCTTCATTAATCATTCCAAAAGCAATATAAACATAAAGTAATCAATTCACTGGCGATCTAAAACAAGATTTTCAAGATTTTCATTAATAATAATAGCTCAGACTAGAACCTCAAGGCTATACTCATTTCATGGTTGTGATCAATTTGCTAGTGATGGGTGAGGATGGATAAATGCAAGGCTAGGCTAAGGGATGACTGTACTGACTCAACACTGTGACACTTTGGATGTAGGAAAGGGGATATACACTAAAGCGTATGTTGGACAAGTAGTAACACAGGGGATGGAAGTGTCTCACAAATGGGTAAGTTGTTTGGGGAGTGCTTATTCAGCCTTGACAGATGTCTACAACTCACATCCAAGCTGATACAGCTCCATGAGGATCTTTTCTAGAGCCGCCATGACTAGGTGCCTGGCAAACCATAACTCAAGATTCTAGGGGACACTTAGAATTAGTTGTCCCTTGCTCCATCTCATATCACAACCCGCAGGCTAATGAGGAAACAATCATTACATTTAGATAAGGTTAGCAATTATTAGATATAGCATTTGTTAAACCATTGCTTTACTTAGACCTTTTCATTTCCATAGCCTTTGTCCGTGTGTGTTGAAAAACACATTCTTGGATTTCATTTCATTGGGCTTTTTGATCCGTGTGTGTTGAAAAACACATTCTTGGATTTACATTTCAACACGCCTTTCATTCACATGTGTTGAAAAACACAATCTAGAATGAGCTTTCATTTAAGATATACAATAAAGTTTCCAGATACAATGTAATGATGGTAGTACTATCTGTTTCAGGTCTAGCCAACACAACTTAGGCAACTCAGAGCCGAGACACAAGTTAAACAGGGAAGCTCATCCAACAAAGAGGCTAGAGTGGGGAAGTCCTCCATATCACAAGCTGAGTAGTAAGTCAAGGTAGAAATAATAACTGAAAGGTAGGGGATGGATGGAGATAGTGAAAATGATGCCAAAACTAGCAAGCCAAATAATGGTGGGAATGATCACCTCCATTCTCCTAGGGAGGGTAGAACCAATGAGTATAAACAAGAACTTCAAACTTCTGAGCAGGACACTAGATAAATACATAATAACAACCAAGTCCAATATATATATGATCACCAGATCATGACACTAAATGCCTAAGCATGCTTACTAGAATGACCAGAAAAGCAATATAAACCAATACACAAGATAATACCTGCTGGATCATATACCTGTGCAAACCATCTGAACCATCATCTATCTACTGGGAACCTGCTGCTGCAACTTTGGGCACTGCATACTGCTCTGTAATGGCAAAGTGGCTACATTGGTCATCAAATCTGAGTTTCTTGAGACTCGGTCATGGCATAAGAATATACTGTTGCTCATCATCATAAGAGTGATCCAAAAATAGATGCTCATCTCAAGCATCTCAATGTAAGGGACTGGCTGAAAAATATACTCGAATGTGGAAAACTATATGGTAGCCCCAGCTACTATAAATGTGATAATAGTGCCCTCCCTCATGAGAGGGGTGCATTTCACATGTGTCGTCTTCTGGTTTGATGGGAGGAGGAACCAAAGAGAGGGAGCACACCTCCTGTTGAGGTGGCGCCCACCTCATCAATCAAACTCCAATGAAAGCTCAATCAGGGATCAATCAAGCCTTGATTCTCTCTTCTCATGCACCCACCTCATCAATCAAACTCCAATGAAATCTCAAGCAAGGATCAATCAAGCCTTGATTCTCTCTTCTCATGCGCCCTCATCATCTTATGTGACTCATGCGCCACCCCCCTCTCTCTAAAAATCTATATAATCAAGGCATTGCTCCATTGTTTGGGATGGAAGCACTGAACCTCTGCTTTTGTAACTCATTTTGTTGAATAATATTTGTTGAAAGGCTTTGGAGGTCTATATGATGTGCAATTGTCCATCTCGATGCATGCTTTCCCATGGTTGAAGTAATATCTAGCTTAGTCTTTTTTGTTCTTGTATGTAGTTATGGATTGATCTAGCTTAGACGGCCTTTGAGCCCATAGCGTAAGCATTCATAGCTTTGATTTGCTTATTTATATTTGGTTAGTTAGAGATTTAGAAGAAGCATGTGTATTCAATTGTACTAATGCCCTTCTAGTTTCTTCTGATTACATATACTATATTTGATCCCCCTTTTGCAAGTGTTCTTGAGACTGTGCAGTACAGGAAGCTAAAGGAGGAGGTCGAGCTAGGTTGCATCCTCTTCTGACTTCAGCATTTGGTTTTATTGTTTTTACCCTCATGTTGCAAGTATTCTTGATCCCCCAATCCTTCAAGCTAGGGCTTGGTTCTCCTTTCTTCCATCCTTTAAAAAGTCAAATCTTTCTGGTTACTTTATTTTGAAAGCAAGCAGATCAAATCTATAGATTTATTATACATCTCTTGTTGCATAGTTAAATAGATCTAAAGAGTTCCTTTTCAAAATCTTTATTAGAAATCTAGATCTATCATAACTGTAGTACTTGTAGTAGCATTTTTCTAGAATATTTTCCAAGTACTATACTGTATATTTTTATGTAATTTTTGAACTAATCTACTAATTTTGTACTTCTTAGTTTGCTGGTTTTTTAGATCTCGTGGAGAAGGAGAAAGAGACTTTGGCCAAATTTATGCAAATCTAGCCATCCAAGGCTCCAGAGATCACCTCTTCTTCTGATCTTCTTTTTCTTCTTATAATTCATTGTAAGCCTCCCTAATCGAGATCTATAAGGATCAAAGGCATTTTTTAAAATCACTATGTAAGTTGTAAGAAACGGCAAGTGGGCTACACAGCGCCCACAACCCCCTTCCCCCATTGAGGGGAAGCCTATATATGCCTTGTGTGTGTTTGCTTCTTTGCTTTGGTTTAGTTTACTTATCAGTAGAATAATTTCAAACTTGATAAAGTAGATCTAATTTGCTTTATTTCTTTGCATTTTTTGCAAACCAATATTAACCCACTATGCTCTCTGTTGTCCGTCGAGATGCACACCAGCAGCAGAAATCTTTCGAAAGTTGTCTCCTCACTACAGGTAGGAGAGGTGTGGCCTTGGGGGCAAGCAATGAGCCAGGTACTGTCACCTGAATCCCAGCTCCTCCGTTTAGGAAAACTCCTAACGAAGCCAAGGGGGGTAGTCCCTACAAAGAGTTTTTCTATGGCTCTGTGTTTTAAGTGTTTTAATGGTTGCGGATGCAGATGGGTGTTGTTTAGGAGTTTTTTAAAGAGATCCCAGATTTTGTAATGAATGAGATAAACACAAGATAAGAGCAATCCACGTTGCAGATACAAGATTGTAGATAAACAATATAATGAAGACTTGTACAATAAAATGGCATCCACAGATAGATAATAACTTAAACAGATTCCCAATGGACAAATGGACCAGATTAATTAATATATGAAAGTCCAAAGTGACTAGTGCCAAATGGAGTCAAAATGTGTAGTGCTTGGGGATGCTGAAGATACAAGTCTCAAAATAATGTTGGTGAGAATGTTGTGCAAATTATCTTGGTTGTTTTTGAAATTTGTAGTGATCTTGATTATTAGGGCTTAGAAAGCAAGGTATGAGTCCAAACAGAAAAATATACCTTCAGTGACTCCCCTTGGTGACCTGACGGACCGTCCAGTATTCTAGGCTAGGTGTCCAGTGGATTTAACCAGCAAGCTAGAACTCTATGACAACGGTTGATTCCGGCGCCACCAATAGGAAATTCCCCACTACCTGAGTATTTCTCGAAACAACGCCGGTTCGTTGGTTTATGAGGGTGAAGATTTTATTATGCTTATCACTTGTAAGATTAACAAATCCAATCACCGTTCTGAGTACGAATCCAACTTTTTAGGGTCGGCAAAGCATACTAAGTGATGGAAAGCAACGAATTAAATTTTAAGAGGGGAGATGTGAAGTTGAAGTTTTTATTAAGAGCACATAGATGAACCTCTTCGACAGAAAGTGCTCTTGACTTCGTCTTATGACAGAAGTTCAAGAGACTTTAACTAATCTATATGCTGAATGCAAAGGAAAATGCAGTGCTTATGCTCTCCGACAGAGAGTGCTCTTGACTTGTGTTATGGCAAGTTCAAGAGTCTTTGGTTCTTTTTAAAAGACGAGCACTTTGTAAGCAAAGAAACCAAATGATAGCTCAAATAATGATGCAAAAAATGGAATTAGCAAATAATTTTCACTTTACAAAAAGGAATCTAAACTAGCAATTAGTGTTCTAAAAGAGAATGAAACTAATCTAACAATATATCTCTAAATGCAAAAGATGGAAAAGTTAATCTAATCTACTTAACAAAAATGACAAAGATCTAAGCTAACAAAGACAACACTCTTCCCCAAATGGGGAAGAAACACAAAAAATGGGAGGCCTTATCCCACTTAGCCTTATTTTATTAATCAAGTACAAATGCCTTGGGAATTTAACCCTTCAAAGGACTTTGAGAGAAATAAATTTGGAAAATACTTGAAACAAGCTCTTAAGAGCTATTACAAAGGATAATAATTAATAATTTATTGGTTTGGATCATCCCTTTGGTTTTTTAATGTCCCTCTTGGGTTAGACCTTCTTCTTTCTCTTCTTCTTGCTTCAAGACTTTTTTAAGTTTCTCTTCCTCAAATATCTATCACAATGATAAGCTCAATAACCCATTAGCATTAGTCAAATAAAATCTTAAAATCTAAACTAAGTGCAAACTAGAAAGGTGAAAAAAGGAATGCAAATCTAACTTTGAAATGAGATCTAAGATGTAAGTACAACTAACAATGGACTAGATGCAAATACTAACTAAGATCGAACAATGCAAATAAGAAACTAACTTGATAAAAGAAACTAACTCTAAACAATGCAAATGCAAAATATGATAAACAAGACGTAACTATTAGCTTTTCAAAGAATGAAACTACTAACTCTTAACAAAACTTTGTGGTTCTTTGTGACTTTTTAGGTGATTTAGGAGGGATGAAAGAGAGGAGGTTTGGACAAATCTAAAGGGAGACGAAAGGAGGAAGGAAGGCCAACCTTGAGGTGGACGAAAGGAGGCTAGAAAGTTTTGGAGAGGCCAAAAACGAAAGGAAAGGCAAGGAAACGAAGGTAAGGAGAGGGGAGAGAGATCTAGGATGGGAAGATGGACAAGACTAGGGTAAGATGAGCAAAACGAAAGGGAGAGAAGGAAGAACAATGGAAGAGAGGAGGACGAGAAGGTAGAAGAGGGAGGACAAAAAGATGAAAATGGATGTATGAAGAGAAAGGAGAGGAGAGGAGAGCTAGGAGGCTTAGAAAAAACTAAGAAAATGAGAGAAAACCAAGTAGGACGAAACTAGGGAGGACAAAGACAAAGGAACAAGGAGAAGACAAGGCCAAAGCAAGCAAAAAACTAAGAAACAAACAATGGTAGGATCGAACTTGGAACAAGGTGACCACTAGAACACTTGTCCCGAAAAACTTCCAGCTAGCTGAATGCACGCAAGGATGCTAGTGGGGAAAGAGAAGTAGCCACAAAATTATGTGGCACTTGGGATCAAATCCCAAGCTACTTTCTCAAGGCAAAACTTACATATAAGAAGACAGAAAAGAGTGTGGGAATGATAAACTTGAAGATCCACTACTCAAATAGTACCCAAGTAACCAGAAAGAAAGATAGATTCGAATTTGAAGATGGAGCTTTGGAGTAAGATCTCCTTATGTTTTTCTTCTTGGAACAAGCCCACTCTGTAGATCCTGAAAAACAACAATGTTAGAAGGTTCTTATGATGATAGAGATGAGATCGATGCAACTGAGCTCACACCCTTCTCCAAATGGCAATATCTGTTAAGACAATCAACTTGAACCCCAATGAGATCAAACAAAATAACTAGTATGCTAGGAATATTAAATTGAGATCAATACTTCATATAATTGAGTACTTGTATTCATCTAGATTACAACAAACTTTGCATAATAATCCAACTTGACAACTGCAAATGAAAAATCTTATGTTCTAACAATAGACCTCTAAAGCTAGTAATTTGATCCAACACATAGGAAACAATTTGAAAGGAAAACAAGGAAAGATATCACCTCATAATAGACACATCCACCAATGAAGAAACAATCACATAGACCTTCAAAGTCGAAAAGCTTTATTCAATGAAAGACTTATTACAATTTTAGCAGAGTTTTTATGCCCAATTCTCCATGAGAAATAAGGAGGCAATGCCATCCTTTTATACAAAAAGTAGAAGCTAAACCCTAATTCGAATTGGCTCCATGAGAGACAAATGGCACCTACCATAAAATCGAATTCCAATCAAATCCTCCAACAAACCAAGGCTTGGAGTGAGATCCACCATAAACTCAAGTTTGCATTCAATGAAGAGTGGGGAGGTGGCCTCGACCCAGGCAAGGCACCCCCCACTCCTTCTTGTTAACTCCACCATCACATAGTAATGTACACCCATCAAATAGGAAGCCTCCACCTCATTAACACATGAGTAACCAAGGATATACGTGAATCCTCATGAAGGAGCAATCTTGGGTTTGTAATTAATGGAGCTCGTGATTCACTACGAGCCAAGCTTTGGTGGTTGCATAAATTGAGGGAGGCGCCCACCTTTTCATAAATGCACACTCAACAATCCTTTTAATGAATGCCAAGTGCCCAATTCGTATTTTTGATGAAGGAGGGCGAATTTGCTTGAGGGAGATCTCTTCCAGTGACTGGGTAGTTGACTGAATGCTAACTGAGTTGATTGAAATCTTCTTTAATGCCCAGTGCCATGTCAATTATCCTTTTGTTTTATTCTTTTTGGATTATTTTGGAGAGATTTGGATTATCTCCAAAATAATGATTTTTTATATTTTAATTAATAATTTCTCTATAAATGGTTTTTTAGAGAAATTATTAATTATGAGGCTGAATTGACATCTGAAACTTAGGATAAGCTGGTCCGGGGGTCATGAATGATTTTTTGGCTTATGAATCAAGCCTTCAAACTCTGAAAACGGACCTCGGATGACTGATATATGACAAATTGAATATTTCCATTTAAACTATGGAAAAATTAATTATTAAAAAATAAAATAATTAATTGTCCAAGGGATCCGGTAAAAAAATTTCGGACAACGTTTAAAAACCACTACAGACCTAGGAAAAGACCACTGACTCGACTCATAGTGTCTAGTAGGTTCATATTCATCAGTTGGACTCTAATAACCCCCCATGGCCAAAATTTCAAAATCGAGCATTCCAGCTTTGGAGGAAGCGGGAGAAAACCTTGTCAATTATATCTCGGCTGAAGGCAAAGTATAATTGGTCAAGGTAAAAAACTCCCTGGAATACCTTAGTTGATAAACCAATCATGAGCAACCGAATCACTCAAACCATACTAGCACACTTTTATTACAAAAACCCCGTGGGGCATGGTCATTTCAAGACAAACAACAAACTGACTAGCCAAAACTGGCTAGGCATAAAGGATGGAACATCTGATACACTGGAACACAAACACTTATCATGTTTGTCAAATGGCGGCTCTTCGGATAATCCAACTATGGTACAAATAAGTTGGTAACACTCTCTTGAAGTACCGAAAGGGAAAAGAGACTCACAGTGTAGTAATTGGAAAACATCTTTTGTTTCCGCAATTTGTCTTCTCACAATATTGTAGAATCTCACAATCTTACAAATTTTAAAATTTACTTTTTTGCAAATCATAACAATCACAATAAGTTTGGCATTTGATTTTCCGAAGTACTGCACTATGTAAGGGCTTGCCTGAAAAAGCAACGTATGGAAAAGAGATTCTTGCCACTAATAATTTACAAACAAGTGTACTTTCATTTACAATCTCAATTGGAACAAACGATTTAGCATAGATCGCGTATGCTCTTTCCCCTTGCAGGCTTTGCCTGAGCACTGAGAAATCAGAAACGGATGTATTGCACTATTTAGATTTCAACATCTAATTAAGCAACTTGCATCTAATAAAATCAACCCCTTTAAACAGACGAAAATCCGGAGTCTCGAAACTTGGCTTGTGTGGGCAAATTCTCCAAATAAAGTGGGAACTACTAGATAGTGACCTTGGGGCCCCATCAAGCTGCACCCTCATTTAGTGTAGTGTTGGACATCCCCCTGAGACTCCATCTAGCCCACATTTTCTCGTGCGGAGCCACCCTTTCCAAATCCGGACACACTCCTCGTACTTCACGGTATATTTGGAGTTCCCCTTCCCTTTTAATCAACTCATCAATTAATAAGTTAAAACTGACCAAGAACAATCTTGCAAAACATTTTACTTTTACAAACAACAGCACTCTACTTTTGACTCCATGGCACTGGTCTGCAATCACTACTTTTGCTTTATTCGTTTAAGCTTTCATTTTATGTCGTGAATATATCTTTATCTTATGCTATTGATTTAAATGAACTTTGCAAAACTTCATCAGTAATTTACTCTCAAAACTCCTAAAAACAACTTCATCCAAAGAACTAAGAACTTCAAGAGACTTAGAAACTTTCCTTAGGGACTACCCCCCTTGACTTTATTAGGAGTTAGCCTAAACAGAGGAGTCAAGATCAAGTGATAACACTTGACTTGAGACTTGCCCCCAAGGGTGCACCGAGCAGCTTGAAGATTTCTGCTGCGTTAACCCGTGTGCGCATCCAGCGGCAACAGGTTCCACTGTGATATCTTTTTATCACGATCCAGCTTCACAGCACAGACGCTTCTGCATAACATTGATGGATCAGTTGACAGATATGGGGGGTACTTATTATCTATGCACGCATTTTCCTGACATTTCTGAGCATTGCCACAACAATGGGTGTTGCAATGTCTGGAGGAAAATGGATGAGTGCAGAGTTAATGGTTTATGCCCCTAGAGCATAGCAGGATTTTCAGTGGCGATGTATTCAATGTTGTGAGGATGTATTTCATGTTCTATCTTGTTGCTGTGGGAATTGGCACTTTACAGGGTCTACCCCTGGGTTTTGGAGTTACCCGAAGTGTTGAGAGGTTAGGCTGTGAAGACATTGTGTTTAACTCTCTCCCAACTTACCATCACTAGCACTAGGTCTACATTGCCTTGATTTGCAACGGGCTGCTAGTTTGAGCGGTAACAAGGAAATTGAAGCATAGCTGGAAATCAAGGGTGATTTCTTCAAGTCCGTAGGTTAAAGGGACAATTACTGGCCTTAACTTGTAACCAAAGAAAAAGCAGCAACCATATCATATGTAGTATGTATGCCCCTAAGGGAATGGGAAACTCTAGTTCTGATGTTTAGTGCATTCCTCCTACAGAGAGACATGATCCAAACTGGTATGAAAACTTTTCAAATTTTATCCAAAAGTTTTAATACAAGATGGATAATTGTGTTCAAATGACATATACTGGAATCAAGTGAATACACTCATAAATCCTGAATGCTAAGCATTTTTGGAACTTGAACTCGATACTTTTGACATATATACAATTAAATGTAAATACCAACCAGCTAATAGCTATGGTCATATGTATGTGGCAATTAACAAAGTAACACAAACAATCTAAATGAGTACCTCTGACTTTGAAGACACTTCCAAGAAAGATTATTACCCCTGATGTGAGGATCACATGCAGATCATTTTCAAAAGGAGATAGACAGGAGACTGAGCCAACGGGCAACCCTTCATATGGAGCAAATCTGGTAACTGGAACTGGTTCCTCGTCCCTCCAAATTCTCACCTAAATTATCAATCAGCACAGCAGCCATCAATTTTACTGTATATAATCCCACATCACAAGACATCAAATATAATACATTTCCTCTACTGTCTTCTTGCCATATAAGAAAAGCATGGGTCATTATAAGAAAGAGAAGGACAAATATCAGTTTATAAAAGCATTTACATCAAAATTGATCCATGCAGAACCCCAAGAATGATCTAGATGCTGAAAGGTGTATTGAAATAAAAGCAGCTGCAAGAATGGGAAATTTTAAAGCCAAGCCTAACTCCAGTGTTGATACGGTGTATACTCAACTATGACCTCCAAAAGACAATATATGAATGGAAGTTTCTGTCCTAAAGGAGAAAAGAGGCATGTAAAAAAGAAGGGGTCAAAGTAACAAATACCTTCCCCTGCTGTCTCTTGCTATAGAAGAAAAGCAGAGGATCAGAATAAGAAATAAAATAAAATATAGAAAATTTGAAAGCATTTTCATGAAACTATATCAATGCAGAACAGTTTATGGTCAAAATATTGAAAGAGACATACAGAAAGAAAAGAGCATGCAGAAACAGAAAATTACAAAGGAAACGAAATCCACTGCTAATATACATTTACTTGCAAACTAGGACTCAATGAAACGAATGCACTTCTGGAAGTTGTTTGTGTTCAAATCAGAGCTAAAATTGAAGAGAATTGCTTATGAGTGGGGCACCCATGAATTAAGAGGTAAATGTTATGAAATATCATTTTTTGAGATTAAATACATGGAGTATTTGGTACTCTAGTCATTCACTATGACCCAACCCCCATGAGTGTCATTCATTGATGACCAATTTCTCATAAGCTTGAATAATCCACTTAGCACTCATTGTATCAGGGTCTGCTTACAGAGTGAAGAAGTGAGACTGAAACTAGTGGGGTGCAATGCATAGTGTTATCCCTCACATTGCATATGGGTAATTCTTGTGATTTTCATCACAAGATATGATTTGCAGCATGGTACCAATGGACTTTTCAATGGATAGAGGATATACACCTTCTTGCTTGTTTTTGAGATTTTGCTTCTATTTGAGTGATTTGGTGTTTTCATGGAGGAAACTCACTTTTCTCCAAGATGGATTGTTATGATCATGGCTCATAAATTGGTATTCTTCATGTTGCGTGTTTTTTATTGATGGAACACCCTCTTGGTATATAGTTGATGATTATGGAACATGTTTACCTCATCGTGGTGTTGTATTGGTATACTTGTTCATCATGTCTAGAGACCATTACACCTTGGTTCATGTATGATGATTGTAGCCTTCCAAGGGGTTGGATATTGGTGATTTAAGGTAGTGGCATGACATCATATTATTCTTGGAGAATCCTAGTGATTGTGCATGATAGTGTTATGATATTGGTTTGTCACTAGGAGTAGGTATTCCACATGGTCCCTTTTTGTTGAATTTATGGTAGGGACATACTTAATGTATCACTAGAAATTAGCACCTTTATATGTTCCTTCCCTATGGTGTTGGTGATACACTAGTCGCTTGGTGGTGGTGTGCCTAGGTTAAGCCTAATGTTTTATTCTTATCTTAGTACCATGGTGGGGCTTTGCTAGGAGATACAACTTAATTCTACATGGTACAACACTTTGATGTAGCACACCCCCTCAATGGCACACATGTTCATGTTGATTTAATCATGCAGTGGTTGTTTGGAGGTAGACTTCATTGTATTAGAGCTCTAACCTTTGTGGTACACATGTTTATGTTGATTTAATCATTCAATGGATTTCTAGAGGACCATGGTACTCTCAATGGCACACATGTTCATGTCGATTTAATCATGTAGTGGTTGTTTGGAGGTAGACTTCATTGTATTAGAGCTCTAACCTTTGTGGTACACATGTTTATGTTGATTTAATCATTCAATGGATTTCGACAGGACCATGGTACTTTTGGCGATGTGTGCTAGATTATTAGCAAATATCTTTTGAGAGAGTAGTCTAGTTTCCTCCAGATCAACAACAGTAGATGTAGAGTGGCTATGGGATTTCCAAAAAGTGGTTATAATAGAAAATCCGATAAATATTGAAGGAGTCTAGGCAATTTCAAATCTACCATTTTGAAACCATCACCGCATTTTGACCACACGTGCCACTTGGAAGGTGCGTTTTTATTAGATGAGCCACACGTACCATTGGGAGTTGGTTGTTCATTTATGGAGGTTGTTAGCGGTTGGTGTTAGATTTTTGGATTACTCTAAAAGTATTTAGTAATTTACACCATGTTTGGGGGTGGTTTGTGAGATTTGGGGTATATGGTGTATGTTTAGCACTAGGGTGTCCAAGATGGATTGTAGCATGAGAGATGGTCTATGACGGATATGAATAGTTGAGATAGCTTGCTCAATGGATGATTGAGCTCGGATGATTGTTGGCTCAATGTTCTTCCCTTGGGTGTTGGAGATCTCTTGCCTAGATGGTGAATGCACTTCATCATGGCCACACGGAGGATTCACTTGGTGGGAGTACGCCTTACAAGGGATGCGGAGTATTATGCATCATAGAGGAGGTATTCAAGCCCTAATGGCATGTGGCAACTTGGGTTCTTGTTTGGAGGATTGGAGATGGATCAAGGATGCATGAGGTTTCAACAATGTTCTTTCAAGGGATAGCTACCCCAGTGGAGTACTTTTCTTTTGAAGATAGATGGAGTCCATGAAGCCTCGGGTTTGAGTGGTGTGGGATTTCCTTGTGTAGCCACATCACCTTGGAGTCCTTATTCTAAACAACATCATCATTGGAGCATGACACTTGTACTCTAGAGTGGGCATCTCACTTGTGTGGCCTAAAAGGGCTCAAGTAGGTTTCTTGTAAGGGCTTGTGCAAACATAGTATTGTTGGCCTCCCTTAACTCTCATATAGATAGGGGAAGGAGAGAGTCCTTCAATGAGATGACTTGTGTGTTCATTCTTTCTCACTCTTGAGTAGAGATATGACCTAGAAGAGGAGCGCACTTGTCCTCTCTATAGGTCTTCACTTGTACTTATTTTCTCTATCTCTCTCTTGGGTGCTAGGGTTTATTGGTCTCTTTGGAGTTTCTTGGAGTATCTTGGAGTTATAGGGTTAGGGTTTTACCCTTGGAGATTGGAGACTAGGGTTTTGGGAGAAAACCCTAGGGTGGACTTGTGAAAAAGAGACGAGGACATCTTACCTTGGAGATGGTGTTGGAGAGATTCTTGCACTTGTTCTTCTTGGTGGAGCTAGGGTTTGATGATTTACCTTAGCTAGGGCATTTTGCATGGATGGATTTCGTAACCTTGAGAGCAGGCTATGGTATGTGCTTCATCATTGAGCTTATATATGAAGTTTCCAACCATACATATCTTGTGTCAATTTCAGATTTTAATTTTCATCTACATATGTTTTTCATATTTTGCTATTTACATATATTTATGATCTTGCTTATTAGACATAAGTAAAATTGTTAAGTGATTTGACATCTAAAGAAGAAGATAAAGGGGCTAATTTTCCTGCTGTAATACTGTTGTTATTTCTGCTATGAAAGTACATGTTCGTATCTAAATATTGACTGATAAGTTGCCTTAGAAAGATGGAGAACTTATCGCATTGGTTGGTGTCTTTTATCCTTAATTGTTGGGAAGTTTAAGGCTGTTTGAAAGTGAATTATTGTACTTCTTCCATTGTTGTTTTGTACTTTGATTTACAGCAGTCCTAGGGCAGAAAATTCTGCAGTTACAATCCAAGGAACCTTGTAGAAAGGACGTGGAATTTTTTAATTGCATTGAAGTGTCACTTCGATGAAATTTCCAACATGGTTTCCTAGTGGTTGTAATTGAGATCACTCTTGAATAAGAGGCAGTTGTATTTCAGCTGGTGATTACCTAGGACAGGTACTTGACCAGTTGAAGTCATTGGATATGAAACCCTAAGTTGCTTGAGATAAGCACCTTTTCCCTTTGAAGGGTTGCTTTATCTACTTCCTATACTACTAATTTTGTGCAGTTGAGACTTTTTCAAGATGTGTAAAGTTACTCTTGACCTTAAGAGAGTGTGACAAGTTGGATGGATCTTCAAATTTTGTTCCATGGAAGCTCAAGTTTAATATCCTTATGGAAGAGGCTGATCTTTGGGAGCATGTTGAGGACATTCCAAAACCTATTGATCCAACACAGTTGGCCACTCATTGAAAGAAGGAAGCCAAGGTAAAGAGAATTATACTTGATTCTGTGAAGGATCACTTTATCTCACACATTGTTGATAAGAAGTCAAGTAAGAGCATGTTTGATGCTTTGCTCAAGTTATTTCAAAATTCTTGTGCTTCTTGACAAATGCTCTTATGAAACCAACTCTCGACGATTCGTATAAGCAAGAAAGATACTATGGTGAGAATTTTTACTAGGATCAATGAATTGAAGAGTCGATTAGCTACCATCGGAACTAAGGTTGAGGATCAAAGGCTAGTATCCATAGCCCTTAAAGTGCTTGCTCCTTCCTAGATGCCTTTTGTTCAAGGTATTTTTTCTCACGAAAATATACCAAATTTCCCAAAGCTTTGGGTAGATCTGCTGCAAGAGGAAATCAAATTGCAATCTTGTTTGAAGAAACAAGCAGAAGTACGATGTTATTTGTCTCGTCGAGAAGACAAAGAAGGGTAGCAAGAATGGATTCAAGGATGATGGGACAGATACAAGGAAGGACCTCAATTAGATCATGTGCTTTCAATGTCACGAGATGGGAAATAATGCAAGACAATGTTCGTTGAAGAATGGAAAGGGCTTGAAGCACGTTGCAGTTAGGACTATAGCAAGAGTAGAAGAGATGACCTATTTGTTTGAGACGACCTTTTCCATGGCTTCTTGCTTATCCACTAACATTGTGTCTATTATTGGTTGGTATGTGGACACTGGAGCTTCGATACACATGACATATGATAAGTCACTATTCAACAGGATTGGAGAGCAACAGGGAGGGATGACTATGGAGCTTGTTGATGATGCCATGTACCTTGTCAAAGGAATCGGATCCAATTCATTCCTAATGCCTTTGGATGATGTTCTTGACCTAAGAGATATTGTATTTGTTCCAAGTTTAAAGAAAAACCCCCTTCAATTTCTTGTATGACAAATGTACATTGGAGAGTTTCCTTTGAGGGGCAATAGTGTACCATCAATGATTGTAGTCTAGCAAATCTAAGGATTTTGGATAGAGGGGTAGTCCCTCATAGTTACACCAAGGTCTTGCTTGTGCTATTATGGCGACACTAGGTAGCACATAATAGTTACACCAAAGTCTTGCTTGTGCTTTAGGGATTTATCACAAGAACTAGGGGTTTGGGTGTTAACACATAGCATCAATCATCACCTTTGGAACTCATACTCAATAACTAGGACTTGCCAAGAAGACCACCCATCCCAATACAATCTAGCTCAAGCATGCTTAACCATGGATTTTTTCCCCTATATTCAAGCCCACTTAGATTGCTATCCCATTTGCAAAACCTTAAAAAGTGTTAAGCATTACAAACTATTCATTCAGGGAACCCTTCTTATTTATGCATTGGGGGTGAGAAGGGGTGCTTTTTCTATCAAACATTATGAAATATTATTTTTTGGGATTCACTATGTGAAGTATAAGCAACGTTCCCCCAATTTTCCGAGACGCGGGAGCGGGGGAAACGCACATTGGGCACGTTTGGAGACCACCACCCAAATTTTAGGGCAATTTTGGGGGGGCGAAGGGACGTCGAGATCATAAAAATTATAAAAAAAATAAAAGTTATAAATCCTAGCAATAACAATTCATCCCGTGTAAATACAATTTAAGTTGCTCCCTGTAAATACAGTCTAATTCTTCAATGATTTAATACACTTCAACATTGTGTGAATCCATGGCATAGATGTTGTAATGGGGAAATGTGACCTAAGGACCCTATTTTTTCATGATTCCAGATGGAATCACATTATTTGAGGCTTTCAAGTCCAGTGTACAATTATGCAAGCGTGAACTATTAATCCTATATTGGGATCCTATTCATCAATAGCAACCTATGTCCCCCTCCTCTAGGCTCTTAGCCCTTGCCCCTATCTTGAACCTCGAAGTTGATCCTCAAAGGACATTGCTCAACACCCCACAATTTTGATGAAACTTCCTAAACCAAGCATTAAAATAAGGTAGAATTAGAAAAACTTCACATGCTTAATAAGTGATTTTGCTTGACTAAAGGGTACATTTTGATTAAGGTCATGATAAAGGAGTTCAACAATCAGCACCACCAACAACAAGGTACATAGAGAGGTTGAAATTCCAATCCCTTAACCATATGCATGATAGAATCCAGTGGAAACGTCTCAATCCTGAAATCCTAAAAACTATTAAGTCTGTTGAATTCTGAATGGGATCTAAAATTCTACTTTTTGCATATGAACTCCGATAAGGTTGGAACCACTCTCAAACATCCTGAAACAATTAATGGTAATGTTAAAAATTTAAGTAAAAGGATCTTTTACTTTAAGAATTTAATATTACCATTACTATTAAATGCCTCCAGCAAGGAAGGAACGCCCAGGCGCCCCCCATTTCATCGATGTGTGCTTCAAAACAGGGAACGAGCTCCCCCCTGCGTTTTCCTCAAGTTTCTCCAAATTGGGGACAAGGAGAAACGTTTCACCAGGACCCCCCAAGTCCCTGGGGCACAGGGAGCGAGGGGGGCGCACCCCCGACCCTGGGGAACGTGTCCCCATGTAACACTGAAGTATATAACACTATAATCATTCATAGTGACCCATCTCACATGAGCATCATTCACTAATGACCTCTGTCTTATGCACTTGGATAGTCCACTCAGCAGTAGCACTCATATATTAGGGGATGCTCATAAGCATGAAGTGCAATAGAAACTAGCAAAGTGAATCGCATAGAGTCAATTGTCACCTCTCTAACTTGCACCGAGTAACCAGGGGTTCCCAAGGTCACCCATCCCAATACGACAATTGATCAAGTGTGTTTAACCATGGATTTTTTCCCCATAGTCAAGCCCACTTAGTTTGCTACCCCATTTCCAAAACCTTAGCTAGTATTGTGCCTTATGAACTATTCATTCAAAGCTCCTTTCCCTTTATTTAAGCATGTGGGGAGGCTTCCACAATTCAACATTATGAAATACCATTCTTTAGGTTTAACTACATGGAGTATTTAATACTCAAGTCACACACTATGACCCATCTCCCATGACATTCACTAATTACATTTTCTCATGTGCTAGAACATTCCACTTTCCAATCATTGCATTAGGTGATCCTAATAACGGTGAAGTGAGATTGAAACTAGAGAAGTGAATTCCATAACATCAATCATCACCTCTAAGACTTACTCCCAATGACTAAGACTTCACCTGAAGATCACCTACTCCAATACAACTTTGGCTCAAGTGCACTTAATCATGGAGTTTTTAAAATTTCTCCGTAGTCAACCCCACTTTGCTTGCTACCCCATATGCAAAACATTACTAACTATTGTGCCTCACAAACCATCTAGTTAGAGCTCCTTTCTTTATTTAAGCACGTGGGGAACTTTCATTGTCCAACATTATGAAATATCATTTTTCAAGATTAACTACACAGAGTATTAATACTCAATTCATTCACTATGACCTATCTCCCATGAGCAATGCTTACTAATGACCAATTTCTCATGAGCTTTGAATAGTCCACTTAACATTATTGCATCAAGTGATGCTCACAAGGGTGAGGAAATAGAATTGAAGCTATCAAAGTGAATCACATAGCATCAATCATCACCTTTAGGGATTGTACCCATTAACTAGGACTTCCCAAGAATGTAACCCATCCTAGTGCGACACTGGCTCAAGCCCACTTAACCATGGATTTTTTCACCATAGTCAAGCTCACTTAACTTGCTACCCCATTCGCAAAACCTTGGAAAGTATTTTGCCTTGTGACCTTTCATTCAAATCTCCCTTCTCATTATTTAAACATGTGGGGTGGGGATTCAATAGTCTAACATTATAAAATATCATTTTTCAAGATTAACTAGATAGAGTATTTAAGACCCAAGTTATTCAATGTGAGTCATCGCCCATGTCATCCACTAATGACCAATCTCTTATGAGATTGAATCAGCCAATTAGCATTCCTTGCATCAGGTAAAGCTCATAAGGGTGGAGAAGTGGGATTGAAACTAAGAAGTGAATTGCATGGCATCAATCATCAACTCCAAGACTTGCACCCAGTAACCAAGACTTCCCAAGAAGGTCACCCATCCCAATTTGACACTAGCTCAAGTGCACTTAACCATGGAGTTTATCCCCATAGTCAAGACCACTTAGCCTGCTATCCCATTTGGAAAACCTTAGCAAGTATTGGGCCTTATAAACCATTCATTCAAAGGTGTCATGTTGCAAATTCAAATGCTCGAGAGAAATTTCAGTACAATGTTGGTATTTTGATGAATTTAAAATTCTAAATATCCTCTTCCTGGATTGGGTGGGAACTTTGGCAACACAATGCATGCAAGCTACATCTTAAATATTTTTATAATTTACAGTACAATCATTCTTTGAAGCTGTAAAGCTTTCACATTCTCTGATGTCGAAAGATTATTATGAGATCTAACTGTAAGAAATAAGATACTATATTAGCGGCAGTCCCATCTCATATTATAATCCAAATAGATTTTTCTCAAAATATGCTAGAGGTACCTTAAATTTATGGCCAGAATAAAACACAAGAACAAGGACCACAGTGACCATAAGGCATAATGGTTTAAGAATGGACATGCAGAAGATCAAGAAGTCAAAAAAAGAGCACAAAATGTTACTAAATGTGTTTTCAATGAATCATATTAGGCACTCATGTAAACAGCCCCTTAGAGTCTCTTAGCTAGACAAGGAGTTAAAAGGCTACAGTAAAGTATTTTTTTACCATAACAAAGAAATAGGTTGTCAATGAAGCAGTAACTTAAAAAGGAAATTTCCCTTAGTTTAATAAGTGCTAACATATTACAAATACAGTTATAGTGACATTGTAGTAGCCACACATTTCATGGAAACATACCGTGCCATCTCTAGAAGCAGAGGCAATCAAAGTGGGGCAACTTGAGATGACCGTTAAAGCTGTCACTTCAAGATCATGCAAACCAGCACATTTGATGCCCCCAATAAGATTTCTCACATGGCATCGAATGGGATTGTCGACAGTGAAACCAGAAGATACAAATGTTTTCTTTAATTCCTCTGAAGTTAAGGTTAACACATATTTGTCAATTCCAACAACTAAGTCCTGCATAGGTATAAGTATAGCTGTTAGCCAAAGCTATGACAGATTATAAATCAGTTGTTAGAAATGGACTTCATTAGATAAGTACTGTAATCAGAACCTGATTAAGCCAGCAAACAAGTGGATGAACCAACTCCCATTCGCCAAGGACTTGGATTGAAAAAGAGATTTGCCCTCTGATTATTTGGTCATCTTCTTTTCCAGATGTTTCTATGATGCTCCAAATGAAAAAATAGCCATCAGAGCTTGCACTGTCAAGAAACTCAGAATGATTATGTGCTTAAAAAGACAACATGAGAGGTTGAAAAAGAAGAACAACAAACTGTTAAATGCATTCTTCCATGCTTATGGGGAAGCTGAGCATAGAAGAAAAAAGTATCAATGCACTGAGAAATACGTAAGCCCTAACTACAAACAATGTATATGCACATAGAAAGAAGGAAAGAGCACATTCATTCCCACAGGTTAGAGATGCACCTTGCTAAAAGGCCAACTTGATCGCCACAAAATGCCATATCGGTTACTCTCTGAGAAAATAGATAAAGAACTCATTATTATAAATCAAGGATAAAGCATAAGCTCGATGCCATATTCCATATAGGGCCCTATGAACAGTCAAGATACAAACTCAAAAATACAATAAATCCATACAATCTGTGATACTCAAGCCTCTATGGCTGAAAAGGGCATTGAAGCACAATATCTGTGACTTAAAGAGGTGGGGTGCTCTGTAGGTCCAAAGAGAAACTGTAAAATTGCAAAGTCAAATTTATGTGGAAACCACATCCTTGCTGAGGCCATTGAGTCCCTTTTTATTATAAAACAAATTGTGCCTTAGCTCTTTCTCTATGCATTAGCTACAAAAGTGTTTGAACATTAGGCAACCTTATAAGAGCATGAAATGCACAACCTTGATGAGGCAGCAAAGCCTATCCTATAAGAAACCTATTGGTGTTAAAGACATGTTGCCTCTGAACCTATTTCTGTTATCTTAAAACAGAAATGGACTTCACATTCTGAAAATGCAAAGGGAAAGAAGAATTCAATTGAATTTACTTTGACAACCTCTCAGATCATATGATCTACTAGACGTTATAATAAAAATATAGTTTTTCAATCATTTTAGATAAGTGACTCCTCCTTTCAAGTCTTTCTCTGATAAGGTTTTCTATAATGCTTTGGTTTTCTGGATATAATTGTTTTTCTATATTATATGACATGAGTAATAAAAACTTTGATTTTTGATCAACTACTATTGTAAGGAAGACTACTCAAAATTGTGTATTTCTCATCCTTGATTTTCCTTAAGTTTCATATTGAGCACAATCTGTATCCTCATGTTGTCTTAGGAGTTGCCCACCTTACCATTGCACTGATTACATTGTGGAAGCTCGTTTCAATCCTAGTGATGTTCCAATCTTCTCCTAGCTGTTGTCATTTAAAAAGATGTTACGAATTCTATAATTTGTTATTTATGACTTTTTTTATAGTACATCACTTTTTCTTCTGGCTTCTGGTATGTGTTTTCCATGTCTCTGTCTATTTTCTTGAGGACATACATGTTTACCCATAGTTACATGAACCGCGGGTGCGGTCAGAATTGGCTAAAGAATCTGGTGTGGGTGCAGCACTCGTCCCAAAATTAAAAATTGCTGATTCAGAACCCTAACAATAATTGTTTTTATAAATATATATTTAAAATTTTAATTTTATACTGAAAATTTAAAAAGAAACAAATGAAATCTCAAATCTCAAATGATTCATAACATCATGGATTCTCTTGTTTTGCAGGGCTAGTAATGTAGGTGTACACTGTAGAACAACATATGGCTGTCACATGTAAATTGTAAACTGTTCAGCTCATTCCAGAACCAGACTGATCAACTCGTTTCAATGGAATTAGACTTGCAAGCTGCAGAGATTGTCTTTTGTTACTTTTCTGTCTAAAATTTGTTTGAACAGAATGAGATTTGCAAGCTGCAGAGATCCCATCTAAACCTTACTTGTAACCATGTGATCTTTAGGAAGGGCTTCATGACAAGTGCAAGAATGACCACATAATGAAACATGCAGTGCCATTAACCCTTTTATGCCAACACTTTAATAACCTTTCCTAGTGTTTTCACTATGTGGTCATTTCCACATTACAGGTGGCAGTTTGTAAGTGTTACATGGTTTGGAAACAAATACTAATTCGACCTGCTGATTGGATGCTATCACGACATGGGAAAGGGTGTACTGGAATAGCCATTATGTTAAATGCAATTAGTATTACATGAACAAGCAGAGTGGTACTGAATACAGGATCAACTTTAAGAGATATAAATTGGGAGGAAAATCAGCTGTTAGATAGTGAAGTAAACAGCATAAAAGCCATTCAAAACAGCAGGCAAAGGTCAACAGGTTAGTGTTATAGATAGACAGCTGGCAGCAACTAGCAGCTCAGCTTTAAATGGTTCGATTTGGAATGAAGGGCAGTTGTTTTTTGTAGTGAGAAACAACAAGAAAAGCATTATCTACAGCAATGATCACAAGGGAGGAGTCGACCTTCCTGGCTGCTGGAATTTTCTGCTTTTAGATGTCATTAAAACAGCGGCAAACTGAGTTGGCAGCCATGCAGAAGATGACAGAATTTGGAATGTTTTCCTTGCTTTTATCCACTAGTAGTAAGAGAGAATTGATTCCCTTAGATTTAAGTTCTATATATTCAGGTTTGATGAGCAGAGGGAGGGTTGGACAGTCATTCTTTAGACACTTTTGGTAGCAGCGGATAGTTCTTCACTCTTCCATCCACAAGACCTTAAACCACTGCCTCCATTGCAAGCAAGGAGGTCCATGGAAGCCTGTCACCTATGGCTCACCAGGATGCAATCAATCTCTTGGGTAATATGTGATTTGGTATGATTATGCTTGTTCTAGCTCCTTGAACCTATTACATGGCATTGATTAAGTTGTTTTGCAGTGTTTAGTAGTTTATGGTTCTCTATTTTGAATCTTCTTCACCTAAGGCAGACATTCACTTTACTCATTTCTATTAAATTCATTGTTACAACTATCTCTAGGATCTGAGCTCAACAACTTAAAATTGTTATTTGAAACTTACTCTCGCTCTTGACTGTTTACAGATGGCTCAAGAGTGGGTCCTTTGTGTGCTAATTGTCTAGGAATCTGTGCAGACTTGTTGATTAGATGGCAGCATACACCTTTTAGGGACACCCCGTGAGACTGGGAAAGCACCAATCTGAACACAGAGGCATCTAGTGGTCAAAAGGCTAGGTGGCATATAATTATTAAGTAGGTCTGTTGTTGCAGATTTGCATGATAACAAGGTCAAATCCAAATGATTACTCTTATGTGTCCAGGATGTTCTTTTCATAGCTATGGTATATATCACCTCCTTTGGGACTCACTTGTGAGATCTCCTTAATAAACAAGACATATTTTTCAGTCTGCAAATCCTTACTGCCACACTGAAATTTCAAGTTATTGGACCATTTCCCCTAAATTTTGAACTGAATCTTAGCATAGGATCCGAATCCTAAATGATAGGATCTGGATCTTACAACCAGAAATGGATCTCTCGAGAAAATTGCTTGAATCCTGAAGAATCAGATCCAGATTGCCTATTCCCCGAATCCTTGACGATTCAGATTAGGGTACAGAACTAGGAAGGCCAAATCTGCTCATTGTGTGTTTATCTCCATTTTTTTATGGGTAGTCTAATAATATCCCCCATCCCATTTTCCATTATGAACAATCTTCTGCCTGAATTATCTCTAGGCATTAGTGACTTTGGCTAGCCCTAAGCACTATAGCTTCGTCTTTTATTGTCTGTTTTGTGTAACCAGGTACCATAAGTTAGGTGTTTTATAATTGAATCGATTAACCTTCATCCACGTAATGTCAAGATGCTTCTGCCAAATATCAATCATAAAGAATAGTGAGAGACTAGAATGTCATGAAACCATGTTTTTTGCTCCATGACCAAAAGTTTGCATCCCAGTGTTTAGTTTAAGGCTGAAGAAAGCCTTCCATCACCCACGAATTCTCATTTTGCTGCAGCAGTCCTGATTTTGGTAATACAAACAACTTATTACTGGGCAGTTATATGTCTTCATCTACTAGTTCTTCATTGCATGGAGCTTTAGATAAGATATTCTTGATGTGACTATTATCTTTTCATTTTACCCACACTCACTAATAACATTAATTGTACACAAAACTTTATAAGAGTAATTCTTCTGCATGCATGTGCTATCTTAGGAAAGGAGTACAATCTTGTTGGTATAAGTAAAGATGATCATAGTTAACCATCCAATGCAAGTTCTATGGCAACCTTCCTTCTCTAAACATAGCTAAATTTTGTAGATATAGAGTCGAAAGCATGTGTAAGACAGTGTATCCTTGTTTCATCCTTGTTGCATTATACATTGTCACCCCTCAAAAGTTTTCATTTTAGCAATGACTTGTTCATATAATGCAATTGCTGTCATATGCATACTTCCAAGAATATAATTTTTCTGATCTCATCCAAAGTTGATTCCAGAGTACATAAACCAGTGTTGCAAAACTCTTTGATTTCTCCCAATTTTTCCGAGTTTTTCAAGTCACTGAAGTTTCCAAGTTTTTCAGGTCTGAGTTTACATTGTTAGTTTTTCCCTGTTGCTGCATATGTGTTCTCCTACTTCAACAGTGTTATCACACATTATTTAGGGGGGGATTTACTCCTCATTTTTGCTAGACCAGACCAGATTTTTTAGCAGTCCATGACATTGAGCACCAGAGACAGATCATCAGTTGCAGATGGATGGGATTCATTTTAGAGATTATAGCTGGATCAGTTGAGTAGGCAGAGCCCCAGGTTATCTACAGACCGATTTTGGGATCCCTTTCCATACATTTTGGAACCTTGCATACAGTGGATTTGTCCACTATTGGATAAAGGATTGGATCTTGACTTACAGTGCCTCATATTATGTGCATTTTGGATGATGTAAAAGGTGGAAGGGACCACCAAGGGGATCCCCTAGTGGCCCCTAGTGATGAACAAACATTATTCACTTGTGATTTATTTGCTTGTGCTTGGGCCCATGGAGGCAATTCGCCTCCCTCCACAATATTGTCATTGTCCGCTATTTTGTAAATTGTAAATGAGATAAAATATCCCCTCCTTTGATATTTTTCTCTCATCTTTTAATCTCAGCTGTCTATCACTTTAGAATAGGGATTTTGCTCACTCTCCATCTGTAAAAGAGAGTGAGCTCTCTATTGTATGCACTCTTGGCCATTTTCATAAATACAATAACCAGAATTTTTGTGACTCTTATTCTCTTGTTTCCGGATTGAGAAAATGAATATGCTTTCTTACCGATCTCTGTTGTATGTTACTTGTTAAGTCTATCTTGCTTTGGGACAATTTTATTGAGTGTTTTTACAGGGTGACGAGAGCCATAGGCACCAACTGCGCCCTGGTTGTCTGGCAAAGGGGGCACTCTGCTTAGAGAAATCAATTTATCTTCTCACCTTTTTCTCGCTAGTTTCCCATTTGGATTTGCATGCTTTCTTTGTTTGTTTCACTCAGATTTGATTTGGCATTTGTAGCTTTACTAACCAAGTCAATTTGTGTGGTAGGTACAGAGAGTTGAGAGATGTCAAGTGCCCCCCAAGCAAGAGAAATTTGACATTTACTCAGAAGCTGTTGGAAAGGAGAGAGCACTTGATTTATCGTCTAGAACAGAGGTAAGTAACACATCTTTTGCTAAACATATCTGAAAAACCATTTGTCACTCACATTTTCACTATTTCCCTTTGTTTTTTGTTTGGCATGTGGAGGGTTTAGACAATGTTCGATGGCTGTAGCTTTTATGCACATCTAGGGGGTTTATTTCTTGCTTAAATGATATGTTTCATGGCTCCATTGGCCCTCTAGAATAGGCATTGATCTTATAAATTGTTTTTAGCCATCAAACCATTGTTTTTGGCCACTTGCATGCTTGTTTTCCTTGCTGTTTTCGATATTACAGATCTGATTTTTAGCTACACCGAGGTCATGTTCATGCTAAGATAGATTTAAATTCATCCCATCTCTCATATCCTTGCTCTATTTCATTTTTCATGAGTTTTCCAAGCCGAAACCATCATTTAATTAACTAGGAATAGAGCTGGTATTTTTTGCTTAGCATTTCAACTCTTTAGCACTATTTGTAACCCATTTGGCTTGTTTAATCATTGGTTTTTCATCTAATATAAGTACATTTCTAGTACAGCCACTTTAAATTCATGTTCAGCCATCACTTATGCACTAAGAGAGCCATCTATTACTTCAAGCAATCTGAAATTTATCTCTGATTTGTATGCTACTTGTCTTAGTCACTTTAGGGGTTGTTTCTCTTACTTCTCATAGTTATCTTACCCTTAAAGTGAGATCCCACTAGGGTACCATTCATCCCCTTTGCTTAAACCTCTCGAGTACCCTGTAGTAGTATCCAAAATCTGTTCTGTGAATACGTTTGGAAAGTTGAGATCACTCGGTTAGCACTTGGGAAAACAAAACTGGGGACCTCCCATGGCTAGTCTTGGAATAGGAGGTTGAACTATCTTGTGGAGTGCTAGGCATGAGGAAGGGTGCTTGGTCCCAGGGGCATCAAGACCATGTGCGTCACAAGTGGACGCAGAGCACTTAGCTTGGGAGAATCTTGCTTGGAGGGTACTCCACTAGAGGCTGATTGTGGACCCAAGAACACAAATGGAGGAGCATTGAGCCTAGGAGCCTCTCTTGGAGAGTGTGTAACCTTGTGATGAGCCCTTGGCATGTTGACGCTTGATTTGGAGAATGCTCCACATGGGAGGAGGTGCCAACCACCTAATGACATGTGCACTCTCTTGGTAGAGGAGCGCTCCACTTATGGACCTAGTCTAGTGACTTAGAGTAGGATGTTGTGGACCTACAGCACTTTTCTATTGTTTGACTCCCTCACCCATCTCAAATAAAGGGAGGAGACAACCTTTGTCATAACGAATTATTCAAGTATGTACTTGAAATCTTGATGAACTTGTCTTGGAATCTTTGTGCTTGTATGATACAAGAGTTGGAAAACTTGGGATTTGTGGGATGAAACCCTAGAGCAAGATCTATGATTCTATAGTGCTTAGATGTAAGTGGAGTTCGTGCAATGCATACTTGGTGAATCTCCTTGATAGCTTGTGGGATGCAAGTGGAAGATCCAAGGGTGGACTTGTTTGTGTTTGGCTAGCTTACTGTGGAGCCTTTGATGTGGCTAGACAGATTGGTGAGATTCGAGATGCCTTGCTAGGCAATTTTATTGCGGGTTAGGGTTGTTGTTGTTGATGGTGGATGCCCTATCTAGGGTTTGGGAAACAATTGAAGAGTCCTTACTTCCAATGAGCTGAAAGAACTTGTTGTACCTACTTGGGATGAGCTAAGGTATCGTACTTTATCTCAATTCATTTGAGTAATATATGAAGTGTACTATTGCTGTCATAAATCTATATGTTGCAGATCTGAAAATCCAACTTTGGTTTCATGGCTGTTTTAAAGAGTTGATTTTTTGGGACAGCAGTGCTGAAATGTTATATGCTTTAGAATGCCTAGATAAAACTACAAATCAGATTTAGTGTTGTTACAAATCTGCTGTTATAAAAGTAAATTGCAGATTTGTGTGTTAGTTGAGATTGTGCCCTATGCACTGTGATATTCACTCTCCTTCAAGCACGTTTTTGGTGTCTATCTTCATGAGCTTACCTAGAAGAAAGGTTGGACAGAATTTAAGTATTTGCTGCCATAATAATATTTCAGATTCAGCTATAAGGCTGAAAGTTATATGAAATTGATCAGGAGAACCTTAAGTAAACGAGGGGAAATTTTTGAATTTGTTTTAAAGTCCATATTTCAGAAATTTCTGCAATGAGGCAGCACAGCACAACAGTTATGTAGAGAATGATAGTGTGCACATGCATACCTACAGCATGCATGTGCCAGCCTTGGAAGGATTCCAGATTTGGTGCTTTTCCTTATTTTAGAATCACTTTTCTTACTATGGTTTTGCTTTTCAAGTTTTAGAAAAGTTCATGGGTTAGGAAGTATTGTCATAATTTGTTAAGGCAAGGATGGAAGAAGCATGCACACATGCATTTACTCTTCTTTATTGGGCAAGTTAATCTACGCAGGTTTCCCAGGTAGGCTAGGTGCATTTTTCCATGGGAATAGGATTTGGGTTTGATACAGTGAAACTAGGCACCTTACTTGGGTAACGTACATGCATTGTAAACCTGATCCTCTCCTAATCTATGAAGGACAGACAGGGCAGACCATTAAGATATATCTTAAAGATTTTGGCAAGTGAGTTTCTATGTAATTTTCTGTTTTGAAGTTAATAGACAGTGTGATTGGTCACTGCATTTCTTAGCTTGTTTTCAATGTTTCAATTACCCATGTGTCTGTAGATCTAGCATTGTTATTTGCAGTTTTGATAGGTTTTAAAAGTTTTAAGCTACCTAGAGTTTGTAGGAGTGCAGGTCTTCTTACCATGAAATAAAAATTTAACATGGTATCATACCTACATATTATAACCTTCCAGGAATCCCTGTATGGATAGGGCTACTATCTATGAGCAGGATGTGGCAAAGGATTTCAGCGGGTGTGATGCCCTGCCTTCAATGATTGAAGTTGATCTGGACCTGTGGAAGGTTGATGGATGGATCCCTGCTATACCCTAGTGATTGGAGTGTTGTTTATCCCTGAGAGAGGCAATCTGCTCCTCTGATAGGTTGCTGATCCAATTTGTTTTCCAGCTATTCTGCTTGTTTGAGGTGTGTTCCAAGAGTTGCATATATGACTAGTCTCGCTCTCAAAGAGTATGACCATCTCGAGGGTGCTTCCAACTTTCAATCTTCGAAGTGCAAGGCGCAGATGCTACTAGAGAAGGTTGATCTTTGGAGTTTTGCTGAGGGGAAGGCTACATTCCCTATCAATCCTGTGCAATTGGCTGAGCACAAAAAGAAGGCAGCCAAAGCAAAGAGAATCATATTTAATTCTATGAAGGATCATATGGTCCCTTGCATTGCAAAGAAGACAACGGGAAATGAGATGTATGATGCCATGATCACTCTGAACCACAGTGCGAATATTTCCAACAAGATGCTTCTAAAGAGTAAGCTTTCTACCACATGCATGAATGACACAGACAATGATGGCTAGCCACTTGATGACAACAGACAATGATGGCTAGCTACTTGATGACAATCATCGAGTTGAGAGGTCAACTTGCTGCTATTAAACATAAAGAGTTGCTTCCCATAGCATTAAATGGGTTCTCTTCATCTTGGGAACCCTTTGCTCTAGGTGTTCATGCTCATAAGATGCTTGCCAGCGTTGAGAAGCTTTGAGATGATTCCATTCAAGATGAAACCAGGCTAGAGACAATTTCAGCCAAAGTGGAGGAGATCCAAAACCTAGCCCTTGTCGGGAGGATGAGGAAAGGTGGTCAAAAAAGACCTAAAAAGGACCACGGAGGGAAGAAGACAGCCTTTTTGGGATTAAAAGATGCCTACAATAGGCTAAAACATTTGAAAGAAGTCTGGATCAATGTTTCAGATGAAGAAGGAAAATATTTGTATTATGTGGACCTAGGTAATGGTGGAGCTGGACCAGCTATCAGCTAATTCTGCAACTTGCCCGTTAAGCTGGGAAAATCATTGTGTGTGCACATCCCAAAGCATGAACACCTAGAGATATTCTCCTCTTACAAGTAGATATGTTTGTAGCACACCAAAACCACCTATGGTTTAAATTCAAATTAAGATTCCTTAGTAGAAAATATTCAGCATTGGATCCTCCCTTGTTTTTGAGACAAAAGCTCTCCATGAGAGATGGTGACGGAAGAATCATGGAGCAATTTGGAAAATCTGTTGAATTAAATCTAAAGGTTGAATCCTTGTACGAAGGGGAGTTCTGTTGTCCTCCACACCCTATCATGTTCAGATCCAATGTGGAACAATGCTTTTCTTGTACTCTTTTCCTTGATACGAAGCCTACATCAATCTCCTCAGAAAACAGTAATGACAGATTTGTTGGATGCATGTGCAGAGAAGATCCTTGTATCTGCCTAGTTGGTCGTGATCCATACAATTGAGGATCCTATTTTTGTAAAAGCGTAGTGGGCCGCTCATAATAGCTCCACTTTGTACTATGTCATCTGTCGACCAAAGTAATCAGTTTGGGTCCCCATATGTCCGAAAGGACCTTTAAGGGATGAGATGACAATAGTGGATCCTCCCATATTGCCCCGAAGATGCTTTTGACCTTTAGTTATCGATAGTTTGTCACCGGTAAACTGGTTAGAAGTCTTATAAATAAGTTAACTCCCTTTTTATTCATTCATTAATGCTTAAAACTTTGTACAGAAAGCCGACTTGGCTCTGATACCACTTTCACCAAGGACCGGATCAACCAACACTAAGCAAACATATGATTAATTACAAATGAGATCCCTTCTTTTCATCAGCAAGATCGCACAGAGTGCATGCAGAGAGGATACACAGAGTTCGACAAACCAAACACACAGACTTTTCACTCCTCAACTACCAAATTCTGAATGAATGAATAAGGAGGAAGTTAACTTATTTATAAGACTTCTAACCAATTTACTGGTAACTAACTACTGACAACTAAATGTCAAAAGCAGATTCAAGGCGATAATCGAGGATCCACTATTGTTATCTCATCCCTTACAGACATATGGGGACCTGAACCGACAACTTTGGCCGACAGACTAACACAGTACAAAGTGGAGCTATTATGAGAGGCCCACTACACTTTTACAACAACAAGATCCTCAGTCGTACGGATCACGACCAACTACATAGATACAAGGATCTTCTACATCGAACAAATCTGTCATTATAACTGCCTTCTGAAGAGATTGATACAAGCTCCGTATCAAGGAAAAGAGTCCAAGAAAAGCACTGTTCCAGAAACCATAACAGCAAGGAATTCAAGGAATGACTAAACTCATTTCCCAGATGCCAAAACAAGAAGTTATGAATATTGGTTGTCAGAAAAGGGAGGAAATAAGAGATGCCATCCAAATAATGGGAAATTGAGCAATCTACAAAAGATCGCAAGATCCTTCTATCTCAGCACAACAACTTGCAGAACAAATAGTGGCAGGACTCTCTGGTCTTGTGTATGATTGGTGGCGATGGCTTCCAGCTGAGACAAAAGAAGAAATGCCCAGTGCTCAAGATGCAAATGATCAAATCCTTAAAGCATTGGGAAGAGAATTTAATGGTCCTGAAGAGGATCAAGATTATAGTCATATAGCATCTATGTTTCTTTCACAGAGATTATGTAATTTAGCTTTACAAGAAGAATATTTTTGTTTTATGCAGACTCTTGATTACCTACGGAAATGCTGATAATCCAACATTTCCAAGGACCAAGACATGTTCCAGATGTAGTGGAGCAACATTTAAAGACCAGAAGATATCTCTCAAAGGAATGTCGTTGACCCAGCTCCATGACCAAATAGTTCAGCTCCTTTGAATGAACCAACTGCCAAATTTTTCCGTAAGCACTCCACCCCATGCTTTGTCTGATGCATCAGTCTCAATGACCAGTTAACCTATTCCCTGTGGAAGTGCTAAACATGGAAGCTCTAAGACTTTTACCTTAATTCTTTTAACGGCTTCCATCATTTCTATGTTCCATTTTGGCGGATTCTTCTTCAATCTCTGCTTTAAAACATAGATGTCTCCTGCCTGGCCTTTGTAAAATGGCCTCATATAGTTCAGGCTACCCAAAAATATTTGTAGCTGAACTTTCTCCAAGATTATGTCTAGAAAATTGGTGAAGACTTTCAATACATGGTCCTGCAATATAATCTGACCTGTCTTAATTCTGAACCCAAGGAATTCTATATCTGTCTTGCTGATCTCCATTTTAGTCTTAGATAAGACTAATCCATGCTGGTAAACAAGCTTGTAGAATTCCTGCAAATGCTTAAGATGTTCCTGCAAATTTCTTGAGCAAATAAGAATGTCATCAATCTAAACAAGAGGCCATTGATAAGGCCGGAAAATGTCTTCCATTCTCTTCTGGAATTCTGCAGGTGCATTAGTAAGACCAAAAGGCATAACTTTCCATTGGCATTGCCCATGTGGAACTACAAAAGCGGTATTGAATCTGTCTTCTTTTATAATGCCAATCTGGTAAAAACCAGACTTCAGTTCGAACTTACTAAAAATACTCTTACCAACAATTCTTTGAATAAGACTAGACTTACCAGGCAGAGCATACCTGATTGGATGCAAAACCTTGTTCAGTGGCTTATAATTTACTACCAATCTAGGTTTGCCTCTTTTGATCTTTGAGTGTTTGTTTACTACAAATGTTTGACAAGCCCAAGGGCTTTTGGATGGCTCAATCAGAACATTAAAGTTTAAACAGAAGTTCATTAATTTCTTTCTAACAAAATTCTTTCTCTGAGGGTCTCCTAAATGCTGCAGAGGCTTTCTGCGGGACTGGTTTACTTTCTTGATTGTAAGGCAAAGACACAAAATATTTTTCTCTTATCCATAAAGCATTTGGACTGTCTGAGGTACAATCTTCTTCAAGTTTTTCGGAGATTTCTTTCAGAGTTTTTTCTTTATGGATTTCTGCAAATGCTGCTGATCTTTCCATTTTATACAGGTCTGTCAATTTTACAGGCTTATTGGGTATACTAGATGCAGGTTTACTACATTTGGACTGACCATGGTAGGATAAAGAACAAGACACTTGCCTACCACTGAACATACACTTAAACACCATGTTCTATACATCTATTGTGACTGGACTGACTCTGTTTAAAAATTCAGATCCTAATATACAATCATCTTTTAAATTGTCTAATCTCGTAAGAGAAATAAAATCAGACTGACCTTCAAATCTAACTGGAAAATCTGGGACATCACCAAGGAATTTGACAGGGGTACCTTCAATTGATGTTCCTTGATCTGTAGTTTCTTGTAGAAAGCTGGGATGGCATTTCCTTTAGCAAACCAAACTTCGATATAAAGTTTGGGTTCTTTAGAAAGTTCTTCATCAAAAGACTGTTCTCTTTCTTGCATTGTTACTTCCAGCATTCTTTTCACCTCTCCAAACTCTTTAGCCATATTTCTGAGAGCATCTTGCTTTTCTTTAATCTGGAGTCCAAGCATTGCCTCCTTGTCTTTTCTGAAATTCTGTCTGTTTTTGTGTCTAACAATATGTTTAGAATACAGATCTGCAGGGGCATCATAGGCTGGATTCTTTTTAATTCTTTTGTTGATGGCAAAAGAGACATTAATTATTAAGGATGCCACACAGTTAGATTCTGCTGCTTATTCCAATTTCATTGTTGTTTTAGCTGCATTAAGGAAGAGGATGTTACTATCATTGATAATTGTATATACCCTTCCATATTTTCTTCTCTTGCTGCCGATTAAATAATTTCTGTATATATAAGTATCATTTACCGAAAAAAAATAATAATAATAATAATAAAACCTAGAATGCTAACCTAAGTTGCTTTATATTACCTACTTTTCCATATTTTAAATTTTAAATTTTTTATGGTTTTGGTCTTAGGATTCCATATGCCAGGGACCCCGACATTCCCCATCACGCTCCCTAAAATTTTGGGGTCTCTCCACACATTCCCCTGACACATTTCCTTACTCCTGCATCCCCATGTCCGGAAACTCGGTGCAACATTAACTAATTACCCATGAATATCTACATTATCAAGTTATTCAAATTTCAAGTATAGCTTGGAGTTTGGCAGGACTCATTAATCCTTGTGTTATTGGTTAGTCTTCCTTGTTCATTTTTCTCAAGTTTAAGTCTTGGTTTCAGTAGTCAATAAGTTTATTCACAAATTATAACACAGAAATTTAATTTTCCTCTAATCTGTAACTTATAAACAGAAACACATGAAACTTCTCAACAGCAAACAATAAAAATGAACACAGAATTTTTGGATAAGTACCCCTGGAAAAACCTCAGAGGGAAAACCAGTTCAAGAGAGATTTTATTAATTAGCCCACAGAGAATTTATCCGCAGAATTTTACAGCATTTAATACAGGATTTAATGCACCTGGAAACTGGTGCCTCCACAGAAAATCACACCACCTCGTAAACTGTGCCAACAGGGAAAGTACGGCCTGTACAGCCTCCATACAGGACTGTACAGGCCAGTCACAAAACAGTCTCCTCGAAAACCTTGAATCAGCAAGCTACCTCAAAATTTGTGCAAAAGAATTTGACCTACTATATGGACCTCGAAAACTGTGCCCAGTCAATGTTGTATGGACCTCTTAAAATGTGCCCAATCAATGCTGTATGGACCTCGAAATTCGTGCAACTGTTCCAGCTATACAGACTAGCATTAAATGCAGCAGTCTCCCTTGGAATTCGTGCCTCATTTTCTTGGAATCCGTGCCTCTTCTTCCTAGGAATTCATGCCTCTTCTCTTCAACTTTTCACTCTCTCTTCTCTTGTGTCTATTCTTCTCCTAGATATCCTTTTTAATTAGTGGAAAATGAGTTTGTCTCTTCGTCTTTTGAATGGATGACCAAAATTAAACTTGGAGTCACCAAATAAATGGTTGTGATATTTTCACTTTACCTCATTAAAAAGACACTTTAACTTTATAAAATAAAGTTAATGCTAGGAAAAAGTCACTTTGGTCACTTCTACATGTATAGACACCAACAATGTAGAAGACCATCCGAGCTATAAAAATTCAATACTCCCTCTTAGCAAGGAAGGTGTTCTGTATCACCCTCAATTTATCTTTGAATTTGACAAATTTTCCTTTCACCAAAGCCTTCGTGAGGATATCTGCAACCTGCTCATCTGTAGATAGGTACTGAAACTGCACTACCCCTCTCTGAACGTAGTCTCGGATGAAGTGCTACCTGATCTCAAAGTGTTTTGACTAATCATGAAACACTGGATTCTCCGAGATTTTGATGCAACTTTGATTGTCAAGGTGAATCACGATCAGAAGCAACTCCTGACCAAATAACCCAACAAGTAGCCTGCAAAGCCATATGGCCTCACAACTCGCCAAATTGGCAGCCATATACTCTGCCTCGACAGAACTCAATGCAATCGAATTTTGCTTCACGCTAAACCAAGACATTACTGTCGATCCCAAGCTGAAGCAACACCCGGAGGTGCTCTTCCTGTCAATCGCACTGCCTTCCCAATCCGAGTCACTAAAACCAACAAATCTAACTCCATCCCCTAGACATAGCACAACCCAAAATCTATAGTGCCACACAAGTAACAAAGAACATGTTTTGTTGCAGTCCAATGCACTCTCCTAGGCTCAACCATAAACTAACTGAGTGTTCACAGCAAAACAAATATCTGGTCTAGTGTTGACCAAATACATCAAGGACCCGATCAAATACATCAAGGACCCGATCAGCTGACGATACAAGGTGGGATCAACCAACTCTTACTCAAAAGCATCAAGCTTCTTCAAGTTGGTTGTCATGGGTGTCGACATAGGCCTGCAATCCGCCATCTCGAATCACTCCAAGATCTCATCTGCATACTTCCCATGTCAAAGAAAAAATTGACCGGGACTCTGCCACGCCTCCATCCCCAAACAGTAATGCATCAGGTCGATATCCTTCATCTCGAACTCATTGGCTAGATCCCTCTTGCAATCTCTGATGGGCTTCTTTGACCCTATAAGAAAGAGATCATCCACATAAAGGATAAGAATAAGTGGATCCTCGCCAACCTGGATGTGGTATAGATTCGGATCAGCCTCTCTTCTCAAATCCCAACTATAAAAAATAGTTGTCAATCCTCGCATACCAAGCTCTGGGAACTTGCTTAAGTCCATAGAGATCCTTCTTCAATCTGAACACATGAGACTCTCTCCCATGCACCTCAAAGCCCAGTGGCTACTCAATGTACACTTCCTCTTTTATGACGCCATTCAGAAATGCAGTCTTCACATCCATCCGATGAAGACTCCAACCCATCTCTGCTACAATGGACATGATTCCCCTGATCGAAGTGTATCTCGCTACTGGTGCGAAGGTCTCCTCATAGTCTACTCCCTCTTTCTATGAGAACCCCTGAGCCATCCGCAGCATGCTTGATTTTGTAGAGCCACTTGGAAGTCACCACTAACTTCCCCTCATGTCTCGGAACAACCTCCCAGACGTCATTCTTCATGATGGAAGCATACTCTTCCATCATGGCATTTCTCCATACCTGTCAGTCAACTGCCTACTCAAAAGTGGAAGGTTCCTGCTCATGGGCGTTGCTCATCATCGCCACATAATTGCAGAATCTCTTTGATGGCCTACTCTCCCCCACAGTCTTCTCGAGACTCTCCACATGATCTCATGCATCCTTCAGGGTCTGTCGAAGCCATCTCAGCTTCCTCTTCCCTCAAAGTACCTCCTGCTCATCCAAACTATCTGAATACTATGATCCTGAAGTCTAAGCATCTGTGACCGATGTATCTATGATCTAGGAATCTGTAACCCCCAAAACTTGTGTACCTGTGCCTTATGGCCCTATAAACTAGGGTACCGGTGACCTCTGTGAGACTTGTGAACCCACCTGTGCCTGTAGGAACCAGTTGCTCTTGCCCCATGCAGAAGATGACTCTAGTGACCTCCTCAGTGCCCTCTCCTCCTCGAATCTCACATCCCACCTTACCACTATTTTTCTCAATGTAGGAATATAAATCCGGAAGGCCTTCGAAGTCTCACTATAACCAACAAAAAGCCCCTTCTCTACAGTGGGCTCTAACTTTGTCCTCTTCTCAGAAGGGACATGTGAGTAAAGCACCCAAAGATGCAAAAGTGCCCCACCTCAGGTTTCCTACCAGTGAAAGCCTCCTCGAGAGTCTTACCTCAGGTTTCCTGCCAGTAAAAGCCTCCTCGAGAGTCTTACTTCCCAACCCCCGATGTGGGTTCTTGTTCTGCACATACATTGGAGTGTTGCATGCCTCTGCCCGAAGAAACAAAGGTAGACCCTAGTCATGCAGCATGGCTTTTGTAGCCCCAACTATGGCCCTATTTTTCCTTTCTGCAACCCCATGCTGCTAAGGGTTTTAAGGAACAATCAACTCTCTCTTGATTCCTGTTGATACACAAAAGTCTTTGAAATCATTGGAGGTATACTCACCCTCATTGTTCGATCTCAACACATTGATCTTCTTCCCCATTTGATTCTCCACAAGAGATTTGAACTCTTGGAATCTGTCGAAGACCCCATCCTTGGTCTTCAAGAAGTAGATCCAGGTCTTCCTGGAGAAATCATCAATGAAAGTGACATAATACTCGAATCCACACAAGGACACCGCTGGCATGGGCCCACAAACATCTGAATGTACAAACTCCAATATCTCTCCTCTCATGCCGTCACTACTAGGAGAAGGTGTCTTGGAGTATTTTCTAAGAGCACACCCCCTACATACATCTTGTTGCTCTACTCTGAAGTCAAGCAATCCTATAACAATCTCTCTCAGTATGGTAAAAGCGCCACGGTGCAAGTGTGCCATCCGTCTGTGCCAAAGCTCGCACAAACCACTACCACTACAGTGTATCAATGCTCAAGTTGGCTGAAACATAAGCATGTAAAGCTTTCTGCACCTGATCCCAATCACCTGTGTTGTACTCAGGATGGACCCTTTTGGGTGAATAAGCACCTATCCATCTCAAAAAATCACTGTAAATCCCCAATCCTCTATAGAAAACATTGAAATTAGGTTCTTGGCCAACTTCAGAACATATAAGACCTCCTTCACCACCAAGGGTTATTGGAACTCCCTCTGAAATGACATTGTTCCAAGGCCAATTGTTTTGACCTTGGAATCATCACCCAGCTCAATATCCACATCCACACTGCCCTCGATAAACTCTGTGAAGTGCTCACATAGCCCTGTCATGTGGCTAGAGGCACCACTTTCTATGTACCAAACACTGGAGTAGTATGAATTAGAAGCAAGACAAGTCACCAACGATAACTCCTTCTCTAACTTGGCAGGAAGTCCTCTACCTCATCTCATGCAGCTACCTGTGACTTCTTCTTCTTCTTCGAACACTGGCATGCATAGTCCCCAAACTTGTGGCAAGCAAAGCATTTAACTTTACTCATATCCTTCTTCTGTTCACCTTTCGAGCTAGACCCACCACTGGGGCCTTTCTTGGGCCTCTTCTTGGACTTCCCTATGAAAGCAACATTCTCCTCATCACCCCAAAGTTGTTGAACTGCGTGGCTGGTGGAGCCAACTCCCAACTCCTCCTGTATGAAATCGTCCCAAAGTCTCGTCCATGTAGGCATGTTCTCTCTGGCAACAATCGCATGCACAAAGTCCTGGCATGGTTTTGAAAAAACATTCAAAGCAATCCTAATGAACTCTGCATCATCCACTATCTCGCCAACAACACCCAACTTATCACATCCCTCTTGTTAATTTTTAGCTACTTTCATAGGCTGGTAATTATGAGTGCAATTTTCAAATTTTCTTTTGCATAATTACACATGAAAGTATCAACCACTTTAATTACTTTATGTGCAGTATGACATTAATCAATTGCAACAGTAAACTAAGTTAAGCAGAAGGTAAACACATCACATCACAATAGTCATGCACAGTAGACACCAAGATTTACCCTGGGAAAACCCTCTTTCCTTTGGAGGGAAAAACCCAACAACCTTTCTTATGATAGATTCATGATAGAAGAACAAGTATACATCAAATTACCATGAAAACCAAAACCCTTTTACACATCAGGGTATACAAAGAGACCAAGTACTTATCTTTATCATGACTGCCGATGTAAGCCCTTGATGTCAGCCCTTATCTCTTTCTTTCTTTCTTTCTGCTCTTAATTATGTAGCAGCCCATTGTCCAGCTCCATGAGATGTCTTTCAAACTTGCTGTGAATGAAGGGCAGTCTGAAACTGATCCACAGTTGTCTCAATTGAGTGACAACAATCCTGATAGGACTTGATCTAACCCTCAGTGACTTCTTCTAGACAACAGCAACCGTGTAGAAAGCCATGGCAACCTGCTAGAATTTAACCATGAACAAGATGGCTACTGCAGCTTGTCATAAACTGATCAAACCCTAACCTTCTGCAATCAGTTAAACAATGACTGAGATGATCAATACTAAGGTTGTCGTTTGACTGATACGCAACTGTTGTTGAATGAAATAAGGCAGTACTTATCTTTATCATGACTACTGATGTAAGCCCTTGATGTCAGCCCTTTTCTCTTTCTTTCTGCTCTTAATTATGTAGTAGCCCACTGTCCATCTCCATGAGATGTCTTTCAGACTTGTTGTGAATGAAGGGCAGTCTAAAACTGATCCACAGTTGTCTCAATTGAGTGACAACAATCCTGATAGAGATTGATCTAACCCTCAGTGAGTTCTTCTAGACAACAGCACCCTAGATACAAACTTTGAGCTTTAATGGAGATGAAGTCAACCTTGTAGAAAGCCATGGCAACCTGCTAGAATTTAACCATGAACAAGATGGCTCCTACAATGCATCATAAATTGATCAAACCCTAAGCTTCTGCAATCAGTTAAACAATGACTGAGATGATCAATACTAAGGTTGTCGTTTGACTGATACGCAACTTTTGTTGACTGAAATAAGGCAGTCGTTGACTGATTTGTCAATCTCTGAGTCTGTCATTGACTGAGGGACTGTGCTATTGACCAAATGAGGCAACCATTGACCAAGAGAAGGCAGTCGTTTTTTTTTTTTACAGAAACAGGGAATGAGAATATATATATTTAAAAAAGCTGTGCACAGCCATACAGTACAAATGCTATGAAGAAGTTTTCTGAGAGAGCATAGTCAGCAGAGATTTCAAAGTCTACCTTAAGCCTTGCAAAGGCTCTGATTCTAGTTTTCTTGAGACTTCCCAAAATTTTGCTGGGATATACCCTAACAAACTGATTGTTTAGATAGATACAGAAATACATAAGGCAAAAATGTTACAAAAAGGAACCTGTGCTAGAGCTAGACTAGCTATAATTCTTGAACTGGGTAGAAGCTGCATCCACCATCTCTTGATTGATTTCCTGGTTGACAGTGGGAGTTTCATGGACCCGGCTGCCTTGCGTTTTCCCAGTCAGCACTGAGATGTCTTCCTGCATAGCGTCCACCTTCCCCATGAGCTCAAAAAGATTTTTTCTCCAAATCATCTATTCAAGAATCTTGGCAAGAGAGCTGCGTGGCTGTGTATCTCATTTCTGCGGCCAATTCAGCGTCATAGGTGCTGTGAACGGAGAGCTTAACATCAACCAAGGTGCGGCTCAGGGCAGCGATGGCTGCCAAAACACTCTGCATGGCGTTGAGACCAAAACGGGAAATAGGAGGAGATGGGGGGTGGAGGGTGGAGAAGGGAGTTGAAGGGTCCAAGTCGCAGAGGGAGAGTCGGCCCAGAGCAGAGCAGGTGGAATGGGGTGGGTGAGCCATGGCGAAAGATAGGAAAGGAGAGGAAGGGAGGGGAGTTAAGGCTGGCTCGTGGGAGCTGACAGCCAGGGAAAGGGCCATGTGAAGAGCGTGTGGAAGCCAGGGATGGCATGGGCGCAAGCAAGAGAGGGCGTGGGGCCATGAGGGAGCGAAGAGGGTGTACCGAGAGGCCCAAAAAAGCCATAGTTTCTTAGCTTTAAACGGAGATCTAAGGTTACTCCAAGGTGACCATACATGGAGGAGAGAATCACACTTAGCATACTTAGGGGATGTAATGAAAACCTATATCTCCATTCTGATAATGGATTTGCCCAATTTCCAAAGTGGCTCCCTTGTTTGCCTCAAGGTCCGCTAAATAGTTGTTTTCTCTTAAAATGTGGAGAAAAGAGACATCAGGAGGAAGGGTATAGGAGCTTATTCTTTTGAGATAACTGAGAGCTTTGGTGCCTTTAGTTGCACTGCCTTTTCTCATGGATTGTATGACATGCCTAGAGTCTCCAAAGATTCTGAGTTTTCCAATGTTGAGGGAGGAGGCTAGTTCTACTAAGAGTGTAAAAGCTAGCCATTATGCTTCATTGTTCATTTTTGTGCCAAGACCCCAAGAAAAAGCTATGACTTTGTTTCCTCCGGGATTGAAAATGATCCCACTTGCACCTGCCGCCCCAGGGTTCCTTTTGGAAGCCCCATCGAAAAAAATGTTGTAGCCGTTTAGTTCAATCAACCATTTGGTGAAGGAGGTAGGATCTTTCCTGATTTCCCAGACTACATGGGAGTGGGGCTTTTTGGACTGAAGGGAGCTTGTCTTCACAAAGACTTGACTCCATTTATACTCGGACAGAGAGAGGATTTCATGAGTGGGAATTTTAACTCCTTTGGAAGTGAGAGACTCAGAGATCAAAGTGATGGCTTTGTTGGGTGCTCTCGCACTGATAATTGACTTGCCTTCAAATATAAATTTGTTACGAGCAAGCCAGATCTGCCAACAGACATTCATTGGAATGAGATTCCAAATTCTAAACATGGTTCATTTGGATTTAGACGTTCCTGGGAAAGAGTGAGCCCAATGCTCTACCATGTCTCTGAGATGCCTTGGGTGTGAGGTGCTTCTCCATTGACTTCCCAAAACTGAGGACCAGACTTGTTTGGCGTAAGTGCAGTCTAAGAAGATGTGCTGAGAATTTTCTTCTGCATTTTTGCACAAAATGCATCTGGAGGGACCTTAAATGCCCCGAGCTATGAGATTGTCAGCCGTAAGCAGCTTGTTATGTGCCAGTAGCCAATAGAAGAAATTAATTTTAGGAATGCCATCGGAGTTCCAGACTTTCCCCCATATTTTTACTTCAGCGGGGCCAGTGGGGGTGAGTCTTTCATAACCTGCCTTGACCATGCACGTGCCTGCTTTCCCCCATCCTCGAAGATCCTTTTCCTTCACGTTTAGAGGAGCCTTTCCATGTAGGTGAGTGAGGAATATTTTGTAGTCTTCTTTTAAGTTTGCTGGAGGATGCAGTGTCTTCCAATTTTCCCATTCTCCAGCAGCGTTCCAGGTGACTACATCTTTTAATTTCTGTATACCTTCACTTTGCATCCAAAACTTAATTGCGTTGAGGCTTTGTATTGCTCCGAGGGGCTGTTCCCCATTGATGTTATCGGTCCATAGATTGATTCTCTTCCCATTCCTTGGGATCCAATAGAGATTGTTTTTTAGGAGAACGGCCGAGGAGGAGATTAGACCCCAGATAGCAGTGCCTTTTTTGTGGCTTTCTTTGTCAAAGCACCTTAATCGGGAGCTCCTTGTGTATTTTTTCCTAATTACTTCCTTCCACCAATCTTTCCTACCTGAGACAATCCGCCAAGCTAATTTTGCACCCAGTGCTTTACTCATCATGGCTGGCTCACAGATTCCCAATCCTCCTTTGTTGCGTTTTTCTTTGACAGTTTTCCAATTCACAAGATGAAACTTTTTGTTTTGAGTCTTACCTCCCTGCCAAAGGAACTTTCTTATCTCGTTGCTGATGGCGTTCATGACTGAAGCTAGAGCCAACATGATGGCAGCTGAAAAAATGGGCAGAGAAGAGAGGACTGCTTTGATCAAGGTGACTTTTCCGGCAAGATTCAACCAACGAGTTCCCCACGAATTTATTCTATTTTTGATCTTTTCTAATATAGGATTCCACACAAAAGAAGAGGGTTTTTTTTGTGATTGGAATGCCTAAATATTTAAAAGAGAGCCACTCCTGGCAAGATTTGAAATCAAGAATTGCAGAGATGAGTCTGAGGGTGGCCGATTTACAATTCCAGGTGTAGATGTTGCACTTACTTTCATTGGTTTTTCCCCCATAGGTGTTAAGGAAGAGGTTGAGGGACAGTTTAAATCTGGAGGCGATTTGAGGAGAGGCACTTCCTAGGAGAATGGTGTCGTCTGCAAATTGGGCATGATTGATAGGGGGGACTCCCCGAGCAACGGTTATACCTGGAAGAGTACCAGTGGCTAAGAGAGAGTTGAGCTTTCTGCTTAGGGAATCTGCCATTAAAACAAAGAGGAAAGGGGACAGAGGACAACCTTGTCTTAGACCGCGGGATAAGTGGAAGAAGGAGGAAGGTCTTCCATTTAAGAGAGGAGCGATCCAAGGAGAGCCTATGCAGGCCTTTATCCATTTTACAAATTTCTCATCAAACCCAAATTTTCTTAGAACGGAATAAATGAAGGCGTGTCTAACTCTGTCAAAAGCGTTTGCCATATCAAGTTTGATTGCCATACCTGAGTCCTTATTCTGCATGCTTGAATGTATAGCTTCTTGAACAAGAAGAATGTTGTCATAAATTTGCCTTCCAGATATGAATCCACCCTGGTTGGGGGAAATTATGTTGGGGAGTAATCTCTTAATTCTGTTTGCAATTACTTTCGTGAGGATTTTGTAGGAGGAATTGCATAAGGAGATTGGTCTGTATCTTCCAACGGACGTAGCCCTCTTATCTTTAGGTATTAAAGCTATGAACGTGAAGCTGGTAGCTCCTCCAATTTGATCTTTGTTCCTGGTCCAGTTCATCATTCTGATTAGATCTTTTTTTAACCATTGCCAGCATTTCCTGTAGAAGTGGATGGTAAAGCCATCTGGACCTGGGGCTTTCTCGAGATGCAAGGACCATACAGCTTTTCTGATTTCCTCTTCAGTTACCTGTTCCATGAGTTTTGCATTGTCTTGAGCAGAGATAAGGCTGGGAATTTCGTGGCACATTAGTTCCATGTCTGCCTCAGGTGATTCTCCTTCCTCCCAATACAGATTCTCGAAGTGACTATTGATTTCCATCTTGATGAGAGTGGGGTCTTCAATTTTCCTTCCATCTTCTTTGGTGAGACTGAGTATGGCGTTTCTTCTGTATCTTTCCTTGCACTGGGCGTGGAAAAATTTGGTGTTCCTGTCTCCAGCTTTGAGCCACAAGCACCTTGAGCAAAGTCTCCATTCTTCTTCTTCTTTTCTAGTCTGGATTTGAATTTGAGTTTTCATCTCTTGCTCAGCTCTGAGCATATTTTGAGTGACCGGAGCAGTTTCCATTCTTTCTTGTAGGACTGCCAAATCTTTTTGAAGTTTGAGTCCCATAGTGGAAAACATCGGCATCGGCAAAAAATCGGCAAGCGTCCCGAATACAACTTCTCGGCAACATCGGCGAAAAAAATCGGCAAAAATCGGCAAACCGCGGCAAACATTAAAAAACACAAAATATATTCATCTTTTCATAATTTTAAACATATAAAGCAACATCAACATCAGATAAATACATTGGCACATAAACATGGAGAAAACACTAATATATATCATGTAGTCATGCCAAATATAAAATGGTACATCAAAATCGATACTGAAAGTTTGAATCCTGGTAGTGAGAGCTGCCCAATCGTTACATAGTACTCAAAAGTGGACAACCAATGGTCCAATACAAAACGACGTCACAAAAATCACAAGTGACAAAAATCAAACGTGAGGCACAAAAAAACAAAGAAAAAGACATTAAAACTTTAAAAAATCAGTCCTAAAATCTTAATAACATTCTGGACCCTGGTTTAATAACATTCTGGTTTAAAACTTCAAAAACTCAGTCCTAGAATCTTAAAAAAGGAGTGGTGTTGCACATTTTAAAATTAAAATTTATATAAATTTATAAAATTCTGGTTATGCACATTGTGATTGAAATTTGAAATTTTGAATAACATTAAAATTATAATTTATAATAATTAATAACATTCCGGTTATGCACATTTTAAAATTTAAATTTTAATAAAATGATAAAATTTTAAAATTATAAATTTATAATGAGCAATTTAGCAAAAGACCAACCTGTGTAGAATGTTGAAACCGAAACCTGTCCTCTGTTGGCCCTCTTTTCCCAGCTGGGGACCACGATTTTCGTGGATTAAGGGAGTCAGCGACCAAGGGTGAGTCGTGACTGTGGTCACAGGGTTTACGACTGCCCTTCGCTGGTCACGGAGTATGCACTGTGCAGGGTAATGCAGCGGCCCAGAATCGCCCCAGATGTGGTATTGATCTTTGAAAGAGGAGAAACAGTCCACGATTGCCCTAAAATCCGCCCAATACAACCGCAAATCCGGCCAAAACAGTCCACGGGTGACGGGTATGCCCTTCTCGAGATTTGCTGTCCCAATAAAAATGACCCAAAAAAAAACTAAAACCGGCTTTAAGTTTTTAACAGACCGGATAGACCACCGACGATTCTTTGGATCGTGGCACGAAATTTTCAAAAGAATCGCCAAGTTTTTCAAAGAATCGCGAGGTGCATTTTTTTATAAATTTCGCGAAAAAATCGGGGGAAAAAATCGTCGGCCCGAAAATCTCGCGATTTTTCGGGACATCGGCGAAAAATCGGCGATTCTTTCTTCTATGAGTTTGACTGCTTCTTCTTCAAGATTTTTGAAATTTTGCTTAGCCCAATTTTTCAAAATGGCCTTAACAGTTTTGAGTTTGGTTTCCCAAATGAAGCCTGGGGATCCTGGGACAAACTGTTTCCAAGCGGCTGTCACTTCAGCCAAGCAGGCCTCGTTTTCCAGCCATGCTGGATTGTATCTAAAGGGGAGCGGGACAAGGTTACCGGGGTGAGAGAAATAGAGGGAGATAGGGCGATGATCTGAAGTGGCTAAAGCTAGGATCGTGGAGTCGGGGAGGAGAGGTTTGGTTAAAAACAAGGAGCTGATCAGAAAGCAGTAGAGTCTTGCAGCTATATGCCCAGGACCAAATCTTTTGTTATTCCATGTAATGTTCCCTTGCTTGGGTTTAATATCCACTAAATCCCAAGAAGTTTGAAGATCCTCCAGTCTTTCACCAAACTAATCTCTAACTTTAGATCCTCCACGACATTCATTCGCTGAGATGGTGACATTGAAATCTCCAGCGACAATACAGGGAGAGGAATTGAGGCCAAAGTTCTGGTCTATTAAAGTGTTCCAGAAATTTTCCTTTAACCCATGAAGAGTAGGTCCATAAACATTTCCTATCCAGAATTTTTCATTGTTGGAAATATCTTCTAATTCCACAAAAAGCCAATTTCTATTGCTGTGGTTGGAGTTACATTTAAACTTACCTTTGTCCCACCAGGTGATGAGCCCTCCCGAGGCTCCAGTGGAGTTGATTGTTGTTCCTTCTCCTTTGGGCCAAACTTGGCGTAATGTGTTGAGGCAGTCTACCTCCTGCATTTTAGTCTCCTGGAGCATGAGTATCGAGGGGTTTTCTAGTTTTTTTATTCTTTTGATGGCTTCCGTTTTGAGCTTGCCTCCCAAACCTCTACAATTCCAGGAGACTATTTTCATTATTTTTTGGAGAGGTTGGAAGTTACTCTATCTTTCTTCTCCTCTGTTATTCCTTGTGTTTGCTTTCCACTAGAGAGAATTCTCACATGCTGATCTAGGCTGGTTTGCTTGCCTACCGCCTTTTCTCTGGCTGCTTTCCTGCTTCCTGCTTCCTTGTGTTTGCTTTCCACTAGAGAGAATTCTTACATGCTGATCTAGGCTGGTTTGCTTGCCTGCTGCCTTTTCTCTGGCTGCTTCCTGCTCTCTGACTAATTTATTGAGTTTCCTACCCTTTTTTGTTTGCGGTTCCACTTCTTCTTCCTTGCTTTCTGAGGTATCTTCTTGAAATAACTTGGCTTTTGCTCGTGACTGATCCCCCTGAAACCCTAGGAGCTTCATTAGCATTTTCCTCTTGCTGACTAAGGGATATTGCTTGGATTTCCCCTTCTTCGAGCTGCTGGGTAGTATCCTCCTGCGACTCTTCTGCCCACACGATTTTCTTTCCATTAGATTGCGGGGGGGGCTATTCTTCTTCATTTGCATCACTAGATAGTACCTGAAACTTGTTAGTTTCCCTTTCTGAGGTTTGGGTTTTAGCCGGTTCCTTCCTTTTAGGTGTCAAATGAACAGGGTTAGGGATGTTGGTTTTCCCTCCTCATTTCCTTGTTACCTCGTTCCAATCTCCTCCTTGTGCTTCTTCTGCTTCTGGAGTTTTTCTTTTGGGACAAAGCTTGGCGAAGTGCCCGTATTCATGGCAAACTTTACATTTGAAGGGGCTCTATTCATAATCCACAGTTTGCAAATGATTCCACCCATCCATAGACAAACTAATGGCTTCAAGGAGACCTTTTTCTAAGTCTACTTCAACACAAATCCTTGCACAGGAGAACATGGGAGGTTTGGGTTCAGATTTGTCAATGTATTTCCCCAACGGGTTCCCTATTGCTTTTAGATCTTCGTCGTTCCAACAATGTAAAGGAAGATGTGGGAGCTTTACCCAAACTAGCACTGCAGAGGGGATATCCTTCTCTGGGTCAAAGGAGAGGTCCCACTTGTTGATGTACATTCCTCTTGGCCCCATGAAGTAGGGGCCATTTCTGAATATGAGATCCCTGTCCTCTTTTTTCTCGAAGTAGAAGACAAAAAAACCTTTCCTGCAGAAGATCTGTTGAACCTCCCCCTGGATGAGGGGACGCCAATTCTTGTTAAGCCATATCTCAATGGATCTAGGGGAGGGCCAGAGACCGGTAAAGTGCCCCACCAGCCCTTTCTCTACGAGAGCGAGGGCTTTGCATTTCGAAGCTGTGGAAGAGAGTTTTACTTCTGGAATAGCAGTTTTTTTAACGAATCGAGAGTTAGAGGGGCCGACCGCCCTGGAAGAAGCTGGTTGTGAAGCAACTAGCGAGCGGAAGAGAGCGTCGAGAGGAGCTCGACCAGGATCCGGAGGCGGATCCATGAGAGGGCCTGCAAGCAAGACAGCCAAGGAACCCTAGCAGCAGCAGCAAACCCTAGCCAAAGGGATATCTTAAATTTCGAAGGTAGTCGTTGATCAAATGAGGCAGCAAATATAAGAAGCATACTTTTACATCAAAGATGAACTTGCCTCTAGCGCACACATACCAAGAGAAACTGCCTGTTGAAGAAACCCTTGAGATGAGTGTAATCATCCTGTCAAAGATTTATCAAACTCTAACCTTCTATCATCAGATGTTGCTAATCAAAAGGGGTGCCATTGACCAATAGAGTGTGTCGTTTGACTAAGTGACTGAGTTGTTGACTGATTTGTTTAGGCCGTTGACTGATGACTGATCTGTTGACTAAAGGAAGGTTGTTGCTGATTGATAAAGGGCTAGCATTGACTGATGAAGGCATAGCAGGGCTTGGTGGTTGAGAATAAGCCCTTTCGGGGCTGTTGGCTGCTACAGTAGACTGATAAAGCCCTAATAAGGGTTTCGGCATCTAGGATCAGTCCTTGTAGGATTTACAGGGTGTGTAGCAAACCCCAGACAAGGTTCGGTTGGCTAGAAATACCCCTAACAGAACTCGGGTAGGCAGGAGCAGGCTAGAGCAGACTTCAGGTAGGTGAGAGAACCTTCAAAAATTCATCATCATCATTTTGCAGCAGTCACGGTAGAGAGAGACAGAGATAACCAGCATATAAACCCCAACAAGTTTTTTCTTTTGGATCAGAGAAAGAGATCAGATGTATGTCACTATGTCTTGTTCAAATGAGAGCACTCTCTATTTATATTTCACCTTTGAGGCTCACTTCCATATATTTAGGAATAAAAAAATAATAAAATTCCCTTAGTTAGGGTTTTAATATTTTATTTGCACTATTAACCCTTCATAAAAGAATTTGACTTTTATCTTGGACTTTTTGTCCTTTACTAGTGGGCTCTTGGTCCTTCATTAAGGTTCTTGGTCCTTCATTGGGGTTCCATGACCATAACCCCTTTAACCAATGTCACAAGGTTCGGGTTCGGCGACCTTTAAGTTCGATTCGGGTTCGAATTTTCCGATGAAGTGAGGTTCGTCATTAGGTTCGAGTATATACATTGTTCAAAAAAATAAAAAATAAAATATAAATATATATACACATAAAACAGTTAAAAATAAACATATATGAGTAGTCACACTTCAAATGCATAGTCTGGACACCACTGTGAACCATGCTAGGTCGAGGGTCGAGTCTTGTGTCGTCCGAAATCATGTTAGGTCGAGCCTCGAGGGTCGTGGGGTATGCTGGAGACTAGGTCGAGGCCCGAGCATCGTGGGTTGTGTGGCGTTGTGCAGAGGGTCAATCTAAGCAAGGGTTGAGTCGTCGATTAATACGTTGAATAACTACGCAACATTCGAGGGTCGATCAATACGCTGACACAACTTGCGAGCGAGGATTGAGATTTGAATTCTGCGGCAACTTGGAGGGTGAGGGTGGAGACAGATCGTTGTTGAAGACTCGAAGGGCGAGGGTGGAGAGAGTCAACTGATCACGGAAGAAAATAAAACGAGGAAAAAAACCCTAAAAATGTGAAATCGACAACCTTTAGCTTTGAGGTTTGACGAACCTAAACATACTTGAAATTTTTTTTGAGGTTCGACAAACTTCAAACTTGATGGTTGAAGTTCGCCGAACCCTGTGACATAGCCTTTAACCAAGGCATCTTAGACCCTTCTCTTGGCCTTTATGACCAACACGTACCAACTCAAGGTAGATCATCATAAAAAAAGAAGGATTTTTCTTTGATTGACTAAGAAGCAACATTAAAAGATCCTCTTCTAATTTCTCATGAAGGCTTAAACAAATTAACTTCTAGCCCCTTCTTGGTCAAATGTGCCCTTAGAACCCTTATGGTCTTTTAGAAACTTCTAGCTTGAGTCCTTATGACTCAACCATTAAGTATTGGTCCTCTTTTCAATGGTCAACTTGTCTTCTAGAATCTTCATCATAAGAAAGGTTTTCTGAGAGATCTCATGTCATCAACGTGTTGGTCCCTGACCAGGTTCTCAGCCCCAGGCTGATGCCAATTCTCCCAGAGAATGGCTCTTGATGCTACCCAAAAATCAACACATGTGAGATCCTAGTAAGGGATGAGGTAACATTTTCAACCTTTGTCATCTTTGTATTTCTCAGCTTCTCCCTCAAGACCATTTTTCGGTTTTGATTATTGTTTTGGAACAGCTTTGTCAAGGTTGCCCACACATAAAAAGAATTCTTCTTATTGGTCACATGAGGCATAATGTGGTCTTTCACTGCATCAAGAAGAGTACGTTCTGCCTTCACATTCTTCTCGTTATATTCATCCAATGGATCAAGATCAGTGGGAATCGTGACAACTTTCTTGGTTATATCCCATAACTCGAATTCTTCCAACAACAGAGTGACCCTCTCCTTCCATGGGATGAAATTCGATGCACCCTCGAGCCTATCCTCAAACTGCAAGCCAAATGTCACAAACATACTCATAGACCAACCAACAACGAGCCCAAATCTGCTAGGTGAACCAACTTAGCAATACCCTTGCTGCCCTCTATGTTAACTACTGGTTTCTCTATTCACAACTCTTATACCATGTTCGTATTTCTCAAATTTCAGTCTTGGTTTCAGTAGTCAATAAGTTTATTCACAAATTATGACACAGAAATTTAATTTTCCTCTAATTTGTAACTTATAAACCGAAACACATGAAAATTCTCAATAGCAAACCATAAAAATGAACACAAAATTTTTGGGTAAAGTAACCCTATTAAAACCCTAGAGGGAAAACCAGTTCAAGAGAGAATTTTATTAATTTAGCCCACAAAGAATTTATCAGCAAAATTTTACAGCATTTAATATTGGATTTAATGCACCTGGAAACTCGTGCCGCCACGAAAAATGGTGACACCTTGTAAACTGTGCCAACAAGGAAAATACGGCTTGTACGGCCTCCGTACAAGTCTGTACTAACAGTATGAACCAATCAAAAACAATCTCCTCGAAAACCATGAATCAGCAAGCTACCTCAAAATTCGTGCCAAAGAATTCAACTTGTTATATAGACCTCGAGAACTATGCCCAGTCACTACTATATGCACCTCGAAATTTGTGCCATTGTTCCAGTTGTACAGACCAACATTAAATGTAGCAATCTCCCTTGGAATTTGTGCCTCCTCTTTTTCTTGGAATTCATGCCTCTTCTTCCTAGGAATTCATGCCTCTCTTCTCTTCAACTTTTCACTCTCTCTTCTCTTGTGTCTATTCTTCTCCTAGATCTCCTTTTTAATTAGTGAGAAATGACTTTGTCTCTATTATAGCCCAAATCGGCAGTTCTTCGTCTGTGACGATAGTTTCATGACGACACTTCAAATGTCGATTGTCGTTCACACAAAAGGACACTATGGATGGAAGAGCCTTGATTTGGTATCTGATGCTATGGCCTTAGTCATTCTATGATTCTCTGGCACTTATAAAGTTTTGTAACTACTTTTAAGCCAAAAACGCTCCCAATGATCTATGAGCTAGCGTTTTAATCCCTAATTTCCTTCACTTTGCCAGCATTTTTGAAAAACTGTTGAAAATGCTTGTTTCCTTTGGTTTGCAGGGGTTTTAAATGCTTGTTTCCTTCATATTGCCGACGTTTTTCCCTAGAAAAATTCCAAAAACTAAATACAATTTTGAATTTGGGGCAGTTGGGGTGGTTTATGTTGTTGTAAATGTAACTTCGGAAGATATTCTTTCATATAATATTATTATATTATGATTGTATTTTTATTGTACCTCCGTCGGAGATGTCTCCTTTATGGTTTCCTAGAGGAAATTTCATGTGTCTTTTGTGTATTGTTGTGCTTGTCTATCTTTCAATTTAAATATCTAACATAATTGAATTAAAGTGCAAACTCTAACAGTTTAGGTAAAATTTTACAGCATTTAATATTGGATTTAATGCACCTGGAAACTCGTGCCTCCACGAAAAATTGTGACACCTCGTAAACTGTGCCAACAGGGAAAGTACGGCTTGTACGGCCTCCGTACAAGTCTGTACTGACAGTATGGACCAATCAAAAACAATCTCCTCGAAAACCATGAATCAACAAGCTACCTCGAAATTTGTGCCAAAGAATTCAACCTGCTATATAGACCTCGAGAACTATGCCCAGTTACTACTATATGCACCTCGAAATTTGTGCCATTGTTCCAGCTGTACAGACCAGCATTAAATGTAGTTGTCTCCCTTGGAATTTGTGCCGCCTCCTTTTCTTGGAATTCATGCCTCTTCTTCCTAGGAATTCATGCCTCTCTTCTCTTCAGCTTTTCACTATCTCTTCTCTTGTGTCTATTCTTCACCTAGATCTCCTTTTTAATTAGTGAGAAATGACTTTGTCTCTGTTATAGCCCAAATCGGTAGTTCTCCGTCTATGACGACAGTTTCATGACGACGCTTCAAATGTCGATTGTCGTTCACACAAAAGGGTACTATGGATGGAAGAGCCTTGATTTGGTATCTGATGCTATGGTCTCAGTCATTCTGTGATTCTCTAGCACTTATAAAGTTTTGTAACTACTTTTAAGCCAAAAACGCTCCTAATGATCTATGAGCTAGCATTTTAATCCCTAATTTCCTTCACTTTGCCAGCGTTCTTCAAAAAATGTTGAAAATGTTTGTTGCCTTTAGTTTGCAGGGATTTTAAATGCTTGTTTCCTTCATATTGCCGACGTGTTTCCCTAAAAAATTCCAAAAAATAAATACATTTCGAATTTGGGGCAGTTGGGGTGGTTTATGTTGTTGTAAATGTAACTTTGGAAGATATTCTTTCGTATAATATTATTGTATTTTTATTGTACCTCTGTCGGAGATGTTTTTCCTCCATTCGGGGATGTCATTATTGTATTTGGTCATGCAAGAATATCGAGGTAAAACCTCCATTGTAAGTCGGGGCAATAGTTCCCCTAAAGATAAACGTAAAATGTATTTTTGAGTCTCCCTAGGACAGGTCGTCCCAGTCAGTTACGGAAGTCGGCCCCAATAGGGAATTAGGTCAGTCACACATAAAGTATAAATAGAGAGGATCACTCTCTCATTTGGACAACACACTCACTCAAGCAAGTTTGCACCAAGTGAGAGAGAAGACAAGTTCGCTGGAGGAGAAAGAGAGAAGCTGCAGAAGATATCTTATCTTTGGTTTTTCTATCTTGTTTGATATTGTACTAGTGACGAATCTATCACTGAGAAAGTTGCGGGGTTTTCTCCTTTATGGTTTCCCCAGGGAAATTTCTTGCGTCTTTTGTGTATTGTTGTGCTTGTCTATCTTTCAGTTTAAAGATCTAACATAATTGAATTAAAGTGCAAACTCTAACAGTTTAGGTAACTACCCCCTTATTTACAATTGCTTTCTACCTGATCATAACTATCTCCACTTACTATAAAATCAAGGGAGATAGACCATGAGAGGAACCTTTTTCTCAAGTAAGGTTATGCTGGAGGAATGATCTCATCTCCATCCCCTTTTTCCTTATGCATTGATATCCTTTCCCTCGTATACCTAGAGATTTGCTGGGATTGTTGGAGAAGACAAGCAGGAGACCTGGAGTCAAGGTTTCACGAGGTGTCGAAGTACAGAAGATATAATATTGTACTTGTTTCTATTGTTTCACTAGAGATTTGACATCTTTCCCTTCACAAATTCTGAGTTAATGTCATGTTTGATGAACTAATTAACATTTTTATATTGAAAGTTGATTCATAGATTCATGTTCTTGTTCTTCTTTCAATTTATCAATAATCTTTATTATTATCAAATATGTTTGAGGAAGGTTGTCTTTATCAGTTTTGCAGGTTGAAGCTTGGGCAAGTTGGCGCAGATTCAAAGCAGAGCTAGGAGTGGCTTGGATTGAACATCATAAATAAGGTGCATAAATCCTCTCTCCTTAATCTCTTTTAATTGGAATTTGCTTGGTCTAAATATGGTCATATGTATGATTGTGAGTCTTTTTTGCCTGCTGATAGTCTTATATGTCAGTCTCTCCCTACCTAGTATGTTGGTGACCTCACCCTAGTCATAGGATTGTTTTCCGTAAAACAGTCTCTTCATCTTCTGAATGGCTGGCCAAGATTAAATCTTGGAGTCACCAAATCAATGGTTGTGATATTTTCACTTTATCACATTAAAAAGTCATTTTCACTCACCCAAAATTCAAAAGTCACTTTAACTTTATAAAATAAAGTTAATGCTAGGAAAAAGTCACTTTGGTCACTTCTACATGTATAGACACCAACAACGTAGAAGACCATCCAAGCTATAAAAACTCAACATTCTTTGCATTTCAAACAATTGTTCAGAAAGGCAATGGTCTGCAAGTAAGCTTTGATTCGTTAGAAATAACTGATGGAAGAACCTCCCAGCTACTACTAGACGTATAATGGTCTCTGATGTCAGTTTGCAACCCACAACTTTATAGCAATATTTGTACTTTTTTCAACATGATCAATTATAGCACTGATAAAATGGCATGGTTCCACTGTCTCAATGTTTGACATAAGTAGCTAACAATTTGAGTAATCAATTCAAGTTTCTTTAAACTTGAGATATGATAGTACACAGTAGCAGAATAACCAAGTTAAAATTCAATTGGTGTAAATTAATGAATGAACTGGCAGAAACCAGAACAGACATACTGCATTTGCTACACTGAATTATTCTAACCCTTTTAGCTCAAAACTAGACATCCTGATTTCTTCCTTACTTATATACACAGGATTGTGAAACCAAAATTCACACGGGGAATGTCTAACACCACTTATTGCTATCAACTCTGGCCTAGTAAAAACTGGAGCTTTACACTACTTTCCTTGTCTAGACTCTAAAGTAAGGGGCAGTTAGTTGGTGTCAATAATGAATCATGGCCCTTGGTTCCAGAGAGACAGATGCAAATCTCAACTTGCAGATTGCTCTGCAAATGAGTGAACCAAAAGTTTTTTATATTATTTCTTCCTTACTTATATACACAGGATTGTGAAACCAAAATTCACATGGGGAATGTCTAACACCACTTATTGCTATCAACTCTGGCCTAGTAAAAACTGGAGCTTTACGCTACTTTCCTTGTCTAGACTCTAAAGTAAGGGACAGTTAGTTGGTGTCAATAATGAATCATGGCCCTTGGTTCCAGAGAGACAGATGCAAATCTCAACTTGCAGATTGCTCTGCAAATGAGTGAACCAAAAGTTTTTTTATATTATTTCATTATTCAAACAAATCCTTAAATTTTCCAATTGAGTACTTTAAAGATCAATGATTTCAACTGAAACTTTCTCCCACTCCATAGGGATAGAAGGGTAGAAAACTGTCAACCCTGTATTTTCAACTGAAACTTGGTGGTTTGATGCACTTTATAAATATCATTTCATTATGGATGTGCATTACATTAGGCACAAAAGACAACTATCTGAGATCATTATGTTTATAGTTGCAGGTTCAACTCATTTGTCAGAATATAAATCAACCATTAATCTATCCCCATATTTTCTCTTGACCTTGGAATGATCTGAGCCAGCACAATATTATTATCATTGATGTTGATACCTTGATAGACCACCAAACAGTTTTGTGCAAGCATTCTCCTTGCTTTCTGGATCAGAGTATCATCTTTCAATTTTCCTTGAACTCTTCAGCATTCCCTTTCTTGTTCAAATTATTCTCCCTGCACACTTTGATATCTTTCTGTATCATGAAAGTAGATAAGTTGTTTGGCTTGCTACTTTGGGCCAAAATTTCACTGTTCAGTTCCTCGATTACTTAAACACTTCAACTTCAGACTGAAGTAGGCAATGGATCAGAGGATTATTGTTCCACTTGTTATTTCCATTTCATAAAGATCAGAGGCAGCTCTTCCAAAACTTAAGAAGATACATCATTCAAGCATCTTGCAGGAAATGGAGTTTTACATCTGACTTCACCATATTCATTAACCTTCCTTCTTTGCTTTGTAACTGCTGCATAGGTGATAAGCACTCAATATATTTCCCCTTCCATTATTGGCATCACATGCACAGTCCTTAGAAATTAGAATGGTGGACTCAGAACAGAGTATCTCACTGTCAATCCAATTTCCTTTCTTTGACTGATCCTGACATTCCAATAACTTTTGGCCTGCTATTGATTTCATATTTTATTTTGCTCAATAAAAACTACAAAAGTAAAGAACTAAATGTTTCAAACAAATTCTTAATCCATGGAAATAATTCGACAACGCCAAGAACATTTTCATGATTTCAGCACAGCTATGCACGCTTAAAAAATACTCAAGTTAGGTGGAATATCAACCTAAGGCACAAATGAAGAATAAGCAGGCTGCATGTGAATTGAGATGTGTACCAATTTTAAATTCCAGTAGCATATGGGTGACTGACAAGTAGTAAACAGGCATCACTCCAAAACAAGATCTGCGAGTACTTCTGCCCATACCTCCTATATAAAAGACTAAAGTACTAATGCTTTGAATCATATAAAAAAGAAAATAGAGAAAAGACCTGCTGATGGCCTTGAAGAAGGCATTGTTGCCTTGTCTGCCTGTTGTATACATAAATTGTTCCTGATTGAATGCAGTAACCAATATATTGCTTATTTGCAGAGATTTGACTTCCAACCTTTAAAGGTATATCTTGATTTCCAAAGAACATGCTGGGAAAGACTACCAACTCAGAATGGACTTCTACTGGAATCCAATCATTGACATCATAAACCACATGCTCTCCTGAGAGATAACAACCTTTAGGACTCTTTCTGCCTGGCATCCCTTCAGAAGTTTCATATTGCATTGGCAGATTCAGACACCTGCCTGATGCTTGTAGGAAATGTGTGAAATTTAAGGAAAATTTATTTGACTGAGGCTGGGAACCATTAGTCATCAGTGATTCACTAACTAATTTAAAAATTAAACAGGATTTAGATCTCAAAATAAAAAGGCCATCTGTACAAGGAAGCCCCAAATAATGTTTTATGATGTTGGGTCTCCTAGCTAGATTTATCCCACTACCATACCTGCAGAAACATAGACACCTAAATATCAGTGTATGCATATGAAAAATACGTGAGAACAAAACATTTCTGTGCATTCAACTTCTTCTTGTTACCCAATTTGATATGCGAGACAAAAGCATTTCTGTGTATTCAATTTTTTCTTGCTACCCAATTTATTCACTTTTTAGTATGTTCCTAGCATTTGTTTACCATGCTGAAATGCTCTATATAACACAAACAATATTTGGAACAAAAAAAATGATATAATCTGGTTATGCAGCATCTAGTTCAGTATGTGCAACAGCTATGACAACTATTTAAACCATTAATCCTGTCCTTTTAATTGTCCTCGTGTGAAACATGATGTTTCGTTTGGATTTTCATGTTAGATATATCAATTTTACCTTATGATTTGTGATTTTGAAATCTGTGTTTCTAATGCTATTTAAGGAGTACAATACCAATTCTGCCTCTTTCAATTCTAAATGAAAACTTGAAGGTCAGTCAAGTTATTTTTCTTTAATTAAGAGAAAATGCACCATGAACAAAAAGATATCATAGATATGGAATAGTTTCAAGATAACTGTCCACAGTAAAAGAGAATGTGAAGAGATCCAAATATGGTAAAGACTCTAGTATCCAGATGAATGCAGTGAAATTCAAAATCTCCAATACAATGCCTCCTAATGCCTTCACTGGTTACAAGTTTGCATGCCTGCAATCATCATGATGCCATTGATAGGCAAAAGCAATTTGACCAAAAAAATCTGATATATCTCTAAAATTCGTGCATATTCACTATGGTTACTTTACTAAACCTTAACCCAAACTAGGATAAACTTAACTCAATCTGGACTTTATTAAATCTCCAGCTGGGCTATTTTGTTATTATACATCTTATTCCACAGCTGCATGCAAGATTCCTAAATAGCATACATGCGTTAGTATGTGTTCAGGGGCTCCTATAAAACCTGGTTTATGGGCTCTTTGTTTAGACATAATTGCATGTATAGCATCCCTACTCAATCATCTCAGGGATTGTATTTACCAAGTATGTATTATCTGCATGTTAGGCAATCCTACATCTTAACGGAAAGTCATATGGTCAACTCCCAAACCTCCCCATGATACTTTATATCCATTCAAAAATTAACACCATTTCTTTGTCACTACTATCCCAAGTCCAACTAGATGTAACATAACATGACTCCGCCTCCCACCATATGACCATGAGCACAAGCTGTCATCTTTAATGCCTAAAGCCCTTAACTCTTCCCCGAATGGAGCAAATTGGAACAAAAACCATTTAGATTTTGATAAATATTTAACCTAGCTGCAGTTTCTATTGCTCTCTATGTGGCAAGATGAGTAACCTTGGCAACATTAGGACCATCTAGGCATAGTGATCTGTTAATAGATTGCAACAGAAAATGGAAAACTCACATAAGAAAAGACACAAGCGAAAAAATGCCACAATTGTACACACTATACACTCTATATTTCATTAGGTATATATAATAACTTACAAAAATGGTAGATCAGATTAGGTGAGACATCGTCTTTGACTAAGTCTCCCATGATATAATTTACCATGTTATAGGTGAGATCTATAAAAATAAAAATTAGAGAGATGAAAATAATACAAATACATCTTGGACTAAGTCAACTAGCACTAGGTCTCATCATTTTTCGTCTATGGAGGAAATTGTCCTCAATTTTTGTTTTAGATGAGGAAATTGCTGCTCAAAAACTGACTGGAACTGCCACTTTGCTTAAGTGGGTAAGGTGCCTTTGCAGCCAATTAAGTGTTGAGTTGCCTCTATCTAGTAGTTTTCACTCAGACATCAAGCAGACTATCTTCAAGAAAAGGAGGCTAAAATCTAGAAAGATGGCGTCTGGTGTGTCATTGAAACCTACTCATCCAAGTGTGAAGGTTCATAGGACTTGAATCGTCTTCCATTGACCACACATGAATACCAAGCAGAAGCAGAGATCCAATTTGAAGGAACTAGAACCCACTTAATGCATGATGGTGCATGACCCATACATACTGGTTTAGTCTTATGACACTAATGATATTTAAAACTTTGCTTGTACAAATAAAACCAAACCATGACACCAACCTTAAACTGTGGAGGTGAAGGGCTTTGAACTTTGCTTGTCTTTGTTGAAGTATACAGGATACCATGGACTCTAGCATAAATTTGGCCAAATATTGCACAAAGGAAGAACCCTTATCTTGCTCCTTCTACTGGTGGGATTTGTATGGTTAAGGAAGAGAAACTGGAAGTTCATAAGGGGCAAAAGGTTGGAAATTATAACAGATCTCAAATGGAAAATTGCCAGTGGAGACAAGAGTTGCTCATTTATAACAATATTGCAATACATGCGGGTAATTGTCCCAATATTTATTTGTTCTATTATGTCCATGACATTGTTTTCATTTTGCACCTATTAGTTCACTCTACTAAATTCATTTTTTAATTTGCAAAGTTAAAACTTCGGTTTTGAATTTTGATATTAATTTATAGTTTAATTATTTAAATTTTTATTGGTTGAAACTGGGTGATGCCACCCTCGGGATTTGGAGTGGAGATTTGAATTGCCATCTGTCCACCGATTACATCACTATGCCTGTCAGGTCTGTTGTTAATTTATGGAATAGCATACTTGCAATCACATTCGCCTTTCCAGTGGCCCATGCCCTGATCGCTGATTGATGGAATATCGTACTTGGGAGTGAGGCCCAGCCACCCATGCCCTGATCGCTAAAGTTTCTCAATGGCTTTTTATCTGATAGCCTTATCCGGTGTTTTTTTTCATCTCAGCGGCTTCTTATCTGTTAGCGGTTATGTTCCCTTTCCCTGCTCAGGGTCACATTAATGGTATGATGCAGCTGGCCCAGATCTTGTATGCTCGAGGCTTCTATATCACCTTTGCTAATACCCAATATATACAAGAGCGCCTCAACAAATTCGGATTGGTGGAATATATTAAATCTCTACCGGACTTCAGATCTGAGACAATTCCAGACGGCCTGCCTCCAGAACATGGTCGGACGTCCAAACTAGTCGAGCTATGGCAATCCTTCACTGATAACGACCCTCTGTATTTCGACAGATAATGGACAAGTTGAAGCATTCACAACCAAACAGTGTTCCTCCAATAACATGTATCATCTCTGACGGGTTTGTTTCGTTTCTACAGAAAACAACAAGAAAGCTCGGAGTTCCAAGAGTATCATTCTGGATTCACAGTGCTTGTGACTTCTCTGCTTATTTATTCACCTCTTTTCTGGTTGAGAAAGGTTACATTCCTCTCAAAGGTATAACTATAATCATTATAACTTCTTCTATCCTCTTAGCACTGCACTGTTTCCTGGTATCAACTCCCTATATATTTCTCATGTCAAATACAGCTTGCTTACTTTAAACAATATGGTTTGGCTTTGTGTGATGCATATGAGAGGTGTTTAACAAATGGATACATGGAACAAATAATCCCTTCTATTTCTAGAATGCCCCAGTCGCGCATCAAACATCTGTCCTCCTTTTGTCATGCAGACATGTCGGAGTTTGTGATAAGTGAAGCGCAGGCTACTCTGGAAGTCGATCTGATATTACTTAATACCTTTGAGGAGCCACCGTCCTGTAATCGAGGCACTCAGGGACAGACTTCCACCTTTGTATACGATAGGCCCTCTAGGTTTCCTTTCAGAATCTGTAAATCATAGAATATTTGATATGTCTGCAAGCATTTGGACTGAAGAAAATGGTTGTATGAAATGTTTGGACTGTAAGGAACCCTCTTCAGTTATGTATGTTTGCTTGGGAGTATTACTGTTATGTCAAGGGAAGAGCTCTTATAGATTGCATGGGGTTTAGAGGCGAGCAAGCAGCCCTTCCTGTGGGTTATTCGTCTGGATTTGATTGATGGTCACTCTGATGTGCTACCTGCTGAGTTTTTGATAAGGTGAAAGACAGAAGTATGTTGGTAAGTTGGGCGCCCCAGATGAAAGTGCTACCGCATCTTTCGGTAGGAGGCCTTCTAACTCATAGCGGATGGAACTCTACGCTGGAGAGCATATCACTCTAACAGATGTTACATTCTACACACAACAACGACAGATCGAAACACCAAATCACTCTTGCAAGTCATATATTTACTAGCTACACATCCAACATTTCTCACTTCTTATCACAAGAGCTCTCTCTCTTTCTTCACAGTTCGATTACACTCTCAATCAATCGTGGATTCTCTTCAATTCATCAACTGCAAAAAAGTTTGGATCTGCACATCCATCACTAGCGACTCTGCACCATATCTAGTAATATCGATGTCTTGTACCTACGAGCATCTTGCTTTGGGATTCTTTAGCATCTTGCTTCGGAGTTTACACAAAAATCAACTTCTCAAACTTGCAAACTTGAGTCGGTATGCAACCTATCTTTGAAACATTGAGCGCTGATATATTACTGTACTTGCCAATGTTTGGAGGAATAATGTCTTCCAATTCATTATCAAATAGCTGCAGGTATACTAAAGAAATCAACTTTTGGAATTCAATTGGAATGCTTCCAACAAGTTTATTGATAGAGAGGTCCAACTTTGACAAATAAATAAATTGGCTTAGCTCCGTTGGAATGATACCATCCACGTAATTTTCAAAAAGGCGAAGCAACTAAAGATTCTTTATGTTGCTTAGCTCAACTGGGATCGTTCCAGTCAGCTTGTTCTCAAACCTGTCAACTGCAAAAACTTCTTTCTTTTCAGCTGCAATTCCTTTTTGCTTTGCTCTTTTCCTATGCTCTTTTTGCACTGTCACGAACTATGCCACCTGTGGCTCTTGTTGATGGTAGATGCAAAGAACATGCACTAAGGTCTGTTACCAACTAAGTTGCACTTAGCTGGACTTTCAAGCGAGTGTGTCAAAGATGAACATGTTACATGTTCTTTTTCAGTGATACTGAAGTCCATCAGGCCAGATTTTGGCCCTTTTTTCTAAAAATCTGCATGTCCATACCCCCATGGGGAATTGTAATAAGTTGGTCTAAGCATGGTATTTTTGTAACAGGCTTGGCTTACCTTAGGTTTATCTGTCAAGGAGATACTCTAAAGTATTTTTTTCCTTCGGAATTATGCGTTGCGCTTCAGTGACGTATAATTCCTGAGTTTTTCACTCACACCTCCAAAGCTGAAGTATTTACCTTGGTGGTCAAACCTTGGGAGGTTATTAAAGCCTAAGTGTCTATGTATTTTTACATGCTAGCTATCAATAATGAGTCGTATGGACATGAACTAGATCCCCAAGGAGTTTGAGTCAATTCCGAGAAAAATAAATTTTCCCGTAAAATTAGGCCATTTTTTAATGGTTTAATTGGGAAATTTCAAATTGTAATAAAAGTATGATCTAGAGGCGGAATTTGGCGCAGGGGTGCTCGTTTTCACACTCAGGGCGTCCTCTTTACCCTATGACCCACTTTTCCTATGTTTCGGGTGATTAAATTATCACTTGAAGCATTTTTGCTCAAAAAGGCGATAAAATGTCAAAAAATGTTTAAATGACACAAAATGCACAAAAGGACAAAATGAGAAAATCGAGGAAAACATGTTTAAAACATGTTGGATGAGTTGGCATCTTATCTCTTATGGTGGGCGACTTAGTTAAAGGCATAAAGCTTATGTTATGAAGTCAAATCATAGGGTGAGTGAATATATCAAAGTTAGAGGAGCACCCCTCTTCACGTGGGCATCTTCTTCCACATGGCGAATTCTAGTTTGTGGTGATATCTCCAAAAAGGGATGCACCTACCTCTTCAAAGGTGGCGCAATCCCCTTGGATTGGCTTCCAATCAAGCCTAAATCAATGCATTGAACTCGTTGTGAACTCTCTCTTCCACTCATGCGCCCTCTCTTGAGAGTTGCGCCCCCACCCTTTGTATGTTAAGATTTAATATGCTAAGACAAAAAATAGCAGCATTACATTCCATTTCACAATAATAGCATATACAGGATCACTGAAGAAACAACAAGCATAGCATAAACACAAGAGACACAGATTTATCCTGGGAAACCCTCATGGGGTAGAAAACCCAGTAAAGCTTCCTCAATATAGATGACCAGCAATATACAAAGATGCAAACCAAAGACATGATCTCCTCCTCCACCATAGCAGACCTCTCCTCCACAAGTGCGCCTCTCTCTCAAGTGAGTGAGTGTATCAAATGAGGAACACACCTCCTCTATTTATACACTACTCTGACTTGTCTTTTACACAAGTACATGTAGGCTCGTATTTAACCATTAGGTTAAATACCCTATTATAACTGACTGGGCCAACCCCTCTAGGGTGGTCTAATAACCCTTTGACCCACATAACACATACAGGGCCGACCTCCACTAGGGAAGTCTAATAACCCGAGTTACCATATTCCGACGGAGGAATAAACATCTCCGGATATACAATAAGATCTTTTCGGAGGAATGAAACATCTCTGGAATAATAAAGTACAATTACAATATTCTTTGAAGTTACAATATCTCAACACTCCCCCTTAACGAGAAGGATATTATAACAGCATCTGCACGAGCAAGGAGTCATCAACATCATACATGATACATCTATAAATCATTGGAAGCTTTCTCAACATCATCAGTAACTCAACTAGTTACTGGAACATCTTCAATACTGGAACATCAACATCTTCAGCACTGAGTCTTTATCTTCTGCAGCACTCAAACAGCTACAGCAACATCAATATCTGAATTCTCACGATCGTCGGCATCGTCATCACACGATGATCAACATCGTCATCACACGATCAACCTCGTCGTCTAGATCAACACGATCAGCATCGTCACATCATCTCGATCTACAGCATCTGGTTCATCACGATCTACAGCATCTGGATCATCTCGATCTACAGCATCTGGATCATCTCGATCTACAGCATCTGGATCATCTGTATTAGTATCCACACCAATACATCTATCATCAAAAGCATGTATTCTCACTAATACATCTATTATCAAAAGCATGTATTCTCACTAATACATCTATCATCAAAAGCATGTATTCTCACTAATACATCATCAAAAGCATGTATTCTCACTAATACATCTATCATCAAAAGCATGTATTCTCACTAATACATCTATCATCAATACAAGTATCCACACAATACAAGTATACATCATCAATACAAGTATCCACACAATAGAAACATATCCTACAACACACACAATCATATTACAGGATGATCAATCATGCTCTCTTTAGGACATAGGTCCATGGATGATGCAATCCTGTCATGTACCTTTTGAACCGAGGTCCAAGGACGATCCAGTCCTACCATGTACCTTTTGAACCGAAGTCCAGGGACGATCCAGTCCTATCATGTACCTTTTGAACCGAAGTCCAGGGACGATCCAGTCCTATCATGTACCTTTTGAACCGAAGTCCAGGGACGATCCAGTCCTATCATGTACCTTTTGAACCGAAGCTCAGGGACGATCCAGTCCTATCATTCAATTCTCGGAGACCTCATGTCTACGGCTCAATTCACAAGACCAAAGTCCGAGGACGATCCAATCCCCTTACCTGTTCATTCAGGATTTTGTTCTCGGAGACATCATGTCTACGGCTCAATTCAAAGGACCAAAGTCCGAGGACGATCCAATCCCCTTACCTGTTCATTCAGGATTTTGTTCTCGGAGACATCATGTCTACGGCTCAATTCAAAGGACTAAAGTCCGAGGACGATCCAATCCCCTTACCTGTTCATTCAGGATTTTGTTCTCGTAGACATCATGTCTACGGCTCAATTCAAAGGACTAAAGTCCGAGGACGATCCAATCCCCTTACCTGTTCATTCAGGATTTTGTTCTCGGAGACATCATGTCTACGGCTCAATTCAAAGGACTAAAGTCCGAGGACGATCCAATCCCCTTACCTATTCATTCAGGATTTTGTTCTCGAAGACATCATGTCGACGGCTCTCTTTAGGACTGAAGTCCAGGGATGATCCAATCCCCTCAAGTCCACCAAGGACTTCATTCTCGAAGACATACGTCTACGGCTCTCTTTAGGACTAAAGTCCAGGGATGATCCAATCCCCTCAAGTCCACCAAGGACTTCATTCTCGAATACATACGTCTACGGCTCTCTTTAGGACTGAAGTCCAGGGATGATCCAATCCCTTCAAGTCCACCAAGGATTTCATTCTCGAAGACATACGTCTACGGCTCTCTTTAGGACTGAAGTCCAGGGATGATCCAATCCCCACATGTCCACTAAGAACTTCATTCTCGAAGACATACGTCTACGGCTCACTTTAGGACTGAAGTCCAGGGATGATCCAATCCCCACATGTCCACTAAGGACTTCATTCTCGAAGACATACGTCTACGGCTCTCTTTAGGACTGAAGTCCAGGGATGATCCAATCCCCACATGTCCACTAAGAACTTCATTCTCGAAGACATACGTCTACGGATCCTTTTAAAACATATGTTCAAGGATGATGCAATCCCTCTTCTCAACTTATACCCTGTTAAAGGACCATCCACCAACCTCTTTATTGGTATTACTAATATAGGTATCCTCATCATCGACCTCACTGTCGATGCAGGCAGTCTCGTCATAAGTGATCACATCACTCCCCCTTTCGAGGAGGGTCCTTCTGAACTTTATTAAGTTTGTCTTGGAAAACTTTACTTGAGGTAGAGGTTTGGTTAGTACATCGGATCAGTAGAAGTTTGGTTAGTATATTGGTAACTTGTTACAAATTCAAACTTTTAGTTCCTTTCTGCACCTTATCTTGGAACACTAGATTCTCTGCCATCTTGATACAACTCTGTTTGTCACATAGGATCATAGTTGGGTCTATCTCTAAGTCAAACAATCCTGAAGCCATACCATTTCACAATCAGCAGAACAAGCAGCCATATATTCTGCTTGTACTAGATTGTTTCCTGCTCAACCACGAGATCATGGCTGATCCCAGACAATAACATCCTTTCGATGTGCTCTACCTGTCTGATACACTTTCTGCTCAATCAACATTTGTGTAGCCATCTGAAGTCATGATCTCCAAAATAGCATAGATCAAAGTCTATCGTATCCTTTAGGTACCTCATCACATGCTTTGCAACTAATAGGTGAACACATCCAGTTTTCACTAGATACTGACTCAAGGTGTTCACAGCAAAGCATATATCTGACCTAGTATTCATTAGACACATTAATGACACAATATTTTGTCTGTACAGAGTTCTATCCACTAACTCTGATGATTCATTCACCAGCAGCTTCAAGTTGGAATCCATGAGAGTGGACATTCCAACATATCAAGTCCTTTTAATATTTCTTGGCATACTTTCCCTGGTTGAGAAAGATTCCTTCTAAGCCTTTCCATACTTCCAGACCTAGGAAGTAATACATTAATCTAAGATCTTTCATTTTCTTTTATGCAGCCATCTATCTGTGCCATCTCTCGTTAGATGGGTCTATTGATATGAACCTCAACATCATTCGAACTCTGAGGTGAGTTCCTTCTTGTATCCATGTCATCTATGTATAGAAACCATATTCAACCTTGTAGCAAAGGTTGAGATCCACATCACCCATGGTGATCATTAATCTCATCAATTGATTATCGATCCTGGGAACCCATACAGAACCTGATTCACACTTCTTCTTTAATTACACCATTAAGAGAATGGTCTTATCTAGCCACTTGGAGCAAACATCTCATCATGATTCTCTTCCTCTTTCTAAGAGAATCTTCTAGCCACAAGCCTTCTATAGTGTGTTTGATTTGTAAATCTTTTGTTGAACATCCATCGCTTGTTCAGTGTTCATCATTCATCATGATCTTTCCTACAAATCAAAATTAAGTACATGATTAGTAATACTTCATAATCATCAAATCATATTGACATGATAACCTATTATGCATACAGATATCATTTACATAGTTATGCAACTATTTTGATCAATACTTTGGCACAACACTTTCCCATATCCTGTATGCATACAGTGGCTATCTAGATGCCTTCCATCTCTACCAGAACATACTATCGAGAGTGTGCACAGCTCTCAACATGTCAGCAAAGAGGTTTCATTCTAGACAAGCAACAATGGAATGTTTGTCCAACTTACCAATCATATGCATATTAGTAGTATACTGTTTAATGCTCTATGAATGTTTACACTCAGCATCATATATTCTAGGAATACAAATATGCATACAACCTATTACAGGCAATATCTTTACTATTTCAAATAACAACTCAAATACTTATCTTTTATGTTTGTGTGGTTGCCTCCCGCTTGATCTTCTGTATGTCTTTTGAACTTCTATTCATTCTGTACCATTGTGCATGCTCAAGTGTCATCCTCATGATCTCATATACAAACATACATTTATTAGTATATTCTCAATGTTATCAAAACATTATAGTTCTAAATAATCTTGAAAATGTATAGTCATGATTATAGATAATATTCAAGGTATCAGGGAAGTCTTCTTTTACTCATGCATATTCTTGTTTGATCTAGTTAGTTAAATCATCAACCAAGATAAGAGACATAATATGCATAAACCCTTGATTAATAACTTTATGAATAAGCATAACCAATCATACCAAGTATACTTATATAAGGGATCCTAACACAAGGTAAGATTCTAACTTGACATAGGAAAACATACCTGGATTAGTATACCTGCTTAGTTATGTACAACATACCTAAACAATCTCTTCCTTGATTTAGAGATCCTGAGCTAGAACCTGCATGTCTCATAGGTTAAGCATAATATAACAAAGTCATACATACCTTGTAAGTAGAACAAAGATTATGGATGAGTCTTTGTCTTCATGTTGTCATGGTCATGGAACTTGATTTGTCTTTTGTGATGTACCTGTATCTTGTTAGCAGACAACATCAACCTCACACAACACCATAATGCATTAGTACAATCATATAGCCCTAATTAATGAATGTCTTCGATCATTCACATGCATTCATATTGTTACTAGGGTGATAAGACAATTCTAACATTAATCAAGATTGTACTAATAAATAATATGAAGACAAACACATTATGAACTTAATCAAGAATCAGATTTCAAGACATACCTGAACCTCCTTAAGTCATACCTGTCGAGACTTCTTGTAGTCTTCTTATGTAAGGCCTTAGCCTCAACTCCCCATGAAACTTGATCTGGAGCTTGATTAGGGTTTGCTAGAGAAGCCCTAAAAATTCAATCTTTGACTTTCACACTTCTGAATGGATGGAAGGATGTGTCTTGCTAGCATACTTCAATTTTGAAATCTCCAAAATTTGACCCCTCAAAATTTCCTTCGAAACTTCTGGATCTTCTGGACAGGAACCCGAACTAGGGTTTGATGAAGCCCACCCTTCTGTCCAATCAAAAGGTTCGATCCAAGGCTCTAAACTCTTATTTTTCTGAGGAGCTTCCAGCCGTGGTTACAGACTTCAAAAAATTCCAACTTTTGCTGAAGCCCTAATTTTCCATCTTTCCGATCAAAATCCCGAGCTAGGGTTTGATCAAGCCCGGTCTTCTACCCAACCAAAAAATTCGATCTTGGTCTCTAAATTTCGATTTTCCTGAGTAGCATTCAGCCGTGGATTCCCATTCCAAAAATTCTAACTTTCTCCGAAACCCTAAATTCCGGAAGCCATGAATAAAGGTGCTCCAAAAATAATTCTGTTTTGACAGAAATATGTACCTGATTGTTTCTGCTATAACTCCGAAATTTTCGCTCCACAGGGTCTGAAAACTTTTTCTGCAGTAGCTTGGCCTGTCATCTTTCCATCCTGACAGGTCTGACCTCAATTGGATTTTCTGAGAGAGAGTTATGCCAAATGTCGCAACATGACCTGTTTTGGGATAATACAGGAGAGCGAACTTGTACAGAGTGCCACGTGTCACTGTTTGAACTTCGGCCTCTGAAAACTTTTCCTGAGATAGCTCGCCCTGTTATCTTTCCATCCTGACAGGTCTGACCTCAATTGGACTCTCTGAGAGAGAGTTATGCCAAGTGTCGCAACGTGACCTGTTTATAGGATAAAACAGGAGAGCGAACTTGTACGGCGTGCCACGTGTCACTGGTTCAGCTTCGGCCTCTGAAAATGTTTCCTGAGATAGTACAGTCTGTGTACTACCTGTCACTTTTTACGAAATTTCATTTGGAGCTTCCTAGCCCAAGTTATGACCTTTTTGCCTAGGTCACCTGATTTTGACTGAGATCTGGAAGAGGCAGAAACCCTAACTTGTACTGATCATAACTTACAAAGTACAACGAATCTGAGGGTGCCCTTTGGACACAAGATACCTGGAGATGTTATCTACGACCTGTAAAGGTTTCAGATCCTGAACCTTCTCAAAAATGGAGTTATGGCGAAAGTTCCATGATGACTGGTTTTTGCTATATAAAACCCTAACCTTCAAATTGTCGTAAGTAAAGCAAGTGTCGTAAGTGCCATACCTTGCCTTCCTTCAGGTTAGCTCTGATACCATGTTAATATTTAATATGCTAAGACAGAAAATAGCAGCATTACATTCCATTTCACAATAATAGCATATACAGGATCACTGAAGAAACAACAAGCATAGCATAAACACAAGAGACACAGATTTATCCTGGGAAACCCTCATGGGGTAGAAAACCCAGTAAAGCTTCCTCAATATAGATGACCAGCAATATACAAAGATGCAAACCAAAAACATGATCTCCTCCTCCACCATAGCAGACCTCTCCTCCACAAGTGCGCCTCTCTCTCAAGTGAGTGAGTGTATCAAATGAGAAACACACATCCTCTATTTATACACTACTCTGACTTGTCTTTTACACAAGTACATGTAGGCTCGTATTTAACCATTAGGTTAAATACCCTATTATAACTGACTGGGCCGACCCCTCTAGGGTGGTCTAATAACCCTTTGACCCACATAACACATATAGGGCCGACCTCCACTAGGGAAGTCTAATAACCCGAGTTACCACATTCCGACGGAGGAATAAACATCTCCGGATATACAATAAGATCTTTTCGGAGGAATGAAACATCTCTGGAATAATAAAGTACAATTATAATATTCTTTGAAGTTACAATATCTCAACATTGTAAATCTCTAAATATTGAGAGCTATTCTCCATTGTGATGCATCAGAAGATCGAACCTCTGCTTGGCTAGTATTGTAATATTTTTCTATTGAGTTTAATAAGAAGGCTTTGGAGGCTTACCTTGTTGTTGTCCTTGGTTGGATGTGGTGTGCTTTGATAACATGAGGTAACTTGTATCTCTTCTATTTCATGCTTGCAATTGTTGGGATCCATTTGTCTTTTAAAGGGAAGTTAGCTTTCATAAAGAATAGTGAGTAATGCTTTATAGGTTGCTTACTTTTGTCAATGATATTAGAATGCTAGAAGTAGTATGATATCTTTTTTGAATCTATTATCTCTCAAGTTTTCTTTTACTCATTTACACATATACTTTTAATCCTCTTTGCCAGTTGTGTTGTGATTCTACAGGTTGCTTAGATTGGAGGATGTGGTGGGCATGTTATCTCTATACACCATTCAGTAAATCCGATCAAGGCACTCTATCCCACAGGTGCATCAGGAAAGAGACTCCATTGCCCATCTTTAGCGCTCAACCCCCATGGGTTCAAACTTCTCGATCCACTTCTTTTCTTTCCCGATTACCGTTCCTATTTTTATTTAGATCTTGATTTAAAAGCAATTAATATATGTAGATCTAAATAGTAGCAACCTAAAAAACTTAAAGGTTTTATTTTATCATCTAAATCTTGGTTGCTCTCTTCTTATTTTGCAAAGTTTAAAGTATAGATCTAAAGAGGCAAATAGAAGAAATTTTAAGTTTTAAAGTTTTATAAAGCAAATCTAGTGCTACATATTTGCTTGCCATCTCTTAAAGAGGCAAGCAAAGATCCTAAGAAGGAAAGCTTTCTATCTTGCCTTAGTTAATTTTGTCTTTCTTTTACTAGTTGACTTAGGAAAATTTTAGGCAATTTTTTAGTATTGCCAAAGACACTCTTAAAGTGTTTTTGGCCATCTTTTAACTAATAAAGCTTGCTGGTTTTTCTAATATTAGTTAGCATGTTGAAGGCTATTTTGATCAAATCTTGAACTTTGGAACTGTTATCACCTAAACTGTAGTTACCCCTATGGATGTATCCAGTCATGAATGGCAATAGGGAAGGGCAACTCAAAAGGTGCAACCACGATCACCTCGACCTCCAATATATGGTTGTCACGCCAGTCGAGGCAACCTTCACTTTATGTTATCTAGCCCAGACAACAAAGGGGGAGACCCGATCTACTCCCGACAGGAGAGATCAAAACCAAAACACCAAATCAGGGTATTTCTAAGTGAAGTTAGGTGTATGGTTTATCCTAGACCTAAGGATGAAGTCACAAGCCAAGTGAGGGGTTCAATAGGTATAGCTTTGGTTCATAGTTGATGTGAGAGTGACTTACAATGTTTGAAGTGAGATCTAGGATGAGTGTACTAGTTCAATGTTGGAAGACCCACTGCCTTGGGAACTGTGTCCAGTGCAGGGTAGTTTAAGGGTTGTATTGGGGCTAACTAGTACAAATGACAAGCTTGACCATGATACATGGCAGCTTCAAAGGTTTAGTTCACCATGCATACGTCAAAACACAAGTCAATCCAACAATCTAGGAAAGTTGAATTAACTTGGAGAGAAACCAGTGCCTTGGGAATTGGGAAGTGGAGTCAAAGTAGGGTTGACTTGTGGTTTAGGACTCCTAGTACTTGGGACAGGTGGGCAATAGAGGTCTTGATGGATGAATGTATCTAGATCTAGGTTTGACCCAAGTGGACCACTATCCCTTAAAACAAGGAATGCAATCCCCAAGGCAAGATTTGACAAAGTGATAGTCTAGACCTAGGTTTTGAATTATTCCGGTTCTAAATCTCCAAAAATTTCAAGTACCCAGTTCCTGGAAGTGAGTCAACTCACTTCTCCAAGGTGGTGCGACTTTGCCCAAGGAAGCCTAAAAGTGGGGTTAGGTGGGTCAAAACAAGTCGGATGGCATCCAAACTTTAGATCCGGGTAGATCGGTCGGGTAGGAGTATGGATCTGTATTTTCGTGGTAATCCAACGGTTAGATCTTAATAGATCTGAGTTTAAGGGTTCCAAGTGGTCCAAAATGGGGATTAAATCCCTTAAAATGTGGAATGGGGCCCACAAGGTGAATTTCAGAAAAGTAACAACCTGGGTGTGTGTTATTGGATGTGTAGATGACGAATCAAGTGAAATCTCAAACACCCATCACCTGGATCTAGGTCAACTTGCTCAACTAGTGAAGTGTGCCTTGCTTGGGAGAAGCTAAGTTTGCATGGGAGAGGGGTCAAACGGAAACAAATCCTCACCAAACTATAGATCCGGGATGCCGTGGATGCTATAGAGGTGGGTTTTCAATATTATGCCCAATAACCCACTAGATCTAAGTAGATCTGAGAAAATGTAAAAAAAAAAGGGTTTTGATTAATTAGGGTTTTAAGTGTTTTTTGACAATTGGATAGATCATGGAGATAGAACTTACCTTGAGATCATACCTGAGTGATGTGGATGAGATGCCTTGATGTTGAGGAAGATTCCCGCAGAGATCAAATGAGAGATTGTTGATTTGCTTGCCGATTTGATGCCCTAGCCCACAAGTGCGCCTTCCTCTACCTGTCAAACCAAGGAATGAAGATTCAATCAGTAAGATCAAGTATGGAAGAAATACAAGAGAAATGCAAATAGTAACATGAAATAGAAGGTCCTGGGACAGTAATACTCCCTGTTACCAACGAAGAGCTCCAAAGAAGAAGTAGGGAGAGTCTTCCCCTACCAATACCTCCTCCTCCAAGCAAATCGGCCTCCACCTATAGATGCAAAATCGTGGTACAAAGATATGGCAAACAAGATCTCCAATAACTCAGTGCAAAGGAAGAACCAACGAACGAACACCAAAAACATTCACCACAACACTGGAGATAGATGCAATAATAATTTTCTATTCCAATAATCCAGAGCCAAAAGTCCCTTTACAATGAGAGGCTCTCTCCTTTAAATAGGAAGGAGAGGCACCAAAACCCTAACCACTTTTTGAATGAGTGGCTAAGATTAGAAGATACAAATGTCTAATCAATGGTTGAGATGAGCTCAACAATAAAATACATAGATCACTAATAAAATATAATGTAAGTGGACAAAATCGCCCTACAAGAGGGGAATCCCACCAAATCATGATGACAAAATATCATAAGAGGCTTATGGTGGGTCCAAGGGGTAATTTTATCCCTCCTTGGTCAATCCCCATAGCACAATAACCAAAAAATAATCATGAATGTACCAAATCGTGCCTCCATAGTGAAGTCGTGGTCCTCAAAAGACCTCAAAAATCCACAGAAAGTGCCATAAGTGATAGATGCGGGCCCCGATGAAGCTGAAACTGCTGGAGAAGGTGTGGAAGGTCCCGATCTATCATCACTGATCATCCCATGCCATAACTTTGCCTCAGTAGCCCAAATCGATTTCCTCAATAGCCATTTCTACCAATCCTGAAATGCCTCGGGAAGCGTGAAACTGCCCCAAACAGCCTCCTGGAGTGCTGGCGCTGTCAAGGTGAGGGCACCAGTGTGTCCGGAAGGGGGGTAATATGGTAAAAACAAGTGGCTGGACCACCCCCTCCATCATCAGCGCCCTAGGTCAACCGGATAAAAATCACATCTGCTCCGACAGGGCCTCCGACAGACCAAAACTGCACTAGGACAGCCTACTGAGGCTAAATCATCACTGTAAGTGCCCGGAACTGAAAACAAACTGTCCCATTGGACTCAGAAGGTCCAAATCCATCCAAGATGTGTACTCATACACCATATGAATCTCTGCATGATCAAAATAAATATCCAATATACCGGATCAAGGTCAATAATAATGCGCTGTACATATACAAACACTGCTGCAACCCCAGAATCATCATCATAACCCTGTAGCTGCTGCATAGAGTCATCATGTATGTATACATAGACCATATATCATCTATCCATATCATCATAAGGTCCAACATCTCATGTCCCATGGTCCTCCATGGTCAAACTAGGTCTAACCAAGACCAAATATAACTCAGATCATCATTAATAGCTGCTGCAAAGTGTGAAGGTTAATATATGCTCTACAACTTATTCAAATAACAATTATAACACAGAGTAATCATGACTGGCGATCTAAATCCAAATATATAGTGTCGTTAATTATTATTATTATTTAGACTAGACTTTCAGGATCATACTCACTTCATAGTTGTGATCAATTTGCTAGTGAAGGGTGAAGGCTTAAATTAACTGGCTAGGCTAAGGGATGACTTAACTGTCTTGACTTTGTGACACTTTGGCAAGGGAAAGGGAATACACCATAGTATATACTGAATGAGCAATAACACAGGGAATGGCGGTGTCTCACAAATGGATGAGTTGTTTAAAGAGGGTCTATTCACCTTCACAGATGCGCACAATCCATAATACAAATAAGGCCAGCAATTGTTTAGATGTAGCTTTTAAGTTCCATTGCTTTTTGGGCCTGAAGTTTCCATAGCCTTGATCTATGTGTGTTTACAAACACATTGCATAGATTTACATTTTTCTTTTAGGCTTTCTGCTGCAGGTGTGTTTTTAAGGCACTTGTTTACCTGATCACTTCTAGGTGTGTCATGGACAGCTTGTTTACCTAGGTATTTATTTTCCACAAGATATAACATTTCATTTTCATTGCCATGTTCATTTGGCATGCCTCTCATTCATGTGTGTTTAGAAACACATTGCATGAATGGGCTTTTCATACAAGATATAGCATTTCATTTTTCCAGATTTTGTATACATGGCAGCACTAAAAGTTTCAGGTTTAGCCAACACGACTTTAGTGACTAGGGGGAATTCACAAGGAACTCCAACTCACGATAGGTAAGTTTTGTCACCAACTCAGAGCCGAGACACAATAAACAAGGAAGCTCATCCAATACAGAGGCTACAGTGGGGAAAAGTCCTCCATGCCACTAGTCAAGTAGTAAGTCAGGGTGATAATCTAAAAGGTAGGCCATGGATGGATGAAGACAATGAAATGATGGAGCCAACACTAGCAAGCCAAAGTATGGTGTAATGATCACCTCTATTCTCCCTAAGGAGGGTATGTACCAATGAGTATGAATAGTGAACTTCTAAGTCTGAGTAGGGACAATGTAATATATATAATAGATCGACCAGGTCCAAATATCTATATGATCGCCAGATCATGACACTGAGTGCTAAGACATGCTATAAGAATAAGTATAAAAGCAATCTAACCATAACACCATGATATACCTGCTGAGTCATATACCTGAAAGCTCATCAACCTGTACCATCACCTGTCCTCTGGAACTGCTGCTGCAACTCTGAACACTACTGACTGCTCTGTACAAATGGTATAATGGCTATATCGGTCATCTCTCTGAGTGTCCTGAGACTCAGTCATGGCATGGGGAATACAACTGCTGTCCACACTCTAATAGTGATCCAATCTAGATGCTCATCTCAGCATCTCAAATGTAAGGGAACTGGCTGAATAGTGTACTGGAATGAGAAAAATAATGTATGGTAGCCCGGCTACTATATATGTGATAACAGGAACCATTTGTGACCATCCGAACAATCGGTGATATTTTTCCTTCATTTTTTCTAGCTTTTGTAAGTTGTCTAGTGCCTAATTCATAAAGGACCAGCAGCATTTCTTCATTGGGTTTATTATAACTAGAAAATAAAAAGAGCAAGTGGGCTATTCAGCGCCTACCCCCATCCCCCCAAGGGGGATCTTAGTTTTTTGGTGGTTTGTTGTATTTTTTTCAATTTTTGTTTTAGATTAGTTCTTTGTATACAAATAGTAAATAAAAAAAACAATCACATGCACACAATTCGTCCCTAGAGGGTTGTATACATTAGATTTCATTTTTTCATGCTTTGTCATTTACAAATTTTGCAATTTTCAATAAACTCTAAAATTTGTGCCCTTACTTTCCCGAAGTACTGCACCAATCTCTGGTGTGTGGAAAAGAGACTCTTGGGCTCTGGTTTAGTTAAGCAACTCACCCTTCACAATTAATAAAATTTACCAAGGCTCGAAAGATCCGAGTATGCTCTTGACCATTGCAGCTTAGTCTAAACAGTTTAGTCAATCAGAAAGGTACTTAGAGTGACTAGTGTAATAGGGAAATCCTACTAAGATTCAATCTCTAGAACTCAGGAGGTCGAGCGAAGCTTACTTTAGAGTCAGCAGGCTACTTTAAGAAGGTTATGCCTCAACTAGTTGGACCCTCAGTATAGCTGTCGCTACGCTTAGTTCAAAGGAAGGAATCGGAGTTGGGCCAAACAAGAAATAAACCCACTTCCTTAATCACTCACTTTTAATAAATTAAAACTAACAAACGAAACATCAGCAGCATCCTTGACACAACAACTATTTTCACATTATTCGTCACTGGTCTACTATACAATCGTTTATTTAAATCAATCTACCAATATGTCGTGAATGCAATCTTTAAAGTTTATACAATGTTGTTTATTTAATTCATATATTGATGTTCTTTATTTGTTCAGTGATTTTACATTCGTTTCATAACTCCTAGAATAGTTTTTCTACCTTTTGTATTTTAAAAGCCATAAATTTACTTTTATTAGGGATCACCCCCCTTGGCTTCGCTACGAGTAGCCTAGACGGAGGAGTCGAGTAATCAGGTCACAGCACTTGACTCTCACTTGTTCCCAAGGACACACCAAACGGTTTGAAGGTTTCCTGTCGCGTTCCCCCCAAGGTGTGTATTAGTCAGCAACAAGGTCCATTTGTCAATCTCAGTCTATCCATCAGCTTGAGGGTGATATGAGGTAGAAAACAATAACTAACCAAGCATCTTCCACAAGTATGTGCAATTAAACACTTCACATGCAAAAGAATAGAAAGAGTTGTGACTAATTATATTTAAGTTACTTTATTATCTAACATGACAATATAAATATCTAAGTATTAATATATGATCAATATGAAACAATCTTCTGTGATCTTCGTCAATTGACGGTCAACTTGGGTAAAACCAAGGTCATGATCTTCAACGGGTCAAAGAAGCTCCTCACTGATCTTCATTTCTTTTTAAGAGGGGAGGAGATCGAGATCACTAGAACCTATAAGTATTGGGGGGTACAGTTCACAGGACCCCCCTTTAGTCTATGGCATGCCCTTCAACCCCAAGTCAACAAAGGATACAGATCCTTGGCCCTTCTCAAGAGACGGTGCTTCAAATACCATTTTCAGAACGTCTCATCCAAGATGTCTCTCATTGATACTCTCATTCGACCCACAGTCCTCTAAGGCTCGGAGATTTGGGGGCCTTGCTTACTAGACTATGATTGGGCCTCGGCAGAGAGTACAAATCCTCCTCCTCCGTCGCATCATCAGATGCAAACAGATAGTACCTCATCCCATTATACTTGCAGAGTTCGAGGCCCGGCCCTTTCGGCTTGAGACTATGTTAAGTCTTATCTCACTCCTACACCGCCTTTGGAGCTTTGCAGACTCAGCAACAAGGTGAGATCGATGCCCGTATTTATCCTATCTCTCATCATAGTCCATTGCCTTGGCTATCCCTTCAATCCGCACTAGATCTTGGTATGGGGGGGTTACAGATATTTTGGCATCTATTGGTATTGCAATGGACTAGCTTGTTCCATTTAGGTATTCCCTGGACGCGCCTCACCACGTCTTACCTACCAAGTAGGAATTAAATAGAATCACCCGAGACAACATTTATAGATAGTTCGTGTTGGTCACTTGGATCAATCCTTAGGGCAAGTTATGTCCAAAGATGGCCTTTTATGCTACACATTTCATGGATTTGAGTGACAGTCTCATTGTTTGGCCCCATTACACACTCCTCCATTGTGCACATGCTCCTCGTATTCCTTCGTGCCAATTCCAAATGGGTTATCATTGTCTCAGGGTGTAGACAGATCACCAAATCAACCAATCAAACAGGATCTGCCAGGTATGTCATCTTCAAGAGGTTGACACTGAAGAGCACTTCATCTTTCAGTGCCCTATCTACTACGATTTTCACAAGTGGTTCCATTGTCTTTTAGTTTTTAGGGACCTTATCACAGACCTTCAAACTTTGACTAGTTTCTTTAGGTACCCCAACCAGAGATGCAGGAGGCCTTTCGACTTCTCCCTTTCATCCTCCAACAACATTCGCAGTCAAAACCAGTCTCCACTCAGCAGATCACTTCCTTCTTTTCAATGCTCCTTTCATCTAGGGGCACCAAGAGACTGACAAAGGACGACACTACTTCTAACTAAAAAACAGTTAGGACATGGAGGACCACCTCCACTTCTTCCCCACACCAATGATATGGCCAATCTCGGCCCCATCCGAGCAGTCGAATGACCTCATCCGGATCACAACATTGTTGGATTTTGTGCAACTTCGGAAGATATTATTCATTATATTTTATTGTACTTTTATTGTACTTGATTGTACCTCCTAAGGGAGATGAACTGGATGTAATTATTTATGTAATCACATGTAAGAGTCAATGTAAACCTTGGGGTGCAAATAAACAAAAGAAAATTATTAAAAATAAATTATTTATTGCCCCCAGATGAAGTCGACCCCATTAGCTCATTCACTCACTTAGGAAGTGCGCATCACTTGGAGGAGGTTGATTTCGCATCACTTGAAGGAGGAAGCTTATTTGGGGCATCTACTTGTGAAAGATACTTTCACATTCTTTCTCTTTTCTTATTTGTACTCTAATCTCGGAATTATCATCTCTCTACGAAGGTCACTGGGTTTTCTCCCATTTGGGTTTCCCAGGATAAACTCTGTGTCACTGTTTCGTGCTTTGTCTTTCTTCTAGTGATCTTGGTTATGCATTTATGTTTTATGCTATGAATGTATGAAATTTAACATGGTATCAGAGCAGTTCTAAAAGAAGCCATTGCCGAAGCATTGTCGAACCCTGCCAGAATTAGGGTTTCATCTTGTGAAGTCTTCACCCATCATTTTGAAGAAAAAGAGCCATAGGAATTTCGTTTTTGGAAAGACAAATCCATTGGTGAAGACGAAATTCAATTCCGAGAACTTTAAATTTTTTACCTAACTCTGTGGCTGCAGCAGAAATAGGGTTTCAATTTTAACTCATTTCTCTCCACAGATTTGGACCAGCCCACCCTCTATTCAACTCTCCTTGGCAAGGCGAATTTATCTGTGGGTTCAGTTTTTTTTAAATTATTAACTTCCATTTTGACCTAGCTCCTGCTAGGGTTTCTGAACCAGATCTGTAGTCAAGATGATTGGGATGAAAGTTGAAGATTGTTTGGAAGGGGCCTCTAACTTTATCTCCTGGAAGTCTAGGGTTCTTCTACTCCTAGAAGAAAATGATCTCTTACTATATGTAAATGAGAAGGTCCCCGAACTAGAAGGCGAAGAGGATAAATCTCGATGGAGGAAGAATGATGCTAAAGCAAGAAGGATTCTTGTGGATTCCGTGAGAGACCATTTGGTTCCTCAGATCTCAGGAAAAAAGAATGCTAGGAAAATGTTCAAGACCATTATGAAGTTGTTTGAACACACTAGCCTAAATGTATCCATGACTTTGAGAAACCAACTCTCAAATATGAAGATAGCAAAGTCGGAATCCATTGCCTCATACTTTATGAGGATCGCAGAACTCGGAGACAAGCTCAGCACCATTGGAAATCTTATTGGCGATAAGGAGCTTGTCCTCCACACTTTAAATGGTCTTTCACCATCATGGGAGTCCTTTATCCAAAGCATAAGTGGTAGATCCAAACTACCAAAGTTTGACAAGCTTTGGGCAGATTGCTCTCAGGAAGAGACCAGGATTGCAGCACGTCAAAGACTCCATGGCCATGGCACTCAACCTGAGGAGAACCAAGCCTTTGTTTCTCATGCCACGAAGGGTAAGGGAAAAGGTAGGAAGTTCCATAAACACAACACCAAGATAGGAGACCAAGTCCTCTCCCGGATCAAAAGGAAAAGAAGGACATATCTCAAGTTCAATGCTATAGGTGCAGAAAATATGGACACTACGCAAATAGTTGTCGAAGTTCAAGTAAAAGGAAGCATGAAGCCTCAACTGCTCATGTAGAAGAGGATCATCATCGCAAGAAGCAAAGGGATGATGATCGTTTGAAGTTCCTCTTCTAGAAGATCCAGAATGCAAGAACATAGCTCTCTTATGGTTCCCACAAGAAGGCAGTGGGGGCCCACACACCAAAACAATAAGAGATAAGTCTTTTGTTTTCTTGCTTACATAGATTTGTTTTTGTCTTATATGCTTTTTATATATTAAGCAATTGATATAGTTTACCCTGTTATATTATGCATATGAGCTACACAACATTTCATGAAGTTAGTCTAGATGATATCTCCCTCCTACATGCTTAGGGTAGTGCACACTCTTGATGACATGGTCTAGTGGAGATAACAAACATATAGATACTTCCTATAAGTGTTTGTTTTATATGTTCATGATTGTTGTGATAAAGTATTAGCTAAGATGTCTGTGTAAACTATTTGTTTTTCCACTGATCATCTGTCGGTATTTCACTTGTAGGGAAAAGACCATGTGATTTGGCCTACAAGAGAATACTTGTTCTGATGGACATATGAATCCCGTTGATGTTCAGCAAGAAGCTTCCTGGAATATGACTCTCAACCTAGAAGGATGACCTCGGAGGAAGCTTTCACAAAAGTGAAACCAGAAGTAAGCCACCTTCAAATATTTGGTTGTCTAGTCTTTATACATGTGCCCAAGTTGGAACCTTCAAGCAAGAAGGGAACCTTTGTGGGATACAGCGAGTCTTCAAAGACTTACAGAATGTACATCCCAGGGTCCAAACAGATTGACGTAGTAGGGATGTGACCTTTGAAGAAGAATTAGTTATCAAGAAAGGCAGAGGATCAAACATGAAGATCAATGATGAAATGATAGAACCAAAGGAGATGAGATCATCTCCCCCTCTAGTTCAAGAGGGAGTTAGCAGAAAATGATGAACCTATCGATTCCATTGATCTAGTTGATATCCCCAGCAATGTTGCAGTAGGTCGGAAAAGACCTAGATGGGCACAACAGACTTAACATGGAGCATATGGGAAATACAAGGCCAGATTTGTTGCCAGAAGATTCTCTCAGAAAGAGGGAGTCGATTATGATGATACATTTGCTCCTGTGGCTCGATATACTTCCATCAGATCCATTATTGCAATTGCTTTAGCTATGGGATGGAAGTTGCATCAGATGGATGTGAAGACAACCTTTCTCAATGGTGTTATTGAGGAAGAAATTTGCATCGAACAACCAGATGGGTTTATTGTCCAAGGAAAGGAGTCTCATGTATGCAGATTGAAAAAGGAATTGTATGGCCTCAAGCAAGCACCTCATGCTTAGTATGGACAAATAGACGGATTCCTGGTGAACTTGGGATTTTCCAAGAGTGATGCAGACTCCAACCTTTACTACAAGGTTGTAGATGATGAGCCATTGATTTTGGTATTATATGTTGATGACTTGTTTCTCACAGGAAATGAGAAACTCATTGTATGGTGTCAGAAGAATCTCGCCTTTGAGTTTGAAATGAAAGATCTTGGATTAATGCATTACTTCTTGAGATTAGAAGTATGGCAGAGGCAGAAAGAGATTTTCCTAGGACAAGGAAAATACACCATTGATATATTGAAGAGATTCGGAATGTTGGACTGCAAGTCCATGGCTACTCCGATGGATGCAAATTGGAAGAAGTTGAGAGATTCTACTTCAGATTCTAATTTGTTTGATCCCACCATTTATCGCCAGTTGATTGGGTCATTGATGTATCTGACCAACACCAGACCAAATATATGTTTTGTTGTGAATGCCCTCAGTCAGTTCATGTGCGAATCGAGCAGATTCACTGGATTGCTGCAAAACATGTGCTCAGATACTTACGTGGCACTGTGGGATATGGATTGAAGAATGCTTCAAATGGTGACCTGATATTGCAGGGGTTTACAGACTCAGATTGGGCCGGATGTGTTGCAGATCGGAAGAATACTTCTGGATGTTGCTTCAGTTTGGGTTCTGTAGTTATTTCCTAGTGCAGGAGGAAGCATAACTCGGTAGCACTCAGTACTGCAGAGGCCGAGTACATGGTTGCTAGCACAACAGCTCAAGAAACAGTTTGGCTTCGTAAACTCCTGGCAGGATTGTTCGTCCAGATTCCAGAGTCGACCGTGATTCACTGTGATAACCAGAGCTGTGTGCAGATGTCAGTGAAACCTGTATTTCACGACAGGTCAAAGCATATCGAGATTCGATATCACTTCATTCGTGATATGGTGCAGAAAGATGCGGTCGAGTTACAGTACGTGCCGACAGACGACCAGACTGCAAATGTTCTCACCAAGGCTCGTCCTAGGGTGAAGTTCAAATACTTTCGCGGAAGACTTGGAGTCGAAGAGAACGTATCCCTCCTTGAGAGGGAAAGATGACATTGAGATGCTTGCCCTGCTTTGCCCAGGTGCCTCTGCAGTCCAGTTACTTAGCCAGATATGGGAGAAATCCCATAGGAAGATGAGTAGGACAGTCAGCAGTTGGCCAGGCTCACCCAGGTACCTTCTGCAATCCAATTACTCAGCCAGATATGGGAGAAATCCCATAGGAAGATGAGTAGGACAGTCAGCAGTTGGTCGGGTTCACACTGGTGCCTCTGCAGTCTGGTTACTCAGCCAGATATGGGAGAAATCCCATAGGCAGATGAGTAGGACAGTCAGCAGTTGGCCGTGTGGTTACACAGGTGCCTCTACAATCCAGGTACTCAGCCACATATGGGAGAAATCCCATAGGCAGAAGAGTCGGATAGTCAGTAGATGGCCGTGCCCTTTTGCTCATCTGAGATCTCAGCCAGGTATGGGAGGAACCCATTAGAAGATGAGACAGACAGGTAGCAAATTGTATAGCAAAGATGGCATAGTTGATTATCTTAGATATCAAGGATTGAGTGATTCTCCTGGATCCATGATCGAGTGATTCTTTTGGACTCACCGAAGGACTGGTGAGGATGTCACAGATATTCAGGATTGAGAGATTCTCCTGAAATCCAGGATCGAATGATTCTCCTGGACTCACCGAAGGACTGGTGAAGATGATACACTGAGACTGTGTGGACAACCTTCAGTATGCATAGAGATGATGGAGACAGAGTAGAGTACAAGATGAAACCCAGATGATCATGATGCTGATGAAGACCGAAGAATACCTTCCTCGTTGAGAGGAAGTGTTGGATTTTGTGCAACTTCGGAAGACATTATTCATTATATTTTATTGTACTTTTATTGTACCTCCTAAGGGAGATGAACTGGATGTAATTATTTATGTAATCACATGTAAGAGTCAATGTAAACCTTGGGGTGCAAATAAACAAAAGAAAATTATTAAAAATAAATTATTTATTGCCCCCAGGTGAAGTCGGCCCCATTAGGGAATTTCCAGTTTTGCACTTGTATAAATAAGAGGCTTGTGCACCTCGTTAGCTCATTCACTCACTTAGGAAGTGGGCATCACTTGGAGGAGGCTGATTTCGCATCACTTGAAGGAGGAAGCTTATTTGGGGCATCTACTTGTGAAAGATACTTTCACCTTCTTTCTCTTTTCTTATTTGTACTCTGATCTCGGAATTATCATCTCTCTGCGAAGGTTGTTGGGTTTTCTCCCATTTGGGTTTCCCAAGATAAACTCTGTGTCACTGTTTTGTGCTTTGTCTTTCTTCTAGTGATCTTGGTTATGCATTTATGTTTTATGCTATGAATGTATGAAATTTAACAAACATCAGGCTCCCCACTCCATGCAGCAACAAACTACCCATTATAGCTCCTCTTTAAGTTCTTCCTTCAAACAGAGTACTATTTCGAGATTCCTTCACTTGGCTTCAAATGTTTGGAGATATGATTGCAGTGCACCATGATATATGCACCATTTTTGTATCACAGATTCTAGATCCACTCCCCCTATACATTTTTCTTATGTATTTGCTCTCTTTGTACATTTCTCTCCTAGATTAGCTCTCCATCTTTGGAGTTTAGTTCTTTCTAGTTTTTAGGTTAGTCTTACCCCTTGCTTTTTATAAGAGATGCCTTAGCGCTCCCACTTTGTATTGACATCATGGTACCACACAGTCCCATTAGCCTACTTTTGTGGTCATTTATTGTACATTAATAAAATTATATTATCTTATCTTATCTAATACCCTCCCTTAATGGTCAAACTAGAAATGGTGCCAAGCTTATCTCAAAATTTTATAAACTTCTCCAAATCGAAGGCTTAGTAAGAACATCTATAATTTGCTCCTAAGTTGCACAATAGTGTAGCAACTAGCTCTATCTCCATTCTCCACTAGTCGTCGAATAAGTGACAAAGTACCTCCACAGGTTTTGTTCACTCATGAAATACAGGGTTTTTAGCCTACTTAACTGCATTCTGATTGTCAGAATCAATCTTGAAAAAATCGCCGAAAAATCGCGCTTCTTTCAAAAAATCACGCGGTTTTACCTCTGCCGAAAAATCGACGATTTCCGACTTTTTCAAAAAATCGGCGATTTTTTCAAAAAAATTGCGAGTCGAAGGAAAAAATCGCCCAGGCTTTTTCACAGTTTTAAAAACTCAGGTTTTTTTTTATAAATTTGATGAGTTTTGTACATGTAACATTGATGTCAACAATACTAAATGGTAATGGTAAAAGTGACATTCTCTTTATCTTTCATTTTCCATCCTTTTACTTAAATTTGTAACATTACCATTAATTGTTTCAGGATGTTTGAGAGTGGTTCCAACCTCATCAGACTTCATATGCAAAAAGTAGGATTTTAGATCCCATTTAGAATTCAACAGACTTAATGGTTTTCAAGATTTCAGGATTCCAACGTTTCTAGTGGATTCTATCATGTATGTGGGTAAGGGATTGGAATTTAATGAAGTACATCAAACTCTCTATTTACCTTGATGTTGGTGGTGTCGATGCCTGATTGTTAAAGTTGTTTGAATTCTACTGTCATGACCTTAATAAAAAAATGTACCCTTCAGTCAAGCAAAATCACTTATTAAGCATGGGAAGCTCTTTCTACCTTATTTTAACGCTTGGATTAAGAAGTTTGAACAAAATTGTAGGGTGTTAATTGATGTCCTTGGAGGATCAACTTCGAGATTGGAAGCAAGGCAAAGTCTAGAGCCTAGAGGTGGGGGAACATGGTGCTATTGATGAATATGATCTCGACATAGACAATGATTTTGATGATTATGTTTTTTCAATTTTGATTTAGATATGTATTGCGCTTGGTGCCATTTTGATAATATTTTGTCTCTAATGGTTTGGAATCATAGCTTGGAATCTTTAATATATATTTTTTTCATTAAAATTGTAAAATTTTATGTATTTTTTAACAGTCTGAGTCATTGAAATCAAACCACTCCAAGTTATTTGCATCCACTACATCTATATATTAGTGCTTTCTACATATTTATGTTCCAATGTGTTTATCTGATGTTATTGTTGCTTTATATGTTTAAAATTCTGAAAAAAATGAATGTATTTTGTATTTTTTAATGTTTGCCGACTTTTTCTGATTTTTTTGCCGATGTTGCCGAGAAATTGTTTTCGGGACCATTGCCGACTTTTTGCCGAGTCCGACTTTTTCAACATTGATTAGAATAAAGTGCAGTAGACTTTGTTTGCTCAACTTGGAAATCAAAAAGCTCAAACAAATAGCTTCAATGTTAGACTTTAAGCCCCTAGACAATCACAAAGTCCTAGATCACCTCTCATATGAGTTGTTAATCTTATCACTCTATGAGTTGTCATACTTGTCCATTGATGAGTTGTCTATAAGATCTAGATTTAGAGTTGATTATGGTCCTTGTACTATATAATACCATCATTGGTGTGAAGATGAATGCAAGAGAATGGCTAAAGCCTTTTTTCCGGTAGTTTTTCTGTCTGAACCATTTCTTAACATGGTATCAAAGCATCAATCTTATTGAAAAGAGAATTGCTCTTAAGTGCTAGAGCTAGATGTATCCGGACTAATAACATTGTCATTTCTTATGGTTAATGTGTCCTAGACCTGTCCCAAAATTGGAATAAGGGGGTGTAGGGTACACACAGTGCCATATGTGATGGTGCATGATATTTTTGCCTGATAGTGCTTTGTGTCAAGTTTTGGCACACTAAATCACACTTGTAACTTGTCATCTACAACAATCTTAAACACATGGAGTGAAAGGAGAAAAAAGAATTGAAGGTTGAATAAAGCATAACAATGCAAGGTTTAAGCATCATCACATAACTCTTTATGTATGGCTTGAAATCAAATTGTAAATTCTTTTTGGATCTTTTGAACCATTGAATTGAACAATTTGAATTGAATCAAGGGTAGTGTTGAAAACCCTTTCAAAACCATTATGAAAATTGTCAAAAAAAAGACATGTCTGAAATTGGAATAAGGTCGCTTTCGTTAAATTGTAATCATTCTAATCACACTTTGGGGTGCATAATCAGTAGTACCCAACACCTCAAAATTGAAATAAAGAGCAAGCAAGTGTGAAAACAAACAAGTGCAAGGGAGTGAGTACAAGCGAGCGAGACAAGTGCAAAAATCGACAATGGGTAAAGGAGGAAAGCAGTTACAAAATCCAAATCAAGAAATTAAATAACTACAAGATGCCTAAGAAGAATTGGGGAGTAGGGTTGTTAATCTTCACAACCAAATTGAAATGAAGGAGCAAGTGATTGAATTTCTTCAACTACAGTTAATTGAAAAGGAAATGATTGATGTAACTTGGGACGCAAGTGACCTGATTAAAATGGGTGATACAACTTGTGACACAAATGATCTAATGCAAAAGGTTCATGCTACTTGTGATACAAATGATCTAGTACAACTAGGTGATACAGATACTATGATTGATGATTCTTTAACTAGTCATGAGAAGGAATTAGTCGTAAACAGTAAACTGGTGAAGAAGATTTTTGAAGATGAATCACAAACAGAAACTCAAAGTGATAACAGCAGTAGTGTGATTGAATTTCAAGAAAACATTTATGAAGAACATCAAGAAGCAAAAAATGATCTTTCCAAGATGATTGTCAGACCTTGGAAAAAATTGCAATTCAATAGAAATCAATATGGCTTAGGATATGAAAAATACAACTTTCATATTCCAGATTACTCCAAACCAGTTAAGTTTGTGAGTTCGGGATTTCTTGATGAAAATTTAGAGGCTCCAAAAGTTAATGAAGAAGTTATTCAAGTAGTTGATGATAAACACATGGAAGAAATTCCCGAATGCCAACATTGTCATAGAATTGGTCATTTGGAGACAGAATGTTTTGATCTCCATCCTTGTCTTCATTGTGAGCAGACAAATCATCACTTAGATAAATGTCAAAAGAACAAGATGATTCAAAAAAGAATGATGCATTATGCTTGGATAAGTTCTTGGTGATGGAATCAAAAAGTCAAGAAGTTGCATAAGTCTTGCCGTCTAGTTCAAACATAGGTAAAGACACATTTGAATGGTGAAATTACAAAATAAAACAAACTTCAATCAATTATTCCAAATGATCATTTTGGGCATGCCTATGGCCCATTATGAATTGGTACTTCATTGTCCCTTAAGGGGAGGAGTACAAAAATGAAAAGTGAAAGTTACTCTCTTGCACCTCAAGGGAGGGAATACATTGAAGAAACAAGATCAAGTGAAAAGGTTAGGGTCAACCAAAACCACAGCCATTGATGATATTGGTTAGTGGTCAACCAAAACCGCCAGATACATGGTATCAACTTCAAATTGGTTAATGGGCATCCAAAACCACCAAAAACATGGTATCAAAATTCAATGATTTTAGAAGAATCTAAAAGCTCAAGCTTGGATCCCTTCCACATTCTTCTCACCTTAAACCTAACAGGGGTGGAACATCAACGATGATAGTCAGGCTTCAAGATTCGAAAAATTCAGTCAATATTTGGGAATTTCAACATGGCAAGTGGTCTCCTCAATAGACTATCTAATCAAATCAACTATTTCATAGAATGTTTGATGATCCTAGTTGTTCACTGATAGCAAAATGGTGATCCTGTTTGTTCACAAAATTAGCAGAAGACGCCAGCTTCTTGTAGCAAATCCAGGGAAAGTTCAAACATGGTAGCTGTTAACTTCCAAAATTTCAACTCTCATTAAAAGTTTAACATCCAAATTGGCAGTTTTTCAGGCATATCTTCATCGAAGCTCAATGCAGAAGTTTCAGTTTGAAGATGATGATATAGTGTTCTTGTTACTTTACTGGTATAATTATTCAGACTTGTGATTGAAGGGGAGAATGTTAGACTCTAAGTACCTAGACAATCACAAAGTCCTAGATCGCCTCTCATATGAGTTGTTATTCTTATTACTTTATGAGTTGTCATACTTATCCACTGATGAGGTGTCAGTTCGATTTATATTTAGAGATGACTACGATCCTTGTACTATATAATACCATCATTGGTATAAAGATGAATGCAAGAGAATGGCTAAAGCCTTTTTCTGCCAGTTTATGTATCTAATCCATTTCTTAACATTCACAAGTTGTACTCACAATTGCCCTTTCCTCTGCTTCTGAAAATGAAAGAGCTACTGCATGATACTTTTTACTGAACCAAGATATTTCACTTATACCAATGTTAAAACAATATCCTGGAATACCATGAGAACAATACAAAGTAGAAAGGTAAAAGTAACTCCTAAAAAAGATAAAAAGTAGAACTCAAATCAAACCCTAGCTCTATAAATGAAGAGCTGATCTCAGAGAGAAGAATATATACAAGGAAAGATATGAAGAGAGTTGATTGAATGAAGGAGATACGATCCAAGAACTATGACGCAAAAATAGTGATGGTAAGACTGTCATGGGCCACTGGAAGAACTAAAAGCACCGGATGCATTGGGAGTATCTCTCCTACCATTCGAGGCCGACTAAAGGAAGCTCAAAAGAGTACTCTGTCTGGAGGAAGAGCTAGAAGAAGAAGAAATACAATGAGTAGTGCGCTACTTCCTGGAGGAGGGCACTTGATGCTGCAACCTAAAAGAAGTCGTTTATCTGTCGCGATGGGGACAAGACTGTCCCCGTCGTTGGTGTTGGGTGAAGGTATAGGTGGATTGTCGTGTCTGAACTGAGCGGTCAGGGTCTGTGCCACCCATTATTTGTCTCTTGGTGCTCCTAGAGGAAGGAAGCATTGGAAAGAAGGAAGTGATACACTAACTGGATCCTGGTCTCGACTAAGAATGTTGCTAAAGGGTGACGAGGCGAAGCCGAAGGGCCTCCTGGAAGTATAAGGCTAGACATCTTTGATTAGGATATTTGAAAAATCAAGAGAAGGTTTGGAGCTCGTTGAGAAGAAGGTCCCTGAAAAAGACAATGAAACCACCAGCGAATCTCGTAGTAAATAGGGCACTGAAAGATGAAGTGCTCCTAGGTCTCAACCTCACGAAGGTGACATAACTGGCAGACTAAGTCACCTGACATGAGGACACGAAGGACACGAAAATATGAGTGTTCGACACGGACACGGTGACCCCTGGATTCAGGACACGAAGGACACATTTTATATACATATATATATTTTTAAAACATATATTAAAATTTAAAAATATAGACATATAGATCCAGATTTTATTAGAAACTCGAACATTTACAAATATTCAATAGAAATTAGAATCAATACACATTAATGATTACACATTTATCATTCACAAAACGCAATGAGACACATAGATGCATTGAAATTTGATAGGCATTGGGCAATAGCTCAAGATGTCAGAACCATATTTCTCATTAAGTCATCAAAATGAAAATGTATTACATAGATGTTGAAATGTTACTGGCAAATAGTAAATACAAAAAGGGGAGATCAAGATGGAAGAATCTCATCTGTCAATAGTCCTCCTCCATGCTTGAATCAACAAACTCATCACTGCTCTCTTCTTCGTCGTCGTCGTCCTCCTCCTCTCTGCCCATCTGGCAATTTGCATCTATTGGTGTGGAGGATGACCCCTCTAGAGGATCACCATCATCAAAAGTGACTGGCTCTAGCACTAGATCATTAAGATCCATGTTGGCTAATGCCAACTCAACATTGCTATCCAAACCCATATCATCAGGAAACACATCCCACATCTTTGTCTTTCCCTTCACCCACTCCTCCCTCTTCTTGTAAATAAGAAGGTTGGAGTGCATCGAATGGGAGTGTAAATAAGGCAAAGGTTGGAGTGCACCTAGGCTTGGAGGAGGAAGAGAAGGGGAGAAACCAGATGGGGCATTTGTCCCTTTCTTTTTCCCTTTAGCAGATGCCCTAGCTGATTGAGACATTTTTCTTGTTGCTTGATGGTGAGCTTGCAATCCTCCCAACGAATACACCCTCAAAGGCAGTTGGAAACCCTTGCAAATCCTCCAAATGGTCTTTACCTGCAAAAAAACTCGCTCTCACACCTCATCCACACTTGCAAATGACCAAGTGAAAGTGAAAAAAATGTTTTTAACCCCTGCAGGCCCTTGTTTCCACGCTTTTCGTGTCTTGGAATTGGGACACGGTCTGCACGGTGTGGGACAGGATGCAAACATGTGTCCGACACGTGTTTTGGTCGTGTCTGACACGGGTATTGGTTGTGTCCTAAATTAGGACACAACCAAAACACGTGTCGGACATGTGTTTGCATCGTGTCCGTGTCCGACACGATGACACGGGACACGAAGGGGGTTTGGATGTGTCTGGTGTCTTAGTTGGCAGATCATGTCTGATCGGTCAAGTTGGTGATCAGTCTTTATCCGAAGACAATGAGAGACTACTTTGAACTGGATTAAAGGAATGCGAAGAGTGTGTACCCAATGTCGAAATGTGTAAGGGGGGCGAACAATGAGACCATCCCTTAGATCCAAGAAGTGTGTAGCGTAGAAGGCCATCTTGGGACGTAACCTCCCTGGAGGGTCGATCCAAGTGACCTACACAAACTGTTTGTAAATGTCATCTCTAGTGATTCTATTCGACTCCTATCTAGTAGGTAAAAGGAAACTAGGTGCATTCAAGGAATACCCAAAAGGAGGAAGTCTGTCCATTGCAATACCAACAATGCTAAAAGGTCCGCAACACCCACAAACCAACATCTAGAGCGACCCAAAGGACTGGATGAAGCAATGGCCTCTGAAGAGAGATAGGCCACGTATGGGTAGTGATCACGCCCCTTTACTATGTCAACAAAGCTCCGAAGTCAGTGTAAGAAAGTGACAAGACTGAACATAACCTCAAGCCGAAAAGGTTGAGTGCCAAACTCTACGAGCATGATGGACCGAGGTACTATCTATTTGCATTTGATGATATGGAGGAGGAGGATCTGTACTATCTCTGCTGAGGCCCAATCACAATCGAGTAGGCATGGCCCCCAAACCTCAGAGCCAAAGAGGACTGTAGGTCGGATGAGAGCATCCATGAGAGATATCTTGGATGAGATATCCTAAAAATGGTGTTTGAAGCACTATCTCTTGTTATCACATATATAGTAGTCGGGCTACCATACACTATTTTTCAAATTCTAGTACACTTTTCAACCAGTTCCCTTACATTTGAGATGTTGAGCTGAGCATCTATTATGGATCATGATTATACTATGGACAGCAGTTTTATTCTCATACCATGACTGAGTTTCAGGACACTCAAAGAGAGGACTAATGTAGCCATTTAGCCATTTATGCAGAGCAGTCAGTATTGCCCAGAGTTGCATCAGCAGAGTTTCAGTGGACAGATGTTGGTTCAGATTATGTGCATTCAGGTATATGACTCAGCAGGTATATTCTTGTGTTATGGTTATATTGCTTTTATATTCATTCTTGTAGCATGTCTTAGCATTTAGTATCATGATCTGACGATCATATAGATATGTGGACCTAGTTGTATTTTATGTTATATATATATTGTCCCTCCTCAGACTTAGAAGTTCACTATCCATACTCATTGGTTTTACCCTCCCTAGGGAGAATAGAGGTGATCATTCCCACCATCCTTGGCTTGCAAGTGTTGGTCTCATTATTCACTGTCTTCATCCATCCATTACCTTCTAGTCTATTTATTACCCTGACTTACTACTTGACTAGTGGCATGGAGAACCTTGCCCCACTTTAGCCTCAGTGTTGGATGAGTTTCCCTGTTTATTGTGTCTCGGATCTGAGTTGGTGACAGAACTTACCTTTTGGTGAGTTGGATTGTAGACCTAAATCATTCTGGTCGGTTGTCCCGATGTTTGGCACTGGTACGAAGTCCCCCTAGTCACTTAAGATGTGTTGGCTAAAACTAAAAGCTCATGTACTACTTCTGGAAACTTATATAAATTCGCCCATGGAAATTGTAAACTCTTGAATGTGTTTCTTAACACACGTGAGTAAAGGGCAAGAGCAATGAAAAGCTATAAATACTCCTTGAAGAGTATAAGAAAGGTCCAAAAAAGCAATGGTTCTTAAACTCTATATCTAAACGGTTGTTGACCTTATGTATTTGTATAAACATGCCCTGGATGCAAGTTGCGATTAGTTGTGCTTCTTAGCACACCTAAGATCCAAAGGGTTATGTAGGCCAAAAAAGCCATGAAGTGAAATCAATGGATCCTAATGAACTTGGATCATCTTTTAAAAAAAGTAGACATGATGCCTAAGTTGAATAAGCACTCTTTAAACAATTTACCCATCTATGAGACACAACCATCCCCCGTGTTATTGCTTGTCCAACATATGCTAGAGTGTGTATTCCCTTTCCATTTCCAAAGTGTCGCAATGTCAAGTTAGTAGTCATCCATTAGCCTAGCCTTTTAATTTCTAGCCTTCACCCTTCACTAGCAAATTGATCACAACTATGAAGTGAGTATGGTTTTGAAAGTCTGGTCTAAGTCATAATAATAATTAAAAGCCTTATATATTAGTTGGTAGATCGTCAGTGAAATTATTACTTCTTGTTATAATTGTTACTTGAATGAATTGTAGAGCATGTTTTAACCTTTGGCACTTGCACTAGTTTGATGATAGCTTGAGTTATATTATTGGTCATGTTGACTTGGTCAAACCTAGTTTGACCAAAAGTCAACCACAGGACATGAGGTGGCAGACCTCAGATGATGCAGAGATATGATATATGGTCTAGTACAAGTCACCAGATGGTTATGTTACCAACTTATTTGTACCATAGTTGGATTATCTGAGGAGCCGCCATATGACAAACATGGTAAGTGTTTGTGTTCCAGTGTATCAGATGATCCATTTTTGTGCCTAGCCAGTTTTGGCTAGTAAGTTTGTTGTCTGTCTTGAAATGACCATGCCCCACGGGGTTTTTGTAATAAAAGTGTGCTAGTAGGGTTTGAGTGACTCGGTCACCCATGACTAGTTTATCAACTAAGGTATTCCAGGGGGTTTTTTACCCTGACCAATTATACTTTGCCTTCAGCCGAGATATAATTGACAAGGTTTTCTCCCGCTTCCTCCAAAGCTGGGATGCCTGATTTTGAAATTCTGGCCATGGGGGTTATTAGAGTCCAACTGATGAATATGAACCTACTAGACACTTTGGGTCGAGTCAGTGGTCATTTCCTAGGTCTGTAGTGGTTTTTAAATGTTGTACGAAAAAATTTTACCAGACGCGTTGGACAGTTAATTTTATTATTTTTTAATAATTAATTTTTCCATAGTTTAAATGGAAAAATTCAAATTTGTAATATGTCAGTCATCCGGGGTTCGAATTCAGAGTTTGAAGGCTTAAACCTTAAGCCAAAAATCATCCATGACCCCCGGACCAACTAATCCTAAGTTTCGGATGTCAATTCAGCCTCATAATTAATAATTTCTCAAAAACCCATTTACAGAGAAATTATTAATCAAAATATTAAAAATGAACATTTTGGGGATAATCCAAATCTCTCCAAAATAATCCAAAAAGAATAAAATAAAAGGCTAATTGACATGGCACTAGGCATTTATGAAGATTCCAATCATCTCAATCATCTTTCAGTCAACTATCCAGTCACTAGGAGAGATCTCAATCAAGGAAATTCACCCTCATGCATGCAAAACTCGATTTGGTGATGTGGAGAGTGGTAAATGGGTTGTTGGTTTGCATTAATGGCAAAGGTAGGCGCCTCCCTCAATTGGTGGCCACCTCACTCAAGCCTTAACTCATGCTATCTCGAGCCATCCCTACATTAGCTCTAAAGCTATCTCCTTGATACCTCACGTATCTCTTGAGTGCTCACGTGTTTGCAAGGTGGAAGGGTGCCATTCGTTTGATGTATATTACAAAGCTTGGGTGGAGTTAACAAGAGGGAGTGGGGGGCGCCTTGCCTAGGTGGAGGCCACCTCCCCACTCTTCATTCATTACAAACTCGAGTTATACGGTAGCTCTCCACTCCAAGCCAGGATTTGATTGAGTAGTGATTGGAATTCGAATTGGTCTCATGTGCCATTTGTCTCTCATGGAGAAAATTCGACCTAGGGTTTGAGCTTGCTAGTTTTTGTATAAAAGGATGGCATTGCCTCCTTATTTCTGATGGATATTTTGGGCAAACTTACTCTGCCAAATTGTAATTGTTATAGCTTTTGCTTATTGAAATAAAGTGACTTTGGAGGTCCATATGGTGTTGATGCTTGTCATGGGAAGTGCTTCATCTATATCAAGGTGATTTTGTTCTTGTTTATTGCTTATATTTCATACCTTGATCAATTGTTAGCTTAGAAGGCTTTATTAAGTCCATAGGGTGGGCATTTGAGTTCAATTTGTCCATTTATGTTGGGTTTAGTGTGATTTGGAAGGAGTAGACTGTAGTTGGAAATACTTATACTCTTCTAATCCCACTTTTATTTTGCATACTATTTTGATCAAGGTTTGTTTGTGAGTAATTTCTTGTGCAGATCTCCCAGGTTTGAAGAGAGGCTTGAGCTTGGTTGCATCTCTCATCTCTTCAAAAGATCTATTTTTCTGACATTTGTGTGCATTTCAGGACCTCCTAAAAGTCGATCTCAAGCATTAGAGATTTGGCAAGAAGTGCTAAGTTCGAAGATCCATCTCTTAATCCTATTCAAAATTGGTTACTTGGTTACTCTTCTCTTCTTTCTGTCTTTCTACATCCAAGTTTTGTCTTGAGAAAGTAGCTTGGGATTTGATCCCAAGTGCCACATAATTTTGTGGCTACTTCTCTATCCCCACTAGCATCCTTGCGTGCATCCAGCTAGCTGGAAGGTTTTCGGGACTAGTGCTTCTAGTGGTCACCTTATTCCAAGGTTGATCCCACTTTGTTTGTCTTTTGCCTTGGCTTTCTTACTCCCTTTTGTCTTTCGTCCACCTTCCTTCAAGCTCCCTTTGGCATCTCGTCCACCTTCCCTCTAGTCTCCCTCTTCTCTTCGTTTTCCACTTTTCTTCTTCACCCTAGCTTTCATTTTTCCCTAAGTCTTCCTCTCCTACCTTAGCTTCGTTTCTCTCCTCCATTTTGCTTTCATCTTCTCATTTTCCTCCTCCTAGGATCTACCTCTCCTTCTCATTTTCCTCCTCCTCGAATCTACCTCTCCTTCTCGTCTTTCCTTGCCATCCCTTTCGTTTTGTCCATCTTGCCCTAGTCTCATCCATCCTCTAGTTGGTCTTCTTATCTCCTTTCGTCTCCCTTTAAACTTGCTCCAAACTTCTTCTTACTCTCGTCTCTCCTTTGCTATCATTCCTCTCTTGCTTGCTTTCGTTTTTGACCATTGCTTATCCCGTTTTCCTTCCTAAAAAAGCCTTAAAAGGAACTTGTAAGTCCTAGTTAGTTTCATTCTAGTTTAATTTTATTTCCTAGTTTATGTTAGTTTGTTAGCTTGCACTTTGTAGATCTCGTTCCAAGCTTAATATCTAGTTCATTTGGAACATTTGCATCTAGATCTCATTGGAAAATTTTGCATTTTATTTTAAATACTTAGATCCTAGTTGCATTTAGTTTCATTTCATTTATTTTTTGGACTAATGCTAAAGGGTACTTGTAGTTTATTTTGCATGTTCTTGTAGATTTGAAATAAAACACTTGAGAAGGAAGATCAATAAGAAGAGGAAGATCAAAACCATCAAAGAGCAATAAACCAAATAAGATCACTTGAACCAAGGAAGACAAAACCAAACACTCTCCCTTTTGTACAAGCCACTAAGGCTTTCTTCCATTTTATATTTTCCAAAGTTTCTCTCAAAGTGGTTGAAAATCCAAAATATTGTACTCGATTAATAAAATAAGGCTAAATGGGATAAAGCCTCCCATATTTGGTTTTTCTTCCCCATTTGGGGAAGAGTGTCTTGTGTGTTCTTAGCTTAGATTTGCTTTAAGTTTTTTTAGAATAATTTCATTTGTGCTTAGAACTTTAATTGTTAGTTCAGTTTTGATTTGAGAAGTGTCTTGGGATTCGATCCCAAGTGCCGCATTGACCTTGCGTGCTACTTCTCTTTCCCCACTATGTACTGCGTATTTCCAGCTAGCTGGAAATTTCATGAACAATGTGTAGAAGTCATTTTTTACTCCTTTTTGCTAGATTAGTTTCATTATGTTTTAGAACACTAATTGCTAGTCTAGTTTCCTTCTTTGCAAAGTGAAAGTTATTTATTAGTTGCATTGTTTTATTTTTATTATTTGAGCTATCATTGTGTTCTTTGCTTCAAACTACTTGTCTTCTAAAAAGAACCAAAGACTCTTGAACTTGCCATAACACAAGTCAAGAGCACTCTCTGTCGGAGAGCATAAGCACTGCATTTTCCTTGCATTCAACATATAGATTAGCTAAAGTCTCTTGAACTTTTGTCATAAGACGAAGTCAAGAGCACTCTCTGTCGGAGAGTTTAACTGTGTGCTCTAATTTTAAAACATTTCAACTTCACATTTCCCCTTTAAAATTTACTTCGTTGCTTTCCATCACTCAGTATGCTCTGCCGACTCTAAAAAGTTGGACTCGTACTCAGAACGGTGATTGGATTTGTTAATCTTGCAAGTGATAACCGAAATAAAATTTTCACCCCACAACCAACGAACCGGCGTTGTTATTTCGAGAAATACTCAGGTAGTGGGGAAATTCCTAACTGGTGACGCCGGAGAAAGAATACCGTTGTCATAGAGTTCTAGTGCTAGTTAAATCCATTGGACACCTAGCCGAAGAATATTGGACGGTCCGTCAGGTCACCAAGGGGAGCCACTGAAGGTATACTTTTCCGGTTGGATTCATACCTTGCTTTTTCTAGCCCTAATAATCAAGAACACCTAAAACACTTCAAAAATTACCAAGAACAATTTCAAAACGATCTCTCGAACATTATCATTGAGACTTACATTTTCAGCATCACAAGCATTTGTTCGACTCCATTTGGCACTGGTCTATAAAACCTTTATGTATCACCCTGATCTGGACCATTAGTCCTTGTGCATTTTTTAATTATCTTGTGGATGCTTACTTAATTTTCAAAGTCAAAGTCTATAGTTCATCTTTAAGTTGTATCTTGTAATTTGCAATGTGGATTGCGTGTTTAATTGTGTTCTCATCATCTTTCAAAAAATCCTAAACAACACTCATCCGCATCACCACATACAAAAAACACTTAAAAACACAAAGCCATAAAAACTTTTTGTTAGGGACAACCCCCCTTGGCTTCATTAGGAGTTAGCCTAAACGGGGGAGTTGGGATTCAGGTGACAGTACCTGGCTCATTGCTTGCCCCCAAGGCCACACCTTCCCCACTTGTAGTGAGGGAACAACTTTCGAAAGATTTCTGCTGCTGGTGTGCATCTCGGCGGACAGCAGGTTCTATGTAGTGGTTTCAGGCTTATGATGATGATTTGTGCTTTTCAACACTTTTACAGATTAATATTATTTGGTCTGTCGGGTATATTGGATATTTTATATGATCATGCAGAGATCCATAGGGTGTATGAGTACACACCTTAGATGGATTTGGGCTCTCTGAATCCAATGAGACAGTCTGTTTTCAATTCCGGGCAGTTACAGTGATGATTGGCCTCAGTTGGGCATCCTAGTGCAGTTTTGGCCTACCAGATGGCCTGTCAGAGCAAAGGTTGGATTTGGCTAGTTTGCCTAGGGTGCTATGCATGGAGGGGGTTGTCCAACCACTTGTTATTACCATATTAACCCCCTCCCATAGAGCCTGGTGGGCTCACCTTGACAGTGCAAGCACTCCAAGAGGCAGTTTAGGCAGTTTCACACTTCCCAAGGTAGATTAAAAATGGTGAAAATGGCTACTGAAGGATTCGATTTGGGCTATTGAGGCAAGGGATTGGCATGGGATGAGTTTTGATGATGAGTGGGATTTCTTCCACACCTTCTCCAGCAGTTTCAACTTTCAATGGGACCCACACCCATCTATCCGACACTTTTTATGATTTTCTGGAGCATCCTAAGGCTCACGACTTTCCCAGAGAGGCACGATTTGGTGTCTAGTTTGGTATTTTGATGTTATTGTGCCATGGGGACACACTAGGGAGGCAAGTCATGACCCCCTAGACCCACCATGAGCTATTTATTATGTTTTATCATTGACATGTAGTGGGACCCCCTCTCCTAGGGCGATTTGGTCCATTGATGTATTATATTGTTATATTGATCCATGTACTTTATGTTGAGCTCATCTCAACCATTGATTAGATCACTTTGATCTTTTAATCTTGGCCATCCATTCAAAAGGTGGTTAGGGTTTTGGTATCTCTCCATCCTATTTAAAGGAGAGATTTCTCATTGTAAAGGGCCTTTGGCTCTTGGAATCTTGATAATAGAAAAACTTCTTGTGGAAATTCTTATGTCTCATTTGCATCTGGTGTTCTTCGATGGTAATTGTAAAGTCTATTGCATCCTAGCATTTGGGTATTTGTGGTAAGATCTATATATTTTGGAAACTTTGTCTTGTTGACAGGAGGGCGACTTCAACTTGGGCGTTTTTGTAGGGCTTCCTCAACTCGCTTGGCTTGGCATTCGCTTGTATCAGGGGGTTATCATTAGTATCATTGTGATCTATGCTATCTTTTTGTTAGTTCTCTTGTGGCATTAGTCTTTATCTCTTGATGCATCAAATCTGATATTGTTGACGTTTGTTGTGCAGGAGGGAGGGCGCATTGGCTTCCTTGGGCAAATCGATCTCATAGAATACTTCCTCAAATCTTCTCAAATTGATCGGGTTTGCATAGATCATCATCATCAAGGCATCTACAAGGTTATCCAAGTTCCACAGGTTTGTTCACTATTTCTTGATCCCAATCCATTGGCATAAATATTTCACTGTTAAAACCCTAAGCTAAAATCAACTAAAAATTCTACAGATCAAATCCCTTGATCAATTGGTAAATCCTTTCTGGGTATTGTAGATTGGGCAAATCCCAAAGTGGGTTCTCAAGGGCATCACCCTTGGGGACTCCATTGGCCCATTTTCCTAGGCACTGAGCTTCTCCCAACCCTCACGACTTTCTTTACTTGGCCAATTTTTCAGTGTTTTGATCTTTTCTCTGAGACTTGGGTGCATTGATATTGTCATACCTGTCAAACAAGTCCATCTTTGGTACTGGTTAGGCCCAATCCTGTCCCTAACTACCCTGCATTGGACACGGTTCCCAAGGCAATGGGTTTTCTCATCTTTGACTAGTACCTTAATTCTGGATCTAGTGTCTAATCTCATAAGTCACTTGCACAACCAAGTTGGATCAATTTTATCTTGTTTAAGCCTCTTGATCCAATCCATTACTCACCTTGTGACTTCATCCATAGATCTAGGGTTAGCTTTACCTTACACCTTACGTGCTTCATTCCCATTTGATTCGATCTGGTGTGTTGGTTTGATCTCTCCTGTCGGGAGTAGATGTGGGTCTCCCCCATTATTGTCTTGCGCTAAGACAACATTAAGTGAAGATTGCCTCGATTGGCGTGACAACCATCCATTGGGAGTCGAGGCTATCTTGGTTTCACCTCTTTGGTTGCCCATCCCCTCCACCATCCTCACGGATCCACCTTTTAGGGGCAACTACAAGTTTGGTGATAACATCTCCCTAAAAGGACTAAGGAACCATACCCTTTAATAACTCGGGGTTGAAGAGCATGCCGCAGGCTTAAACAAATCCCTGTGAACTGAACCTCCAAATAGGTATAGGTGCTCGTGATCTCGACCTCTTCCCCTCTAAAGAAGAAATGAAGATCAGTGAGTAGCTTCTTCAATCCATTGAAGATCATAACCTTCGTTTTACCCAAGTTGATCGTCAACTGATGAAGATCACAAAAGAGGGCCAAGGCCTCTAATTGTCTTTGCAAACCCTCCGGAGATGAGGCCAAAAGGGCCACATTGTCAGCAAAGAGCAGAATAGAAATCAAGACCTACAGAAGAAGGCACCCATTGCCATCATGAATGTGCTCCTGTAAGAAAGACTCAAGCTCATCAATGTAAATCCCAAAAAGAGTGGGGGAGAGTGGACACCCCTGCTTAACTCCAATGGTACTCCTGATGAAATTTGAAATCCCATGGGCCATACGAAGACGACCAAGGACTAACTCATAAAATCTCATAATGGAAGTCATAAGGGTCTTGAAAATGCCAATGTCTCGGAGTATGTGGACCAATGCCACTCTAGGGATAGTGTCGAACGCCTTCTGAAAGCCTACAAAGAAACAGTAGACTTTCGAGGATTGGTGACGTGCCTCCTCGATGATGGCACAAAGCGTAAGAATGTGATCAATGGTTTGGTGTGCTAGTCTGAATCCCGCCTATCCTCTTGCTTTGAGTTGTCTCCTCTCAAACTCCCTAGAAAGTTGCATATGGAGACTGTAGCATATAGCTTGGAGAAAGTGTGGCCAACCATGATCGATATGTAGTTATTGGGATCGGTAATCGATATTAGGGCCCAATTTATGGATCGGGTGAATAATGTGATGTGACCACAAATCAAGGAAACCAGTACAAACCACGTGGTTGAATAGATCAACCAACTGACAATCAAGTGCTCGAAGGCCATGTTTGAAGAGTTCAACCTGGAACCCTTCCTCATCCGCTGGTCTACTAGAACTCATGTCCCAAACAACCTCCCAGACATCATGGGGGGTGAATAGACAACAAGAGGGGGGAAGGTAACTTGGATAAGGGGTTGCCCCAGGATATCATGGAGGGAAGAGGTGTGGGAGAACATGGCTTTTGGATCAAGATCGGGTGAGAGATGGGAGTGGCGAGGGAAGATAGTACGCCAAAAATGCTTAGAGGAATGAATAAGGGAAGTACTAAGCTATTGTTGCTTACAACAGATGAAATGGTGTTTCTTGTGGTGGAGTAGACAACGATAGGAAGCTTTGAGAGTTGGGTAGGAGGGGTGACCATGGTTGAAGGCATACCGAAGTTGGATGTGGAGGTGCTTGCAGTTATTGTCATACTATTGGTTCATGGGGTAGCATCCAGTCTTTTGGGGGAGGGGGGTGAAACGAGTGGAGTGCAGGTAGATTTGAAGGGCAATCTCCCAGATGATAGAAGAAAGACACATGTGCTTGGCAAAGGCAGATTTGAGGGAAGCGAATCGAGATACGGAAGGGAGCATCTAGCGGAGGGTGGAAGGAAAGGTATCGAGGTCTCCCTCAGCAAAGAGAATAGTAGTTCGAGGTGGACCCAAGGATGGAGGAGGGGGGGGTCTAAGGTGGGGGGGCACCAATCTAGAGGGAGAAGGATAGGAGAGCATGATCAGCAAGAGGGATGGGAGTTACAACGAAGTGATGAATGAAGGGGAGGAGATCTTGATTGGAAAGGACATAATCCACCACACTCTGACCACCACCGTGAGGCTGACAAGTGAAAGAGCGGGAAGTCGAGAAGAAAGGGAGGCCACTAAGGATCAGTAGCTCGTGGAATTCTCCAAGCCGCGGGAGGTGCCTGCCGTACCCTATCAGAAGTCCCAAAATATCATCAAATGATCGATGAAGTCCCACAGAAACTGGATCGATCTCCTGAACACAGAACATGTCCTCAGATCGATCATGCAGAGGGACATGGAGGGCTCTGGTGCGTGCATTAAAGTCACCCAATAGGATGACATCTCCCACTACAGAATGTTGGATGATGTTAGAGTATAGATCCAAAAATGAGTCACCATCAAGTTCGCCATGGATAGCGAACTGTGATGAGGCTTGGGGGAAGTAGCAAACTGCGATGAAGATATATCTGAAAAGAGGGGGGGAATCTGCTAAGTCAAATCCACATAAACCTGGCGAACTCATCTACCGTGTGACCAAAGAAACTCTACCCCGAAGAGACTCCCGCACTAAGCATGCCACACCACCAGATCCGCGGACCCCACCAAAAGACCGAGTTTCCTGACGACAAGCAAACAAACAGTGATAACCTGTAATATTCGGAAATGGCCAGACTGGACTCTCATGAGTCTCGGTGATAAATAGGAGATCCAAAGAACCAAGAGCGTCCTATAGCATGCCCGACGAAGACCAACAAGACCCATTACCATTCCAACATCGCATTAAAATCCCACTTCCATACCTTCTCCTCCATATAGCTAGTCATTTAGAGAACCCACGCCGAGAGTACCCACGAGGCAAGGAATCTCGAATGATGTCACGAAGATCTCGAATGACTACCCATTTGCCTTCCTGACGAGCTGCGACAACGAGCTCCCTAGAGCGTTTCAGCTCTAACACCTGGGACCTAGTAAGAACAGCATCTAGAAAAGTCTTAGTAGGAAAGCACTCTTTAATATTTATAGCCATTTGATATAATCTCGATTGAAAATGTGCTTCCATGGTCGAAATTAACATTATGGTTACCACCTTCGTTGTAGAGGTGAAAGTGATATGTGCATGGCACCAGCAAGTAGAATAAAGATAATCACACACAAGAAAAGCACAAGGGAACACATATCCAACCATGAGAGAACATTATCAAGACCCAGAACTGTACACATATCTGTCCACTAATTTATATTAAGAAATTTATGGAGTACAAAATTCCTGGAGAGTGATCAAGTTTGACCATGTCTCCAATAAATGCAATAAAGTGGGTGAGTGATCAATTTAGATGTCACCCAAAAGAGATAAGGATAAAGTAAAAAACAGAAAAATACAAATATAATACATGTTTCCACATGTTCACTAGACTAAGTCTCAACAAAATACCTCCAGGGTCCGACCATGTGTTAACTTGAACACTTTGCCATCTTTTGGATCTTTCTACCACCGAAAATTCAATCTACAAATTACTCTGCCTCTAGTTTGTTTATATAGGTTATGCTGCCATGTATACAAATATGTACTACCATAGAATTTTAATTTCCTCTCTTCCATAATTAAATTTTAAAAAATGGTTACATCTGCCTGTCAAACTCTCTATTATCGTTGTTCCTCTCTGTCAAAGAGTTTGGGCTAACTGCCACTTCTGTCAAAGAGTTCAGGCTACCTACCACAGCAAGCATAAAGATTATGGTGCCTAATGTGTCTCTGTCTCATTGCCTTCCTATCAGTGACTGACTGAAAGCAACTGACTGCCAGCCTTCTGCTGAGAATTCATGCTTTCAGTTCCTGCTAACTAACTCTCGTCACAAACAATTTGATGCACAAACATGTCACAGTCTTATAAAATGCAGAAGTCATACAAAATATTGTAGCCAGACCACGTAGATGTCAGATTGCATTAACCAATCGCATGCCCACAACCTAGAATTTTGTGCCCATGGCCATGTCACCTGCAATCTCGTCATCAAAATGTCTATCACAATCACACATGTCTACCACTATTTAATTGTCTGCACTCCAAAAAGAAACCATGCTTGATAAAATGCCTTCTTTTCCTTCAGTTTGAACTTTGTATTATGTAATACTTTAGGAAATAGTTTAATTTATTAAATTTTCTTTAATAAACAAAATGCATACGATTTCTATGTCTTTTTCTGATTGCTCATCTTTTGCCCTTCTTGTGCCAAACAAATCCTTGGTGTTGAAGGTGATATACCCTAACTAGAGTATATCAGAGGTCATTAACACTTCTTAGTGCACATACAGTGACTTAAGCATAACTAGTACAAGAAAATGAGCCAAAACACATAAACATATCTGTACACCAAGTCAGGACTCAGAACAACGTCTAAACTACTACACTAACTCAAGAATGCAGGAAACCCAACCAATACATAAGATGCCTGGTGCACTTTATCTTCTCTAATTTCTTGTCATGCAAATCTCCAACTTCATGTGTTGAATTATGACCTCTACCACTGTAAGCACCTCTTCCTCTACCAAAATTCTTTATATTGTCCTTTCCCACTAACTTTTCTTCCACCTTTAGTCTCGACTCTCAACTGATACTCTTCTGCTACTGAACCAATTTGATGGATACTCATCTCATCTTAAATGAAAAATTTTATACCACTAACATACCTCAAAAGTTGTTGATATTTATCCTCCTTGTTACCAACTGAGTTGCACTACAGTTGGACTTCAGTGAGCCGCCAGTATTGCACATTTACTTGTGCCTTTTTCAGAGTTCAGAAGTTCCAAGTTTGGCCTTTTCAGGGCCCATTTGTCAGTTTTTGTAGTACATGACTGTGCCCCACGGGGTTTGTAATAAGCGTACTAGCATGGTGGTCTTTGAGTGACTCGGTTTCCTAGGACTTGACAACCAAAGAAGGTATTCCAAGGAGTTTTTTCCCTTGTCGATTATGCCTTGCCTTTAGCCGAGTATAATCGATGAGGTTTTCTCCTGCTCCTCCAAAGCTGGAATGCCCAAAGTGGGGGTTAGGCCTTAGGGGATTATTAGAGCCCATTGTGTAACATGTATAAACATGCTAGGCACTAGAATTTTATCGTTTTGTCATGTACTAGGTTCCCCTGAAGTTTCAGTCGATTCCGAGAAAAAATATTTTTTAGCATTTTAAGCCATTTTTTTAATGGTTTAATTAAAAATTTTCAAAAAGTGATAAAAGTCTTATCCGGAATCGGAATTTGACACAAGGATGCTCGTTTTCAAGCTCAGAACATCCTCTTTACTATGGTACCCGATTTTCCTACATTTCGGGCGATCGAGACGCCCTATGGAGCAGTTTTGCCTATCAGAGCTACAAAGTGGCACTTTAATGCCAGAAATGCAACAAAATGCACTTTGGCCAAAGATTAAAATATTCAAAAATTGAATTGGTCACATGCCAAAATGACATGGCATTAATCAATTTGGATGGGCAACTAAGTGAAAGTAACAAAGCATATGTTAAATTGTTAAGTAAAAGTCAAAATTGGAATATTTCTACTCCATGCTTCGCTCCTTCTCACATGTGCCATTTTCTCCTCCCGGCCGTACGGATTCAATGGTGGGTGATTGAAGTTACACTTAAACCATATGTTATAAGTTATGTGATGGGTGATTATAATGAAGTGGCATGGCATATGTATTAAGGTCGAATTTCATAAGGTTGAGCAATTGTATTAAACCAAAACCGTACGGCCTCCTCCTCACGTGGGCCATCTTTCTTCCATCCACGCGTGAGCTGATTGACTTGGCATATGATGTCATTAAGGTTGGTCGTATTAATGATTAAAGTTTTGAGGCATGTATTATGAATTTCTGAGTTTTGAATTTGTAATATCCAAGTTCATGTTTTACATCTCTCTCACGTGGACCAGTCGTACAAATCAATGTTTGGAGAGTAAGTTCGAAGGAGTGGGGGCGGCTACCATGAGGAGGTGGCACCACCCACGTGGGTAGGTTTCTATTGTTAAAATTCCAATCAAACATAAAGCTCTCAAGTATGGAAACATCCAATGACTTGCCACATGCTCTCCTTTTGCCTCACGCATGAGCTGCTTCAACAGGGCAGCTTCCATTTTATGTTGTTTTTCTTTGAGGATGAGAGCTTTGTTTGCTCTACAAGTTAGGTGATTTGTCTCTTAGGGTTTTGCGCCCTAGCTCACTTGTCATTTGCTATAAATTGAGGAGCTTGGCTCCATTGTAAAGATCGAAAGGTGGAACCTCTGCTCTTGCGTCTGTAATATTTTTCTGAGTTCTTAAGTTAATAAAGAGAAGCCTTTGGAGGCTACATTGTGAGTTCATGTCATGTGTGGATGCTTGATGCTTCAAAACCCATGGAGGTAACTTGTATCTTTTGCACAAGCATTATTGTTTATTGTTAGGATTGCACCGACCTTGGAAGGAAATCTATATTTCAGTAGGGTAACAAATGTGATCTAATTCTGTTTGTTATTTGATGATAGTGTAAAATGCTTTGAATGTTATGCATCTCTTGTTTGAATGCTTCTATTCGCAAGTCTTTTATATTGTTAATATCGGTGCCATTTGATCCTCTTGTGCAAATTCTTGTGTGAAGTCTTTTGTTACAGGTTACCGGAGCTTAAGGAGGAGGCATGCATGTTAGCTTTGCCACTTCCCAAGCTACTTCAACGGAAGCGTAGTCTCTCTTGTTCCCACTTTTATGCAGGCTCCATTAGCTCAATTCTTTCCAGCTTACAACTCGGGCTCTCTCACCTTTAGTTCAACTTCTTTCATTCTATCTTGGTTACTAGTTCCATAACTCTCTAGATCTCAAGTGTTGAAAGTTTCTTAAGGAAGTAGATCTAGATTTATTATTCTAATGTTAGTATGCTACAAAGTTTAAATCTTATTACTTGCATTAGTAATCAAATCTCTTATTTTCTAGCATTTGAAAGGTTAAAATTTTTTAACTAGATTAGAGAAGAGAAGTGTCCTTTAAAAGCATTTTAAAAGATAAATCTAGCAGTTGAGTGCTTATAGTTTCGGTTTGCTATCTCTAGAGAGGACAGCCAAAAGATCCTAGCGAGATAAGCTTTCTAGCTTGTCTTACTAGTTGAGTATTTTGCATCTTTAGCTTGTCTTTTTACTTAGAATTTTTTAAGATAATTGTAGGCTTTTCTCTCAAGATTTTTCTAAGTGTTTCTTGGTCTTTCTTGACAAAAGGAGCTCGCTGGTTTTTTGGTTCTGCAAATCAGAAAGTAATTTCAAAATCATTTTAAAGACTCCTAAGTTGTCCAAAATACCCTTTTTTTACATGCTAGTTTAGCTCATTTTAATTTTTTGCAATTTCTAGCATTATCAGAACACTCGTAAAGTGTTCTGATTGTCTTTCTAATTAACATTTTTGCTTGCTGGTTTGATTTATTTGCCCAACAGGTTGGAGCTTAAAAACTCACAAGACAAGCATTCGAAGGCTTCCTGAACCACCTAGAGAGAACCGATTTCAAGCACAATCGTTATTTCTCTCAAACATTGTAAACTGACTTGTTCCCTAATGATAAAGGGCAAGCAATATTTATTTTAAGTTTCCAAGTTGTAATCAAAAAAATAAAAAGAGCACAGCAGGCAATTCCAGCGCCTGAACCTAATCCCCCCAAGGGGGATTCGCACCCTTTTTTTTTTTTCGTTTTAGATTAGCTTTCATTCAAGCAGTTGTAAGCACACAACGTCCTCCAAGGACCCGTTTATCATTTTACATGCTTTTGTGTTTATTTCAAATTATTATTCTGTGCTTAAAATTTAATCCTAAAATTAACCCCCCTTGCTTTATGCTTGGGGTTTAGTGTAGAATAATCATCCACTCACACGTCTTAATAAAACGAACAACGCCCCAAACCCGGAGTATGCTCTTAACTACTGCAGCTTAGTCGGAACAGTTGGCTCAATCAGAAACGGGTGCAAGGTAATTAGTATTATTAGGACAATCCATCAGAATCCAATCCTAAGAACTCGGGAGGTTGCATGGACTGAATCCACAGAGTCAGCAGGTTCTTAAGCGGGTTCATCCTCGCCTGGTTGGACACTTGGTAAGGTTGCTAGAGCACTCAGTTCAAAGTTTAGTTTTCTTTTGGGCCAAACCAAGAATTAACCCACTCCTTAACCACTCATTTAATAATCATAAAAATTACCAACCGAGCCACTGCAATACTTTCACTAAGACTACACAAGCAACCCTACACAACAGCAATTGCAAGCATTTTTACTTTCTCGGCACTGGTCTTTAATTTTCCATGTTTAAGTTTCAATCTTGAATGTCGTGAATGCTAAACTATCTTGTGTGGTGTTAATCAATTGATTTAATTTGCAAGCAGTGGTTAGTTGTTAATTTTTCATCTCATCATTTTTTTAACTCCTAGAATAGACTTTTATCCTTTGTTGTAGATTAAAAGCCTCAGATTATTTTTATAGGGACCACCCCCCTTGGCTTCGCTAGGAGTAAGCCTAGACGAAGGAGTCGAGTAATCAAGTGACAGCACTTGACTCTCACTTGCCCCCAAGGACAACCGAGCGGCTTGAAGGTTTCCTGCCGCGTCCCCCCCAGGTGTGTATTAGGCGGCAACACTCCTTATGTCCAACCCTGATAGAAATTATATAAAACTCTTTTGTGTACACTACACTTTGGTCCTTTTATCACAAATTCTACAATTGTCTAAACAAACGCCTATTTGCAATCTACATGCAATTTTTATCTTGGAGCTTCACGACCATCTTGCTTCAACTACAAATATTCTCTTTACCCTTTCCAAATTTGCTCTTGCTATACAAAATTCCATTATATTGAAGCATGTCTATTCAACTTGGTGCCAACAAATTTCATCCTGTAAGGGACTTTTGTTCTCTCAATTTCAAATCTTTCCATTTCGCTTAGCCAGTTAATTATTGTCTATACCTTCAAGGTTCCATCATAACAAGAAAATTTGACCTTTGCTCCCCTTTTGTTCTTCAAAAATCTCATCCATTATGCTACAACATCTCCATCTTCAACCTCACTCTCTTTTTCCTCTTTTGGTTATGAGTCACTCACTTTGACTTCTCTATCTTGTTGTTTGTTCTCAAACACCTCTATTTTTCTTCTCAATACCCTCTTCTTCCTCTTTTGGTTCGAAGTCACTTGCTTTGACTTCTCTATCTTCTTGTTTTCTTTCAAACATCTCTATTTTTCTTCTCAATCCCTAAAATTCTCTGTTCAACTTTATTCTTCCTCGTCTTCTCATGACCTCTCGATTGTTTTCTTTTAGCCTCTCTCATTCCTCTCTTGCTCAAATCAGGGAACATCTTGGATCCAAATAACTATAGGACCATTATGATTGGGCAACATTTTGCCAAGCTTTATGCCACTATCATGAACATGAAGCTTAAAGGATATTTGGAGAGGAAGAAACTATGTGCCACTGGGCAAGTGAGGTTCAAGAGAGATTATCATACCATAGATCACAATTTACACTTCATGCTAACAATGAGGAGACTAGACAATGCTCTTCCAAATTCTTATGTTGCTTTGTAGAATTTTAAAAGGCTTTTATGTCAAGGGGGCCTTTGTTTAGGATTCATGATATTGGAATCCCCGAGTCACTCATCACAACCATCATGAGGTTATATGAAACTATTATTGACGAGATTTGCAGTTCTCAACTCCTCAATAATTTCATTGGGATTACTATTGGGGTTAAGCAAGTGCACCTCTTTGACTCTATCATCATGTTGATCATTCTTTATGGGTTGAGGATTGGGGTCCTAAGTTATGACAAGTTGATTGGTCACACATAGAGTGAATACAACCCCTCATGTTGCAACAGATGAAACAATGCAAGAAGACAATCGTTATATTGCGCTAGCTAAGTTTGGTGCCCATACCATGCACCGTGGGAGCATTTTCAAACTAGTTTCTTTTCTTCACGAGGTTTGCACCATGGTCGTGTGAGAGACACCTCAAATCATCTCTTTCCTCTTCAGTGTAGATCACCTCTAACCTATTAGGATGGAAACATGTATGGTTCTCAGAGGCTTCCTCGTTACTCCAGTGCATCAACATCTCTAAAACCACCTCCCCCCTTTCAATGATTCTCTAGATCCTCTAAGTCACCTGCTCCCCCTTAAGCAAGAGATCCACAAGAAAATCAAGGAGGACATTTATCAACATTAAATGCAAGTTACCTAGATCTCTCCTTCTCAAGTTCTTGTCCCTAAGATGGCCTTCTATTTCAAGCATTTCCTGCACTTTAAAATGGTCTCATCCTCTATCCAAAGTATACTTGACGCATCACTAGTCTCATGGTCCATGTTCCCACTCGAAAAATTCAGGGCTTATTCCCATGAACTTAAAATTGAGCTTTATCATTGCATCCCACAAGAGGAGAGGAATTGTTAGTTATGCCACATGCAGAAGGTAGAGTCCAAAAATACATTTCATTTTCAGGTCTGCCATCTACTACAAGATTTGTAGTAGATATTGTTCCCTGTTCCAAGATTCACGAAGGTCCATCTCCACTTTCATCCACTGCCTAGACCAAAGATGTTTGGCCCTTTACATGCAAGACGTGGTGAGTCTCGATTAATAGACCTTACATGTTTCCTCTAGATCTTGCCATGTCAAGTTAATCACCTCCTTTTTCCAGACAGTTTCTATGCCAAATAGTGATACCTTGTACAACGACTAGCTCTAGGGTCAATCATGTTACCACAAGGTCACATAGTAGTACACACCCTCAACGTGGACCTTTTCAAATATCTAACTATGACCAAGCCCTTATTATGAGATTTTCTCCTTTTGGATTCAATTGTTAAGAGAATCTCTACTTGTGACACCCAAGCTCATCCTAGGGCCACTCAGCCAAGGCCTTCTATCCCCAAACTTTCTCCTAACGACATCATTAAAGAGTGTTTTGGTGCCTTTTCAATGGTTGATGTGAGGGCAAGTACTTCCTCTTTATGACATAATGACATTGTGTAAAGCCCTCTTCCTTTCTTTCTTTCTCTTAGCCCTTTAGTGAATGTTGGACCCTTTTAGCAGATTCTATCTTTTATCAACTGCATTTTGCTTTCATAGTAGTCTACTACACTCCCATAGACTATCATCATTAATTGTGTACTTCATAGTCCTAGACCTACTTTTTGGTCATTTGTTGGACATTAATAAAATTATTTATCATATAATATATTCTAGCGCTTCTCAACTCTCTCTAATAATACCAAATGGCATAGTCAAGGGCATAACAAGCCCAAATCAACTAATTTTCAAACTCTACAAACCATGTGTAGTGATCTGCAATGACTAGGGTTAACATCTAATCTACAAGCTTAAATAATCAATAATCACACAAACAATGTACATAACTAGAATACACAATCATAAAGAGAATTGACTATTCATTGTCATTAATAGAAATTCGAATACATGTACATATTTACAGTCATATGTTGTAATTACACACAAATGAATGTCTATTTTCTAAGACAAGACAACCTAACCAACCTGATCCTCTTGATCACCATCTTGTTTATTCTTACACTGCCTTACTATTCACCTTCCTTAGGTGACTCATCATATTCCCTCGTGGTTGTAACTATTGTCATTGTCTTCAAGCCTTCGTTTAGCTTCATTTTTCTCAACCACTTCACCAATATTGTCACTACCATGCGCATAGCGCTTCAATTTCCATGTGCGACATGTTACCTCCTAGACTTACACTTGAAGATATCCATGTCCCTAAATGAAGTGAACCCTAGAAACACTTATGAAGTTCCCACTATCACCACAACAACACTTCGTCTCACTTTAGGCTAGCTCTCCTCCAGCATAAGGGGGGATTCCCTATAAAGAATGTGTATGATATACTTTAGACATAAATGCGAGGGTGGATTTCCAAGACCAATGACTATCCGATGGGCAATGGAGTCAAGATCAACCTTCAAGAGGGTTCAAATAGTGGTGTTGATAGGTTGTTACAAACATGCTCAAACTAACCATATGGATTTAATAATATGCAGAAAATTAAAGGAGGGCCCTTCAAAAGATATGACAAGTACAGAATCAGCCCAGCAATAATGCGTAACAACGGATTATTAGAGGACAGCCACATATGAAACCACAAATGAAGTAGACACAAGTAGGAAGTGCTCTTTACATATAGACCACCCAACAATATATCAGTCTTCAAGTATGATTTCACTACAAGATCAAGATAGCCTAGACATGCCACACTTAACCTTGAAACCCTAGCTAGAGCAGCCCTCAAAGGAAAGTTGATAGACCCAACCAAGAGATTACAGAAGCAAAATCCCCTTAATAAACACAATGATTACAACAAGATGAAGGGAGGGTTTCACCTCAACCCTAGCATCTTCTTCTTGGGGAAAGACTACCCTTCTACAAAGATTGTTTCAGCAGATCTGTACAACTAAATTTCAGCAATCAAATCAACCCAAGTAAAAGTAAAAAAGGATCAAGAACCTCACATTAGAATGCCCCTTAACTTCTTCCTCCCAAAAGACTTTCAACAAAGCTTAGAGGGTAACTGCCATAATTCCAATCATGCTTACCAAATGGAGGCTCTCTTCTTTTTATAGAGCTCCTCCTCCACCATTTTACAATATAATGTTCTTGAGAAAATACTAGAAGCCTCAACAGTATAAGGAAAACTCTAGAATCTAGAAGCCTCTAGGGAAAAGTGTTCCTCTAGAAACTTCCAATAAAATATTATTGGAAACCCCAAGAGATTCCTCCTCCATATTTTCTTCTAAGAATTTATTTTAAAGAACCTCTTAGAAGCCTCCATTAAAATATTCTTAGAAGTATCAAGAACCCTTCATAAAAAATAGCATGAAATTCATGAGCCTTCTCTTGGTGTAGCAAACCTCAAAATCTGCCACGATTCCTTCCTTGATCCATGCATACATACCATTTCTCACCTCCTAAGCTAGGGTGCTCCTCCTAGAAGCTTCTTTGTTCTAATGCAAGCCATCCTTCTAGAACCTCTCCTTTTTCTTGCAAAAGCATGCAAAAGGTCAATATATGAATCATGTCTTCAAATATGCAATTTTGACTCATGGAATGTGAAATGCCTCAAAAGGTGCTCCTCAATGGAAGAATATGCATCAAAATGTGTAGAAAGAGAAACACCCATCACCAACTGCATGATATCAAGATCTTCTAGCCTCCTTACGCAGTAACGCGACCCTTCAACATCCCTCAAAGCTATCACCATCATGTGCACTTGATGTGCTTCACCATGCCATGAACTGCTCACACTCATGTGCCTTAACCTGTCATGTGCTTTTCTCACATGCCTCTAAACGACATACTACACCTTCACTTCAGCATGCCATGCACTGCTCACACTCATGTGCCTTAACCTGTCATGAGCTTTTCTCACATGCCTCTAAACGACATACTACACCTTCACTTCTATGTGCTTGTACCCTGTCTTTTGCCACACTTTCACCCAGCCCACCCAACTTCATTTGTGCAGTGTATTTTCTTGTGCTTTCCTCCATACATAGTTTTTTAATGGATGCCCTACATCAAGTAAGCTTCCCCATATAGGTTTACATACAAACTCTCTCAATTAAATGTCATCTCTCATGACATAAATTATAGCACCCTCTACAATTATGGTGGTCTAACAAGCTAGCAATCACATTAATTAAATGTTAATCACATGTTACTAACATTTTACATTTATTGTACAGTAACCAACACATATACTAATAGTGAGTACAGGAAACAAACCAGACGCAAATTAATAGTTTCCTTACTTTAGTTTCCAGACAGAACTAGATCAGAATTATAAATTAAAATAAGCAACACATAAATCAATCTAATTTAATGCAATTCAAATGCTAATGTAATTTTACCTAAACCAAGTAATGGTTGGCGATTTACTTAATTTCCTTGAAAGCACCTTGCGGTATACTTCAAAAAGACAACAAAACTTCAGATTTCAGTAAAAGATCATCCAACTTACAGTTGACAAGTTGACAAAATGCAGGAGGAAACTTAACACCAGCCTAAATCCATCTTAACCTCGGATCTATCAAACACTGAGAGGGATCAAATCCTTCTAGGCGCTTGATAGATTCAGGATTAAGATAGATCCAGGCTGGGTTTTTTTTAATGATTTTCGACAAAAAATTAGCTCGTGTCTGCATTACACATGTGCCACCTGGCGCATTACACCTTGTGCCGCTTAGCACAATAAGGAAACCCAAAATACTTAAATTGAAGGAGTTCTAAACTGACTCAAAACCTTTGTTGGAGAGATGTCTAACAACTTCGTCATTGATGTGCTCCGTACATGAAAAAACAGAGAAAACCTAAAAATTAAATACCAAAATTAAATTTCTTTATTCCTCGTGATAGAGTGAAAAAGCAGCTGAACATGAACCAAAAACAGAATATCTGGTTTTGTCTCGATTCACTAAAGCTCTTGGTCCAATATGAACATTATGAATATTAAATTAGAGCTATGGCTAGCAACTTACTTGAAATCCTTGGGCCCAAAAGAACTAGAAATTCAATCTAAAAATAATCTAAGTTACTCTTTAACATAACGCAGCTTCAGCAGGACATAAAATTGCTCTGAAACAAAATGCGGAACGCCCCTAAATAAATATCCCTAGATTCGTCGGTTCAAAACCGTCTTGCACATTAGAACTAGAGAAATTGCTCGAATCCAAGTAGAAAACCTACAACTTTAGCGAAAGACGCTCTGACTTGATCTCAAAACCGTCTTGCACATTAGAATTAAAGAAATGACCCGAATTCAGGTAGAAAACCTACGAATTTACCGAAAGATACTCCGAATTATTCGTAAACAGAATGCTGCGCAAAGCTGGACATGATCTAAGACAAAAATGCTTGAATTTCCCTCAATTCATCTGCGAAATAACTCAAGTAGTTTAATAAGAACAATGGTTACTAATGTCCTTAAAATACTCTGCCAGATATTTCATAAATGACAGAAAACCAAGGAAATTACCGGATTACTCTTAAACAAAGAGCAGCACGCAAAGCTGGAGAGAAAAATACTTCAATCGACCTCAATTCAACTGCGAGTAACTTAAGAGCAACGCCTACCAATTGTCTTAAAGTACCGTGCTACATACTTCGATAAATGACAGAAAATCAAAGAATTTAATCTAAGATAATCTTGGAACAAAATGCAGAGGCAAACCAACAGATTCTAACTTAAGCTTTAACATATCCGACATCCTTAGTTGTCCTTAATTTTCATGTTTCGATTAATGGAAAGAATTTGCATCGAATGTCGTTAACTTTAGCATTTTCTCTACATAAGATTAGAAAGAAACCGCTGCAGAGGAACAATTAAAGGAGAAGAAACAGGCATCAATTTGCACGGTAAAAGAACTCACTTATCCTCGAAAATTCTGAGTGCTGAAGGTCCCTTGCAAATTGCAACACTAGAATACAAACGCAGAGGCCTTGTCCTTTTATTTCCGAGGGTTTTCGACAAAATGTTCGAACAAGCGCCGCAGAAGACACTTGTATTTGACGCTCGCACATAAAATGTCCTGATCAAAGTCGCTGTTGCGGTAAGGAAGCGAGGAAGAGCCAGCCACCATTTCTGACTACAAATATCTTGCATAGAACGGTTAATGTGACATATTAATATCAAAAGTCATGTTCACAGAAATCAATGTCGTAGTCATTCACCTGTCGCAGTGTGGCGGGATCCGCCATATTCGTGGCAAAATGATCGCCGAAATAGTGTAAAGACTGGTCGTGGCTACTCGACGTCACCGGATCGATTCCTTTCGTCTTCCAGCAGAACTTTATTATAATATTATTATAATATCAATCAACAGGATCGGTAATGATTACGACACGACAATACCCCAAAAGTCAAGAAAGAATTAAACTTACTCTTTAAATAATGAGTGAATGTGTTCCCCATTTTTTCTTATTTTTGTTGAAATGTTCGCTTCTCTGTCCCCTCTTCCTCGTCACGCGCCACGTCATCATCGCCATAAATTGAGTCTTTGTCTTTACCTTCCCTTTTTCAAAGACCCCTTTCACATGTCCAGATTTTTAAAGTGATAAAGGGGTCTAAGTAGTTAGCAACATGGTCTATCTTGTGAACGACACGCATGCATGTTCTTCATCATTATCGCGTGTCCGCGAAGCATGCTTGAAGCTTCAGGTGCCTTTGACAATTTATTTTATTTTTTATAATAAAATAAATATATAATATTAATCTGATCATCACATGTTTACTGATCACTTAAATTTGGTATTTTAGACTATATATTATAATAATTATTATTTTATATAGATTATAATAAATATTATTTTATTTTATTTAAGGTCATGAATTATTATAATAATTATTATTATTATTTCATTTTATTTAAGGTAATGCATTATAATAATAATAATAACTTAAATTTTAAAATTATGATTTAGTTAGACATTAAATTATTATATAAAATACTTTTCTTAACTAAAACGTGATGATAGTTTAATTTATTAATCATTAATTATTATAATAGTAATAATTTAATCATTTAAATTTGACCTTAATAGTTGTTATAGTTTTAACATATGAGAACATCATGAAGATTAGAATTTTCTTCGTAAATTATTATTATAATAATAATGTAATTTTTAAAATCATAAATGTGTTAAAAACAAAATTAATATATAAAAAAATTTCATAAATTATTATAATAATAATGTAATTTTTAAAATCATAAATGTGTTAAATACAAAATTAATATATAAAAAAATTTGATAATATTGAAAATTAATATATAAAAAAATTTGATAATATTGAAAAGTATTGGTCTTTTTTATTAAAAGAATTAACTAAGTTTTAAAAATTTTGTTGAAAACTTATAAATATAATTTAATTTGGATTTAATTATTTTTTAAGTATAGAAAAAAAAGACATGTACTTTATTAGGTGTTTTGAATATTTCTTGATGATGATGATGATTAACGTCCAATGAGATTAACTTTGGTTTATTGGACCTTAAGTAGGCTATTACTTGGTTTGCTTTAAAATTTTGTTCTTGTGCTCAAAAAGCTTGGCGAGAAGCTTTCCAAGCTCACTATAGTTTTGGCAAGTTAGGAGGTTAGAAAGGTTTGTAATGTAGCAAATAGTATAAAACTCAGATCTAATGTGGGTGTAAGCAGGCACTCTAAAAAAAAGTGATTTTCATCCTCAACGCTTAGAGACTAACAAAGAATGGCAAACCCTTTTCGCTCACGGAGTTTTAGGAATAGACCAACGCCCTATTTTGCTATGGAGTTAATGAGAGTTTGTTCTAATCTTGGCTATATTAATTTTCTTCCTTGAACTAGTTACTATCGAGAGATACTTCTCATCTTCCAAATTAGGGTTAATGACCTCCTTATAGTATCTTAATTTTCTCTTAACCCCTAAATTTTTCTGGCACCACAGTTTATCTTTAAACTTAGAAGTAATAATATTTTTGACATTATTAATTTTTTGCAAAGTGTCATTTTCATCAATACCCCAATGGTTTAACCAAACCATGGTATCTTTACACCAACCCCGCTTGAGGTGTAGTTGGTTTTGACTTGAGTTTAAAGCAATTTTAGGAAGTCTATCGTTTCCCATGTTATTTATCTTGTGCTTGTACATCAGTTACCTAGTCATAGACATGCTCTCAATGTGGGGAAGATCCACTTCTATGAGGAGAAGAGGATAAGGCGTATTTCTTTTAATTTTGAGGTTATAAGTTATAAACCGCTTATGGGTTTGTTCAATCTTCCTCCAAGATTGTCTATAAATGTTGCACCCCCATACATCACAACCATACAAAAAAATAACATGTAAATATAGAAATGTTTTTTAAGTAATAAATTAATTTTCTAAATCATATTGTATTGAGAGAGTAGTAAACATCAAATAATAACATAAAAAAACAATTTATAATAAGGGTGTCAATTAGGTGTAGTTTTTTTTTTTCTCTTCTATGTCTTATCAAAGATGTTAAAGGTTTTAATGAGTCATGATCTTTATGCTAATTGGAATAAACACAATGAAATAATTATCCTTAATAACATAATGGTTGATTGTTTGCATAGTAACTATGTCGGTTATTCAACTCTCCCCTCTTCTCCTTTACAAAAAAAAATTTACCCATTTTACATTCTTTCATAAAATAAAATATACTTCATAAAATAAAATAATTTTCGAACATAAATACCTACTTATTTCTCTATTCTTTTTAATTATTATTAACACTCTTTAATTATCTTTGATCACTCTCATGGTCGTTTATCATTTTACATGTCAAAATATACCATTTCATAAAAACTAAATGTTTATTCAATTTTACATATATATTTTCCAAGAAAAAATATTGTTATACTTGTTATTTCTAGATGAAATCAAAATATGCATTTACAACTCCAAGGCTCTTTTTTCAAAAAAAAAAAAAACTTGTTCCTTGTTATTCCTTAGAATCAAAGAAACAAAATCTTGACATCAATTCAAAAGCCATCCAAAGGGATGACATCAAACCAGAAACAATCATACATTGTGTCTGCCGAGCAGAACCACCTGGTACTAATAACCATACATTGGAGTACAAAAAATTAGACTGACTGATGTACAAAACTAGATATACAAACTTGAGACCAAATAATGATGCCAATACAACCAACCAGCAAATACTAATTGAGAAATGAGATAGAGCCTTTATAAATAAGAGAACCCTCTAGATATTCATATATGTGCAAAATCCCCCCAGATTCACCAATTGCCTTATTTGCAAGATCATCTTATATAGAGTTGAATTCCCTATACACATTACTGATAGTAATTTTTGAAAATGAAGCAATGAGCATACAAATTCGATTGCACCATTGATTCAAAGATACCACTTGTAGATTAGATGCGCCATTTTCCCAGTTGACTGTGACCTTTGAATCACCAAACACACTCAAGGAATCAATACCAATGAGATATGCAAAATGTAATAACCCCCACAAAGCTAATAATTTAGCTCTGAAATTGGTACCATGTCCACGATTTATCCAAAGTTTGAAGAGATGTTCTTCATTTATCCTTAATACCATTCCACAACCACAGTCCCAAGTTGAGCAACTCCATCAAAGTAACTTGTAGTTGACTTGTTAGGGATGGAAGGTTTAGAGATTTGTCTTATTTTCATTGTCTTCCCCTTAGATTGAAACACCCTATACAACCCTAGAATTTTCATGCTACATTCCACTACAATAGGAACCTTATTGTCAAAAAGGGTTTCAATCCTAGACTTCCAGATACCCCAACATACAAAAGCAGGTAGGAACTTGTGTGATTTGATTGATTCCACCAAGTTCCTGAAATTGATTTCAACAGAAGAGTTACCCCATTCCTATGTAATCTTCAGGTCATATTTGATATCATTACAAATGCTTTTGCAAAATGAACAATGTACAAACATATGTGATATTGTTTCACAATTCCTTCTACAAAATATACATAACATTGGTCTAGTCCATCCCCTTCTCATCAAGTTATCCCAAGTCTATATGTGGTTTTATAAGCATAACCAAAAGAAACATTTAATTCTCATTGGAAAGCACCATTTCCAGAGTCTATGATACCACCATTTGACTTCACCCTCATAATTAAAATGGGATATAGCATCATAAGCCAATTTGGCAGTGACTTGACATGTAGCTCCATTCCAATCCCAAACCAAAAAATATTCTTCCACATTCAATCTAATACTTTCTCTATTGCGATAATATATGTATGCAGTCCATTCTTTATTCCATTGTCCTCCAAGTCCCAAATCCTCAGCAAGATGCCAATATGAGCTAAACTTATCAACCAATGAGGTATTTTGATTTGATCCAAGGTGTAGAATCCAAATTCTACCAAGTACTCTCTAATATAAGGGGATAGTACAAATGTCTCCCCACCACCTATGAAAGGATCTATCCTAACAAGTACTTGAGAGCCCTTTCCTACTTTCCATGATAACCACCTGCTAATCCAAGGGAGAGCCCGAACAAATCCATTCTAGAAATTAGAGACACCTCTAACAAATTTCACAGGATTCTTGAACCAATGAGCTAAGTACTTATTCTTGAGATATTTAGTTTTAAGAACTTCACTCCATAATCATGTGCCACATAAACCTCTACAAAAGCTCTTCAAAGACAAAGCAAGACTAAACCACTATAAGTTTTTGATATCCCACCCCCCATGGATTTTGGTAATGATAATCCTCCCCATCTTACAAAATGGATTTTCTAATTTTTAGCAGCTCCAGACCAAAGAAAATTAAATATTTTATGTCTAATCATTTTCATGATAGTATGTGGCACCTTTTCCAGAGAGAACCAATACATTGGAGTCGCAATCAACACAGATCTAATCAAAGTGAGTATTCCTCCCAATGACATGTACATGTAACTCCAATTACCAATCCTTTTCTCTATTTTTCAAACCATTCACAACCAATCTGAAATCCTATAATTATTAGGATTTAAAATATAACCAAGATATTTCATACCACCTGCATGGTCTTCGACTTTGTATGGAAATAAAGCAGCAATCTAAGTAAAAGAATGATTATCCACAACATTTCGTAGAAAATGGGACTTATTAGCACTAACCTCCATACATGTAGCTAAAGAGAGTAATAATCTCCAAAAAGACATACCACTCTTCAATAGTACCATTCCCAAAAATCACCATATCATCTACGAAGAGAAAAAGAGTAATAACAGCTCCAAGGCTTAGTATTTAGTTGATCCAAGAGGATCTCCACAGTCGAAGAATGCATAAGGTTTTCATTATCACCAAAGGTATTCAATCGACAAAGAGCTTGCAGAGAGCTTTCTGATGCAATTTGAACGGGATCAAAGGTACTTCATTTGTGAAAGGAATTGTTTGTTGAAATTACGGACAAAAAGAGGGCTATTCCCCTTTCCAACAAAAAGTTCACAAGACATGTTGAACAAGTGTTTTACACATCAAAGTTGAAAGTTCAATGGAACTTAGTAAAAGGGGACATAAATTAATTAATACTTAAGGGAGCATAAAAATGCTCATGTATTTTCATTTAATTTGTAAAAAGGAAATTAAAAAAAAAAGGTGTGAGAATCCACCTCACCCTTAGTTTCCTAGTCTTAAGGGAGTATTGAGATCTTTATGGAAATGTTGAGATCTTCATGGAGAAAGTTGAGATCATTTCTCCACCTATCCCTTAATGTGTCCCTGGATCCTAATTTAGAGGATCATGGGAGAGATATTATCCTTGATGTGTGTAATTAGATCTTACCATGGAGGGCTATAAAATCCCCTCAAGAGGAGAGGGATGGGAGGAGTATTATTTTGAAATCTTTTCTTGCATTGGAGAGAATAAGCAAGGAGGTCTTGCTTGTACAATTTCATGTGAAAGCCTTAGGAGAAGGCTTCCCAAGATGGGAGAAAATGCCACATGATTCTGTCCATGTAAAATACATGCATATTTTTAAGGAGAATTAATAAGAATGGTTCGGAGTTTTGACGAACCCGGAGACGTAGTCAGGAGGCTTGACAAACTCCGTTATCATTTGGTTGTCGTCATTTGGTATGTGTGTATTTGATTATCAGTAATGATGTCATTTCAAGTTACATACAAATTGTGACAAATTGCCTATGTTTAAGGATGAATAAGAATTGAATGCTCATGATTTCACAAGCAAATAAGTGTCAGTAAAAGATCTTTTGTCGAAAATTTATATTAGAGAAAGTTCTCAGTAAAATTTTCAAATCATGAGTTCAATCCTTAATGGACTTGTTAATACATAAAGATCTTGCCAATTCCCAATATAACACTATCTTCCAAAACTCTTCAATTCACAAACATAGAGCATGTGCAAACAAGGATAGAAACCCAACAAACTATTTCTTAGAATAAGACTATCTTCCAATAAGCTACTTCAGTTCATAGAGAATAACATATCCAACAAGCTAATAGACCCACGAAATTTTTACTAAATGGACAGAAAATATTTTTTTTTCCAGAATTTAATATATGGAGGAGGTGACTAGAGAAAGCTCCTCTTCCTCATTCTTGTATTACCATCATTCCATCTTGTAGCGGAATAGCTTCCTTAGAGAGCCCATCTACCTTATGGTTTGATTCCATGTATATGTGCCCAAATGTGAGATGAACATACTTTGTTCTTACTTCTTCAATGAACTAGAGAAGGGGAAACAAATGCAGTTTGTGACACGCCATTACACCAACCCATCATCAATTTTGAATCACCAAACACCTGAAGGGCATTGGAATTAATATCCAAGGCAAATTTTAATAAAATCCACAAAGCACAAAGCTCTGCTCTTTTGTTAATTCCCCTTCTTGCACCAAATTTTAAAGTATAGAAATGATTGTTTGTGAGATGAATGACTGCTCTTTCACCAGACATGGCTAAATCCCCTTGGAAAGCACCATCAAAATATGCCTAGGCCATATTTTGATTTATGGTAGGTTCTTTTATAATTCTACATTTCTTCTGAGGCGTGGGATTTGACCCTCTCTGAATAAGCATTTGATTTGTGTGCCACTAAAATTGGCTCCCATACTTGATCTTCAAATATTTGCTTGTTCCAGGTTTACCATAACAGCCACTCAATGTAGCATGGAAGACGTTGAAAATTTTTGTGTATTATGTCTGCTTCCTAGGCTTCCAGGCATAGTATAAGAGTTGTTTCATTCCAGGAGCCTGAATTGTGTAGAGGCTGTAATACATCCTGCCATACCTGTAGTGCAAAAGGGCATGAGACTAAAAGATGATCAACTGACTCAACATTCTCTTTACAAATTATGCATCAGTTTGGGCCAATCCAATTCCCTTTCTGGCCGTTGTACCGGGCGAGAATCTTGTTTGATAGTGCCAACTATAAAAAAATAAAAAATAAAAATAAAATAATAGTTAATGGACATTGATATTTCCAGATATGCAACCACCACCGTAAACTTTCAACTGGCATATCTGCAAAAGCTAGTGCCTTGTGTCACTACTTAGTTATTAGTACACCGATAGCTCGATTCCAAATACACCTCAATTCATCATCCTTATCATGCAAATATATTGCATTATGTTAAAGAGCATAAATATAGTTGTGCCATTCAATAGCCATATCACCATGCATATTTAAATCATTAGATGAAACGTAGGTTTGGACCCATCTTCTCAGTTTAAATTGGCTCCTACTTCTGCCAAAAAGTATATTCCATTCTCATGTAGAACTGTCAACAACCCCTCCGACAATTTCTAATTTTCAGGGGCTCCAATCTATTGGTCCTCCTTGATGTTCACTTTGTTTCCTCTACCTATAGTCCAATCCACCCATATACCTAACAAAGGCAAGGCTCGTAACAATCCTTTCCAAACATTATAAACATTTTTTACAAATTTTTGTTCTATTCTTATCCATTCCTCTGCAAATAGTTCCTTAAGATATTTTTTCCTTGCGATCTTTCCTCCTAAACCATCATTAAAAAGAAGACTCTGTAAATTTCTTCCTACAAAATATTTACCAAATTAAAAGATGTTTTTAAAGCCCTAACTCACATCCCTTTGGTCTTGTTAGGAAGGACCATTTTATCAGAGGTGTACCTTTTTTTTTTTGCCAGTCCATAAAAAACTATAGCAGTTTTTCCTAATTTTATTAAGTATTCCCTTAGGTGCATGTGCAAGATAAACAATAAACATGTATACTCACAAGTGCTGATTTTATGAGAACCATTTTTCCTCTGCGGGAAAAGCCACCGAAAGCACCAACAATAAGTTTTGGCCTCTATTTTTTTTAAATCCACATCCAGTCACAAAATCTATAGTCATTTGGTTTTAGATAATAACCAACATATTTGAAACCCTTATCAAGCTTCCATGTAGTTATAAAAGGAAAGAGATGGAATATCTAGTTCTGTACTTATGGGGATACTAAATTATAATATGCAATGCATAAAGTATTAACTATCTCCTTTATGACCTTCCATTCACAAACTAATCCCTCCCCAAAAAGCAAGATATCATCAACGAACAAGAGATGTGTCAAGTTGATATTTCTACCACTTTTATTCCTTTTAGTCTACTTGGACGCTTGAACGATGCAATTAATCTGCTTAACCCTTCTGTAATCAATAGGAGCAAAAAGGATGAAGGGGGGAAGCCCTTTTGAAGCCCTATGTAAAATCCAAAGAATCGTGAAGGAGTTCCAATTACAAGCACAACAAAAGAGGTAGAGGATACACATCCTAGAATCCAATTAATTGTTTTCAAACCCAACCCCATATGAAGAAGGATTGGTCTGAGAAATGCCCAGTTGGCTTTGTCATAAGATTTTGACAAGTCAATTTTTATACAGTAGCAGGTATTTTGTTTATCTTAATGGAATGGATTCCTTCTTGAGCCGCGCCCACAACATCATGTACTTGTCTATTAGATAAAACCCAAATTGTTCTTCAAAAATGTAGGAAGACAACATACCATTGATCCTATTCGCTATTGCCTTCGATGTGACTTTATATATCAAGTTGCAAAGGGAAATGGGTCTATAATTTTCAAAATTGGTCACATCTACTTGTTTTGGAACTAATGCTCTAATTTTTCAATTGATCACTTCCAACACCTGACCAAAGGACCTGGATTCATTTACCACCCTTAATATCTCATCCTCAAGCATATCATAAAAACCAAGATAAAATTCCATTGTCTAACCATCATGCCTTGGTCTCTTTGGATTTTTAAAAGATGTCATGACTCCCTGCAACTCCTCCTTTGTGATAATAGCCTCCCAGCTATCATTCATGTCTTCATCAAACAATAAGGGAAAGTGTCGAATGACTCTCAACTATTCCACTATGTATGGATCATTTGCTTCCTTGAATAAGTTCTGATAGTGTGACATCCCAACTTCAACCAAATATTTAAATGATAATTCTTTAGTTCCATCATATTTATCCACTTCCCATATTGTATTCATAGACTTCCTATGAGAAGCAAACTTGTGGACAAATTGTTTATTTCTATCTCCTTCATCTAACCAGACCACTCCACTTTTTAATTGCTAGGCAGTTTCCTCCAGTTCTAAGAGTTTCTTGTTTTTGTCCTCCAATGATTTCAATATAGCCATTTCTACATCATTAAAGACTCGAGAGATATTATCTTCAAAAAATATTGAAATTTCCCGTTCAATCGAAGAGAGTTCCACTTTTTGTTTGGCTCTATTCTTCTTATCCCATTCTGCTACTAGCTTTTTTACCTACTTTATATTGTTTGAAAACTAACAAATTGCAAAGTCACTATCAAGAGAGTCATAGAGCTTATGGCATCCCTGTCCATCGCCTAAACCGCATAGAGGGGTATATGAACAATGAAGGGTTCTGAATTAACCCCAAAGGCCATAACGATCCATAAACAGGAAATAAAAGTGTTTATGGATGCATAATATGAACAAAACATAATTAAATTCATCCACACCCATAAAACATCATAGGCATTAACATCACTCATGGCACATCAAACAACAACATTTCATATTTAAACCATAGTAAATAACATATCAAGTATAGATTAGATACAAGAGAATACTTATTTGTAACAAGATCCAAGCAGATAGCTATGTGAGTGTCATTTTCCACCCAACCATAGGTACTATGTCCAGCATATATGTTTTATGTTGAGAATCCACCCCCAAACCAGGTTACGAGTCCACCGGGGCAAAGGAAAACACCTACAAGCCTCTATCTCTCAACCCATAATCCATTATGCACTCTATGCTCATCCAAATGCTCTTATAGAGTTCTATAATAGTCTCACTCATCTAGCATACCCTTAGCTCCACAATACCTACCCCACACAACGCCTTCCAGGATCAGGAATCCCCTTAACCAATTCAGGTCCCTCGGGTGATCCATTTTTCCAAGTGCTTCCAGTGTGTGCATATAAAGAGTCTGACCGGTTGCGTACTGCTGGAGATCTACCTATAGCTGCACTCATGGATTCTTGGGAAGGTATGAGTAGCAGAACTCCGAGGTAAGGTCTCAAGCCTCAGGACTCATTTAAAACCAACTTTCTCTCTCTCTCTCTTCAGTCTATAGATCGATATGAAGGTTCAAGCTCTGGGTGAAACACAATGTCTGGTGACCGAAATGGTTAACGAAGTCAAGGGAATGTAGGTCTCCATGAAGGGTGAGTCTCTAAGAAAGTGAAGGGAAGTCTCAGTATCCACGAAGGTAAGTGTCTACGTAGTATGGGGTTTGCATAAGTTTGAAATGAATGGATGGTTTCTAGGATGACAATTTGGATGCAAGGGTAAATGAGTCTAAATGAAAGGTAAAATGATATGAGTGTAAGGTAAAGTAATATGTCCCACCCAACACCCTTCAAGGCTTAAACATCCCCTTCTCCAATTTAGGTCCATCGAGGGATCCTTCTTGATATGTGCTTCCAGGGTGTGTGTGACTTCAGCACAGACAAAACTGGGAATGTCGATCATAAGGAAAAAATGTATGGGCATAAAACCAAGGTTCGAAGGTGATCGAGTTAGTGTTTGTGGGAGTGAGTTTCAGTGAGGTGCGTAAGTCTAGGTGTAAGGGTGAATGCATGAGTGAAATTGGGTCCACGAGCGTACAAACGTGAAGGTAAGATCAATAACTCTGACTCACAATGTAGGATAAAGGGGAAAGCAATAGGATCCCCTAACATAAATTCTGACCATGGAGAAAAGGACTCCTGCGATTGTCCTATATCTCCTTCAATCCCCATGCTTCCATAACTACATGAAGGGACTTCTCCAACCAACCTCACACATAAATTAGTGATTGAGTGAAAATAGTAAAAAGGAAGTAATTGGCTCATTTAAGTCTCATGGAAGCAATAAGATTGGTTCTATGGTTGACACTTGGCAATCAAGGATTCAATCTCCCTTAGGCCCCATTTCCTCTTCCCCACTAGTGGAATCATAACCCCTTTGGTGCACCTTACACAACCATCTTGGACCATTCATGTTATTAATCAACATAATATTTACATAACACTCTAATTAGCTTGGTAATCCATCATGAAATGGATTTAATATATTCCAAGGGTCAAACCAAGGGTATTATAGAGCTTCCAATTCGAAGTGACAATGGAACGAAAAACTTCATTCTCTAACCAAGCATTATTAAACTTGAAATGACCTGGGGGATTTGGGTCTTCCTTTGACAATTGCAACAATACCGGGTTATGATCTGATGAGCCTCCATTTCCAACCCATGAACTATGGCACCCAACCTCCTCGACTAACTTCTCAGCCAAAAAAAATCGATCCAGCCTTTTATAGATTCCATTTCTACTTATCTATGCATTCCTCAAGGTCATGCTTAGACAAACCAGTTCAATGTGTATCAACTTCAAATCTTCAAAATAGTGTATGAAATAGCTTGATAATGTGTTTAACCTCGCTGTATCCCCTCATACCTCTTAAGGAGACAATGTGAAAATGAAATCCCCACCTAAAATGATATTTTCACCCCCTAGTGAATCTTGTGATTTCATTGTCTGCCAAAAATATCGACGATCTCCATAAGGGCAATAGATATTGATGATTTTGAAGGACATCCCCAGATCCTTGGCTACCCCTTCCACAATGACACTAGTTATGGTAGCTTCTATGTCAAGGACTAATGTCACTTCCTTATGTTCTGACATTATTTCTGCAAGTGTAGTCACCTATTTCACCCTTTCCCCTTCTTACAGCGGAGGGTCAAGCCTTTCAGATGTCACATTGTCATCAACCTCAACTGAGACCCTAACAGTATGGGTCAAAGCTTTTTTCTGCCATTTGTTTTTAAAGTAACTTTTTATTGGATGAATGCATTTGCACCATAGGTGTTAGGAAAATGATAAGTAGAGCATCGAAAAGGTATTCACCAATAATCTAGAGCATGTATGAAACTACTACCTCCCCATTCCACTTCCACCTCTGCATTGAGTCCTTTGCTTAGAATCAACTCGACCAATACCCGCGCTACCCTCTTGTCTTCGACATTCAAGAAATCATCCTCTATAACCACAAATTTTTCGATCAAATTTGCAAGGGACTTCATAACATCCTTGGATTAAAGTTCAATTGGAAAACCTGGAAGTAGGACCCAGATGTGTTGCACTACAAAAAGTTCCAATCAAGGGTCGAAACCCGACCTCCACTACTTTAGAACCAGACTGGATTTCCACCAAAGCCAACCTTGCTTCGATATCTCCTCCAAGTCTACAAATGTTTTGAATTTGAAATAGATACATCCATTTACCAACAGGTGGAATTGTGGTATATATCATAGAATTGGCTTCCATTCTTCTTATAACCAGTTCCTCATAGTCTCCATCGCCACAAATTTCCCCATAAACTTTCATACCGGGGCTCGATTGCTTAATGATTCCACTTTTCCTAGACCTACATCAAGACCCAACACCATCTTTGGTCTGTCCAGTTCTTCCCTAATACATCTAGCATTTTGTCACCTATCATTAGGGTTTAGTTTATTTGAATGCAAATATGCAAACACTGTCACTGGATCAAGAATTAGAGAAAGAACAATACCCTGTGGTTCAATGGGGAAACTGAAGGTTTCAGTCTACGTTGCTACCGTGTGTTGTGAGGACACATTTATTCCAAGTGGATCCCATACAAACTTGGTCCAGTATTTCAAATCAGTCTTAACCCCGTTGTTAATGATTTTGGGGGTCCATAGTTCCACCTGCTCCTCCTTCGAGCATAAGGCCAGTCGGGGAGTGATGTGATCATACTCTCTGTAATCAATTAAGTCTTCATCCATAGTATCTTCTTGAACTCTATTAAAGTTTCTAATAACATTTTTATTCTGCGCAATGGCATGTGTGGTATTTACATCTTCTTTCTTAACTATTAAACTTCACCCAACTACCAACTCCTCTACCCTAAATTAATATTGTAATTAATCTACTCCACATATTCTCTTAAATAATATACCACACCTATATATCTGCTCCTTTGTGTTAAATGTTGACAGGTCTCCTAAGGGCATTCCATATGGATGTACGTCTTAGGGCTTGGGAAATATCGTCGGTAATATATCCTCAGAAGGTAGTGGTTGTACATTATTGATCTCTCATTAATATAAATGTTAATTATATTTTTGTATTGCACCGAAGCTCCAATAGAAAACATGCATTTGCCTCGTAATTTTAACTATCATAGTGGATGTTGGAGACGTGTTACCAGATCTAGGAGAAAGCACAACACCTTTCTTTATCGGTGTTCTATGCATCCAAAGGAAGTTGTATTCCCCATTCTTCATCACGATCATCCTTCTAATGCTCTATATTTTTGTTGTGCTCCATTTAGTTCTTAATCCCATATGAAATTTTTTCTTCATTTAAATATTAACTTTAATTTTACATATATCATTTTGATATGCATATTTTTTTACAAGTCATTACTATTTCTAACCCAATCTCATATATAGAGATGAAGTGTTACTAACTTATGGTTACATGTTAGTAATTATCTAAATCAACATAAGTATATATATTTACATTTTAATATCTTAGGTTATGTGTGTGCACACGTGGTTCATGGCACAATGTGGGAAGGATATATATTGTTGCTAGAAAGGTGGCTCAACAAGAGCATCAAATATGTCTATTTAAGAGCTCATTATGCCATTTACAAGGATTGAACCTGGGTGGGAAAGTTAACAATAATTCCTTCCAACCACCCAAACAACATCCAATGGACACATATATATTATTTTTAATTTTTATTTCTATTCTAATATTTCTATTTTAGTATTTTTTAATTTAAATATTTGTATAGCATTTTCACTTTTTTATCCTTTTGATTATGGAAATTTTTATTTCTTATAGTAAATTTTCATGATTTAATATAAAACACTAAAATAAATTCACAATTTATTTATTTTTTCCAAACTTTTTTTTCTATATTATAGAAATTAAATTTGAAAGCTTTAATTTTTCAAATCTTATAAATTATAAAAAATTCAATATATAACTTCATCATGATGTGTAAGGAACTCATCAATAAGTTCATTGTATTTGTGATTTTTTTATGATAAATAATAAAAAAAGAAATTAGATGACACTAGTCAGAGTTGAAATTTGACTTTTTGTCAAGAAATTTTTATATGACATTTTAATTTTAACATTGCTTTTCATTTGATGTTTAAATCTTAATTTTACCTATCATAATAATAGTTGATTTTTTTTATATAACATTTATAATAACTATATAAAACATTGAATTCTCGTATTTTTCCTCATATAATACAAAAATATAGTTTAATATCTCATATTATAACTTTTTATCTTAACACGAGTAAGACTTTTGCAACACAATTTCTTCTACTGGAGGATTATTCTGGAATATCCGACAACTAAAATTCATTGAAAATTTTCAAAATAGTATATATATGAGAGCTTGTGTTTCGGGGTGTTATAATTAGAAGCACATATTAAACGTAATGATTAAACAAAACACACACATAATGACAAAGAAGGTTTATCCTACAAACCTTTAAATAAACATCTTCACAAGCAATACAACAGGCCATTACCATGGGCCACCAAATACCATGTGCCCAAGGTATTTGACTCTCTAAGCTAGTCAAGCTTACCTAACAAGGAGAGACGATGAGTCCATGATTTGCATAAAAATCTATGAATCATAATAAAGTTGCTCATTGAAAAGACTTAAAATTGATAAGATTTTAAAAATTTAAACTTCCAAATTTTAGTTTCCAAAATATAGAAAGAAAATTTGGGAGAAAGGAAAAATATTATTAATTACTTTTACTTTTAGTGCTTTATTGTTAATATTAATTAATGAAAATTTACTAACAAAAATCAAAATTTCCATATTATATATATATATATATATATATCCCTGGATGCGGGTGGTGATGTGTGGCGGTGGGATATAACGCTTGGGACAGGTGGCAAGCCCGTCCCACCGCTTTGTGCATGCTAAGTGTTTATTATGGAAGGTGGATGCATTAATGTATGTTATGGGGTTATGATAAAGATGATCTTAGTTCTAGGTGAGATCATTCGAGCAGTGAATTGGAGGGAGGCTGAACTGAGGAACTGTACAAGCAACAGGTTGGAAGGTTATGTTTCCATTATGTATTTTGGTGGGGGGGAGTGCCAATAAACCAGGCGACAGGCGATCGAGATTTTCGGTGTATGGGATCCTCTCATTCGACAGTGTGTTAGCGGCCTTTGGACCATGCTGTTTTTTGTGTGTTTTTCGTGGGGTGATGTTGTTGGGAATTGAGCAAGGTGACGAGGAGGAGTTCTGGTGCAAGGCTAGTGGGAAGAACGTGCTGGGTCTGAGAGTCAGAAGGAGTATGGATCATGAGGGGAATAAGGGAGCTATGGATGGCATGGGGCAACGCAGGGTGATCCGCGAGCAACTTCGAGCGGCTCAAGTTTCTTGGAACTACCGCTTGATGATCCCTGCGTCTATCGGGGCAGACGTGGAAATGCTAGAGCAAGGAGTTTGGTGGTAAGTGGAGGATGCGGGACCATCAGTGGAGGAATCAACGTAGGGACTGTGGAATCAGGATCCAAGTTCCTTCAGTAGATCCAGTTACATCAGTTACAATATATATGGGTGACTTAGTTGGGAAGCGACACCCAAAATCCTAGTCAAGTTGAGGCTGGTGCAGTCCAGGTCGAGTGAGATCCCCGGGTGATTTTGACGGCTTAGATGCCCCTGGGTCATAGTTTCTCAGACCACAGGCCACTCCCACAAGTCAGGGAGACTCAAGCAAAAAAAAAGTATAAGATCACTAAGTAGATACACTACAAATGAGTCTAAAGTAGAATAAAATATCTTCCTCCTGCACAACAAGGCATACCCAAGTATCCTCTCCATATCTTTCTAATATGTGGGATTATGCCTCTCAAGTTTGTGGAATTCCTTTCATTTGTACAGGTTTGAATCTTGAACAAGCTTTAGTTGCTCGGACTAACAATTTGGTTTTTAAATCTCATCTTGCTCTGCCAGTTATCTATATTTGGGGAGTGTGGTTAGCCATAAATAAGGTTGTGTTTAAGGACCTATCCATACATCCCTATTTTTATGCATCCAAAGGCTTGGCAATACTTAATCATTTCCCTCAAGTGGTTAACAAGCCTAATTGTACAAGGATAGTGGAAGAATGCATTGATAGAGCAGTCCCATGGCTTTATTTGATGGGGCTTCTTAAGGAAACTCATCGATGGAGGGAGCTAGGGGAATCCTACATTTATAATCACACAAGATTAAATTTGCAACTGTTCTGGGAAAAAGCACTAATAATAGGGTTGAATTGGTGGCTTTAAAGTTGGCTATGATATTGGCACTAAAGGAGGGAGCCCAAAATTTTCAGGTATATGGTGATTCAAAGCTTGTCATCGATTGGATGAAGGAGAGATATATGAGGAAATTATCAGATTGAAGGATCTTTTTGGGTCTGTTATCTTTGCCCATATTTATAGAGAAAGAAATACTCTAGCTGACAATTTGTCAAAGACAAGTCGTGAGGTTGAAGATGGGAAGTGGATTAGATGGGAACAAGACAATGATATTGAGAATTGCAATGGGCCTAGACCTTTCCCTGGATAGATGGCCCAGGTCTCTTGCTTGATAAGTATTTCAATCTATAGTTTTGTACTTTATTTTTCACCTTTATTTATTTATTTTGGATATGGTTCTCTCCGATGATGTACTGTATTGAGTTTTTCTTAGTGTTGTTGCACTCATATTTTTTCCATTAGAAGTATCTGATGTAATTGCTTTCCACAGTTTTTGATGGAATTGAACCATACCTACAAAAGATGAAGGGTAACTCTATTTGTTTCGAGCAAATGTATTTTTTTTATACCGTTTTGGAACTGAAATTTGACGACAAAGATCTTGAGATATTTTGCTAAATGTGATCTATTAATCAAATATAATGTTGTCTTTTTTCCAAGGAAAAAAAAGTCATACCCACAAATCTATCTCGACCTCCCTCTACAGGATGTAAATGGACACAAATTACTTTAAAGAGATGGTTTCTAGATCGCCACACTGATTTGTGAAAATAACAACAACAAAGACATACAACCATTTTAAAACTGTAACGTACTCACACCCGAAAACAAAGAATCTGAATCCAATAAAAATAAAAAGTTGTTGACTATACATAAGCAAGACTTTTAGCACACATCGTTATGAAGAACACTTTTCTACAAAAAAAAGATTTAAGCAAAATACCTGTACTGTAAAAGGATACCAAAAATATATATAGAAGTTGCAAACCCATGATAGAGATCTCAGAAGATGGGGATCAATCTCTCAACACAAGAGCTTGGACCTTTCATCAAATCGAAAAAAGGTGACCGGTGGGCATCTCCAAAGATTGTTTTGAGATTTCATTCACCATTTTGTTGAATTCCCTAAATATATGTTGATATGAGATAGAAAGGTGTAGGCACCCCCATTTTGGGGTCCCCCAAAAAATGACTATCTAAACAATACTAACATCACATGATAATTTTTAAATCTTGAAAATCAAATGTGGAACCGTAAATAAAATGTTAAAACTCAAACTGTACATAAATTGGAACCATATACCTGATTTCCGAAGGTTGAAGGTGGTTGTAGCTGACATCCCTTGTCACTTCAATCTAGACATCCAATCTTTCGATTTACCGAAGACCTCTCGGTTGACCTCTCTACCATATCGAGGGTACTCTTATTTCCCCTAAACCCCTGAGCATTTTGGGGTCGTAAGAACACACAATGCAAGCTTTCTGGTGGGATCCCCCAATCCCTGAAAAGCTAAACCCAACTCACAAGAATCACAAGATAGATTCATTATTACGGTGCCCATCGAACACTAGGGAGCAAGAGATGTCTTTTTCTCCTTCTCCTCCCTTCTTTTATAATAAAAAGTTTGTGTGCCATGTGTCCTCACATGCACATAATTTATTTTAATATTTTATTATTATTTATCCTCAACTTACAAGTGTCTCTTCTTGTCTTAAGTGTGCATCTAATTTCCTAAATTGGTGCAAGGTATGTGTAGTGGTTTGCCAACTAATTTTATTCAAGAAATCTTTTTAATAAAACTTTTAATAGACCACAAGATGTTTTCTATTTTCTCTTTTTCCCAATTAATAAAACGAAAATAAAAGAAATTTTTTTATTATTAATATTCTACTTTAATTCCAATTCTTTTTTCAAAGTTTATAATATTAATTAAAAATCAAAATTTGAATAAATAGTTCGTGTATTTTTATTCCACTTCATTTCTAATTCTTTTTCAAAGATAATAATATTAAATAGAATTAAAGATTATTTCTTTTAAAAAATTCTAATCTATTTTAAATTTATTCTTTTAAAATTTTAAAAGAATCATAAATCAATTAAAATAAAATCAAGAATAAAATAGTTCTTTTATTAATAATCTATTTCAATAAAACAAGTTCAATCAATTTAATATTGAATAAAATCAATATTTTCAATGATTTTGGAAGATAATAAAATCAACTAAAATAAATAATTCAAATTAATGAAAAAATTAGAATAAAGATTATATTGAATAAAATCAATCTTTTCAAGTCTTTTGGAAGATAATAAAATCAACTAAAATAAATAATTCAAATTAATGAAAAAATTAGAATAAAGATTATATTGAATAAAATCAATCTTTTCAAGTCTTTTGGAAGATAATAAAATCAACTAAAATAAATAATTCAAATTAATGAAATCAATTAGAATAAAATCTTGAATAGAATAGTTCAAAAGAATAAAATCCATTAAATTAAAATCTTTAAATAAAATAATTCCTCTACTAATAATCTTTTTCAATAAAACAAAATCAATCCTGTCACCAACTATTTTGTACAATAGTTGAATTTCTTGTGAGCTGGTTCATGTTCATCATTAGTGTTCAGAAGTACATAAGTAATTTTTCAGGGCAGTTTCGCCCCATTTGTAATAACTGCATGTTCATATCCCCATGGGTAAAATGTAAAAAGTTGGTCTAAACGGGATCCTTTTATAAAAGACTCGGCTATCCGTAGGTTTAGCCATTTGGGGAATACTCTAGAGTGTTTTTTTCTTAGGACTTATGCGCTACTCATCAGTGGCATATAATCCCTGAGTTTTTCACTCAAACCTTCGAAGCTGGAGTATTTTCCATGGTGGTCAAAACCTAAGGTGGTTATTAGAGTCTTGTGTCTAGGATTTTTTACGTGTTAGACATCTCGATTGAGTCGTATGAACATGCACTAGGTCCCCTAGGAGTTTCGTTGGATTCCGAGAATAATAATTTTTTTCATAAAATTAGACCATTTTTTAATGGTTTGATTAAAAAATTTCAAAGTATGATAAAAACCTCATCCGAAGGCGGAATTGGGCATGGAGAAGCTCGTCTTGACACTCAGAGCGTCCTCTTTACCCTGACACCCTCATTCTTCAGTTTTCAGGTGATTACGTCACCGCTGGGGGGGGTTTTGCTAAAAATGCATCATTTTGGCATTTAATTGCCAGAAAATGACAAATTGCACCATGAGGACAAAAATCAAATAAGACAATTGATTTTTAAAAGGTTGAAGGTAGATTGCATAAGGTGTACGACCACCTTAGAGGATTAAAAAAGTACACATTAAGTTGACTTTGGTCAAAATTGGATCATTGTTAAGAGAGGTTGATGTGGGCACATTTTTTGGAAAGCGTGGGTCTCTTTCATGGATTAAAATCATGAGCTCATTGGTAAGTGAAGGCTCTAATGTGGTGGTCTACCGTTTTAATATGTAAACACATGCCAATTCAAAACTTTGGATAAGCAATCGCATGAGAAGGGATGACGTGAGCCATTTGGCCGTAGGGCTAGCTCTCACAGATTTGATGAAGTGGCAAACGTTGTATGGGTTGTTGGTTTTGCAATTAAGGAATGGTGGGCGCCTTCATGAGGTGGAGGCCACATCACAAGCTTCCAACCAACAAACTTGAGTCTCTCTCCATTCAACTCCAAGCTTCCATCCTCAAGTGCTCACGCATTCCTACATGAGCTCACATCAATCCTTGATGGAGGCTCTCTATTGGCTCGGTGGAACTTCCAAGATAGGGTGATACATACTATGTGGGAGGAGTGGGGATGACTTGCCAAGGTGGAGGCCACCTCCCCACTCACACCAACCAAATACTCGAGTTAGTGATTGTGTTATCTCTCCAAGCTCAGATTTGATTGAAATTCAATTTGTAGTTTGTCTCTTCTCAGGCCAATTCGTTTTAGACTTTGGGAATCTTAGTTTTTGTATAAGTAGAGGTGCTTTGCACTCTCTTTCTCATGGATTTTTTGGGCAATAGAACTCTGCCAAAATATTGTAAAGTGCTATTTGTTTAAACTTTGGAATAAAAGCGACTTTGGAGGTCTATGTATGAGTTATTAGCATTGTGAATTCATCTTGTGGGAGGTGATATTTCTCTAACCCTCACTCTTTCTTTATGAAAGTCTATTTTTTCATTGCTAGCTTAGGAATGCTATCAATCTAGCACGCAAGGTTAGCCATTTATCGTCTTTAATTTGGTTATCTATGCAAGATCTTTTGATTACCTAGAGTGGGCAGGACGTAGTCAGTTATACCAATGTCTTTTAGATATTCATTTGATTTAGCATTCTAGTATTTGATATCACTTGTATCTTGAAGTTTGTGGCTTTTCAGGGATCACCGAAGGTGGAGAAAGGTGTGAGCTCAGCTACATCTATCCTCTCTTCACAAAACAAGAGATCTTTTCATCTAATGCTTTCATTGTGCAGGATTTACAAGGCCTTTTCCACTTCCAAAAGAAGAAACATAGCCACAAGGGGCTCTTTCTCATCCATCAACCTTTAAATTAAAATCAAACTTTGTCACTTGGTTACTTTCAGGGAAGCCCTAAACTCCAAGCTAGATCCTTTTGGTTTTCTCCTTCTCGCCTTGTTTGGCTTGCTTCTCTTCCTCTTCCATACCTTCGTTTTCTTCCTAGATCCCCCTCTTCTCCTACCCTTCGTCCCTCTTCTTAACCTTTTCCATTTCATTTTTTCCCTCCTTCTTTGTTTACTGTTTTCTTCTCCTCTACCTTTGCTTTTCTCCTACCTTCCAACCCTCTCCTCTTTCCCTGTTTGTTTATGTCTTCTCCATTCTTTAGTTGCCCCTTCTTCTCTGATTTTTTATTTTACTTTTCAGTCCCCTTTCCCCTTCGTTTCTAGCCATCCTCTTCGTTATTTGCATCCTTTTTCCCACTGTTTTTTCTTCTTAGTTTATCCCTGATTATTGTTTGAGTTTGCTGCCCTTTCTCTACTTCTCCTTTGCTTGCCTTTCTCACCTTTTGGCAGCCCTTTTTATATCTCTATCTTGGCTGCCCTCTTCCATTTCCCTGCTACCCCAGGCCTTTCCATCCACTTCATCTTGCATTTGTTAGTTTTCATCTAGAAGATTAGCATTGTTAGCTTGTATGTTTAGATCTTTGTTAGCTTGCATCTAGTTTAAAGTGTTAGTTTGCATTCAAATCTCATTCTTAGATCTTAGTCTTTTCAAAGTTTGCATCTCATCCAAAGCTTTACTTAGTTTCATTTTGGCACTAGATCTCATACTTAGATTTTATTTGCATTTTTATAGTTTGCATTTTAATTTAGTTTCATGTGAAGTTTGGTTTTAATAATTAGATCTCATTTTAAAAGTCAAAACTTGCATTCAAAAAGTGATTGGGCATATGTATTAGTTTGATTAGTTTTGCATCTAGATCTACTTTTGCATTTGCATTTTAAAGTTGTCTTTCAACCATCTAGTTTCATTCATAAGTTTAGATCTTAGATTTATATTTCTTTTGCTTAACAAATAATATGTGCCTTGAGTTGAATCGTTTGTGTAGGTACTTGAAGGAGAAGAGAACTTGAAAAGTTGAAACGAGAAGAGGAGAAAGGTAAAACCGAGAGAGCATTGAAAAAACCAAAGGGAAGATCCAAACCAAGCTGACTTGAACCAAAACCACTCTCCTTTATAATAGCTCTTAAAGAGCTTGTTTCAAATATTTTCTAAGTATTTTTCTCTCAAAGTCCTTTCAAGGGTGTTAAACCTAAAGGCATTTGTACTTAATTAATAAAGTTTCATAAGTAGGGTTTTTAATCCCCCACACCCACCTTCCCCCATTTGGGGAAGCCTTGCATTTGTTTTTTTATTGGTTTGTTTCTTTTTAGCTTAGTTTACTTTTGCAAGTAGCTTAGCTTCAAATTTAGTTGTAGAACGTTAATTGCTAGATTAGTTTCATTTTTGCAAGTAGAAACTAGTTGCTAGATTAGTTCATTCTTGTTATTTAGCATTTCAACTGTTGGAGCATTATTTTATCATTTTATTTGAGCTATCATTTGTGTTCTTTGCTTATAAGCTACTTGTCTTCTAAAAAAGAACCAAAGACTCTTGAAATTGCCATAACCCAAGTCAAGAGCACTCTCTGTCGGAGAGCATAAGCACTGCATTTCCCTTGCATTCAGCATATAGATTAGTTAAAGTCTCTTGAACTTCTGTTATAAGACGAAGTCAAGAGCACTCTCTATCAAAGAGTTTCACTGTGTGCTCTAAAGTTAAAACATTTCAACTCACATCCCCTCTAAGAATTTACTTCGTTGCTTTCCATCACTTAGTATGCTCTGCCGACCCTAAAAAGTTGGATTCGTACTCAGAACGATGATTGGATTTGTTAATCTTATAAGTGATAACCATAATAAAATTTTCACCCCATAACCAACGCACCAGCGTTATCTCGATAAACACTTAGGTAGTGGGAAAATTCCAAGTGTGGGCGTCGGGCTACCCAATCTGGACACTCGCTGGTTAAATTCTCTGAACACCTAGCTTGTGATTCTAGACAGGTCTGTCATGTCTTCGAATGGAGCCACTGAAAGTATTTTTTCGGTTGGACTCATACCTTGCCTTTTTTAGCCCTAATAATCAAGATCACTAAAACTCACAAAATCAACCAAGATAATTCGCAAAACGTTCTCACAAACAATAATTTTGAGACTTGTATCTTCAGCATCCCCAAGCACTACACACTTGACTCTATTTGGCACTAGTCTTCTAAACTTTTATGCATCACCATTAATTTGGGCCATTTGTCCATTGGAATTTGTCTAAGTTATTTATCCGTGGATGCCATTTTGTTGTACAAGTCTTCATTATATTATTGATTTACAATCTTGTATCTACAACGTGGATTGCTCTTATCTTGTGTTTATCTCATTCATTACAAAAACTGTGATCTCATTAAAAAACTCCTAAACAACACCCATCCGCATCCGCAACCATTAAAACATTTAAAAAACATAGATCCATAGACAACTCTTTGTAGGGACTACCCCCCATGGCTTCATTGGGAGTTTGCCTAAACGGAGGAGCTGAGATTCAGGTGATAGTACTTGGCTCAATGCTTGCCCCCACGGCCACACCTTCCCCACTTGTAGTGAGGGAACAACTTTCGAAAGATTTCTGCTGCTGGTGTGCATCTCGACGGACAACAAATCCAATTTAATATTGAATAAAATCAATCTTTTGAATTCCTTTTCAAGCTAATAAAATCAATTAAAATAAATAATTCAAATTAGTGAAATCAATTAAAATAAAATCTTGAATAGAATAATTCAAAATAATAAAATAAAACAAAATGAAATAAAATATTTCTTAAATCTTATGTGAAATTTCCATTTATACAATTGATTAATTTCTTCCTATCATTCTTGTCTAGGTACCTCTTCAGCGAGCCCTTTCGACAATTCCTTTTCTTTGTTCTTGTTCTTGTCTAGGTACCTCTTCGGCGGGTCCTTCTGACAGTTCCATTTCATTCTTCTTATGGGGAGTACTGCGTAGCGATCGGGAATCTTTACCGCGACCTTCCAACTATGCTTTCTTAGAGACTAAGGGTTACTGAGGGATAAGGTCCTCCTTATCACGTGCCCCTCAAATCATCATACACGACCAAGTCGTTATGGCTTTGCCCGTACGACACACGCTTCCCTTGGTGAGCTGAAACGACTTCCTATCAGTGTGTGGATTGTTATTTCAAGGTCGACAGTCTGTCATCATACCCCTATGTGTTCTTTCCGTTCTTACGACCCCTATAATTTCATTGTGGGTCAGTTGGTAAATCGTCTTACCTTCCAATGCACACACTCAAGCGCACATTAGTAGCGCTGCACTATAAAATATTTTCATCATTCATTCTAGTATCTCAATCAGTCGAGCATACAAATTATTCATCATTTATCATCATGTCTCAGTCAGTCAAACATTCATCATTTTCATTATAAAGCATTTTCATCATTCATCATCATTTCTCAGTCAGTCAAGCATTCATCATTTTCATTATAAAGCATTTTCATCATTCATCATCATTTCTCAGTCAGTCGAGCATTCATCATTCTCATTATAAAGCATTTTCATCATTCATCATCATTTCTCAGTCAGTCGAGCATTCATCATTTTCAATATAAAGCATTTTCATCATTCATCATCATTTCTCAGTCAGTCGAGCATTCATCATTTTCATTATAAAGCATTTTCATCATTCATCATCATTTTTCATTCAGTCGAGCATTCATCATTTTCATTATAAATAATTTTCATCATTTACCATCATTTCTCAGTCAGTCTAGCATTCAACTATCATTCATCTAATCATTTCTATCTCAATCAATCAAGCATATCTAACATTCAATCATTCTATCTCAATTAGTCGAGCATATCCAACATTCAGTCAGTCTATCTCAATCAGTCGAGCATATCTAACATTTAGTCATTCAAACATATTTTTCATTCAATTATTTCTATTTCGTAATTCTTCATCCTAGCGTATGTCATTCAATCATTTTCATAAAATAATATTCAAAGTAAATTCCATGGTTCATGTTTTATTCAGTTGGTTTACCTCAAAAATAGTGTCCTCGTTAGTCTAATTAGTTAAAGTACCGAGACGGACATTACATACACCCCCTCTTATTAAAAGTTCGTCCCGAAGTTAAGTCTTGTGTACTTCCATGGTGAGTTTTCACTTTCTTTTCACTTTCATTTCTTTAGCATAACCACAATTGATAATAAAATTCCATTTCTTCTTCTCTACCATCATATAAATGTAAATCTATGACTAAGAATATAACTAAATTATGCCTTTCATAGTGTAGCAATCCCCACAACAGTTCTCTCTTGACTCACTAATTGTAACTGGGATTGAAATCGTCTACCACAAATTCTTTCCATTCAACAAAAATATAAGTATATCATTTACGAAAATCCTTAAAGCACTAACACATTTCAACTTAAGGGATAAAATATTCAATTCCAACTTCTTCATTTTCTATAATTACGTATAACTATCATATGTTTAAAACAATATCAGAATTTCAAAATAAGAATTTACCCTTCCCAATTTTGTTCTTCAATACATACCTTAACTATTACTAAACTAATTTTACATGCAACCTCTTTCTTCTCATAATCCAAAGTATAATTAAATACTGGAGTGCCACTTACTTAGTATAGCTAAAAGTATAATCTCATATTTTTATAAACAAGGTCATGTAAGGTTTTGTTCTTTTCCTAACTCAGGTACAACTAAGATTCTATAATTCAAGTAAGTTTAACTTCCCTCTTTTCACAATCCAAAGCATGATTACAAACTAGTAGTGCATACCTGCGAAGCCATCATTTCAGAAAAATAAGTATTTACAACCAATCGATAGAATTCCTGTTCGAGAAGCTGGAAGTATCCTTGCCGAAGATGAAGAAGTAAAAACCGCAGCTCTGATTTTTCTACGTCGATCTTCATGAACCTCCATGTAGAACCCGTTTCTTGAAGTGCGTGCGTGCGTGTGTGTGTGTGTGTGTTTTTAACATCAAGAATGTTCATTAAACTTGACGTAATCCATTTTCCATCATTGAGGTTAAATTGAACATGGGGCTAATGAATCAGTGAGGTATAATCTATTAGACACAATTAAACAAATAAGTTCCAATTCAACCAATGTTAAGACAATTATAACTTCTGATTTATTTACGTAAAGCCATAACTTCAACAATTCACTTTAATACTTGAAACTCCTATTTAATCCATTTCCTTGCCACAATACCTAAATTATTTAGCTTTTCCTATGTCTCAAACGTAAACACTTTTCATGTAATTTAACAATGCAAAAACACTTAGAACTAAATTGAAAGATAAGACACTACGATCTCTTCCCACTAGCTCTTGAACATTTTTAGAAATATAATATAACCTAGACGTCCATTTAGATGGGTTGCATTATACCATAAAGAATTGCGATATATTATCTAACATTCTTCCTTTAGTTATCCCAAATGCATTTCATTTTGTTGATGCAAGATGTACGATTTTAATTTTATAATCAACTTAATCCTAATCTCTCTAGCTTCATACTTCAATCATGAATATTAATTGATAAAATATAAATATGTATTTTCCATTTTAGCAAAACCCCATTACAAATTTCTATAAATACTAAAGCATACTTTCCTTTCTTTGATAGTGTCATTTAATGTAAATGTAGAGCTTGGCAGTTGACATAATTTTTAAATTTTTTTTATCACACTACAATTTTAATTGTCAAATGATCTCTTAACATGTGAGGGTTTATATTCCTTAATAACCCATTGATACTAAAATTTCCATGCCAATCTCGACTATAAATTAAACAATTGAATTATAAAATAGTCGTCGAAAGTTCAATCTATAAATATCATCAATTGAACCTTTCCTTTCACTATATGTTCAATTACTTAATCTACACGATATGATGCACACATCTATTTCATAATTTACATCTAACTCAATTCTAAATATAAAATAGAAATAATTAAATGTAAGTTCCCACTTTATACTTTAATTAGGACTTAACTAAAATTCTATGTACCATATAAAGGAAATATCTTTACCAATATCCCTTAACCAAAAACCAAAAATGGAGCGATTATAAATATAATTAACTAACTACCATTACATTTCCACAACGCGAATTGCAACGTTAAGGTGCTTCTTAACAGCGAGGCAATCCATCTGTCACTTATACATCTAAATCCCAAATTCACTTCGACGAGGCAATCCATCTGTCACTTATACATCTAAATCCCAAACTCACTTCGATATACAATGAAATATAATAATTAATTTACTTATCTTGATACTTTAACCCTTTAGCTATACGTCCTACTACTGCCATGCATAATGACAAATTTAAAACCAACATCAAATACTAGAAATATTTCATTGTACATTACAGATCCCAATTCAGTTTCATAACTATATCGCAACAGTTCAACAATTGGAATGTAACAGAATTTAAAATAAACTTTAGCCTAAATCGATTTTCCGACACAGTGATTCTGGAATCGCCCTTCAATCATTGAAATAAAATGCAGAAGTCTTATAGATCAAGTTATAATAATAATAATAGATTGGGTAACGCCTTTCAGATTCGGAGATAGAACACAGTGATTTCAATAAATAAAACACCATCACCGTTATTTATCTGGAACGCCCAATTCGAAAATAGAATACATGAATTTTAAAATTAAAAAAAATGCCATTAAGTTAAGGATCTAGAACGCCTTTCAGATACTATTGTTTAAGCTTAGATCTACGCCGAGCTAGGCACGGGCACAACGTAGTGTAGAGACCAACGTAACTCATATGCAAATCTGTAATCGCTAGGGCCAAAGAAAACAAGGAGAGGGTAGAGATCAATATTAAAAGACGTTGGCAGTGATGAGAAGAATGTCGATCCGTTCGATTCTGCAGAGATCCGGGAGTTTGATCAGCTCTCAGATTCAAACGCAGGCAAAAATGAGATGATCTACCAAAGGTGGGATCGATCCGATCTACACACTGACAGACTGTTCTTTAATTAACTAGACACAGAGTTCGACATTTAGATGTTTCCGATCTAAAATTTGCTGGAGAGTTTAAACAAAAAAACATAAGTGAATTAAAATCTCAACCACTGCCAGCGTGAATGCAAATCTCAAGACAACGTTTAACCAATAGATTCGACCTCTCTTCGAATCCCTACACATGAGTATAATGCAATTCACACAGCCCTCAACGCCAAACACATAATTGGATAAATTATATCAAACCAGAATAGTTTTAAGATAATAAAAAAAATACACAGTGAATCGATTCAAGCCGGGGCGTTGACAGAGACTTCAAGCATACGATCTGGATAAAATAATTCAGGATAAAAAAATTATCCAGAGGTAAGCACTGTTCTCATAGGGGCATACTGAAATCCAGTCATACCATTCATAGATATGCATGTAAGAAATAATATTTGATGAAATTGCAGAGATCTAGTCTGTTCTCTGGTATATAAAAAAAAACATATGTATATAAACTCGTGAATCCTAAACCCAGGTTAGCCAGTTCTGATCACCGAACCCTTTCCCCTTTTCACAAAATTTGAAACACTAAGTTGAACAATCGAACTATTCTTTACAAATATCGAAAGATCCAGATTTTAAACTCAAGTTTTACATTTTTTTGACAAGGATCAATAAACATTTTTGAAAATTTATAAAGAAAGAGAATAGAACCATTCAAAAGTAGTTGATCACTCCGTTGACGAAGTCTTTGTATGTATGGTCGTCAATTTTCCCCGAGTCACTTCTAAGAAATATGAGTCTGGTGCCCTCAAGGCTTGCCGACTTTGATACCAAATGTAGGGACCTCCATTTCGGGGTCCCCCAAAAAAGGACTATCTAAACAATACTAACATCACATGATAATTTTTAAATCTTGAAAATCAAATGCAGAACCGTAAATAAAATGCTAAAACTCAAACTGTACATAAAATGGTACCATATACCTGATTACCGAAGGTTGAAGGTGGTTGTAGCTGACATCCCTTGTTGCTTCGATCCAGACATCTAATCTTCTGATTTACCAAAGACCTCTCAATTGACCTCCCTACCATATCGGGGGTACTCTTCTTTCCCCGAACCCCTCAGCATTTTTGGGTCGTAAGAACACACAATGCAAGATTTCTGGTGGGATCCCCCAATCCCCAGAAAGCTAAACCCAACTCACAAGAACCACAAGATAGATTCACTATTACTGTGCCCGTCCAGCACTGGGGAGCAAGAGATGTCATTTTCTCTTTCTCCTCCCTTCTTTTATAATAAAAAGTCCGTGTGCCATGTGTCCTCACATGCACATAATTTATTTTAATATTTTATTAATATTTATTCTCAAATTACAAGTGTCTCTTGTTGTCTTAAGTGTGCACCTAATTTCTTAAATTGGTGCAAGATAGATGTAGTGGTTTGCCAACTAATTTTATTCAAGAAATATTTTTAATAAAACTTTTAATAGACAACAATATGTTTTTTATTTTCTCATTTTCCCAATTAATAAAATGAAAATAAAAGAAATTTCTTTTTATTAATATTCTATTTTAATTCCAATTCTTTTTTCAAAGTTTATAATATTAACTAAAAATTAAGAATTGAATAAATAGTTCTTGTATTTTTATTCCACTTCATTTTTAATTCTTTTTCAAAGATAATAATGTTAAATAGAATTAAAGATGATTTGTTTTATAAAAATTATAATCTATTTTAAATTTATTCTTTTAAAAATTTTAAAAAATTATAAATCAATTAAAATAAAATCAAGAATAAATAATTCTTCTATTAATAATCTATTTCAATAAAACAAGATCAATCAATTTAATATTGAATAAAATCAATCTTTTCAATTCTTTTTAAAGATAATAAAATCAACTAAAATAAATAATTCAAATTAATGAAATCAATTAGAATAAAATCTTGAATAGAATAGTTCAAAATAATAAAATCCATTAAATTAAAATTTTTAGATAAAATAATTCTTTTACTAATAACATTTTTTAATAAAACAAAATCAATCTTTTCAATTCTTTTTCAAGTTAATAAAATCAATTCAAATAAATAATTCAAATTAATGAAATCAATTAAAATAAAATTTTGAATAAAATAATTCAAAATAATAAAATAAAACAAAATGAATTAAAATATTTCTTAAATCATATGTGAAATTTCAATTTATACAATTGATTAATTTCTTCCTCTTGTTCTTGTCTAGGTACTTCTTCGGCGAGCCTTTCCGACAATTCCTTTTCTTTCTTCTTGTTCTTGTCTAGGTACCTCTTCGGTGGGTCCTTCCGACAATTCCATTTCATTCTTCTTATGGGGATTACTGCGTAGCGATCATGAATCTTTACCGCGGCCTTCTAACTACGCTTTCTTGGAGACTAAGAGTTGCTGAGGGGTAAGGTCCTCCTTATCACGCGCCCCTCAACTCATCGTACGCGACCAAGTCGTTATGGCCTCACCCGTATGACACACGCTTCCCTGAGTGCATAACAAACTATCATACACTAGTGTGTATCCTAAATCATTAAGAATGTTAATCAAAGAATATCAAAAGATGCTTTTTTTAATTGGCTAGAATTGCTCACATCCTATTGAAAATATTATTTTTTTATTGTAAAGTAGTTAAATGAGTCTACTCACCGAAAAGATTTGAGCTCGAAAAAAGGAAATCAGGACAATTTTTGATAAAAAATATAAGTTAACTAGCTGTTTTCTTAAAGAAAACGTAGTCACCCAACCAAAATTTCCAACCCACTGTGAGTTTAACGTAGGTTAAGCATATGGAGATTTGAAATTGCATTAAATTAGCACTACTAGTAACAATCTTGGAAGTGTAAGACATGCCAGCAGTGGGTGGCGCAGTTATGATATGAGCCGCCTTTAGATCTACGTGGTGGAATGAAATCAAGCATCCATGATCGATTGAGCATGGCCGATAGTTTCCAAAAATTTCATTTCTCATGAATTTGAATGAAAGTGATTTTTATAACAATGTGTTTTTGTTTTGGACTGCTTGGTGTTTTGGACTACCTGGTACCCTGCAACATAACCAGACAAACTTCTTTGTGTTTTGTTTTGGACTGCCTGGTGATTATGTAAAAACGTCTTGTGGATACCTTCATAATTTTAACTTGGCATATGAAGCAGCATTACCTAATGAGACTCCTTTGGCGTGAAGTCTACCAACCTTGACTCATCCACACAAAATCATATTATTCTGACTCAGGTACGCTTGCATTGTACTTCATCCAGTCCCATCCTTATCTCAAGTGATAGTAAATTGCACTTGCCTGTCACTTCTGTTGATGGTAAAAAATGGAAAGAATCTGGACAGTAGCATATATAATAAGATTGTAATGAATGCACTTGGTTGATATAGCATTGTGATATGGATTTGCTTTATTAGTTGCTCATATAGCTTTGATGTCAATGTTACAGTTTGTTAATGTGATAGCTGTTAAGATCAATATGTGTACATTTATCCCGCAATAAAGCTGTTATCTATTTTGAGAAAGCTGTTAAGTAGTTTCTACAGTCTACCGTAGTCTCGAAGGTTATTTTTTTTCATTACTGTTCAATTTGTCTTTCACTTGGTTTTTGACATTATTGTTTAATTTGTCTTTCACTTGGTTTTTGACATTGTTGTTTAATTTGTCTTTCACTTGGTTTTTGACATTGTATTTTGTACATCATCTTCATGAATTTATAAAGATTTTTACGTTCTACAACTAGTTTTTTTTTTGGCTCAAAAAGTGATTGATGTATGCATTTTTACAGAGCATGGGATTTTTAGTCTTAAAATGATTATATCAACAAATTTGACCATGAAGATACCAAGAATTTATCATAATAAAGAGTATCATAGCATAGGCATTAAACATATACTTATTGATAATTTGTAAGTATTTCGGTGAAATTGAAATTAATCACTAAAATCCTGATTTGTTATGTAAAAAACAGAGTGTTAATCTACAAAAATGGGCTTAACAAAATGCACGCCACAGTCCATACATATATTATTAATTTAAAGTAATACCATGGGATTGAAGACATATATATATATTTGAAAAAAACCTCTTTCAATTTCCTAAAATTATGTTTAATTTGCCCGCAGTTAATTTGACAAAATAACAAATTTTATGTTTGGAACCAAGTCTTACCATGTTCATAAAAATGCCCACCTAACCATCACTATTGAGTATTTTTGAGTGATTTAAGTTGCAAATGGTGTGGTTTACTATTTTCCACCTTACTGTACATATAGATTTTCAATTTGGGTTCCAAAAGTGTCTGCAGTGTCATTGTTGCAGAGAAGGAGATTTTTAGACTTAAAATGAGTCAACAAATTTGACCATTCATATCCTATGACTTTATTATAGTAAAGAGTATCATACTTTATGCATTAAAGATGTACATATTCATAATTTGTAACTATCTTGGTCAAATTCAAAATTAATCAGTAAAATCTTGAGTTGTTATGTAAGAAACATAATGTAAATCTATAAAACTAGGATTACAAAAATGCACGCCACAACCTGGGCCCACAGGATAGTATCCTGCTTATATCATACTATAAGTATTATACATGTATGAATTATTATATTTTATAAGTAGCATTGTCATAATTGGAAAAGAATGTCTAAATTCATAATTTTGTTTTGTAAAAACAGGGTGTAAATCTGTAAAAATGGGCTTAGAAAAATGCCTGCCATAATGTTTTTAGAGGTAATTTTTAAAACCTAATGCCATATACCTGGAGCTATATATACTATGGACAAAAACCTCCTTCATAATTTTTAAAATATTTTTATTTTGTGTACAGTAAAGTTTTGAAAATTGCAATTTTTTTGTTTTGAACTTTATTTGACTAGGTCTGTAAAATGCACGCCTAGCCCTCATTGTTTAGTATTTTTGAGTGATCTCAGTTGGATATGGTGTTTTTAATTTTTTTACACCTTCTTGTACTTCTATTTGTCTAATATTGGCTAAAAACATGACTGCTGTGCAAAAACATTGCAAGGATGCCTTGTAAATGTGAAATGCCTGCTTAGTCCACTAAAATGCAAGCATAAGTTCCATCCTTAGGTATTTTTAAGTGGCTTAAGTTGGAGAATATATGTTTCTTCCTCCCATGTTCTTACACATGTCCAAATATGTCTCATAATATTTGCATGAAGTCCAAATATGTCTCATAACATTTGCATGAGGATCTTGTAGCGAGCCCCACAGCCTCAAGATAGTATTCTATTTATATCATACTATATGTATTATACATGTATGACTTATCATAATTTATAAGTAGCATGGTCATAATTGAAAAGAATGTCTAAATTCACAATTTTGTTTTGTAAAAGCAGATTGTAAATCTGTAAAAATGGGCTTAGAAAAATGCCCGCCATAATGTTTATAGAGGTGATTTTCAAAACCTAAAGCCATATCCCTGGAGCTATATATACTATGGACAAAAACCTCCTTCATCATTTTTAAAATATGTTTATTTTGTGTACAGTAAAGTTTTGAAAATTGCAAATTTTATGTTTTGAACTTTATTTGACTAGGTCTGTAAAATGCATGCCTAGCCCTCATTGTTTAGTATTTTTGGGTGATCTCAGTTGGATATGGTGTTTTTTATTGTTTTACACCTTCTTGTACTTCTATTTTTCTAATCTTGGCTAAAAACATTTCTGCTGTGCAAAAACATTGCAAGGCTGCCTTGTAAATGTGAAATGCCTGCTTTGTCCACTAAAATGCAAGCATAAGTTCCATCCTTAGGTATTTTTAAGTGGCTTAAGTTGGAGATTTCCTCCTCCCATGTTCTTGTACTATTCCATGTTTTTTTTTTAATCCATAAAAGTATTTTTTATACAAAAAAACTATATTTTGTATTAATGTTGATTATTTTGTTGATTTTGCATAATAACTCATCAATGGATCATTTGAACCAGTCATCTCAACAAAATATTCCTCGAAAAAGAGGTCGACACAAGGAAGTAGAATTGAATAATATTCCAATTTTTCCCCAACATGATATTGTCCTTCAATTCACTCCTGCTGGGGGTAAAAGAGCTGCTATTCGTGCTGTCCGTCAACAATGTCAAGCACTTACAGATCAGAACTCCATACCAGAAAATAATACTATGAAAGAAACTGTTGAAATTAGATGTCCTGTATGTAAGCAATCCGTGACAAACAAACAACAATATTTGTCAACAACCTAGGCGGCCTTTGACTCCAACTACAATTGAGGGCAATGGTAATGTACAAGATATAACTCTTGACCATACTATTAACTCTGATTCACATAATGTGGTCCGAAATGTCCCTCAAAGATCAACTGTTGATGATGCTGCCATTACAAATAATTTGTATCAAAGTATAGAAGGTTGTTTTGCTCAACAACTTAGGTTGCCTTTGTCTCCGTATACGGTTGAAGGGAATGAAAGTGTAATCCTACCCAGTGGACAACAATTTGAACATGCATCCCTTAAGAAGTTGGATACAACTGGAAGTCATGAAACAATTGAAAGAACTACCTTTCATGAATAAATGGATAGAAATGCACCTACAAAAAATCAAAATTCTGCAGATGCACAAGCTTCAGTAGAAATGTCTGAAAGACAAATGGATAGAAATGCACCTACATAAAATCAAAATTCTGCAGATGTACAGGCTTCCATACAAATTCCTGAAGGACAAATAGATAGAAATGCAACTATAGAAAATCAAAATTCTGCAGATGTACAAGCTTCAGTACAAATGCTTGAAGGACAAATGGATAGAAATGCAACTATAGAAAATCAAAATTCTGCAGATGTAGAAGCTTCAGTAGAAATGGCAGAAGGACAAATGGATAGAAATGCACCTGCAAAAAATCAAAATTCTGTAGATGTACAAGCTTCAGTACAAATGTCTGAAGGGTGTTCAATATATCAAACTACATATGCTGTAACTAGAAGGTCAACAGGAAACCGCTTAAGGACATCCTTATTGAGTCTTAAGAAGTGGTCTGGATGGTTTAATCGCAAACTAAATGAGAGGAACAAAAAATTTAAGGAAATTGGTAGATGGTTCTCTGGGAAGTCACTTGAAGATGTAGATGAAAATGACATTATTTTTGGAATTGGGTACTTCATGAGCAAAAACTATAGTCAAGATTCTAAATTTGAGGATGTTCTTGAACACCTAGATGGAGTGCTTCATAAACTTCGATCAATTGTTATGCAAGAGATCCATAATGATTTTATGCCTAGGAATATGGCTTCTATATTTATTGAATCAAGCATGAGCCATAAGGCTTTGCAATGTATGAAGTGGATTGACCGTCATGGTGTATTGCAAGGGGTTAGTCCAACTTCAGTTTCCAAGGAGATGAAAAAGTGGAGCAAAGAAGCTGTGGATATTGATATGGGTTGGGAGAGAACTGATGGTCACACATATGGAGTTATAGTGAAGCAAGTAAAGTCATATGCTTCCTTTATGGTTGAGTCCTATGAAAAGAGGACTGGAAGTAGAGTCATTGAAGTTTCTTTCAAACTTGGCATTGATTCTCGTGTCCATTATGATCGAGGTGGGTAGGTATGTGAGATATTATTTGAGTTACTAGAAGATAGTGGCTTGATGTCTTGTGTAAGCCTTGGAAAATGGGATGGAAAGGAAGAATATAAACAGGTTTAGCACATGCTGCTGATCCTACAAATGAGGATAACTTAATGAATCATATAAACAAACTTTCACAAGACGTGATCCTAATGCCAGATGGAAGGGTAGTGGAAGTGAATTTGTTTGAGTGCCATGATCTAGTGGCCATATGCAGTTTAGTATGCAATAATAATGTTTCTCCAACGGGGAATAATTTTTGTCCTTGGTGCATATGCCATAAAAAATCTATACACATGGTTACAGATAAAATGAAAATTCAAGACGGGGATACTATTCGTAGCATTTCCAAGTTTTATGCAATGTCACCGAACTTGCTCATAGTACGTTTTACATATTTATTAAAAGTTTACTGATTTTTGTTGATATCTTGCCATGACTTTCTTAATCTTACTTTGGGTTAAAACTTTAGGAATTGAATCCTCCTTTGGAACAAAGCATTGAAGGATGGGAAGAAAAGCTATATGAGTGTATTACAGACATTCAACCAGCGTTATGCAGCAGAGAATTGAATATTATCAAAAAGTATCTCATGAATAGAACAAATGATCAAAAGGTACATGTTTTCAAAATTATTTCTTTACTATAAATGGAAATAATTATTATTTAACTAACTCGTACCTAGGGAAACATGTGCTGCCAACTTATTACAGCTGACTCCTAGCTCAATGTCCAACCTTGTATATTGTGCTTGCCATGCCGGAATTAGAACTGTTTTGAAGATGTTTCATGAAATTCTAAAAATTGCACAAGATTACGACAAGGTTCATCCAACTAGAGTGATTGAGGAAACAATTTTTTTTCAAATTTGGGAGGCGATGGAGAAAATTGGTGTTCCATGTAAGACCGGGGAACCATACCATCATAGGGGCCAAGAGTGCAATGATCTTAACTATGGGAAATCAGATGGATCCGCATCAGACAAGATCCTCATTCGGCATGAGGGTATTTTTAAGGTTTAATAATTATGTTAGCATATCCAATATTTTTAATGTGGGTCTTGACTAACAATAAGTGATGATTTTATGATGGCACAAGAGTGAATTTTGCTCTAATTTTTATGCAATTTTAATAGAAAATTAAGTAGTGTATCATGTACAATGAAATGTTGTGCTTGTAGGTTATTGAAGGCCTACCAGATGAAGAAAAGTATAAAAAGTTGGTGAGGATGTGGAAGTGTTATAAAAAATTCCACATGGTACAATTGCAAGGGAGTGTAGGGGATGATAAATATGAATATGAGGAAAAGTACGCCAATTTATACGAAGTTCATATTATTATGTATTTCAACATGGTGGTATTATCTCATTCACAATATAAATTTTGATCCATTATCATTGCAGGATTGGATTCCTTGCTAGTGAGTGCCTTTGGTTGTGTTCTTGTTGTTTAGGAGATGAGATGGTTCCTTATATGCATATCCAAGGGGCCCATGCTCTTCATATGACTAGGGCTGCTCATCCTTATACTTTAGGATGGTTAAAGAATGAAGTAATGGAACGTAAGCATAGGGAAATGAAAAATTTGAACATCAACCAAGGAGGAGGAAGAGGAGTTGCTAAGGAGTATAGAAGCACATTTGAACATGACAAAATGTGTCTTGTAAATGAGATGCGAGCACAAATTTTCAAACTGGTTATGAGATCAGAGGGTACTTTCCAAAATTTTAAAGAAGAAGATTTTTGGCTTCCAATATTAGATGTCAACTTCTTGTTGAATATGAAAAGACAAGAAGTCCACTAAATGATGAAACTGCGACATAGTGGGCATACTGCTTCCCTGATGTCACTTCTAAACAAGTAAAACAACTATTTCAGTCATGGGTAAGACAATCTAAGAAATCATTGATTGCACCACCAGCAGTAAGTATGCCCTAATTTTAAATGGTTTCTAATTCTGCTTTCATTTTATGGTGTGAGGACTCATAATCTGTTTTTAACTACTAAATACTAATATGTTCTCGCAGTTCAATAATCATCTTCCAAGATCAAGGCCAATAAGCAAATATGGTGAAGAGGCTTTTCGTGAATCACATCGCTTCAGAAGGCACAAGGAAAAAAATAATGTTCAAAGAAGAAATAACAGTAAAACTCTAAGTGTTTAATCCAAGAGGAAAGTGGCAGCGCAAACTAATCAAACACAAGAATTGAATGGGGCAGCTGGTGTTGAAATACCTATGATGGTGATTGAAAATTACTGTAAAATCGGTGTTTCATCCTCAAGAATTGAAGAAGGGAAAATCAATGAATTACAAGAAGTGTATGGAGCAGCTGCTATTGATATGCCAATGATGGAGGCTATGACTCACAATAAAAAGGGTGTTCCATCCTCGGTAAATGGTACAGGGCAGAGTGGTGAAAAACAAGAAATTCAAGGGGCAGTAGTTGATATCCAAAAGATGGATGCTGGGAATCCTATAAAAACTGATGTCATTGTAAGAAGTGTGAGACAAGCCAAAAAGAAAAAGGTCCGAGATGATCGAAATGCAACATTGTATGCAAAATGGTGAAATAAACTTATGTTGCAATAAGCATTTCTAGTGATCTTGCCGTATTGAAAATTTATTCTATTGTGCTAACATTTATGTTACCAAATTTTGGAAATGTAACAAATGCTGGAAGGCATATTAAATATTTAATTTTATTTTTCAGTAATAAAATTACAGTTGTTTTCTGTGTTTGCTTATATTTTGTAAATTTCTGTCTTTTTTAGGCCAGTTCTATAGGCATTACAGCTTTGGGTTATTTGATGAAATTTGGTTGCATGAGTAGAATTGTATGACATTGTTCCAGAATTGGAATTTAAGTTTCATTAGATAAAGAAACTTACATAAGTACAACAATACATAGCATCAAAATTCTCATAAAGAACTTGAAAGTTCTCAATCCATCATCCCCATAATATCCCTATAATATCCCTATAATATCCACAGTTCCAAGCAAACATCTAGGATCTACCTATGTCACCAAATCTACTCACATCTCATATCCACTAATCACTATCACTCTTTTAATTTCTTACAAATCCAAATATATATGCCTACAATACACAAGTTAAGTTTTCAATTTTGATATTGTTAACTTTCTGGCCTGTTATGTACACTTATTGAAAAGTTAAATTCAAAATTACCATTCACATTAAATGCATCAAAAACATATACATTGCCGAGAAATACACACACACATATATATAAATTTATGTATTAAAACTTGAAATGTATTTACATACATAGCATATATAAATAATGCTATTCCATAGTTCTAGGCTGCTTGGGAGGTTTAGGCTGCAAGTCTTCCTTTTCTAGAGAAGATAAATTTGTACATTCGAGTCTCTTGCCTTGTCTAGAAGCTTCTGGTTCTTCAGAAGCTACAGCAGGTGCATGTTCATATTTTCGTTGTAATTCTTTCACTTTTGTTGCACATTTGTGCAAACTCTCATTCAATCTCTCTTTATCTTGGATGTACTTCTTCAACAATTCCACATTCTTCTTATTTTTCTCTTCGTGTTCCTTTTCCTTTTGCTTTTGAAGATCATTTGCATATTTCAACTAAGACTAAACTTGGGTCAATTTTTTCCTGAGCTGCTCTGTCTCTGTCTCCAACTCTTTTGCCCTCAATTTTGTATTATCTGGAGTATACACAATTTCTACTCGCTAAAGTATGTGGTTCTTCTGCAGAGTGGCAATTTGGGATTTCAGATCTTTTATCTCAGACTTACATCCCAAATGTTGTGATTCTCTATCCTCCAGTATTTTCAGTTAGAGCTCTTTAATCTCATCTTCCCTCTCAGCTACTTTGTTTTTCGATGTTTCATATATGGTTGACCATGCAGAGAGATCAGCTCCAGCATTCATTGCTGCAATAGCATCCATCAAGGACTTTTCTTGAATTCTTAAGAAGGCATGATAGCTTTGTAACCCCTTTTTTACTTTTTCATGAGCTTGTATTTCTTTAAAAGCTATGTCTAGTGCCTTCTCTCTGTTTTGCAGGGAACTCTCATACCTTATTAAATCCTATTGGTGTGCTGACATATAAATTTCACCAGAAATCAGATGCCTACTTTGTCCCTTACCAATTTCAGATTCTTTTAACTTTTCAACTCCTCTAGTCTGTAGTTTTGCAGTAATCTTTTCAAGTTCAACTATTTTTCCTTTTAGCTCTTCATCTTTCTTAGCAATTATGTTTTTCATGTTTTCCTCTTTTTTTCTATATTCATTTATCTCAAGTTCATGTTTATTGTAGTCTTCAACAAGGATGTTTTGAAACAATTCCTTCATTATTTCAATTATTATGTTTAGCTTATTGACTTCAGCCGTAAGTCTTGCTTCCTAGTCGATAACAGTCCTTAGAGGGGGGATGTCCAAAACCTCCGGTCAATGTTTCATCTCTTCTTTCAGTCTCTCTATGGTTTGTTCATCTTTCTTTCGATCGACCATTTATTCTTCTATGCATTTCTCATTTTCCTTTCTAAATTCATCCTGAATTCTTTCTAGTTCCTTATTCAAAGACTGAAGAGCATATACCTTGCCTGCTATTGTCCTTCTCGAATTGTCCACAGTCTTCACAAGGGATTCTTGTAATCTTGCAATTTCCTATAAACAAGGAAAATTTTAAGGAGGCTTCAAAAAATGGAATTTGGCAACTTTTTTTTTGGAAAAAAGAATTGAAAAATGCCTCATACCATAAAGAGGTCCAGCATTTGCAAATTTTTAACAGAAGATTCCATAGTATCCACGTGTTCTGTTTCTAACCTTGCAATTACCTGTAAATAGTGAAAATTTTAACGAGGCTTCAAAAAAGGAATTTGGCAACTGTTTCTTTTTGAAAAATAGCATTGAAAAATAGCGCCTACCTTTAAGAGGTCCTGAATTTGCATCTGCTTAATCCTACAGAGTTCTACGCTTTGTACTGCAGTAAGATACCAATAGGAAAAGTTTTTTCTTTCAAATTCAGCTTTTTCTTTGAAATGCAACATTTCATTGAATAGCTTAAAAACAATTTTACCATCAAAAAAATATTTTGGAGAGGAAGTTTTCTCAACTCCCGACTGTGGAGCATAAATATCATCATCACTATGCTCCTCCTGTTCATTAAACTCAACATCATTGAGACAGCATCAAATTCTTCAGGGTCACTTCCCATACCTTGCATACAGTACTCAAAAGGCTCTTCAGGGACTTGTACATTGTCCTTTGGAGATTGTTGAGGAACTTCCTGGTTAATTTTGTCCAGTTTCGACCTCTTAATGTATGTATTTTTAAATTTGCTTCCTTCTATAGTGCTGGGTCGATATAAGTCAATATTTTGTTGTAGTGTACCAGGGTAACTGAACTTCACTCTCTTCATTTTGCTCTCCTGCAGTGCAAAATGCATTTTTTTTCCAATAGATGAGGGACATTTATGGCTAGGTCTTCAACCCAATGAATCACCAACTTCATACAATCACCTGAAATATCTTGCTTGTGGTTATTCATAATTGTCCTAAGTACAATTTAAATTAAGGTTTTGTATAGCCCTGGGGGAACATCTTGCATCTTTAAACCATTCCGGGCAACCAAAACCTTTTTTCCACATATTTTGTTTGCCATCTCACCCTTTTCAACTTTGAGGGTTTTCTTGGTGGTCAACATTACTCCCCCCCTGCGTGGAATTTTTGTTGCACTGGACAACAAATAAGGGTCCAGACAAACCCTCCTCCCAAAAATAATCAATTCCTTGGACTGGACATCATAACTAGAAATGGCATTATCTATCTCTTCATTGTTGAAATTGAACTGACCGAAAAGAAAACGATGCACTCTTGCTCTGACCAGGACATTTAGCATACCTTCTGGCTGTTGATGTATATGTAACTTCGGAATGTATTTCATCTATGTATTTTATTGTACTCCTATAGAGATGTACTATTCCTCTATACGGAAGTATCATCATTTGTATTGACAAGTGTCGCAAGTGTCGTAACTTGCCGATGGGTTATTAGACCACCATGTGTGGGGTTGGCCTTGATTAAGTTAACCTGGGGTTATTAGGCTGAGTTAGACAAGTCAGCCCCATAGGTTTATTAGGCAGCACATGACAATCATAAATAGAGATCGAGAGATCTCTATTTCATTCACTTCATTACTCACTTATCCATCACTCGGAAAGTGGCGCACATGTGAGGAGGAGGATCAACTGCTAGGAGGAGACTATCTCTATGTACTTTGGTTGTATCATTGCTCTCTCTATCTCTGAGGAATTTGTGGGGTTTTTCACCTTAGGGTTTTCCCCACGGAAACTCTGTGTGTCTATTGTCTCTTATGTTTGCATCTTGTGATGATTGATATGCTTGCTATGATTGATATGAATTGATATACTGTACATGTTATTCTCTCAGTAAAGATCCTAGAGTATTTTGAATTAATGCTAAAAAATTAACATGGTATCAGAGCTTCCCTGAGAAGAAGACATTATGCAGTGGCAGAAACTAGGGTTTCTTGTTTATTGGGTTTCTCTCCACAGATTTTGGAAAGGCAGCAAGGTATATTGACTCTACTCATCAAGGAGAATCTTTCTGTCCAAGTGTACTTTGAGCCTTTCAAGAAAATGAGCAATTCATAATTCAAGAAAAACACAAGAGATCATACATTCATTCAACTTTTCCAAAACATAAACGAGAATTTTCCAATGCATGACAATCTTTATTCAATAAGTTTTTGAGAAACAATGGGAAAGAAGCACTTTTAATCTTTTCAATGGATGCATCAAAGAATAGACTTGATAACAACTTCGCTTTCAGTTTTAAATGACTGAAAATAAAACATTACTTGCAACACTCATAGACTCAGAAAACTCAAGAAAAGACAAGCACTCAACCAAGCTGAAAGACACACTTAACTCAAAATCAAGCAGCAACAAGCAGACTAAGCAAGCGAAGCTCAAAACAGAAGTAGATGAGGTTTGGAAGTTGATCCAATGTACTGATTAGATCAGGGGTGGAAGGAAGGGAATGCAAGAGTGAACGGATGAAGGTGGAGGAGACAAAGGTATCCACCACTACCGGTTTCAAGCTTGTCCAAAACGAAACCCAAAATCAATCCAAATGAAACCAAACTCTCAACACACAAATCATAAATGAGGTCTCTGGCTGGATGTTGCAGCACAGAGAGAGTTCACACATCAGACCAAGGCTCAAACTGTCAAATGAGGGAAGGGATGCCTGTATGCCAACTTTTGACAAATCGGCGCACTCTGTCTTCACACACAGTGCGACGTCGCAGTTTACCCTCACGGGAGGTGCGATGATGTCGCAGTGTACCAATGCAAAGGCTGTGATGGGTAAGCAACAGACAAAGGACAGAGACTTAGAAAAACATAGTGTCACTCTGTTTCCACTGCCCAATGGTGACAGGCGAGTTCTGGATTCAAAAAATGAATCAGATCTCTTAATAATGAACCATAAACAGACTTGGAACTGAGTTGTATGGACTCAGAGGAAGAAGATCAGAATCTTCAACGTGAAGATTTGAAAGTGAATGGAAAAAAATGATAAACAGGCTTGTGTCAAGTAATCTATTGAAAATGACTTCCAGATTTAATGACTACTAAACAAAACAAACACTACTCCCCAGTATGGTCGCCAGATTTGTTATCGAACAATCCACTCGAGCGGACGCGAGCCGGATCTCCCTAGCTCAATGTGAGTCTAGAACAATTAGAACAGACTACAAACACGTTTCCTAGATCTACTTAAGGATCAAGTACTAGATGTCTTACCTCTTTGATTCGTATCCTTTCTCCCGAATGTTGATCCACGTCCCATGGTCGTCATATCTAAGCTGCAAGATCTGTCAAGACACAAAAGCAAGAGAAACAAGTAAAGAGCATCTATACAATAAGAGATCTAAGTAAATAGTTAAGCAAGTAAACTACACAACATCATTACACATAAGAACGATATTGGTGGAAAGCATTTGTATTACTGCAAATAGAGGAGTACATGATAGAGATATAGGACTACAACTAGAGACTTAACGTAGCAACCCTTCTCCGACCAAGCCAATTGCCATGTTCTTCCGAAGAAGTATGAGTTCTCCAAGAGGTGAATGAAGGTGTCTTAAGAGAGATTTCTCCAGCATGTAAGTACTATAGGCTTCCTCCTAAGATAGATTTCACCAACATGTAGATACCATAGCCTTCCTCCCTTTTGTATGGGAGTGAGCCTCACTTATATAGGACTAAATGGATAGGGTATGGATAGGATAGGTTGAGAGATGGTAGGAGAGAGATAAGGGATCCTCCCAAAGAGTTAGGAGTTGAGTACCAGCTCCCCTAGAGGTCAGGGATAAGCCCTTAAATGAGCAAGTTTCGACAAGGATCTCGAATAAGCTATTTTTTCCCATTAACAGGCCTCGTCGCACCCTGTAGTGGAGCAAGCTGCGACGTCGCATGTTTCTAGTGTTCAGCCTGTGATGACCCTTTAGAACCTAGCACAAAAGAGTACAAACCCTTCCAGGATGATGATTAGTCCAAGTATCTTCAAGGGTGTATACACTGAATCTAATGATGAGTAGATTTTGGGTGTAACAGAATGCCCCCCAAAGCATGAAGCTGTTAAGGATGTACAGGTGAAGTGCTTTGATAGAAAGAATGGCAAAAGACTTGTCAGATAAAAGACGCTGCTGCAGTACAACTAACTCTGAACTGACAATCTCATATGAGATACAACATGTCTGCCGACCAATACATTGCAGATCCATGGTAGTAATGACCGACTAAACACAATCATGGCTACTAGACCTAAGCGTAGATCCATGATGAGATGATAACACAGCCACGACCAATACAAAAGTGGATCCGTGTAATATGACTCAATACAAACCCCATCGTAACCTGGGTAAGACATGACTCCCCAGGGTCTTCAAGCTGAACCCGCAATGATATGAATCTATCCATGTGATTACAAATGTCTTGACGTCGAACATGGTAGAAACCACTTGATTACCGGTCATTGATGTAAACTGTTAACAAGTGCGAGGGAGATCACCATTAATGTCAATGATTCCCAAGGTATCACAGTACATATCATCAAGCGTGAATAAATGATTTGAAGTCGAACGCAAGATGAAATCTTTCAATCAAGAGTCAATGATGTAAACTCATGAGGAAGGCAAGGTAACCTGCCATTGAGGCATGCAGGGCCAAGGTACTTGGTTGGTTTCTAGATTCAATCCTCGGATGATGTGTTGAAGTCGACAAGGATGAATCCGTCGAAGGAGGGCCATGATGAATCCCCCATCAATCGACACAAAACATGACAAAAGATGTGTAGAGTAGATCAGATGGTACAGTAACATGTGAGACTGACTCAAAGTGACAACGGCATGACGACGCGTGTACTGACTGTAGGTGATAAATAGTAGACATGTTCTTGAACATGGGCATGGCATGACTTGGCAGTATTGACATGAGAATGATGCAAAATTCTAATGCAACTGATGACGGAAGCTTTCTCCGAATGACTCAGAGGAGTAACAAGACTCAGAAAGTAAGCGCGGACTCATAGAAAAACAGATGACCCAAGTATTGTATGCAAATGCAAATGAGTGCCATGTTCAAGAACGACTGTATACTGCCACTAAGGTATGTAACACAAACAATTTCCTTTTTCCCCATCATGAATGATGAGTGCCTCATGTGTTTTTTACAACCTTGATGAGGGTAACCAGATGCTCAGTATAGCTCATCTCATAGATGAGTCCAATCCCAAATATTTTCCGAACCTGGGATAGGAGGGGTTCGTCCCATGACGGGCCCTTCAATGTGAAAATTTAACGAGTCCATAGAAGGTAAACTCGGTCGTCATTTCATGTTTAGAGAGTCTGAAAAGAACTAAAGAAGACTCCAACGGTCCTTTTTCATAAAGTTAGCCTCATCGCCCGAAAAAGGGTAAAACAACGCGGGAGAGGATTCTTCCAGTCATGATTGGCTGGAGTATTCCTCTTTCGTAATTAGTGCCCCCTGGTTCGAAAAAGGGGTAAACTATCACCAGAAAGACGACCATTCAAATACTTTAACAAGCGTGAACGCGACAAGTTCGCTTGGTAATCTTTTCATATTTAGGGAGTTTGAAAAGAGCTTAACTATGGACTCCGGGGGGTGTCCTTTTCCGTGGAAGTTTAACGAGCCCGAAAAAGTGATAAATCATAACTCGGTACTTGTTCTCATGGTTGGGCGAGTACGAGAACAAACAAAGAGTGAACTCATCCTCATGCAATAATTATGACTAACCAAAAATAATAATGACAAAACATTAAAAGGGGTGTTCATACCTGTAGTTACTGTTGGTAATGCGAGAAATGACACAAAATACCACTTTACGACTCCTGTACACTAGAGAAAGTGTCAAATAGTCCCAAATATAATGAAAAACGATCGAAGCTATAGTAAATGGCCCAAAAAGCATCAAAATATTTGAAAATGAATATTCCATTCTATTTATAAATAGAAATATGGGCCAAAAATAGAAACATTGTTCAAATTGCCATTTTGGGTGGAGAAGTACCAATTTGGAGCCAAAACTTCCTTTGCCGATTTTGGGAGCTACGATCCGCCATTTCACCAGCTGTCCGGACCAGGTAGGCCTAAATCTTATCCAGCAACTTTCCAGTGGTTTAATTTTTGCTTTTATGTTCTTTTTTTGGTTTTTTGGTGATTTGTGGAGGGGCCATTGCGCCCTCGGCTCGTCGCAAGTGGCCCTTTCAGGACTTGCGACGAGGCCAAGACGTCGCAAGACTCAAAAACAAGACCTGCGACGACGGAAACCCAAAACTCAAACATCAAGCATACTCCAAAAAATGAGTTTGTGAAAGTTGAGGAAGGACCTAACAGGGTTTAACTGTCCCTTTTGGCAGCTTACTAGCAAGCAAAAATGGTATTGGAGTGGCGAGAGAGAGAACATGAAGTAGAAGATGAACAAGCCGCAAACGATCCACAATGTGTGGCTTCTTTGAGAAACTGCGGGTTGCTCAAATTCTTTGAGATACAGGGGATGAGAGCTCAGATCCTGCTACTGACACACATGCTCCAGAGTTGGGATGCGGCCCAACAATACTTTGTGATAGGTGATCATATCCTCACGATTGACATTGAGGATATATACTTTCTGACTGGTTTGTCCCGAAGAGGGGACGCTGTACATCTCATTGGGACACGGGCCAGTGATCATACAGTTGAGGACATGGTGTCGCAGCACTGCATTGCTACTTCTTGTCCTTCCAGCGGGAAGATACTCATCAGAGATGTGGTGAGTTGTCCACTGCGGACCATATTGCTCACTATTACTAGGGTGGCGGGTAGCCAATCTCCACACACGGCTACTCGGACTCAGATGCTGTATGCAGAGGACTGTATGTCCCCCATGGTTTTCAACTGGTGCGAGGGTCTCCTCACCAACATCCGAGCTTAGCTGACCAAGTGTCGGCGCGGGGAGCTCAAACAGTTTGGGTACAGATCGATCATAGTATTGTTCCTCTTGGAGCGAGTTCCTCTTTTGCGCCCGCAGGTGGTACTGGATGACAGGGATCCAAGGGATCCTCACATGCTCAGGTGGGCAGAGGTGATGACCCGCCATGGTGGGGGTCCCATCATCAGTTTTGGTCCCGAGTTCTTTAGCTGGCTGGAAGGCCAGTTACTTATGGTCGAGGAAATTCCATACAGTGGAACAAACTTTCGAGAGGATCCCGACTTGGTGCAGCATGGGGTGATATCAGTGAGAACAAAACCCTTGTATTTTTAGTTTTGTATCTTATATCATTTTTTTGATGTAGTGCTGACAAGTACGCAATATGTGTGTGCAGATGTGGGCCTCATGCGACCAGTAGGTCTCTCCCTTCTGGCGAGGAGAGACATAGGCGGGGAGGCAGTCGTTCCTGCAGGTGCTCATGCTTCCATCGAGGAGTTGGAGGAGATGTACAGGAACTTATCCCAATTGACCGTGGAGGTACCGGAGCCAGCTATCGATGACTTACCAAGGCCCATGCAGAGATTTGGGGTTGGAGCGTCTGTGCGTTTCAACTCCTTACTCCGCAAGGTGGCTCGTACTGTAGACTGCTTCCTCACCCAATGACAGAGAGTTGTTAGAGCCAGGGGTGTACGTGTCAGGCGTCCAGCTTGATTACACTTTTATACTTGTACTGAGAGCTTTAGAGGCCTCATATTTTGTACTTACTAAAAGCTATGATGCTTCAGATTTTTGTAGAGACTCACTGAAAGCCATCGTGCTTCAGATTTTGTACCAGCACTACTTTTGAGCGATTTATATATATACAGACATTATCGGCAATTTATACATTATGTGTTTTTAAAATGATTAGTGATGTGATCTTGTTTACATGTTTTCTTTTATACATTGTATTTACATGTCGTGAATGCTTTTACATATTATGAGTATTATGTGTGTGCAATGTACCAATCCAAAATGAAATTGGCCATCGAGTCAGCAACTGTGTTTAACTCTCGTGGAATGTGCAGGTATTGAACATATTCAAATGTCCTTTCTAGGAGACGTACTCATCTGAAGAGATGGAGTAAGGTGGGATTGCGGATGGCGTAAACCTGGTTAAGATGGGAAACCACTAATTGAGAATCCATGTGGATGACAATGTGGTTCATACCCAAGGAAATGGCGTTATCTAGGGTTTCGATTATTGCCTGATACTCTGCGACATTGTTGGTCGCAAACCCTATGAAACTTCCTCCTGAGATAATGAGCTCACCTGTTGGGGAATATAGTACCCAGGTTGCCGAAGCAAGGTTATGTGTATGCCGGCTGGAGTCGTCCGCGAATCCACAACACGTTTCCATCTGCACACGCAGACAGAACATGGTATAAGAAGCAGAAACAAGATCAAAAGACACTCGAAAAGAAAATGCGTCACACGACACAAAAACACAAAAACACACCATGTACAGTATATACAAGCAAGTCTATGCATGAGGGATCAAGCATAGTATCTCTTCAGGTAAAGCCCATTGCGGGGTTCACCCAAAGAGATTTCGTCATAATCCTCAAACTCGTAAGCACCTTTTTCCAACACACGTTTTATAATGTAAGGTCAATGCCACATGGACTCGAACTTCCCTACTCCTAGTTTGTCATGCTTCTGGTCATAAGTGAGGACCAGGTCACCCTCGTTAAAGATACAAGGTTCAACTGACTTATCGTATTGGGCTTTGATGCGTTTCTTATGCACTTCATTAGCAAGAGTGCCATCTCGGTGAGACTCGTCAAGTTTTGCTAAGTGCAAGAGACGTTCTTCCTCAGCAGTAGTGCTAGGAAGAAGTTCAACAACGAGTTGTAGAGATGAAATTTTGCACTCTATCGGAAGGACAGCCTCCAATCCATATACCAATTGGAAGGGAGTGAAGCCTGTGGCGGTTTTGACGGAAGTTCGGTAGGCCAATAACGCTGAAAAGAGCATATTGTGCCAATTGGACTTATGTGTCCCTACCATCCTTTGGACCATAGTTTTCAAGACCTTGTTAATGGTCTCAACCTGTCCATTGGATTGCGGGTAGTAGGGTGTTGAATTTTCATGGCGAAAACCCAACCTGTCACTCAGTTCATCAACCATATGGTTATGAAAGTGAGAACCATGATCGGTAACAATTGCCTGAGGAACTTCAAACCGCGCTATTACATGATTGAACATGAAGAGTGCAGCGGTTTTGCCGTTGTTCTGGTATGTAGGCATAGCTTCGGCCCACTTTGTGAAGTAATCCACAACTACAATGATGTAACTAAGCCCCCCTGGTTCACCTCCTGTGTTAGACATCAGATGATTGGGAAACAAAAGATCTGCACTGAAAAGGGGCTGCTGGAAACCAACAGGTGACAGAAGCGAAATTCTAGTATTAGTTAAGGGAGGATTGAAAGGAGTGCTATACTCCGCGGAAGTAAGATCTTCCACCTCAACAGTACTAAAATGTTGTTGATCTGTGGTACCTGGTCGTGGTTCCTCAGGAACCTCAATTTCAAGGTTTTCTGTTATAAGTATTTCTTCAAGAAATTCTATTTCAGAGGTAATTTCTGAAGAAATACCGGGGTTTACCCGCTGTCTTCTAGCTGGTTGTATAGGTTCTGTTCTAACAGGTGGAAGGTTCCGAATCCTTCTCGATCTACGGAGTTGTTGATTCTCCGTGATTATAAATATAAAAAACAAACTAGAACCTAGTGGCCACTATGACTAGGGGGCAAATAGCACACCAACTAAAAATTCCTAAGTATACAAACCAGTCAAACAAAGGTGCCTTCCGGAGAAGAGTATGGGATGATTAGGGCCCAGAACAGATCAACGAAGGAAGAAAGACAGTTACCCGGGGTCCACAATATAATGAATAATGATGCAAGCACTGGAATCACCCAACCGCCCTCCCAAAGACCTGCACGGGGTTTCCTCCCACGTCTGTCTTAGGTACAACAGATATACCCTCTGCTGTCACCTGTGTAAGAACCTAGAAGTCTGATACTATGGATACCACAACACCGAAAATTCTTGGGGGAACAGTCACCGGTCGAATCAGAAAGCGTGGGCAGGGTAGCTAAGCCCGAAACTCGAAAGAGTCCCCAATACGCAATCCGATCCTGGCGTATGCTCGAACAACAAGTAGGAGGAGTATTCCCACAAACTGATCTCGCAATGACCTACTGCATATGCTCCCAGGCAAATTTTGAGTGAGGTGGGTTTGCCTATGATAGTCTCACTACGATTGTTGCGCAATTTGTGATCTTGGGTGGTTTAAAGTGATTTAAACCCAAGACCCTAACCAAAACTAGTTGGTGTAGTGTACCCTAAAAAAGAAAAAATTTCTAGTTCATTTTATTAACAAATTTTAGGGGCTTTTATTACGCAAAAAGGATAGTGAGTGTGTGAACGTGGTTATAACAAGAAAACAAAAATGCAAATATACTCAAATCTTCTTACAGCAAAACTTTTTTTAATTTTTTCATCTACTTCTTTTTCAAAACTGAAAATCTAAGCAAACTTACTTACAAATTTTTTGTTTTCTTTTTTAAATTATACAAAATATACTAAGCTATTTTGCATTGACAAAAGACAAGTTCTATTTTAACTTAAAGTACCAATTTTTTTTTGCTTTTTCAATAACTGAAAAAGAACTATGCAAAAATGGAAAGCCAAATAAAACTTTTTATGCAAATTGTGGAAGTATGGCAAACGTTCTTAGGCCTATAGCTATCGAAACCTAGCTCGAGAAAGACTTGATCTACAGGTTTTTTACTAAGAAAAAGCCTATAAACTTGGACACCAAGTGGGAGAAAACAAAGGAGAGAACACCCAAGGACTGACCTAAAGTGTCTAACCCTAGCAAGACCACAAAGCCAAGTACAAGTAGACAAGCAGGCTGCCCTACTAACACGAAGAAATTGAGAGGTGAAACTAGCCTACAGCTGTTTAAGAGGCACTTGTGACCAGCAGAAGACAAGAAGTCCTGGAAGATCGAAACTTGACCTAAAAGAAGACACCCTAGAAGCTCTACCAAAGACCAAAAACCTAAACCAAGGATGGGGGTAGTGGAGAGCAGACAACTTCACCACAAACAACAGACACAGGAGTGTACAGGTTTGTAAACGGTCAACAAGTAGTCAGGGTCTGAAAAAAGTGAAAGTGTTCGTCACCAAACACCACTAAGTCTTCCAAAAAGTTAATAAAAGGTCTCAACAATTCCAAAGGTCAACAAATGGTTTAAAAGATGGAAAAAAATTTAAGGAGAGGTTCTATGACTTGAATCAACAATTAAAAACCTTATGCAATCATCAAAGGGATCCTACAGCACAGTCAGCAAATCACCACAGGGCTAAAACACAAGCAAACCAAAAATTGACTGCTTTAGGAAATGTACTCTACTGTGTAGTAGAGCAACTCGTGCCCATGCCAAAACGGGCGCTACTGTATATACAGAACAGTAGCGTATGGGCGCTACTGTACATATATCAGAGTAGCGCTCATATTTCCAAGGCTTTAAAACTGACTTTGGAAGGTATAAAAACTGATGAAAGCAGGCAAGACCAAGACAAGGGATACCTAAAAAGGTTCTTGACACATCAAAGAAGTTAAAACAAACTAAAGAGACACCCAAAAACAAAGTTTCCTAAAGCCAAAAACTCTATTCCCCAGCGGAGTCGCCAGTCTGTTGGCGGATATTTCTATCCTATAGTCAGGAAACTAAACTATCAACTTGGTCGGGGTGATAGGTAAGTGCATTAATGCTATTACAGAGACGTTTTACAAAAGAAATAGATTGTAGATTTAGGGAACACACCTTTTAACTGGAGTCTGGTCCTAGCCTTGACTCGATCCCGTATCCAGCTTCCAAATCTACTTTTCCTTCAGCAAACCTGCAACAACAATACCTTCCTCAAACATTTTGGGCAATATATAAAGCATGAAATAAACAAAAACTATGTTTAATATTCAGCATTGACCAAAATAAATCCAACTTAAAATGCCATTTCATAACACCTTCAGATTGGAACAAGGAAACACTTCAACCTTTATTTGTCAAAATTAGAATGCAGTACAAATATACCTGATAATGAAGCAGGCTCCTGCAACTAGATTCTGGGCTTTGGCTTTCTTCTGGCTTGGATATCTTCTGCAACAACTTCTCCAATGCAAGCTTCTTCAAAGTTTTTCCATTAATCAATCTCACTAATCTCCAATTTCTAACCCTTCTCCTTTAACCTTCTTGGTATTTATAGGTTCAAAGAAGCAGTTCAGGTCGAGATGTAGTTATGGAGGAATTTGGGGGAGTTAGGAAACTGCCATCAACTAATCCTCCTCGATGAATTAATATATTTTTTAATCATCTTTTAAGATATACGTGACTATTACTCAGTGGAGTAGCGTATAGAGCGCTACCCTATTGTTTAACAACTAGCGCTCATTCAGTTTTAAATGTCGAGCGCTACTTTGCTAAGAAGGAGTAGCGTATATATTGATATGGGCGCTACTATTATACACTGGAGTCGCGTATGGGCGCTAGTCTAGTTAAGTGGAGTAGCGCTCATACTTCAAAATGATATTTTGTATGTTTTCCAGTATTTTCAGGAAATAGGATGAGTTGTCATATGGTCCAAGGTCAACATGCTCCTCCATCCAAGTTGTCCTTTTGTGTGATCAGCAGCTCAGGGTAATCACGGACGGAGAGGTGCAATTTTGACCTATAACAGATGCCCCCTAATGTGTGAGGTCAGAGGGAAACGATGGCCGAAATACATTACAAACCAAAGCCAGAGGAGGAGCACAGAACCGCAGAACAAGTCGCAAGAAACCTGCAACAAAGATCAAGGTCAGCGAGCAATTACATTGTTGACATCTTATAGATGTGTAGTGTGATACAATATGATCTCCGATACATAACAAGGAGATGTATATAAAAGCATGGCCACTTGAAATACAAGCGTGGATCCATGTCAAACTGAGAGATCATAGCCATAACAACACACTGGATCTATGTCTCATGGAGAGCCGTATATAAGTGAGGCTCAGTCTTGCGCAACTTGGGTCATAACAAAATGAGGTTATGTCATCAAAATCCCAAGGTCTTCATCCCACAATAACCCTAGGTACAAACCCGAACCATGTGAATAGATGAGCTGACAGTCAAACATGGAGGGCATCGTCTGATTACCGGTCATTGATGTATACCGTTAACAAACGTGAGGACTTCCACCGATAATGATGATGGGGTCCAAGGTACCAAGTACGATTCGCCAAATGTGAATAGATGGACTTGGAGTCGAACACTTGGGAATCCTGTCGAAGAAGAGACATTGATGTATTCTCATCATTCCACAGCGAGGAAAATTGCCACTGGTGACTGCAATCTCCAAGGTACTAACCGAAACTCTAAACTTCAATCCCAGAATAATGATTTGGTGTCGATGGGAAGAAGTCCGTTGAAAGGGAGGCCTTGAGGCATCCTCCATCATCCAACTCGAGAAACACTCAACTGGTAAGAGTTGATATGGAATAATATGCGACAAAACTGACACTAGGAAGGCCGACACATGAGGTCAAGGTAAACTGCAGAATGGCCGACACAGGGTATATCCTTGAACATTGAGCACGACACAAAAGTGACTCAGGCAGTTTCTAACATAATGGGGTAAATAAGTCTGAAATGTAAGAGACATTAACAGACCCTCCATATGGTTGGAAGAATAACCAACCGGGAGAGTAAATAACTCGGAGGAAAGGTTCACCCTGAGGCCAAAAACTAAACCTAACCGACAAGATAGACTCAAGTAGGTGCTGTGTTCAAGGATAGGACTTGACTGAAACTGCCTTTGACAATGAAGATATGATATGTTTTCCCGTTCCTTATTCTTTTTAGATAAAAGAATACCCTTCTTGTGGATTTAATGAGTCCAAGAAAGAATGAAAACTCAATAGGTCCAACCATGTAAATAGTTTAACGAGCCCATGGGAGGAAGACTCAGTACCTTCTTCATAATTTAGAGAGTTCGAAGAAGAGATAGAAGATTACTCTATATGTACTGATCTCTGGATTTTAGTATCGAGCCGAGATCTGTTCTTGCTCGCCGGTGTTTTCAATTTTAAGGAGTCTGAAAAACTTAAACAATAACTCCATATATCTGCTCGTGGATTTTAGTATCGAGCCCAAGCAGATTAATGCTTGCCGGTGTTTTCCTGTTTATAGAATCTGAAAAACTTAAACAATCCTCTTTTCACCTATCCGTGGATTTTATATCGAGCCCGAATTGGTCTGTGCTCGGCGGTGTTTTCTTGTTTATAGAGTTGAAAAACTTAAACAGTCCTCTACTTACCCTCTCATGGATTTCACATCGAGCCTGAGTAGGTGAATGCTCGCTTGGTATTTTCATATTTAGAGAGTCAAAAAACCTTAAAGAGAGACTCCATCAAGTCCTTTTTCGTACAGTTAGTCTCCTCCCCCGAAAAAGTATAAAACAATGAAAGGAGAACTCTTCTAGCGCATACAGGAGTATACCTAGAGTATACCTTTTCCGTAGTTAATCCACTGAGGCCCGGAAAAGGGGTAATTCTATACCTGAGTGGATGAGCCTTCGGATACTTTAACGAGCTCGAAGAGGACAAGTTTGATCGGCAATCTTGTTTAGGTTTAAATAGTCCAAACAAGAGCTTAAAATGACTTAAAGGTCAGCTTCTGGGATCGTAACTTCATGTCCTGCCAAAAACTAGGTTTTCAACAAAATATTAGTCGATGTCGCAAAAATCTTAAATGATATATGAATTTGGAATGTTTAGCTAACTGACAAGATCTATCATTAAGAAATTTGAGCTTAGGAGACGGATCCGACAACAATTGAGTGAAAATTGAACTTGGATCAGTGTTAAACCTTATTTTGTGTTTCAATTAATTAATTAGGGTTTTTGAAAGTGTTTGAAACTATGGAAAATTAAAAATTATGGGTAAAAATTAAAATCCAATTTTATATATAATTTCATTGTTAAAAAATCAATTTTTATTTTGTGTTGGAGGGCAAACATTGGGCACCATTGCACGAATTTCAAATCTCCACCGTGATCGAACGGAGCATCCAATCGCCAAACTGCTTCCACCAAGTAAGTAGAAATCAACCAAACTTGCATTTCAATGGTTTATTTTTAAAATTTTGAGCAAAAAATGGCCCGAAACGCGATGCTCATAAGGTTTTATGCGCGGGCGTTACTGTGTATACACAATAGTAGCGTACGAAGGCAATGGGCGCTACTTTGCTCAAACAGAGTAGCGCCTACACGCTACTGTGTAGTATACACAGTAGCGTACATATTTGCAAAGCCATTTTAAAGCGCCGAGACTCAAAATTTTGGGGTTTTTGTGCAGGATGGTCTTACAATGGAGGGAAAGGGAGCATGAAGACATGGATAGACTAGCCATGCAAGACCCGGCTACCCTCCATGCGCTCCGTAGATGCGGTTTGTTGAAATTTTATCGAACCGTAAACATGCGTGCACTAAACAAGCTGTTTCGAAGGTTGATTCAGTATTGGGATGTCGATACTAATACCTTCATCATCCGGGGGCAAACTCTAGAGCTTACCGTTGAGGATATATACTTTATTACCGGTCTCTCAAGGAGAGGAGACGTAATCAATCTAAAAGGGACATCTTGTTTGGGTGCACGATCAGTGCAAGAATATGTAAATACATACTGTGTTGCCGGAGCAGAAAAATCGGGAAGCCAAATCCTGATTTCAACTATTGATGGTCTCCCGCTGAAAGTGATAGTGAGCATGATCAACCGGGTATCCGGTAGTGCATCACAACACTTAGCTTCTAGGCATTCAATGCATATCGGTGTACAGTGCTTGCATGGCCATGTTTATGATTGGAGTACTAGCTTGTTGGCAAACATGAAGTATCAATTGACAAGTTGCAAATCCGGCACAATGAAGAATTTCGGGTACGGGAGTATATTGTGTACTTTCTTCTTCGAGAGGATGCCTGCTATTAGTTTGGGAATGCCATTACCACAGGTTATTCCCCGTGAGCCCAGACTAGGCCGTTGGGGTGACATTTTTCTCCACCAGGGTGGTGGGGAGAGTCACTATTGTTACCATACTGATGACTTCTGGGGGTGGTGGGAGAGGCAGGTTCCCGCTTTTGAGCAGTTTCCCTATGCTGGATTGGATTTCCGTCACGATCCAGAGCTGGTAAGAGCACAAATTTGACATTGAAAGTATTCTTTTCCTTTTCGCGAAATGTAAGAGCACAACACTACTAAACCAAATCAAAACAACTTTTTCTTTTCTTTTTTCTTTTCAAATTAAAATGACCCTAAGTGATGAAAAGAGAGGATTCTGAAATGAAATATGCAAGCTTTTCAATTTCAATTTCAATGATTCTAAAAGCAACAAAAATTAAAAATGCATCTGTCTTTCCTTTGCATGGAATCGATTTTGCAAAAATCAAAGTGTACTTTGAGCCTTTCAAGAAAATGAGCAATTCATAATTCGAGAAAAACACAAGAGATCATACATTCATTCAACTTTTCCAAAACATAAACGAGAATTTTCCAATGCATAACAATCTTTCTTCAATAATTTTTTGAGAAACAATGGGAAAGAAGGACTTTTAATCTTTTCAATGGATGTATCAAAGAATAGACTTGATAACAACTTTGCTTTCAGATTTAAATGACTAAAAAGAAAACATTACTTGCAGCACTCATAGACTCAGAAAACTCAAGAAAAGACAAGCACTCAACCAAGCTGAAAGACACACTTAACTCAAAATCAAGCAGTAGCAAGCAAACTAAGCAAGCAAAGCTCAAAACAGAAGTAGATGAGGTTTGGAAGTTGATCCAATGTACTGATCAGATTAGGGTTGGAAGGAAGGGAATGCAAGAGTGAACGGATGAAGGTGGAGGAGATGAAGGTATCCACCACTACCGGTTTCAAGCTTGTCTAAAACGAAACCCAAAATCAATCCAAATGAAACCAAACTCTCAACACACAAATCATAAATGAGGTCTCTAGCTGGATGTTGCAGCACAGAAAGAGTTCACACATCAGACCAAGGCTCAAACTATCAAATGAGGGAAGGGATGCCTGTATGCCAACTTTTGACAGATCGACACACTTTGTCTTCACACACAGTGCGACGTCGCAGTTTACCTTCACGGGAGGTGCGACGATGTCGCGGTGTACCAATGCAAAGGCTGCGACGGGTAAGCAACAGACAAAGGACAGAGACTAAAAAAAACACAGTGTCGCTCTGTTTCCACTACCCAGGTGTGACAGGTGAGTTCTGGATTCAAAAAATGAATCAGATCTCTTAATAATGAACCATAAACAGACTTGGAACTGAGTTGTATGGACTCAGAGGAAGAAGATCAGAATGTTCAATGTGAAGATCTGAAAGTGAAAGGAAAAAAATGATAAATAGGCTTGTGTCAAGTAATCTACTGAAAATGACTTCCAGATTTAATGACTACCAAACAAAACAAACACTACTCCCCAGTATGGTCACCGGATTTGTTATCGAACAATCCACTCGAGTGGACGCGAGCCGGATCTCCCTAGCTCAATGCGAGTCTAGAACAAATAGAATAGACTACAAACACGTTTCCTATATCTACTTAAGGATCAAGTACTAGATGTCTTACCTCTTTGATTCGTATCCTTTCTCCCGAATGTTGATCCACGTCCCACGGTCGTCAGATCTAAGCTGCAAGACCTGTCAAGACACAAAATCAAGAGAAACGAGTAAAGAGCATCTATACAATAAGAGATCTAAGTAAACAGTTAAGCAGGTAAACTACACAACATCATTACACATAAGAACGATATTGGTGGAAAGCATTTGTATTACTGCAAATAGAGGAGTACATGATAGAGATATAGGACTACAACTAGAGACTTAACGTAGCAGCCCTTCTCCGACCAAGCCAATTGCCATGTTCTTTCGAAGAAGTATGAGTTCTCCAAGAGGTGAATGAAGGTGTCTTAATAGAGAATTCTCCAGCATGTAAGTACTATAGGCTTCCTCCTAAGATAGATTTCACCAGCATGTAGATACCATAGCCTTCCTCCATTTTGTATGGGAGTGATCCTCACTTATATAGGACTAAATGGATAGGGTATGGATAGGATAGGTTGAGAGATGGTAGGAGAGAGCTAAGGGATCCTCCCAAAGAGTTAGGAGTCGAGTACCAGCTCCCCTAGAGGTCAAGGATAAGCCCTTAAATGAGCAAGTTTCGAGAAGGATCTCGAATAAGCTATTTTTTCCCATTAACAGACCTTGTCGCACCCTGCAGTGGAGCAAGCTGCGACATCACATGTTTCTAGTGTTCAACCTGCGATGACCCTTTAGAACCTAGCACAAAAGAGTACAAACCCTCCCAAGATGATTATTAGTCCAAGTATCTTCAGGGGTGTATACACTGAATCTAATGATGAGTAGATTTTGGGTGTAACAGGTATCTTTGTGGGGTACAGTGAAAGCTCGAAGGCTTATAGTTTATACTTTCTAGGGTTCAAGAAGATTGATGTCATCAGGGATGTAAAATTTGATGAAAACTCAGCCTCCATCAAGTCAAGGAAGACACCTGTTGAAGATCATGAAGAACCAAAGGAAAACAGATTTCAATATACCACCATGACTGAAGCAATTCCAGAAATAGATCGAGAAATTGAAGATCCACAAGAACTTGTAGATCCACCCCGTGAGAAGGATTTTCACAAGAGGAAGCCTGCATGGGATAGAGAGCTCATTCAATATGCAGAAGGTATGGCATTCCAGAAGAAGAACACAGAGCAAGGAAGATAACTAGATCTCACACCAGTTATGTTGCCTTACTTTGTGACATTATGAACAAAGAACCTTCCATTTATGAAGAAGCAGCGGAAAAGAAAGAATGGAAGGATGCCATGATTAAGGAGTATCAGTCGATCATGAAGAATAATGTTTGGGATGTAGTTCCAAGAACTGAAGGGAAGTCAGTTGTGACTTCCAAGTGGATCTACAAGATCAAGCATGATGCAGATGACAGCATAGAGAAATACAAAGCGAGATTTGTAGCTCGTGGCTTCTCCCAAAAAGAGGGAATAGACTATGAAGAAAATTTTGCTCCTGTAGCCAGATACACTTCCATCAGATCAGTACTTTCCCTGGCTACAGTGATGAAATGGAAGATACACCAGATGGATGTCAAGACAACTTTCTTGAATGGTGTAGTCGAAGAAGAAGTGTATGTGGAGCACCCACTTGGTTTTGAGACACATGACAGGAAGTCATATGTGTGCAGGTTGAAGAAAGCCTTGTATGGCTTGAAGCAAGCTCCTAGGACTTGGTATGGTAGGATGGACATTTTTCTATCCAGTTTGGGCTTTACCAAGAGTAAAGCGGATTCCAACGTTTACTACAAGGTTGAGGAAGGAAATCCTGTGATACTACTGTTGTATGTAGATGATCTGTTTGTAACAGGTAATGATAGTTTGATTGCCGATACCAAGAGGAATCTTGCAGCCGAGTTCGAGATGAAGGACTTGGGGATGATGCAATATTTTCTAGGCATGGAGGTGTGGCAGAGTGCAGATGGAATATTCCTTGGACAAGGGAAGTATGCAGTAGAGATCCTGAAGAGGTTCGAGATGATGGACTACAAGGCCATGGCCACACCTATGGCATTGAACCTGAAGCTTCTGTGTGATGCTTCATCTAATCCGGTTGATGTCATGATGTATCGTCAGATGATTGGATCCTTGATGTACCTGACGAACACGAGACCAGACATTTGCTTTTCCTTGAACACATTAAGCCAGTTCCTGATTGATCCCAAAGGTGTTCACCTAGTTGCTGTAAAGAATATTCTGATGTACCTGAAGGGTACGGTTGATTATGGGCTCAAGTATGATGTGAATCAAAAGTTTAACCTGCAGGGTTATGTTGATTTAGATTGGGCAGGCAGTGTTGCAGATAGGAAGAGCACTTCTGGGTGCTGCTTCAGTATGGGATCAGGTGTGATCTCTTGGTTTAGCAGGAAGCAGTCTTGCGTAGCACTGAGTACAATTGAAGCAGAGTATGTTGCAGCTTGTTCGGCTAGTCGTGAGGCAGTAGGCTCTGGAAGCTACTGTCTGAGTTATTTGATCTCCCGCTGGAGGCTACTGGTATCTTTTGTGACAACCAGAGTTGTGTGAAGTTGTCTGAGAACCTGGTGTTCCACGACAGGTCGAATCACATCAAGATCAAATATCACTATATCAGTGATATGGTGCAGAGAGGAGAAATGAAGCTCCTGTATGTTGCGACGGATGAGCAGGTTGCAGATGTGCTGATGAAACCACTGGCCAGAGTGAAGTTCGGGTACTTCAGAGAGAGGCTTGGTGTTCTTCAGATCGATGACACTTCGAGGAAGAAGTGATGAACACATCTGCTGGAGCCATTCCAAGCATGGTGAGAGGAGGATCCTTCCCATGGCTGTGGATGTAAGCGCTGGATGATGAGAATTAGGACAATGCTCCAGTTACTGCTGTGTATATGCATCATGTTGGATGCTTGTTATGATCAGTTTGATCATGTATATGTATATGCATCATGTTGGATGCGGGATATGATCAGTTGGATCATGTATTTGTATATGTATATGTATTAGGTGGATACTTGTATGATCAGGTAGATCATGTGTTAGTATATGTATCAAGTGGATACTTGTATGATCAGGTAGATCATGTATTTGGATATGTATCAGGTGGATACTTGTATGATCAGGTTGATCATGTATGATGATATGTATTAGGTAGATACTTTGTATGCATCAGATGGATGCATTGTATGATCAGGATGATCACAGATGGCGAGCTTCAGGATGTTGCTCTAGATGATACGCATTAGGTTGATGCTATGATGATGATCAGGTTGATCATGTGATGATGTACATTAGGATGATGTATGGTGAGTATTCATTTGATGCTTTGTGGCCGTGGAAAGGTTGTGCAGGTAGCATAGAAAAGATCCTTTAAAATCCAGACAGGTAGAGCAGTGTGCTCGTAACATCTTGGGATGCTCTATCGAGATCCAGATAGGTAGAGCAGGTTGCTCGTAACATCTTGGGATGCTTTGAGTAGGTTTTTCTACAGTTTCGCATAGAAAAGATCCTTTAAAATCCGGACAGGTAGAGCGGTGTGCTCGTAACATCATGGGATGCTCTATCGAGATCTAGACAGGTAGAGCGGTTTTCTCATAACATCCTGGGATGCTCTGAGTAGGTTTTGTGAAAGTTCACATAGAAAAGATCCTTTAAAATCCAGACAGGTAGAGCGGTGTGCTCGTAACATCTTGGGTTGCTCTATCGAGATCCAGACAGGTAGAGTGGTTTGCTCGTAACATCCTGGGATGCTCTGAGTAGGTTTTGCGAATTTCACATAGAAAAGATCCTTTAAAATCTGAACAGGTAGAGCGGTGTGCTCATAACATCCTGGGATGCTTTATCGAGATCCAGACAGGTAGAGTGGTTTGCTCGTAACATCCTGGGATCCTCTGAGTAGGTTTTGTGAAGGTCAACAAGTAAAAGATCTTGGGAGATTCGATAGGTTGAGCAGTGTGCTCGTAATCAGTCCTGGGATGCTCTTTCGAGGTTTTGTTGAGGCACGTAATCAGTCCTGAGTATTCCACAATATGGCTAGTGATGATGAAGACCTACAGGTGGTGGGCCTACATTCAGTATGAAAAAGGACTGGCTCTGTAGAACTTCCTATGCTGAGTAGATCAGATATTGATTGAGATAGCAGCAGCAGTGACGATGACGATGATTCGAGGATGATGATTCGCTGATGATGATCCAGAGAAGAAGACTTGTGCTAGCAGATCTATGTTGAGAAATACCTTCCTAGTTAAGAGGGAGTGTTGATGTATATGTAACTTCGGAATGTATTTCATCTATGTATTTTATTGTACTCCTATAGAGATGTATTATTCCTCTATACGAAAGTATCGTCATTTGTATTGACAAGTGTCGCAAGTGTCGTAACTTTCCAATGGGTTATTAGACCACCATGTGTGGGGTCGGCCTTGATTAAGTTAACCTGGGGTTATTAAGCTAAGTTAGACAAGTCGGCCCCATAGGTTTATTAGGCAGCATAGGACAAATATAAATAGAGATCGGGAGATCTCTATTTCATTCACTTCATTACTCACTTATCCATCACTTGGAAAGTGGCGCACATGTGAGGAGGAGGATTAGCTGCTAGGAGGAGACTGTCTCTATGTACTTTGGTTGTATCATTGCTCTCTCTATCTCTGAGGAAGTTGTGGGGTTTTTCACCTTAGGGTTTTCCCCACGGAAACTCTGTGTGTCTACTGTCTCTTATGTTTGCATCTACTGTCTTTTTTACTTAACATTGTAAAACACCTATTAAATTGATAAAATTAATAAAAAGTCACATTAGTTTTGACAATGAACCCATTGCTATAATCCCTGCATTTGCAGGGACTAATATTAAAGTAAGAGTAAATAATAGAGTAAAAATTTGTCATTCTAACTATTCTAGAAAAAATAGAGTAATAGAGTGAGAAATATAATAATAGAGTAATATTCTTCTCTACATGTTTTGATGTACTCTCAAACCAAACCCTCCTATTAAATGTTTATAGTAAATTGTTTTCGAAATTGGATGGCTAGATATATTGAGAAGACTATCCTTGTATTAATTTTATATAACCTAACCTCATATGCTCACAGTCGACCTATGAAAGGTGCAATTTTAACCTTTTTTGATTTTTATGCACACTTGGTGTAAAATGCAAGCCATAATCATAAAAATGCAAGTTAGGAATGCATAGCAGTCAAATTGAACATGAATGACTAAAATTCCAAGTATCTTGGACAAATTAAAAAAAAAATGACTGAAATTCTAAGTTGTTATGTAAAAAACAGTGTGTAAATATTAAAAAGTGGGCTTAGGAAAATGCACGCCACAGTTCTCACAATTGTCATAAGTTGAAACTAACACCATGGGGTTGAAGATAGATATTTTTTTGACAAAAGCCTCTTTTAGTTTTTTAAAATTATGTTTCATTTGTTGAGAGTTAAATTGACAAAATGACAACTTTTGTGTTTTCAACCCAGTTTTACCCAGATCAGAGAAATGCCCGCCCAGCCCTAAGTATTGGGTAGTTTTGAGTGAGTTTAGTTGGAAATGGTATGTTTTACTATTTTCCACATTATTGTACATTTAGTTTTTCAATTTGGGTTCAAAAAGTGCCTGTTGTGCAAAAACACTACATGGTTGTCTTGTATTTATGAAATATCCACCTAGATTAATAAAAATGCAAGCCAAACCCTCCTATTAAATGTTTATAGTAAATGGTTTTGGAAATTGGATGGCTAGATATATTGAGAAGACTATCCTTGTGTTAATTTTATATAACCTAACCTCATATGCTCATAGTCGACCTATGAAAGGTGCAATTTTAACCTTTTTTGACTTTTATGGACACTTGGTGTAAAATGCAAGCCATAAGCATAAAAATGCAAGCTAGGAATGCATAGCAGTCAAATTGAACATGAATGACTAAAATTTCAAGTATCTTGGACAAATTCAAAATTAATGACTGAAATTCTAAGTTGTTACGTAAAAAACAGTGTGTAAATATTAAAAAGTGGGATTAGGAAAATGCACACCACAGTCCATACAATTGTCATAAGTTGAAACTAACACCATGGGGTTTAAGATAGATATATTTTTGAGAAAAGCCTCTTTCAGTTTTTTAAAATTATGTTTCATTTGTCGAGAGTTAAATTGACAAAATGACAACTTTTGTGTTTTCAACCCAGTTTTACCTAGATTAGAGAAATGCCCGCCCAACCCTAAGTATTGGGTAGTTTTGAGTGAGTTTAGTTGGAAATGGTATGTTTTACTATTTTCCACATTATTGTACATTTAGTTTTTCAATTTGGGTTCAAAAAGTGCTTGTTGTGCAAACACACTACATGGTTGTCTTGTATTTATGAAATATCCACCTAGATTAATAAAAATGCAAGCCACACCCTCCTATTAAATGTTTATAGTAAATGGTTTTGGAAATTGGATGACTAGATATATTGAGAAGACTATCCTTGTGTTAATTTTATATAACCTAACCTCATATGCTCACAGTCGACCTATGAAAGGTGCAATTTTAACCTTTTTTTACTTTTATGGACACTTGGTGTAAAATGCAAGCCATAAGCATAAAAATGCAAGCTAGGAATGCATAGATAGTCAAATTGAACATGAATGACTAAAATTCCAAGTATCTTGGACAAATTAAAAAAAAATGACTGAAATTCTAAGTTGTTACGTAAAAAACAGTGTGTAAATATTCAAAAATGGGCTTAGGAAAATGCACGCCACAGTCCGTACAACTGTCATAAGTTGAAACTAAAACCATGGGGTTGAAGATAGATATATTTTTGACAAAAGCATCTTTCAGTTTTTTAAACTTATGTTTCGTTTGTCGAGAGTTAAATTGACAAAATGAAAACTTTTATGTTTTCAACCCAGTTTTACCCAGATTAGAGAAATGCCTGCCCAGCCCTAAGTATTGGGTAGTTTTGAGTGATTTTAGTTGGAAATGGTATGTTTTACTATTTTCCACATTATTGTACATTTAGTTTTTCAATTTGGGTTCAGAAAGTGCCCGTTGTGCAAAAACACTACATGGTTGTCTTGTATTTATGAAATATCCACCTAGATTAATAAAAATGCAAGCCAAACCCTCATATTAAATATTTATAGTAAATGGTTTTGGAAATTGGATTTCTAGATATATTGAGAAGACTATCCTTGTGTTAATTTTATATAACCTAACCTCATATGCTCACAGTCGACCTATGAAATGTGCAATTTTAACCTTTTTTTACTGTTATGGACGCTTGGTGTAAAATGCAAACCATAAGCATGAAAATGCAAGCTAGGAATGCATAGCAGTCAAATTGAACATGAATGACTAAAATTGCAAGTATCTTGGACAAATTCAAAATTAATGACTGAAATTCTAAGTTGCTACATAAAAAACAGTGTGTAAATATTAAAAAGTGGGCTTAGAAAAATGCACGCCACAGTCCGTACAATTGTCATAAGTTGAAACTAACACCATGGGGTTGAAGATAGATATATTTTTGACAAAAGCCTCTTTCCAGTTTTTAAAATTATGTTTCATTTGTCCAGAGTTAAATTGACAAAATGTCAACTTTTGTGTTTTCAACCCAGTTTTACCCAGATCAGAGAAATGCCCGCCCAACCCTATGTATTGGGTAGTTTTGAGTGAGTTTAGTTGGAAATGGTATGTTTTACTATTTTCCACATTATTGTACATTTAGTTTTTCAATTTGGGTTCAGAAAGTGCCTGTTGTGCAAAAACACTACATGGTTGTCTTGTATTTATGAAATATCTACCTAGATTAATAAAAATGCAAGCCAAACCCTCCTATTAAATGTTTATAGTAAATGGTTTTGGAAATTGGATGGCTAGATATATTGAGAAGACTATCCTTGTGTTAATTTTATATAACCTAACCTCCTATGCTCATAGTTTACCTATGAAAGGTGCAATTTTAACCTTTTTTTACTTTTATGGACACTTGGTGTAAAATGCAAGCCATAAGCATGAAAATGCAAGCTAGGAATGCATATCAGTCAAATTGAACATGAATGACTAAAATTGCAAGTATCTTGGACAAATTCAAAATTAATGACTGAAATTCTAAGTTGTTACGTAAAAAACAGTGTGTAAATATTAAAAAATGGGCTTAGGAAAATGCACGCCACAGTCCGTACAATTGTCATAAGTTGAAACTAACACCATGGGGGTTGAAGATATATATATTTTTGACAAAAGTCTCTTTCAATTTTTTAAAATTATGTTTCATTTGTCCACAGTTAAATTGAAAAAATGACAACTTTTGTGTTTTCAACTTAGTTTTACCCAGATCAGAGAAATGCTTGCCCAACCCTAAGTATTGGGTAGTTTTGAGTGAGTTTAGTTGGAAATGGTATGTTTTACTATTTTACACATTATTATACATTTATTTTTTCAATTTGGGTTCATAAAGTGCATGTTGTGCATAAACACTACATGGTTGTCTTGTAGTTATGAAATATCCACCTAGATTAATAAAAATGCAAGCCCAACCCTCTTATTAACTGTTTATAGTAAATGGTTTTGGAAGTTGGATGGCTAGATATATTGAGAAGACTATCCTCGTGTTAATTTTATATAACCTAACCTCATATGCTCACAGTCGATCTATGAAAGGTGCAATTTTAACATTTTTTTACTGTTATGGACACTTGGTGTAAAATGCAAGCCATAAGCATAAAAATGCAAGCTACGAATGCATAATCATTTTTGACAAAAACCTCTTTCAGTAGCCTACTCTGCAACTAAATGGCTAATTATGTATACTTGGGTTAGTGATCCTTGTTGACATATTTAGGCTTGGAAGCCAAAATGGTAAATAGGCTAAATGTTATCTACCAGTTACTGAAAAAGATAATCTTTACTGAGGCAGTAAAGGAGAGGATGATATAGAATGTATGCTATTTCTGCTATGAAATGAAAACTATGATTTTTTTCCCGGGAAAAAAAAACATATTTCACCATACATGTTACACCACAGATCTGTCATACAGAATTCACCAAATATTTTGTTGATTATGGAAGACTAGGATAAATAGATATTAGGATAGTTTGAAGACAGAACATATGTATCTTTTGAAAGATCCCATAGGCTAAAAAATATATATTCTGATTTCAAATTTGAAATATCAAAGATAAATATTTTTTTCTTGGAAAACAAAAACCATTGATAACACAACATCAATATGTCATGTGATGTAGCCCTGCAGGATCAATAGATAATACTACAAGGCTACAAAATCAGAGTTCACAGTCAGGACTGAATCACTAACAATCTCAGCAAGCACACAAAGAAGACTATTTGGATTTCCCAAGATTCATATTTGTATTTACTTATGAAAACTTCAAATTACAAAGTTCAAACATTTCACCATAGATATTACACCACAGATCTCTCATACATAATTCACCATATTTATGATAGGTATAATGCTTACATCTCCAAATGGGTTGCACCAGTCCTCATCCCGAATCCATAACAATGATGGACATGATCCCATTGGTGTGAATCCCATGAAAAGTGCACCTGCACACGAAGCTGTAGGCTATTATACAAATACCGAAATCTAAATGTTGGTCCGACTCTCCATTTTCCAACAAGTTGAATATCATTGCTTGAGCCTGAAGATAGCTGATATCTATTAGGAAAGGTTGACCATGTATAGAAAACAACCTCCTTAAGATTCACATAGCCTTCTATGGTGAACTCTAGCGATTTGTTTTTCTTCACAATCCCAGGAGGTATGACATGCATTGCAATAAGCTCAAAAGTAACCATGAAACTTTCATCTGAACAAGGAATTTCCACAAAATATTCACTACATATCATGTTACGAGACCTTATGTGGTTGAAAACTTTGTAGGAAAGAAGATGGATATTGTGACGATGGATTCGATGTGGTTGCAATACTCGAATACATGATGGTAATGCATTGTGAGTTTCATATTCTGTAGAGGCAACTAATCTGGCAGTCACAACTTCATCATCACCCTTTGTTGAAAGAAGTTGGAAAGTGGAGTGCTTATTATCTTTCATAGCAATAAAATGACAAAAAAAAAATATTCTCCCTTTCGAGTGCTCTTGTCCCACCTTTTGATAGAGCTCACAACAAAGAAAACATCAACAATGCCTGCAATAAAAATAAAAATAACATTAGTTGCACAACTGGGTGAATGTGGGGAAGGTATTTATATTAGATTCCTAGGCAATCAATTTTTTCGTGTTTGGTTAGGTTGTGGCAGAGGATCAAACACTAGAGTTGAACTGATAGCCAACTGGGCTTTACTATTCTCTGCTAACTTTAGAAGGATCACATTACTTCAGGTTTGTGGAGATTAAAAATGCATCTTCGACTATTTGGCAGGGAAATCAATGTTACAGGTTACAAATCTGGATCTGTGGAAACAAAGATTAACAAATGTTGGGAGTAATTGTCACTATTTATCTTTTTGTAATATTCACAAGGAACTCAACACAAAGGCAGATTTTCTATCAAAGAAAACTATTGGTCTGGAAGAGGGTACACTTTATTTCGAGGAATTTATGGATTCCACATTAGTGGATAAAGGTTCTATCCATTGTAATTAGTATATAGTCATTTGTACATTAGATACTATCTGAATACTTTTACATATGTGCACTCTACCCAGTTTAGTACATTTCCAGCTTTTAATATTTTTTGTCTCTGTCAATGAGGCATAGTGATCAATATGTACTGATGATTTGATGTGGAATCTGTTCTATCTAGTAGAACATACAACTAATGACTGTTACAAAGAGTCTCTACAGAGTCTAGCTGGTAGTTTTATTTGGAACTTATGCACCTTATGTTTTCTGTAATTTTTTTTTGATTCATAAACATGAATAGCAAGAAACTAGGTTTTTTTCTAGGTGAAAAAAAATTGTGATATAAACTGAAAAATATGAATTAAAAGATACATGTATACTCACCAATAATGATTTTAGTTGATACCAATAAACCTTGTTTTGTATAGAACACCTCATGTGGATGTAAATTGACACCTTGGGGAATATGGTGGCCTCTACCAATAACATCCAACTCACTTTCAAAAATTATTACCCAACAAAATGTTCCACCAGTAGAAACATCTACTAAACAATTCAACACTTCCATAGGATATGGAATTTTCAATGACTCTTCTTCAGAAATACCAGGCAAATTTTCATAATAAATACATACATATATGCCTACCTTTATGGTAAAATCAAATGGATTTGTGCTATGCACCAAAAGCCCATCCATTTGAATGAATTTATTTCTTCCAATCTTGATAAAACGATCATCTCCCAATAAGGGAGTCACATCTGACCTAGATCTCATGTAAAACCCTCGCTTGATGACTGCAGTGGAACGATATTCATATGACCTTGAAGATAACTGTGATTTTATTTCAGATAATGAAGGATGGTGCAGCATAAGTTTGCCACTATCATCTGCATACACCATTAGAACGGGTAAAACATCATCTATACTACGTGTCCATGTGCCACTAGTACCCATAGTGTAAAGAATTGGATCATTCTCACAAGGATCCAAGTTTGTCAACTCTACATTTCCTGTATGGGACTCATCAATAACTTTGCAGAGAATGATCTCTTCTAAACCACTTTCTTCTTTAAGAAGGGCAACAGTATCGAAGTTTGGATATTTTCCCCTAACACACTGCATAGATGGGCGACAATGGAGTTGATAAGGTATTTGCAGCTGGACTTGAGCATCATTACTGCTAGAATCTATTTCATCATCACTCCAAAAGTCATTTTTAACAATTTTACATAATTGTCGTGACTTCCTTCATTGTTTAGATAATTGTTGCTTCATTTGTCGTTGTTTTTCTCGTATAGCATTCTCTTCTGCAAGTATCCAGAATGCTTCTTCCACAACTTCTGGAGGCAATGGATTCCGTTCTTTATGTGGCAATGGATTAGGGTCTGTACTGAACATGATTAAATTTATGAAAATTTATAATCTGCAATCATGACAAGATGCCCAAAGGGGCCACATAGGTTACACAGGGGATCTCTGAATTGGAAATAAACAGTGAAAAAAACAATTTAGCTCTATCGACACAATATAAATGCTACACTAACCTTTGGTAAGAACCATTAATTTATTTTCTCCTTGTAACCAAGGTTATGGTGTTGCATACACAACAAAATAAAATCTTCCGAGTCCTATAATATTTCTGCATAAAAAAACTAGGGTTAAAATTGATTACTGTGCATATACAGTATCTGGTAAATAAATGTTATAGCCAGACTGGTTAGAAAAAAAATGTACAATGGAAATTAGAAAAGGAATGTTACAAACCTTATAAAAATATAAAAATGAAGAATATCAAATAGAAATACAAATGATAGTGGCAAACTTATCCCGCACCATCATACATTGTCTTTGGTCAGAAAATTTCGATGCAATCTGATCTGGTTTGATCTGGAATCGCATCCCATGTGATCTGAAATTGTACAACAGAAATTAAAAAAAAAGATACAAGCCTTATAAAAATATATAAATGAAAAAAATGGATTTTCAACAATTACATTAATTAAACGAATCCCAAACAAAAATACAACCATATCTGAAAAAAAAACATTATACCCTTTGTTCAGAAAATTTCCATGCAATCCGAATTGGTTTGATCTGGAATCGCGCCCGATTTGATTTGATCAGTGATTCTTTTTTATGTAGGCGATCCACCAACCTATGGTTCACAGGGTCATCTTGCTAGTTTTACTCAAGAAGGGACCTGGTTTGTTCATAGGGTTAACTTACAGGGCTTGTGAATGAGGTCAAGCATGGAAGACGACCTAGTTTGACAAGAGGTTCTGGGGAAAATCGAAATGGGTCAAAAAATCCGCTGATGGAGGTTCTGGGTAAAATCGAAATGGGTCAAAAAATCCGTTGATGGAGGTTTTGGGTAAAATTGAAATGGGGAAAAACATCAGCTGATGGAGGTTCTGGGTAAAATCAAAATGGGGCAAAACATCCACTGATGGAGGTTCTGGGTAAAATTGAAATGGGCGGTCAAAACATCCGCTGATGGTTACTAACACGCATGAAAAATTCAAAATTTTTACCTAACCGCACATCGTTATCCGTGCAAAATCGTTAACCACACCAGTTTACCTCACATGGGTCCGCATGCAGTCGAAAAATATTTCCGATAAAATTCCGTTAAGTGATTAACTACGCTAGTTACATTCTAATTAACTTCTAATCCATTCCTTATTTATGATACATTTCGAGGGTGGTAGTTTGTTATGTGAGCTGAAACGGCTTTGTACCCGTGTGTGGATTGCTATTTCAGGGTCAACAGTCTGTTGTCGTACCCCTATGTGTTCTTTCCGTTCTTACAACCCCTATAATTCCATTGTGGGTCAATTGGTAAATCGTCTTACCTGCCACTGCACACACTCAAGCACACATTAGTAGTGCTGCACTATAAAATATTTTCGTCATTCATTCTAGTTTCTTAGTCAGTCGAGCATACAAATTATTCATCATTTATCATCATGTCTCAGTCAGTCTAACATTCATCAATTTCATTATAAATCATTTTCATCATTCATCATCATTTCTCAGTCAGTCGAGCATTCATCATTTTCATTATAAAGCATTTTCATCATTCGTCATCATTTCTCAGTCAGTCGAGCATTCATCATTTTCATTATAAAGCATTTTCATCATTCATCATCATTTCTCAGTTAGTCTAGCATTCATCATTTTTATTATAAAGCATTTTCATCATTCATCATCATTTTCCAGTCAGTCAAGCATTCATCATTTTCATTATAAATCATTTTCATCATTTCTCAGTCAGTCGAGCATTCATCATTTTCATTATAAAGCATTTTCATCATTCATCATATTTTCTCAGTCAATCGAGCATTCATCTAATCATTTCTATCTCAATCAATCAAGCATATCTAACATTCAGTCATTCTATCTCAATTAGTCAAGCATATCCAACATTCAGTCATTCTATCTCAATCAGTCTAGCATATCTAACATTTAGCCATTCAAACATATTTTTCATTCAATTATTTCTATTTCGTAATTCTTCATTCTAGTGTATGTCATTCAATCATTTTCGTAAAATAATATTCAAAGTAAATTCCATGGTTCGTGTTTTATTCGGTCGGTTTACCTCAAAAATAGTGTCCTCATTAGTCTAATCAGTTAAAGTACCATGGCAGGAATTACAAAAGGAATTGTTCTTGAATCACTCTAATCCTCTTCTTCCAACCATCCAACGGCACCACCTGGAGGAGATTATCCTGTAGAGCCCACCCTATGATAATTTTTGAATCCCATGCAACTTGAAGGCGAGGAATCTGCAAAAAATGGTTAAAAAATAAAAGCCCCCAGAGGGCCTCTAGATTCCCTTTCGTGTTGGTACCCCTATCTATGTTTAAGCTTAATTTTTTATATTTATTTTTACCAGAAAGATTAGTAGCTTATAGTATAAAAAGGAGGGCAAGCTGCCCAGAAAACAAAATACATCACCAGAATCAGCAAACAACCACAAAATTCAGAGATCCACATGTCTATGAATTTTTTTTCCTTCCTGCACACAGAGTTTCGACTTAGACTAATAGCTACACCTATTTCCATTTACTGCCTAACAAACTGCCTTAACAGGCAAACTCTTTCAAAGATTAGAAGATAGTGAATCTTGGACTTCATATTTTCCATGCCTAAGTTGAGAGGAGGATCCAGAAACCTTAACATTATTATTCTGGGACATTTGAAGGTGGCTTAATTCCTTCTCCAAAGCAGATACTTTAGCTTCCAGCGTCTCAATAACCTACTGCTGCTTTCCAATCCTGTCCCACTGCATATCAAACCGATGTTGAATTGAACACAGTTCTTCATTTCTGCGTTTGGAGGCTAGTGCCTATGAAAATCCTCACAGCAGATCTAAGAGATGATGTATAACTCACAAGAGTAATTATGATTAAGCAGGAAAATAGAAGAAGAGTGAACAATACAGTATAATGAGCAACAGAATAAGTTGGTACAGTAGAACTCAGATAGAAGCAATAATACTTCACACACACTAGTTAATTAATCACAATATGGACACATAAATAGTACAATGGTAGAGAGTATTCGAATGCCCAAGGTGGCAATTCGAATTAGCCTCTCAGAGTGATCATAAGATCAATAGAGTGTCATCAGAGCACAACTAGGTTTCCTCATGATCATCGGAGCACAACTGGAAGTCTTCATCATCATCAGTGGAGTCATCAATGCTCAAGTAACTGTCAACTATTGTTGACCTTTAACTTTTGTAGACCCGGGTTGGCTGTACCTTCTAGACCAACAGAACCCTTAGCTCACTGGCCCTTGCGGCAACAGGTCGCAGAAGCAACCTGAAGTCTCACCCGAAGTGATTCTAATGGGTGGCAGAAGACTCAAGTGTCCTCAGCCAGGTTTCGAGGCATCCAGGGTGCTTAAACCCACTCTTACTCTCTCCTCAAGGGTTAACTTATCTCATTCTATTACTCCGGCTATACCCCTGCCCTATCGCATCACGCAGGAAGTGCGATAAGTCTTCCCCTTATATGAGCCCGTCTAGCGACACCTAAGGTATCGCGGGTGCGATATCTTCCTCCTCTTTGTCCCGGCGGTACGTGATTCTTACCACTTCCTAGATTAATACGCGGTCTCTCCCTCCCTTATCCTATTACTGAAGATAGTGATATCATTTAATCTCTAGGCATAACCCTTGCTAATGCGCTTGACCCTTGATGTTCTGTGACGATGTGACTGTATAGAATATTACTTTGAGCACTGTTCTAATTACACTCTTCATGCATTACATTCACTCCATACTCGAGCATTATCCTTTATTAAACAAAGATCTAGTTCACTATGAGTTAGATATGATTCTCACAACGGTTAAACATCAACCAGAACTAAACTGACGACCATACACAGTACTCATAAACTGAAGGAATCATTCATGTATAATAGAAATAAGTAAATAAGAGCAACAGCTACACAACTACAATCGCACTACTTAGATAAGCATGTTGTCACTCCCAGGAGAGGAGCTACATCCACGGGTACTGTGTTTCCCGTTAACAACTCGGAGAGTAAAACGCAGTTCTGTCACAACTCTTTGCAACAGAGGTCTTCTGGGAAACTCCACCTCATTGGGAGCCCTTCTCTATAGACCTCTCTTCTTCTCCTGCCTCTTACAATGCATTCTCTTTCTTTTTCAATCCCAGTGGATTGCACAATCTCTTAATGGGTCGGCCCCTGTCTCTGGGGAATGTTCAGACTCTGTATCACAAAGACTCGACTACCCTCTACTTAATAACTTCTGTCCCTATGTGGCCAACCCCTTTTCGTATAAAAAGACTCCTATATATAGATGGCCCGAAGGTCTCATCGCAGTTACAAAACTGTGGGCCTTATCCCAACAGTGACTCAACCCTAACCACTTACAGTCAACTAGCTGTACTTCCATAGCCGCCTCCTGTCTCGTCGCCGCTTCCTGCAGTCCTTAGTCTTTAATGCATCGGCCTGTTGCTTCTTCTCGGTTCAAGCAACGCTGACTGTGGTCCTTCTTCTTAATGAGGGTAGCTGAACCCTCTCTTCATCTTCGGCGCCTTTATTATGGTGGTTGAGCTCTCCCTTCGGCCTCTTCCTTGTACCATACGCTTTGAATTTTCTGTACATATCGCCGCAATTCCCGTCGGAATTTGCGCTACGGCGATATCTTTGTCTTGTCGCCCAAATTGGTACTTTCTCCCCAAAAATGGTTATCTTTCCCAAAATTAGCAGCTTCCTAAATGCTGCGGAAGTTCTCTCCAACAACTCCCCTAACACTTACTTGTGGCTCGTCCCCGAGCCACTCGCAACATCAGCCTGCTTCATCTGCTTAAGCTTATCCTTTGCTGCCCGTGAGATTGTTGCGAATTGTGCCTTAAGCGCTTCAATACTTTCGTCCATGCTTGTTACTTCTTCCTGTGCTGCGCTTAGCAGCTCAGCTGTTACCAAGGAGTCTTCTGTGCTCTCAATGAATCCTTTACTTGAGGTGAAGCTTTTCACCTTTTTCTCCAGTTCATCAACCAGATGTGCGACTTTGCTTTCATGCGGGCTAACTTCGTTAGCCAGGTTGATTTGTTGTTCTCTGTACTTCTGCACTTGCTGTTGAAATTGCGTGATTTCTCCTTTCTTCCTTATCTTCGCAAGAGCACTCAAGCCCTTGTACTCTTCTTCAGCTCTTGATATCGCATCTTCAAAGTGCTTAATATGCTGATTGAGCTCAGCTTTCTGTGGGAGCTCCTCTAGCTCCAGCCATGTTTTTGATGCGTCCTCTAGGATAGCCTCTGTTGCTTCCACTCGACACTGCATCTGTGTCTGTACAATTCTGATAGCTTGCACTCTTGCTTCCTGGACTTCTTCTGGAGTAATCGGCCTATTCGCTTCCAGCGCAGCAATCCTTGCTTCATATTCTTCCTCCATCTTTTTCTTCTCTTCATCTAGAGCCTTTGCTCTTTGCGCTATTTTTCTGATCTTTTGAGTTATTTCTAACTCAGGCCTGATATCGCACTGCGGAAGTTCTGCTGCGATATCCTTTAAAACAAGAGAGACATCCTGCTCTCGCTGAACATATTGCGTCAACTGGGCACTCTCTGCCTCATGCTGTGCAATGAGCTGCACGTTTTCGTTAGAAAGGAAAACATTATGCTCATATGTGACTTGTTCTCTGTGCCTCAGCTCCGTGCCTATCTGCTGGAAAATTTCGTACAACTGGTCCACAGGTACTTCTGGTAGGTTCACCTCAAGAGGATGAACCATCTGTACTTCCATAGGGACAGGGAACTTAATGCTTCCCGGCGGTATACGAACAATGTTCGTGCGATCCCTTGCAATACTTTCTTCTCTGGTCTGTAAAGGGGGCTGCGAACTTTCTGCTACTGCGGTTGGAGCTGGCTGAATCTGCTTGGAAGCAGTCTTCTCAGTTATTGCCTTCAGCTCTCGCAATTTCTTGTCAAGGCTGATGCGCATCATATCCTGCGATGACTGAATCGCAGCGAATTTATCCCGCATCTTCTCATGTATTCGGCTGGCGATGAGATCATACTCATCCTCTGTCATGATCGGTGCCTGCGGTTCTTCGAAAGTAACCGCCTTTGTTTTCTTCTTCTTTGCTCGCAGCAGAGAAGGGCCTTCAGTACCCTTTCTCTTAGAACCTATTGGTTCTTTCACCTTATCTTTAGGATCTATCTCCGGAACATCTTCTGGATCCTCAACTGGAGTATCAACTGGAACTAGGCCAGAGGATAGATCATCATACATCTGTTTCATTTCCTTATCAAAACAGTTCTTAATGGTGTCTTCAACCTGCTGGATTTCCATGCGGTATGGGCCAGGGGCCCATTCCTTATGTTTCCTGAATCCCTTGGGTCTGATGTATGTTTTATCCCTGTCGACTTTAAATTCCAGCTTGGACTGATAAAGATCAACGACCGGCGAGTCGACACGCGGAATCGTTGCTACGGACTCAAGCAATAGCATATAATAGTCGTGGAATACCATTGCGTTATTCTTGTGCTTCTCTGGGTGATTACTCGCCCAAAGATTTGAATACCTCGTGCCTCTGCACGCCCCTGGTGCCAGTTGTGGAAACTGCGAATTGGGCGGCTCTTTCCATCCAATAAAAGCCATAAGGATCAGCAGCCACGAGAAGTGGAAGCTGTGAAGTGGATCCTGCTGCGCCTGCGCACAGTCTTGAAAGAAACTATTCAGCAAAAATAAACTCCAGTTGTAAGGTTTACCTTTTATGACTTCAATCGCCAAGCGGATGACTGAGCCTGTGACTTCCTTTGGCCTCACCTTGAGGAGGAGCTTTCCTGCCAACAGACTAACAGTAAATCGCAAGGCGTCATCCTGTATTGAGTTGACATCGTAGGCGCGACCTCCTCTTTGCAGCTTATACTCCGCAACCTGCTTGGTTGAGAGCCTGGTATCCTTTGTGGCGCCATCAATGTTTATCTGGGGGTCGAAGCCAGTCTTCGACAGACCGGTAATGCGGTGAATAAGGTCAACATTAACATCTATCCGGTTACCCAACCATAAGTAACCACCATGCACACATGAGAGTAGCATCCGCACTACAACATTTACCTCTGAGCCTCGCCCAAAGTGTGGAATGTCCAGGAGATTGAGCAGTCCCGACGGTGCTAAATGGCTTGCATGGTCCATGGGGACGAACTCATCGCGCTCTGTCTTTGGGTTCCTCTGAATCGTCATATAACGATCGCGACGGAAGTGTGGGTAAAGCTTATAATCTCTCAGGTTATAATCAGCAAACTTAACAGCATGCATATTCCCCCACGGGTTACCTTCTTCCTTCACTCGCTTATCCAGTGGTGGGAGTACGAGTTCATATCTAAAGTCTTTTGGAAGGACAATTGCTGGTGCATTTTCTATCCTTGGCGGAAAGTATATGGTAGCGACTGTGACTTCTTCCGGAAGTTCCTGCTCCGGTTCTTCTGACTCTGTGCTACTCGGGGTCTCGCTATACTCCATATTAGCTAAGGTTCTTGGTGACTAGCGTGTGGATGGAGAACCAGCAGTAACTTTCTTTCCTTTCTTAGCCACAGCTGAAGTCATAGCACACTCAATTCCACCCCTTTGGAATCTCTGCAACACATCTTCGAGAGGCTCGTCTGGCGCGAGGAACCTTCCCCTGTGGTACTCTGGACTTCCTATGATTGCTAATCTGATACAAATCAAAGTCTGCAACTGTTTTCGGCTTCCCTGCTAAGAACTCTGCTGAAAATACGCTTGGCTCGTCTCAAATGCGCTCAACTCTTTCTGTAAAAATGACCAAGTAGCCCCGTTATTTGAATAAGACATGTATTTATCATAAGGCGGGAACTTCAAACGGCAACGGACCAGTAAACTGGGCCCGTTGGCGGCATTTAATGCATAGACAAGACAGCACCCCGCGCCCATTTATTGAAAACGCCGTTTGAAATTTCGCTGGGAAACTGTGCGCCGGAGTGGTGTCGCATCGGATTTTCCAAATCTAGAAGAATCGCCGTACTGCTGCCAAATCTTAGTACAACAGATACTTGTCAGTCGTACAGTTAATGCTTGTCAGAAGGCGAAGTGACTAGCCCTCTGATCAATTCAAAAATTGGTATCGCATCGATCTGTTTTCTGTCCTCTACGATACGATATCGCGTCGCTTGAAAGTGCAAAGTGCAAAAAACTCGCATCGTATCAAAATTATCGCAACAACCAGAAAAGTTTGCTGCGAATTCTTACCTAAAGTATTTCCCGGTGTAGACTCCTTAGGGTGCGATGCCTCATTTCAACTACACTGGACATCTGCACCATTTGCTTCCTTTCTGGGCTAGGGTGAGGAGGTAGCATGGCCCTCACAATACAGCTTAAGCCTACTGCCATTGATCAAGGTAGGAAGAGACTCCCCACTCATAGTACGAAGCTGGATAGCACCTCCATCTGTTATGTGCTGAATTTGATATGGCCCTAACCAATGAGTCTTGAATTTTCCAGGGAACTTTATAAACATACTGTCATAAAGGAGTACCAAGTCTCCAAGCTGAAAGGTTTTGTTCTTGATATGCCTATCATGCCAAGCTTTTTCTCGTGCTTTCTGCACTTTCTGATGGAATCCTGCGATAAATCTGTCTTCCTCCAGATTGAGCAGCTGTGCCAATCTCTCCTCTAAAGTATCAGAATCAGCCATCTCTGTAAGTTGAGCAATCCTTAGGCTGGGTAAGATGTATTCCATAGGCATAACAGCCTCTTGTCCATATACCAGGCTGAAAGGTGTGTGTCCTGTTAATTTCTTGCACGTGGTCTTGTAAGCCCATAATACAACATTAACTCTAAGGTCCCAATCATCCCTTTGACTGTTACAGATCTTTGTAAGAGCATGTTCTAGTATCTTATTGAAAGCCTCCACCGTACCGTTAGCTTGAGGGTGGTAAGGTGTACTCTTATGGTGCTGGATTTCAAATTCCTCTGTCAAGGATTCTATGGTGCAATTCAAAAAATGTGTGCCTTGATCACTCATCAAAGTCACTGGGCATCCAAATCTAGTGATGATGTTTTCAAAAATAAATTGTGCTGCTGTAGCAGCATCACAATTCCTGACTGGTTTTGCCTCAGCCCACCTGGTGAGGTATTCTGTTGCTATAATAATATATCTCGCACCAGTTCGTTTTCCTGGGGGGTTAATAGGACCCACAAAGTCTATGGCCCACTTATCGAATGCGCGTAGCGTTATTTGTGGTCGCAACGGCATTTCATCTCTTCTGGAGGGATTTCCTGTCCTCTGGCAGATGTCGCATGATCTGCAAAACTCTTTACTGTCTTTATGTAATGTAGGCCACCATAATCCGGCTGATAGGATTTTCTGAGCAGTAGGCTTCCCTGCGAAATGACCTCCTGCGATGCCCGAATGTGCTTCCTTAAGAATGGTCTGTTTCTCATGGGGCATGACGCATCTGCGCAAAATTTCATCTGGGCCCAACTTATAGAGATGTCCCGCAATCAAGGTGAAGTCTGCTGCTTTCACCACTAATTGTTTCTTTTGTTGCTTAGTAAACTCAGACGGTGCCCACCCTGTAGTGAGAAATTGAATTATGTCTTCATAATATTCGTCTGCGACCTGAATAGAAAACAATTGCGCATCAGGCAAGTTATCCTCTAAGTTACTTGGTTCTTCGCCTGAGTCTATCCTTGACAGGTGATCAGGTCCTGCATTTAGTCTTCCTGGCTTGACAATGATTTCGAAATCATATTCCTGAAACAACAACAGCCATCTGCATATTCTTCCCCCTAACACTGGCTTATTGACCAAGTACTTTAATGCAGAATGGTCAGTGAACATCTTGAACGGGGCACCCAACAGATAGTGCCGAAATTTCTGTAAAGCATACACCATTGCTAACCCTTCTCTCTCTGTGGTGGTGTAATTCTTCTCAGCTGTCGATAATCTCCTGCACGAGTATGCGATAGGGTGATCAATACCCCCTTCTCCTGGTTGCGTGAGAATAATGCCTAGTGCGATGCCAGATGCATCCACATGAACATGAAAAGGCTTGTTTCAATCTGGAAATACCAATATAGGTGCTGTAACCATTTTTTCCTTAAGAGTGTCGAGACTCTTCTGACATTCCTCATTCCACTGAAATCTGATATCCTTCTTCAATAATTTCTCCATTGGTGCGGTAATCTTGGCATATCCTTTAATAAACTTTCTGTAGTACCCGGTATGACCAAGTGTAGTTCTCAGTTGCTTTACTGAGTTAGGTGCTGGTAAATTGACAATGATGGCGATTTTCGCAGGGTCTACCATCAAGCCTTGTCTGCACACAATGTGACCCAACAACGTACCAAAAGGCGCACAAAATATACATTTTTTTAAGTTAAGGGAAATCTGGTGCTGTCTACATTTTTCAAACATTAATCTCAGATTTCCTATGTGCTTCTTGAGTAGTCCAAATACAGTCCAATCATCAAAATAAACTTCTAGAAATCGATGGATGTATTCCTTAAAGACAGCAACAACTACTCTAGAAAAAATTGCTGGGGCATTCTTAAGACCAAAGGGCATTACCGTATACTGAAAGGATCCCCATTCTGTCGCAAACGTGGTCTTGTGCCTGTCGTCTGGATGGATTCTTATCTGGTGATAGCCTGAAAAGCCATCAGTGAATGAATATATTTCTTGTCCTCCAACATTGTCTAAGACTTCATCAGTGAAGGGTGTCGGAAATGGGTCATGAAGTGATGCATCATTCAGTTTGCGCAAGTCGACACAGATCCTGATGTCTCCTTTTGTTTTCTTTTCTTGTACTACCATGGGACTAACCCACTCACTTTCTTCAATAGGCTCAATGATGCCTGCTGCTAGCATCTTATCTATTTCATCTTTTACTTTTGCTTTATACCGCGGGTTCAACCTGTATGGACGTTGCTTAACCGGCTTAGCATCCTCCTTAAGCGGTATTCTCATGACTCCTAAGTCACCCACTATTCCCTTCATTTCTGTAAAGTTGGTAGGAAATAGGTCCTGATACTCATGTAATAGATCTGTGATTTGGCCAATTGTCTCATCATCCCAATAATCTCCAATAGAGGCAAACTTAGGTTCTGTTTCTGTGCCAATATTGCTCATTTTAATCTTAATTGGTTCTGTTATAGCTGGGACTTCTAAGTGTGGACCTTCAACTTCACGCGTGCCTTCTGTTTTTGCGATATTGATACTGCGAGGATCTTCATCCTCATCGCCTGAATCTTGTGCGAAGTTGTAACATTCCAAAGTATGTTCCATCTGAATAGCCCACTCGGGTTGCGAATCCGCTGGTAATGTGCAATCCTCAAATATTTTAGTCTTTATGATCTTCAAGGCCCGATCAATGCTTGGATACTCAGATTCAAAACTGAAAGTAAGCAAAAAGTTTTCAATCATAATAGGCCATGAGATAGTTCCTTTTCTTAGCTCTGTTTCTGTATACCAGTTCCTTGGAACTGTATCCAGTGTGTGGATAAACAAATGAACCCACTCATCTGCTGGAATTTTTAGCCAACTCTGTTCACAGATCATAATGTGTGTTCTGGGATCACTTTCTCCTGTGTATTTCTGCTGTGTACAGTCTCTTTCTTTAGAGAATCTGCTACGCATCAGTCTCTTACAATCATACCACGATGCGATATGTTCCTTATGTGTGTACCACCATCTTGCAGGTGTGGCTCTAACTGCGAGGTCAAAACCCTCCATCCTCTGCTCTTGAGGAATCTCTTGTTCAAACTGCTGCAAAAAATCATTGACGTCCGCTAATCCATCATAAGTTGGAATATACCTGTTTTCTGCCCCAATCCATCGCAGTGATTTAGTCATGAATGCGCATCTGCGAGTAGAAACTTCGTGGAGTCTATTTTGCCAATTCTCTAAGCCGACATCTGAATCTAATGTGCATGAGCTATCGCATCTCCAGCTAATATGTCCATCGGCTGTAGGATCAATGTAATCTGTCTGATTAGAAGTCATCTGGTACAAATTTTCCATGTTATGCACCTCCTCTTCCGCTTTGATTGGCTCAATGTAGCGAGGACCCTGTAAAGGGTCTAGTGGTGCGATAACCCGGACTTGAGCATCTTCAAATCTCATCTGCCTTTTCTTCAAGTTGATAACAGCCTTGTTATCAAAAGCCCAATCAATACCTAATAGAGCTGGATAGGGTTTGGTATCACCAATAATTTCTATGATCTCAAAATCTGCATACGTGTGAACTCCATCGATGTCCACTGGGACATGCGATAGGCGACCCATCGGTGATATTCTCTGCTGGTTGGCTAGTCTCAGGTGGATAGGGGATCTGCTTAGTTTTGGACTACCCATCTATTCCCATGTCTGCTTAGTCAAGACATTTACTTCTGATCCTAAATCTAGGATAACCTCATCCATTTCAAATAGTCCGATCTGCGCTGTGAGCCTCATCTCTCTTCCTGTCCTTGTATGGCCCATTATATGGTGAATAGTTCGCTGTGTATTGCTCAAGGAAGGGCTCTGTTGACATTGATCGATAACTTTCTGAAGTTCCTCTACAGCTTTCCCATTTCTCAGAAGTTTCAAACAACTCTGCAGGAAGGATTGTACATTTCCTGTCAATACCTCTTCGTCGCATCTTCCAGATGTGCTAGCCTGCGGTATCTGCACAGTACTAACATCATGTGGTGGCTTCCGCGGTATACCCTGAGATGGTAATAATGGTGATCTGGAATGTGTCTGTTCAGCAAAGGAGGTCTTAGTTTGCTGAAATGCCTCCTTATTCTTCTGTAGATCAAGTGGGATAGGTTTTTCTGGAGCTTTGCGCACCCACTGCGTTCCTGTCGTTTTTTCTTCATCCTGCGATATGTTACTTATAGAAAGACCACTGCGAGTTACAATATTAACTCGTGGTTCTGTTTCTTTCTGCTCAGCAGCGATAAACTGGATAGTCTGATTGGTTGCTGGCTTGACGTCCTTGATCTTAGCTATCAATACGGGACACTCCTCTATTGTATGATCATAAGATTGACAATACTTGCATGTTGTAGTAGGGTTCTGGCAGTCCCTAGCGTAATGTCCTGTGCCTCCACAATTATAACAGGTAATAGGTCCACGGCCACGGCCAGATTCATAGCCTCCTCCACGTCCTCGACCTCTGAAATTTCCTCCACGGCCTCCCTGAGCCGGATCAATTTGTGGACGTATTGCTGGTCCAGATGCTTCTGACTGAACTCTGTAAAGGTCATGCTTTCTTTCTATCATTAACTCATAAGCTCTACAGTTGTTTTCGTCATGTCCAACAGATTTACAAAAATTACAATATAGGTTCTTTGGTGTCTGCACATATTTCTGAAGGAGAGGACATTCCTGAGGACTGTGTCCTCTAGTTCTACAAATCTCACACCATGGCCCCTGATTCTGCATCAACGGGTTAGGAGCTCCACTGGCGATATAGTCAACAAAGATAGGGCAGTTATCCTTACTGTGTCCCTGCGTTTTACACTTAGTACACCAAATTTCATGTGCAACCTCCTTTCCTTTCTTAATTTCATGCAGCTGTAAGGTGAGGTTAGCTAGCTGATTTTGCAGATTAGTGATACCTGTGCTAGTCTCGGCTAGAGGTGAAGCCTCTAGTTTCATTGCCATTTCTAATGCTTCATCTTGTGTATTTAATTTCTGTTGCATTAGTGGAAGTCTGATGTGTGGTAACATTGCTGCGATAAACCACTCTTTATGCTGTTGAGGCGCAAGCTCAAAGCTTACCTGATCAATGAGGGTTTTGAATCTCTGGTCAAAATCCCAAACAGTCTCCGTAGGCGATTGCTTAATATCTTTAAGTTCTGCTATGCACTGTGACTCGGATTTAGGTTTTTTAAACTCTTTGATCATAGCAGTTCTAACCTGTGCAAGCGTTCTGTTATGTCTAGTGGTATACTTCATATACCAAGTTAATGCTCTTTCTCTGAATGTGGTGGCCAACTGGACAAGCTTGACATTATCATCTTGTATTTGTTTAATGGTCCATATGGCTTCGCATAAGAACCAGTGCTGCTCAGGGTCCTCCGACCCTGTACCTTTGAAGGTTGGTAACTTCATATCATCTCCCATTCTGTTTCTAGGTGGTGGGTTCTGGTTTGTTGTATTACTACCACTCGACGGTGTAGATGTGGAGGGTGTAGTGGTAGTATGCGCTGTATGAGAGCTACTGGACGGGGTTCCTACGGGATTACTCTGAGTCCCGACTGGTTTTTGAGGAGTCCTAGGGTTCTGAATCTGCTGTCTAGGGTTATCTGAGCTGTTTTCTTCAGAAGAGGATGAATCGTTGACTCTATATCTTTTACCACTACGTGTATGTCCAAGATGCTCGTAATCACTCTCAGAGTCTACTGGCATTACAATATCATACTACTATTCATCTAAGATCATATCCAGTACTCCTTTTTCATATAGTAATTGCTTAATGGACAGATTTAGAGAATTTAGGTACTTACCGCGATAACCCTTGAAGAAGTACTGCTCTGCTGCGCTGAAACTCTTTCTCTGATCAACCGCGAACTCTGTGATGAAACCTTCCAGCAAACTCGCAAGCCAGAAGTCTACTGCGCATGAGATGGGATTATCGACACCTTTCAAGGTCTGAATCAGCCCTGCTGTCCAGACAACTTCTCGATTCTTCTTGAAACCGCTGTTGTCAGCAAGCTTTGATAACCAATCATATAACTCACTAGCATAGGTTACGAAGAATATCTCATGGAGATCTGTAAAAATGTGCTTCTGTAGCCAAGCCTCAGTGCTCAGTCTAGGATTCTGATTTTCTTTTACAGCAAACTCTCTTTCTTTTGACTCAACCCACTGGTTAAGTTATTTCTTGGTAGGATGCCAACAGAACATTAGCTTAATGTGTTCAAACCGGCAATGGAACCATTTGTTGACCTTTAACTTTTGTAGACCCGGGTTGGCTGTACCTTCTAGACCAACAGAACCCTTAGCTCACTGGCCCTTGCGGCAACAGGTCGCAGAAGCAACCTGAAGTCTCACCCGAAGTGATTCTAATGGGTGGCAGAAGACTCAAGTGTCCTCAGCCAGGTTCCGAGGCATCCAGGGTGCTTAAACCCACTCTTACTCTCTCCTCAAGGGCTAACTTATCTCATTCTATTACTCCGGCTATACCCCTGCCCTATCGCATCACGCAGGAAGTGCGATAAGTCTTCCCCTTATATGAGCCCGTCTAGCGACACCTAAGGTATCGCGGGTGCGATAGCTTCCTCCTCTTTGTCCCGGCGGTACGTGATTCTTACCGCTTCCTAGATTAATACGCGGTCTCTCCCTTCCTTATCCTATTACTGAAGATAGTGATATCATTTAATCTCTAGGCATAACCCTTGCTAATGCGCTTGACCCTTGATGTTCTGTGACGATGTGACTGTATAGAATATTACTTTGAGCACTGTTCTAATTACATTCTTCATGCATTACATTCACTCCATACTCGAGCATTATCCTTTATTAAACAAAGATCTAGTTCGCTATGAGTTAGATATGATTCTCACAACAGTTAAACATCAACCAGAACTAAACTGACGACCATACACAGTACTCATAAACTGAAGGAATCATTCATGTATAATAGAAATAAGTAAATAAGAGCAACAGCTACACAACTACAATCGCGCTACTTAGATAAGCACGTTGTCACTCCCAGGAGAGGAGCTACATCCACAGGTACTGTGTTTCCCGTTAACAACTCGGAGAGTAAAACGCAGTTCTGTCACAACTCTTTGCAACATAGGTCTTCTGGGAAACTCCACCTCATTGGGAGCCCTTCTCTATAGACCTCTCTTCTTCTCCTGCCTCTTACAATGCATTCTCTTTCTTTTTCAATCCCAGTGGATTGCACAATCTCTTAATGGGTCGGCCCCTGTCTCTGGGGAATGTTCAGACTCTGTATCACAAAGACTCGACTACCCTCTACTTAATAACTTCTGTCCCTATGTGGCCAACCCCTTTTCGTATAAAAAGACTCCTATATATAGATGGCCCGAAGGTCTCATCACAGTTACAAAACTGTGGGCCTTATCCCAACAGTGGCTCAACCCTAACCACTTACAGTCAACTAGCTGTACTTCCATAGCCGCCTCCTGTCTCGTCGCCGCTTCCTGCAGTCCTTAGTCTTTAATGCATCGGCCCGTTGCTTCTTCTCGGTTCAAGCAACGCTGACTGTGGTCCTTCTTCTTAATGAGGGTAGCTGAACCCTCTCTTCATCTTCGGCGCCTTTATTATGGTGGTTGAGCTCTCCCTTCGGCCTCTTCCTTGTACCATACGCTTTGACTTTTTTGTACATATCGCCGCAATTCCCGTCGGAATTTGCGCTACGGCGATATCTTTGTCTTGTCGCCCAAATTGGTACTTTCTCCCCAAAAATGGTTATCTTTCCCAAAATTAGCAGCTTCCTAAATGCTGCGGAAGTTCTCTCCAACAACTATCAGTCAAATTGAGTTTGGTAGGTGTAACTAAGTGACAACTGGACTGGTAGGTGAAGAAGGGCGAGTTGCTTCCTAAAATCAAGGAAGAAGGGCGCATTAAGCAACTGGAGGGCTAAAAATGAATAGTGAGAATCTCCTCGGGGCTGGCTAACTGAGGGCTAGGTGCTGGACTGATGACTGGGATGCATGCAAACCCTAAAGGTGCATGCATGACTGAAAATTTAAATGATCAAAATACTGGTGGGACTAGGATGGAGTATAGGAATATCCTAACACCCCCCCTTAATCCATCCTGGGCCTTGGTAACTAAGACCAAAGGTCACCCAATACAATGAATAATAACAGTCAATAAACCAAGGAAGTGGGAAAATTTCATGGGAAACATACCCGCTCCTCAAAAAATAGACTATAAGGCACACATAAAAATAAATGCTCCAAACTCAAGAAGGTGTGATGCTTGGTCATATGTCTGGAGGTATCCTCTTCTTGGGAAGAAGTGGATCATGCTCAAAAAGCATGTGCTTGTACTTGCTCTTCAGATCGAATGTGATGAGAACAAATCCAACAGTATGAGAATGATCCTTGAACCTGTGATTCGAATCAGCTGAGGTAGGATCAAATCTGTGAAAGTGCATATAGTCTTTTGTCTTCTCCTTCGAACCACCATGGGTGAGATTATGCCAAAAATAACTATTACATGTTTGCTTGAAATCAAAATCAGATTTAAGACTTAAAAAATAGTTTCTTGAGATCTCCTTTGAACCAGCAGGGGTGAGATCAAAACTATCATATGCAGGAGAAATTATCCCAAGCAGTAATTGCTTAGAACCCAATTTAGATACAAGACTTGAATCATGGTTTCTTGAGATCTCCTTTGAACCATGAGATGTGTGATCAAAACCAGTAGATGCATGAGAAATTATCCCAAGCGAATGGCAATGGCCATGTTCTTCAATGACCTTCTGAAAGCATGAATTAATGATCATATAGTAGTATAAAAGAGATGATTGCTTGAGAGGAGTGAATGCATTACCTCCAATAGCTGATTTTACCTCCGAAATAATCATGTGATCATGATGCAAACCAACAAACTCTGGTGCAAGAGAGGATTTAGGACCTTCTGCAATTTCTAGAGTGTGAGCTAGCACAGAATTCGAAATAGAAGAAATTTGGAGCATGAGTGTAGAATCTGCAAGTTCTTCTTCTTTGTGGACAACTTCAATATGAGATATGTTTGATACTGATTCATGATCAATGAGATCATCAAGGAGGGCGAATGCATCACTTTGCTTTCTCTCGAAAGGGTTTGGACCAATCCCTTCATCCTGCTTGCCAAAATTTTTATCCAGGTGGGCCCATAGCTCTTTTGGAGATTTAACATATTCATCAAGGGAGTAGAATGCCAAGATTCAAGACATAGTAAACATCATGGCTGCAATAGCTCTTCCACCTTCATCTAACCAGTCATTCTCTTCTTCAGAGGATTCAAACTCTCTTTCAAAACAATAATCAAAGAGATCATGTCTCTTCAAATATGCTATCATTTTTGGTTTCCATTCAACATAGTTGAATAGATAAAGAGGAGGATCTTCTGAAAACATTGAAGATGTAGAAGACCTGCAAAAACAATAGAGAATATCTGCAACTGCTACTGCTGCATAAATGTAGAAACTACTGCAACTGTTGCACTCGAAATCTTGGTAATAACCTGCAAAAAACTCTCAAGAATGGAGATACACAATACTCTCAACATGCTCTGATACCATGTGAAAATCCTCACAGCAGATCTAAGAGATGATGTATAACTCACAAGAGTAATTATGATTAAGCAGGAAAATAGAAGAAGAGTGAACAATACAGTATGATGAGAAACAAAATAATGTGGTAAAGTAGAACTCAGATAGAAGCAATAATACTTCACACACACTAGTTAATTAATCACAATATGGACAAATAAATAGTACAATGGTAGAGAGAATTCAAATGCCCAAGGTGGCAATTGGAATTAGCCTCTCAGAGTGATCATAAGATCAATAGAGTGTCATCGGAGCACAACTAGGTGTCCTCATGATCATCAGAGCACAACTAGAAGTCTTCATCATCATCAATGGAGTCATCAATGCTCAAGTAACTGTCAACCATCAGTCAAATTGAGTCTGGTAGGTGTAACTGAGTGTAACTAAGTGTAACTGAGTGTAACTGACTGTAACTGACTGTAAATGAGTGTAACTAAGTGTAACTGAGTGTAACTGAGTGACAATTGGACTGGTAGGTGAAGAAGGGCGAGTTGCTTCCTAAAATCAAGGAAGAAGGGCGCATTAAGCAACTGGAGGGCTAAAACTAAATAGTGAGAATCTCCTCGGGGCTGGCTAACTGAGGGCTAGGTGCTGGACTGATGACTGGGATGCATGCAAACCCTAAAGGTGCATGCATGGCTGAAAATGTAAATGATCAAAATACTGGTGGGACTAGGATGGAGTATAGGAATATCCTAACAGTGCCTGCCATTAATCCTCCCACCTATGATTTTCCATCCTCTGTTCTCTTCCCATACAATGAACCCGATACTTAATCCTTCTATAGTTTCATGCCACTCTCTGAACCCCATGCTCCGCACAAAAAACGCTATCCTCAAACCCATCTTTGATGGACATTGTGTCAACCCCTTTATAGCTTCTCTTGACCGTATTCTTCTTCCGACCACCCAAGCCAACTAAATAACCACCCCTTAGCACTTTGACATACCGAATAAGAATTGGGCATGTAAGAACAGAGACAAAACCAAATATTCCCTAGAACCTTCCTGCTCCCTCTCTTCCCAAAGGTCCCAATCCATGCGCTAAAATACCTTTTTCCTCTTGCTGAAGTCATCTAGGGCGGCTTCACATCACATAAATGCATGGTACCATCCTCCATAAAAGCATGCAAACGAAAACACATGAGGGAGCCTAGAGTCCATAGCTCGACATAACCCACAACGAACTTCGACTAACGAAGAAGGAATGAATGCCGCCACCCCACGACCGGGAAGGAAATACTCACATAATTATTCTGGAGCCTTCCAAATGCAAGCACGACGAGATTCGTTTTGCTCGCCACATGTCTTTTAACATTAAACGCTAGTCCCATCCTCCATAAAGACATTCCTAGCTAAATATGACGGGCCCCACTACCAAAGGGAGGTGGGGGAGTTAGGTCCTTAGGGAATACGATCAGGCGTGGGATATGGGGCACTCAAATCGCCGCGTCCCGCTACCAAATGAACCCACCCCCGTTGTGCTTCAACCCCGTCCAATACCGTCCATCGTCCGCCGGATACGGGACCCCCGTCTCCACTCCACCTCCGTAACTAAAACTCCGGCTAACCGACGTGGCCTTTTACGTTATCGAGGTTTGGACGGCAGACTTACGGCAAGTAATAGGCGTGCAGTAGGAATTAATGCCCCGATCCTTGCAGACCGTGGTTGGTGAATTTGAACTCCATTCCGCTGTAGCATTCCCTTTCCCCACGTCCGTGACTCTTCCCTGCCTGCTCAACATATGCATCTACGAGGGAACCTGCACATGACCCTGCTTATCTGCACACCGGAACCAGGGACCGGACCATTCTCATTCGCACCTGCAGATCCCTTCAGGTAATCTCCTCAGGTAATAATGGGTCGCTCATAAAATCATTCAATGGGCCAGCTTCAAGGACAAGCCATAGCCATTGGATCTCTCGGCCTGCTGCTGCTAATTCTCATTTTGGTGATCAAACTGAGAAGGAGAAATAATGTTAGAAGTAAGGCTAACAAAGAGAAGAGGTCAATGAATCTGAATCCGCCTCCTGGGAATATTGGATGGTCGGTGTTGGGTGAAACAGTGAAGTTCTTGAAGCCTCGTGCAGCTACAATCACTTGGGTCTTTTATGGAAGAAAATTGTTTGAGGTATTGAATTATTTGATATCAATGGCATCTGTTATGTTATGTTTTGTTTAATTTCATACCGTTTTTGGTATCAATGGAAGATAACAATCTCACCATTTCATTGTTCCTTTTGCTGTTAATATAAGCACAGGCATGGCAAGATATTCCGGTCTCATCTATTTGGGCATCCGACCATAGTGTCTGCAAACCCGGAGCTGAACAAGTTTATCTTGCAGAACAAAGGAAGCCTCTTCGAATGCAGTTATCCGAGCACCATCGGAGGAATTGTTGGCAAATGGTCGATGCTCGTTCTGGTCGGAGAAATGCATAAATGCATGCGAACCATAGCGCTTAGTTTTATGAGCAATGTCAACCTGAGGAACCGCTTGTTGGGTGATATTGAGATACATACGCTTCTCACTCTCAAGTCACGGGAGAAGATGGAGCAACGCCCCTTCTGTGGACAGTTCGAAGCCAAGAAGGTTAATTCTTAGGCAAAATTGTTAGAACTAGGTTGGACTGGAAATTTCAGAAAATGGAGCCCAATACATATTTTATTCCATTTGGAGAACCACGACTCCGTGCTGGTCTCGAGCTTGGCAAATTGGAGATTGTTGTTTTCCTTCATCATCTTGTTCTCAACTTCAGGTACATGTTTTTATATATATGTATCAGGCTGTTTTTGAACGTTTACATGACAGGATTCATATAAAAATTTAAAATGGAGAATGTGAGTATTTCTTTATGGTTTGTGCAGCTGGGAATTGGCAGACGAAAACCGCGTGCTTGCTTTTCCTTTCGTAGAGTTTGAGAAGGGTCTTCCCATTAGAGTAAGACCAATCAGAGAATCACCCTGCTGATGACCGACCATGGCTAGATTTTACTGACAGTAGATCATAGGATATTGTATATAATATATACATTGGGTATATTCATTGGTTGCATCATGCATGGTTAGATTTGTTCTATAAATCGAGGAGGTCCATTGACTTCATGGCCGGTGGTTAGTCCGCTGAGCAGAAATAAGTGGAATCCACAAGCACGCAAAAGTTGATAAAGGACAAATCATCAAATTGATAAAGCTGATCACATGGTCTTCCATGCCTTGCAGACTTGCACTCTCTACACCACGGCTATAATAATAAAATTATGATCGCTTATTCTGTAATAGTTCCACTGCGATTACTTAAATTAAGGTTTTATTGCCTCTTTCCTCGTTATAAACAGTGTGTTTGTGCATCCCATGTGAATTCAGCTTAAACAGTGGATAAGCTCAAAATTAAGGGCTTTGTATACTGAATTTTCATAATAGTTTCTTCCATTATGCACATAATATTGTGTGTTGTTTCTGAACTGACGATAAAGTTTATTCCCAGTTGCGTTCAGATATAAAAAACCTAACAGCGTCCTGAGCTCCATAATGGCTACCTCGAATAGATTAAAAGATAATAATTCAAATCATGAAGTGAAGTGTGACTTATAACCTGAGCCCGGTATTTAGTATCCAATATTGTTAATAAAGTTATTTAATTGAGATAGACTTGTGGTATGTGAATATCTAAATATTGATAGGTTACAATTAAGTGAAAAAAGATTTTATAGATGTTCATCCAATACTTTTAAATGCCTTGGCTCTTAATTTTGTTAACTTAATTGAAGGTTTAAATTTTAGTTGTGGTTGTGAAATTGAAATTAAGTTTGAAGATTTAATTTTTAGGTTGTGGTTGACCAATTAAAGCCTAACTTTATAAATTTAAATTTAGAGGATTATAAAGTTATTGTTGTACTTTTGTTAAAGTGTAAATGCAATGAAGATATAGTGATAAAATTTACAATTAAACTCTAATTTAAAGTTAATATAAATAATTTATTTAAAGTCAGAAGTTTATATTGTTTTATAATAAGTAATTGTATCGAGTGTAAACGAGGTGTTTACAACTCAGTATGGGGGAGATCCTTTAACGGATGTCACATGTCACATGTAACGTTTTCAAAAGTAATAAAATGTAAAAAGTAATAGTATGGGGGAGATCCTGTAACGTTGGATGTCACATGTCACATTTGTCACGTTTGTCACGTTACATTATAACCCAGTATGGGGGAGATGTTGTAACGTTTGTCACATTTGTCACGTTCGTCACATTTGTCACATTTGTCACGTTACGTTTCCATGTCGGCTCATAACTTATAAAAAATCAAAAGTAATTAAAAATTTCATGTTCGCTCATAACTTATCAAAAATTAAAAATAAAAAATTAAAAAATTAAAAGAAAGGGATCGAATTTCTTGAGGGGTAAATTTTATCTTAATGTGTAAAGATAAAACAAAAAAAAATACACCTCAAGAAATTGGATCCCTCTGGGTGCTTGATAGATCCAGGTTTGAGATGGATCTAGGCTGGTTTAAAAAAAAATGAAAAATACTTGTTATATTCACATTAATTGCACCAAATGAAACTAGGTGATATAACGTTATAACTTTAGTAACAAAATAATTAAAAAAATTCATGTCGGCTCATAAAATAAAAAATTATGGAAAATATTTAAAACAAAAAATCCATGTTGGTTCATAAAATAAAATTTTATGAAAAGTAATTAAAAAATAGATGTTCGTTTATGAAATAAAAACTTAAAACTTAAAGGGGGATCTATCAATCAAGAAAGATCAAATTTCTTGAGTTTAAATTTAAAAAAGGAAATACACCTCAAGAAATTGGATCCCTCTCGGTGCTTGATAGATACAAGTTTAAGATGGATCAACTCCTTGGCATTTTTTAGCATTTGAGTTTCTAAAGCACAAACAAAGCATAAATCCATAAATTAGAAAATGATTCCCACATGAGGGAATAGCCATCTCCAAATAAAACAACTCTCCAATATAGCTTGTTTACGAATAGGCTGGGATGTTGCTCCTCCACATAGCTCCAACAATCTCTAACAAATCTACAGTCCCAAAAAATATGATGGATTTTCTTTATCTTTGGCACCCTGGGCATAGATCATCTAAAAGGCTAGATTTAGTCATCTTGGCCTTATCCACCAGTTTAGATCCAAATCCTAGGCTCTATCAAGCATCGAGAGGGATCAAATCTCAAGAGCTGCAAACCTCTCCTTGAATAGCTCCTTGAGTGCAATACCTGAGCCACCTAATCCTAAACTCTAAAGTCTCTAGTTTAAGTCTCATATTTACTTTTTACTTTGTATTATTCTTTATTGTTTATGGTGGACATAATATTATTAATTTTTACTTTGTATTATTAATTTTTGTTTACTTTGTATTATTTTGTTACTCGACAAACACTCTAAAGTCTCATATTTACTTTTTACTTTGTATTAAAAGTAAAAAGTAAAGTCTCTAGTTTAAGTCTCATATTTACTTTTTACTTTGTATTATTCTTTTTTGTTTATGGTTGACATAATATTTACCACATAATCCTAAGCTCTAAAGTCTCTAGTTTAAGTCTCATATTTACTTTTTACTTTGTATTATTCTTTTTTGTTTATGGCCGACATAATATTTATTACTTTTTATTTTGTATTATTCTTTTTTTGTTTACTTTGTATTATTTTGTTACTCAACAAACACTCACAAACTCGACAAACACTCGACTCACAAGATCTCCCCCATACTGGGCTGTAGAGCGCCTCTCGGCGCAATGAGCCCCTTATAAATCATCGACCAAACAAACACGTGCACAACTTGTAGGAAAGCCGCACCAACCAAAACACTGTGTATCCTACAAACCCACTAATCCTCTAGATCTTATGATACCCATCTCACATTGAGTACTGGAGAGAGGGGGTTCCTCTGATGAAGAATTAAATACATATAGTGATAATCATACTATAACAATGGCAAGCCAAAGCTCCACTGTCAATCCCTCCAGAAGGGCCCAGGCATCCCAATGTTCATCTTAAAAAAATGAGACTCTAAAAGGAAGGACTGCAACTCCATGATTGAGGGGGGATCTAAGGCCAACAACCTAAAATCTCGAGAAAGCGATCACCACTCCTTCCATGAATGGGCCTCAAATTCCCAAAGGTATCCCAATGGAAGATACCCTTTTGACTTAGTCAGCACACCTAAAACTGTGGCAACTTTGCAATAAAAATTCCCCACCAGATCGGCTAGGAGGCAATGTCCCACTTAGCTTTGCTACCTTTCCATTACTAGTGAACCAATCGAATCACTGATTTACAGGTCGCCCAAATACTCTTGAATAGAGCCCACAACTTGAAATAGAGAGGGTGAAGAGATGATGTCGCATAATCCAAACCCACCACACATCCTGCCTAAATGTTGTGCCGACATAATCCGATGCCCAAAGAGAACCTGCCAAGGCGTTGGACCCTCAAGACATTGTACCACCCACTTTGATATAGGTGGATACTAGTAGTCACCCAACTGTTACACCGAGTCACAGTGATAATTTTCTACATTTGCTTGGGTCCCAAATTTTCTACAGTTGTTTGTGCGAACTTCTCTCTTCAAGTGATGCGAACTTGTGTGAAGTGAGCGAGTGAATGTAATGTACCTAAAAATAGCGAAAAATAAAAAATTTCTTTTACTGCAATTAAAACCTAATTACAAAGGAAGTATTATAAAATTAACTTCAGCACTGGAAGTTGCATCAGTATTTTGATTGTGTCACTAAGAGTTTATGGTTTTCTAAGTAAGGTAGTCTTACTAGTGATTATTTCTTTTGTTTTTGCGGAAGCGATGCAGTAGTGTAGATGATGAAATCTCTATGGCATGTTTGTAAAAGCTAGAGTAATAAATAAAATCCCCCTTTTTCATCTGAGATGCAGATACATAGTAAGATTGTGAACGGGTTTAAATGTTACCTTCAGGCATGATGGACTTGTTGAGGCAGTTGAACACCTTGGGTAACTTAACATTGAACACCTTGGAGGAGCAACATCCCGGTCTATTCGTAAATAGGCTATATTGGAGAGTTGTTTTATTTGGAGATGGCTATTCCCTCATGCGGGAATCACTTTCTAATTTATGGATTTATGCTTTGTTTGTGCTTTAGAAACTCAAATGCTAAAAAATGCCAAGGAGTTGATCCATCTTAAACTCGTATCTATCAAGCACCGAGAGGGATCCAATTTCTTGAGGTGTATTTCTTTTTTTAAATTTAAACTCAAGAAATTTGATCTTTCTTGATTGATAGATCCCCGTTTAAGTTTTAAGTTTTTTATTTCATAAACGAACATCTATTTTTTAATTACTTTTCATAATATTTTTTTTATGAACCAACATGAATTTTTTCTTTTTAAATATTTTCCATAATTTTTTATTTTATGAGCCGACATGAATTTTTTTAATTATTTTGTTACTAAACAGTGGAGGCCATTCATTGTAAGGTGGAATAGGTCTAGTATATTGTTATTATTAAATAAGACCCACTAAGTAAATCAATATAATGGGACCTCTTTAAAGAAGGTCCACTAAGTGGTTAGGAGGTTAGTATTGTATGGTAATTTTATAAATAAGGATGGATTCCCTCAATCCTCTTTTTGTGATGTGGAGAAGAATATTGTAAGGTGAGTGTAGCTCATTAGGAGGAAAACCCCTCAAAGTAACAATTGAACATTGTTGATTCATCCCACCAAAAGAATCACTTCAATAATAATAGAGTGCAGTTTATTGCATTTCTCTTGTATTGATTCATATTGTCGATATCTATTGTGTATGATGTTAATATCATATTGGGTTTATAATATTCTTAGGAGAAAAAGAAAAATTATATTCTCAACAATCATAAATCTATCACTGACCAACCTCCTTTCACTCCTCAAGTCTTTTGGAGAATCATTGTTCCTAAGAAATCATTGTGTAAGATATGATCCCTCTAAGATTTATGTTTATACAATGCACCTAACCATCCATGCATTTGATTCAATCCTAAACTTCTTTCATTGCCACTTATTCCCTAACCACGTGGTTCTTCATGTCATCCTTATGTTTTGATCCAATAAATCTCATGATATAGAGAACCTCAAAGATTGATCCTTCAAACATGGTCTTCATGAAGTCTTAGGAGTCCATATAGAAGACTGGATTAACTTCATTGTATCCCATGGATTCCCACCATCTCGGACTTCCCTTATTATTCATCCTAATTATAAAACTAGAGAGAAAAATTACCCTCGCAATTATTGTACTATCATAATTAACCATATATTAGTGAAGATCTCGACCACAACTTTAGACATATACATTTCTATATGGTTAAAGACCAAGGAATTGAAGGCCAAAGGACAAGCAAGTTTAAGGAGAAGCCATGGTACTAGTGATCAACATATATTGTGACCTTGAACTATATAAATGAAGGGGCCAAGCACAAATTATATATTGTATTTATGGAAATTTCCAATACATTTTGACATGGTTTCTTGAAATTTGTTAATCAACAGTCTTAAAGGTATAGAACTTCGAACATCAATGTTTTTCAAGGATTTGCATACCTATTCATTACGATAGCAAGTCCCTATAATCAATGCAACAAGTCCCTATAATCAATGCAGAGCTAAAGGGTGCCATCCTTATTCTTGAAAAAAAAATGGTTCTCCCCATAGAGATACACTTACTTTAATCATTCTAAGATCTCATAGCTCCTTAAGTAGTGTACCAAGTTCATTAAGTTTGGGTACCATCATTAGATAAGGGGTATTTTATAGGATTTTTTCTAGGCTTAAGGGTTGTGGTAAAGTCAATATATATATAATTGGAGGTAGCGTAGGTAGTTATGAAGAAAAATCATCTTCAAACTTTGACAATAAAGGGTGGGGTTTATGGGAAAGATTATTGTTGTCACTCGTAGCTTCAACTTCCTAAATTTTACACCCTTTATCAAACATTTATGTACCTTCATGGATGAAATGAAATGAAAAGAACAATATCATTTATTCCTTGAATCACTATTGGCCCAATTCATCATTTATACAATGAATCTTTTTTGGAAATAGTCAAATAGCGCTTGATGTGTTTCTATCCAATCCTTCCCTAATATCAAATCATAAGTACATAAGGGTATGCTATAAAGGTTCATATAGGTCATATATTCTCCCAGATTCACCATGCAATTATCCACAAAATGACCCCACTAATTGTTTTACCCTAGATGTCATTTCAACTTAATAAAGTCATCATGTCTATGAGTTTCCAACTTGTGTATTCTTAAGGAGAGATCAAACTATTTGTAACACCAATATCAAATAAAATGAAAAGTGAAAAAATATTGATCACACTAAATGATTCCATGACAGTGGCTTGATGGTGATTGACTATGACATGAATGTAGTGACTTCCCTTTGATTAGTCAGATTTAGCCTTTCCATCATGCTATCTAGGCTTGTCCCAACCTTCAAGGCAATTTCTTTAAAGATACGGTCCCCCACAGTTTTGACTACCCATATGTCATGTTCCCTCTTACTAGATCTAAGTTGCACAAGAGTCATGTGTCTCTCACCACCCTTAAGAAACAAAGCTTCCAACTTTATTTTCAGGGCATTCGAATGAAGATCCATCTCTTTTATTCATTTATCACACTTAATCTCCCATATGGACTTAAGATTTGGGGAGAATACCATGGGATAGACAAAGTACTATGCCAACTTGCTTCATTCCGAGAGACTATGTATTATCATTATCACTTGTAATCTCCAATATATCATCTATTATATTCTGCTCCATTCAATCCCATAAAGTAATTTTGACTTTTAGTTGATATTAATATATAAATTGAATTAAAGCGTACTGATTAAGTAGCCAAAGGAATAGGACCATGAAGGAATGAGCCTACCGAATTAAGCACTCTGGCAATATGAAAACTTTTGATTCTACCTTCTTAATTAATTTATGGATTGTTCAAGAGGACAACATCTCTATGAGACTTCAGGTTTATACCCTAAGGTAAGGTTTGTGACGTGGACACAAACTCTGTTTTTAACATGAACATGATGTCATAAGATTCATTAACAAAAGTCTAATTTATTCATATTGTTGAAAATATTTATTGATTTTTAATTACTAATTTATTCATATTATTTACAATATTTATTAATTTATTGAAAAATTAAATAAATGATTAAAATTATTTTGTAAAAAGTTAATTTAACAATAAAACTAAAATACAATATACAATTTAAATCTGAATATGAATGATTAAAAATAAAGAAAACCTTGTTACGTTTAAAGGAGCAATAATTTAGACATTAAAGCATAACCACGTGATCCATACTATGTTAAATTCGCCAGTTTTGTGTTAAACTCCGAGTTTGGTAAATCAATGATGAATACAAATTTATATTATTTAAAGTGAAGATTTGAAAAACTATATAGAATGGAATACAATTTTTTTATTTATGTTTTTGAGATAATATAAAAAATATATATATTTTTATAATTTTAATACGATTTTTCCATTTAGGAATTTATTTTAACAATGTTTCCACTTACAATATATTTATTTTAATTAATGTTTTAAAGAAATTTCAATATAATAGTTAATTTGTTTTATTGCAAAATTCAGGGAAAAATCTAAGATACCAAATTTAAGTGTTGAATTGAGTGTTTTCTCACATCTTTATACATAGAATTGTTGTGAAACAACTTTTATGATGATTTTCATTGAGTAGAAATCAATCATTTATATATTAATAATATGACTCTTGGCTTTCAACTTCTAAGAGGATATATGGTGACTCTTCACCTTATTCAATAACTAAAACAAATATTTACAAAAGGAACCAAAATCTTGTAGGATTAGGTTTCCAATATTCCTCCCTTAATCCTAAGGGGTGTTCATGATTCCAAGCATCCTTTTGAACTTTTCAAGTTACTCTCTTCCAAGATCCTTGGTAAAGGTGTCCATAGTTTGCTAATTTGTAGAACAATGTTATAGAGCATTATTCGACCGTAATTTGTAGAACTATTATGAAAATTCAGTATACAAAGCCCTTAATTTTGAGCTTATCCACTGTTTAAGCTGAATTCACATGGGATGCACAGACACACTGTTTATAACGAGGAAAGAAGCAATAAAACCTTAATTTAAGTAATCACAGTGGAACTATTACAGAATAAGCGATCATAATTTTATTATTATAGCCGTGGTGTAGAGAGTGCAAGTCTGCAAGGCATGGAAGACCATGTGATCAGCTTTATCAATTTGATGATTTGTCCTTTATCAACTTTTGCGTGCTTGTGGATTCCACTTATTTCTGCTCAGCGGACTAACCACCGGCCATGAAGTCAATGGACCTCCTCGATTTATAGAACAAATCTAACCATGCATGATGCAACCAATGAATATACCCAATGTATATATTATATACAATACCCTGTCAGTAAAATCTAGCCATGGTCGGTCATCAGCAAGGCGATTCTCTGATTGGTCTTACTCTAATGGGAAGACCCTTCTCAAACTCTACGAAAGGAAAAGCAAGCACGCGGTTTTCTTCTGCCAATTCCCAGCTGCACAAACCATAAAGAAATACTCACATTCTCCATTTAAATTTTATATCAATCCTGTCATGTAAACGTTCAAAAACAGCCTGATACATATATATAAAAACATGTACCTGAAGTTGAGAACAAGATGATGAAGAAAACAACAATCTCCAATTTGCCAAGCTCGAAACCAGCACTGAGTCGTGGTTCTCCAAATGGAATAAAATATGTATTGGGCTCCATTTTCTGAAATTTCCAGTCCAACCTAGTTCTAACAATTTTGCCTAAGAATTAACCTTCTTGGCTTCGAACTGTCCACAGAAGGGGCGTTGCTCCATCTTCTCCCGTGACTTGAGAGTGAGAAGCGTGTGTATCTCAATATCACCCAACAAGCGGTTCCTCAGGTTGACATTGCTCATAAAACTAAGCGCTGTGGTTCGCATGCATTTATGCATTTCGCCGACTAGAACGAGCATCGATCATTTGCCAACAATTCCCCCGATGGTGCTCGGATAACTGCATTCGAAGGGCCTTCCTTTGTTCTGCAAGATAAACTTGTTCAGCTCCGGGTTTGCAGACACTATGGTCGGATGCCCAAATAGATGAGACCGGAATATCTTTCCATGCCTGTGCTTATATTAACACCCAACACCGACCATCCAATATTCCCAGGAGGCGGATTCAGATTCATTGACCTCTTCTCCTTGTTAGCCTTACTTTTAACATTATTTCTCCTTCTCAGTTTGATCACCAAAATGAGAATTAGCAGCAGCAGGCCGAGAGATCCAATGGCTATGGCTTCTCCTTGAAGCAGGCCCATTGAAAGATTTTATGAGCGACCCATTATTACCTGAGGAGATTACCTGAAGGGATCTGCAGGTGCAAATGCGAATGGTCCAGTCCCTGGTTCCGGTGTGCAGATAAGCAGGGTCATGTGCAGGTTCCCTTGTAGATGCATATGTTGAGTAGGCAGGGAAGAGTCGCGAGCGGGGGGAAAGGGAATGCTACAGCGGAATGGAGTTCAAATTCACCAACCACAGTCTGCAAGGATTGGGGCATTAATTCCTTCTGCACGCCTATTACTTGCCGTAAGTCTGCTGTCCAAACCTCGATAACGTAAAAGGCCACGTCAGTTAGCCGGAGTTTTAGTTACGGAGGTGGAGTGGAGACGGGGTCCCGTATCCGGCGGACGATGGACGGTATTGGACGGGGTTGAAGCACAACGGGGGTGGGTTCATTTGGCGGCGGGACGGGGCGATTTGAGTGCCCCATATCCCACGCCATACGATCATAGTGAACTCCTTCTTGTAAGGAGACTATAGTTCCTTCCAGGCTTCCAACAACCTTGTTGGATAAGGAGTCTGCTATTTTATTTTGACCTCTCATCACATGGAGAAAATTGATCTTCGACAATGCTTTCATTTTGTTCCAAACTGGCTCTTGAAGTCTAGATAAAAGGGGGGGCTTTAGAGGGGACTTGAATCTCATAGCGCGAATTAGTATTCTAGAATCTCCCAGGATATCTGCTTCTTTTATCCTTTTTTTTAGAAGTTTAATTCCTTACCATAACACCAAGAGTTCTGCATGATTATTTGTGGTTGTCCCTAGACTCTAAGAGAAAGAGTCCATAATGATTCCTCCATGGTAAAAAAAACCCCTACCCACACCTACCGCCCCGTTTAACTTAATCTTAAAAACATAATTCTCATCCAATTTTAAGAATATTCCAACACCACAATTAAAATCATGTTAACATATATATGAAGAAAAACATAATTCATATTTAAAATGTGTTTTCCTGTATCCCACATGAACATGACACACCAAACCTTTTAAATACATTTTATTAAAACATTATTATGCTAAATCTTACATAAATTACAATAAGTTACAAGATTAATATATATATATATATATATATTTTCAGATTAAATTAACACTCCAAATACCTTATAATGCCATGGTCTAACTCCATCGTTACTTTATAATAAGTTCTAACTATATAAAATTTTAATTCTATGACCAACAAATCTTATAAGTTGTATGTTAAGCCCAAGGATGATAGTAAAGTGTTTCTTAGTGTAGATTTAAAAGCATCATTTTTTTGGATTTTTCTTTCTAGAGTTTACTAAAAAGTTTGGTCTTTGTTACAATTTCGGTTGTATGTTAAGCCCATGGATGATAGTAAAGTTTCTTAGTGTAGATTTACAAGCATCATTTTTTGGGAAAAATAATTTCTGGAGTTTACTAAAAAGTTACAATTTCATTTAGATGTAAGTTTTGTTTATGGTAGAAATTTGCTCAATAGTTTTGGGCATCTTTAAACTGGAAGTTTGGTCTATGTCACAATTTCATTTTGATGTAAGTTTTGTTTATGGTAGAAATTTGTTTAATAGTTTTGGGCATCTTTAAACTAAAATTTGAGAGTATTTAAAATTTAAAAGATTAATAAAAATTTTAATCTTAATGTTTCGTCAAATTTTATTTTCTAGTATTTTTTTGAGTCCCAAATAAATGAGGTTTTAGTTTTGGTAGTGTGGATAGATGTTTTTTAAATTAAACTTAGAATATATTATGCATATTGTTTTGATAGGTAATTTTTTAAACTATTGTAAAACATATTTCAAGATGTTACAATATGGATGTATTCAATTGTTATTTCACACACATACTCATATAACAAACCCTATAAACGAGGAGGGGAAGATCGAGCAAGCAAGCATACTCACCCTGTAATTAATCAACCATCATGTATGTGGGAAAACCCCTACCTTATGGTTGTCTCTATTAGCATAAGGATCTTGGTGTCTTGGAACTTATAAGATGTCCTCACAACCAATGTGTGATAACGCACAATAGAACATAATATTTTATAGTCATAGAAGCTATTCCAAGATGCCACAATAGTTGTGTATCCCATTATTATTTCACACATACACACACACACACACATAACTTGTCCCATAAGGAAGGAGGGGAATGCTAAGAAAGAAAGCATACTCACCATATAACCAATCAACCATTATGTTAGTGAGAGACACCATTCCCTTATGGCTACCCCCATTAGCATAAGGATCATGGCATGTTCGGACTTTTACAATATCATAAACCAATGCTCACAACTAATGTAGAATAACACACAAGAGAAGAGAAAATTATATAGTTAGAAAATCTATTCCAAAACACCACAAAATAAGGGTGGTTGACTATTGTTTTACACACATGTAACTTGTCACAAAAAAGAGGGTAAGGCCAAACAAGAATGCATACTCACCATTTTTGAAATTTTATATTGAATTGAATGTTTTTTTTTCCATTTTGAGTTTTTTTTTATAGGTGGTTTTGGAGAGAAAATCGTCAACATTGATGTGCACTAAATTCTCCAACCCATAAATTGTATGGGTTACAAAACAACCTACCCATCATTTTCTTATAATGGATACCCCATTTATTATTTTCTTCTTTTAAACCCACTCTTAATTCCTTCTCGCCCTTGTCCCCAATATTTTAAGTTTTAAATCCTCCTTCTTCCTGCATATTATTTGCAAAATAATTTAATACGATTATATTAAAATTTTCAATATAATAGATAATAATATAATATCAGATGAGAAACATCTTATCAGGCTAATATTATAAAATTAGGCACAAGCACAACAAGAAAGCATTACATTAATTGTGTGTGTGTGTTGATGATGATGATGATGATAATGATCATGATAGTTTCTATCCTTTGAGACCAACTTTGATTTATGGGACCTTTAAAAAATGGTAAGGAAATAATTGATTTGCTTTATTAATATAATATTAGATAAGAATCATGTTATTAGGAGAAAGCCATAAAATTAGGCAAGCTCATAACAAAAAAGCATTGACTGCATATTTGTGTATGAGAGAGACAGAAAGAGAAGATGATGATGATGATGACGAGGACGATTGTCCTTTCATACCAACTTTAGTCTATTAGACCTTAAAAAAAATAACAATTAATTAATTAACACACACTTTCTCTATATAATTTAAATATTTAACTTCTCCTTCTCCTCATCCATTATTTTTCAAACAAATTAAAATTTAATTATATATATATATATATAAATAATCTTATTAGGATAACATCCATAAAATTAGACATGTTGACAACAAGAAAGAATTAACTTCATATATATATATATGATTTCTTATTATAAGTTTGTCTAGTTTATGGCTTTCTCTTAATAAAATGATTTATATCTAATATTATATAAATATATATTATAATTAAAAATTTCAATATAATCAAAATTTAATTTAATTTCAAAAAATTAATAAATAAAAAGAATAAGAAGTTAAAATTGATGATTCTATTTAGTCAAAAAATAATTTACTTCAAAAGCTTATTCTTTTTAAAACATAATTTTATTAATAATGACAAAAGTACATTATATATGTGTAACGAGAAGATGCATTCCAACCATTCTTTCAAAATGGATTAAAAACAGTATAATTTATAGCTTATCACTCCACCTTATAAAAAAATATAGCCTATCACTTCACCCTATAAAAAAATGACACGTTTGTTGGTCGTATTACCACATGAATTACATAACACATGATACTTTAAAACTAGCAATTGCCCCAAAAGCTGCAAAGGGACGCCGAAGGGAAATGAAGGGAAAGTAAAGTATATGTGTTGAAGTGAAAAAGTGATTAGTATAATAGATATTATGAAGAGCTTCCTCCTCATCATCAAAATGTCCATTTTCATTTACTAAAGCATCATAGAAAATATAAAAGAAATTGCTAAAATTGAAGTGAATATGGAAATTTCTTAAAAGTGTTCAATTCCTAAAGAATGTGGCCATTGAACTATGAGAATAGAGGTTGGACTATCCATTAAATGGGATAAAGTAGTTGTATAGTGTAAAACAACGTCTCACTTCTGGATAAGTGATAGATGCTCACCACTAAGGTATTAAGATGCATTTACAAAAAAATATCCACAATTTTAGATGCATCGCAGAGGTAGATCAACAAACAACGAAAAAGCACATAAAGGAAACCCATCACTATCTTATAAAAGCACATAAAGGCTACCCATCAACATTTCTCATTTTCATATGATTGAAAATGTTTGGGAGAGCTCCTCAACAAAAAAATAAAAAATCACATAAAGGCAACCCATCACCATCTTATAAAAGCACATAAAGGAAACCCGTCAACATTTTTCATTTGCATATGATTGAATTTGTTTGGGAGAGCATTGCTAAAGATCTCATATGAGACTTAATCCTTGAACCATGAGGATTGGAAGTCATTTTTCCTTGGCTTATTGTTTTGGCATTGATATGATTAGAAGTAAGCTACAAATTTGTAACAAGGAAGAAAGTCGCTCGGATCCAGAGCCCCAAATTGCACTAATATATGCATGGGCTACACACCTTGTACATCATCCCTCACAACTCCTCCACATCCTTGAGATCCTTTAAGTGGTGATGGAGAATACTCTAGCAACAAGAAGAAAATGATGTCCTAGCTGTAGGATGCACACCATAACTGTACTATAACTTAGCTTGGAAATGTAAGTGCAGAAACAAAACATTTCAGCCTTTGAGAATATAGAGTGCAAGGTTTTTGTTGTGTTGGTAAATGGACTTGGAAACTTAAAAGGGGATACTAAACCCAAGTTTCAATGGGAACATGGAATTGTGTCTGTGTTCATTGAATAGATCCCTGCCCTCACCTGAGTCGTATAAACTAAAGAAGTCAAGGAAAACTCCCTAGATCCTTAAACAAATGGCTAGACTAAGGCATTTGGCAAGGTACCCGGTAGTGGTAGACAATTCAACCCAAATTAACATAGAAAAATGGATGTTTTTTTTTAAATGATCAACATTTTATAGATAATGTATTAGAAAACATATCAAAGGAGAAAAGAAATAGACAAAATATTTAAATCACATTGATTTAACTCTTCACTTCTTGAGAGTTGTAATACATTTCAATGCAGTCTGCGCAAATGGTTTAGATATGCCACTAAATGCATGACCTTTTCCAAAACTATAGAGTTATTAGACCAACGAGATTTACTTTGTTGTATTCCTTGCATTGATACTCTAATGTTGTTGGGTTTTACACTTCTTGTTCATGATGTGAAATTGTTAATGTTTCCTTTGAGGTTTTGTTTTTTTTGAAAGGACCATTGATATACCTCTTGTATAAGTTATTTGGGGTTGGAAGGACCATCGATATACCTCCAGTATCAATTATTTAGGGTTGGAGTACGAATTTTATTTAAACTCCAAAGCACTGAGCTCTAGGCTACCGAGTTGTCGATTTAATATGGAGTTACTGTAAATTGTCAAATGTTTTTGTTGTTTGAATGTAAAGTGTAACTATATCAGAAATGATGCCGAACAAATGACTAGGAGTTTGTTTGTTCGGTGAGGCTGACCATACAATTTCCATGACCATTGTTGTTCTATTTGTTTTTATAATAGGATTCAGCTCATGTATTTGGTGTGGCTGACCATACAAATTTCATGACCACCATGGAACCCATCATATTGTGATTTACCCATACCATTTTCATGACTGCCTTGGAGCCAACTTATACTCTCATTTATATATTTAGAAGTTGGATGGGCCGAAACAACAAACCTCCCAATTGAGATTGTCTCGATAAGGATGGCCTCTCCTTAGTAGTAAAGATGGAAAGGTTGCAAAGCTTTTCACAAACAAACTGGTCAAACTACATGTTACAACTCTTTAATTAAGTTGTTGAAACCTATGGATCCTTGCAATGGAAAAAAATTATTGTATATACACGTGGTTTGAATGTAAACATTAAATTGAAAACAAATTCAAAATTGTGCATTGGATGCTCTATGCTCTATTTTACTAAGTTTTTCAGTATTTGCATTTGTGTTATAATTTGTGTTTGTTTTTTGGAACTTGCTATTTTAGTTTTTTTGAGTGTTTGCTTTCTTTGTGTTATAATTTATGTTTGTTTTTCTAAAATACAATGTAGTTGTTGAATATTTGTAAATGCAATATTAATATATTCGAACATGGATAGTATGATCCGATAAAGAAATTTTCAAAATTGCTTATCCCCTTTTTCACATTGCATTATGGTTTTTCATTATTTTGAAAAGTTAAAATGTTATTTCCCCATACAACGATAAGAAAATCCAAACACTTGTGATGCACAAAACTTCATTAAATGGTAAGAAGGTTATGCCAATAGCAAATTATAAAAAATATACTTAAAAATAAACGTTTTTTCTTAACCTCAATCATGAATCACTTTGTCTTCACATTATAATGGCTTTATTTTCCTGTCCATTTATTGATTGCATCGGCATTTATTTTCAGCAATTTTATTAATTTGCATAGTTTCAACAATTATATTAATTTGCATAGTTGACTATATCCTGAACCATTCTAAAAAATATTTAGATATTCATACTTTCATTCAACTTAATAGAATACACATTATTACAATTCACAAACAATATGAAACTGGAGATCTTGAACATTAATAAAAAAATCAATAAAGTACATTGAAAACATTCAAACAAATCCATATAAAATTTCTACATTAAAAACATTCAAACAAATCCATATAAAATTTTCAGTGAGAAAATCACTCTAAAAATATATTTTGAAATTTTAAAGATCTTGGGTTTGTTTGGCCTATATATTTTAAAAATAGATCATGAACTCATAAATTCATGAGTTTTTTTGGACCTTGTGAGCGAAGAAAATGATAAAATCATTGAAAGGTTTTGTCTTGAAATTTTTCTCTTGCAATGTCCAAATAATTCTTGAAAATAACTCATAAAATAGATCTTGAAATATATCTCGCACCTTCACCTTGAAATCCATATAACATTCAAACAAATCCGCTAAGCCTCACTAGGTGCCTCTGGAATACCAGTCTCCTTGACAATCTAGCCATATACAATTTGGAACTTGAAGCCCTCTCGTGGAATAAGGACTGGACCTATTTCCAGGTCTCTATTGGGATCTCAGCTTGGTCGGGTCTGCCAGTTCTTCTGCCTCACCTTCCAATAAAGGTAGATGTCAAACATAAATTTCAGGCTGCTGAAACAAGTATTTACACAAGTCTGCTTAGATTATTAAAATTACACTCATCAATTTTGAAACAAAGGGCACTCATCGAACATTTTTTTGATGCTCCCAAGGCAAGTGAAAATTAAAATAATTTCAGTCCAGAAAATTAAATCTCTTTCCTCAAGTGAATAAAATAAAACCAATAGAAACCAAAGGATGTCGCATTAAAAGCAACTCCTCATCCTCAGCATTGTTGTGGTGCTTGTAAATGACCCACAGGAAGTGGTACCGATCGAGCAGGGTCCAAATCTCGTTGTCGCTCTAATAGCCAATGCATCCCAGTGAAGCATGCCGAGCTCGCATCTATGGCTTATTATAATTTTTTTATAATAATTTTAAAACTAATTTTTTTTATAATAATTTAAGAGAATTTTTAATTATTAATATATAAAACATATAATAAATAATATAATTAATTAAAAAATTATGTATAAATATAATATTTTTTCTATTTCTCTCTCTATATAAAGTAACACATCCCACATCAATAGTGGATCGGAAACGCCGATAGGGATCACCGTCAATTTCAACAAATCTTAAACAATTTTTAAATGTTCTAAATATTAAATTAGTCACCGTATAATATTGTAATAGAAAGAAATACTCAAAATTCTTATATAAAATAGTGCAAATAAATATATATATATAAGGTATATATATATAGTAAAACTTGAATAATTATACCGAAGGCGTATATTGCACGTTTTACAGATATGAGACGGTACCGATTTGTGAGAGACGATTGCATGGACGGCTAAGTCGAATGGAGTAGTGAGCTAACCGTCGTTGAGGTTTGTGAGGCCTGAAACTTGAGCGCATATGCAAAGAAGAAATACAGTAATAACAAAACCAAAGTATGGAGTCCCCATGAATTCCTCTCCTGAAACAATGGATTCCTGAAGCAGATGTTAAGGGTGGTTTATACCTTTTAAAAAAAGTTGTTTGAATTATTCCTCTCGCTGCGAGGGCTCCGTAATTTTATATTCACAATGAACTTTTCAATGGCGTACTCTGTCTCCATTGAATCGATCATTAAATGCAGAGAAATTGGCGTACTCTGTCTCCATTGAATTGATCGTTAAATGCAGGGAAATTAGAATCGAGTAGTCTAATTAATATATAAAGAAACAAAAAGAAAGCCATTCCATATATAAATTAGAATCGAGTAGTCTAATTAGAATCAAGTATTTGGATATTTTATGATTGTATGGTTGCAAACGCCTTGAATAATTATGTGATGACTTCCATTCCCTCAAATCATTGCACTCACTAAATTTGAATCTGTGTGAGAGCTTCAAGAAGCTCCCTGAAGATTTCCACCACCTTACCTCGTTGCAACATTTGCTGCTAGGATATTGCACCATGTTGGAAGGAAAATCGATGGACAACGTGATAAAGATAAAAACAATAAAGACTCTGAGCGTCGAAGGAAGCAGAATGGTGCTGGATAGCTGGGCGAAAATTCAAAGAGAAAGTGATCAATCATTGCCTTTTACTGTGTTAACCGGGAAGGTGCCATCCATCCATATTTATCACATCAAATTTAATTATTGCTTATTTTTATAAAATTCTATTTAAAACTTTATTATTGATTACAATTTATTGACCTTTACATTAAAATAGGCTATTTCATACTTCTGTTGTCTTTATAACGATGATTATACTTAAAGGGTATTTCCATGGAGGAGAAGGAGAATAACGAAAAGAACATGTTGTCACAATTGGAATTTCTTCTTAGCGAAGGACGACAAAAGCCACTCCATCTATCACGCTCCCTCCTACTCGTCGTCTATGATGCTGAAGTTGTATTCAATCATAATTTCCCTTGCCTTTTAATTGAGGAGACCATTGATGACATCTAAATAGATTTTGAAATGGTTTATATTGGCCTTCATTTGTGATAAATTGCCTCCAAAAGCTAAGAACATAATTGTGGAACATGTTGACGATCCTGCGAAAGACGAAGTTTTAAATCTCCATTTTAATATGGTGGTCACATTAGGTGGATTGAATGAACATAACTTAGATATTATTCAAATGAGTATGAGTATGCGTTTCATTTCCCCGCTTGAAAGTCCAGTTCCATTTCTTGTCTAATTTGTGAGTCCAATCTATTGAAGAATTGAGCTGGACTGAAGATGCTTTAAGCCTCAAAAGACTACAAGTTTAGATTGAACACATGGTCTGATTGCACTTATCCCATGCTCTGCTGCTCTTCTTCCTCTTTTTTCGTTTCCTCTCCACCCAACAATTTTTTTCAACTGAAAATAGGATTTTACATGCTTATGAATCGTGTCAAGGTACTAGGCTACTTACTCGGGTCCCTGCCCACGTGCCATTCCATTGTGTGACCGCATAAAACTGCCAAAACTCTATCTTGCTGCTTGAAAATTTCACTATCGATAAGGGCAGTAACATGAATATTCCTGAGAAGTGAGGGAAATCAACCTCCAATTCTATTATCAAGGGAGTTAATAGGTCCTTTTCCATTATCATGTGGAGATTTTATTATCTCTCTCATCGATCGAGTTAGTTATTATTTTTTCTTCATTGTTTATTGAAAGCAATTTTCTAATTGGTAAATTATTTTTACCATTTTTCATTTTACCATCTTCTTATTACATTGCATGAAACTCGAAATGAAGTAGAAAATTGAAAGCTGGATTTTTCATGCATTTAGTTGGTCCGGGGACAACTAAATGCCAAGAGCTTGAATCAGCCGGCGCCAAATACTCTTCATTTTATTGCTGCAGGTAAATGTGCTACAATATCATTGCTCTAACTAAAAATAGAGCAATGACCTTCATCCAACACTCTGAAAAGCCAATAAAAATATAGAGTGAAGCCATTGAATGAATGAATTCATGGTTTGTCAAGATGAATGAGTGAGTTCAAAATGAAATTAGGACGTCAAAAATTTACTCACAAACAATCAAATAAATAAGTCAATCTTATATAGCACTGAAATTGGGGATATTGAATTATATAGCCAACAATATTGAGATTTGTTGAATATTAATGGGAACCATCGATTTGATTAGGATCTAAGAAATACAGTACGATTCGATTCTCTTTCATTGTGCCTTTGAATGGTTTCTCCCAATGGATCATGCCATATCTAGATGAGGTCAAGTCATTACAACCCAAAGACCATTTACAACTCAGGAACACTTGATACAAAACATGATTGTGTTTAAAACATGATCTTACCATTGTTATTGCTTTTTTTCCAAGAAGAAAGACCAAAAATATATCATACACAAACCGTAAACCATAGCAAAACACAAATATTTATATTGAGAAGAAAGCCCAAAAATAAATCATACACAATATTGGGAAGCAAGACATGGTTGAAAAAGGCAATGCAAATCGAATTCCCAAACATAAGAAATTAGTTTTAAATCAAAGTAGGATCCAAGCTTAGTTTTGCATATTTAGGCTATTGGATAAGCAAATCAATAATTACACACAATTTCATAAACTAATAAACAAGGGATATGGAATATTCTTTTCAACCCTATCGCCATAATGAGCCAATGCTATAGGGAGAGTTGGTATATATGGTAAGAATGTCGTAAGATCAAATATGCACTTCTAAGGATTATAACGACTCATTACTATGGGGTTAAGAAGGTAATTATTAGGTTCTACAAAAAAAATTCCATGAAAAAATGTTTAACATTTAGATTCATGTAGTATTAAGAGATAAAAATAAAAAATTCTACTATTTAATTGCATCTTGATTTAAGGTATGTGAACAATTTCATCATCAATTAACAATCAAATGTCCAGTAAATCAAAACAAAGTTCAATGATTATTACAGACACTACAACATACAAATGAGGAGAAGAGCTCTGAGTTAATATTACGAAAAGAAATATTGCTATGTGTGGGGCAACGAGTAATTCTAACTACTAAGGAATGCGAATTGCACCATTGTTCTTGCAAAGATGAAAGACACTTCATATGTCACACTTCGAAAAAAGGAAGAGACACGCCTTCATACTTTGTCCCTTTCACACTTAAAATTGCAATCCTCAATCCTTGCACTCCCTCTACCAAATGCAACTACTGATGTTGATTTCCAATATATTTAGAGTCAAACTTGACCACTACCTAGCCCTTTATTGTTTTATTCACATATGTATACCCTTTTGTACATGACAAATTAATGTACAAATCATTTTACTTGCCATTGATTACATGGGTTTCTATTTATTGCTTATTAGTACTTGCAAAAGAGGGTTTCTATTTATTGTTTATTAGTACTTGCAATAGAGTTTTCCTTTCAATTTCATCAACTACTATCTCTATCATAAATTAGCTACACTTTCTTTCAAACACATAAAATTATATTGTCTACCTACACAAATTTTTCTCATTTTACAACATATTGAAGTTCTTCTCGGCGTTTCATTTCCCCCGCTTTGGGGGTATGCTAGTAATAATCCGTATTAGGAATTCTTTTCCATACCATCAGATATATTATGATAATTGACAAATTATAAGCAATTGATTATGGTTAAGCTAACCGATTATTTAGTTAGGGTTTCAACTCCAAGAATATTCATAAGAAATAAAATGGTGCATTCAATTGAGGGGAGAAATCCCTCACGAAACCTCCATGCAAGGAGATTATTTGGGTGATAGAAAGGGAGACGCAACTCTCGGGGGGAGAAAGCACCATCTGGTTACATTTCGTGTTGGACTGAGAGGGCACATACCTTTGTACAACGGTTATGAGGAAAGTAAAGAAAAACCAAAATGGGGGATTTCAGAGCGGAATGCCGCACATAAGCCATTGAGCGATCCACGAACCTCATTGGCCGTTCAATGGGAGCCAAGAGTCCCTGGGAGTGCTAAATCCCTGTCAAAGTATTCACCATAACGTCTTGAACACCTTAGAAAACCTCTCTTCTTCGTCGACTCCCATTCCTGCTTTTTCCTTCCTCGCAAACTCTTGTCAATGATTTTGCAACCCGGGCAAATAGGCGGCATCCACGTTTGCAGTAGGTGAATATGCACGTATCGAAGTTTTATTGGGTGGGCAATCGATGAATCTAAAACAGTGTTTTACAAACTCGACTTTGGAAAAAGAACGCCTTCGGCGTTATAGATACATATCATCAACCAATAGCACAAAAAAATGTAAGATGTCCCATATTACCACATGAATTACACAACACATAATACTTTAAAAAGATACATATCATCAACCAATATCACAAAAAATGTTAGACCCTCATAGAATTAATAAAATGGAGTGTGAAAATATTTAGTGACGTGTCCATCCACAAATTCCTAAATGTCCCATGATCCCACATTTAGAATATTTTATTGCCCCACATTTGGCATTAGGAAACTAGGACTATTATATCATGGCTTAGTAATTCTAGAATGTCATATGCTTAGTATCTATTTAGATTAAGATAAACTAATAAACATACTGATAAACTAATAAACATATTTGTTATGTAAACATCTATACTTATTTATGTTATGTGTTAACAATATGTGATTTTTATCATTTTATGATGATGATATGATGATGATAGTTATATGATTCTTTTCAAACATGTAAATTAAAATTTGATATTTTGGTACATGGATATCTATTCAAAATTTATGTTGTATACATGTACGAATACAATGCATGAAAAAAATGAATATATGTTGCTTACTTGAACATTAATATATAATATGGATTATTACATGAATTTGTTATATTTATATGTATGGATATGAGTTATTTGTGAGCTAGCATACAAGTTGATAAGCTATGTAATAACTGAATGACTGTAGTATTTAGGTAATCTGGATGTCGTAGACATCAAGAAGATAGTGTATACTATAATTTTTATGTATGATTTAATTTTTTTATTCAAACAATGCTATGATTTGTGGGTAAGTGTGGTTTTGACAAGACACACAACTTGTCCATAGTGGTTGTTCTTGTTGGCCTGATTTATATCAGGAGGGGTGGATGTATTATCAACCGTGTATCCTATGAAAGCTAGAGTCATGGGAGGGTTATGTTAAGCCGCATTACTCTAAATGTGTGATGGTGACTATCAATTGCCTACTAGGGAAGTCAACATTTCTATTTACAGGTTATATCTAGAGGTAGGTTGATCTAGTTGATGGTCTGGCATATTGTAACAAATGAAAGGATAGGGTGTGGAAGATGGAAGTTGGTTAGGGAGGAAGGATAATTCAAAGTTGGTTGAGAATGCTACTTGGGAATTAGATGCATCACTCTTATTTTCTTACTTCGATCCTACCATGTTTAGAGCACTTGTCTTGACTCTCTCTTGATAATTTAATTGTGATAATTAATTATTGAAAATTTATTGTGATTTGATTAGTGATGATTACCGAATAATGCATTTTCTTGATTTATCACTTGAACATACATGAACTATGCATTGGAGGCAATGATTGTTTATAATTAGTACATGCACAAGATATGTGTATATTTTATGTGCATAAATACATTGCACAGGTACACTAGTACTATTACTTGATGCATTGATTACTAAACTATGTAACTTACTGAATGAATGATTTAATGATTATGGAAAGTATATCACCTCCATATAAAAATATCTAGTAGCATTAAATACACTCATTGACTTTTGATTATTGGTTGGTATGATGAATTAAATGGGTATGGTGGGTTGTGTAGTGATCTTGAACCCGTAAATGAATCACACATGATATAGAACCCTTACATTTAAAAAATAAACAAAAATTCATCCACAACAAGAATAACACCAAGATATAGAGATAAAGAACCCTAAAGGTAAAGTAACACCATCTAATACTCCCTATGAAAAGAATCACTCCATAATCGATGCTTGCTACAAAACAATACATCCAACATATCCCTATACAATGATACTCATGTATATTTATACTTTCTCATGAGTATTCTTAGGGGGTATATGGAAACTACCTCTTATTATTATATTATTTCTTCTAACTACCTAGTGGGCCTATTTATTACCCACCAACTACCAAGTGATCATATTCCATGATTATGTCCACATTACATACATTTTCTCCTTAGGTACCCCATATTATCCTCCTTAGGTACATTACATTCCATCCCCCTTTGCACGTTTTGTCCCAAACATGGGAGGAAGCCATATAATATGATCTATTAAGCAATGTAATCAATCGGTACCAAGCACGAGCATTCATCCATCCTAGTGAAATGTGGACATGGGATCCAATTGCTTCCTTTCCACCTCGATCTTGTTTCTGTTGGCTCCTTTCGTTCTATGTTTTCTCTATGCTACTCTGATATCTCCATGCTTTGCTTTTAATCCTTAATGTGCCTCCATATTGGTTGCCTTTTTGGTTTCATATTTGTTTATTGTTGAAAATTGGTTGAGCTTTGATATTTAATTCTTTTAGATGCAGAGACTTGAAGTAATGAGACAATTCAATCCATGAAATTCATACAACCATAACACAAGATATACCCTGGGAAAATCCTTAAAATTACGAGAACAAAAACCCCATCAATTCTTCTCAGTATAATATAAAGGATAGCAAATAATGCTTTCTTTTACAACATAGCAGATTGCTTTCAGAAGATAAGAGATCACCAAACTTCTTGGTGAAGATATAGAAGCAATAGAGAAGAGAGATCAATCGGATGTGTGCCCAACACAACAATAACAAGCACGAACAATACCCTGCATAAAGAGAAGCACCTTGCCTTCAATGGAGAAGATAATTCGCTTTACATTGGATTCAACAATCTTGTATATCATATTTATACATTCTTCTCTTCTATTTTTAACTTCTAACTTTAGGATAAAATCTCCCTTAAACTGGATGTATTAATCTTTTATGGAGTGGTGCGCCCCCCTTATCATGCAATGCTTCATCTCACTGAGTTGTCACTTAGGATGAACTCACCTCTTAACTGAAAGCTTTCCCACTTAGTTAGGTGGCTAACTTAAGTGTCGACATGCAAGTGTCACAACTCACGTGCCATATTTTAGTTTAACATAAGTGTCTTCATGCAATAACACTTAGTTAACTAGATCTTCTTTGTTGTCACTTAGTTAACTCTCTTTAACTGAAGTGTCCTCTTTTAGTTTAACTAAAGTGGAAATACTTTAGTTAACTAGTCCCTTTTATTTAACACTTAGTTAACTGAAATCATGCTGATTGATTTACTTGAAGTGACCAATGTGAGTTCTTTAGTTAACTGATGCTTTAACTGAAGCATTGATACTTAACTGAAGCTTTAATAATTCAAGTTCTCTTTAATTAGTTGAAGTGTCTGCATGGGCAATTTCGAATTCTCTTGATCTCTATGCTTTATCGTTTATTTCTTTATCTCTTACTGCATGATCAATATGTGCTAACTTTAATTATCCATCACATTACATTATACTAAGAAGAATTATCAGATGTTGTGATCATATTATATTGTTCTGAACCAAATGATCATATTCTAAAGTAATTCACTTTAGAGGTGATCAATCTCTAAAGGAGACTTAATAGCAATCTGGTGATCATGCTTAATAATATATCACACAACATTAAAATGCTTTTGACAAGTAAAGCATGACCTTTGTACAGAAGGTCCACCTCTATATAGGAGGTCCATCTCATGGATACCTTTATATGAAAGGTTCACATGATAATCATGACTTGATACACACAAGATCAGAGCCGTGTCCAACAAGACTCTACAACATCATTACTTTGATCAATTATCTCTATACAGGAGGAATATCCTTTACACAGAAGGCAATCAAAGTGCTCACCTCTATACGGGAGGATCAATATTGACTACACATGATTGGTTTGGATAATGTCTCCTGATGCTGTATATTTAACACTCCCTCTCAGTGAGGGAGGCATTCTCTGCCATACCAAGCTTGTCTCAGAAGTACCTAAACTTCGTCACTGACAGAGGATTTTTTAACACATCTGCAATTTGCTCATCAATAGCAATGTACTGAAGTTACACTGTACCTTTCTGGACCATGTCTCGGATGAAGTGATACTTCATTTCAATGTGCTTCGACTTGTCATGAAACACTGGGTTTTCATAAATCTTGATGCAACTTTGATTGTCACACCTAATGACCATAGGCTCAAGCTTTTCACCGAACAACCCTGCAAGTAGCTTTCTGAGCCACACTGCTTCTTGACATGCAACACTAGTAACTATGTATTATGCTTCGGTAGTTCTCTGGGCTACGGAGCCCTGCTTCCTGTTGGACCAAGATATCATAGTTGATCCTAGGCTATAACAGTAGTTGGATATTATCTTATGGTCCACAATGATTCCTCCCTAGTCTGAGTCTATATAACCAAGTAACATGACTCCTCCACTGGAGGCATATCTGAGTCCATATGAAATTGTACCTCGAAGGTACCTAAGCACATGCTTAGCAGCTGTCCAATGTCTGTGTCTCGGATCAGACATAAATTGACTCAGAATGCTCACAGCATAACATATATCAGGCCTCGAATGTATCAAGTACATTAGCGAGCCTATAAGCTGTCTATACAAGGTGGGATCTACTAGATCTGATCCAGAGCCTGAATAATGAAGTTTCCTCAAATTGGAAACCATCGGTGTAGTCATAGATTTGCAATCTATCATGCCAAACCTACGCAATATATCCACACTGTACTTCCCTTGAGATAGAAAAAATTCATCTTTTCTTTGCCATATCTCAAGGCCAAGAAAGTAGTGCATTAGAATTAAGTATTTAATCATCTCGAACTATGAGGTGAGCTCCCTCTTGCAATAATTAATCAGATGTTCCTCTCCAGTGAGAAAAAAATCATCAGCATACATAACCAATATCAATGGTTGGTTCTTCATTACTTTGAAGTACAAATTTGGATTAGCTTCACTCTTACAAAAACCCAGTTTCTGAAGGTAGCTATCAATTCTGGAGTACCAAGCTCTGGGGGCTTGCTCAAGCCCATATAGAGCTTTCTTTATCTTGCAAACATGGGAACCCTTCCCATTCACCACAAATCCTTCAGGATGCTGAATATAAACCTCTTCCTCAACCTCACCATTGAGAAAGGCTATCTTCACATCCATCTGGTGAAGTTTCCATCCTATAACAGATGCAAGTGCAATCATTGCTCAGATTGTGGTGTACCTTGCCACAGGGGAAAAGGTCTCATCATAATCGATGCCTTATTTATGAGACAAAACCCCTGGCAACGGATCTGAATTTATACTTCTCAATGCTACCATCCGCAACATGCTTTATGTTGTAAATCCATTTAGAAGTCACAATGGACTTCCCATCAGGTTTGGGAACAACCTCCCAAACATTATTCTTCATTATAGAGTTGTAGTCTTCTGTCATTATATATTTCCAAACTTGTTTCTTTGTAGCTTCTTCATATGAGGATGGTTCTGAATCACTGACGTGACTCATTAGTGTAACATACCCTGAATATATATCAGGTTGCTTGCGATCTCTAGATGAGCCTGTTGGTGCTCCATGTTTCTCTACATTTTGTAAGATGTCTCGACACCAAGCAAATCTTATTTTAGCGGGAGGTTCATTAGGTGACCTCTCAACTAATTCTAGTGGTTCTTCAGGAGCTAGCGAATCTGAGGCATCTTCTGGTTTCTCCCTCTCTAACTCTGAAGGGGGAGAATTAGACTCGGGATCCTCCATCTCTGAATCACATTGAATCTCTTTCGATCTTTTGAAAGCATATTACTCATGGAAGGTAACATCTCAGCTGACTTCAATGTGTCTCTCACCAAATACATATATTCAGTATGCTTTGGATGACTAGCTATAACCCACAAAGGTTCCTTTATTTCCAAAGGCTCCATCTTTGTTTTCTTTTCTTTCGGTACATGAATGTATACTAGGCTCCCGAAGCTCCTCTAGTGTGAGATGTCTAGATTCTCACCGGTAAACACTTCTTCTGGTGTCTTCTCATCTAGAATGGAATATGGGCTTCTATTCTGGATGTACACATCTGTATGGGTGGCTTTTTCCCATAATGAGGTAGACATATCTTGATCATGCATCATGGTTTTTGCAGCCTCACATATGGTTCTATTCTTTCTTCCAGCATCCCCATTTTGCCGAGGGTTGTATGGTATTGTTAATTGTCTACATATTCCTGCATCACTACATAGCTCATTAAATGCATGTGAATCAAATTCACGTCCATTATCAGACCTTAATGCATGAATGTGATTTTCTTTCCGATTTTCAACTAGGGCTTTAAACTCTTTAAATTTGTTAAGAGTTTTACTTTTAGCCTTCATGAAATAAATCCATGACTTCCTAGAAAAATCATCTATGAACAATACATAATATAAGAAGCCACTCAGGGAGGGGGATGACATGGGACCACATACGTCAGAATGTATTAAATCTAAAATCCCTTTACATCTAGTAGGACTGCTAGAAATTTTTTTCTTAACATTCTTCCCAAGTGCACAACCTCGACATACACTATCATGCTCAAAATCAAATATGGGCATAACTTTTACCATCTTTTGAAGTCCTGGTAGCGCTTTGTAGTGTAGGTGTCCAAGCATTCGGTGCCATATATCGCATGGACTGATAGTGTGGTGAATCATATCTTGAATGTACTTCCTGGGTACCTTATAGAGTCCTCCCTCTCGAACTCCAATCACAACAACAGATTCTAGGCTTTTGTTCTTCGGCCATAAAAGTGCTTTGTTATCCATGAAGATACTCGAAAGAATTTGCCTTCAAGAATCGAAACTGAGAGGAAGTTCTTCTTCAATCTTGGAACATATAGATTGTCCTCCACATGTAGAATATCACCAGTGCTCAGTTGGAATGAGGTGGATCCAACTCCTTGGATTGAATAAGTTGACTTGTCCCCCAGCTCTACCATGCATGTGAATTCTTTCTCTTTTAGATCGGTGATGGTACTCTTGTAACCAATCATATGTTTGGATGCATCACTGTCAATCAACCATGTGTCTTCATTTGTGATGACGGATCCCGAAAGGGATGAGACAAGATAATACTCCCTTCTTGTATCCTTTTCTTCGGATGCATTCTTTTGAGTGATTTCATCTCCTATGGCGTTAGAAGCATGAAACTTTCCTTTCCGCTTTGCTCTACAATCTCTTGAGAAATGGCCTTTCTTATTGCAATTGAAGCATCTATCTTTTGACTTGTCAAAGCCTTTGTTGAACTCCTTCATCTTTGAATGAGAGAAACTATTTTGGAAGAAGAGTTTATTTCCTTTATTTATTCTTGCCATGAGGGCGATATTTTCTTCTTTGGTGCACACTAACTTGCTCTAGATTCACCCCTCCTCTTGGAGGCAGTCATGCCACAACCTTTCGAAGTTAGGTTGTACCTTTCGACCATTTACTGCAGCCAAGAATGTCTCCCATGAGGATGGGAGACCATCAATGGTGGTTTGGAGAAGATCATCTTCATCCACCACTAATCCAATACTAACAAGTTGATCTCTTACCCGAGAGATATTGGAGAAGAAGGAGTCCACTGTATCATCCATATCCATCTTTAAGTTTCGAAGCTTATTCTTCAATTCCCTCTTTTGACTCGGGGCCTTCTTCTCATATAGATTAGTCAATGTATGATAACATTCTTTCGTGGTATTCAACGGTGTGATCACGGGCATCAAATTATCTTTTACCGAATCATATATGATCCGTTTAGCCTTAGCTTCATTCTTCTTGAAGTTGATGTGACCTGCATTAGATGTAGGCTCCTCCACCACAATGGATACATAGCCATCCAAGTCATGTTCCTCTAGGATGTTGAGAATCCTAGCCTTCCAAGTGTTGAAGTTTGAGGTGCCCTCAATATGGTCTTCCGTTCATATAGAGACCGATGCCATAGTCTTCAAATCTTGTGCTCAACTTCTCAGGATCTACGTAGGCTCTAGTTGGCATGCAAAGCTGAGCTCCTTCACGCCCTGAGCTCTGATACCATGTTGAAATTTGGTTGAGATTTGATCTTTAATTATTTTAGATGCAGAGACTTGAAGCAATGAGACAATTCAATCCATGAAATTCATACAACCATAACACAAGATATACCCTGGGGAAAATCCTCAAAATTATGAGAACAAAAACCCCAACAATTCTTCTCAGTATAATATAATGGATAGAAAATAATGCTTTCTTTTACAACATAGCAGATTGATTTTGGAAGATAAGAGATCACCAAAGTTCTTGGTGGAGATACAGAAGCAATAGAGAAGAAAGATCAATTAGATGTGTGCCCAACACAAAAATAACAAGCACGAACAATACCCTACACAAAGAGAAGTGCATTTCCTTCATTGGAGAAGAGAATTTGCTTTACACTGGATTCAACAATCCTATATATCATATTTATACATTCTTCACTTCTATTTTTAACTTATAACTTCAGGATAAACTCGCCCTTAAACTGGATGTATTAATCTTGTAGGGAGTGGCGTGCCCCACTTCTCATGCAGTGCTTCATCTCACTGAGTTGTCACTTAGGATGAAATCGCCTCTTAACCGAAAGCTTTCCCACTTAGTTAGGTGGCTAATTTAAGTGTCGACATGCAAGTGTCACAACTCAAGTGCTATCTTTTAGTTTAACATAAGTGTCGTCATGAAATAACACTTAGTTAACTAGATCTTCTTTGTTGTCACTTAGTTAACTCTCTTTAACTAAAGTGTCGTCTTTTAGTTTAACTAAAGTGAAAATACTTTAGTTAACTAGTCCCTTTTATTTAACACTTAGTTAACTAAAATCATGCTGATAGATTTACTTGAAGTGACCACTGTGAGTTCTTTAGTTAACTGAGACATATCTTTAAATGATGCTTTAACTCAAGCATTGATACTTAACTGAAGCTTTAATAATTCGAGTTCTCTTTAATTAGTTGAAGTGTCTTCCTGGGAAATTTCGAATTCTCTTGATCTCTATGCTTTATCTTTAATTTCTTTATCTCTTATTGCATGGTCAATATGTGTTAACTTTAATTATCCATCACATTACATTATAATAAGAAGAATTATAAGATGTTGTGATCATATTATATTATTCCGGACCAAATGATCATATTCTAAAGTAATTCACTTTAGATGTGATCAATCTCTAAAGGATACTTAATAGCAATCTGGTGATCATGGTTAATAATATATCACACAACATTAAAATGCTTTTAACAAGTAAAGCATGAAATTTATATGGAAGGTCCACCTCTATACGGGAGGTCCATCTCATGGATACCTTTATACAGAAGGTTCACATGATAATCATGACTTGATACACACAAGTTCAGAGCCTTGTCCAACAAGACTTTACAACATCATTACTTTGATCAATTACCTCTATATGGGAGGAATAACCTTTACACGGAAGGCAATCAAAGTGCTCACCTCTATATGGGAGGATCAATATTGACTACATAAGATTGGTTTGGAGAATGTCTCATGATGCTGTATATTTAACACTCCCTCTCAGTGAGGGAGGCATTCTCTGCCATACCAAGCTTGTCTTGGAAGTACCTAAACTTCGTCACTAACAGAGGCTTTGTTAACACATATGCAATCTTCTCATCAGTAGAAATGTATTGAAGTTTGATTGTACCTTTATGTACCATGTCTCGGATGAAGTGATACTTCATTTCAATGTGCTTCGACTTGTTATGAAACACTGGGTTTTTGGAAAGCTTGATGCGGATCTGATTGTCACACCTAATAACTGTAGGCTCAAGCTTTTCACCGAACAACCTTGCAAGTAGATTTCTGAGACACAGTGCTTCTCGGCAGGCAACACTAGAAGCTGTGTATTATGCTTCAGTAGTGCTCTGGGCTATGGATCTCTGCTTCCTGCTGGACCAAGATATCATAGCTGATCCTAGGCTATAACAATAACCAGATGTGCTCTTACGGTCCACAATGCTTCCTCCCCAGTCTTAGTCTGTATAACCAAGTAATATGACTCCTCCACTGGGGGCATATCTGAGTCCATATGAAATTGTACCTTGAAGGTACCTACGCACATGCTTAGCAGTTGTCCAGTGTTTGTGTCTCGGATCAAAAATAAATTGACTCAGAATGCTCACAACATAACATATATCAGGCCTCAAATGTATTAAGTACATTAGAGAGCCCTTAAGCTATCTATACAAAGTGGGATGTACTAGATCTGATCCAGAGCCTGACTCATGAATTTTTCTCAAATTGGAAACCATCGGTGTAGTCATATATTTGCAATCTATCATGCCAAACCTGTGCAATATATCCACACTGTACTTCCCTTGAGATAGAAAAATTTCATCTTTTCTTTGCCAGATCTCAAGGCCAAGAAAGTAGTGCATTAGACCTAAGTATTTAATCATCTCGAACTATGAGGTGAGCTCCCTCTTGCACCAAGCAATCAGATGTTCCTCTCCAGTGAGAAACAAATAATCAACATACATAACCAATATCAACGGTTGGTTCTTCACTACTTTGAAGTACAAATTTGGATAAGCTTCACTTTTACAGAAACCCAGTTTCTGAAGGTAGCTATCAATTCTGGAGTACCAATCCCTGGGGGCTTGCTTAAGCCCACATATAGCTTTCTTTAGCTTGCAAACATGGGACTCCTTCCCATGCACCAAAAATCCTTCAGGTTGCTGAATATAAACCTCTTCCTCAACCTCACCATTGAGAAAGGTTGTCTTCACATCCATTTGGTGAAGTTTCCATCCTAGAACAGATGCAAGTGAAATCATTGCTTGGATTGTTGTGTACCTTTCCAAAGTGGCAAAGGTATCATCATAATCGATGCCTTCTTTATGAGAGAAACCTATGGCAACGAATTTGGCTTTATACTTCTCAATGCTACCATCCACAGCATGCTTTATCTTGTAAATCCATCTGGAAGTTGCAATGGAATTCCCATCAGGTTTGGGAACAACCTCCCAAACATCATTCTTGAGTTGTACTCTTCTATCATTGCATCTTTCCAAACTTGCTGCTTTGCAGCTTCTTCATATGAGGATGGTTCTGAATCACTGATGTGACTCATCAGTGCAACATACCCTGAATACTATCAGGTTCTTGCGCTCTTTTGATGAGCCTGCTGGTGCTCCATGTTTCTCTGCATTTTGTAAGATGTCTCGGCACCAAGTAGATATTCTTTTAGTAGGAGTTTCATCAGGTAACCTCTCGACTAGTTCTACTAGCACTTTAGTAGCTAGCGAATCTGAGGCATCTTCTGGTTTCTCCCTCTCTAACTCTGAAGGGGGAGAATCAGAATCGGGATCCTCCATCTCCGAATCACATTGAATCTCTTTCGATCTTTTGAAAGCAACTTCCTCATGGAAGGTAACATCTCGGCTGACTTCAATGTGTTTCTCACTAGATACATATATTCGGTATGCTTTGGATGACTTTCTATAACCCACAAAGGTGCCTTTTTTTCCAGAAGGATCCAGCTTTGTTCTCTTTTCTTTCGGTACATGAATGTATACAGGGCTCTCGAAGATCCTCAAGTGTGATATGTCTGGCTTCTCACCGATAAACACTTCTTCTGGTGTCTTATCATCTAGAATGGCATACGGGCTTCTATTCTGGATGTACACAGTTGTACAGGTGGCTTTATCATAAGTATGCATAGGGGTCCTATGCCGACTACTCTTTATTATGATATTATTTCATCTAACTACCTAGTGGACCTATTTATTTTCCACCAACTACCAAGTGGGCATATTCTACGATTATGGCCACATTACATAAATTATCCCCTTGGGTACCTCCCTAGGTACCCCATATTAGCCTTCTTAGGTACATTGCAGGTTGCCACAAATTTTGGAGGAAAAAGTTAAATTTGTTTAATAATATAGAATGAAAATAAACATTTTGCATTCTATTTTAGCATTAATTTATTTAATTAATATTTTCCCTAAAACTTGAAGGGGAATTTGATGGCCTATTAATGAGGGTAGTTGAGGAGTCTTAGGGAAATGTGTATGTAAATTTGATAAATAAAAAGGAGGAAGTAGTGTTAAGAAGAGGCATAGATATTGGAGATTGTTGAGAGATTGAATAATTCTTGAAAGAAATATATCTTGTGACAATATTCTTAGAGTTATATTGTGCATCACTTTTCTTGGAGTCTCGAGCACAAAGGGTTAGGAAATAATAAGGTTTCTTGATCTAGGAATCCAAATATGCTCCTAGTCTGCAAGGAGGTTAATTCCATTATGGACAAGCAAAATAAAAGGGAGATTGGACTACATTACTCTGGAAAAAATTCAAACATTTGAAAGATGTATTACTATTGTTAAATTTCAATGGTTTATGTTAACAACATAATTGTATTTGTTGCTAATTCTCTTGGTTAATTTGGACAACCATGCAATGTGGTTATTTTATTCTCTATTTCAATCTTATATGCTCTTATTCAATTGTAAATTAAAGAGAAGTGGAGTTATTTGTATATAGCATGAAAACCCACACTGCAGAAGTAATTCAAATTGAAAATAAATAAGATAGAGTAATGTGAGAACAATAGTGCCCTACTAAGGAAATTAACCATTTAGAGTGCTACAAAGAATGCTACCCTTTGAAAGCATGTTCACATCCATTTACGTTTCTCTATAAACATGAACAAAGGAGACCTTATTAAAACAAGAGCATGTTAGCTTAGTCTCATCAAATATTGGCCTTAAAATATAATTGTCCAACTAATAGGACCTATTCATTGAATTGATAATAGAAAGGGAGTCACCAAAAACTTGAATGTGACGAACACTTTTCTCAATAGCTAGTGTAATTAGAAATTTCAAAACCATCATCTCTGCTAGGTTATTTAAGCATCTTTCCAACCCTGATTTGAATTTCAAAACATGCTCATCGCTAAGGGAGAGCATCCTACCAACTCCACTTGAGGGGGGCACTTCCCTAAGTTTCACCATCGAAAAAAGGCCTAGCACCTCTTTTATTGATCTACTCCCCTCTAATATCTCTAGGATTTTTCTCCTTTTTTGTTAAACATGAACCTTCAAGGATAGTCAAACTCTAAACAACACAATGAAAGAGACATATCATGTTATCCTAAAATATCAATGCATTAAAAGCCAACCAGATTCCTCAGGCAACTGATAAGGGTGGTGGCTTAACATTTTTAACAAGTTTTTCCTTACACCATTTGTTTAGATTTACATGAACAAAGAAACCACTTCAAATTCCTTTTAGTTTGTGATATTTTCTAGCTCTTGTCATACTTGAACATGATAGGAACAATCTAAAAGAAAATGGTCAATTGATTCAATGCACTCTTTACAAAAAATAGATAAGCTTGCACCATTTGTACCTCTTTTCTTTAGTTTATCCCACGTTATAACCTTTTTCTTGAGATCCAACCACAAAATATGTGAGTTTTGAAAGGGAATTTGAATTTCAAATTGAGATTCCACCACCTGACCATATGCTCCTCCCCCATAGAAGCACTTAGTGCACGATATCCTACCTTTGGAGTATAATATCCATTAGTTTGATTTTCTCCCCATATGTTCTTGTCCTCCTCATCCTTGATCCTCACATGACTAACCCACAATTAATAAATATATAGTTCCCACTTAGTTGCTTCCCCATCAACAAGACCCAACACATCCAACTTCTTCCACTTATGCCTCCAAATGATAGTCAAATATGGATTAGATACTTCATGTAGAATACATGTCTATGTCTATGAAGTCTATCAATCAAACCCTTATATAAATACATCCCTCCCCACAACCAACCCATGGTTCAATCCCAATTCTAACCCTTGACCCTTTCCCGACTTTCTAAACAAGACAATTTCCTGCTAAAGGAAAAGTGTTTACCATTGCCTTCCAAATAATAGAAGCTTCAAGGGCATATCATATTGTTATTGTTTTCTACAAGAAAAAAATATAAGCAACAAAATGTGTATGATTAATAGAAATCTTGGGCAGAGACCCTCATGCAATTTTTGAATAAAAGGAAAAATAAATCTAGGTAGTGTTCTAATATTTTTTTATTATTATCAATGACTTTGTAAGTTTTAGAAACTCAAAATATTTCTTCATAAATTATTAATACTAGATATTTAAACACCAATAAATTTGTATGTGGATTTATTTTCAAACCCTTTAGATGCATAATAGATACAGAGTTGAGATAGATATGTAGCCTTGATGGTTAGCTCAAGCGGTCATGAGCTAGATGTAAGATCTGTCCCTAAAAGTTGTGTAGGTCACGAGTTCGACTCTCTTGATCCCCTCGAGGTTAGGATCTATAATTAGGGCCGATGGTTTACCCCGTTTACGATCCATGAATCATGGGAAAGTACTTAGAGGGTTTTCTACGAGGTTGTTCCCCCGAAAAAAAAGATATGTGCATTTTAAATTTTAAATTAGTTTTAAAATAACTCTCCTTGTGTGTTTTATTATTGGTTTTATTTGATTTTATTGAAAAGGCATTACAGGGAGATCTCCTCATGAATATAATTTGACCCTTTTGTATATTTTAAACTTTATTTTAAAAAAATTTGGAAAGTTCTAAGCCCGTTTTGTTTCCAAACAATATGAAATTTTATTGTGGCCCATAATTTCTTGAATTTGGCACATGGAGTACATAGTGCAACAACATTAGCAAGCTTCCATTGCAGAGATAAAATGCAAATACACTATTTAAAAAACCATTATGACTCGAAATAAAAAAAAGTCATACATAAATGTTGCAACATAAAAGGTGAAAATGACACAACAATATTGAGCATTACAACTCCCAAAAATTTACTGTGTTATCATTACAACTACAACATTAAAGGACACCTAAATTGTAGTTCTAATACACTCTTCATCTTCCTTCCCACATCATAAATAACTATCTTTATTTGCAAATACATCTTCTTCTTTGTTATGTTTGATCCAATGAATATTAACCTAGATTCATCTTATCTTTAATTTATTGATATTAAAAAAAAATCATAAAGCTTTGTGGCCAAGTTTGTTCCCTACTTTATAATTAAATTAGAAGTAGTCCCTCTCACAACATCGCAATGTAAATAAATAATTATCCAATTAAAAATCTTTAGTTGCAACTACATATTCATTGTCAAGGATAGGGTGGTCCGTTGGTGGGGTTAGATGGATTTCATTCCATCCACCCGGGTTCAATTCCGTTGAGACATCTTCTGGCTTGGATTACCGGCTGACGGTTTGCTCGACCTACCATCCACAATATGTGAGGAAGTTTGTTGAGATTTCTTATGCGTTGTTAGCTTTCCTTGATTCCTTCGGAATAGCAGGAAGGTGACTTTTCCACTGAAAAAAAAACAAACTACATATTCATTATAGTATTATTGTCTATATTTGAAAACATTACTATAATTTATGTTATTTGGTGAGATATCATCATTATCCATGTTCATTTTATAAATATTGTAGAAACCAATATCAAATTGATTCAATATATATTGTTTAATTTCATAATTTAAATAATAAATAATAAATGTAAAGGATATAATTTTTTTTAGTGTAAATTTATCTGACTATAATCTTATTTAGTTATAAATAACATAAAATTTATATTGCAATTTTTAATATTAATTATGTTTTTATAGGTATACTCATCTTGAGTTGTGTATCACATTATCATTATTTGACACTGAATTTTGGAGCGATGGAGGGTTATGATTTTTTTATAGTGTTTACTCAAATTTGTTCTAGGCTCTTGAAGGATGTCAAAACTTTGTGAGTTGGCAGTAGCGGATGAACATGGGATGTAGGTTACTTTATGTTTCCTTGGTTTCTCAAGGAGTTGTTTCGAGCCCTTGAAAGTATCGAGATCAATTACTTCTTTCCCTGGTGAGGTGTTTTGTTGTTATCGGTCTCGCTTTTGTTAGGTTGGTGATTATGTGAGTCTCTTCCAGGATTTGTCAATTATGGGTGGTTGGAATTTAATGATGTGGTAGAAATCATTATATTACTTGAGTTATTGAGTGTTGGCCCTCTTTTGGGTAAGGGTGTGAGTGTGGTTTCAGATTGGAGGCAGTAACATTATTCTATAACTATGATTTTAGGGCAAGGTTGTTTCCATGTCGGCTATTTTGGATGGTGGGGTTCTTTTTGCAATGATGTTTCTATTATTGGTGCTTTGTGGTTGGTCAAGGTCTGCATGATAGTATTGTGTAATATATGAATTCCTGTGGTTATCTATCCTTTCCAAGAAGTTGTCTAGGTTCACAGGATCGAGTTAGGGTGTGATCTGGTTCATTCCTGTGCATTTAATCAGATGATCTATTTCTCCCCAGGGCTCGAGATTGTGGTCGTTGATTGGGGATTGATCCTTCAATGGCTCTTCTTTTTGCTTTGTTGATCCTGGTTTCATTATCTTGTTTTTCGAGCCCTATTTGGTTTGTGATCCATGTTAACACACAATTTAACACCCTCAACAGTGTAGGCCGAAAGCATGATTTAATTTTCACCCGCAACATGAAGACAGAGATGAAGCACTAAAAGAGACATAATATGTTAATCCAACCTCTACTTTCCAAAAGGGAAGGTGTGAATGAAGACCCATATAGACTGCAAGGGCAAAATTCAGTGATTGAAGTACCTACCAAATGCTAAGACCAAGTCTCCACAAACTAAAAGTGGAAGGAAAATACATGGCATATGTGTTTTGTGCATTAAATGCTCCATTATTCATGAAAAATTCCCCAAAATATGGAAATTAAGGTAAATGGAGGAATTTAAGTTGGGATTCCCATCCCATATTGAAAAGTTCCCTCTCAACACCCGAATTCTAAATCTATATAAGAGGAATTTTGGGTGAGGATTAAGGAGGAATGATTGAAAAGCAAAGATATTACAGTGGAATAGTGAGAGACTCTTTTACTTCACACTTTTGGTGATCAAAGGCTTGGGAAGTGAAGGAGGGAACCTAGAGAAAAGGAGGAGGAAGCATCTCATGATGAGGTTGTAATCTTCCATGCTTCTTTGAATGAATATGAAAAGATTCAATTATCCCCCAAACGCTTGTGTTTAGTAATTTGTAGGATGTTAGATATAGTTTGATTTGAATATCATGAGATTTGTTGTTAGTAGGATGGAATAAAACTAGTGTGGATGAATTTTTTGGGTACCAAGGAGAGCATGAAGAGAAACCAACATTAAAGAGAAACAAGCAAGCAAAGGCTTCTCTAAAACGCTTCCCCAAACGACACGCTACAAGAGGTATTTTTCTCTCCTCTCACCCTAACTCAAACCCTTGAAGAAATTATAGATCTATCCATGGATAATTTTTAATTAATCTTTTTGTTAGATTTTCACAATTTAATTCAATATTATCTAGGATCTTATCTGAGAGAATAACAAGCACAACATAAACACAATGGACACAAAGATTTTCCTCGGGGAAACCATAAAGGAGAAAACCCCGCAACTTCCTCAGAGATAGAATGAGCACCAATACAATGTCACAAAAGTAAAACCCAAAATAGAGATGGTCTTCAACAACTTCTCTCTTCTCCACTTGTGCGAACTCCTCCTCTCTCTCAATAATGCGAACTGAGTGAGTGAATGAGTCAAATGAGAGAGGCACCCTATCTATTTATACTTTATCTTTCACTTGACTTTTAACCCAACTAGACTGGGCCGAATTCTCTAGGAGAGTCCAATAACCCATTAAAAACTTAACTCTGGGGTCTAATGCCCCGGCATACAAGGGAGGGTTAACCTCAATGAATTTACATGACCCAAAAACAATAATGACTTCTCCGATCGGAGGAATAAACATCTCCATCAGAGGTACAATAATAAAATACAAATACAATATAAAATATACAAGTGAATATCTTCCGAAGTTACAATTACATTAACACTCCCTCTTAACTAGGAAGGTATTCTCTTGACACAGTCATTAAACAAGTCTTCGTCGTTGGATCATCAATGCTAGAACATCATCATCAACACTAGATCGTTGTCGTCACTACTGCTGCAATACTCATCATCTCGATCATCAAATGGTGCTATCTCTCAGTTTTAATTGTTATAGGAATTTCTACAGAGCCATACCTTTTTCATGCTGGATGTAGGCCTAGCCTCCATGTAGGTCTTCATCATCTCTACGAGCAAGCCATCAAGTAGGTACAGCTCAGGACTTATTACATTGCCTCTACAAAACCTGTGCACATATTAGGACTGATTACATTGCCTTGCAAAACCTGTGTACATCGCAGGACTGATTACATTGCCTTGCAAAATATGTGTACATCGCAGGACTGATTACATTGCCTTGCAAAACCTGTGTACATCGCAGGATTGATTACATTGCCTTGAAAAACCTGTGTACATCGCAGGACTTATTACATTGCCTTGCAAAACCTGTGTACATTGCAGGATTGATTACATTGCCTTGAAAACTTGTGTACCCTACTGTCGCCTTATCACATCCAAATCATCTCAATGTCAACGGGGCACATCCCAGATGCACATCACACAACACTTATATCAATAACCATGGGAAGACACACCTCAACCATGCTGGAATGGATCCATACCTTACATTTGCACCATGGGAGGACACACCTACCACCATGTGAGAATGGCTCAATTGCATCTGCGTCTTCTAGACTCATCACTTCCCCTTGGAAGGAAGCTCGATCTGGATTACACCAAGCTTCTCTCTGAAGTTCTCAAACTTCACTCTAACCAGCGGCTTGGTCAACACATCGGCTATCTTCTAGTCCATCGCAACATATGTAATGACCCTTTTTCAAAATTTATTAAAATGCCCAATTTCCACTTTTTTACCAATTTCGACCTTTGACTAGTTTTACTATTTTGACCTCCAAATCAACCCAAATGCTCCCAAATATTCTGTATGAGTGTATGAATGATATTTAGAATTGAATATTAGGTTCAGGGATGTTTTATGGTCCTCCAAAGACTTCTGAAAACTTGATTTATATTCTGACCAATATATGCAATTTTGACTAGTAATTTGTGCATCAAATCCCCCCGGGGTAACACTAAAAAGGGCCTCCCAAATGCCTCTAAACTCCCTCAAATTTCTGAAAAAAGGTATGTAATGTGTTAAGTATGTTATTAAGTTCTCATATGCACCATTAATGGATTATTAAAACTGTTCTCAACCTCTCCCATTCAACTGCAAAAATCCCCAATTCGACCCTTGGGGAAATAGCACTATTTCACCTCCCAATACAACTAAACTGAGTGAAAATGCTTCAAATGCTCAAGTAAAGTACATGAAACTTGTATAAGACATCCATGTAAGTATATTGATCACAAATATATCAGAGAATAATCCATCCATTCAAAATAATCAACATTATAGTGTCATACATCAATGCATTGGGGAAATGGACATTGTTTGCTCATTAATCAATATTTTTGCATACAACCCATAGGTATTTCGACGTGAGACTTTTTGAATATTAAGAACATAGGATATGAATCTATTACAATCATAAATATATAATGAGAATCTCTCCCAAGAAGCACAAGAGCTCACCAAAAACGCCCTCCCTCAAGGAGCATGAATATGCCTTCAAAACTGGAAACGATGGAGAGAAAGTGCTGCACTAAACCAAACTATGAAACTTCCTATAGATGATACCTGCAAATACAAACTCCATTAAAGCACCATTAAATACCTGAGTGGCCTCTCCAAACACCAACTTGGATGGGAATCTTTCACCCTCGAAATTGGCTAAGGCAAGAAACTAGTCATCCACTAGCTCTCTCTTCACAAATGGAATTTTTCTCAAATCATCAAAAGCTATTATCCTACTTGATTTCTACATTTTATAACCAACATTAGCCTTCTAAGGGTCTAAATCCTCTCAATATATTCAATAGATTTCTATTTCAAAAATATTCCACATTTGACACTTGTCTCCTAGTTCCAACCTTCCATCTTCTCCCAAATTCGATTTTGAGTCTCTTTGGATTCTCCAACTCCCATGAGTGCCTTCCTTGAGCCTAATTTTGGGGTTGACATGTCATAGTGGTCAGATGTCAGAGGTCAGGTCTGCAATTTGTCATAGTTGTCATAGATGCTCCATCATTGGTGTCATAGGGGCTAGGGAATCTAGCCCAAGTGTCCACAAACTCCCAATTTCTTTATCTTCCATGGAGGTTACCAATCCTTCCCAATTCGACCTAACATTATCAATGACATGTGTTATGACTTACCAACTCACCCAAGAATGTTCATCTTCCCATTAATTCGAATTTGCAAGAGAGAGATACCATGTATTATGAAAAATCAAGCTAGTGTGGGTCCCACATCCTCCATATGCCTCCAAAACCTTTTGCCACCTAGGATTTCTCTTGAATTTCTTTATTCACACTATTTATTAAATAATTGAACCCTTCTAATGTCTAAACATCATTTATTCGCTTCCTTATTACCATTCCACATGTGCCCATCCAACCTAGGAAACTAGTAGGATTGATGGGATTGTCTTACTATGAAATTATTTGAATGGGGACATTACAGTCCTCCCCACCCAAGATTGCTTGTCCTCAAGCAATTTCAAATTAGGATGCTGCAAAATCTTCTCCTCTTCCCATGTAGCATCTTCACTTGGCAAGTCCTTCCATTGCACCAAATATTCTTTGATAGTTCTACTTCTCAATCTCCTTTCTTGTGTCTTCAAGATCCTTTCCGGAACAAGTGTGAGATGACCTTCATCATCTAAGGGAGGAAGTATTTCTGAAGTGATGATTTGCTAACCAAGAGATTTCTTGAGACAAGAGGCATGAAATAAATTATGGATTTTACTCCCTTCCGGAAGTTCCAATTCATATGCTACCTCTCCAATTTTCCGAACTATCCTGTAAGGGCCATAGTACCTTGGTTTTAGCTTTTTTGCTCCATTATTTTTCAAAGAAGTTTGTTTGTAGGGCTGAAATCTCAAATATACTAAATCATCAACCTAAAATGTCCTTTCTTCTCTATGTTTATCGGCATATTGCTTTTGCTGGTTTTGGGCAACCTGCAAATTGTCTTTCAAGAGTTTTAAGATCTCTTGACTCTCTTCCACCCAATCCTTAGCCCTTGGGGCCCTACTATCAGAAAATATAATGTCAACAAAAGTGAGTGCATCATAACCATAGAGTTCTTTGAAAGGAGACATTCCTATGGACATATGGAAGGTGGTGTTGTAGCAAAACTCACCCAAGTGGAGCCACTTGACCCATGCTTTTTGTTGCTCTCCTACATAATTTCTTAAGTATCCTTCCAACCATTGATTTACCCTCTCTATTTTTCCATCAGTTTGTGGATGATAGCTGGTGCTTGGAGTCAATTGAGTGCCCACCAATCTAAAGAGTTCTTTCCAAAAAGCACCCATGAATCTACTATCTCTATCACTGACAATGCTCTTGGGGAGCCCATGCAATCTGAATATTTCTTTGAAAAATATATCAGCCACTTGTGCAGCACTAAAAGATGATGTCACAGCAAAGAAATGAGCAAATTTTGTCAACCTATCCACTACCACATATATACAATCCTTACCCAAAGATTTTGGTAAACCGGTGATGAAATCCATGGAGATACTATCCCATTTTTGCTCCGGAATTGGTAATGGTTGTAATAAGCTTGCTGGACATGTAAGTTCTGATTTGTTTTGTTGACATACTTTACATTCACTTACATATTTCTGAACATCTTCTTTCAGCCCCTTCCAAAAAAACCTTTGCCTCAACTGTCTATAAGTTTTGAAGATCCCCGGATGGACCGCTAGTGGGGAATCATGAGCTTCTTGTAAAATTTGGTACTTGAGCTTTGAGTTTTGAACTAAATAAATTCTTCCCTTATAGTATATCAGCCCATTCAAAACCCTGTAGTTATCATCCCCTTTGAGTCCATCCAACACATCGCAAGAAAATTGGTCTTTAGCATATTCAACTAGTAGCATATTTTTCCAATCCTTGGCAATGTCCATGAGAGAAAAAGAAGGTCTTCTTGACAAAGCATATGCTACTATATTATTATTTCCTTTGAAATTTTCAATATCAAAATCATAAGCTTGAATCTTGCTTACCCACTTTTGTTGCCTTTCATTTAGATCTTTTTGGGTGAGAAAGTGTCTTAGACTATTGTGGTTAGTTTTCACCACAATCTGGATGCCCACCAAGTATTGTCTGAATTTGTCCAATGCATGCATAATGGCCAACATTTCTTTATCATAGATGGAGTAAAGTTTTTCATGAGGCTGCAACTTTCTGCTCTCAAATGCTATGGGGTGTTGGCCTTGCTTTAGGACAACCCCTATTCCTCCACCTGAAGCATCACATTCCACAACAAAAGGTTTAGTAAAATCAAGAAGTGCAAGTATGGGACAACTAATCATTACCTCTTTCATTTTTTGGAAGGCCTTTTCAGCCTCTTCATCCCACTTGAAAGCATCCTTCTTAGTCAAATCAATGAGTGGAGAAGTCAACTTGGAGAATCCCTTCACAAATTTTCTGTAATAGGTGCATAGGCCAATAAAACCTCTCAATTCAGTAATATTTTTTGGTGATGGCCATTCTAAGATAGCCCTGATTTTCTCCATATGTACCTTCACTCCTTGCCCTCTAATGTGCCCAAGATATAGCAATTCTATCATCCCAAATTCACACTTTGACAACTTAGCAAATAATGACTCTTCTTGCAAAATTTTCAACACAATCTCTAACTGCTGCAAGTGCTCTTCCCATGTCTTACTGTAAATAAGAATGTCATTAAAGAAAACCAAAACAAACCTTCTTAGTTGCTTGCAAAAGATCCTATTCATACATGCTTGAAATGTGGTTGGAGCATTAGTCAACCCAAAAGGCATGACAAGAAATTCAAAGTGGCCATAATGACATCGAAAAACAGTCTTTTGCACATCTTGATATTTCATTCGGATTTGATGGTAACCTGATCTAAGGTCAATTTTTGAGAAGTATTTGGCCCCATGTAGCTCATCCATGAGCTCATCAATCCTAGGAATAGGATATCTATTCTTGATAGTCTTTTTGTTCAAGGCTCTAAAGTCTATACACATTCTCAATGTTCCATCTTTTTTCTTCACTAGCACCACTGAAGAAGCATAAGGGCTAGAGCTTGGTCTAATGAGTCCCAACTCTAGGAGTTCTTGGATGGATTTATCAATACCATCTCTGAACCTTTTAGGATGTCTGTAAGGTGGTATCTGAATGGGAAAAGTACCCTCCTCCAAAATAATGTTGTGCTCAATTCCCCTATCTGGTGGTCTACCATGTGGAAGGTCTCTAAAAACTTTGTCATACTTTTGCAAGAGTCTCTCTATCTCCTTTGGGTGTTCAACAATCTTTATATTTCGCTTGGGAGATGTAATGTGACATTCAACAGCCCATTCTATGTCCCCATGTCTCAATATAGATCTCATACTATTGCAAGTCACTACTTGATTTGGGTAGGTGTGTTGCCCTCTCACAACTCTTTGTACTCCTCTTGAATCTTGGAATTTCATTTCGGGAATTTGATAATTTACTGTATTCTCTCCTATTGAATACAACCATTGCACTCCCAAAACCACATTAGTATCAGCAACATCAACCACATAAAAACTATCAACAAAAGTATAGTTACCTACGGTGACTTGCAACTTTGGAACACATGTTTTGCATTGCATTGTGTTGTGACCGAGAATGACAACTGTAAAGCCATCAAATGGTTCAATAGGTATCTTTATTTTCTCCACCATCTCTGCATCAATGAAGTTATGGGTGGCTCCTCCATCTACTAAAACTGAAGTTCTTTGTCCTTGTACCACACCCTTGCATCGGATAGTATGGTAGCAGGGTACTGCTGAAAGTACTGCCATTCTTGCTTTGTCCGGTGAAGGCTGATTTTCTTCTTGTCTTTCCTCTTCTACTGCTGTCTCATATGCCTCTTCTTGATCTGAATTATGTCCATCTTCATCCATGCCCCCATCATACCCATCATTATCAGAAAATACTTCTATGTATTGAGCCTTTCCTTTAGTACATTTGTGCCCCAGTGTCCATGGTTGGAAGCATGTGAAGCACAGTTTCTTTTTTCGAAGCTCATCCCTGTTTAGTCCTTCTTTTTTATTCTTTTCAAATGACTCTCTTTGCCAAGGTTTCTTATCATATCCATCCCTTTTCTATGGTTTCTTTTCAAATTTGTAGCTAGGCTTGGGAGGAAATCTCGTTCTAGGAAGCACATTTTGGAGATCTCTAGTCAAGCTCATTGCATCTTTTAATGTAGTTGGCTTGTGGGCTTTGACCAAACCTTTTAGGGGCTTAGCCAAACCTTCAGTGAACAGAAATACCAACCTTCCCATAGAGACATCAACCACCTTAATTGATAGTTTTTGAAAGTCCAACATATATTCAGTAGGGGTCCCAGTTTGCTTCAATTGGGCTAGTTCTTTGAATGGCAATTCTGGATCTTTTTTTTCAAATCTCTCTAGTACCCTGTCAACAAATTCTCCATATGTTTTAACCTGATTATGACCCAAGGTTTTCAATCCATGGAACCACCATTCATTTGCATCTCCTTCTAAGTGCAAAATGGCCATTTTTAATACATCTTCTTCCAACATAGGATTCAGCTGAAAATACACATCCAATTTTTGCACCCAAGTATTAGCAGAATTTGGAGAAGAACCATCAAAAGTAGGAACTGACATTTTACTAATAGCACCATTTAATTCTCTGTTTGGGTATGGAATCCTATGGTCATCCTTCCTCTTCATTTTATAGATAGCATCGATGAATGTACTAAATGGTAGACCTCTTTTACATTCTTCACTCAAATCATTCCATTCGTTGGCTAGTTTACTATTATCCACCTCAATATCGGGCTCTTCTTTAGGTGAGAGGAATTTAGGTGCAATATGCCTTTGTGTGCTTTGAAATTCATCATGTCTATTATGAGGTCCTGTACTTGAGAAAATATGCTCACTCCCTTTTATCTTTTCCCCTGAGTGTGAACCACTATTATCTCCTATCACCTCTTTGCTTTGAAGTTGGCTAATCAACAATTCGAATCCTTGCAGCAATTTGTTACCTATCCTTTCCATATTTGTAGAAATTTTAGAGAAACATGGATCTAAGGTTGCAATAAGTTCCTCCTTATGTTTTAATTTGTCATCCTCCTCTCTACCCATGGTTTCAGCAAAAGACTCCTCTTCTTCAACAAAAACCTCTTCAACTACTGGTTCAAAGGGTGGTGGATTATTCTTTTGACTTCTTGTTAAGACCATCAGGTGCCAATAACATGCTCTGATACCACTTGTAATGACCCCTTTTCAAAATTTATTAAAATGCCCAATTTTCCACTTTTTTTACCAATTTCGACCTTTGACTAGTTTTACTGTTTTGACCTCCAAATCAACCCAAATGCTCCCAAATCTTCTGTATGAGTGTATGAATGCTATTTAGACTTGAATATTAGGTTCAGGGATTTTTTATGGTCCTCCAAAGACTTCTGAAAACTTGATTTATATTCTGACCAATATATGCAATTTTGACTAGTAATTTGTGCATCAAATCCCCCCGGGGTAACACTGAAAAGGGCCTCCCAAATGCCTCTAAACTCCCTCAAATTTCTGAAAAGAGGTATGTAATGTGTTAAGTATGTTATTAAGGTCTCATATGCACCATTAATGGATTATTACAACTGTTCTCAACCTCTCCCATTCAACTGCAAAAATTCCCAATTCGACCCTTGGGGAAATGACACTATTTCACCTCCCAATACAACTGAACAGAGTAAAAATGCTTCAAATGCTCAAGTAAAGTACATGAAAATTGTATAACAAATCCATTGCAGTATATTGATCACAAATATATTAGAGAATCATCCATCCATTCGAAATAATCAACATTATAGTGTCATACATCAATGCATTGGGGAAATGGACACTGTTTGCTAATTAATCAATGTTTTTGCATACAAACCGAGGGTATTTCGACCTGATACTTTCTTAATATTAATAAAATATAATATGAAGCTATTACAATCAGAAATATATAATGATAATCTCTCCCAAGAAGCACAAGAGCTCACTAAAAACGCCCTCCCTCAAGGAGCATGAATATGCCTTCAAAACTGGAAACGGTGGAGAGAAAGTGCTGCACTAAACCAAACCATGAAACTTCCTGTAGCTGCTACTTGCAAATAAAAACTCCATTAAAGCACCATGAAAGACCTGAGTGGCCTCTCCAAACACCAACTTGGATGGGAATCTTTCACCCTCGAAATTGGCTAAGGCAAGAAACTAGTCATCCACTAGCTCTCTCTTCACAAATGAAATTTTTCTCAAATCATCAAAAGCTATTCTCCTACTTGATTTCTACATTTTATAACCAACATTAGACTTCTAAGGGTCGAAATCCTCTCAATAGATTCAATAGATTTCTATTTAGGAAATATTCCACATTTGCCACTTGTCTCCTAGTTCCAACCTTCCATCTTCTCCCAAATTCGATTTTGAGTCTCTTTGGCTTCTCCAACTCCCATGAGCGCCTTTCTTGAGCCCATTTTTGGGGTTGACATGTCATAGTGTTCATATGTCAGAGGTCAGGTCTGGAATTTGTCATAGTTGTCATAGATGCTCCATCATTGGTGTCATAGGGTCTAGGGAATCTAGCCCAAGTGTCCACAAACTCCCAATTTGACTCTTTATCTTCCATGGAGATTACCAATCCTTCCCAATTCGACCTAAAATGATCAATGACATGTGTTATGACTTACCAACTCACCCAAGAATGTTCATCTTCCCATTAATTCGAATTTGCAAGAGAGGGATACCATGTATTATGAAAAATCAAGCTAGTGTGGGTCCCACATCCTCCATATGTCTCCAAAACCATTTGCCACCTAGGATTTCTCTTGAATTTATTTATTCACTCTATTTATTAAATAATTGAACCCTTCTAATGTCTAAACATCATTTATTAGCTTCCTTATTACCATTCCACATGTGCCCATCCAACCTAGGAAACTAGTAGGATTGATGGGATTGTCTTACTATGAAATTATTTGAATGGGGACATTACAACATATTGGAGCTTCATTGCTCCTCTATGCACCATATCCCTTATATAGTTATACTTGATCTCGATGTGCTTCGACTTGTCATGGAACACCGAGTTCTCAAACAACTTCACACAACTCTGGTTGTCGCAAAATATACAAGTTGCATCCAACGGGATATCAAACAAATCAGACAGTATCTTCCTCAGCCATGCTGCCTCAGAACTAGCCGAACAAGCTGCGACATAGTCTGATTCGGTTGTACTCAATGAAATGCAGGAATGCTTCCTACTAAACCAAGAGGTCACATCTGATCCCAAACTAAAGTAACACCCCGAAGTGCTCTTCCTATCAATGGCACTGCCTTCCCAATCCGAATCAACATAAACCTCCAGGTTAATCTTCTAATTCGCATCATACATGAGCCCATAATCAACCATACCTTTCAGGTACCTCAGAATATGCTTTGCAGCAATCAAGTGAACATGTCTCAAATCCATTAGGAACTGGATCAATGTGTTCACAACAAAGCAAATATCTGGTCTCGTATTCGTCAAGTACATCAAAGATCCAATCATCTGACGATACATCGTGGTATCAACCAACTCTGATGAAGCATCACTCAATAGATTCAGGTTCGATGCCATAGGTGTGGCCATGTCCTTGCAGTCCATCATCCCGAACCTCTTCAAGATCTCCACCGCATACTTCTTTTGTCCAAGGAAGATTCCATCCACACTCTGCCACACCTCCATGCCTAGAAAATAGTGCATCATACCCAAGTCCTTCATCTCAAAATCGACAACAAGCTTCCTCTTCATGTCATTAATCAACCCATCCCCACCTGTTACAAATAGGTCATCTACATAAAGTAGAAGTAACACTGGGTTCCCTTCCTCAACCTTGTAGTAAAGGTTGGAATCCGCTTTACTCTTAGTAAAACCCAAGCTAGTCAGGAAGCTATCTATCCTAACGTACCACGTCTTGGATGCCTGTTTCAATCCATAAAAGGCCTTCTTCAATTTGCACACATGAGTCTCCCTGTCATGTGTCTCAAATCCGAGTGGCTGCTCCACATACACTTCCTCCTCTATTGCACCATTCAAGAATGCTGTCTTGACATCCATCTGGTGTACCTTCCACTTCATCATTGCAGCCAAAGCAAGTACTGATCTAATGGAAGTGTATCTATATATAGTTACAAATGTCTCCTCATAGTCTATCCCTTCCTTCTGGGAGAATCCACGTGCCACAAATATTGCCTCGTGTTTCTCTATGTTGCCATTTGCAACATGCTTGATCTTGTAGATCCACTTGGAAGTCACAACAGACTTCCCTACTAATCTCGGGACCACATCCCAGACATCATTCTTCATGGTCGACTGGTACTCCTCGATCATGGAATCCTTCCATTTTTTCTTCTCAGCTGCTTCCTCATAGTTGGAAGGTTCTTTGTCAATGATGTCACACAACAAGGCTACATAGCTGGAGTATGGCCTCGGTCTCTTGCTTTCTTTGTGCATTCCTTGTGGAGCACCATATCTCTCTACATCCTGAATTGCCTCTCATACCCATGTTGGTTTCCTCTTGTGAGAGTTCTTCTCAAGGGGTGGATATACAGGTTCCTATGGGTATTCTATCTCGTGGTCTTTGTCTTCTTCTGGGGTTGCTTCATTCATTGTTGTATCTCGGATCCTGGGTGCTTCTAGTTCTTCAATGTCTTCAATAGATATCTTTCTGGATTTTTTGTAGGCTGAGTCTTCATCAAATGTCACATCCCTGCTAATGTCGATCTTCTTGAACCCTAGAAAATATATTCTGTAAGCCTTCGAGCTTTCACTATATCCCACGAATATGCCCTTCTTTCCTGAAGGATCTAACTTCGTCCTTTTCTCCTTCGGGATATGTATGTATACTAGGAATGCAAATATCCTGAGATGGATGAACTCTGGTTTCTTTCCGGAGAAAGATTCTTCTGGTGTCTTGTTGTCAAGTACTCTATGTGGAGTACGATTTTGTACATACACGGTTGTTCTCACAACTTCTGCCAATAGATGCATCGGAAGATCCTGGTCGTGAAGCATTGCTCTTGCTGCTTCCATGATTGTTATATTATTCCTTTCTGCAACTCCATTCCGCTGTGGATTGTATGGAGTGGTCAACTCCCTCTTAATCCCTGAATCTTTGCATAATTTATTGAAGTATTCTGATGTGAACTCTCCTCCATTGTCTGATCGAAAGGTCTTGATTTTCTTCTCTGTGTGGTTCTCGATCAAGGCTTTGAATTCCTTGAACTTGTTGAATACTTCATCTTTACTCTTCAAGAAATATATCCATGTCTTCCTAGAAAAACCATCAATGAAAGAAACATAATATACATACCCACTCAATGAACTGGATGACATTGGACCGCATACATCTGAGTGGATGATTTTCAAGATTCCTTTTTCCTTGCTCTCGCTGCTTGGAAATGTCTTCTTTATGTTCTTTCCTTCTGCACATCCTTTGCAAATGCCTTCATGCTTTGCTTGGATTTCGGGAAGACCTTCAACTACTTTGCTTGTAAGTGATAGTGCTCTATAGTGCACATGTGCAAGCCTTCTATGCCATAGTTCACTTGTCTCTATTGAGTCATGGACTAGGGCTTGTTCAGGTTGGCCCTTCAGTTTGTATAAACCTCCCTCTTGCTCTCCAATCACTACAACATCATCTATGGTATTTCCCTTTGGCCACATGAGAACTTGGTCATCTACAAAAGAAACCCTCATACCTTTATCATCTAAAGCTGCTATGGAGAGAATATTTTCTTTAGTCCTGGTACATACAAGACATATTTCATTTTCATAGAATTTCCAGAGTCTAGCTTATAAGAGGCTTCACCACTTCCTTTTATGGGATACTGGTAGTCATCCCCAAGTTTCACTTTGTGGGGTGAATCATGTTCAGATAGGTTCACAAAGTATTCCTTAAATCCTGTCATATGCTTGGAAGCCCCACTATCTATGATCCAATCATTGCTTCCGTGTGTGACAATGCCTGTGAGAGCTGAAATTAGAACATATTCTTCATCACTTGAAGAATATTCACTGTCTTCTTTGGTTCTCTTCCTTGGAGGTTCATCATCTTCTGTAGTGTGAGAATGATGTATTTTCTTGTTGTTCTTCTTCTTGTGGGAGATACTTTTGTTCCTGGGACAATCTCTGGAGTAGTGTCCCTTCTCATCACAAGTAAAGCATCGAATGTGAGATAGATATTTCTTGTAACTTTTGAGGTTCTCCCTCCGGCTCTGGTGGTGGTGTTTACCCTTCTTGTGATGAGGATGATCCCTCTTATTGTTGTTCTCCCTGGTGTGTGCTATGAGAGCCTGGTCTTCATTACCCATCTTCTCTTCTCGCGCTACAAGTCGAGCTTATTCTTGTGAGCATTCCTCCCATAGCCTACTGAATGCGATCAATTTCTTTCTAGAACAAATTCCTTGAATGAAGGAATCCCATGACCTAAGGAGACCATTCAAGGTGGTCATAACAATTTATCCATTTTCCACATCTTCTCCCACAGCTTCAAGTTGCTCCTTGAGTTGAGAGGCCCTTTTAAAATAAGACTGCATGGTCTCTTTATTTTGTATCTTCACATTCTTCAATTGGTTTCGCAAGGTCATATTCCGATTTATATTCTTTCCTTCAAATAGCTTGGTCAAGGAATCAAACATCTCCTTGGGTGTCTTTAAGGAAGACACATTTGGGATGAGGTGATCCTTAATAGAATCAACAATGATCCTCTTGGCCTTAACCAAGTTCTTCTTGTGTAATGATTTAGCCTCATCTCCCTCTAGAACTGGAACCTCTTCATTCACATAGGTGTCCAATTCATTCTCTTCTAGGACAAGCCCAATCCTATACTTCCATGCTCGGAAGTTATCATCCCCTTCAAGATTATCCTCAAGCTTTGTGTGGTGAGACATATTTAATGAGAAACTCAAATGGAAATAGAAAAGCTTTTAGGTCTTACCACTTTGATTTGCTGAATTGGTTCTGGAGTTGGCTAGGGCTTGTCAGAGAAACCCTAAAATTTCAAACTTGGAATTTGAAACTTCTATCTGGATGGAAAGATGCACTTGACTGAGGCGAGTAGGCTAGTACCCTTAGTTTCTGAAGATTCCAAAAATTCACCCCTGAAAATTGACTTGTGAATTTTGGATCTGCAGATTCTGGTCCTTTCTGGTTTTTCTAGTCCAGAGTCAAACTAGGGTTTGAATTTTCCTGGGGTTCCACCCACTCAAAAACTTCGATCTTGGTATCTAAATTTCGATTTTGATGAGGAGCATCTCCCTATGTTTATAGCACTCTAAAATTCCACTTCTGTGAAAATCCCTAATTTCCCGTAGTAGTGACAAGCCAAAAAGTGAAAATGCTCAAAATCAATTTCTGCTTCGACAGAAAGATGCGCCCTTCCAAGGTGAGTTATCCTAGCCTCTTTTTGTTGATGATCTGCAGAGATAAGTCAAAAAATTAAGAATCCCTAGCTTCTAGAGCTGCACAGTGTCTTCTTCTCAGGTTAGCTCTGATACCATGTTAGATTTTCACAATTTAATTCAATATTATCTAGGATCTTATCTGAGAGAATAACAAGTACAACATAAACACAATGGACACAAGAGACACAAAGATTTTCCTCGGGGAAACCATAAAGTAGAAAACCCCATGACTTCCTCATAGATAGAATGAGAACCAATACAATGTCACAAAAGTAAAACCCAAAATAGAGATGGTCTTCAACAACTTCTCTCTTCTCCACTTGTGTGAACTCCTCCTCTCTCTCACTAATGTGAATTGTGTGAGTGAGTGAGTCAAATGAGAGAGGCACCCTCTCTATTTATACTTTATCTTTCACTTGAACTTTATCCCAACTAGACTAGGCCGACTTCTCTAGGAGAGTCTAATAACCCATTAACAACTTAACTCTGGGGTCTAATGCCCCGACGTACAAGGGAGGGTTAACCTCAATTACTTTACATGACCCAAATACAATAATGACTTCTCCGAACGGAGGAATAAACATCTCCGTCGGAGGTACAATAATAAAATAAAAATACAATATAAAATATACAAGCGAATATCTCCTGAAGTTACAATTACATTAACACTTTTCATATTGCTGACAATGGAATTCACCAACCCATTGGTAAAGGAATGAGATCTTATCCTAGCTATCTAGCTCTGCTATTGATTCTCCACCTATCATAATAGCGACTTCGATGGGGAGGAGATTTTATTTTTAGATATTCCTCTTTCAAAATTTGGTGCTCTTGCTTTTGATTCTTGTTAAATATTGCTTTAATCCAGTTTTGAATCCTCTTGGGAATGATTAGGAAAGTTTTGAGTCCATTTGGAGTCATATTACCCATTTTATAACTCATTTTTTTTTTCAATTTCCAGATTTTTTAGCCCTGCAAATCCATCTTTGGGTCCATTCACACCCAATATTCCAAAAGCGAATTGTTAGGGAATTCACACCCTGGATTTTCAATAGGAGTGAATTTTGAGGGAAAATTCACACCTAGTCTTCTACACAAGTGTGAATGGCTCAGAGCTTGAAATTTGATCAAATCTATCCTTCTTTTGGTTGAAATTTGGCCTAAATTCTTGACCTACAATGATTCTTAATAGATTAGAGGTCATGATACATTTTTTTTCTTACTTATTAGAACATCTTGTGATTGAGTTTAGGGGTTAATAGTATTTTTGTTGGTTTTTTTACCTACCACAGATTGTGGGCATTTTGCTTCTCTATAAGCATCTGTGCTTGCAATTTGTGAAAGAAATTTTGTTCTAAGATCTATTGGTTCTATTTGATTTGATTTTGAGTAGGATATTGTCATTTATTAAGGCATTTTATCCCTCTAGTTTGCAAATTTTCACCTCATTGCTCCCAAAATATTAAAATATTGCATAGTGATTATGTTGATTTTTTGCAATTGGGAGTGTTGATTAGAGTTTTAGATTTTATATTGTGGGAAGGGATCATGGTTTCAATCCATGTTTCTCTTCTAATTGCATAGAAATAGGCCTAGAAGTCTCTTGTTTTGAAAATTGATCAAGCTAATACCTCCATCAATGAGAACAATTGCATTGAAGTTGTATACAATTTGTTGATTTGGAGGCTTTGATTTGGTACTTGACCATCTAATTAGTAGGAGAGATCTTGGTTTCAATCCTCGATTTCTTTGAATTTAATTTACTCCTCTTCAAATATTCTTTGTTCCAATTGCTTTTGCATTAAAAGGACTAGTATTGATTGGCTTGCATTTGTTCACTTTAGAAAGTTCTTTATCGATTGAAGCATGTAGAAACCTTTTGGAAGAAGTACATTCAAATTTCAGTTTTAGAAGCATATCTGAGTTTTTCATATTCTCTATGCGATCTTGCATATGACAAACATGTATCTCAAGTGTAAATAAATGTGAGTTTTAAAAACATATATGAGTTTGTGTATCTTTTATGCTTCCGCCTTGTGCAATCTTGCACATAAGAAAAATGATCTCAAGTGTAAAGAGATTTAAGTTCAGTAATTTAAGAAAAAAATAATTCAGTTTATGAATTCTAATATTGAAGAAATTGCTTAGTGATAAGGTAACTTTCTCATTTAGAACTCTTGAATTGACGATTTGAATTAATGATTTGGAACTCTTGAATTGATGTTTTGGAACTCACGAATTGATGTTTTGGAACTCTTGAATTGATGATGTCCTTAGATTTGGAAGTTTAATTTCAACATTTGAGAAGAGTTTCATGTAATTTGGAAATTGAAAAGAATCATGTTTCCTTATCTTGCATTAGTTTCAAGGCTTCTTGGAGAAAGAAAAACATTAAATCGTTTTCACTTTCAAAATTTTATTTTACAATTAGTAGAATCAAATAGGGTATGCCATATGTTTGAATCATTCAACCTTTTGAACCTTTTGCCTTAGATTTGGAAACTTTTTGGAACAAGAAAGATAGTAAATCATAGTCACTTTAAAAACTTCTTTTTTCAATTTGAAATAGTGATTCAATTTTGAAAGATTGCACATTACATAGGACGAACCTCTTACTTTTCAATAGTTTAGAGTGTTCATCAAATTGAAAGTGTGAATTTTGTAAGCATACATGCATTAATTGGTTAAACCATCGAGTCATATAACATCATAAAATTTCATTCCACCCCTCCAAGACTAAGCAAATTTACTTATAAAATGAATGTTTTAATCTAAAAACAACCAAGGTTTCATTTTGAGTGTAAACCAGCATTAGCTTAAGTTATGGCCTTGAATTAGGATTGGAGAGTAAATATCTCCAAGGCCACTAAAATTCAAAACTAAGAACTATTAAAGAGTGAAAATCCATTAGTATCAAGGAGAGCTTTCCGGGAAAGCACCTCTAACACAAGTGTTAAGCACGAGGTCAAGATGGATAAGTAAATGTGGTACCCCCCTTTTGCTTATTTGGTGTGATATACGACCACTACAATGTTCTAGTAAAGAGACAAGTCATCAGGGTGACATCACTTTGTTAGAATATCTAGTCTATGTGATTTATCTTTACTTACGACTATTCCGCTGGGACATCGATTATGAAGTGGTAACCATAGTTTCTCTTCCTAGGACATCACATGGGTGATTGCAAGTGGGGGACACTTGTGGCACTTGAGACAGACATAGAATCTTTGTTTCAACTCCTCGGGAGGGTGTTGGCTGAAGGCTAGTAATTGCACCTTTGGTGATTGTTGCGTGGAATATTATTTCAACTGTTTCTCTCACTTTTGTCTAGTAATTGTTGAGGCTTAAGACCCCTCAATAACTACTATTTCGGAAGGCCCCCTAATTTGGATTTTCACTAAAAAGTTTTTTGGAAAAGTGGTTTTCTTGTTGAATCTCTTAGGAAATTTTTAGTTGGATGAAATTTTGATTTTTGTTGAGTCTATTTGGATTTAGGATTGTTTGATTGTACTTTACATCTCATAATAAACAAGTCCTTAAAATTCAAAGTGGTTAACCTCCTGATATTCCAATCAAGGTGACAACGTGGTGAGCAACTAGAGTTTGAAGGCCTCGCTCCATCGTGGAGGCGAATACAAGAACCACACCATAGTGACTCAGATATAGAACTACCTTTGAACATAAAAAATATTATTGGAGAAGTGCACCATCAAACTGAATTTGAAGAATCCTCATCATATCATGAATCAAGCACAGACTTAGTTGATGACCTTGATCCTTTTGAAATTGAAACTTTAGATGATAGTTCAACTACTTATGTAAATCCTCCTTTAACACATCCCTAAGATTCAATATACTTTTTGTAGGTGAGTCAGCAGTGGGTCACACTTCTCTTTTCGAAAGTTGGAGATACTTGAAACACACATCATTTAATCCAATGTCTTCATCAAGAGAACATCGGTGCACACCCATGCAACCTTAAGTGGCTATTAGAGGTCATAATACTTCCACATCCACCAGTACACAACATAACCCAATCATTTTCAGAATTCCATCCATAAGTGTACCAATCACATCAATTAATCTACCCACACCTAGCATGATTCCAACTAGCACTTCAGTTTTAGTTGGTACATTTCCAAGTTATAATATTGGAAATGCATCTACTTCATCGATAGGTATACCAACTGGTGGATCTTCCCTACCAAACATGGTTTTTCCCTATTATTGGGTTGGTCAATCCCACACCACACACACATTTGGAGGATCTCTAAATATTCAAAGTATGCCAAATATTTGGCCAAGTTCTACTTTTGGGGGCAACCATTTACAGTGGAATTTCAATAATCCTAGCAAAAGCTCCAAACCTTGGAACATGAAAACCTCATGGATTTATCCTCCATAGATGGGAAAAATTATCCCAGGGGGTCATCCTCCAACTTATCCTAGCATATGCTTGGGGAAATCTCATATCCCCAATAGGTACCATTCCAGGGGGAAATCAACCTATCAACCCCATTCCGCAATGGAGTGGTTAGGTTGCAGGAAGTACCCAATCTTCTTGGGTCCCACCTCTGCAAGGGGGAAATCCACTTTGGAATTCCAATCAATTCTAAGGATAATATTCATGGGGCCATCAGATACACACTTTGCAACAAGCTTATGTGGCAACACCTATGAAATCACCATTTCAACTACTCTAAATCTGCTATATTTATCCCGTCCGATGAATGTTCTTGTTCTAGATATGAATGGGTGGCCAACAATACCAACCAAAATCCATTAGATATACCCAAATTTGATGGAAAACTAGGATATCACCCATCACACAATGTGGTGACCTTTCACTTATGGTGTTCATTTAACTCCCTAGTTGAAGATAGTATTAGGTTGTGTTTGTTTCAACGAACCCTCACGGGAAGCATTGCGAAATGGTAGATTGAGTTTCCGTGTGGTACATTGATAGATTTTTTCATCTTTATCTATGGTATTCTTGAAATATTTTCAACTTCATATCCACTATAAAACAGGTACAAAAATATTGAATTTACTTAGGAAATCCACTTCTAATCACATATTTGATCATATTCATGAGTGGAGGAGGCGCCAAAGGCTTATCAAAGCAAATATCCCAGATCAATTCTTAGCAGATTGGTTCGTAAAATCATTGTTTCCTACTCTTACAAAATATGTGGCTATGTTAGGAGCCATGATCGAAGAACAACTCATTCAGAGTGCCTAAGAAATGGATTTGATTTATTCATAGTTAGGCACTCTTTATGATTTAGTACCCCATGCTATGAGATCTACTTTAGATCCAACTAGGCCACCCCAGGAACCTCATTCCGATGGTGTGATTGGTTCCATTAATCAACTTGATCAGGTTACCCAACAATTGGGAAACATGTTTGTTCAAACTTCACAAACCAAAGCTAGCTAGGCCAAGAAGCAATTATTATAGTCCTTCCCAAACTTCTGAAGTTCTTATAGTCCAATAAGAAAAATTCTAATCCTAGGATAGGACCTACACCAAACTAGAACCCTTCAATAGAAGGCACACAAGATAGTTAGAAGTGCAAATTCCCTTGCAAAATTTGTCAATGAGATCACCTGATTCATCAATGCCTGTTCATGGAGGATGTTCATAGAATGATGGCTCAATGTGGTGGGAAAAAAAAACCCACTGTTTCGACGTAACCCTTCTTGCAACACCAACATAAAATGGTTGCTACGACGCTGGTACCTTTCCTAGGGGGAAACCAAGTAAACCCCCAACAGGGGTCAACCCTCCCAATGCTAATGTATTCATGTGTGATCGTGAAATGAATATTCAAATAAGATATCATTCTATGATATCCCTCCTAGTACTTCAGATCCATCGGCATCACAAACAAGTGGTTCTTTCACCATCGAGAAATCAACCATAGACATAATATCACGCCCCCCAAAGGCATTTTACGTAGAACAACACATAATCCTAACGCGCGAGCTTCTCAACATTACAATGTTGTTGAAGACTTAGCTCAAGCACTATGTGCCATGTCCGCTCTAGAAGTATTGCAATGTTGTACCGCACAAACGTGAGAATTATTGTCTACAATCAATGCTATTTATCCATTCGATACTACTTTGATCACATTTGACTTAGACGAATCAACATGTAGGCTCCCTTCCCAAATTACTTTTTAAATTAAAGTATCATCTCTTGGTAAGGACAATTTTCAAAGCATAAGTGATGAAGTGGCCTCAACTTGTGTGATGTCACTTGAAATGTTGGAAAAAATTAGGATCACCTACCTTAGTTCCATCCCATACTATGCTAAAGGCATTCTGATGGACATTCGTTCCCTCCTCACGGACTTATATCAGCCTACCCAATTGAATTGGGAGGTAAAATTGTTGGTTGTGGAGCCTGATATTCCTGATTCATAGGTCGTGTTTGGATCCCAACCCATGATGGGGGGTGTGTGGGGGGATTCCCCCCCACTATAGTCACCATGGGGAGTCCAAAAGGCGGCGATGACTATAGTCTCCTTGTAAAATGTTGTAATTTCATAGTATTTTCCCATGGTAATATCTCTTTAAAAGGAAGGCATTATAATATGACTGTGTGTGGTAGTATTGTGTTGTAAATATATATGTGATTGTGTGAGAGAGGATGTGAGAAAGTGAAGATGAAGTTGTAGCGGATGTACTGCAGGTTGTATCCGTTCATTTGTTGGATGATATAATGAAAGGACTGGCAATTTCTCCATGGACGTAGCCCATATTGGGTGAACCATGTATATTGGTGTCTCTCTTGTATTGTGTTTATGTGTTTTATTTTTGCATCTTATTTTATGCTATTAGTATGTGATCTTGTTTTTCTAACAAAAATAGTTAAAGTTGATGTTGAGGTAGTAGACGTACTATAGACTACAATTTTCTATTGGGTCACACTTGGATACATGCTATGGAAGCTATAGTATCTTCAGTGTTATGAGTGATTTGGTTCCCTCATTAGGGGAAGATCGTGATGATCGACCAATTAGATTACTGCATGACTGAAACTACTATTCAATCGAATGTACCTTTTGTTGGGGATTCGCTAAAGGCGGTTCATGACATTGGGGTAGGATTGTTGAAATATGCTTGCCTCATGGGAACTTTTACAATCCGACCACTAATACCCATCGTACAAGTTGTTCTACTATTTACCATAACATCGGAGGCTCACTTCACACAATTTGTTTGTCCCAAACCCATTCCAGTGGGTGACTCACCTTTATCGCAAGCGGTCTCAACGAAATGCTTAATTGTGGAAAAATATGACGAAGTAATGCCCATTTCTATAGAATGTGGCACTTTGGAGAATAACTTACCCTTATCTACCATATAATTTTTGTACCAAGATATTCAGATGGATTTGGCAAATTTAGATCAAAGTCTTCCCTTAGAGGAGGAATATGATCCAATTACTTTTCCCATTGGGCCTATGAGATTTCCCAGCTCACATGACTTCTTGGACAACATTTAATCATCAGATGAAACTATCCTTGCAGTTATGAACATATGGTTACACCCACCTAAGGACATCTTTTGTGGGGTCACTGGGAGAATACTTAGTTTAATTATGCCCAAGTATAGGAGTATGCTTTGCACGTTCCTCGATCTTATCAAGCATATTTGGAAGCTTGCATATAGGTTTAGTTTATCCCTCTGTTATGATGAATTTTAACCTTTTGAAACCCAAATTTTCCCTAGGGTCGAACCTGTTGGAAATTGGTGTGTTATCCCATCATATCTACATCTTCCACCATTCCGACAAAAGAGCCTACTGAACATGGGATACTATAGTCAGCACCCCATTCCCATTTTGGTTCCCATGCTTGGTTATTCTCATAGGCTTGGAAACCCTATTAGTACCATCATGACTTGGATTTTGAGACCACATATTTCTCTCTCATACATTTCTGACTATTTCCTGACTCGGTTCCCTATTTTGTGTCAGTTTACATATTAAGCATGTATTAAAAATATCCGCTTGATCATCTATGCCTACAGTTTCATTGCTTATGTTGCATATTTTCATTTGCAATCACTTTTTGCTACATGACACCTATAAACTATTTCTTTTGTATCATTGACCCATACCCATGGAGGAAACATCCATAAGAGTGTACATAACTAGCTTAGCCCCTTTTTGCAATTTCATCTTTTCCTCGGCCTGACTTGTGCCCTTAGAATGGAGGCACATGCTCTTGATACACTTGTTTCCCCTAATTATGTACTATATCATGATTTATTCTTTTTCAAGATTATAAATGAAAATTGTATTAAAAATTAAAAAATACAAAAAACCAAAAAGGGGACCATTGAATCAATTCATATTCCATCCCGGAAACAAGGGCAACAGTCAATCCTTGTCACCTGTAACATCCTGTTTTTGACCCCATGATGTAATCATGTAAATATGATGGAAATGGATAGAATCTAGACATGAATTGTCCACTGTGGCAAAAATTATGTAATTATGTACATTTTATGATTAATGTAAAAACCATGACTACTGCAGACTAAAGGACAATGAAGATATGAGGGGCTATTATTCCACAATAGGGGGAGTGAGAGGGGTGTTAGAAGGGATATGGCCCTAGTGACTTATCATTTAAGTCACTACCTCTATTTAATCCTTTTATACTATGTTTGATCAACCCCTATTTATTAAATTTCATTAACCATAACCTTGGGTTAATTATCCTAATCCTAGGATTATAAGGGAAAAAGGTGTCCAACCCCAGGTATGCTAAATGTTTAGTTCCTATCATCCTTGGTGCCACTTGGCTAGTTATCCACATGCATATAATTATGGAGAACTAGTCCATTGGTCCATCATTATATCCCATGATTGAGCCATCACCTACTACCTGAACAACCAATGATCACATAACCATCACCCGCACCATCAACCCCACATTGTAGATTGGAGTCATACCGAGAAAAATGGATTGGAATAAATGTAATGGGAAACTTGGTAACTTCTTGTGGGTTGGTATGCCTAGCTCGGGGGTGGCTCTATAAAAGAAATATATGGCTTGATAGAGCCTACGGCTGGGAGGAACATTCTTGGTTTGCAGTTAGTTGGTCATCTTTTCATATAAGTCGACATATGTGCATAAATGAATGGTATTTATTTATGTCTGTATCAATTAATAATATCAAATGATTTAAGAGATCAAAATTAATGGAATTGGTGAATGGATTTCCCGTAGAAATAGTCTGTAGAGTTTTTATAGTTTTTTTATGAGCGTCTACATAACTATTTATTTCCGCTGTCAATGGATATTAAAATCAATAGAAAAACAAATTTGAATGTCAGAGGCGAATTCAATTAGCAGGTTGAGTACCCCGTGGCCCCAAAGGCCCCATGAGGTCACTGGGTACATGGCATCTCCCTTGAACACGACATATATTCTTGCACCAGTTATTAGTACACTATCTACATTTACCTTAGGAAACTGTACCAATAATTTGAATAAAACTCCACCTATGGGTTATCCTTCCCGTCAACCATGGAGCTTCTATTAATGCACCGGTCATTGGAGGATTTTATAAAGATTGGATACTTGAGTCTTATGTTTCCAAGTGTCATTATGCATCATTTCATGTGTTCAAGGGAAGTCAAAATAATGTTGACCATTCCTTAAATATTCTTGACCAATCATGTCAACCTTCCTTGTGTAAGTATATATGTTGGATCTCTCAGCTTTACCAAATTATATCAAATTATTGATTTTGTTTTGTGTCGATTGACGTGGGACGCATCAATTCCCTCCCTCCAATGGATATCTTCCTATCGACACCAAATCATCATTTAGGAAGTGGATTTAAGAAACCTGGAGTACCTTGGATCTTGTAGTGATTAGTGGCAGGTTTGCTCGCAAATGACAGTGGGTATACATCAATGAACCTTGATTATTTTATTCTACAAGTGTTCGACATCATAACATTTATTCACACTTGCTAGATTATACTTAGTACCTTGGAGTCCATCATTATTATCGGTGGGCCTCCTCGCATCTGTTAAAGGTATACCTCAATGATCGGTAATCAGATGGTGTTTTATTATGCTCGACATCAACTCATTTATTCACATGATACAAACTTGTACTATAGTTAGTATGGATTAAATACCTTGGCAAAAACAATTGTTTCACTCATTGATGCACTGCCCGAGTTACACAAGATTAAACTGCCATGTTAAAGTACCATGCAAACCTAGATATCTTGCATTTGTCACACTGCATTGTACATTTTTTGAGGTACCTTTGACATGGATCCATTGTGTATTGTTCATGGCCATGCTTGTTTACTATTGAGCATGGGTATACCCGCCTCAGGAAGATATTATATATTTGGGAAATTACCTTGTTTTGCTTGTAGGTGCTTTCCAACTACTGCGTTTCCGATTCTCCTCTTTTTCCTTCCAGCCTCGATCAATAAAAAATATAGAAGCGAATGTATTTTGTCCCTCAGCATTGCTTCAAACCTCACACATTAGGTGGCATATTTTCACACACAATTTAACACCCTCAATAATGTAGGTCGAAATCCTGATTTGATTTTCACCTGCAACATGAAGACATAGATGAAGCACTAAAAGAGACATAATATCTTAATCCAAACACTAATTTCTGAAAGGGAAGGTGTGAATGAAGACCCAAATAGCCCACAAGGGGAAACTTCAATGGTTGAATTGCCTACCAAAATATAAGGCCAAGTCTCCACAACTGAAAGTGGAAGGAAAATACATGGCATATGTGTTTTGTGTATTAAATGCTCCATTATTCATGACAAATTCCCAAAACTATGGAAGTGAAGGTAAATGGAGGAATTTAAGTTGGGATTCCCATCCCACATTGAAAAGTTCCCTCTCAACTCCCAAATCCTAAATCTATATAAGAGGCATTTTGGGTGAGGATTAAGGAGGCATGATTGAAAAGAAAATTTATTATAGAGGAATAGTGAGAGACTCTTTTGTTTCACACTTTTGGTGATCAAAGGATTGTTAGGATTTCTCATCATCACTTTTTATGTTTGCATGTAGTCATGCATTTGCATGCATCCCAGTCATTAGTGAGGTTTCACCCAACACCTAGTCCCGGGAGCTTCTTTCCATTCATTTTTATCCCTCCTAGTCAGTGATGTGCCCTCCTTTCACCTACCATATGTGAAAGACGCCCTTACCTACCACTCAGTTACACTTCAGTTAGTTGAGTAATTTGTGGATCTTTCCTTGATTTAAGGCTAGATTGACTTGTTAACTAACTGAAACACTCCGTTGGACCCCCAGTGAGACTAGATTTCCTATTTTGACTCCAGTTAGCTCCCCATGCGCCCTCCACCGAGACTCCTTCACTACATTAGTGCTCCCATGCACCAGTTACACCTACCACATTCAGTTAGACTTAGTTTGACACTTGGTTGACAGTTACTAGTGCATTGATGACACCACTGATCTGATGATGAGGACTCCTAGTAGAGACAAGCTACACCATGCAGGCTATTTGATTAACCTCCTTGGTTAATTCGAATTGCTTGGATTGGGATATTCAGTCATTGTGACTGCACATTGTATTGTATTCTACTTCTGAGTTCAATAGAGCACTGCTGCAATTCTCTTGCAAAATTTACAAATATTATTCTTTATGCATCTGTTGTAATTGATTTTCTTGTTCAATTAGATCTATTGTGCTTCAATTTCACATGGTCTTAGAGCCATGGCAGGGACAAGACTTCTTTTCTGCATGGATTATTCATGAATATTGAGCAATTTTTGCTCACTTTGCAGCAGTTTTATGTAGTTGCAGCACTTTCTGCAGTTGCAACTATTGCTCCATAATGGTTCTTGTTTGCTTGTGATTTGCAGGTTTCTTACTTCCTCCATTTGCATTCTCTATTGCAAAGATGGAATATTCTTCTTCAAAAAATCTTCTTACTCCATTCAACTATGATGAATGGAAACCAAAGATGATTGCATGTTTGAAGAGACAATGTCTTTTTGATGTGTGCATTGGTATTACAAGAGATTTTGATTCCGATGAAGAGGAGAATGATTGGCTTAATGATTGTGACAGAGATTTTGGGACAATATGTCTTGCTATGTCTCCTTGTATGCGCTACCTCAGTACTACTGCTGAAAATCCAAGAAATCTATGGGCCCAACTCAATAGAGAATTTGGAAAGCATGAAGAAGAGGATCATACTAGCATTTTGGAGAACAAGCCTAGTGAGATCTCCTTATGTGTTCTCTCTGATTATGTCTCGGCCTCAACAATTGTTCAAGATGAAGAAGAAACTGTAGATTCAACACTCATTTTCTCACTGTATTCTATTTCGAATTCTGATCAAGAAAAACCAGCTCATACTCTAGAACCCAAAGAGGTTCTTGAATCCTCTCTTTCACATGAGTTTACCGGTATGCAGAATGATGATCTACTTGATATTTTGGAGGTAAAATCTGATTTTGGAGGTGATGCATTCTCTCTCCTTGATCACATGCTTCCTACATACTTCACTTCGATCATTGGTACAAGTTCTCAGTGTTTTAATGAAGATGAAGAGCACTACCATTCGCTTGAGTTCAAGTCTCATGCATCTTTTGCTGATTTTGGTTTTGATCTCACCCCCGTTGGTTCAAAGGAGATCTCAAGAAACCATCCATCCATTCTTGGAGCTGATTTAACTTCCATTGATCAGAAGTTCAAGTTTCAAGATCTATTTGATCCGATTCGAGCTATTCCTACCTCACTTGGTTCGAATTACAAGCCCTAGGATCATATTCATATTTTCATATTTGTTCTCACCATTTTCGGTATGAAGAGAAAGTTCATAAAGTCTCCATATTCGCTTGCATCCACTGATGGAGAATTCAAGCACATGTTTTTGGAGCATGATCCATTTACTCCCAAGAGTAAGATACCTCCAGACATATCTACTTGAGTTTGGAGTAGCTAAAACTTTTGGTGTGTTACAATCCATTTTGAGGGGGGGGTTTTCCCATGAGGTTTTCTCCATTTCCTCGGTTTATGAATTGTTCTTTATTTGGATTATTATTGTATTGGGGTGACCTTTGGTCTCAGTTACTAGGGACCTATTATTTATTTTTATACCACATAGTATAGCTTGTGGGGGGGTGTTAGGATATCTCATCATTACTTTTTATGTTTGCATGCAGCCATGCATTTGCATCCATCCCAGTCATCAGTGAGGTGTCACCCAGCACCTAGTCCCTAGATTGCTAGCCTCGGGAGCTTCTTTCCATTCATTTTTATCCCTCCTAGTCAGTGATGCACCCTCCTTTATCCTACCACATGTGAAAGGCACCCTTCTTCACCTACCACTCAGTTACACTTCAGTTAGTTGAGTAATTTGTGGATCTTTCCTTGATTTAAGGCTAGATTGACTTGTTAACTAACTGAAACACTCCATTGGACCCCAGTGAGACTAGATTACCTATTTTGACTCCATTCAACTCCCCATGCACCCTCCACTGAGACTCCTTCACTACATTAGTGCTCCCATTTGCTAGTTACACCTACCACATTCAGTTAAACTTGGTTTGACACCTCGTTGATCGTTACTAGTGCATTGATGACACCACTGATATGATGATGAGGACTCCTAGTGGAGACAAGCTACACCATGCAGGCTATTTGATTGACCTCCTTGGTTAATTTGAATTGCTTGGCTTGGTATATTCATTCATTGTGACTGCACATTGTATTGCATTCTACTTCTGAGTTCAATAGAGCACTGCTGCAATTCTCTTGCACAATTTACACATATTATTCTTTATGCATCTGTTGTATTTTATTTTCTTGTTCAATTAGATCTGATGTGCTTCAATTTCACATGGATTGGGAAGTGAAGGAGGAAACCTAGAGAAAAGGAGGAAGCATCTCATGATGAGGTTGTAATCTTCCACTGTTATTTGAATGAATATGAAAGGATTCAATTGTCCCCCAAATGCTTGTGTTTAGTAATTTGTAGGATGTTAGATCCAGTTTGATTTGAATATAATGAGATTTGTTGTTAGTAGGATGGAGAAAACCTATTGTGGATGAATTTTGCAGGTACCAAGGAGAGAATGAAGAGCATACAACATTGAAGAGAAAGAAGCAAGAAAAGGCTTCCGCAAATGGCATGCTACAAGAGGTATTTTTCTCTTTTCTCACCCTAATTGTAGATCTATCTATAGATATAGAAATTATAGATCTAGCTATGGATGATTGTTAATTAATATTTTCTTACTGCTGAAAATGGAATTCACCAACCCATTGGTAAAGGAATGAGATCTTATCCTATATATCTTGCTCTGCCACTGATTCTCCACCTATAAATCCATTAATTCCTCGGTGATCTAGTGGTTGTTGTGTCTTGTGGTGGTATTGGTGTGGGGTTGTTTAGAGCCGTGTGATTACAAGGTGATTCTGGAGTGGAGTTCTCCTTCACTATTTTGGTTGCAGTTTTTTGTTACTAGGATTTTCACTAGAAGTTTCTCCTTCAGCAAGGTGTGGGTTTAGACTCTAGGGCATTTGATCCTCCAGATCCAAGGGTTAAAATTATTCCACAAGGGAACTTTTAGCCTGGATATGGCTCGTTAATCCTTGGATAGATTGGATGATGTTTTATCCTAACAATTTGACATACCCTAATTGAGGTTCCTCAGGGTTTGGTTCTTGATTCTATTTGGATTCATTAGATGATTTTTATTTGAATTGTTGGGTTTGTGTCCACTTGGATGTTAGCGAGAAATTATTATCCATTGGTTCAGGAATCAAGGGCCAAACACGGTCTTTGTCTCAGTTCTTTGCTTGTCATTTTGAGTACTTCATCCTTAGTGATAGTTTTGTTGTCAGATATAGGAGGAGTCCCATTCATTGGTTGAGTGAGTATTGTTCCAATGGATAATTACCTGCCTTTTGTCAACTACACAGATGATGATTTATCAAAGGAAAGGATTTTTTATGTTTCTTTGGGTTTTTGAGCTTATGACACTTTGACTAGTGAAGATAATAATGATATACAATCTGAGGTCAGCTCAGGTTTCTGTTTAAATAATATGGACGGTTCTCTCAAGTACTCCAAGATGGATTCATAGGGGGATGTAGTTATTGGTTCTTCAGTTCGTCAATTGGTCGTAGTGGATAGTAAGGAGGTGTCTTCCCCTCGTTGGGTTAAAGGTACTAATATTTAGGCATATACACATTTGTCTTTAGGAACGTCAAATGTGGATGTTACTCATAAAGGACAATTTTTAGCTGCACCTAATTAGGTAGGTTTTGTAAATGGATTAGATCCAATGGAATAATTTCCTAGTAAGGAGGATGTTGGGCTAGTTAGACCTTCTAATAAGGTAGAAGACTCTAGTGGGAGTATTGAAGGGCAACAACTTGAAACTCACAAAAGGAATCATCGTAGAGTGATTAAATCGCATGGCGTGGTATCTCTCTAGTTGTAGGGGAAGATATAAGGATTGAATAGGTGGGGTTACTCTCTGGAAAGACCCTGGCTGGGAAATGTTTGGGCAAGAAAATGAACTTGGACATTGTAAAACCTTGGATTCAGGAACACTAAGCAACATTACTTGGATATAGTCAAATATTTCATCTGCTAACAAAGGGTTGGATTGGATTTATTTTCTTGTCAAAGGAGGACGCATGTCAAATTTTGAAAGTAATTTGGTTGTATGATAAGCCATTCCTTTCTATAAAGTTGGGTGTTCTGGGTTTTGATACCCAAGTTGAATTTGTGAACACAACCCCGATTTCGGTAAAACTCTTGAATTTACCAATGGAAGTGTGGAATGAGAGGTCCTTGAGGGACATATGGAACACTATTGGTAGTTTTATTACAACAAATGTGATGCAAGGTCACCTCGACAAGGTTCTTGCTTAACGATTACACACAACCCACGCGTTCACATAAACAAGATGTAAACAGGATGCCAGAAGCTGGCTTCTATTACTTCTAATAAATCAGCTACAATGCTAAATGCAAGGAATGTAAAACATCTAACTATGCTGGCCTTAGAATTACATTACAGAAGTAACTTTGTGCTATCTCAATTTGTCGATCTTCACCCTCTCCTGGTTCGCTGCGAAACTTTGAGCTATGGCTCAATCTTCTCTGCGCTTTGTAGATGTGTGACTCTCCTATCCAATCTACAAATATTCTTCTAAGCTCTGCTCTGTGCCAACTCTCTCTAGAGTGACTCAAAACTACTTCCTCTTTTCCTGTGCACAAGCCTTCTACCCTACTGCGCATCCCAAGGTCTACTCCAACTCCCAAAACACTCTTCCTCTATCTGTCGATCTCCCTAATATTGCAGACCTACAATTTTCAGTGCCTCTACCATGATGCATAATCTCCACCTGTGGTGACATCTGTCATGATCCCAACGACCTGCAATAATTGCCGATAACTTCCTTAGTAACCCCAAACAACTACCAAGTACTCTGATTGACTTTCTGCGCGTCCTTCTGACATTGCTATAGTAGTCGGTCTTATCACTGCCTCGACCATATTGTCTTTCGTCAGCCTTCGACATACCCGTCGGCTTCACTTCTCACTTTCATGCTTCGCTAGTTTGCCTCTTCCTCCTCACTTGGCTCACGCCCAAACCTGTCGGAGTTACGGTTCGACAACATGTTGACCATCGATGTCTCCGCTACAATCCTGTCATATGTCAACCTTGGACATGTCGATTCTTGACCTTCCGCCTCTTCTGTTGATCACATATCGACTGCTCCTGCATGACTTATTGACTTCAGCATCCAATCTGCTCTTCTGCACCAGTGGTCGTCAACATTCCCTCTGGTTGGCCTTCTTTCATGTCAATCATCTTTGACTACTCTTCCTAGGCCTCGATGCTCTTGCATCAGACTCCCTAGGTGAAAAAGAACTCGACTGGTCCATTAGTCTCTTGAACTCTTCTTCAGAAATCCGTGTCACCTCCCGCAACTCGTCATATTTCCATTGCACTAAGTATTCTTTCCTTCGCGAACTGTGCGTATGCCCGACTTCGCATTCCTCTATCATTTCCGCGATTTCCTCTTTGTGTCAATCTAGAATCTGCATTGTCCAGTTGATGTTCGACACCTCCGCGCTTCTGCTGCTTGAACCTTATTCAAATTTGTACAGATATGAGACATTGAATGTTGGTGAAATGATCAAGTCTTTCGGAAACTCCAACACATAAGTGTTGTCCGAAATCTTCTTCAGAATCTTACATCATCCAATCTTCTTCAGCTTCAACTTGTTATATGTTCCTGTCAGAAATATTGCCTTCCGCAAATGTGCATAGACTAAGTCTCATTCGCTGAACGATTGTATCTTCTTCTTCCATCAGCTCTCAACTTGTATGCCGCGTTACTCTTTTCTATGTGCTTTCGCACATCTTCATGCACTTCTTTCATATGCTCTGTGAATGATTCTGCATCCGCGCTTTTCCTGGTTTATGTTGGTAACTCGACCAAATATACCACTCCATGTGGACTTATTCCCTGAACAACCTGGAATGCGCTCAAACCTATCAACCGATTCACAGAATTGTTGTATGCGAATTCTGCTTGCGCCAACATGTTCTCCCACTGCTTGGGTCTGTCTGCCGTCAAACACCTAAGAAGGTTTCACAAATTTTTGTTCACCACCTCGGTGCGTCCGTCTGTCTGCGGATGATATGCCGAGCTAAACTGCAACCTATTGTCTAGTTTATTCAAGAGGGTTATCCAAAAATGCCCCATAAACTTGGTATCTCTGTCCGATGTGATACTTTTCGGCAACCCATTCAATCTAACTATCTCCTTGAAGAATAATATAGCAATGTCTGTGGCGTCACTTGTCCACCGACAGGGAATAAAGTGTGCCATCTTCAAAAATTTGTCGACTACAACAAAGATTGAGTCGCTTCCTTGCTACGTCTTCAGCAATCCAAGCACAAAATCCATGCTCAGGTGCTCCCATGGGGTATCCGGTATAGGTAATGGTGTATAAAACCCCCTGTTCTGACTTCTTCCTTTTTCCAACTGGAAAACATGAAACTGTTGTACCCACTTCCTAACATCTGTCGTCATTCCTGGCCAATAATACTTCTCTTCGACCAATGCCTTGGTCTTGTAGATTCCAAAATGACCTGCTAATCCACCATTATGCAACTCTCGGAATAGGTTCTCTCGTATGGATCCTCTGGGAATACAAAACTGTTGTCCCTTGAATAGGTATCCCTCTTTGATAAAATAATCCAAGTATGGAGTCTTGTCGACACTCCACGGTTCACGACAAGCCTAACATGCTTTCGCAAAATCCTCCTCGGTCGCATACTCTGCCTTCACCGACTCTATTCCTATTGTATGAACCGTCGTTGTGTTCAGCAATGCAACTCTTCAACTCCACGTGTCGACAACCTTGTTCGACTTGCCCGACATATGTCACAACATGAAAGTATATCCCTACAGGAACTCGACCCATTTCATGTGCCGCTGATTCAACTTCGACTGAGTATTCAAATACCTCAGTGCTTGGTGATCTGTGTACAACAAAAATTCCTTGGGCAACAAATAATGCCTCCACTTCTTCAATGCTTGGATAATAGCATAAAATTCCTGGTCATAGACCGAATATTTCCGCTTCGCATCATCCAACTTCTCACTGAAGAATGCAATTGGTCGGCCATCCTAGTTCAACACTGCTCCAATTTCCATTCCACTTGCGTCGCAATCGACCTGGAAAACTTTGTCGAAATATGGGAGCGCTAACACTGGGCTCTTAGTGACCTTTTCCTTCAACTTTTCCAAAGCTTGTTGGGAAGCTTCTGTCCACTTAAACTCCCCTTTTCTCATGCACCCTTTCAAAGGTGCACAAATCCGACTGAATCCCCGGATGAACTTCATGTAGAAACTAGAAAGTCCGTGGAAACTCCTTAATCCAGTCGCACTTGTCAGTTCCGACCAATCCAATATTGCCTTCACCTTCTCTGGGTCCATCACTAACCCTTTACCTGAGATTACAAATCCCAAGTACACCAGTTCTTCCTTCATGAAGAAACACTTTTGGAGGTTCACCATCAACTTCTCTTCCTACAACTTCTGCAATACCTGTCGAATGTGTCCCAAGTTCTCTATCTTGGTTCGACTAAATATTAGGATTTCATCTAGGTACACTACGACGAACTTACCCAAAAATGGCTTCAGTACCTCATTCATCAATTGCATGAATGTACTGGGTGCATTAGTCAATCCAAATGGCATGACTAACCACTCATACAACCCTTCTTTCGTCTTGAATGTTGTTTTCCATTCATATCCTTCTCTGAATCTGGTGATAACCCCTCTTCAGGTTTATCTTCGTGAAGTACTTCGCTCCACTCAAGCAATTCATCAAGTCATCCATCCTCGGCAATGGAAATCGATACTTGATCGTGATCTTGTTGATGGCTGTTGATTCTGTACACATCCTCCATTCTCCACCCTTATTCGGCGCTAATACAATTGGTACCACACACAGACTCAAACTTTCTCTGATCAATCCCTTGTCCAACAACTCCTGGACCTGTCGATTGAGTTCTTGACCTTCTGTTGGACTCATCCTATGCGGTGTCTTGTTTGGCAGACTCGACCCTGGAATCAAGTCGATCTGATGGGATATTATTCTCATTGATGGCAATCCCGTTGGTGCCTCGTCGATTACTACGCTCTGAAAGTCGTCAAGCATCTCTCTAAATTTGAACGGAATATTCTCCATTGTCAACCTCTTGACACATGGCCCTTTTGGAATGATAGAAAAACATCTCGACTGCTTTTCCTCCTCCACGAGGAATTCTTTCGCTAAACACATCAACACTCGCTTCTCCTAATAGTTGCTCTTAGCCTGCTTGTAGTCGGCTTGCTCCTCCTGCTTTGGCTTCGGAGTCCTCCGCATGCCATTCTTCCACACTGTGACTGTGCTGCTCGACCATCATAGATCATTTTCCGGTCATATTTCCATGGCCTCCCTAACAATAGATGGCACGCGTCCATTGAGATTACATCGCATAGTACATTGTCCTCAAGCTTCCCGACCTTGAAGTTAATCAGGCACTGTTTGGTCACCTTCACATGGTGTCCTTCCTGCAACCATGATATCTTGTATGGGTGTGGATGTTCCTGACATTTCAGCCCCACTTTGTCGATGACCTCTGTTGACACAAGATTCTATGTGCTTCCACCATCAACCATGGTCTTGCAATGCCAGTCACCGATTCGCACTCTAGTTCGAAAGATAGCCTTTCGCTGTGCCGACTATTTCTCGTCGCGTCGGTCTTCTTTAACCAATGTTCTCCTGACCGCCAGGTTTGGAATTTTCTTCTTCTCGTCTACACTACTGTCAAATGTCGACTCTGCCCTCTCGTCGAATTCCTCATCCCTTCGACGTTTGGGTTTCGACTCCTCTGCAACATGTAGGTTCTCTGGGAATTCATATGCCTTGTGTCCAACTCCTTGAAACTTGTAATAGATTATGGCTGGTCTGTCATCTCCTTTTCTGTCGGATGGACCACTTCGACCATACGCACCTTGACCATGTGTCTCTCGACCATCACATCGGTTTTCTTGCGCCTTTTCTCTTGTCGATGTCCCTTCCGCACGTCGATTGTATTCGACATATTATATCCTATATCCTCTACTTTGTCCTTTCACGGAAACAGTCTTCGCACCCCGACCAATCATCCTACCTCTGGTCGATGCAGATTTCCTCGATAGTTTATCTTCTGCCTTCAGAGCTAACTGGTAGGCTTCACCTACCTCTCTGAATCTTGACATGTTCAACTCATCTTGAATGGTGTATTTCAAGCCATTTACATATCTTGTGACAGCTTCTTCGCCTTCGTCAGTTTGTCTCGACCTTATCGACAATCTCTAGAACTCTTCTGTGTATTCCTTGACGGTCATCTATTTTTGTCGAAAGTTCTATAATTTTTGAAACAAGGAAATCACATAGTGATTCAACAAGAACTTCCCTTTCAGCTTGGAAACCATCCTGTCCCAAGACTTGATTTTCTCCTTTCCTTTCTTGACTCTGTCAGCCTGCACATTGTCCCACCACAATGAGGCATGACCCTTCAACCTCATACATGTAGTCTTAACATGTTTAGGATCCTCGATTTGCTCTATGTCGAAGTATTTCTCCATTTCTCTGAACCAGTCGATCAAGTCTTCTAGATCCAGACTTCCCGAGTAGGTATGTACATCTATCTTTGTTCGACATCTCATATCCATCAGAAGCTTAATGAGTTTGTCTTCTGTTTCTTTTCCCACTGTTTCTCGTGCTTCCACCTCCTTGACCTCCTCGTCACTGTGGTCCAATGCATCAGGAATACAACCATGCCTTTCGCTTTCTTTGATTCATGCGACTTCATTAGTCAAAGTTCGCATTGTTTGAACGCACTCGTTGAACATCTCTCGATCAACTGTGACTGCTGCGCCATGTGCTCTTCGTCCAAATCCTCGGACATTAACACCTCTGTGAGCCATTTTGAACCTCAGTTGAAACTCCCACTCGTCCAATCGCAACCGGATTTTCACAGGATGTGCACAACTCTACCCAACCGCAGCTGGAGCTGTTCAACGCACTTGCTCACCGGATTCACGTCCAATGCTGATACCACTTGACCTAGTTAGGTTGATATCACCACCTTCTTCTCACAGGATTCTTCCGCTTTGATACAACTTGACGCAAGGTCACCTTGACAAGGTTCTTTCTTAATGATTACACACAACACACACGTTCACACAAACAAGATGTAAATACGATGCTAGAAGCTGGCTTCTATTACTTCTAATCAATCAGTTACAATGCTAAATGCAAGAAATGTAAAACAACTAACTATGTCGGCCTTAGCCTTACAATACATAAGTAACTATGTGCTATCTCAGTGTGTCAATCTTCACCCTCTCCTGGTTCGCTGCGGAACTCTGAGCTATGGCTCGATCTTCTCTACGCTCTGTAGATGTGTGACTCTCCTATCCAATTTACAAAACTTCTCTTGGGATCTGCTCTTTTCCAACTCTCTCTTGAGTGACTCAAAACTACTTCCTCTGTGCCTGCGCACAAGCTTTCTACCCTGCTTCTCTCTGCTGCGTATCCCGAGGTCTACTCCAACTCCTGAAACACTCTTCCTCTGTCCGTCGATCTCCCTGATCCTGAAGACCTGCAATTGTCAGTGCCTCTGCCGTGCTGCACAATCTCCACTTGTGGTGACATCTGTCACGATCCCAACGACCTGCAATAAATGCCAATAACTTTCTCAGCAACCCCGAACGACTACCAAGTACTCCGCTTAAATTTCTGCGCATCCTTTTGACACTGCTATAGTAGTCGGTCTTATCACTGCCTCGACCATACTGTCTTCTGTTAGCCTTCGACATACCCCTCGGCTTCACTTCGCACTTTTAGGCTTCTTTAGTCCACCCCTTCCTCCTCGCTTGGCTCACACCCAAACCTGTCAGAGTCACAGTTCGACAACATGTCGACCCTCGATGTCTCCGCTACAATCCTGTCGTCTTTTGATCTTGGACGTGTCGACTCTCGACCTTCTGCCTCTTCTGTCAATCACATATCGAATGCTCCTGCACAACTTATTGAATTCAAAAACCAATCTGCTCTTCTGCACCAGTGGTCATCGGCATTCCCTCTGGTCGGCCTTCTTTCATGTCGATAATCTTCGACTACTCTACCTAGGCCTCGATGATCCTGCATCAAAATTGATCTTATAAAAATTGTAATGCTTGCTTGGAAGCTAGGATCCTAGTTGAAATTCATGTCAATTTTGGTTTATTTGACTTGATGAAGACATTTGTGGGGGACATGAAGTGCATTCAAATTTTGGATTACCTAAACTTCCCTTTTAGATACGTCAGATGTCACCAATATGGACACATATTTAACGATTTTTCTAATACTTTTATCAAAAAGGTATGGAGAGTAAAGGAGACACAAGTCTATCAAAGGAATCATAATTAGTTGGTGAGAAATCTTGTTTGAATCTCTTGGGAGATTCCCTATTAAAATCTGAATATGTGGTGCCTTAGGGGTCCATGGAGAATGCCCATGTAAGCTTGACGCATGAGGATTTACATGTAGGAGAAATTCCAAAATATTTGGAAGGGGATGGTTGCTTAGAAGTACACGAGGTGAGTTTTCCCAACATCCTGTCAAGAATCCTCAATATTTTGACATCTCAATTGCAAAATCTAGATGTCATCTAGAAGGAAGTCGTGCCTCAGTCAGGTAAGTTAATTGATAATTATCCCTCTTGCTCCCTTGTGAATTTGGATAATAGATATCAATAGGGGAGGGATGGGGTGAAGGGGGTCAATCCTTGAGTGTTCATGAAGTTATCCTGGGAGGATCCTCTCAGAAGGATGGTCATGGTTGTGGTTGTTTCCCTCCCCACTCTCACGTGGTTAATTTGTCTAGAGATTCTGACTCAGGAGTGGGTGGATGTACTACTTTAGGTCATGAGCCTAATTGCGAGGTCTCATCTCCTAGAAAGAGAGGGATGAGTCATTACCAATTGAAGCCTAGAATTAATTCATAGTCTCAATCTCAAAGAAGTGTAAAGTTAGGTGGATCAGGCATGGCTTATATCAGTGGTCCAGGGGGTCATGTGTTGGCTGGAAGTCAGCCATAAAGAAAGCTTAGGCATGAGCCATCACAGAAGTTAACCAAGGAAAACAACATTTGTTGTTAGGGGTTCTTAGACCAGAGAAAACCCCTCAAGGGGTTCGCTCATGAAAACCTCTCCCTAAATGCTATAGTCTTAGGGGGTCAAGCCAAATAAAAGGTCCTCAAGCGACTAATTAATTTAAATTTTTCCGATGTGGTATTTATCCAAGAGTTAGTGGGTCTTTGGGACCCTTTGGTTAACACTCTAAAAAGGACGTTCTCTAGTTGGGAATTTGTCATGTTGAATGTGTTAGGTTTTTAAGGTGGTTTGGTCACCAGGTGGAACAATTCTAGTTCGTATGTCAACTCTTTTGTCGTGTTCTTAGGTTTTTGTACAAAGTTGTACTATAATGGGCTTGGTCAGAATACGATTTTTCTAAATATCTAAGACCCATATTATGGAAGAGAGGGGTTTTGGTTGAATTTGTTGGAAAATCAATGGATAAAGGGTTCAAATGTTATAGTTGGTGGGGATCTAAATTTGACCTTACATAGGGGTGAAAATTGGGGTTAGTCGTCACGACTGGATTGATTGGCATATTTATTTCAGGATAATTTTGAATCCCTGGGTTGGGTTGATATGGAGCCTCTAGATATAAATCCGACCTAGTCAAATAATCATTTGGGTCAGGCACGAATTGCAAAGCGGTTAGACCGATCTCTGGTTAATAATTTCCTTTTAGTATCTGGGTACAAATGTCGATCATGGGTAGCTTCTGTGAGGTTCTCAAATCATTTCCAAATTCTATTAGAGATTAGTATGGGAGAGGAGAATCCAAAAGATTTTTTCAAATATAAATTGATTACCCGAGTTGAGCAGAAGAAAAATATTTTCAAAATTTTGTAAAAAATGTGTGTTTAAAATATGAACGTATTTCGAGAGAATCAAAGTGTGGTCAATTTGTGAAGGCTCTTCGCTCGGTCAAAGAAATAACTTGGGAAAGTGAGAGGTTAAAGGTGCGAGATATTTCCTTGAAGACTCTTGAACAAAATCTGGAAAATATATATAGTGAAAACCCTAATGGTTTGGACAATGAGAAAGTTCTATTGGAGCTTAAGATTATGGAAAGGCGGATAAACAAACTGCTATTGGATAACAAAAAAATATTGGAGGATTAAAAGTAGAGCTACCTCGTTGTCATATGGATATCATAATACTATATTTTCCATAAATTTTCAAATCATCAGAAGAGTCAGAATACAATTTCAGAACTTGTGGATTCTGATGGTCAAAACGTAAGGGGATTTAAGGAGTAAGTAGGCTTGGGAGTTGGGAATTTTTTCTCTATATTCAAGGAGCCAATGCATGCATACAAAGGTGAAATTATTCATGTAATATCACACTTCCCTAATATGATAGAGGAATCAGATAATGTGATCCCATATGAGGAAATTTCTAGGGAAGAACTTCTTAAAGTACTTCACTATTTTCAAAAGGACAAGATCCATGGGACAAATGGCTAGCCAATGGAATTCTACATGGAGATCTTTGACTTAATTGGTGATAACTTGATAAGGGTATTGGAAGAAGTTAGACTCTCTAGCAAAGTGCCTAGTAATATTAATTAACTTTTATTTCTCTAATCCCAAACTAGGATTGCCTTGATTCCTTTGATAATTTTAAACCAATATCCCTGTGCAAATGTGTTTATAAGATCATCTCCAAAACCCTAGCAATGAGCCTAAGCCTTCCATCTCATGGTACATTTCTTAGGTGAAATTTAGGTTTCTATAGGGAAGACTAAACCATGAGGCCATAGGGTCATCACATTGTTAGGAACCCGTGTCAACCCTTCTCTTTACTTTGTTAGTATATTGTTGTTGGACGCATATGCTTTGTAAGTTGTCCCGTAGTATTTGTTGATCCATAGTTTGTATTAGCCCATGGTATTGACCCATAGTATTGGATGCATATGCTTTGTAAGTCGTCCCGTAGTATTATATGTCCCATGGTATTGACCCATAGTATTGGGCATAGACTTAGTATATAAGTGTGTGTTGAGTCCAATGAAGGTACCGTGAAGTTATTTGTATTGAGCTTGCTCAAAGGAGGTTGCCCCCTCGAAGTGGCCCGTGATCAATAAAGCGATTCCGAGTTCTATTATTTCTGCTATCTTGTGTATTTTCATTAATTAATTGTTGCAGGTTCCTCACACACATGAAGGCCTACATTCTATTAAGATTAAAAATATGCATTCTATGTTATTAAGTTAGTCCTCTCCAAGGCATATCATAGAGTCCCCTAGTTGTATCTTAGATTATTCTTGATTAATTTAGGGTTTTATATCCCATTGGTTAAATGGATTATAAGTTGTGTTTCCACAATGGTGTTTTCGGTGCTCATAAATGGATCAAATTCTCATTTCTTTCAGTCTTCCAAGGGGTTGAGGCAAGGATGCCCATTGTCTCCTTACGTATTTTTATCAATAGAAGAGGGCTTAAGTAGTTTCATTCAAAATTCTAAGTCTCATAGCTAGCTTCATGGCGTAAAGCTCAAGCACTCATCTACTTTTTGTTGATGATATCTAGTTATTTGGCTTTGGGTTGACAAGGGAAAGTCTGAAATAAATTCTTAATTTATTTTCAACAACTATGGGGATGGTGGTGAATTTGGAAAAATCAACCATTTATTCTTTTGGAATAAATCACACCTTATATGATTACATAGATGGGATTTTTAACTTCCAAAACTTGTGCTTTGATAATGGGTTTAAATATCTTGGATATCTTTTAAAGCCCAACAATTACAAGAAGGACGACTAGAAGTTGTTAATCATCAGAGTAGAGCAGAGGATACATTTGTGGTGCATCAGATGGATTTTCAAGAGGGAAATTATTAGTTCTGATCAAGTTGGTCATTGGCGCCACCATTGTTTTCTAGCATACTTTAGCCTATATACCCAAGGGAGTGCTCGAATGAATTAGAAATATTTGTGCAAATTATTTATGGAAAGGGAGTCCAGATTACAAAGGTTCACATATATCATGATGGAAGTTGATTTACATCCCGAATTGTTTTTGGGGGGTGGGGCCTAAAAGATTTAAATATATCCGGCTACTCTCTAGCAACAAAATCACTATGGAACACAATTAAAAAGAATAGTCTATGGAGTAAAATAATTGCTCAGAAATTTTTCCCTTCCCTCAAGGTTATAGATTGGATAAGGATAGAAAGAAAGTCCATTCATCATGTGTCCAACCATTGGAAAGTGATTACATTAGATTTCTTGATCATTGGGAGGTTCCTAGGTTGGAAGGCAGGGGAGGGAACTCACTTCAGAATAGGGGTGGATTCCATAAAGGTATGTAATCAAATTGTATCTCTTCGAAATGAAATTATCCTTCATTTTCAACAGAGAGGCCTATGTTCCTTATATAAGATAGCCAATCCTCAAGTGACAACTTTATGGTCTCAAGGATGGCTCTTAGAACTGTCAAGCACTCTAATTGCAGATAATTAAATATCAACACACAGAGCGTATGAAATTTATTGTCAACCCGAGAAAGTCTTTTTATTTCAAAGGACAAGTGCACAATATATGCTTAAACACTAAACCATTAGCAATAAATACTTCTATATTCTATCATTCATGTTCATCCCCAGAATCTTAAGTGATCCAAAGCCTTCTCACTGCTATAATTCAAATCCTCTCTATCATGCATCAACTAAAAATTAACATCAGATCTAATGAACAATAGGAAGGAATCTCCTTTATATCCTAGAACGATCACTTGCCTGATCTAATCAACCTGGAAATTGTAAGCAAAAACTGAGCAGTAATCTAGAAATCCAATTGTGAAATAATTGAGTTAACTGTTCTAAGAATATTAAATTGCAGAATGGAAATCAAGCAACACACAATCAGAACGATAAATTGTAAGAACTCAGGGGATCGCAACTCAGCTGTAAGATGAACACAAGTGTGTATGATCTGTAATTGAATTGTATATAAAGCAAACCTTACTCAGTCGACTGTTATTCTACACCATCTACCAAACTCACAGAAATATGATCCTTAACTATACTGAAAATTCACACGATAAATATTGCTGCTGCGTACAAAAGGAAGAACAAGGCATCACACAACAAGAAAGATGAAATCCTAATTTAACACAGCAATCTCTGTGGAAGACGGGCCCAGTCTTCACACAGAGACGCTGGTTGAACAACACTCTCTTTAACTCAGAAGCAACTCCTTATATTAACAGAAGGATGAGTACATAGTTTCGGCTTGACTGCTAATACAAGATGAATTAATTAATTGCTGTCCAACCCCTCAGTCGAGGTAATTCCCCATATTTATACATACAAATTGCAACATCTAAACCTATAATTGGGCAGCCATGAAGATCTCTGATCTTCAGGCGCCCTAAATGATCTAGCTGTTACGATACGTGGCAGAACTACAATATCCAAATATGAAAGAAGTATTAATTGTTCCAAGAGTGACGGTCCTTCCAGCTCACAGCTGGATTTGAGCAGCGACATACTTAAGATAGTCCTTCTGTTACAGTTGCCTTGCCACGACTGTGCCTTGATTGACGATTTAAGCCCCAAGGATCCTTCCACAAGCGATGAACGCTCCTTCATGACTTGTTCAACTCCGATCTTCCTGCAGTCTATTGTCTTACTACCTTCATAAATCGCATCATGTTAGCACAGATTAAGAGATGAACAGCTTTAATCATCACAATCATAAGTATTAACACAATAAAACAATAATCAGCCATACCTTGGTAATTTGGGGAATAGATAAGGATAATAAGTTGAATTGCCAAGGTAGTTGGTGTAAGATAAAGGAAGGGATGATGATAAATGATGGTCAAAAAGGGCCAATTCTGGGCTCAACATCTCCCCCCAACTATCCTGTTGCATGTCCTCATGCAACAACCTGCATCTGAATCTTGCACTGAACCTTGTCCAGGCAAGAGGAAAGAATGTAGATAAATCAGGCATCCCCTCTATCTTTTTGGAAAGCTTCTGTGAGCAACCCAGCATCTTCCAACTTCACTGTTCCCCTTCCACTGCTACTTGCTAATATCTGCAGTTCTCTTATGCTATGCCTGGGGAAGTTGAAAAGACACACTCAATCTGAATCCAACTCAATGATACCTGTAGGGGGTGGAAGCACTGGTTCTTGTGGGACAGTGTCTTCCAGCGCATCTAATCTTAACAAGGGAGTTGCTGGTTCTTGTGTAACAGCAACATCCCTCAAACCTTCTTCAGCAGCTGCCTTTATTGCTTTTGGAGACACTGGTTCTTGTGTAACAATGTCTTCTTTGTCATTTGGCTGCTGAGATTGGATATCCTTTTCAAATTGCGGCTCCTCCTCCAAGATTTCAGTGTCACCTGAGCAGGGTGTCTGTACCTGTTCATCATCACTCCATTGTGTATCAGGAATGATATCTACTCCCGGGTTATCTCCCAACTGCAGTTCAGGGGTTCTTGCTGCAGTATCCAAGGATGTTGGTTCTTGTGTGACAACATCCTGGCTTACATCTTCATCTTTATTTTGCTGCAGCTCCTCTTCTATGAGTTCTGTATCATGAGAGATTTCTGGGGTCACCACCCAGAGTTCATCGTTGAATGCCAGAATATCCTCTGTCCCAGCTTCTACTCCTGTCTGCTCAGTCGGTTGGACGGTCAAATTCAGGGTTGCTGGTTCTTGTGTTACAGCATCCTGTTTCAACTTATCACTGTCCTGCATTTCCGTTTCTTCTTCTAAAATTATTGTGTCCTGGGAACGTTCTGGGGTTACAGCACAATATTCTTCACTATCCTCCAGAGTATCCCTTGGCTCCATGATTTCCGTGTCATGGGAACACTCTGGGGTCTCACTATACTCTTTTATAAGCTCCAGGGCATTCTTCATCTCCCGTTCTTCTCCCATTTGTTCTATGATTTCTATGTCGTGGGAGCATTTTGGAATTGCCATACATTCCTCATAAATTTCCAGGGCATCCTCTACTCCCTGTTCTTCTCCCATCTGTTCTATGACTTTTGCATCATGGGAAGTAGCAGCTGCAGCAAGGATGTTTAAAGGTGCTGGTTCTTGTGTTGCAGCATCCTCTTTCTCCACTGCTTTCCCTTCTGTGGCTACAGGCTGTTGTGCTGAATAGGTGCTAAGTAAAATTTTATGGCCTGCTTCCTCAAAGATCTCCCCACAGGTGGGGCAGAGTATTCGCTCATCCTTTTCTCCAGCTTCAGCAGAAGCTGTTTCCTCCACTTGGTCTGCAGCCTCTATTAATGTATACATCTTTCTTCCACCCTGCTTTTGGCAGATTTCCTTCCATGTTTCCAGCTCCTTTCTAAGTGCTTGGAGGTCCTCTTTCAGCATTGCATTCTCATACAAGAGTCCCTCAATTCCCGGCTCTTCCTCCACTGGCCTTTGTGGAGCATCCCTCGGTTTTGGTGTAAGGATTGGGGGTTCAACCTGTGTCTCTAAGGTTGCCCATTTTGTTCTAGCTGCCTCTGCTGCTGTAATTGACCGAGTTCGCTTCCTTCTAATTGGTGCCACTAAATCAAACTCATTGGTGGCCCTCTTCCTTTTCTGCGGCGTTTTCTTTTGTGACTTCTCTTTCTGTAATGTTTCTTCTCGTGGAGCTGGAATATAGGGAGGTAAGACTGAAGTTAAGGGAACATTTCCCTGCCCCCCATGCTGTTCTTCTTCAATCACAGCTCCTCCTCCTACCCATTCCGGTGAAGACTCAATTGTGACCAGCTCGATATCTTCTTCCATTGCTCTGGCTCCGTCATCTTCAGGTTCCATTGTCGCAGCATTTGATGCTGCTCCAATTTCACCTTCTGCTGCCGGAGCTGCCCTGTTGTCTAGGTTTTCCACGAGGGTTTCATCTACATTGTTTCCTGACAGCTCTGTTTGTGCTTCCCCTCGCTCTCCTTCAAATGCCGTGTCGTCCCCCACTGGTTCTGCTTGTGATGGGGATTCATCAACTTCAAATGGCTCTGCCTTTGCCCCTATTTGTTCTTCCTCTGTGGTTTTGTCAACCCCTGATGGTCCTGCCTGTGCCCCCTGTTGCTCTTCCTCCGTTTCATCCCTCCCGGATGGTCCTGCCTGTGCCCCCTGTTGTTCTTCCTCCGTTTCATCCCTCCCCCCAACTTCACTGGAGGAACTCCGGTCCTCCTGTTGTGGCGGAACCGGCAATCGCTGTAATGGAATGACCCTCAAGGGAACAGGTTGCTGTGGCCGGGTAATGAATTGCTCCCATGTTATATTATGTTGGGCCAGGGTTCTTATAATAATTAGCTTAATGAGGCCATGGTGGGTGAGGGAGGATAATGGGTGCTTTGCAGATTGAACGAATGTTGCCATATGGCGCAAATCATGCAATAGATAAAATGGAATATTTAACAAAATGCCATGATGGAGATGAGAAAGCAAAGGAAGTTCAGAGTTGTACACAGTTTGGTATCTACCTTCGCAAGTTATGTATTTCTTGAGGAAGATAGCGACCTGGTCCCATGGCTGCGGCAGTGACTTCAATGCAATCCCTCTCCTGGATGCTTCAACTTGTTCCCCTGGAAGTAAAAATTGTTCCCGTGCAACTGTTGCAGGAACTCGACGGTTAAACCAAGGTTTTCCCACCAACGGGATAGCTGTAACCTCGGATATGATGACCTCCGAAACATCTATACACAGCCCCCACACCGTGGAGTGTGTTTTAGTAAGATTCAATGTGAATTGCAGGGCTGCGTCTCGATCGAATCCATCCAGTCGTTCAAAGAACTCGACCCAGCCAGCAGCTTGAAAAATGGCCAGAACCTGCAAATTCCGTCTAAGTTCCCGGGTATTGAAAGGTTCATGGCGAACTGGAATGCCCATGGTCCTGGCTGCAAGATAAAACTGCTGTTCGACAGAGTACAGGATCCAGAATGGAAGTTGCAGCGTGGAGAATGCACGAATAGTTGAGCGGAGACGTTGAGCGAATGAACAAATTCGGAAAGTTAAGCGCAGAGAGGAGTTTAAAATTTTCATGCCGAATTGGGGAAGGTGGCAGTTATTAGTATTACGTCGTACGAGGGAAAGGTTCAATCAGATATAAATGGTGTTACAAGTGAAGGTACGGCCAATCTCGTTTACATGATATCAATACTTAATCACGTGATAAATGAAAGCCATACCTCATAAAACTGTGCGTCGGAAGGCTGCGGAAACTGGTGGAGCATGGAGTTGGTGACGTCACGGAGCCGAACGCGTGCACAGTCAGACGTGGAATCATGATGACTCGGATAAGGCACTGATTTCCTTCGCCGGTAAAACACAAGGCGTCGCATCCTCCGGGTTTGAAATAATGAGTTTGCCGGCAGGACTGAGATGAATCAGCATCATAATTAGCAGGTTGAACAATCCTTCTGTTAACACGGGAGTTACCACTGCAAGTTGCCAAAGAAATGATCACACGGCCGATGAAAAAGCTTGTTGCAGCTGACAAGAAAGAAGTTACAGCCATCGGGAAAGAATTCGCGGCAGCCGGAAAAAGGTTCACGATATCCGGGAAAAATTACGGATGTCACGGGAAAATTTTACAGCGGCGGAAAAGACTTACGGCTGGCGGGAAAAGATTTTACGACTATGGAAAATATGTCGCAGCCGCTGGAAAAAAATGACAGCTGTGGTGTGGAAGTGACTTGGTCAATGAGGTGGCGGCCGCCGAGAAATAAGGTGACAGCCGGGAAATGATGTGGCGGCTGCGAGAAAAAGATGTTGCAGCCGCCGAAGTTACAGCCGCCGGGATTGCAGCTGCCGGAAAAGATTTGACGGCGGACGGAAAAAAAACATTACGGCTACCGGGAAGTGAAATGGCCGTGGCTAGTAAATGGAATGGCAGCTGTGGAAAATGAGATGGCAGCCGTGGAAAATGAGATGGCAGCCGTGGAAGATGAGGTGGCCATAGCTGGTGAATGAGGTGGCAACCATGGGGACGATGAGGTGGCAGCCGCGGAAACTGGAGTTGTAGCCGCCGATGTTGCAGCCGCTGATGTTGCAGCCGCTGATGTTGCAGCCGCAAATGTTGCAGCCGCCGATGTTGCAGCCGCAAATGTTGCAGCTGCCGAAATTGCAGCAGTCGAAAAAGATTGACGGCTAACGGAAAGGGGATTATGGCTACCGGGAAATGGAGAATATGGTTGCCGGAAAAGGATATACGGCTGCCGGAAAATATGTTGCAGCCGCCGGAAAATATGTTGCAGCTGCCGGAAAATATGTTGCAGCTGCCGAAATTTATTTATTTATTTATTTATTTATTTTAACGCAAGGACGGCACAAAGAGATTTTCATTAATGGCCCCAAACTGATCGTTCTCCTGGCGCTTCCCTGAAAATTTTTTCTTAAAAGACAACAGCAAGCAAAGAGATCAAATGCAAAGAGAAAAAAAAACGACAACTATACGCTACAGCAAGAAATTATTTATGTACAGCAAATATGATTTTCATTTTAAGATTTGGTAAAGGTAGAAAAATGTTCCTGCTCTGGTGCCAATTGGTAGTTTGGATCAGCAGCAATCTGTGAAATGAATGCATCTTTCGAAATGGGCTTCCGATACAGTCGCAGCCTGTGGCCATTAACAAGTAATGGCATACGGTTTTCATCAATGGTGACCAGGCGAACAGTGCCGTTGTCAAATACCCTGTCAACCAAATATGGACCCAGCCATCTTGTGCGTAATTTCGCTTTGAAATCTTTCTTGAATCTAGAGTCGTACAATAGTGCCCAATCTCCTTCATGGAAGATTTTCTTTTTGATGAATCGGTCATGCCAGTTGGATCTCTGTTGCTGAAGCAGCACAGTCTGGTCTACCGCAGCTAACCGTTTCTCATCCAATTCATTCAATTGATTCAATCTTCTTTTCTGGGCTTCTGCTACATCCAGGTTCATTTCAATGGCTGTTTTCAGGGTCTTGATCTCAAATTCAATTGGAAAGATGGCACTCTTACCATACACCAGATCATAGGGAGAAAAGCCCGTGGTGTTGCGCCAAGTCGTGCGATATGCCCACAGTGCTTCTGGAAGTCTGTCAGCCCAATCCCTTCGATGGCTTTTAACTGTTTTAGTAAGGATTGCTTCGATAACTTTATTAGTGCTTTCCACCTGACCATTGGCCTGGGGATGATAAGGTGAAGCTATCTTGTGCTGCACATGATACTTCCGGAGCAAGGATTCAAATTGGTGTGAAATAAATTGTGGTCCGCCATCGGTAACTACTTCCTTTGGTACTCCAAAACGGGTAAAAACTTCACTGTACAGGAAATCAATCACCGCCTGGTCGTTTGCCTTAGCCAAAGCTACAACTTCTACCCACTTAGTCATGTAGTCTGTACACACCAAGATGTAAACCTTCTGTTTGGAGGGAGGGTTGATAGGACCAACAAAGTCCAATGCCCATCTATCAAACGGTTCTAGTACCACTTGAGGCTGTAAAGGCATCTGATCTGTCTTATTAGGTTGGCCCATCCTTTGGCAGCTGTCACAGGACTGAACATATTTTTTAGCATCTCTGAACAGTGTCGGCCAATAATAGCCCATCCGCAACGCCTTATGTCCTGTTCTTTTATCTGCAAAGTGTCCTCCGCAAGGTTCATCGTGACAGGCCTTCAGTATATGAAAGATCTCATCTTCCCTTACACATCTTCTAATTTCAAGATCAGGTCCTGTGTAAAAGAGATGGCCTTTGAGCCAACAATACCTGGCGCTTTGCTGAATAATTTTTCTTTTCTCTCGTTTAGACATATGTGGCGGAAGCTTCCCTGCAGCCAAATAATTAGCAACGTCTGCATACCAGGGTGAATGAGCTGAGAGTGCGAATAAATGTTCATCCGGGAAAGCATCCTCAACAGGTGAACTGTCATCACTGTTAGTAAATCGTGATAAAAAATCAGCAACAACATTTTCTTTTCCAGGTTTATCTATAATAGTAATATCAAATTCCTGTAATAATAAAAGCCACCTGGTTACTCTGGCATTAGTGACAGGTTTATTCATTAAATACTTAATAGCAGAGTGATCAGTATGCACAAATGTAGGATACCCAGTAATGTAATGCCGAAACTTATTAATGGAATAAACAATAGCAAGGAATTCTTTTTCAGTAACAGTATAATTTAGTTCAGCAGGGGCTAAGTTTTTACTAACATAATAAATAGCATAAGGTACCTGACCATCCTGCTGTCCTAGTACTGCTCCAATGGCGGTATCAGAAGCATCTGAAGAAATGTGGAAAGGTATGGTCCAATTGGGTCCCCTTAAAATAGGGGCTGTGGACAGTTTCTCTTTGAGCTCATCAAATGCTGTCTGGCAAGCTGTACTCCATACAAACTGTGCGTCCTTCATTAACAATGAAAACAAAGGCGAAGCAAGTTTGGAGAAGTTTTCTATGAATCTTCTGTAATACCCAGCATGTCCCAGAAAACTTCGCACCTCTTTCTGAGTTGAAGGGATTGGTATATTTTTTATCACCTTAATTTTTGAAGGATCCACTTGAATACCATCAGTAGAGATGAAATGTCCTAATACCACCCCCTCACTCATCATCATGTGGCATTTTTCAGTGCTCAGTGAGAGGCGAGCCTGTTCACAACGAATTAAAACTTTCTTCAAATTTTCCTGTGCTTCCTCAAAATCCCTGCCATAAGGAGTAAAATCATCCATAAAAATCTCCATGCTATCATTAACCAACTCAGAAAATATGCCAATCACATCTCTTTGGAACGTTGCAGGTGCATTGCACAATCCAAAGGGAAGCACCCTGTAGGCGAACGTTCCCCAAGGGCAGGTGAAGGTGGTCTTATCCTGATCCTCTGGAGCAATCTGAATTTGATTGTACCCACTGAACCCATCCAGGAAGGAGAAGAACTTCTTCCCAGATAGGTTATCAAGTACCTGGTCAATAAAGGGCAGAGGAAAGTGATCCTTTTGTGTAGCCTTGTTCAGCTCCCTATAATCGACACAGACTCTCCATTTACCATTTTTCTTGGGTACAATTACAAGTGGGGAAACCCACTCACTGTCTGAGATAGGATAAATGAATCCTGCTTCCAAAAGTTTCTGGATTTCTTCCTTCACTATATCCCTCAGATTGGGGTTCATTCGTCGTTGGGGTTGACATACAGGCCGGGAGTCATTTTTAATATAAATATGATGAGTGCACAGACTAGAAGGAATACCCTTCATGTCTGTATACTCCCAGGCGAATGCCCCCTTACGTTCCTTCAAGAGATTGGTTAGGCGCTTTTGTTCTTCTGAGGAGAGACCAGGATTGATGTTCAAAGTTCTTCCAGGTTCTACCTCAATAGGAATACTTCTCGAGTTTTTCAATACTGGGATTACGTTTGTGTCATTTGCTAGTGCTTCCTCCGTAAGATGTTCTTGTTCTTCTTTACCGAGGGTACTGTTCAGGAGTTGATAAACTTCCTTGTCTACTGAAGCAGGTTCGCTAATGAAATTATTAATGGCATCGTCTTCTGTTTCGTTTTTGAAGGTTAGTGCCTTCCCTATTGTTAGTAATGGCTGAACATCTTCCTCTTCTTCCTGTTCTATCCAAAGGGAGGTTTCAGTTTCTAGACTCGGCCGTGCTGGAGGGTACAGGGTGAGGTTTTTGGTTTCCATGCCATCAGATATAGTCATAGATCCTGATCGACAGCTGATACAAGCATCGGCTGTAGCCAACCAGGGCCTCCCCAAAATCAATGGATGTCCCCCCAGCTGTGATTTAGGTTGTAACACCAGAAAATCGGCAGGGTATTCCCATGAGTCTACTGAAATATCAAGGTCATCCAAAATCCCTTCGGGTCTGATAGTGGATCTGTCTGCCAATTCTAAGATAGTAGGGGTCGGTCTAATATTGGTGAATCCGAGCTTCTTTACAGTCTCCATCGTTATAACATTGATCGCAGCTCCTAAATCTACTAGTACGTTGGGTATCTGTGTTTGTCCTATGTGTACAGTGACAGTAGGATTGCCGGGATCCTCATACTTGGTTATAGGGGTTTTTCCAGTCATTAAAGCGGATAAATTCCCTATAACATGAACAGTAGGAGGATCTCTGGGTTTCCTTCCCGGTCTTTTAGTGCACATGTCCCTAACAGTTCTAGCGTAGATAGGTACATCTTGAAGAGCTTGTAAAAGGGGAATCTTAACATAAAGATTCTTCAATTCTCCTAAGAGATTGAACTGAGGTTGCCCCCCTCTTTGTGGCAGCATCAATCTCTCAGGGTAAGGTGGTTGCCTTACCAACTGGGTAGGCTGCGTGTTATCCACTTTATCGTTTAATGTTTCAGCCCTCCCATCTGAGGGATGCTCAGCATCTTCAATGATAGGAACCGGATCAAAAGGATGCTGGGAACTCTCTCCTTTGTCATACACAGTTGGTGGAATATTTTCTGCAGTTCCACGTTCTACTACCTTTCCAGACCGTAAGTGAATATCATTACAAGGTACAGGGGAGAGAGAGTAGGCTGGCATATTGAGAGCTTCCAATTGCTGGACTGTTTTATTGTTTGGGTTAGGGTTAGGTTGGGCAGGCAACTGAGGCCGTATTGGTATATTAGGCACAGGATTATTTTGCAGCTGCAGCTGCGACTGCTGAGGTGGGTATTGAGGATATTGATGAAATTGAGGATATGGAGGATACGGTAACTGCTGAGGTGGAGGTGGTTGAGGAAACTGGTTCCCAGGATGGAAGTTCCTCCATCCAGGAGACCATGAAGTAGGTTGGTGTGGAGGCTGTGTCCAAGGACTCCATGAATTATATCCTTGCATCGTAGGTTGAGGGGAATTCCACTGAGCATAATTTGAAGGGAATTGTGTATTCACATTTTGCATATTAGTATTCCAATTATTCAAATTATTCAAAAATGGAAATGAATCGGGAGACATACCTTGATTCCGGGGTTGCCAGGGTTTCTTCTGTGCAATGAAGTAGGCTGAATCCGCCTCTGGAGTTGATGCCTGCAGAACAGCCTTTACTTGGGGCAACGTGGGGCAGTCCTTCATATCATGATTCAGCTCGCACAGCTGACACACTTGTACTTTGTCAAGAGGGCATTCCTTCAGTGGATGAGTCTTTCTACATCGGGGACAAAACACCCCTAGTGTGAGATCCTCCACTGCCTGTCTTTGCTTGGCCTTCAAGACGTCAATCTCTGAAGAGATAGAGCTCATCATTTCTGTTTTAAAGTTTTCAAGAAGATTGCCTATCTCTGCACGTGTAGCTCCCCCATTGGATGACTTCTGAGTTCTGTCGAAGACATCACGTTCCAGGTTATTTCGTTTATGCTGCTTATTATGCCTAGAAGATCCCCTGGAATATCTCTTACATAATTCCACAATTGTCTCAAAAGATTCTTTAGAGATATCCCCCTTTCCTAATAAATTTAGCATGTCTAAACAATCGTCCCTGATTCCTCGAAGCAAGATTATCTTCAGCACATCTAGTCCCATGTTCGTCTGACCAGCTCTCTGCACATTGTACAGCAACCTCTCCACAAAATCCTCCAAACTTTCATCCTCCTTCTGTACCATCTTGAATAACTCCTCCCTTTTGTCCCTGGTGTTACAATATTCTTGATATTTTTCCAGGAATACTTGCTTCATCTTATTCCAATTAGCAACAGTCCCTCCCCCAAGGCTCATGAACCATCGTAATGCATTGTCCTTCAGGGTGGCAGGAAAAAGCTTTAACTTTTGAGCATCTGTGATATAATCATAGCTGCGACAGAGGATATCGAATTCAAACAAGAATTCGTCTGGATCCTCTGCTGCCCTGCCATGGAAGCGGGGGTAACACCGACGGTGAAATGTTTTTCATAGGAGCTGTCCCCTCTAGCTGCTGTATTGGGAATTGCAATGTAGCCATAGTTTCTGGCGGGGAATTATCTTCATGATGGTATTGTACCACTGCTTCTTCCTCTTCATTCTCATGTCTATTACTCATCTTTTCTCCTGTATCTTCTCCTTCGTTTGTTCCTTTGTTCTTTACCTCAGTTGTAACAGCTGCGTATTCTTCGGTTGTAACAGCTGCGTATTCTTCGGTTGCAACAGCTGTGTATTCTTCGGTTGCAACAGCTGAATCAACTGTTACTTCTTTAGCAGGAGTATATGCAGGAATCACAGCTGCTCCTGTATCTTCCACTGTAGATCCTGATGCTAACGCTCCAGGATCAGCAGGGCCTCTTTTGATAGGAGTCCCCTGTTGACGAGATCTGACAGCTGAATCAGTTTTGTCAACAAGGTCGTCAATGAATGTTCTTCTGCCCAGCGGTGGACCTCGACCACGACCCGAACCACCTGTACTGTTAGTAATTTGTGGGGTTTTGGGGGTCGGGAGGTGATCGCGTTTTACCCCCCTCGTATTCATACGAAGCAGATCATTTCAAAATCAACCAAAAGACTGACTAAAAGCAATTATCAGATCAACTAATGACTAGTGTTTAAATTTCATCCTTCCCCGGCAACGGCGCCAAAATGTCAAGCACTCTAATTGCAGATAATTAAATATCAACACACAGAGCGTATGAAATTTATTGTCAACCCGAGAAAGTCTTTTTATTTCAAAGGACAAGTGCACAATATATGCTTAAACACTAAACCATTAGCAATAAATACTTCTATATTCTATCATTCATGTTCATCCCCAGAATCTTAAGTGATCCAAAGCCTTCTCACTGCTATAATTCAAATCCTCTCTATCATGCATCAACTAAAAATTAACATCAGATCTAATGAACAATAGGAAGGAATCTCCTTTATATCCTAGAACGATCACTTGCCTGATCTAATCAACCTGGAAATTGTAAGCAAAAACTGAGCAGTAATCTAGAAATCCAATTGTGAAATAATTGAGTTAACTGTTCTAAGAATATTAAATTGCAGAATGGAAATCAAGCAACACACAATCAGAACGATAAATTGTAAGAACTCAGGGGATCGCAACTCAGCTGTAAGATGAACACAAGTGTGTATGATCTGTAATTGAATTGTATATAAAGCAAACCTTACTCAGTCGACTGTTATTCTACACCATCTACCAAACTCACAGAAATATGATCCTTAACTATACTGAAAATTCACACGATAAATATTGCTGCTGCGTACAAAAGGAAGAACAAGGCATCACACAACAAGAAAGATGAAATCCTAATTTAACACAGCAATCTCTGTGGAAGACGGGCCCAGTCTTCACACAGAGACGCTGGTTGAACAACACTCTCTTTAACTCAGAAGCAACTCCTTATATTAACAGAAGGATGAGTACACAGTTTCGGCTTGACTGCTAATACAAGATGAATTAATTAATTGCTGTCCAACCCCTCAGTCGAGGTAATTCCCCATATTTATACATACAAATTGCAACATCTAAACCTATAATTGGGCAGCCATGAAGATCTCTGATCTTCAGGCGCCCTAAATGATCTAGCTGTTACGATACGTGGCAGAACTACAATATCCAAATATGAAAGAAGTATTAATTGTTCCAAGAGTGACGGTCCTTCCAGCTCACAGCTGGATTTGAGCAGCGACATACTTAAGATAGTCCTTCTGTTACAGTTGCCTTGCCACGACTGTGCCTTGATTGACGATTTAAGCCCCAAGGATCCTTCCACAAGCGATGAACGCTCCTTCATGACTTGTTCAACTCTGATCTTCCTGCAGTCTATTGTCTTACTACCTTCATAAATCGCATCATGTTAGCACAGATTAAGAGATGAACAGCTTTAATCATCACAATCATAAGTATTAACACAATAAAACAATAATCAGCCATACCTTGGTAATTTGGGGAATAGATAAGGATAATAAGTTGAATTGCCAAGGTAGTTGGTGTAAGACAAAGGAAGGGATGATGATAAATGATGGTCAAAAAGGGCCAATTCTGGGCTCAATAAGAACAAGAATTAGTTTTGGAGAACATTTGAATCAAGGCTGGGAGGTATTTGTGGACGAATTAAAAAGGGTTCATGTTAGGTTGACTAACTCTACAGATGAGATCACTTGGGTCTGGAAGAATGAGGGAGGTGAATATACAGTAAAAAATGGGTACCTTGCACTTCAAACTTTGGAAGAGGATGGGGAGGTCTGGTGGCGATCCAAACCGTGAAACGTAAAAGCACCATCTAAATGTACTCTTCTTACATGGCTTATTTTAAAAAATAGGGTACTTACCTGGGATAGGCTTGATAAAAGAAAAATGAGTGGACCGAGATGGTGCTGCTTTGCAAATTAGATGAAGAAATGAATGCTCATTTATCCTGCAGTTTCCCCTTTATAATTTAGGTTTGGAAAGAAGTGGAGCATTCCCTTGGATCTCAAGAATTGAGGACTAAAATCGTTATCTCTAAGAGTTTCAAGAGTCCGTTTGATAGAAAAGAACTAAAGATGTTCAGAGTGGCTCCTTATCTAATCCCATGGAGGAGATGGACAACACAGAATGAATGCATCTTTGAGATAGGTTTGTTCCAATAGCTATGGTCATGATCTAGGATTTATCTTTACTTCCGTTCTTTAAGGTTCTGGTCAATATTAAAAAGGTTAGAAATCTAGAAGTGTTAGAAATCAACAAATCCACACCTTGGGAATTTTTCGATGGTGCTAGTCAAAGAAATGGGTTGGTTTGTGGAGTAGGTTTTATTCTCTTATGTTCAACATCACTACTTTGAAGGTAGAGCATTTTTTGGAGTAGGGTCAAATAAATTTGGTGAGTTCTCAACCCTATTTTTATTGATGAAGGTTGGATTGAATAATCATTTGGGGAAATTACAGGTTTTTGGGGATTTTGAACTCACAATTAAATGGATGAAGGGGGAGGTACAAGTTCAGAAGGCAGGTTTGTGGCATCGCTTCTAAAATAAAATGGTTCTCATTTCTAGGATATTTCCTATTTACATGTTTACATCAAGCATAATGTTTCGACAGATTCCCTTTCCAAGAAAAGTTTTATAGGAGAAGATAATAGGTTTTTATTAAATAATTTAGGATAGGGTCTCTAGTCTCCAATATGATTTGCGTTGTGGAAAATTTATAGTTTGGTGGATACTAGTTGTTTTATGTTTCTTTAATTCTCTATTTTATGTTATCAGATATGTAAGGAAGTGGTCTAGGAAATTTTGTAGTTTTGTATATAATGGGATATACATTTTGAGTCTATGGGTTCTATAGTTATGTATTTTTGTTTATTGACAATGAACCTTTTAAAAGGTCATTAAATTCTGGGATTTTCTTTAATTTTGAGTAGAATATTCAACATAGTTTATGAGGAAGCCCAAGTTGTGAGCTCATATCTTATGTGATATTTGGGGGTTGTATTTTGATTTCATTTTTTAAATAAAAATACGTTTTTTATCGAGGAAAAAAAATATTAATATTGAATTACTTTGTATTATGTTTGTATGTGTAAGGTTCGATTCTATATTAGACTAAAAAAGAAAAAAATATCAACCCAGAGTGTCCACATAGCAGAGGCATAATGTCTAACACTATAACACTATATTGATAAGGCCTATGGAGGGACTCATGAATCCCAAGAGATATCAGTCTGAAAATGTTATAGAAAAATGTCCCCCCACAGGCTGGGGGTTATGACCACCATTTGTAAAAATAGAGAAAAATAAAACCAATCTGTAAGATACCAACCAAAAAGTAAACTTAACTGCAGTCCTATGGCATCGGAACCAACACTATTCATCATAAAAAACATGAAGGATTGGGTACCAGAACCTGGAGCTTCCTGCTTGATAGGTTTGCAATCAACCGGGGAGCCCTCCTGCGAGTCATGACCACGGGCCTTATGCACAACCGAGGAGTTGGACACGGTGTTGCGCTGAACCATTCCTCTGATTTCCTTTGTGAGAGTTTCCAACTTGGCATTGATGTTTTCATCCATAGTAACCTGATTTTTGGCCAACCTTCTCATGTCATCTTTCAGTTGGTCTAGACTAGAAACCAGTTTGGCCTCCCCCAAGATGTCAATATAGCTTCCCACTATGTAGTCTTCCATGGAAAGGCTAATGAAATACTCATAATGCGAGTGTAACGAGTCTCACGGGTCCTGGTGGCACCGTGATTCTCAACAATACCTCCTAGTTCCTCCTTAAGATTCTACACATCTGGATAGATTTTTTTAATGCTCACCCTTCGTTCCAAGTGTTCCAGGCATTTCCAGACCTGCTTCTTAACCTTTCTCTCAAAGAAACCACAGGCTTTCTCCATTTCCTTGATGGACCTCAGCACATGAGTCCTTTGAGGGCCATCAACATTTTTCCGCGTAGTGGTCTTACTGCGAACCATCTTGGAGAGGGTTTTTCCAAATAACCAGAACAGAGTGTTCTGATAGATGTGGGGGAGATAGTTCAACTACAAAACAAGGGAAGGTAATGGTCGGGACGGAGATCCAACAAAGAATTTGTATGCAACGAGTTGGAGAATATGTCTGTGCTATCTTTTCCATAATACTGGCCATCAAATAATGAAATCATCTAATCCAATGTATCTAGGACAACCATAAACAACCATGAAATCTTTTTTTTGAAACCATCAGAACAACAACCTCCCAAAGGTATATCCAACAGCCCGCAAGCCAAATATATCAGAAACTTGTGACTCAGCAGGGGCCGAGACGTCCTTGAAATCTTGCACGGGGGAGAGGACAGGTTTGTAGGACTGAAATCGCTACATCTCAGTAGGGTGGTACTTAGCTTGTGAGCTTTGATGACGAGGTCAAATCCATGACGTCTTGCATGTTGGGACCAAACATGTGCTGCCCTGCATGGTCCATCCCTCCTTGACCTATAATGAGCAGATCACATCAATTCGATTAGGTCTGGAATGATTGCACTCTTCATGGGGATTGTATTGTATTTATATTAAAACTATTTTTGTGATTACTTAATTTTATGAGTGTATCACTTTGTATTTTAAAACATAATCACTAATATCTTATTTAAAAATTCAACAATTTATTATTTTTTGTGAATTTAAATTAACATTTTATAAATTTGAAATTGTATAATTATTTGATTTAATTATTTTAAAAGTTCATTTTTTTTTAATTCGTACCTAAAAATTCAAAACTAATAATAACAATAGCCATGAGATGACAATGTCCATTAGGGTGGTTTTTGGACTAAATCTTGTTTGCTAGAAGAAGCCAAGAATATTAAACAAACATGTGTAAGAGTCATAAAATTGCAAAAAGTTAGACCATGAAAAAGATAAAATGTTATTAAAAGTTAAGCACAAAACATGTATTCAAATCATTAAATTCCAGAAAGCTTGGAATGAAGAGATTTTCCTAAAGGCTTAGATAGCATAAATTCATTTCAATTTAAAAAACAAACTCTGCCCTGTTATTAGACTCCATCAAATTGCATTGTTTTTATTTTACTAATAGTGACTTCAAATGGAAGCTAGGAAGATTGCATAATCCTTGATATTCAAAATATCAAATCCTATGAATATTGATGTTGTTATTTAAAATCAATAACGACAAGCCTAATTTAGAAAATAACACATGGATCTTTTCATTTATAGACCCATTATTGTTTGATTGTCTCAAACTACAGGTCAATTGCAAAATTTGGGCAAGAGTTTGTGTTCTATTCATGCAGCAAGACCAAATTTAATAATTTTGTGTTTTTCTCTATTGATAAAAAAAGAGATTAAATTACATGAGGTGAAAATCTTAGAGAGGAAAGGTTACGATGAATATTTATATAATTACTAATAGACATAAAAAACACTAATTGGTTTTCACAAGTCAAATAAGATTGTAATCAGCACCAACCAACAAATTAAAATTTTAATATAAATAAAAGAAAATTTAAGATTTTAGTATAATAAAAACAACAATGAACAATTTAAATTCCATGTCTTAAATTTAAGGTCATGCTAAAAACCAAACAAATAAAATCTTGATAACTAAGGCTTTTTGTATGCACCACTAATTTCGGAAAATTAAAGCTATTATTCTAAGCCGAAGGATCTAAGTTTATTTTGCTTTTGCATTACAACTATTATATATACATTTGAAATACTATAATCTATTCTAGGGTTATTCGCCGAGCAATTTTCAACACAAATAGGTTATTCGAATACAAATACCTATGTGTATGAGCAAATACAAAATGACTAAGTATATAGCATATTATTAAGCAAACTTTAATTTCTTCTTAGGTTTGGAACACCAATACAAGTTTCATTATATGCTTGAATTATTTGAAATATGGTGGAGTACACTAAATGATGATCATCAAAACGACTAAGAGCCTAATATTATTAGCAAAATGCCATTGAATTATTTGAATTGTATCTAGAAGTGATCAATTTCAGATATGAAAACATTAAAGCAAATACCCTGGTACAAATTACAGCCGCTAGGTCAAAAGGAGAGCCGATTTTCGTAGTGTTTCCCGAGGAATGAGTTTGATTTTCTTCTAGATCTGCGATGTCATTAGGTTTCATACCCTGTAACATTTGTAAAAAATGATAGCAAAGGAAAAATTATATGTAATTATGGCTGCGGGTTTATTACCCAAAGCAAGGCATTGTTTCCTTTTAACGATAGCCAATACTACATAATATAATACATTGCAAAATAGAGGCATATCCGAATGCAAGAAAGGAGAATTCAAAAATGTTATATGGTAACAAAAGCATTATTAACATCTAGATCCTGTACAAAAATATTATATAATAGATGCATTGATCGAAAAAATAATATATAGTAGATGCACTTATCAAATTGATGCAAATAGGAAATATATTGTTCACAGGTGTTACTTAAAGTTTCGAAGTTGAATACATTTATACTCAGAGAAACCAAAGATCCGTTCAATAGAACACAATCAAAATTAACACAGTAAAAGTACGACAAACAATATTTTGACATTAAAATTTGGAGTCGTTAAACGATCCATCTAAACTGAATACAATATTGCACATCGAAAATATTGTACAGGTCATAGACATCATACAATTTTTAAAAACAAAAAGAACCTAGTCGAAACCCCAAGGTATTCCCCTTGTTTTTAACTCTAAATATTAAAAAGTAAAAGAACAAATAAAATCCAATGAGAGTCGATGGCCTCACACTGTAAAAGATATGAAGATCTCGGCCATTGAATCCACCTCAACCCAATGAACGAAATGTTCAAATGGAAAATATTAAGCCTGGGATGAAAGTGGCTTATTCGTACTTCTTGTGAGAAACCAACCAAGTAATTGGGGGATATCGTGAATGGACGAATGTCCCCAACATTGCATGGAACCAAAAATCCAACACTTAGCTTCACTCGACAGATATAGCTTCCCACTAAAGCCAGATCTAGCTTCCCACTAAAGCCAAACCTCCACTATATTGGATGCACTAAATATTCATTAATTGAATGAGGGGTACTCTAGTACATCCATCGACGTCAGCCCGGGGAACACACGTCGGATGGCACCCTCGGGCTCAATCAAATAAGAGCTAAACTATAGCTCAACCTTGGCTAAGATGAAAATTTTGAGTGTTTTTTATGATAATTTTTTATGTCTGGCCAGCAACTAATACCCATGGGCCCACGGGCCCTCTGGAACATTAGGCCGAACTTAAGGCTTGAATGGAAAATTAATATGTGGACGACAACTAATGCTTCTACACTTTCAGTATATGTCTCTGGAAGGACATAATAAGGGCAAAAAACTGAGACTTCGTGGTCTGGGAACAGATTTATGTATGGATTGCTTCTATGGTTTGGAGGGTTACGCGGCCCTTTCCATCAAAGCCTTGGTTGGGAAATTTTTCTATGGGGTCATGCACCCAAAAGACATTGACAGGTGGGTATCTTCAAATTGGGCCAAGATCATTGGCTACCGTCCTGAGATTTTCATTCTGAGTAAGGGATGGTACCTTTTCTACATTGATGGGGATGGACCATCATATTGGCCGGGTTCTGGTGGAAATAGACATGTATTTGGGTCTATTTGCATCTATGGACATCACATGGCATGGTCGTCGCTATTCTCAAGTTCTAGATTACTGGGGTATCCCTTTTAGATGTTCAAAATGCAAGGCCATTGGGCATCTGTGGCGTGAATGTTCGGAGTCTGGTTCAGGTTCCGAATTGGATTTTGACGTGGAATTATAGGCTTGGACGACTGACAGTAATTCAGCGTCTGATGGCGATGTTGAGAGATCTGTTCCCTCTTCTCTCCCATCCACATCAGAGTCGGTGGATCCATCGTCATTACTTGGTAAGATTTCCTGCTTTGATCCTCTATACTCTGCATCATTTACTATAGAAGACAAAAGCTTTATGTTTATACTCGAGGAAAAGGGAGTTCGTATCGGTGAAGGCATCATTGGTGGTCCTTCTTCATTTTATTTGGGTGTTCAATCGGCGGATAGACCACTTATTGGTGGGCTTGCTCCTCTTGTGGGGGTTCTACCAATCCCTGTTCCGCCATTGTCTGGGCATGATATACCTGGCTGTGTTGGGTCGGAACACTCGGCTGATGTATCTCCTTCAAATCGGCTGGAAAATACTATTGATTTTCCTGCATTACATTCAGGCCATGGTGTTGGGGTGTTGGTTGAGGACCTTTCCACTATGGGTGTCTCTCGGGGTGATGTGGATGTGGTTCATGATCCTTTGCCTGGTTGAGAGGGTCCTTCCTTTGCGACAGTTGTCAAATCTAAAACTACGCTTCCCACTTATTGTGCAAATACTCCATTGAACATTGGGATCTTGGGCCTTGCACAATCTAATCTATCATTGGAGATGGGTCAAGTTATCAAGGGGGCACGTAAAGGAGGAATTACTCAATTCTCGCCGATTAAGACTAGGAGTGCTAGGAAGGGGAACCCAACCTTATATGTTGCTGCAAACTTGGCTGATATCGGATCCTCCTCCACTTCCCATGGTTTACTTGTTTCTTCGAGGGCACTTAGAGGCATGAAATCCCTGGCTCGGGTGAAGAAATGATTTTTCTCTCACTGAATCTTCGGGCCCTCAGAAAACATTGGTCCTCAAGGGTTTGCTGGACTCTTGCCTTCTTGATATGGTGTTTTTACAAGAGACTATGGTTACTGCGGTTCGAGATCGGTCCTTTTTTTCAGGGTATTCGCAAGGAATGGGTCATCTGTTCGACTGACTTTGTCAGTTTGTCGAGGGGTTTATTATCTGCATGGAACCCCAATATCTTTTCACTTTCTGCTTTTAGTAATAAACTGGGGATTCTGTTGGAGGGTCATATACGCGGTTTATCTGGTATTGTTAACCTTCTTAATATCTATGGATCTTATTCTGATAGTAAATCTTTCTGGGATTCTGCCAAATCAGATGGACTATTGGCTATGGACAACCTTATGATTGTCGGTGACTTCAATCTGACTCTTTCTTCTTCGGAGTCGTGGGGTATAAACGCTCGAAGTGATCCTCTATGCTCCTATTTCTATGATTTATTTTCTTCAATGGGTCTCATTGATATTTTTCCTGTTCCCTTGGGTCCTACATGGTGCAATGGCAGACGGGGGGATGATATGATTTCCAAGCGTTTGGACTGCTTTATGTTGGCAGAAGATATTTTGAATGCTACACACAATTATCGCTCATGGTCTCTGCCCTCGTCTATTTTAGATCACAGACCTATATTATTGGAGGTGGCCTTTTCCGGGGATAGGATTCCATATCCTTTCAAATTTAATCTCACTCTACTGCAGGTGGATGAATTTCGAGCCTTTGTTCGCTCTGAATGGGTAGGGTTTCAGGTGTTGGATGTGGCTTCTCCCTCTATGCGTCTTACCATGAAACTAAAACTTTCTTAAGGCGACTGTGAAAATGTGGGATAAGGCCCGTAAGAATATTGATCAGAGTGATATTCAGGATATAAATAGTCAGATCAATGCTCTTAATCTTTCAAATTTGGGGGGTCCTTTGGGGCCGGATGTACTTGCAGATTTGGTGGCTTTGGAAGGTCGACTCTTGAAGCATCTCAACAGGATTGAAGCTAAGTGGCGTCTTAAAGTCGGGCATTGTGGGTCTCTTTGGGGGACATCAACACAATTTTTTTTCATAAATATGCTAATGGCAGATGCATTACAAATAATATTTGGAATATGAAGAACGACGCAGGGGATTGTATCTCTGGCATGTCGGATCTCAAAGAGGCTGCGACTGCTCACTTCAAGGAGTATTATAGGGACCCTGGCTCGACCACCATTGGAGCACAAATCAAAGTTATAAAAGATGTCCCTCGACTCTTTTCGGAACAGGAGGGTAATGAGATTTTTTTGCCTATTACACTTCAGGAGATACATTCGGTTCTTAAAGGATTTGCAAAAGATAGGAGTCCGGGCCTAGATCGTTGGACCGCGGAACTCTTTTTGACCTTTTTTGATATTATGGGTCAAGAGGTGCTTGATATCGTTGAAGAGTCTCGCTTGTAGGGTGAAATATCAGGTGCACTTAATGCTACTTTTTTGACACTGATACCTAAGGTGTCCAATCCTTCATCTTTCATGGACTATCGTCCCATTTCACTTTGTAACTTGGCCTACAAAGTTATCGCTAAAGTCATTGCTGGGAGAATCAAGCCGATCCTCTCTCGGGGTCTGTCACTTGAGCAATTTGGGTATTTGGAAGATTGTCATATCTTAGATGCGGTGGGTGTGGCACAGGAAGCTTTACATAGTATCAAAACTAAAGACATGAAGGCTTTTATACTACAACTTGATTTGACTCGGGCATATGATAATGTCAACTAGAATTTTTTAAGACTGGCTCTGGTCCAAATAGGCATTCCATGGGGTACCATCAAGTGGATTATGGCTTGCATTACTTCGGTTAATTTTTCACTTCTCATCAATGGATGTCCCACGGATTTTGTAACATGTTATAGGGGCCTCCGACAGGGGTGTCCCCTATCCCCACTCCTATTTTTGATCGTGATAGAGTGTCTTAGCAGACTGCTCCTCAAAGCAAAGGACGATGCTTCTATCACTGGATTATAGGTATCACCTCATTTTACTATTACCCACCAATTTTTTGTTGATGATGTAATGCTTTTTGGAGTTGCAGATGTCCAATCCTGGGGTCGGGTATGGAATATTCTTCAACTTTTCTGTCATACCTCAGGGATGATTGTTAATGAAACAAAATCAAAATTACTGCAACATAAATTGGAACATTCTGAGTTGCTGGACATGAATGAAATCATTCCGATCAATGCAGTGGACCTTCAAGTTGGCACCAAATATCTTGGATATTTCTTAAAACCTACCAGTTATAGAATTGCTGATTGGAAGTGGCTCTTGAAAAAATTTGAGAAAAGAATCCAGCATTGGCAGTGGCGCTGGTTATCTAGTGGGGGCCGACTGACTCTTGTTAAATATGTCCTTCAAGGTCTGGGGGTCTACTGGTTTTCACTCTGTAATATCCCACGTATTGTATTATCTAGAATCCGTCAATTGATTCATCATTTTTTATGGGCTGGGAATGGTGATCATAAGATACATTTGGTGGAGTGGTCCAAACTTACTCGTCCTTTTTCTCAGGGAGGTTGGGTCATCAAAAACATCTATACTTTCTCCACAGCTTTGCTGGCAAAGAGCCTTTGGAGAGCTTTAACTATGGATTGTATTTGGGGCAATATATTAAAAGACAAATACCTGGGACGCCTATCCACTATTCAATGGATCAGAAGTCTAAAAATCACATATCTAATATATGGGATGGTCTCCTGTTAGCTTTCCCGGTGATGGCTGAGTGGTTAGCTTGGGCCCCCGGTAATGGCCGTCCGATTTTTGGTGGGCCTGCTCCTTATAAATTATCAGCAGAACTTCTTTAGAATTTGAGACGCAGGGGTTATTATTATCTCCATCATGTTTTGGTCTATAACAACTCATCGAATATCTTCAATCATTGGCTGAATGCTGCACAACTGGGACTTTCGGGTGGTTTGGAGACTCAATGGGAGGAATATCGATTGGACCTTTACAGTGCAAAAATCCAAATTGGAACTGATGCAGATAGACTACTTTGGTCTTGGAATACATCAGTTGGCTCTATTACTGCTAAGCTAGCTTACGAGTCTATCTGTTCTAATTCGGTCTGGATGGGTTCTTGGTGGTATTCCTGTTGCTGGCAATGGGAAATTCCTCATCAAGTTAAAATTTTCATTTGGTTATTGTTAGCTGAGAAGATACTGATATGGGACAATCTCCTAAAACGTGGCTTTGTCGGGCCATCCATTTTCTCCCTTTGCCTACAGGATGCTGAATCCTTCTTACACCTTTTTGTACAATGTCCTTTTACTGTTAAACTGTGGTCTTACATTGCCGATCCTTTCATTTTTTTGCCGATTGGAACTGAGTTCTCGATACAAAATTGGTTCAAAATTCTTTTCTCACATAGCAAGGAACTGGGGGTTCTTGCCTGCCTAACGTCGTGGGAGATATGGAAATCTCGAAACATAATGATATTCGAAAACACTCCTTCGACAACGAGTATGGTGGCATTTGTGGTTCTATCATCGGCTAAGGTCCACACTAGTATACAAAAGTCTGTTACTCTCCCGGTGGATCTTTCTATATGGCCTCCCTTACTTCTTCATTCAAGCAATATGGCACGTTTTGATGGTGCTGCATGTTCGACTACGGGACACTGCGGTGCTAGTGTCTTTATTGAGTGTGCCAATGGAGACCTTTTTTAATTATGGATGAGTGGTGGTAGGGGAACCAATACCAAAGGCGAACTCCTTGCTTTATGGTTGGTTCTCTTTTTTGCTTCTCAGGCTCAGCTAGATATGGAGTTGGTGGTTGGGGACTCGCTGATGGTGATCAATTGGGCGAAGGAGGAGGCAGTGATCAATGCTATAGCTCTTGAGTCATGGTTGGCCCATACTCGTTCACTCATTCATTTGTTGTTGCTGCCATCCATTATTCATATATACAGGGAGCACAATGTCGAGGCCGATGGCCTTTCTCGCCGTGGACTGATGGCGGTGGAGGGCCGGATCTATTATGAGTTCCAGCTTGTTTCGACTCATGTTACTATTGGTTTTTGGTCCTTCTTTATGCATTAGATATATTATGGTGGACTGGAGTTTTTATATTCTTTCGGCACTATTCTGTTTTCTGTATTTATTCACTTTGGTTTGTTCACTGTACATACTTCTTTTTTGTTAGATCCTGCGGTGATAGTTCGATTACTATCACATTTCTCTTCCATTATTAGTTTTGGTTACTCCCAGCGTTGTATATATTTCGGGTTCACGGTTTCCTTTACATGGTGGAGTCCTACCTCCCGTGTTTTATATTTTATTTTTCTTTACGTCCATCTTTGTCAGCCTCTCTGTAGGGTTTGATGGTTATGTGTCGGATCTGTCTGTTCATTTATGAGGGGACTGGTATGTCCCGTTCTTCTCCTTTCTGGAAGTCTCGGTGATGCCGGGGTTCTTTTCTCATGAATGTACTGTGGGGTGTTTCCTATTTATGATACTGTAAGTCTGGCTCTTTCGAGCGAAGGAACTTTTCTGTAATCCATTATTATACTCTCTATAAAGTATAGCTTTTTTTGTGTTAAAAAAAAAGGACATAATAATAATAATTTTACTTTATAAACTCATAAGTGCATTAAATAAATTTATAACATAATTATATAGGGACTCATTTTCATTTAATATAAGTATGTGTGCTTTTCTGAAATTTGATCTTTAATCTTTGTTTTATAAATAAATGTTATAATCCATAAATCATAATTGTCCTTTTTAAATATAATAAAAAGGTCTAATATTTAATAGTATTAATTCCTTCATTCTATTTAATTAAATTTTGAATTAATGTTAAGTTTTATTAATAATTGGTTTATTAAAAGCAAAATTGTTACACAAAGAATTTGATTTGAATTTTACTAATAAAGATAACATTTTTTCTCTCATTCTAATTACTTGAACTAAATTCAGTTGATTAAAATTTTAAAAACATGAAATCGAACTATGGTATAATAATCATTTGAAGTAAACCCAATTACCTAAAATAAATAAAAAAAAAACATAAAAAAACTTTAAAACACTTATATTTATACCAATCCAAAACCAAAATAATCTTAATATTATATTAACTTGCATGGACTTCCCCACAATTCCTTATAAAGATTTTATATAATGAGCAAATTTGAAGGTTTAGTCTTAATTTCAATTTGAAGGGTATATATTCAACTAACCCTTCAATGATGAAGGGGGGTTTATGTACATAACTTCTGTTGACGACTGTGAATTAAGTAAACCCTTCATAAAAAAAATGTGAATAAAATATTAAACTTCTCAATCTTTACAATCTTCCAAATGTGGGATAGAATGGAGGAGGTGCCATAAAGTGAACACCTCTTGTAGAGAAGTGCTAATGAGTGGGCACTGCTAATGTCAATAAATGATTTGTTTCTAGATTGATTTCTTTTGGTGATCATTTGAATGTTCGCTTTGAAAAAAATGAGAATGGAATGCTAGAATTTGTAGTCCATGCCCCAAAATGGTCTATTGTAGTAATGCATTACCTAAGAATAGTTTCTAATGGTTAGGTATTGACTGCAACAAGCACTCAAAACGAGAATGTGATGCTGCTAATCCTAGCAATCAAAATGAGAATGTACTACTGATAATCCAAGCATTCAAATTTGTATTCCATTCATAACTTGTTGTAAATTAAATATTCTCGTATTGACTTATATGTCTATTCAAGTTCATTCATATATTAAACCTTGAACTAAAAAGGGCATATTTAACTCACTAAATTCAATTAATACTCTGAACCTGTTTATCATCATTGATTCGGAGCAACACACTCTTCTCCTTGATTTGTAGCAACACTCATCCACAAAGAAATAGCAACATAGAGCCACTGAGATGCAATCAAAATTCTTATTGAAAATCCCCATTCAATACAAAAACCCTAATAAAAACTACAAAAATTGGTTGTAGTGAACTTCAAAGGAAAAATGAGGAGGATTTGCTGACCATCCCTCCAAGGATCAAAATCAAAGAAATTTGAATTTCCTTGCGACTTTGTGAGTAGTTTTCATGGTCCAAATTAAAGGGTTAGATCAAGAGTCTCATCCAACATACTCTAAGCCATTTGAGATTTTACAAAAATAGGTTCCTCATGTCAATTTTCAATAGCCAGATATTACCTAGGATGTAGTTGGAGGGTTTTAATTTCTCCTTAGTACACTTTCTTTTTTGAGAGTAACTAATTGGAAGGTAATTGAAACTAATTTGAGGCCAATAACAAGGGATAATTTGGCATACAATATATTATATATACTTGCAGAAGACTATGTAGCCACAGTCACAACTCGCATATTGAATGACATTCCGCAGGTTTGAGAGGGGTTTTGCAAACACTTTGAAAATGTGAATCTCTGCAAACACTTTGTTTGGAAGATTCCCATTTGTGAGGTGGAATGACTTGAAATCCACACCAAAATATCTCACCATTCATCCTATCCATTGTGTTGGCATGGAAGGAACCAATACTGAAATTTCATAGACATGTTAAATCTGGTTAATATTTTTAGTAGTGTCACTCGAACCACACAAGATTTTCCAAGAAATTCATATGCAAATCTTCGATTTCAGTGATCTCCAAGCAGGGTGTCGCATCACAGTACTCCATGCGGAGGCATATTTGGCATTGGTGCATGATCTGATGTGAAATAATTCAGTGTTGGATTATCTGAATCTGAATTTAGGATTTCAATATAATCCTTCTTAATGACTCATATCTAAGTCTTATGAAGCCATTGAGTTTATCTTAATTGGTCATCATAAGTACATGACTAACATAGAGCCTTAAAGGGCTACCCTATTACCCAATAATTGATGTGTTGATACGATTATTCCTTAGAATTGGGAGAAGGAATGCTAGTATTTAAAGTCGTGATGATACCACCAAAAAGAAACAGAAGAAGTTTATACTTTGAATGTTTATCATGAGGTAACTTTGAACCTCTAAAAAATCTAGTTCACATTTATGTGTCTTACTATAATAAAGTTTGCATTGATTTTGAAGAGGAATCCTTATGGCCCTCATATGGAGAGATGGAGTGTCATGGAAGAGTAAAGTTCCCCTTGTAATACCAATTATTTCCCATGATCACCACCATATGGAGGCAACTAGTAGCACAAGGAAAGAAACCCATGCACATAGGGAGGACATATAACACCTCAACTGATCATTCCACTCATACAATGGATTATGGGAAAACAATGAGAGGAGGAGTTTGAAACAAGTTCTAGAATAAATTGGGAGATTGGAATTCCCACACATTGCAACAAGGAAGCTTGAACATAGGAGGGTGTGGTAATTTACCCTGAAATTGATGGAGAGTTTGCCACTTATAATATAGTTACCTCTCATGATAGCTCACCCTAACCATATAATGGCCTCTATGATGGAATCCAGACTACAAAGTAAGTAGAGAGGTTGAAGGAAGTTAAACACAAAACCATGGAGTATAGAGTTCCAGTTTTGATCTATGAGGTGGAACAGATCCAACCAGAGGGAAGAGGTCAGGTCTCAACCAGTAAGGATGAATGTTTGAATAATAGGTACATCCACAAAGACCGAACACCAAGTACACCACTCACACACGAAGATCATAGACCAATACACCAGATGTTTGACGTGGTTAAACCCCCTAGAGGGAAACAATCCACGGCCCTGATCAAATAGCTTCTATGGAGTAGTTTATTATGCAAAATAAAAATATTACATGAGCTTCTCTCAACAATGGATCATTCGGAAAGTGACCCTCCATGCTCTTTAAATAGTGATCATGGACCAATTAGGTGTTAAGCCACGGATCAAGCGTCGTTAAGATCGAGAGAAGTTGAACCGTCATATCACTTTATATCGTGACCGTCGGATTACATATATACAAATGCATACCTAACAGATATATTAGACCAAGTTGAACTTAACTAACTCCTAAGTGTAAAAAATATACTAACATCCCCCCTTAAGAACAACTTGGGATAGGATTGAAGGATTTAAAAAGGTGACACAAAATTAGGAGAAGGAAGGAGGCATTAAAGCCTATCCCCCCTTAATGACAAATTCCTGTACTCCTAACATAGTTTGAAGTTTGGAAAAATTCGCTTCTGTAGAGACTTCGTGAAAATGTCTTCAACTTGATCATTTGTTTGACAATATCACACTTCAAGAACATGATCCTGGAGGATATTTCTAATGAAGTGGATGTGAAGTTCAATGTGTTTGCTGCGCTGATGTTGGATTGGATCTTTGGCTAAATAAATGGCACTCTGGTTGTCACACCATAGTGTAGTCGGATGCTGCTGCTGGAACCCAAACTCTGAAAGGATTTGACGAAGCCACATAGCTTCCTGACTAGTATGAACAACTACATGGTACTCAGCTTCGGTTGAAGAAAGAGAAAGTGCACTTTGTTTCTTAGAATCCTAAGAAATAGGTCTTGAACCCATAGTGAATACATATCTTGCAGTGGAATTCTGATCATCAGGGTCACCAGCCCAAACAGAATCAGTGTAACCAACTAAAGAAGGAGTCCCCCCTGAATTGTAATGTATCCTGAACTAAACTGTACCTCAAACATACCGAAGGATTCTTTTTGCTTCTTTCCAATGACTTTCATGAGGGCATTGCATATATCGGGCAACAAGACCAACAACAAAGGAAAGGTCAGGACGGGTGTGAGTTAAGTACAAGAGGCTACCAACAAGCTGACGGTACAAAGTAGCATCTACTTCAGGTGTTGAACGAGTGGTAGAAAGTTTGACTCCAGACTGGAAAGAAGAGGGAGTTGGTTTACAATCTTCCATGTGAAAGCAGCGGAGAAGATCACATGCATACTTTGTTAAAATTCAATATGCTAAGACAAAAAATAGCAGCATTACATTCCATTTCACAATAATAGCATATACAGGATCACTGAAGAAACAACAAGCACAGCATAAACACAAGAGACAGAGATTTATCCTGGGAAACCCTCATGGGGTAGAAAACCCAGCAAAGCTTCCTCAATATAGATGACCAGCAATATACAAAGATGAAACCCTGAGACATGATCTCCTCCTCCACAATAGCAGACCTCTCCTCCACAAGTGTGCTATCCTTAAGTGAGTGAATGTGTATAATGAGGAACACACCTCCTCTATTTATACACTACTCTGATATGTATTTTACACAAGTACATGTAGGCTCGTATTTAACCATTAGGTTAAATACCCCATTATAACTGACTGGGCCGACCCCTCTAGGGTGGTCTAATAACCCTTTGACCCACATAACACATACAGGGCCGACCCCCACTAGGGAAGTCTAATAACCCAAGTTACCACATTCCGACGGAGGAATAAACATCTCCGGATATACAATAAGATCTTCACGGAGGAATGAATCATCTCCGGAATAATAAAGTACAAATATAATATTCTTTGAAGTTACAATATCTCAACACTCCCCCTTAACGAGAAGGATATTATAACAGCATCTGCACGAGCAAGGAGTCATCAACATCATACATGATACATCTATAAATCATTGGAAGCTTTCTCAACATCATCAGTAACTCAACCAGTTACTGGAATATCTTCAATACTGGAACATCAACATCTTCAGTACTGAGTCTTTATCTTCTGCAGCACTCAAACAGCTACAGCAACATCAATATCTGAATCCTCACGATTGTCAGCATCGCCATCACACGATCATCAGCATCGTCATCACATGATCAACAACATCGTCATCTCACTATCATCAACATCGTCATCACACGATCATCAACATCGTCATCTCACGATCATCAGCATCGTCATCACACGATCATCAGCATCGTCATCTCATGATCATCAGCATCGTCATCATACGATCATCAGCATCGTCATCTCACGATCATCAGCATCGTCATCACACGATCATTAGCATCGTCATCTTACGATCATCCGCATCGTTATCTCACGATCATCAGCATTGTCATATCATCTCGATCTACAGCATCTGGATCATCTCGATCTACAGCATCTGGATCATCATGATCTACAACATCTGGATCATCTCGATCTACAGCATCTGGATCATCTCGATCTATAACATCTGGATCATCTCGATCTACAGCATCTGGATCATCTCATCTACAGCATCTGGATCATCTCGATCTACACCATCTGGATCATCTCGATCTACACCATCTGGATCATCTCGATCTACACCATCTGGATCATCTCGATCTACAGCATCTGGATCATCACGATCTACAGCATCTGGATCATCTCGATCTACAGCATCTAGATCATCTCGATCTACAGCATCTGGATCATCTCAATCTACAACATAAGTATCCTCAACCATACAAGTACATTAATCAATACATGTATCATCAAAAGTATGTATTCTCACCAATACATCTATCATCAAAACATGTATTCTTACTAATACATATATCATCAAAAGCATGTATTCTCACTAATACATCTATCATCAAAAGCATGTATTCTCACTAATACATCTATCATCAAAAGCATGTACTCTCACTAATACATCTATCATCAAAAGCATGTATTCTCACTAATACATCTATCAATACAAGTATCCACACTGATACAAGTATACACAACAGCAGCATACCCTACAACACACATGATCCAATTACGGGATGGTCAATCCCTCTCACTTTAGGACATAGGTCCAAGGATGATACAATCCTGATCCACTTATGGGATGATCAATCCCTCTCAATTTAAGACATCTCTCATGTCTATGGATGATGCAATCCAGATCAACTTACAGGATGATCAATCCTTATCCTTTTAAGACACCTTACCATGTCTAGGGACGATGCAATCCCAATCTACTTACAAGATGATTAGTCCTTATCACTTTAAGACACCTCACCATGTCTAGGGATGATGCAATCCCAATCTACTTACAGGATGATTAGTCCTTATCACTTTAAGACACCTCACCATGTCTAGGGACGATGCAATCCCAATCTACTTATAGGATGATTAGTCCTTATCACTTTAAGACACCTCACCATGTCTAGGGACGATGCAATCCCAATCTACTTACAGGATGATTAGTCCTTATCACTTTAAGACACTTCACCATGTCTAGGGACGATGCAATCCCAATCTACTTACAGGAGGATTAGTCCTTATCACTTTAAGACACCTCACCATGTCTAGGGACGATGCAATCCCAATCTACTTACAGGATGATTAGTCCTTATCACTTTAAGACAAGTCTCATGTCTAGGGACGATGCAATCCCATCACGTACATTTTGAACCCAGTTCATGGACGATGCAGTCCTCACGTACATTTTGAACCCAGTTCATGGACGATGCAGTCCTCACGTACATTTTGAACCCAGTTCATGGACGATGCAGTCCTCACGTACATTTTGAACCCAGTTCATGGACGATGCAGTCCTCACGTACATTTTGAACCCAGTTCATGGACGATGCAGTCCTCACGTACATTTTGAACCCAGTTCATGGACGATGCAGTCCTCACGTACATTTTGAACCCAGTTCATGGACGATGCAGTCCTCACGTACATTTTGAACCCAGTTCATGGACGATGCAGTCCTCACGTACATTTTGAACCCAGTTCATGGACGATGCAGTCCTCACGTACATTTTGAACCCAGTTCATGGACGATGCAGTCCTCACGTACATTTTGAACTATCAGTTCAGGGACGATGCAGTCCTATCCTCTATTCTCGGAGACCTCACGTCTACGGCTCTCTTTAGGACTGAGAGTCCAGGGATGATCCAATCCCCTCAAGTCCATCAAGGACTTCATTCTCGGAGACCTCACGTCTACGGCTCTCTTTAGGACTGAAAGTCCAGGGATGATCCAATCCCCTCAAGTCCACCAAAGACTTCATTCTCGGAGACCTCACATCTACGGCTCTCTTTAGGACTGAAAGTCCAGGGATGATCCAATCCCCTCAACTGTCCACTAAGGACTTCATTCTCGGAGACCTTACGTCTACGGCTCTCTTTAGGACTGAAAGTCCAGGGATGATCCAATCCCCTCAACTGTCCACTAAGGACTTCATTCTCGGAGACCTCACGTCTACGGCTCTCTTTAGGACTGAAAGTCCAGGGATGATCCAATCCCTTCAACTGTCCACTAAGGACTTCATTCTCGGAGACCTCACGTCTACGGCTCTCTTTAGGACTGAAAGTCCAGAGATGATCCAATCCCCTTAACTGTCCACTAAGGACTTCATTCTCGGAGACCTTACGTCTACGGCTCTCTTTAGGACTTAAAGTCCAGGGATGATCCAATCCCCTCAACTGTCCACTAAGGACTTCATTCTCGGAGACCTCACGTCTACGGCTCTCTTTAGGACTGAAAGTCCAGGGATGATCCAATCCCTTTTCTTTCTCGGAGACACCTGTCTACGGCTCACTTTAGAACAAGTGTTCAAGGATGATACAATCCCCACATGTATTCTCATCAATATACTATCGATCCTGGGAACCCATACAGAACCTGATTCATACTTTTAATTGCACCATTAAGAGAATGGTCTTATCTAGCCACTTGGAGCAAACATCTCATCATGATTCTCTTCCTCTTTCTAAGAGAATCTTCTAGCCACAAGCCTTCTATATTTTGTTTGATTTGTAAATCTTCTTGTTGAACATCCATCACTTGTTCGGTGTTCATTATTCTTCATGATCTTTCCTACAAAACAAAATTAAGTACATGATTAGTAATCCTTCATAATCATGAAATCATGATAACCTATTATGCATACAGATATCATTTACATAGTTATGCAACTATCTTGACCAATACTTTGGCACAACACTTTCCCATATCCTGTATGCATACAGTGGCTATCTAGATGCCTTCCATATCTACCAGAACATACTATCGAGAGTGTGCACAGCTCTCAACATGTCAGCAAAGAGGTTTCATTCTAGACAAGCAACAATGGAATGTTTGTCCAACTTACCAATCATATGCATATTAGTAGTATAATGTTCAATGCTCTATGAATGTTTGCACTCAGCATGATATGTTCTAGGAATACAAATATGCATACAAGAAATATCATTTACTATTTCAAATAACAACTCAAATACTTATCTTTTATGTTTGTGTGGTTGCCTCCCGCTTGATCTTCTATATGTCCTTTGAACTTCTATTCATTCTGTACCACTGTGCATGCTCAAGTGTGCACTAGTGTCATCCTCATGATCTCATACACAAACATTCATTCATTAGTATATTCTCAAAACATTCTAATTCTAAATAATCTTGAATATGTATAGTCATGATCATTAGTATTCAGGGTTTCAAGTAAGTCTTCTTTTACTCATGCATATTCTTGTTTGATCATAGTACTCTTCTGGTTAATTAAATCATGCATAAACCCTTGATTACTAACTTTAGGAATAAGCATAACCAATCATATCAAGTATACTTATATAAGGGATCCTAACACAAGGTAAGATTCATGGGAAACATACCTGGATTAGTATACCTACTTGGTTATGTACAACATACCTAAACAATCTCTTCAATGATTTAGAGATCCTGAGCTAGAACCTGCATGTCTCATAGGTTAAGCATAATATAACAAAGTCATACATACCTCGTAAGTAGAACAAAGATTATGGATGAGTCTTTGTCTTCATGTTTTCATGGTCATGGAGCCTGATTTGTCTTTTGTGATGTACCTGTATCTTGTTAGCAGACAACCTCAACCTCACACAACACCATAATGCATTAGTACAATCATAAGTGTCAACACCCTAACCAATGAATATCTTCTATCATGCATTCATAATTTTGTTAAGGTGATACAACAAATCTAAAATCAAGATTGTACTAACTGTAATAACATGAAGACAAACATACCATAAACTTAATCATGAACAAATCTCAAAACATACCTCGATGAGTCATACCTATCGAGATCGCTTGTAATCTCCTTATGTAAAGCCTTAGCCTTATCTCCCTCTGAAACATGAACTCCTTCACTTATGTAGGTGACCAATCCATCTTCTTCTAGGATTAACCCTATCCACTTGATTTGCAAGAACTGGACCTAGAGCTGGATATGGCTTTGTCAGAGAAACCCCAAAAATTCAAACTTTGAATTTCAAACTTCCGAAAGGATAGAGATATGCGCCTTGATGAGCTGATCAAACTGATATATTCAGAATTTGAAAACTGCAAAGTTTTACTCCTCAATTTTGCCTTTGAAACTTTCGGATTCACTGGACGTGACCCTGAACTGGGGTTTGATGAAGCCCACTCTTTTTCCCCATCAAAAGGTTTGATCCAAAGCTCTAAGCTTCTATTTTTCTGAGGAGCTTCCAGCCGTGGTCACAGATTTCAAAAATTCCCATTTTTACAGAAGCCCTAATTTTCCGCTTTTCTGATCAAAGACCCGAACTAGGGTCTAATCAAGCCCGGCCTTCTGCCCAACCAAAAATTCTGATCTTGGTCTCTAAATTTCTATTTTGATGAGTAGCATCCATCCGTGGTCTCTGATTACAAAAATTCCAACTTTCTTCAAAGCCCTAAATTCCGGAAGCCATGAATGAAGGTACCAAAAAATAATTCTGTTTTGACAGAAATATGTACCTGATTGTTTCTGGTGTAACTCTGAAATTTTTGATCCACAGGGTCTGAAAAAGTTTCCTGAGATAGCTTGACCTGTTATCTTTCCATCCTGACAGGTCTGACCTCAATTGGATTCTCTGAGAGAGAGTTATGCCAAATGTCGCAACGTGACCTGTTTTGGGAAAATACAGGAGAGTGAACTTGTACGGCGTGCCACGTGTCACTGTTTGACCTTCGGCCTCTGAAAACGTTTTCTGAGATAGATCGGCCTGTTATCTTTCCATCCTGACAGGTCTGACCTCAATTGGATTTTCTGAGAGAGAGTTATGCCAAGTGTCGCAACGTGACCTGTTTATGGGATAATACAGGAGAGCGAACTTGTACGGAGTGCCACGTGTCACTGGTTCAACTTCGGCCTCTGAAAAAGTTTTCTGAGATAGTTCAGACTGTGTACTACCTGTCACTTTTTACGAAATTTCATTTGGAGCTTCCTATCCCAAGATATGAGCTTTTTCCCAAGGTCACCTGATTTTGACTCAGATCTGGAAGAGGCAGAAACCCTATATTGTACAGATCATAAATCACAAAGTACAACGAATTAGAGGTTGTCCTTTGGACACAAGGTACCTGGAGATTTTATCTTCGTCCTGTAACAATTTCAGATCCGAAAACGTCTCCAAAACGGATTTATAGCGAAAGTGCTACGATGACTGGTTTTTGCTATGTAAAACCCTAACCTTCAAATTGTCGTAAGTAAAGCAAGTGTCTTTAGTGCCATACCTTGTCTTCCTTCAGGTCAGCTCTGATACCATGTTAAAATTCAATATGCTAAGACAGAAAATAGCAGCATTACATTCCATTTCACAATAATAGCATATACAGGATCACTGAAGAAACAACAAGCACAGCATAAACACAAGAGACAGAGATTTATCCTGGGAAACCCTCATGGGGTAGAAAACCCAGCAAAGCTTCCTCAATATAGATGACCAGCAATATACAAAGATGAAACCCTGAGACATGATCTCCTCCTCCACAATAGCAGACCTCTCCTCCACAAGTGTGCTATCCTTAAGTGAGTGAATGTGTATAATGAGGAACACACCTCCTCTATTTATACACTACTCTGATATGTATTTTACACAAGTACATGTAGGCTCGTATTTAACCATTAGGTTAAATACCCCATTATAACTGACTGGGCCGACCCCTCTAGGGTGGTCTAATAACCCTTTGACCCACATAACACATACAGGGCCGACCCCCACTAGGGAAGTCTAATAACCCAAGTTACCACATTCCGACGGAGGAATAAACATCTCCGGATATACAATAAGATCTTCACGGAGGAATGAATCATCTCCGGAATAATAAAGTACAAATATAATATTCTTTGAAGTTACAATATCTCAACATACTTAGACTGGGAAAGGGATATACCTTTATGGGTTTGCAAGACTTGGAGGCCAAGAAAATAGTGCAAGTGTCCAAGGTCTATCATTTCAAATTGCTGTTTAAGACTTAACTTCACATGGTGGATAAGTTTGGGGTCACTACCAGTAAGGATTAGGTCATCAACATAAAGGAATAGGATTATGAGATGGTCATTGACTTTCTTGGTATATACATTTGAATTAGAATGACATCTAGAAAAACCAATATCTAGAAGAAACGTGTCCATTTTAGCATACCAGGACCGAGGCAACAAACAAGGCTTGAGTCAGACTGAATGTAACCAGGAGGTTGTTCCATGTAGATTTCTTCTTGCAAATTCCCATGCAAGAAGGCAGATTTAACATCCATCTAATGGAGTTCCCAATGAGAAGATGCGGCAAGGGAAAGAACAAGGTGGATGGAATTCATTTTGGCTACGGGTGCAAAGGTTTCGGTGCAGTCTATGCCTTCAACTTGAGAGAATCCTTGAGAAACTAGTCTTGCCTTATGTTTGTCAATACTTCCATCTAGTCCATATTTGGTTCTGTAAACCCACTTACATCTGACAAGTTTTCTGCCTTTGGGAAGAGGAACAAGATCCCAAGTGTTATTTTTCATTAAGGAGTGGTATTCTTCATCCATTGTTGCATCCCAATATGGATGGCCAGAAGCTTCTTTAAATGTCTCTGGATCACAGTTTTATGGAACTTGAGCCAGAAGTAATGAGGCTCGCTGAAACTGAGAGTGAGTACGACGCCGATCTGTAGGATCACCAACAAGATCACCTGCAGCTTCTCTAGTAGAACGAACCCATTTAGGAAGCTATGAAGCTGGTGCTGGAGGAGATTGAGCAAGCGGAGGAGGATTTTCATCCTCACTATCATCATCATCTGAAGAAGTAACTGGAGTAGGAGAAATATCAATAGGTGAAGTAGAGGAAGAATATGATGGAACAAGCGCCGAATTAGGCTCGCAGGCCAATATATGTTCATCAAATTTAAGGTCTCTTCTTATAATTATATCATGAGAATGTGGCAGAAGAAGCCTATAGCCTTTGACATCTTCATAATAACCAACAAATATACACTTTTCACTTTTAGGTTGTAAAGCTTTCCGTTTTTCATCCGGAATATGAGCCCATGCTTCACTACCAAACACACGGAAATGACTGACATCTGGTTTATTTGACTCCATTCTTCTTCCAGTGTAATCCCTTGTAAAGCTTTAGTGGGGGTGCGATTAATTATGTAATTTGCCCAATTTACAGCTTCAGCCCAATATGGAAGACTTAGTCCTTTAGCTTGGAGCATACAATTAGCCATTTCTTTTAGAGTGTGGTTTTTCCTTTCAGCTACACCATTTTGTTGTGGTTTATATGGAACAATATGTTGTTGTTGGATTCCTTGTTCATTGCAGAAATTAGTGAACTTGTTGTTAACAAATTCTCCCCCATTATCAGATCTTAACTTAAGAATTTGATGACCGGATTGTTTCTCAATAAGGGCCTTGTAGGCCAAGAACATGACAAAAACTTCGCTCTTAAGTTTTAAGAAGTAAACCCAAGTGCGTCTGGAGTAATCATCAATGAAAGTCAAGAAGTATTTGAAACCAGAGAAGGAAGCAGAAGGTAGAGGACCACACAAGTCACTATGCACAAGCTACAAAGGAGCTGAGGCATGCCAAGAGGCACATTTTTCAAAACTGTCCCGGTGATTTTTTCCGAGTACACAACCGGAACAAACACCATCCTTACAAGAGACCATAGGAAGACCTGTCACCATATTTTATTTACATAGTTGTTTCAATGAGCGATAATTTAATTGACCAAATCGCTCATGCCAAAGCTTGCTCAGGTCATCACTATGAGCAACAAAAACTGATGGAAGTGAAGATGACCCAAAGTTGTCAAACTTGTACAACCTGGTAATATCATCAACTATTCCAGTAGCTAATACATTTCGTGGATCTTTTAAATTTCTGATTACAACTTGGTGAGGTGAAAACTCTACGGTTTTACCTTCACCAGAATAAGTGATCTGGTATACTGATAAAAGATTACATGAATGAGTAGGAACACATAATACAACATTAAATTGTCCATTGTCTAGATGAATAGTACCAGACCCTTCAACACCAAGTGATCTATCATCACCAACAAATATTTGTTTGGTGTTACAATTATTTAAATAAGAAAACATGGTTTTATCCTTATCCACATGATAAGATGCTCCAAAATCTATAAGCCATTCATTTGAAGAAGAACGAGAAGATGCTGTAAGTGCAAAACCAGAGGTTGAAAGTGCTTGTCCTGAAGATGAAGTTGAAGAAGAATCAAGCTGAATGTGATGCTTTTTCATTGCTGCTTCCAGAGCTTCCATCCTCTTAAAACACCTTGACTCTTCATGCCCATCGCGATTACAAAAGTTGCAATGTATTTGTGTTTTCTTTCCTTGAAATTTGACAGCTTTATCTTGTTGAGGATAATTTTGAGGTCGAGAAGATTTAGGACCCTTGTTATTTTGATTTTGCTTCTTCGGATATCGTTTCTTTGGATTCTTGTAATTCTTCGGACCATACAGCTGCTGAGCTACTAAAGCTTTTTTTGAATTATTGGCAATATTAATTAGTCCAAGATGTAAGAGTTTTTCCTGTTCTCTTATTAAAGAATCACAAAAAACATCAAAAGAGGGAGCTTTGTATTGAGCTCCTGAAGAAAGAAGAGCTTCTCTAGTGGAATGAAAGGTTGAGACAAATACAAAATATGCATGCCCCAACTTGGAAAGAATGGCGTAAATAAGGCCATCATATGCCTTATGACTTTACATGCAGCCAACAAGACTCTAAGGGTCTTAAATTTTGTTATAAAATCTTCCATGCAAGAAAAATGATTAGGATCTAATGTAAGCAACTCATTCTCAAGCTGATGAGCTCTAATATCATTTTTAATACCAACAACAGTATTTAGCTTTTTCCAAGCATCATCCAGTGCATGAATGCCTTGAAGATGAAACCGCAGATCAGGAGAAATTGACAAACCAATTAAACCATGAGCTGAATCATTTCTATTTTTCCATTTTGCTAGTTTATCAGTATCAGAGGGAGGAGTTTCCATGCCAAGGGTAAGTCTATATAACCCTTATAGACTTACCAAGGGTAAGTCTATATAACCCTTATAGGGTAAGTCAGTATCAGAGGGAGGAGTTTCCATGCCAAGGGTAAGTCTATATAACCCTTTTCTTCTAAGAATATCTTCCATACGAGACTTCCATACAAAATAGTTAGTACTGGTAAGAAGCATATCATTTGAAATTTCCATTCTGAAATAAATATACTTCAAATATGAAAACTGGCTAGAAAAAAAATAATAGAGCTCGATAAAATAAGCAGTTTAAAAAAAACGACACTGCAATCAGCTTCCGGACGAAAAAGTTATGCCCTTTTAAAAATAAATTGAAAGAGCAACCAAGGAACCACGTGGTGTGTGGAGATAAGTGCACACCAATAAAAAACATTCCCCCTTAGTCCTAACCCAACTCCTAAGCTCACTTTAAAAAATATATATATGTGCCTTACTTCTATAAATAAGTGAAGGTCACTTTTACATAAAGTTGCTTAAAAAAGAGGAAAAGAAACAACTTAAAAATAAAAGGAAACTTTTGTTTTTATTTTATAAAGTTGTTTTTAGAAAAGAAAAGGAAAAAAACACCTTAAAAGAAAAGAAATTAACTTATGTGATCTTTTAAGTAACTTCCTTTTCTTTAATATATGAAATGAATGCAACAAATACTAACAGGATTTGAACTTAAGACCTCTTAAATAACTCAAGACTTCTTTAATAAGTAACTTTAAACCAAGTGAGCTAGAGTAAAAATATAGAAAATATTGTAAAGGAGGAAGAGTTTTTTTTTTACTCTTCTTTCCTTGTTGTGCGTACTTACCCTGCAGACCCCTGTTTCAACCTGCAAAACAACTTCACACACCAGAAACAGAAAAACAAGACAAAAAAAACTTAAGGGTTTCTCGTTCTCCATTAGTTTTCTGTTAGTCCTTCCTATAAGTGGAATGCCTTTCCTGCTGTTTGTGGTTGGCCGAGACCACCAGCATGTGCAGACAGGAGTCTATCACTTCCAAAAAAATAAAAAAGGAACAAATCGAAATGAAACAGAGACAGAGAAAAAAATGCGGAAAAACAAAACAGTATACCTCAGATTTGTGAAAAAGGCCGCAGTTAGGGAAAACAAAATCCTTTCCATACAAGACGAAGGACGATCCTTACTAGAACCAACACTCTGAATGCAATGGACCGCTTAAAATAGTCAAAAAATGTTTAGAAATAGAAGATCTCGGCAACATATCCCACATGCACCCGCACCGGCTTCAGATCTAGATCAGAATAAAATGGAGACGACCCTCAACAATCCTCTGATACCATGTTTGAATAACAGGTACATCCACAGAGACCGAACACCAAGGAAACCGATCACACACAAAGATCATAGATTAGTACACCAGATGTTTGACGTGGTTAAAACCCCCTAGAGGGAAACAGTGCACGACCCTGACCAAATAGCTTCTACGGAGTAATTTATTATGCAAAAGAAAAATATTACATGAGCTTCTCTCAACAATGGATCATTTGGAAAGTGACCCTCCATTCTCTTTAAATAGAGATCATGGACCAATCGGGTGTTAAGCCACGGATCAAGTGTCATTAAGATCTAGAGAAGTTAAACCGTCAGATCACTTTATATCGTGACCGTCGGATTACATATATACAAATGCATACCTAACGGATATATTAGACCAAGTTGAACTTAACTAACTCCTAAGTGTTAAAAATATCCTAACAATGAAGAGGATGAGAGAAAAAATGAGAGGCAAAGGGTTATGCCCCCTCATTAAGGTTCTCCTCTAATTCTACAATCCTAGAAAAGGCCATGTGATTTCTCACCTAGGCCTACAAGGAAGCAAACTAAGGAAAATATAACAATAAAGGGATAACAAATCTATCACAATCGAACAACTACAAAAGTTGGAATACAAAGTGAAAGGAAAGAAAGGAGCTACCACAAACTCAAAACTGATGAAGAGTTAGCCACCACTGTCCTAATACAAATTTCTCTAGAAGTGGGAATACCAAATGTTCCTTGACTATTGATTTATATTTGCATACCAAGGAACTTATTTCCTAGCACATAGATTGTGTTGAGGAAGGTAGCACTCTAGAATCAAAAGCAATCAAGGAGGAGCTTCAACAATTCATTGACAGATACCAGTGTCTATTATAAGCCCTTCGAGGCTTAGCTATAGATTCAAAGGAGGAAGCTGAAGACGAGGGAAATAACCACTAGGGGTTTACCCTTAACATCCCATCTCACTAGATGAAGAGGTAGAATAGAAAACATATATTTGTGTTTAGTTTCACTTTTGCCCCTATTTTATTTATGTTTTTATGTAATTCTCCTATAGGAAATATGCCAAGTTCTTCTCAAATTTCTCTCTTTATGTATATACTAGATAATAGAGGCCATGATACTAGTCATGGTAGAATTTGACATCATAGTTTCGTTTTTTTTTTAAAGGCCATAGTCTTAGTCATGAAAATATCTATTATTATACATTTTGCTTTTGTTTTAAAGGCCACATGCCTGATAACATGCAAGTAGTCTCCATTTTTGTTTTCAGAAAAGCACAAGCTTGAATTTTGTCTAGGAAACGAAGGGTTTTTAGGTCTTGAAACATCTCACTTGTTACCCACTACCACATATGTAAGTAATTTTTTCCCACTTGTAATATAAAGGAAGTCTTATGCTTAATTGTAGAAAAGAAGAGGAAACCTTCTTGGATATTTTATGGTCCAAGTTTCACTCAAGTCTCTCATTAGTAGTCAGGTCAAGATGGTTTGCAAACCACATGGATGGCATTGTATCCATACTCTTAGTCTAATGAAGTTTTTCTCCTATCCTAATTTTCTATCAAAGCCCATGTGTATGAGTTTATCACTCAACGCCCATGGGTCCACACAAATATTCGGGTGTTGTTTTCCTATGGAATGAGGGTTTTTCAATTGAATAGGTAGTCAAAATATTTTATTCAATCTAGGTTGAGTTTCTTAGCCTCCCTATACACATATGCCTTTTTTGGAGTCCACATTTTCACCCATCATTGATTTATTTGCCACAAGCTTAGGTACTTCTTCAATCTTAGGAGATAGTGTAGGGTTTGTCTTAAAGGAAATATGTCCAAGGCCCTTGAGGTCTTGGATCTCATAAGGGTAGGGAATAAGATGATAAGGAAACTAATTAAGCATATTATATTGTCTAACACTTTTTTCCAATGCCAAAGTCTAAACTATTGCATTTTTTATTGTCCATTAATGTACCAAATTAATCCTCTAGTGGCCTTGACATCTCAAGCTCCTCATGTTAACACTAATATTGAGGGCGGATAGACCTAAAGGAAATATGTCCAAGGCCCTTGAGATCTTGGTTCTCATAAGGGTAGGGAATAAGATGACAAGTTAACTAATTAAGCATATTATATTGTCTAACACTTTTTTCCAATGCCAAAGTCTAAACTATTGCATTTTTTATTGTTCATTAATGTACCAAATTAATCCTCTAGTGGCCTTGACATCTCAAGCTCCTCATGTTAACACTAATATTGAGGGTGGATAGACCTAAATGGCGCACTAGAATAATAAGGCTAATGGGTCTCTAAAGGCCCTAATGTACAAGTCCATTATAATAATTAATCTCAACAAGTCTTAGGTCGAACTAATTGAGAAGATAATTCCATACAGGACACCAATAGATCTTCATTGAGGTGGGGACCGAGGTTTCGCTTCCCCACATCCATTGCTTAACCCTCTTGTGGGAATACTTGGTAGGAGGCCCCCTAAAAAGTTCAAGACCCATTATATTGGGAAATTGGCATGTATTGTAAAAAATGCTATAAGTATCAAACCCATACAATGCTTTGAGCTTGAAGGATAATGAGGAGGATATGCATCAGAGTCCCAATGGAATTTGTTTCATGGAATGCACGTGGTTTTAGTGACATTACCATAAAACATATTGTTTGCAAGATTTGGAATTTGATCAATGGATTGTATATTTTGTGTTTGCAAGGAGTAAAAATGAATAGTTTTTTGTCAAGTACATCCTTATTTGTCATTTGGCGATGCATTCTTTTCTATTTTTCTAGTCATGCTAATGGGAGGGGTGGAGTACTTGTCACTTTGATATCTCCTTTGTTAGTGTTTGTTGTAGTTGGGTGGTGATTTGAACCCTCTTAGATGCTACTAAATTCTGACGGCATGGTTTTAAGGATCGCTAGCATGTATGCCTCCAAAGATACAAAGGAGATAACACACTTTTGTGGTAGATGGTTGAACAACTTCTTGAAGCTCCTTGGCTTCTCTTAGTTGACTTCGATATGGTTAAAATTATGAATAAAAAGGTGGTACCTTACTAATTTGGATATAAGTATGGGATAAATAAGTATTGATAGCCCTAAAATCTCAATTAGGGATGTATGGCTTCAGTAGGTTCCAACATTAGGATTCTAAAGTTATGGTTTAACTAGAAATTTTTTTGTAAAGGCCTAGGTAAGATAATACATAGGTTGTGTTACGACCTTAAATTGAATGGTTCATTTTTCAAGTTCATGGGCCTTTCTTCTCTCACTAAGTGGTGGGGATATAGGTATCAACAATAATATTGTATCTCTAACCTTAACTTTAATTTTCAACCTAGGGATTCATACAAACTTGAGAGGGTTCAAAAAAGTATATGCATCTAGAAAAAAGGAAAAGTAGTTTAGAAGTATATGAAAAGATTAATATGATAATAGAAAATAATCTAAATTAATTAATCATAAAGCGTTCTATTTAAAGTAGAAAACATTCTATCTACGAAGTGCATAAATTTAGGATCTAAATATTCAATTCAACATATGCTTCTTTATCATTCCCAAAGGGGCAAGTTTGGACCAACTTCCACAATCTTAACTAGAGAGGTAAGATGAAGAATCTCCTTAATTTGGCTTGGGTATGTAAGATGCATGAAACAAAATAACTTCCAAGCCCATGCAAATACTCGAGATGCAGAGGGTGAGTGTTAATTGAATTGAGTAATAGATAAAAGCATATAAATCCAACAATGCTAAATAAACATAAGCATTAAATATCAATAACATAAGCATGATAAGTCGATGCACAGTGAGTAAAGGAAAATTTCCTACGACAAAAATCACAGAACATGTAGAAATCCTACAGAAAACAATAAACCTATAAAATGATGCATAAAACACTTAACATATTTAAATCTACTCTAATAACATAAGATCCCTGTATCACCTTTGGGTGGGACCTCCCCAAGGTCTCTACAAGAATCGAGTAGCTACTCAAGCAAGTATAATAAATGACAGTCCTTTCATGTATTCAAAAACTTGGAAGTACATAATAAACATTTGATAGCAGGTTTATCAAAACAATAAGATCATAGGAGAGTCAACCCTTGGGATTGCTCGATCCGTTCCTTTTATACAAAAAATAAGTAAAGATGATTCCTTGACAACACTTCATTGCTTAAAAAAAAACTGAGTCTTCACTAGGATTGTGGATCATCCAATTGTGGCGCTAACTTGAGATTGTGTCGTTGATTCTTTCATCCGTGGTGACACCTGATAGAGGAGTATCTTGGTAGACTTCTAATCCTCAGTCTCCATGTTTGTGTGGAAAGCCAACTATCTTCTCTAGCGTGCAAGAACATGATCTATTTAATGGTAACACACTAAGGCAAATCATTATAATTCTTGCTTGAGTCATCAAATAATGAATTTAAAACAGTTAAACAAATAATTTAAATCAATCATAAATCCTAACTACATATGCATGCAAAAAGAGATGATCTTATTGCGAATGCAACTTCCTCAGACCATTTCCAAATATTAACCCTTGTGAACCATGACATGGATGGGGTTATCCTCACCATTTTGGGATCCCATCACCAAGCACAACAAAATATCCTTGGAGTTTAGTAACTATTTAAACTTGATGGATCCTTTTCGGGGACCATTTTGATGGATGATGTGAGCATGAAGGACACACTAGAATAGGAATGTGCTACCTTATTTGGGCTCTAGAGCATGATATGAGGCAAGCAAAGGAATTCATGAGAATCAAATTTTGAATGCCTTCTTCAAGGAGGTGATTAAACCATGTTGAAGAAGAGAAGAAACTCTAATGCAGGAGCTTTCACCCATTTGGAGACATATTCCACCTTTTGAGGTATCTAGGGGCAAGGATACATTTTTGAATTCATTTTATACTTATTTGGAGGAAACATATTTGCATAAAAAGGCGTCAACTGGAATTATGGACCCTTTGCTTGTATTCAAAGGTGAAAGGAGCAAAAAGTCCCTCATGAAGGAACCTTAGAACATGTCATTTGGAAAAATAAAGAGTTAAAGGAGGAACATCCTAGCTCAAAGTGGTTCCATCTGGTAGAAGAACTGCTTGAATGTTTAAGGAATGTCACTCACATAGTAGTGTTCCACTATAAAAGTGAAAAGTGTTATATTGTTGGGTTGCTTGATCACGAATCAACCCTTCATAGAGGGACGCCCTCCTCAAAAGGGGATTTACAACATATTAAAGAAATTTTGGGGCATATAAAATGTTTGAGGAGTATTTACACATATTTGGAGGAGTTACCCCAAAGGGAAAGCTAACACATGCCATTTTGTGATTAAGACAAAACCTAAAAAGCACCATAAGAGGAGTGCCCTAATTCTAAAGTTTCTATCTCTTTCATATCATTATTTTATTCGGTAGGGCTTGATCTGGTAGGTATAAATAAAGGAAATATTAATTTGCAAAATGCATGGTTGGAAGTGTGGGAGTTCTCCTCCAAGCCTAGATGAAGATATTTTTCTTATGGACTAGATTTCCAAAAATAGCATAAGATAAGAAGATATAGTATTCTGACACCTTAACAATGCAATAAAAAGATGAATAACCAACCTCTCCAAGGGGGAAACCTTCTTTACAGTGTAATTCAGATACAAAACAAGATGATATGAGATGAGATGATTCCAAAATAGATCTCCTTGGTGTATGTGTTTGTATAAATTGTACAATTACATATCTATAGCCTCCATAATTACAATTAGGGTCCTAGCTGACCAATAAAGATAATACTATTATGAAAATAGAAATGTAATGTCACAATATATAGGGCTTAATAATTTTGGGAAAAATAAGTTAAGGGGCATTTCAACGTGAGGTTCTTCATATTTCTTTGTTTTCTCGGATCAATTTGATGGTTGGAAATTGCCAGTACAAATTTTCTAGAGTAATATTTGTAGAAGGGCATTTTTGGCTCCAATAAGAGGATGTTAAGGTTGAGGTGAAACCCTCCCTTTGTATCACTTCAATAATTGTATCTATTGGAGGATATTTTTTGTTGTAGCATTCCCATTAGGGTTTTTGTTTTCTTTTTCAGGGTTTTCCTTAATAAGGTTGAAGGTTAGGTGTGGCATGCTTAAGGTTCTCTTGATTTTTGGGTGAAATCATACTTGTAGTATGATGTGTTGTTCATTTTTCATCCTATGAAGGAGGCTTCCTAATATTATATACTTAATTTATGGTTTCATATGTGGTCTTTATTTACTTATTCATTGTTTCATGTCATTGCTTAAATGTTTTTTAACTTATTGTTAGGAGCATCTTTGGAAAGGCTCTCCTTAATTTTATGCATATTAAAGTAAATCTACATGGTTAGTTAAATCATGTTTCTAACGCGATAACTATGCCTCCTTCATAGTATTTGAACCATCTTGATTGTTTATCATGACTCCATCACCCAATTGGATAGTAAATAGTCTTGGCAATCTACCATCCCTTAAATTCTAAACAATATCATAAACACCTTTTCTAGGTTTCCCTCCTTGTTTCAAAGGAGAGTCAATCTAAAGTGAGAGAAAGAGTTGTTACGGTGGAAGTGCTCAACCTTATTAAGTGCTTCTAGGGTTGAAATTGGGTTTGGGACTTTGAATATATTTGGGTGGAAGTTTGGGAAGTAATAGGTCAATAGGGCTATGATATCTAGGCATAAATCACTCTATTTTCACTCTTTTTTAGGGTGTTCATTTCATGCGGATGGAATGACCACTCTCTTACACCACTAGCCTATTTGGTTTGTTGTCTCATTGGGTGTTAAAAAAAGTGTATGTGCATAAACTATTTCATTCAATATGTTATTTACCTTCAAAATTAGATATGAATACCTTGCATAAGGTTTTTTGGAATCTGCTCCCTTGGTCTTGAAGGAACAATGGATGGATTGGTTGATAGGAATTAGATGTTATCTCTCATACAATGTCCTTCCTTTGAGGGTATGGTTGAAAAGTAGCAATAATTTAGTGCAATTGAAATGAAGTGGTCCATAAATAAACTGAAGGCATTTGTCTAGCCCTAAAAAATGGTCCTTTTAATGAGGAGAGACAAATTTGAGCAACCACATTTTATTTGTAGATGAATTCATTGAGGCAAATGTGCCCAACTGTGTGCATACCTACATTGTTGAATATGGATGATCAATCGCTAAATAATTTTTCAAATCCCGAACCACTGAGGAATATGGGAAAAAACATTATTGCCATCAAAACCATGATTGGTCATTTTATTAGTTAGGAGAAGATTGAAAGTGAATTTTACAACCACTATAAGTTGATGTTTCAATCTCAAGGATAAATGGAGTATGGTATGATAATGCAATGACATCTTTACATAGTGCTAACTTAGGTCTCATAAGAAAATAAAAGGGCCTACAACCTATATTTGAGGTTGGATGATTTGACATTATCCCTTTCTGAGTTTCTAGATTACAATGTCCCTAGATTGGATGGATTCCTATCTGAATTATAGAAGGAAATGTGGCGATTTAGCATACTTAACCTATTGCAAGTGTATATGGAAGTAGTGAGAATTTATACATTAGGGGTGGGAATCAACCATTAATGGATAAAAATTTCATTCCTAAGGTTGAGGACCCTAAATTAATTTCAAGTTGGAGGTTTAATCATATCTTACCGAACACTTCCTATAAAAGTATGGTCAATGCTTTGGAATTATGAACTAGGCACATTCTATATATAAAAATAGTTTGACATGAGTACACTAGACTTGTATTGGGTTGCTATATGTTGGATAATTCCAATGCACTATGGGATGGTGTGATTGGAAATTTTAGGATACAATATGGTTAGATGGAATGAACTTTTATTCTTGCTATTTTGGAGGTGGGATTTGTATCCTTTTTCATTGGCACAATTGAGACCTTGTTTGTTGAGGATTCTACTTGTCCATCCATAAACATTTACAAGTCTAAGAAAATTGGTATGTTTCTGTCCATCTAATATGGGTTCCCATTGGCACATGCCCTTTATGTTTTGTTTTTTGAGGGCTTAGGATATATGTTATGTAACGAGGTGTAACAAGGTCTTACCAAAGGCATTACCTTCCCAAGGATTGATCTTAGTAGACTTGTAAATGGCCACTTTGACGGAAACAAATTTATCACCATTTTAAATACAAAACCTCATGGAAAATTATTATGGAATGCATGGATACCTTTTGTGTTTCTTTGGATCTAATATATAATGGTTTAAAATTCATTATTATAGACTTAGTTAACTCCAAACTCCCAATTGGTTGGAGGCCAAGGTTGGACATGGATACAATCTTGCTAAGTGTTCAATTTTTTTGGAATCCCTTTTGCTTCCCAGGACTCTTCTAAATATCTATAGGAGAAGGTGGTTTCTAGGATCAGGAAAAAGGTTGATAATTGGATAATGAATCCTTTGGATTGGATGATCCAATTGCATAATATGCACCAATGTGTTGGCTTCTACCCTTGTAATTTGGTCTTCATGGTGAGTGCCCTCTAGAAACTCAAGAGGATTGAAAATATTTGAGGAATTATTTGGGGATAATAATGTTGGAGACAAGGGATTCCATGGAGTTAGCTAGGATTTGTGTTGAATTCTAATAAGGGTGGGTTGGGTATTATCAAGGGAATTATTCAAGAACGAGCTTTATGCACCAAAAGGGTTATTTGAGGCATGGGAGGAAAGGAGTCTTGTAAAGTTCTATTAAGGATAAAAATTTGGAATGGTTCTTTGTTGGGCAAGAAATCATGGAAAAACACATCTCTCTATACACATGTTACTAACATTGACTTGGTTAATAGCTAGAACATTTTAGGCTCAAAGCATACATAAGAGTAGGGAGGTCATTACTCCTTTATTAACCTCAATAGATCTCTTATTATGAATGGGATTGCGTTTTAGTATGGTTGTATCTTATCCTTGAGAGAGATGGAAATTAATTGGTTGAAAGCCCTTTGTTCTCCCTTTGGTTTTTTAAAAAATGCACAATTTTAAGGCCTTATTTGAAAGCCATGTAGGGGAATGGATCCAATGCCATACTAAGTTAATTTTTTTTTTGGGTTTGCAAACCTTGAAAAGTTCATACTTGGAAGAGTGCGAGGATTGATTTTGGATTACCTATTCCTTAAGATAAGATTGTGAGTCTTCTCATGTGTGGTGGCATGACTAAATCCTTCACCAAATACACTATTGTTTATGACTATAAGTGTATTTTCTCAAGGAAACTTCTTGATGGCCATCCAAAGAAAATTTTGCACCTAATATCCAGCAAAATATCCTACCTTTTTTGTTGTATATCCTATGGAATCCTACATGCTAAAACCTACGAAATCCTTATTTATCTAGTCGTTAGTTATAACAGGTCATTTGTAAGATATAAGGTGTAATACCCTCTATTTTAGCCCCTGGACATATTATTATTGTTGTTATGTTGGACATAGTGGAACAAGTTTCTTGGACTATGGTTTGCACATTATTATTATTTTTATTATGTTGAACTTATACAATATTTAATAATAAAAAAATTGGACAACCAATGCCACAAAAGAGAGTATGAGGAACCATGATGTTACAAGCAAGGGGTTGTGGGAAAAGTGTTACCTTTGTGTTTGTGGGTGGGGGCCCATAGGTGTCTTTGCGGGGGTGATGGTACGAGGGTGATTACAAAGGGTAAAGTACTCATGGAGGCATGAGGGGGATTTGTGAATCGTTCTTGTATCATGTGCCGAGGGATCTGATGAGTGTCTACTTGGTAGAGTAAATGCGTGATTATGTAATGATACTCTTAGTGAGGGTCTTTTCAAGTTGGGTCAGATTCCTCAGACTTGTGGGGGGTCAACATCATGGGTGTCAATTGATGACTGGGATGGAAATGGTGCGCACACCCATGGGGGAACATGATATTCATGGTAATGATGTTGATGGCACATCAAGGCCATGAATGGGGGACCTATGGTTATCAGTGGGAATACTGGGAGATGCATTATAAACGAAGGGTAAATAGTGTCTATATGCCAGTTTCAGGGTGATACCTGTGGTAGGGTGCATGGCCCTTGTTGTTAGAGCTTGTATTCTTATTCTAATAAGAAGTTCCACATTGTGTTGATTGAGATCCTACACATATGGTGCACATACCAAAGTGTAGTAAAGAACATTTCCAAGGTATTGAAAATGCAACAATCATAGAACCAAAACATATCGTACCTATGGGGTACCAGAGAAAAATAGCGTCCTGATGGTACTAGTGGAAATACGAATTGGTTGGATCCATGTTGAATATATTGATGCATTGATCATGGTAGTGCGAACGTTTTGGGAAACAGACATCTGTCTAGAATTGTTGTAGATCAATTATGAGCCATTGCAGATCCATTTCGAGCCATTGCAGATCATATATTCTTTGTTTTAACTCCGTTTCCCTGAAAAATTCACTAACAGCCCTGCAAACCCATTCTTCATATTTCATTCTTGAGGACCCTACCTCAAATTCCACTTCCCGAAGCTAGAAATCCCACATCTGTTTATTTTTAGGGTTTTCCATAACTTCTTCGATTTTCACCCAATCGAGTTCAAATTTTTCCCCAGTGTTCATTTCCTATTTCTTCTTCTTTTTCCCTATATGACAAATTTTCCCATTATTTCACCCCGCTTCCGAAATCCCCATTTTCTGCTTCCTTGTCCATTAGAAAGTGCCCAAAACCTAGTCAAATCCCAATTCAGATTTTTTCCCAAATCCAAATTTTCCTTTACGAAATTTATTTATGTTTTTGTTTTCCTATCCATTCAAAAAAAAAACTCTTGGTTATGGTTGTCACCCGCACAAGAGCAAAAAACATGGAGGAAGAACTTGAAGCCCTCAAAACCAAACTCCAGGATCTGGATGAAAAATTTCTCAGCCTCCATCTTCAGCATTCAACCATGAACAATAAACGACATCCAGATTCTTCTATAGACATTGGGTTCTCTTATTTCAACAATTTTCGTGGGCCGAAGCTTGATATTTCTCACTTCAATGGTAATGATTCGACTAGATGGATATACCAGGAAGAAAAATATTTCAGTCTGCATAATACTTTTGATGTCAACAAAGTTCCACTTACATCCTTTCATTTGGAACATGATTCCATTCAATGGTGTTACACCCAAAATCTACTCATCATTAGATTCAGTGTATACATCCCTAAAGTCACCTGGACTAAGTGCTTTCATTTGGGAGGATTTGCACTCAATCCTGCAAACTTTTGAGAGGTCGTCGCAGGTTGCACACTGACAACATGCAATGTTGTGGTATGCTCCACTGCAGGGTGTGACGAGGTCTGTTAATGGGAAAAAATAGCCTATTCGAGATCCTTCTCGAAACTTACCCATTTAGGGGCTTATCCCTGACCTCTAGGAGAGCTGGTACTCGACCCCTAACTCTTTGGGAAGATCCCCCATCTCTCTCCTACCATATCTCATCCTATCCTATCCATACTCTATCCACTTGGTCCTATATAAGTGAGGCTCTCTCCCATCCCAAAGGGAGGAAGGCTATGGTATCTACATGCTAGTGAAATCTCTCTTAAGGCACCTCTATTCACCTATTGGAGAGTTCATACTTCCTTGGAAGAACTTGGCAATTGGATTGGTCAGAGAAGGGCCACTGCATTAAGTCTCTAGTTGTAGTTCTATATCTCTATAATGTACTCCTCTATTTACAGTAATGCAAATGCTTTCCACCAATATTGTTTCGTATGTGTAATGATATTGTGTTGTTTACCTACTTAAATGTTTACATAGATCTCTTATTGTATAGATGCTCTTTACTCGTTTCTCTTGTTTTTGTGTCTTGACAGGTCTTGCAGCTTGGATCTGACGACCATGGGACGTGGAGCAACGTTTAGGAGAAAGGATAGCGAATCAAAGAGGTAAGACATCTAGTACTTGATCCTTAAGTACATCTAGGAAACGTGTTTGTAGTCTGTTCTATTTGTTCTAGACTCGCATTGAGATAGGGAGATCCTGCTCGCGTCCATTCGAGTGGATTGTTCGGTAACAAATCTGGCGACCATACCGGGGAGTAGTGTTTGTTTTGTTTAGTAGTCATTAATCTGAGAGCCATTTTCAGTTGATTACTTGACACAAGCCACTTTTATCATTTTTTGCCATTTACTTCTTAGGATTGATTTCAATATCAGATCTTCACATTGAAGACTCGGATTTGCTTCCTCTGAGTTTGTACAACTCATTTTCAAGCTTGTTTTTGGTTCATTGTTGAGAGATCTGGTTCATTTTTGAATCTAGACCTCGCCTGTCGCACTTGGGCAGTGGAAATAGAGCGACACTGTGTCATTCTGAGCTTCTGTTCTTCACCTGTTAGTTACCCATCGCAGCCTTTGCATTAGTATACTGCGACATCGTCGCACCTCCCATGAAGGTAACCTACGACGTCACACTGTGTATGAATACAGAGTGCTCCAATTTGTTAAAAGTTGGAATATTGGCATCCCTTCCCTCATCTGACAGTCTGAAACTTGGTCTGATGTACGAACTCCCTTTGTGCTGCAAGATCCAGCCAGAGACCCCATTTATGATTTGTGTGTTGAGAGTTTTGGTTTCATTTGGATTGATTTTGGGTTCCATCTTGGACAAGTTTGAGATCAGTAGTGGTTGATACTCTTGTCTCCTCTACCTTCATCCATTCACTCTTGCATTCCCTTCCTTCCATCCCTGATCTGATCATTGCATTGGATCAACCTCCAGACCTCAGTTACATTTGTTTTGAGCCTTGCTTGCTGTTGCTTGATTTTGAGTTAAATGTGTTTTTCAGCTTGGTTGAGTGCTTGTCTTTTCTTGAGTTTTTCTGAATGTATGAGTGCTGCAAGTAGTGTTTTCTTTTCAGTCATTTAGATCTGAGAACAAAGTTGTTATCAAGTTTATTCTTTGATGCATCCATTGAAAGATTTAGAAGTGCTTCTTTCCCATTGTTTCTCAAAAAATTATTGAAGAAAGATTGTTGTGCATTGGAAAAGTCTTGTTTATATTTTGGAAAAATTGAATGAACATATGATCCATTGTGTTTTTCTTGAATTATGAATCGCTCATTTTCTTGAAAGACTCAAAGCACGCTTCGATTTTTGCAAAATCAGTTCCATGCTAAGGAAAGATAGATGCATTTTTAATTCTTGTTGCTCTTAGATCATTGAAATTGAAATTGAAAATCTTGCATATTTCATTTCAGAATCCTCTCTTTTCATCATTTAGGGTCATTTTACTTTGAAAAGAAGAAAAGAAAAAAGTTGTTTTGATTTGGTTTAGTAGTGTTGTGTACTTTTGTGTTTCGTTGAAAAGGAAAAGAATACTTTCATTGTCAAATCTATTTGCATTGGGAATTGTGTTGCATTGAGTTTGTTTTGGAAATATCATTGGAAAAAAGCTTTCTCCTTCCCATAGCTAGAATTCATTGAAAGAAAAGAATATTTCATGCATGTAGCTAGGGCTTGCATTATGCTTCCGATTATGTACTCACCTCATGCATTCACCTAACCGTCTAAGATAAATTTAACGGTAGAAATAGGTAAAATTTTTAGCAACTTGTGTGTAAGTTAGAGATGTGTTCCGGCGTCGTTAAGCGTGGTAGTTGTCGTTATTTTCCAGCACTGTAGTCCAGGGGTATTGTAGTCTTCCACGTACATTGGTATATCGATCTCCTTCACGTACCCACCAAGTACCATAATCCGTACTTGGCGTATATCAAAGGGTGTATCATGTACTTGACACGTATATTGGAAGGTCTCGTGCCAACGACTGTGCATTAGACAGCACCACTACGGATTTGAGCTCCCACGTACCTTACGTATATCGGGAGACACCATTAGGATTCCTAAAACCAACCGAGTTAACCATTTGGCCATCTTGTCAAAGCAATACACCGAGAACAACACTCGGGGAGATTAGCATGCACGTACTGTCCAGGTAATCGGGTATGTAGGCAAGGGTATAGTCCCAATCCTCCTTATCGTGTCATATTGTTGGACCCTGCAGTATATCGCGGTTTGCGATGCCTTGATAATCCCGTGAGGTTCCAGACTTTTGAATCCATTCTGTCACATAAGTTTGCTTGTTGCCTTAGTTTGAGCAGGTTTTTTCTGGACTGCTTTTATTTTAGCATACCTTTAGGAGAAACGCTGTTTCGGCCTTTTTTGGCTGATTTTCCTTATACTTTGGCGGATTTTCCCTAGAGAAGGTCCTGTAGGATCTTGAACTTACCACTCGAATATCCCCTTAATATGGAGGTTATTTCGAGTGTGAGAATGGATCAGCGTAACGCGATCGTAGTCACTGAAGTGGGGAACCCCACTTTGAATGTTGGCGAACTTTTGTTCCCACTAGATTCACCTGCCTCTCATCCTACGCAAGATGAAGTAGCACAAACCCCCACTTCACGGAACCCTTCTGCCATCATCCCGGGAGAACCTGGATCATTGGAATGGATAAACCTGTTGAGATATTGTAACTTCAAAGAATATTATATTTGTACTTTATTATTCTGGAGATGTTTCATTCCTCCTTGAAGACCTTATTGTATATCCAGAGATGTTTATTCCTCCGTCGAAATGTCGTAACTCGGGTTCTTAGACTTCCCTAGTGGGGGTCGGCCCTGTATGTGTTATGTGGGTCAAAGGGTTATTAGAACACCCTAGAGGGGTCGGCCCAATCAGTTGTAGTGGGGTATTGTCGATGCCTCAGATATCGTAGCATCAATCAGAAAGGGATTCTCCCCGAGAGATGGTCCCAATTAGACTATCTCCCGTTTGGTGTAGGGAATCCGTCCGGTTAGCGGTTCCGGCAATCGTGGGTTGCGAGTTTAAATCCGATTCTACCGGTTATGGCCCGATCCACCTTTCTTTTTGGATTTTATGTCTTCTAAATGAGATGCAAATGCCTAGTAATATTTGATCTAGATGCAACTAAAATAGATCTAAGTCTAGAAAGTGAAATGAATCTACCTATCCTTGCAGGGAACACGTTTTAAGGATGAGCAATGGTCTATAACAGATAACATAAAGAAAGAATAGGTAGCTGTCAATTCTTAGAGGTAAAGCTACAGCCAGATAAAAGGATCTTAGAAGGTAGCTTCTAGTCTAATGTAAAACGCATCTATTGCTCACGAAACAGAAAAGAGGCGAAAATATCTAATCTAAATAGCAAGAACGCAGAGATAGATCTAAATGTAAACAAACTGAAATTAAATTTAAAGATCCTTGCAAGGAGCAAATTAAAGGGCATGAACAATGAGCCATACGAATTATCTTGGAGAAAGAACAGTTAGCCGTTTAATCTAAAAGAGAATTCTAAAGCAATGGTAAATATATCAGCAGGTAGCTCCTGATTCACTATGAAACGCATTCATTGTTCACAGAATAGAGAAAATCGCATGCACAGGAAAGAGAAAAAATCATTGATACAAAGAAATAGTTCAGATGGTAAGAATGATCTCACATTACAGAACAGCAGTCATTAGAATAGTCCAACATACATCCGTCCAACATCCCATGCAAAACGTCCATCTCTCGTGGCTTTTATTAGAAAATTCAATTTTACAGAAATGATACAAGATAGATCGTAAAGGTTTCAAAATTTCCTTCCCTGCCAAAAGTCCTCATTAAAACCGTCCACAGATTTAAATGGGAGGTGCGTGGGGAAACCCCCTTTTCCTTCTCTCCACGCCATCTAACTAATGATATTTGCCTTGACACGGGTGTTCTTTGCTTTGAGCCTATGGGCCTCTGTATTAATCTCTTTTAACCTGACCACCATGGTCTTGAGCTTGCAAACCTCATCAGTGATGAGCTCCTGAGTGTCATACACCTGCTTAAGGATGTTGCATGACAGCTCATGGAAAGGAGACATGTCCATTGTTCTACCCTCGGCTTGCTCTAACTGCTCGGCTAATGTCCGCTTGTCTACTTCTAGATGAGATGCCTTTTCTTCTGCTCCATTCTTCTCCGCTTCCACAATCATTATTTGGAGTGTTAGCTGGTCCTTTTCCTCCTCCAGCAGGCTGTACTTGTTTGACAGCTCCTTATGCTCAGCGTACAAGCAATTATACTTGTTCACTACGAGATCTCTTTGGGCTTGCTCATTGGCCACAGTCTGTTGTAGCGTACGAGCTCTCTTCTTTGTCAATATATTTTCTTTAACTATAACCCCTACATTGGAAAATGATGCCTTTGCTGTTGCTACTGCTGCGGATGCCATAGCAAAGGGATCCTTATCTGTATTTTTCATTACAGTGACCTCTCGGTGGGTAACGATGTCTTCATGGAAGGGACTTTTGACCCTCTCTTCTGATTTGAGGACCATTGCTTTCCTCTTCTTGTCGTAGACAAACTCATTCCACCTGGACACTGTACGCTTTCCCGATGGCGTGTATGGGACAATTGGTCGGTTTATGATGTCTATGTCTTCTTCAGCAGGTGGGGTCCGGACTTCCTGAGCTGTATCCATGCCCTTCTTTTGGGTACCAGAGCCTCCTGCTTGGGATGTGTCTATATCCATGTCTTGGACACCGGACCCACTGGCTTGAGCATCTTCCCTTGCTTTCAACTCCTCTTCTGCCTTCCTTTCTGCCTCCACTTACTCAGCTTCAGCTTCTTTCTGCTTTTGGGCTTCCTCAGCTTCCTTCCGCAGGCTTTCATTTTCAGCTTCTTGCTGCATCCTTGCCACTTCAGCTTCCTGCTGCCTTCTTGCCATTTCAGCTTCCTGCTGCCACCTGGCTTCTTCTGCTTCCCGCTGCAGCTTGGCTTCCTCAGCTTCCTGGAGTAACCTGGCTTCTTCCCTTAATCTGAACTCTTCCTGAGCTCGGGCATCCTCAGCTTCTTTCTCCTTCTGCTGGGTGGTCTTCTAGGCCTTGGTTGAGCTAGAGCTTGCCCCAGTGATGTGGCGACAGACCCGTAGCTTAGCCATATTGCTGATACCTCTGAATGCCTCTTCCTCATCATCAGGATAGTGGGAGTACTCGAAGTGAGCATAGATCTCCTTACAGTGCTCAGCAACTCTTCCCTTTCTGTCATTCCTGTGGAAGAACACCTCACCGAAGTGGAAGGCATTCAACTCTTGAATAAATTCATCGGCCGAGAAAACCCCCGAGAACTTGTAAGCACCTATACAGAAAGGTAGAGGGGGAAAGGAAGCCTTATGCTGTTTGTGGAGGATTGATCCAATTCCATCCAGGAAGAGTTGTCTTACTACTTCTTTGAGGACCACATAATCCGTGGCATACTGCGGCAAGATGTATGGGGGCTTAGTACCTCCAAACATTCTGAGGTAGGTACCTTGTTCTAAAAAGTAAAAATCCCCATAATCTTCAAGGACTTCCACAGCGTTCTCTGACAGGCAGTTGGGCTCCTCCCTGAACAACTTCTCATATAGGGGCATGATGAAACCCTCACAGATGAGTTTGTAACTAGGCTTGTAATTCTGAGCCCACAACATCCTGAAAGCGATATAGACCGGGGTAGTGGCCTTATCCCATGTGCAACCCAATTTGGGGAATTCTATCTTGGCCAAAATACAATCGATCAGATATGAAGACATGAAAAATTCAGCCTTCTTCAAGGCTAGTCCTTCTTTAGCAGCAACTATCATCGAGGCCAAACTATCTGATAGGAGAGTGGCCCAGTCAAACACAGTTCCCTTGAATTCCACGTAGTGGATAATAGGGACCCACTGAATCTTATACACTGTGCCATCGGGCATGCTGAAGATTCTGCACAGCATTAAAGCCATTAATCTGAAAGGAGCTCTCAGATTCTGCACGTCATATTCATCACTTCCTTTCTTCCTCAAATGTTTGCCTGCCATTAGCAGCTTCTTGGCCATCTCGACGTTGTTCATCTGGCTCAACCATTAATCAGTCAGATCTTGTTGGACACGGGGAAATTTGTAGGCTGCCGCAAGATACACGGGTTGAAATGAGGCAATAGCCACTTTCCCGCTATCATTTATCACTCTCCCTTCAGCATCGGCATGTTGGAGTATCCATCTGATCACTTCAGCACAGGGGAACAGCTCAGGGCGGGTAGCGGCTCTAGTTATTCCTGAGGCTCTGATATTAAGATAAATCGGCCCTTCCTCTAGCAACATATCTGGGATCTCTTGGTCCCGGATCATTCTGTAGATCTCACCCCATCTGATTTCAGGAGGGAGTCACACCGGTGGTGCACCTAGTATCCTGGAGTGAAGTTTCAGTTTTAAGTGGCGCCGGTTTCTTTTCTGAAATTTTAGCCTTCTTCTTACCAACTTTCGGCATTTTGATTTATCCCTGATAACACCCATATACAAGTCATCATGATATTGAGCAACATACTGTGAGGTTTTAACCGAGAGCACCATTGTTTTAATATGTCAAGGAGATAAGTACAATGAAGCTGCATATTTAGGAAGCAAAATACACCATTTCAATATGAAATACAAATTTAAACATTTGAATCTTTTAAAGGGATGAGTTTTGGGATGCTCCTGAGAGGATAGGTATGTCGTGGAAACAATCCGCTCTCGGGCCGGCCCTAGGAGAAATGGTGATCTTCGTTTCAACAGGGACATAATTATAAATTTTAGCCATCTTAATTCTTTAAAGGGGCAGGTTCAGAATGCTCCTGTGAGGATAAGCGCGTTGCGGAAGCAACCTGCTTTCGGTTTAGCTTTGGGGAAGAAGGTAACTTTCGTCATTACTGCGGTTTGAAAGGCTAATGGCGGGGAAGCTCGGGTTGGAAAGACTCTGTGACGAAATAAGGAGGTGCTTCGTATTTACGACCCGGCGAGGGCTTCGAACGTTATTTACGGCACTTGCCGAAGTGTTCTATGGGAGGTTTTGGTTCGAGCGAGGGTGATGGCGCCGACAAAGGCTGAAGAAGACGGCTCGGGCAGCCATAGCTTCTTTCGGCTCGTCTTTAGCGGAATGCGAAACCCATGAGGCCTCCGGGGCTTAAGAACGCAACAACGATATGTGAGCAGTCGCCCGTCGGGCACGTCTCAAAACTAGAAGGGCAAAGACAAACTGACGTTTTCCCTAATAGCACCCATATACAGTTGTTTTTATATGCTGGAGAATATGCAATTTAAGCCTAATTTGACGGGGCAAATGCGATTTAGATCGTTTGACGGGCAAAATAACCCATGACGGGCCTTTTGCCCATCAAAATGCAACCAATTTCTATCGTCTTTAAAAAAGAAGAACATCCAAAGGTAATCTGACGCGTGGAATGCAAATTTAGCGGTTAAAACCTCTTACCTGGCACTGTGAAGATGACTGGATAAGGTGGCCCTGAATCGTGGGCGAATGAGCTAAGCTGGAGCGATTGCGCGGCGTCCAATGTCGTTTGCCAATCGAAAATCAACGATATGTTGGCTCGTACCTCCCCCCGTTTATTTAAATAAACCAGGCACGTGTGGGGCTTCAATTCGGTGGGTGGCGCATTAAATATGTGGCTTAAATACACCGCACGTTGTGGTCACATCAAAATGTTTCGATCCACGTGCGACCGCCATTCGCGGGGTCATCTTGCGAATCGCATCCGCCGTTACGGAAGGATAAAGGGAAAGTTTCCGCCGTTTCGGGGCGCGTCGCGGAAGGAAAACTCGAAGCCTTCCTTAAAAGAATCCTGCATCTCGGACAGATAACGCCAAGGCTTTCGCCATTTCGGGAGTTACTCGCAATTGGCTTCCGCAAATCAAAAAGTTTCCAACTCTCGCGGGGCTTCGGGAGGATATGGCGAATGTTTCCCGTTGTTTCGGAAGGGTAACTTGAAAGTTTCCGTGGTTGCGGGTGGCTTCTTTGAATCGTTCTGGAAAGGCCTAAGCTTTTGGCATTTCGGCAAGTTGGTGCGAACCTTTTCCGTAAAGGACGTGAATGCTTAAATTCCTTTGGCAGACCTTTTCGCGATGCTACCGCGAAGGCCTCCGAAATTTTGGAGAGCTCTCGCCAATAGCTTCCGCCGTTTTGGAATGAAAATGTTGAAGGCTTCCGCAACATTTTCTCGGTGACCTTCGGAATGAAAACTCGAAGGCTTCCACAGTTGCAGAAGGATTTGACGGATGTCTTCCGCAAGTTTCGGGTGGAGAAGCTCGAAGGATTCCGCAATTTCAAAGAAAAAATCTAAGTCTTTTGCCAGAGTTTCGGGAGATTTGACGAATGGCGCTTGCCGTTTCGAACGGAAAGAACGAATGCCTCCGTGACTGTGGAAAGTTTCGACGAATAGCTCCGCCGTTCTGGAGAGAATTACCCAACGGCTCCCGCAGCTTTCCAACGAAAATTGCTAAGTCTCCTCATAGTTTCGGAAAGAATTCGTGAATTCCTCCGCGGTTTCGGGAAGCTTACGTGAGTGATCTCCGTAGGTTTCGGGAGGTTCCCTTAAATTGTTCCGCAACCTTTTGGGAAAATGTTTCAAGTTCTTTTCGAGAGGATTAGACAAACATCTCCCGCCGTTTCAGGGAAAATCTTTGAAAGCTTCCGCGGTTGCAGAAGGTTTGAACGAGGAATTCCGCCGTTTCAGGAAGGATTGCCCAATGGTTTCCGCGACTTTCCAATCGAAACTTCTAAGTCTTCTATCGGGAGCTTAAACAAAGGCTTTTGCCACTGCGGGGCTTTATCAAATCATTCTGCGATTTTTCAGGAAGACTTCATAAAAAGATTTATGTTGAGAAATAAGATTTTCTGTTGAAAACAAATATAACAGTTGGGATGGCTTCTTAAGGAAAAATTTCTACAAAAATGAAAGGAGGGGCCCCAATATGTACAATTTTTTTTTGGGGGGGTGTTGGTGCAACAACAATGGCGAGTCACTGGCAAACACAGATCTCTGAAAAATTCCTCTTCATGGTCCAAAACCTCATCAAAGACATCTATCTTGGCTGCACTACTTAGCTGAGCACTTTAAAGTCACGTGAGGGGAAGAAATCACTTTACCTGCCAGCCATTGGGGAAAGGGGAGCTTTGACCGAGATATCTTCACCACTCTCCAAGGGCCAATATATGAGATTCATTTTAGGAGGGTCATCTTTCAGATGGTCACTACTGCCGGACTCCACAGGATCTGCAACACTTTCTCCTGGACATTATTGCTCTTGTTCCTCGATCCCATGCTACTTGCATCCTTTTGGATGCTTGTACTTTGTACAGCTTAGCTGTTTGAGCCTTCCAGGGATATTTTCTTTTAAACATGATCTTTGATTTAGGCTCCTCAATCCATAGTGCGCTTTTGTGTGAGTTAGAAATTTTATTGATTTGATCAAACTTCACGGACGGAGAGGAGCCTATTTTGAGCTGAACCTTTTGGACAACCTTCTTGATTTTACATGTCTTTTGCTTTTGTCTCAGCCGTGCTTTAATTGAGGCGAGAATCTCTGGAAAACAGACTCTGGAGTACATGCCATTTTGGCTGTTAGATTTGCAGCATGGAGTCACTTCAATACCCTATGCCCTCGAGGTGTGCTACTTTCCATGGGTCCAACTCTAATAACCTTCTTGAGATGCCTTTAAAGTGTGAGAGTGGGTGGAGCCCAACGACAGTAGTGAAGATGGTCATAGGCCTCTGCTATTAAACGGGATTAGCGTGACTAGCAGGGTAGGCTTCCTTCCTTCTGAACATTTCAGCGAGAACACAACAGACAGGATTCATTTGAGCATAGTTCCGGACTCAGGGGTTGCGAGGTTTATTTGAGAGAGCTATCCTCGACGGAGAACTCGACCAGAAGGGCTTTCAGCAAACAAAAACTTGCAGCAAAGGTTCAAATGATAATGAAAGAAATAAAATGGCCGAAAAATAAAGTGACTAAAGGCTAAAGCAAAAAACAAAAGAAACTTTTATTTATGTACAGAAAGTCTCAGCGAGACTATGTGAAGTATTGCTTCAGGGCGAGGCTGTTGAGAGAAAGGGTTACTTCTTCTCCCTCGAGATTTGTCAATTTATAAGTAGATGGGCCTAATTTTGCCGAAATTTGGTACGGGCCTACCCATAGATGTTGAAATTTCGTATGCATTCCTTTGCCTTCATGATTATGGTCCCATTTCAGGACTAAATCCCCAACTTCAAAATCTCTTTTACCGGATTTCCTCTTATCGAACCATCTCTTAACTATGTCCTGGTGATGATGGAATCGATCTTTAGCTTTGTGTCGAGCTTCTTCAAATTGAAGCAGGGTGTTGATCCTGGATTGTAAGGCTTGGCTACCAGAACCCCGAGAGGCTTGGGACAATTGCAAGGATGGTAATAAGATGTTTGGGGGAAGAATGGCTTCCTTGCCATAGACAAGAGTGAAAGGGGAGACACCTAAAGCATTTTTTGGGGTCACCCTATATGCCCATAAGGCGTTCGGGAGAGCCAGATGCCAACTTCTCTGGTTTTCTATCACAGTCTTCTTAAGAATTCGAATCATATTCTTGTTTGAGGATTCAGCTAATCCATTCCCCTGAGGGTAGTAATTGGCTGAATAATGCAACTTAATTCCCCATTCATAAACAAATTCATTTATCTTGCAAGATGAAAAATAAGTAGCATTAGAAAAAACAAGGGAAATTGGAACCCCAAACCTGGTTATGATGTTCTCTTTCAAGAAGCTGATGAGTGCGTCTTCATTGATCTTGCGCAATGGGATGGCCTCCGTCCACCTAGTGAAGTAGTCGGTAGCTGTCAGGATGTATCGATGTTGCAACAAAGAATTTGGATTTATTTCTCCGATAACATCGATACCCCATTGCTCAAAAGGCTCAGAGATGATGACCGACTGCAATGGTCCTGCTGCCTTAGGTAACTTCCCGACACTTCTTTGACATATATCACAATTCCGCGCGTATGTGTGGGCATCTCGAAACAGAGTGGGCCAATAATAACCAGCTCTCAGTATCTTGTGTGCTGTTGTCTCACCTGAATAATGTCCGCCTGCAGGGCCATCATGCAGTTCTTTGACAACTTTGTTTGCATCTTCCCTCTCCAAACATCGAAGGAGAACTCCATCATAATTCTTCCTGAAAAAAATTCCATCAATGATTTGATAAGGTGTTGATTTCAAGCGGAGTGCCCTTCTTTGCTTGGAGTTCCAGTGTTCAGGTAGATATCCCTGCTGCAAATAGTGCACAAGATCCTTATACCATGACTGGGGAGCTGTGAAGATATGACACACTTCAATCGAATTTAACTCAGCTTCATTCTTCCAATGTTTTTCTTCATCAGTTGAGTTTCCCGCGATTAATTTGCACAGGCCTTGCCCTTTGATGATTATAGCTGGTTTAAATTCTAAATCATACTTCTGCAGAGCTGTGACCCAGTTCCCTCTCCTTTCTCCCAATTCCTTTTGAACGAAAAGGGATCTAACAACTGGATGGGGGACTATGACTTTAGTTCTGTTCTTCAGAATGTATGGCCTAAACTGCTTGACTGCTTTCAAGACCGCATACACATGCTTGTCAACCACGATATAATTCAGCTCAGCTCCCTGCAGACCAGTGCTTATAAACGAAATTGGGTATTCATCCCCCAACTCCACCTTTTGTGTGAATACAGCTGCGAGAGATTCATCCGAAGCAAAGGTGTACAAGATGAAATCTTTATCAAAATCTAGGCTTCTCAAGGAAGGAGCCTTAGCTACAACTGCCTTGATATCTCTAAATGCGTCCTTCTCTAGATCTGTCCACTTGAATTGCATGCTCTGTTTAACCATCTGTTGCAATGGCTTAACTATTTGTGCAAAATCCGACACAAATCTACAGACAAAATTGATGGTGCCCATAAAAGACTGCATAGATTTCTTGTTGTGAGGCATTGGAATCTTATTAATAGCTTGGACCCTTTCTTGATCAATTGACACTCCCCTTTTGGAGATGATATGACCCAAGAGCTTACCTTCAGGAACAGCAAACACGCTCTTCTTGGGATTCAAGGAAATACCATATTTCCGGCAGCGATAAAAAATATGCTTTAGATGCACGACATGATCTTCCCTTCTCTTCGAAAAGACTGTCACATCATCCAAGTATACAACCACGCATTGCCCACCCAATCCTCGGAAGGCAATATCCATCGCCCTTTGGAATGTAGCTCCTGCATTTATCAGACCAAATGGCATTCTTCTGTATGCGAAAGTTCCCCACTTAGTTATGAAAGTAGTCTTAAGACGATCTTCTTCGGCTACTAACACTTGATTATAGCCAGAGAAACCATCGAGGAGAGAAAACAATTCGGATCCTGACACCATTTGTAGGATTTGCTCCATTGAAGGTACGGGGTAGTTGTCTTTATCCGAGGCTTTGTTTAAATTTCTGAAATCTACACATAGCCTTATCTCTCCTGACTTCTTTCTTACGGGAACCAAGTTTGCAACCCATTCAGAATGTCAAACTTTGAAGATTATCTTAGCATCTAGGAGCTTCTTTAATTCCTTTTGATCTTTTTGGATCATCGGTTCTAGAGTGGGATGCATTCTTCTTAACTGCTGCTGAAATGGTTTGACGCCTGCTTTCATTGGTATAACATGCTGAATAATGCGGACGTCATATGTTTTCAGATCTTCATAGGTCCATGCAAAAACATCCTTGTATTGTTTGAACAATTTAATGAACCTATCTCTTTCTCCTGGTGAACAACACTTGCCAAGGTTGACAAATTTTGGTTCTGCCTCGGTACCCAAATTAACTAACTCATGTTGCATTGATGAGCTGTTAGTTTTGGTATTAGCTGGCCTTTTGAACTTATTTTGAATATCGAACAACATTTCGAGGGACCTTACCCCCTTGGGCATGAAATTTCCTTTCTCCTCATCCTTCTTCATCAAATCAGCATCGTGTTCTTCCTCATCTATTGCAGCTCCTTGAAAGCTATCTTCGTCTGTTAGGAAGCTGATAATTTGCTCATCATCATCGAAGACTCTAAAGTTTGTGATGTTATCGGGAATGGAAGGCCTGAAAATCAATTCAATTGAGCATTTATTATTTGATGGCACTAATCTAGAAGCAGATGTTGCTAACAAATCAGCAGCAGAATTTTGCAATCTAGGAATTGATTTTATATTGAAAGCGTCAAAATGCATAATTAAATCCCATACCTCAGCTTGATAACCCTTCAAATGAGGTGAGAGACAATGAATGGTGTCCCTTACCTGTCTTACAACTATCTCGGAGTCACCAAAGACCTTCAGGTACTTAACTTTTAAGCCAATGGCCTTCTTTAATCCATGCACCAAAGCTTCATATTCAACGATGTTATTAGTACAATCGAATTCTAATCTACAAGACAAAAAATACTTGTTTCTTTTTGGATCCATTAGAACACAACCGGCTCCGGATCCTTCTAGAGTTTTAGAACCATCAAAGTATAATCTCCAAAAAGTATCTTTAGATTCAACTAAGTCAGTTTCTTTGTGGTCTATGTCAGTAACTAAATTGACTATGTTACAATCAACATCGTCAGTCCGAGAGAAATGAAGGAGATCGGACTATTTATCTGATTCATGGCTAATGGTTTCAGATTGATAATTACCCGGATCTATTTCTAAGAAGTAATTTCCCAGAACCAAGGATGAGAAAGTTACGGCCTCATTTTTTTCTTCTAACTGAGTTATGTTTTGTTTCATATGAGGTTCCGTAAGAACTTTAATATGATTCTGTTTGTTCTGATAAGGCAGCCATAGATGAGACCAATCAGTAGCAAAGTAGCCATTTAACTTGGTAGACCAATCCCTACTTAAAATCAGCCCATAGGCTTCAGGAATATCGACCACCATTATGTCAATGAATTGACAGACTCTAGGGTCGGCTGACAGTCTAATTAGAACATCTTTCATCTCCCCAATAACCTTGACAGCAGTCCTATCTAATTGGATAATTTGAGCTGGAGATTGCACGGGCTGCCCATTAATCCTTTTACAAATTGACAATGGCATAACGTTTGAGGATGCTCCAGAATCTACCAAACAGTTGTGAACATTATGGTTGAAAATTTCAAAAGTCAATAGGAATGGTAAAGTTTGAGATTTAGACTTCCCACCAATACTAGCCTCATTAATTTCGGGTCTGTTTTGAGAATCTGTTAATGAAGTGCTAGTCTGAGGTTGTAAAACATGTAGCAGTTTGTCTCGTTGATGGGGCAGGATGCACATGTCAAATATTGATACGTTTGCCTTGACCTTCTTGATATCTTCAATAATATCGTATCCTATATCAGATTTGTTCCCAATTTGACTTGGCTGATCTGTTTTTCTCATTGTGACCTTAGGTGGCTGAACTATGTTGTCAGCGCTTGGCTGTTTGGTCGCTGTTTGGTTAACTTTGGGTTGTGGTGGGATGATTGGTATATGCCTCCTAGGAGGATCTTTTGAAACTTTAGGCTTATGGGGAACGATGACTGGCACAGGATCTGCAATTGGGCCCTTGCTGCGAGTAGCAACATTTATGGTAGAGGGAGAGCTATCTATGTGATCTTCTTCTACTAATTCATTCATAGGTACCCAATCCCACAACACCATAGTAGTGTCTGGGGTTGGTTCCTCTAACTCAGGGCTCGATTCTTCTGGAGGATCATCCTGGTCTGGGATCTGAGAATATAGCATTTGGTTCATGACTAAGCTCATGGAATTAATCCATTGCGGGCAGCTCTTTTCCGAATGCGTTTCTTGGTGAAAAGTGCAGAAATTTTCCATCCCAATCTCATTTAAGTTTAAAACAGGGGCAGCATTCATTGGTGGATGAGTCTGTTCCCCGTCTTCCCTTCTTTTATAAAATGGCTTGAAAGGTTTCCTAGATGTGCTAGCAGCCTTGTCTTTCTCGAGATCTACGATTTTGTTAGATAATTTCTGCATCATCTTGACTACATTTTCCATGTCCGTAGATGGCTCTTCTTTACCTCTAGTGAGCAGCAAAGGTTTTTTGCTAGCTGCTGGTTTTGGTTCTATATCTAAGGCATGTTTAGCAATGCTATCAGCCTCTTCTTCTACCTTTCTAGCTTCCTCAAAGTTCTCTATCAGGGTAGTTTTCTTGGACCTCTTTACGAACATTGCTATGGGTCCATCAAGAGCGGTTGTGTAGTATTCAATCAGAGACTCCTCTGCTGGTTTATTAGCTTCACTGAAATTATTTAACAGCGTTGTGAATCTTTGATTAAAGTCTTGAACCTTTTCTTTCTTCTCCATTCTCATGGATAAGAGTTCTTTCATGAGTGTGGCCACAGTTTTTTGGTTTCTGTATTTCTTTAGAAAACATTTTTCGAATTCATCCCAACTAGAAATTGAGTTGGGTTGTAGGCTAAAGTACCAGGATGATACTTTTGGCTCGAATGTATATGGAAACAAGCTGCAGACTACGTCTTCATGTTGTACGTTCAAAATGTTTAGAGCTAAGTAAAAGCTATTGAGGTGATCTTCTACCGAAATGGCTTTCCCTGGATCGTACTTAGGCAAGACCTTTTCTGGGTTTTTAGGAAGATTATGGAATGGTCCAGCTAGGTTCAGCGCTCCCCTTGCTCTCCAAGCAGGTACAACCATGTTTGGATGTGGAGACCCTGGTGGAGAATTGTAAGGTGAATTCTGTGGAGTGCTTTTGGGAGTGGTAATTTCTTCAAGGTTTTCTTGGTCTGAAATTTTGTGTGAGTTTTCCAGATCTGCCTTGTTAAGAGTGTCTGAAATTTCTTCCAAAGTCAGATTTACCAGTTCTTCAAAACTTTGAACGAGGATTGAATCACGGGTGTATTGTGGCTCCTTTCTAGGTGTAATTTTCTTAGGGAGGAAGTTGACAGCGTTTAAACCACCTAGCTGTCTAACGTAGGATCTACTATGTCTTCTAAAATCCTCTATTTCTGTAAAAGGGACAGCGTATAAAGCTTCTTGGGGCTCAGGGTCAGAAATGAGGCGTTCTTGATTTGTTAATCCAAGATCTGGGCTGTTCGAAAAGCTTTCTTTAAGTGGGTTTTCAGTGTTATTTATGACCGCGAAAGATTTTCCTCTATCAGCCATGCACTTTCAGGCCCTCCTTCTAGCGCCAAAAACTGTTGATGCCTCGGATATCGTAGCATCAATCAGAAAGGGATTCTCCCCGAGAGATGGTCCTAATTAGACTATATCCCGTTTGGTGTAGGGAATCCGTCCGGTTAGCGGTTCCGGCAACCGTGGGTTTGGAGTTTAAATCCGATTCTACCGGTTATGGCCCGATCCACCTTTCTTTTTGGATTTTATGTCTTTTAAATGAGATGCAAATGCCTAGTAATATTTGATCTAGATGCAACTAAAACAGATCTAAGTCTAGAAAGTGAAATGAATCTACCTATCCTTGCAGGGAACACGTTTTAAGGATGAGCAATGGTCTGTAACAGATAACATAAAGAAAGAACAGGTAGCTGTCAATTTTTAGAGGTAAAGCTACATCCAGATAAAAGGATCTTAGAAGGTAGCTTCTAGTCTAATGTAAAACGCATCTATTGCTCACGAAACAGAAAAGAGGCGAAAATATCTAATCTAAATAGCAAGAACGCAGAGACAAATCTAAATGTAAACAAACTGAAATTAAATTTAAAGATCCCTGCAAGGAGCAAATTAAAGGGCATGAACAATGAGCCATACGAATTATCTTGGAGAAAGAAAAGTTAGCCGTTTAATCTAAAAGAGAATTCTATAGCAATGGTAAATATATCAGCAGGTAGCTCCTGATTCACTATGAAACGCATTCATTGTTCACAGAATAGAGAAAATCGCATGCACAGGAAAGAGAAAAAATCATTGATACAAAGAAATAGTTCAGATGGTAAGAATGATCTCACATTACAGAACAACAGTCATTAGAATAGTCCACAATACATCCGTCCAACATCCCATGCAAAACGTCCATCTCCCGTGGCTGTTATTAGAAAATTCAATTTTACATAAACGATACAAGATAGCTCATAAAGGTTTCAAAATTTCCTTCCCTGCCAAAAGTCCTCATTAAAACCGTCCACAGATTTAAATGGGAGGTGTGTGGGGAAACCCCCTTTTCCTTCTCTCCACGCCATCTGACTAATGATATTTGCCTTGACACGGGTGTTCTTTGCTTTAAGCCTATGGGCCTCTGTATTAATCTCTTTTAACCTGACCACCATGGTCTTGAGCTTGCAAACCTCATCAGTGATGACCTCCTGAGTGTCATACACCTGCTTCAGGATGTTGCATGACAACTCATGGAAAGGAGACATGTCCATTGTTCTACCCTCGGTTTGCTCTAACTGCTCGGCTAATGTCTGCTTGTCTGCTTCTAGCTGAGATTCCTTTTCTTCTGCTCCATTCTTCTCCGCTTCCACAATCATTATTTGGAGTGTTAGCTGGTCCTTTTCCTCCTCCAGCAGGCTGTACTTGTTTGACAGCTCCTTATGCTCAGTGTACAAGCAATTATACTTGTTCACTACCATATCTCTTTGGGCTTGCTCATTGGCCACAGTCTGTTGTAGCGTACGAGCTCTCTTCTTTGTCAATATATTTTCTTTAACTATAACCCCTACATTGGCAAATGATGCCTTTGCTGTTGCTACAGCTGCGGATGCCATAACAAAGGGATCCTTATCTGTATTTTTCATTACAGTGACCTCTCGGTGGGTAACGATGTCTTCATGGAAGGGACTTTTGACCCTCTCTTCTGATTTGAGGACCATTTCTTTCCTCTTCTTGTCGTAGACAAAATCATTCCACCTGGACACTATACGCTTTCCCGATGGCATGTACGGGACAATTGGTCGGTTTATGATGTCTATGTCTTCTTTAGCAGGTGGGGTCCGGACTTCCTGAGCTGGATCCATGCCCTTCTTGTGGGTACCAGAGCCTCCTGCTTGGGATGTGTCTATATCCATGTCTTGGACACCGGACCCACTGTCTTGAGCATCTTCCCTTGCTTTCAACTCTTCTTCTGCCTTCCTTTCTGCCTCCGCTTGCTCAGCTTCAACCTCTTTCTGCTTTTGGGCTTCCTCAGCTTCCTTCCGCAGGCTTTCATTTTTAGTTTCTTGCTGCATCCTTGCCACTTCAGCTTCCTGCTGCCTTCTTGCCATTTCAGCTTCCTGCTGCCACCTGGCTTCTTCTGCTTCCCGCTGCAGCTTGGCTTCCTCAGCTTCCTGGAGTAACCTGGCTTCTTCCCTTAATCTGAACTCTTCCTGAGCTCGGGCATCCTCAGCTTCTTTCTCCTTCTGCTGGCTGGTCTTTTGGGCCTTAGTTGAGCTAGAGCTTGCCCCAGTGCTTTGGCGACAGACCCGTAGCTCAGCCATATTGCTGATACCTCTGAATTCCTCTTCCTCATCATCAGGGTAGTGGGAGTACTCGAAGTGAGCATAGATCTCCTTACAGTGCTCAACAACTCTTCCCTTTCTGTCATTCCTGTGGAAGATCACCTCACCGAAGTGGAAGGCTTTCAGCTCTTGAATAAATTCATCGGCCGAGGCAACCCCGGAGAACTTGTAAGCACCTATACAGAAAGGTAGAGGGGGAAAGGAAGCCTTATGCTGTTTGTGGAGCATTGCTCCAATTGCATCCAGGAAGAGTTGTCTTACTGCTTCTTTGAGGACCACATAATCCGTGGCATACTGCGGCAAGATGTATGGGGGCTTAGTACCTCCAAACATTCTGAGGTAGGTACCTTGTTCTGAAAAGTAAAAATCCCCGTAATCTTCAAGGACTTCCACAGCGTTCTCTGACAGGCAGTTGGGCTCCTCCCTGAACAACTTCTCATATAGGGGCATGATGAACCCCTCACAGATGAGTTTGTAACTAGGCTTGTAATTCTGAGCCCACAACATCCTGAAAGCGATATAGACCGGGGTAGTGGCCTTATCCCATGTGCAGCCCAATTTGGGGAATTCTATCTTGGCTAAAATACAATCGATCAGATATGAAGACATGAAAAATTCAGCCTTCTTCAAGGCTAGTCCTTCTTTAGCAGCAACTATCATCGAGGCCAAACTATCTAATAGGAGAGTGGCCCAGTCAAACAAAGTTCCCTTGAATTCCACGTAGTGGATAATAGGGACCCACTGAATCTTATACACTGTGCCATCGGGCATGCCGAAGATTCTGCACAGCATTAAAGCCATTAATCTGAAAGGAGCTCTCAGATTCTGCACGTCATATTCATCACTTCCTTTCTTCCTCAAATGTTTGCCTGCCATTAACAGCTTCTTGGCCATCTCGACGTAGTTCATCTGGGTCAACCATTCATCAGTTAGAGCTTGTTGGACACGGGGAAATTTGTAGGCTTCCGCAAGATACGTGGGTTGAAATGAGGCAATAGCCACTTTCCCGCCATCATTTATCACTCTCCCTTTAGCATCGGCATGTTGGAGTATCCATCCGATCACTTCAGCACAGGGGAACAACTCAGGGCAGGTAGCGGCTCTAGTTATGCCTGAGGCTCTGATATTAAGATAAATCAGCCCTTCCTCTAGCAACATATCTGGGATCTCTTGGTCCCGGATCATTCTGTAGATGTCACCCCAACTGATTTCAGGAGGGACACCGGTGGTGCACCTAGTATCCTGGAGTGAAGTTTCAGTTTTAAGTGGCGCCGGTTTCTTTTCTGACATTTTAGCCTTGTTCTTACCAACTTTCGGCATTTTGATTTATCCCTGATAACACCCATATACAAGTCATCATGATATTGAGCAACATACTGTGAGGTTTTAACCGAGAGCACCATTGTTTTAATATGTCAAGGAGATAAGTACAATGAAGCTGCATATTTAGGAAGCAAAATACACCATTTCAATATGAAATACAAATTTAAACATTTGAATCTTTTAAAGGGATGAGTTTTGGGATGCTCCTAAGAGGATAGGTATGTCGCGGAAACAATCCGCTCTCGGGCCGGCCCTAGGAGAAATGGTGATCTTCGTTTCAACAGGGACATAATTATAAATTTTAGCCATCTTAATTCTTTAAAGGGGCAGGTTCAGAATGCTCCTGTGAGGATAAGCGCGTTGCGGAAGCAACCTGCTTTCGGTTTAGCTTTGGGGAAGAAGGTAACTTTCGTCATTGCTGCGGTTTGAAAGGCTAATGGCGGTTAAGCTCGGGTTGGAAAGACTCTATGACGAAATAAGGAGGTGCTTCGTATTTACGACCCGGCGAGGGATTCGAACGTTATTTACGACACTTGCCTAAGTGTTCTATGGGAGGTTTTGGTTCGAGTGAGGGGGATGGTTCCGGAAAAGGCTGACGAAGACAGCTCGGGCGGCCATAGCTTCTTTTGACTCGTCTTTAGCGGAATGCGAAACCCATGAGGCCTCCGGGGCTTAAGAACGCAACAGCGATATGTGACCAGTCGCCTGTCGGGCACATCTCAAAACTAGAAGGGCAAAGACAAATTGACGTTTTCCCTAATAGCACCCATATACAGTTGTTTTTATATGCTGGAGAATATGCAATTTAAGCCTAATTTGAGGGGGAAATAAGATTTAGACCGTTTGACGAGCAAAATAACCCATGACGGGCCTTTTGCCCGTCAAAATGCAAGCAATTTCTATCGTCTTTAAAAAAGAAGAACATCCAAAGGTAATCTGACGCGTGGAATGCAAATTTAGCGGTTAAAACCTCTTACCTGGCACCGTGAAGATGACTGGATAAGGTGTCCGTGAATCATGGGTGAATGAGCTATGCTGGAGCGGTCGCGCGGCGTCCAACGTCGTTTGCCAATCGAAAATCAACGATATGTTGGCTCGTACCTCCCCCCGTTTATTTAAATAAACCAGCCACATGTGGGGCTTCAATTCGGTGGGTGGCGCATTAAATACGCGGCTTAAATACACCGCACGTTGTGGTCATGTCAAAATGTTTCGATCTGCGTGTGACCGCCATTCGCGGGGTCATCTTGCGAATCGCATCCGCCGTTGCGAAAGGATACAGGGAAAGTTTTCTCCGTTTCGGGGCATGTCGCGGAAGGAAAACTCAAAGCCTTCCGTAAAAGAATCCCGCATCGCGGACAGATAACGCCAAGGCTTCCGCCGTTTCGGGAGTTACTCGCCAATGGCTTCCGCAAATCAAAAAGTTTCCAACTCTCGTGGGGCTTCGGGAGGATATGGCGAATGTTTCCCGTTGTTTTGGAAGGGTAACTTGAAAGTTTCCGTGGTTGCGGGCAGCTTCTTTGAATCGTTTCGGAAAGGCCTAATCTTTTGGCATTTCGGCAAGTTGGTGCGAACCTTTTCGCGATTTTGAGAGAAAAAGGAGAATGGTTTCCGCAAAGGACGTGAATTCTTAAATTCCTTCGGCAGACCTTTTCGGGATGTTACCGCGAAGGCCTCCGAAATTTCGGAGAGCTCTCGCCAATATCTTCCGCCGTTTCGGAACGAAAATGTTGAAGGCTTCCGCAACATTTTCTCGGTGAGCTTCGGAACGAAAACTCAAAGGCTTCCGCAGTTGCGGAAGGATTTGACGGATGTCTTCCGCAAGTTTCGGGTGGAGAAGATCGAAGGATTCCGCAATTTCAAAGAAAAAATCTAAGTCTTTTGCCAGAGTTTCGGGAGATTTGACGAATGGCGCTCGCCGTTTCGAACAGAAAGAACGAATGCCTCCGCGACTGCAGAACGTTTCGATGAATAGCTCCGCCGTTCCGGAAAGAATTACCCAATGGCTCCCGCAGCTTTCCAACGAAAATTACTAAGTCTCCTCATAGTTTCGGAAAGAATTTGTGAATTCCTCCGCGGTTTCGGGAAGCTTACGCAAGTGATCTCCGCAGGTTTTGGGCGGTTCCCTTAAATTGTTCCGCAACCTTTTGGGAAAATGTTTCAAGTTCTTTTCGAGAGGATTAGACAAACAGCTCCTGCCATTTTGGGGAAAAGCTTTGAAAGCTTCCGCGGTTGCGGAAGGTTTGAACGAGGAATTCCGCCGTTTCGGGAAGGATTTCCCAATGGTTTCCGCGACTTTCCAATCGAAACTTCTAAGTCTTCTATCGGGAGCTTAAACAAAGGCTTCCGCCACTGCGGGGCTTTATAAAATCATTCTGCGATTTTTCAGGAAGACTTCATAAAAATATTTCTATTGAGAAACAAGATTTTCTGTTGAAAACAAATATAACAGCTGGGATGGCTTCTTAAGGCAAACTTTCTACAAAAATGAAAGGAGGGGCCCCAATATGTACAAAATTTTTTTGGGGGGGGTGTTGGTGCAACAACAATGGCGAGTCGCTGGCGAACACAGATGTCTGAAAAATTCCTCTTCATGGTCCGAAACCTCATCAAAAGACATCCATATTGGCTGCACTACTCAGCTGAGCACTTTAAAGTCATGTGAGGGGAAGAAAGCACTTTATCTGCCAGCCATTGGGGAAAGGGGAGCTTTGACCAAGACATCTTCACCACTCTCTAAGGGCCAATATATGAGATTCATTTTAGGAGGGTTATCTTTCAGATGGTCACTACTGCCGGACTCCACAGGATCTGCAACACTTTCTCATGGACATTATTGCTCTCGTTCCTCATTCCCATGCTGCTTGCATCCTTTTGGATGCTTGTACTTTGAACAGCTTAGATGTTTGAGCCTTCCAGGGATATTTTCTTTTGGACATGATCTTTGATTTAGGCTCCTCAATCCATAGTGCCCTTTTGTGTGAGTTAGAAATTTTATTGATTTGATCAAACTTCACGGACGGAGAGGAGCCTATTTTGAGCTGAACCTTTTGGACAACCTTCTTGATTTTACATGTCTTTTGCTTTTGTCTCAGCCGTGCTTTAATTGAGGCGAGAATCTCTGGAAAACAGACTCTGGAGTACATGCCATTTTGGCTGTTAGATTTGCAGCATGGAGTCACTTCAATACCCTATGCCCTCGAGGTGTGCTACTTTCCATGGGTCCAACTCTAATAACCTTCTTGAGATGCCTTTAAAGTGTGAGAGTGGGTGGAGGCCAACGACAGTAGTGAAGATGGTCATAGGCCTCTGCTATTAAACGGGATTAGCGTGACTAGCAGGGCAGGCTTCCTTCCTTCTGAACATTTCAGCGAGAACACAACAGACAGTATTCATTTGAGCACAGTTCCAAACTCAGGGGTTGCGAGGTTTCTTTGAGAGAGCTATCCTCGACGGGGAACTCGACCAGAAGGGATTTCAGCAAACAAAAACTTGCAGCAAAGGTTCAAACGATAATGAAAGAAATAAAATGGACGAAAAATAAAGTGACTAAAGGCTAAAGCAAAAAACAAAAGAAACTTTTATTTATGTACAGAAAGTCTCAGCGAGACTATGCGAAGTATTGCTTCAGGGCGAGGCTGTTGAGAGGAAGGGTTACTTCTTCTCCCTCGAGATTTGTCAATTTATAAGTAGATGGGCCTAATTTTTCCGAAATTTGGTACGGGCCTACCCATAGATGTTGAAATTTCGTATGCATTCCTTTGCCTTCATGATTATGGTCCCATTTCATGACTAAATCCCCAACTTCAAAATCTCTTTTACCGGATTTCCTCTTATCGAACCATCTCTTAACTATGTCCTGGTGTTGATGGAATCGATCTTTAGCTTTGTGTCGAGCTTCTTCAAGTTGAAGTAGGGTGTTGATCCGGGATTGTAAGGCTTGGCTACCAGAACCCCGAGAGGCTTGGGACAATTGCAAGGATGGTAATAAGATGTTTGGGGGAAGAATGGCTTCCTTGCCATAGACAAGAGTGAAAGGGGAGACACCTAAAGCATTTTTTGGGGTCACCCTATCTGCCCATAAGGCGTTCGGGAGAGCCAGATGCCAACTTCTCTGGTTTTCTATCACAGTCTTCTTAAGAATTCGAATCAGATTCTTGTTTGAGGATTCAGCTAATCCATTCCCCGGAGGGTAGTAATTGGGTGAATAATGCAACTTAATTCCCCATTCATAAACAAATTCATTTATCTTGCAAGATGAAAAATAAGTAGCATTATCAAAAACAAGGGAAATTGGAACCCCAAACCTGGTTATGATGTTCTCTTTCAAGAAGCTGATGACTGTGTCTTCATTGATCTTGCACAACGGGATGGCCTCCGCCCACCTAGTGAAGTAGTCGGTAGCTGTCAGGATGTATCGATGTTGCAACAAGGAATTTGGATTTATTTCTCCGATAACATTGATACCCCATTGCTCAAAAGGCTCAGAGATGATGACCGACTGCAATGGTCCTGCTGCCTTAGGTAACTTCCCGACACTTCTTTGACATATATAACAATTCCGCGTGTATGTGTGGGCATCTCGAAACAGAGTGGGCCAATAACAACCAGCTCTCAATATCTTGTGTGCTGTTGTCTCACCTGAATAATGTCCTCCCGCGGGGCCATCATGCAATTCTTTGACAACTTTGTTTGCATCTTCCCTCTCCAAACATCTATGGAGAACTCCATCATAATTCTTCCTGAAAGAATTCCATCAATGATTTGATAAGGTGCTGATTTCAAGCGTAGTGCCGTTCTTTGCTTGGAGTTCCAGTGTTCAGGTAGATATCCCTGCTGCATATAGTGCACCAGATCCTTATACCATGACTAGGGAGCCGTGAAGATATGACACACTTCAACCGAATTTAACTCAGCTTCATTCTTCCAATGTTGTTCTTCATCAGTTGAGTTTCCCGCGAGTAATTTGCACAGGCCTTGCCCTTTGATGATTGTAGCTGATTTAAATTCCAAATCATACTCCTGCAGAGCTGTGACCCAGTTCCCTCTCCTTTCTCCCAATTCCTTTTGAACGAAAAGGGATCTAACAGCTGGATGGGGGACTATGACTTTAGTTCTGTTCTTCAGAATGTATGGCCTAAACTGCTTGACTGCTTTGAAGACCGCATACGCATGCTTGTCAACCATGGGATAATTCAGCTCAGCTCCCTGCAGACCAGTGCTCATAAACGAAATTGGGTATTCATCCCCCAACTCCACCTTTTGCGTGAGTACAGCTGTGAGAGAGTCATCTGAAGCAAAAGTGTACAAGATGAAATCTTTATCAAAATCTGGGCTTCTCAAGGAAGGAGCCTTAGCTACAGCTGCCTTGATATCTCTAAATGCGTCCTTCTCTAGATCTGTCCACTTGAATTGCATGCTCTGTTTAACCATCTGTTGCAATGGCTTAACTATTTGTGCGAAATCCGGCACAAATCTGTGGACAAAATTGATGGTGCCCATAAAAGACTGCATAGATTTCTTGTTGTGAGGCATTGGAATCTTATTAATAGCTTGTACCCTTTCTTGATCAATTGACACTCCCCTTTTGGAGATGATATGACCCAAGAGCTTACCTTCGGGAACAACAAACACGCTCTTCTTGGGATTCAAGGAAATACCATATTTCCGGCAGCGATAAAAAATATGCTTTAGATGCACGACATGATCTTCCCTTCTCTTCGAAAAGACTATCACATCATCCAAGTATACAACCACGCATTGCCCACCCAATCCTCGGAAGGCAATATCCATCGCCCTTTGGAATGTAGCTCCTGCATTTATCAGACCAAATGGCATTCTTCTGTAGGCAAAATTTCCCCACTTATTTATGAAAGTAGTCTTAAGACGATCTTCTTTGGCTACTAACACTTGATTAGAGCCATAGAAACCATCGAGGAGAGAAAACAATTCGGATCCTGACACCATTTGTAGGATTTGCTCCATTGAAGGTACGGGGTAGTTGTCTTTATCCGAGGCTTTGTTTAAATTTCTGAAATCTACACATAGCCTTATCTCTCCTGACTTCTTTCTTACGGGAACCAAGTTTGCAACCCATTCAGAATGTCAAACTTTGAAGATTATCTTAGCGTCCAGGAGCTTCTTTAATTCCTTTTGGATCAGCGGTTCTAGAGTGGGATGCATTCTTCTTAACTGCTGCTGAACTGGTTTGACGCCTGCTTTCATTGGTATAACATCTGAATAATGTGGACGTCATATGTTTTCAGATCTTCATAGGTCCATGCAAAAACATCCTTGTATTGTTTGAACTATTTAATGAACCTATCTCTTTCTCCTGGTGAACAACACTTGCCAAGGTTGACAAATTTTGGTTCTGCCTCGGTACCCAAATTAACTAACTCATGTTGCATAGATGAGCTGTTAGTTTGGTATTGGCTGGCCTTTTGAACTTATTTTGAAGATCGAACAGCATTTCGAGGGACCTTACCCCCTTGGGCATGAAATTTCCTTTCTCCTCATCCTTCGTCATCAAATCAGCATCGTGTTCTTCCTCATCTATTGCAGCTCCTTGAAAGCTATCTTCGTCTGTTAGGAAGCTGATAATTTGCTCATCATCATCGAAGACTCTGAATTTTGTGATGTTATCAGGAACGGAAGGCCTGAAAATCAATTCAATTGAGCATTTATTATTTGATGGCACCAATCTAGAAGCAGATGGTTCTAACAAATCAGCAGCAGAATTTTGCAATCTAGGAATTGATTTTATATTGAAAGCATCAAAATGCATAATTAAATCCCATACCTCAGCTTGATAACCCTTCAAATGAGGTGAGATACAATGAATGGTGTCCCTTACCTGTCTTACAACTATCTCGGAGTCACCAAAGACCTTCAGGTACTTAACTTTTAAGCCAATGGCCTTCTTTAATCCATGCACCAAAGCTTCATATTCAGCGGTGTTATTAGTACAATCGAATTCTAATCTACAAGACAAAAAATACTTGTTTCTTTTTGGATCCATTAGAACACAACCAGCTCCGGATCCTTCTAGAGTTTTAGAACCATCAAAGTATAATGTCCAAAAAGTATCTTTAGATTCAACTAATTCAGTTTCTTTGTGGTCTATGTCAGTAACTAAATTGACTATGTTACAATCAACATCGTCAGTCCGAGAGAAATGAAGGAGATCGGACTGTTTATCTGATTCATGGATAATGGTTTCAGATTGATAATTACCCGGATCTATTTCTAAGAAGTAATTTCCCAGAACCGAGGATGAGAAAGTTACGGCCTCATTCTTTTATTCTAACTGAGTTACGTTTTGTTTCATATGAGGTTCCCTAAGAACTTTAATCTGATTCTGTCTGTTCTGATAAGGTAGCCATAGATGAGACCAATCAGTAGCAAAGTAGCCATTTAACTTGGTAGACCAATCCCTACTTAAAATCAGCCCATAGGCTTCAGGAATAGCGACCACCATTATGTCAATGAATTGACAGACTCTAGGGTCGGCTGACAGTCTAATTAGAACATCTTTCATCTCCCCAATAACCTTGACAGCAGTCCTATCTAATTGGATAATTTGAGCTGGAGATGGCACGGGATGCCCATTAATCCTTTTACAAATTGACAATGGCATAACGTTTGAGGATGCTCCAGAATCTACCAAACAGTTGTAAACATTATGGTTGAAAATTTCAAAAGTCAATAGGAATGGTAAAGTTTGAGATTTAGACTTCCCACCAATACTAGCCTCATTAATTTCGGGACTGTTTTGAGAATCTGTTAATGAAGTGCTGGTCTGAGGTTGTAAAACATATAGCAGTTTGTCTCGTTGATGGGGCAGGCTGCACATGTCAAATATTGATACGTTTGCCTTGACCTTCTTGATATCTTCAATAATATAGTATCCTATATCAGATTCGTTCCCAATTCGACTTGGCTGATCTGTTTTGCTCATTGTGACCTTAGGTGGCTGAACTATGTTGTCAGCGCTTGGCTGTTTGGTTAACTTTGGGCTGTGGTGGGATGATTGGTATATGCCTCCTAGGAGGATCTTTTGAAACTTTAGGCTTATGGGGAACGATGACTGGCACAGGATCTGCAATTGGGCCCTTGCTGCGAGTAGCAACATTTATGGTAGAGGGAGAGCTATCTATGTGATATTTTTCTACTAATTCAGTCATAGGTACCCAATCCCACAACACCATAGTAGTGTCCGGGGTTGGTTCCTCTAACTCAGGGCTCGATTCTTCTGGAGGATCATCCTGGTCTGGGATCTGAGAATCTAGCATTTGGTTCATGACTAAGCTCATGGAATTAATCCATTGCGGGAAGCTCTTTTCCGAATGCGGTTCTTGGTGAAAAGTGCAGAAATTTTCCATCCCAATCTCATTTAAGTTTAAAACAGGGGCATCGTTCATTGGTGGATGAGTCTGTTCCCCGTCTTCCCTTCTTTTATAAAATGGCTTGAAAGGTTTCCTAGATGTGCTAGCAGCCTTGTCTTTCTCGATATCTACGATTTTGTTAGATAATTTCTGCATCATCTTGACTACATTTTCCATGTCCGTAGGTGGCTCTTCTCTACCTCTAGTGAGTAGCAAAGGTTTTTTGCTAGATGCTAGTTTTTGTTCTATATCTAAGGCATGTTTAGCAATGCTATCAGCCTCTTCTTCTACCTTTCTAGCTTCCTCAAATTTCTCTATCAGGGTAGTTTTCTTGGACCTCTTTACGAACATTGCTATGGGTCCATCAAGAGCGGTTGTGTAGTATTCAATCAGAGACTCCTCTGCTGGTTTATTAGCTTCGCTGAAATTATTTAACAGCGTTGTGAATCTTTGATTAAAGTCTTGAACCTTTTCTTTCTTCTCCATTCTCATGGATAATAGTTCTTTCATGAGTGTGGCCACAGTCTTTTGGTTTCCGTATTTCTTTAGAAAACATTTTTCGAATTCATCCCAACTAGAAATTGACCTGGGTTGTAGGATAAAGTACTAGGATGATACTTTTGGCTCGAATGTATATGGAAACAACCTGCAGACTACATCTTCATGTTGTACGTTCAAAAGGTTCAGAGCTAAATAGAAACTACCATCTGCTGAAGGAAGTGCATCAAGCTGCAGTAGCAAAAGTTCAGAGCATTAAAGCAGAGCTCGGGAAGAATGTGACTTTTCAGAAAATCTTGTTCCCTACTGCAACAAACATAGTCATAAGGGACACAGGTGTGTGGTACAGCTACATAGCAGAGGAGGAAAGGAAAGCTGCAGCAGCAGTAGGAGCATCAGCAGATCCAGGATCTTCTCTCCCAGCAGCCATTCCAGCTACAGCAGTGGGCTCGATTCCCTCTTCCCCAGCAGTGGAAGAAAGTCTGGCCAGCTCAATCCCTTCTTCCCAAGTAGAAGCAGCATCAGCAATAGGCTCGAGTGTCTCTTCCCAGACAACATCAGCATCAATTAACTTGGGCGATCCTCTGCCAGCAGAAGCTCACTCACAGGATTTAAATCGCTGATTTCAAAGCATTATTTCTGTTATTTTGTATTTGACTCTCAAATGTGTAAAGCGGGTAAACTGTGGGACAGCTATCCCTATTTTCTTTTAAATAATTTCTATAAATGAAAGGGAATCTCATTTTTGTCTATTTTAGGAGAGAATTTTCTTTAGATGACAAGTGGAAGGTGCTAGGTGGCAGCCCAAAGGGCAGTTTTGTAATTATAAATAGAAGCTAGGAAGAATAGAAGAGGACTTTTGGCAGGGAAGGAAATTTTGAAACCTTTACGAGCTATCTTGTATCGTTTCTGTCAAATTGAATTTTCTAATAAAAGCCACGGGAGATGGACGTTTTGCATGGGATGTTGGACGGATGTATGTTGGACTATTCTAATGACTGCTGTTCTGTAATGTGAGATCATTCTTACCATCTGAACTATTTCTTTGTATCAACGATTTTTGCTCTTTCCTGTGCATGCGATTTTCTCTATTCTGTGAACAATGAATGCGTTTCATAGTGAATCAGGAGCTACCTGCTGATATATTTACCATTGCTATAGAATTCTCTTTTAGATTAAACGGCTAACTGTTCTTTCTCCAAGATAATTCGTATGGCTCATTGTTCATGCCATTTAATTTGTTCCTTGCAGGGATCTTTAAATTTAATTTCAGTTTGTTTACATTTAGATCTGTCTTTGCCATAGATAACATCTCTAAGTATCGTGTGTCCAAAGGGAACCCTCAGATTCGTTGTACTTTGTAAGTTATGATCAGTACAAGTTAGGGTTTCTGCCTCTTCCAGATCTCAGTCAAAATCAAGTGACCTAGGAAAAAAGGTCATAACTTGGGCGAGGAAGCTCCAAATGAAATTTCGTAAAAAGTGACAGGTATTACATACACTGTACTATCTCAGGAAACTTGTTCAGAGGCCGAAGATGAACCAGTGACACGTGGCACGCTGTACAAGTTCGCTCTCCTGTTTTATCCCATAAATAGGTCACGTTGCGACACTTGGCATAACTTGGGCTAGGAAGCTCCAAATGAAATTTCATAAAAAGTGACAGGTAGTACACAGACTATACTATCTTAGGAAACATTTTTAGAGGCCGAAGATGAACCAGTGACATGTGGCACGCCGTACAAGTTCGCTCTTCTGATTTATCCCATAAACAGGTCATGTTGCGACACTTGGCATAACTCTCTCTCAGAAAATCCAATTGAGGTCAGACCTGTCGGGATGGAAAGATGACAGTTCAGGATACCACAGAAAAATATTTCAGACCCTGTGGAGCGAAAAGTTTGGAGTTACAGCAAAAACAATCAAGTACATATTTCTGTCAAAACAGAATTATTTTTGGAGCACCTTCATTCATGGCTTCCAGAATTTAGGGTTTCAGAGAAAGTTAGAATTTTTGGAATCGGAATCCATGGATGAAAGCTACTCAGGAAAATCGAAATTTAGAGACCAAGATTGAATTTTTTGGTTGGGCAGAAGATCGGGCTTGATCAAACCCTAATTCGGGATTTTGATCGGAAAGATGGAAAATTAGGGCTTCAGCAAAAGTTGGAATTTTTTAAGTCTGTAACCACGGCTGGAAGCTCCTCAGAAAAATAAGAGCTTAGAGCCTTGGATCGAACCTTTTGATTGGACAGAAGGGTGGGCTTCATCAAACCCTAGTTCGGGTTCCTATCGAGAAATCCAGAAGTTTCGAAGGCAATTTTGAGGGGTCAAATATTGGAGATTTCAAAATTGAAGTATGCTAGTTTGATCAGCTCAGCAAGACACATCCTTCCATCCATTCAGAAGTGTGAAAGTCAAAGATTGAATTTTTAGGGTTTCTCTAGCAAACCCTAATCAAGCTCCAGATCAAGTTTCAGGGGGAGTTGAGGCTAAGGCCTAACATAAGAAGACTGGAAGAAGTCTCGACAGGTATGACTTAAGGAGGTTCAGGTATGTCTTGAAATATGATTCTTGATTAAGTTCATGATGTGTTTGTCTTCATATTATTTATTAGTACAATCTTGATTAATGTTAGAATTGTCTTATCACCCTAGTAACAGTATGAATGCATGTGAATGATCGAAGACATTCATTGATTAAGGCTATATGATTGTACTAATGAATTATGGTGTTGTGTGAGGTTGATGTTGTCTGCTAACAAGATACAGGTACATCACAAAAGACAAATCAAGTTCCATGACCATGACAACATGAAGACAAAGACTCATCCATAGTATTTGTTCTACTTACGAGGTATGTATGACTTTGTTATATTATTCTTAACCTATGAGACATGCAGGTTCTAGCTCAGGATCTCTAAATCATTGAAGAGATTGTTTAGGTATGTTGTACATAACTAAGCAGGTATACTAATCCAGGTATGTTTTCCTATGTCAAGTTAGAATCTTACCTTGTGTTAGGATCCCTTATATAAGTATACTTGGTATGATTGGTTATGCTTATTCATAAAATTAGTAATCAAGGGTTTATGCATGATATGTCTCTTATCTTGATGATTTAATTAACCAGAAGAGTACTATGATCAAACAAGAATATGCATGAGTAAAAGAAGACTTCCTTGAAACCCCGAATACTAATGATCATGACTATACATATTCAAGATTATTTAGAATTAGAATGTTTTGAGAATATACTAATGAATGTATGTTTGTGTATGAGATCATGAGGATGACACTAGTGCACACTTGAGCATGCACAGTAGTACAAAATGAATAGAAGTTCAAAAGACATATAGAAGATCAAGCGGGAGGCAACCACACAAACATACAAGATAAGTATTTGAGTTGTTATTTGAAATAGTAAATGATATTGCTTGTATGCATATTTGTATTCCTAGAATATATCATGCTGAGGGTAAACATTCATAGAGCATTGAACAGTATACTACTAATATGCATATGATTGGTAAGTTGGACAAACATTCCATTGTTGCTTGTCTAGAATGAAACCTCTTTGCTGACATACTGAGAGCTGTGCACATTCTCGATAGTATGTTCTGGTAGAGATGGAAGGCATCTAGATAGCCACTGTATGCATACAGGATATGGGAAAGTGTTGTGCCAAAGTATTGGTCAAGATAGTTGTATAACTATGTAAATGATATCTGTATGCATAATAGGTTATCATGTCAACATGATTTCATGATTATGAAGTATTAATAATCATGTACTTAATTTTGATTTGTAGGAAAGATCATGAAGAATGATGAACACCGAACAAATGATGGATGTTCAACAAGAAGATTTACAAATCAAACAAAATATAGAAGGCTCGTGGCTAGAAGATTCTCTTGGAAAGAGGAAGAGAATCATGACGAGATGTTTGCTCCAAGTGACTAGATAAGACCATCTTCTTAAATGGTGTAATTAAAGAAGAAGTGTGAATCAGGTTCTGTATGGGTACCCAGGATCGATAGTCAATTGATGAGCTTAATGGGTGATGTGGATCACAACCTTTGCTACAAGGTTGAATATGGTTTCTATACACAGATGAACTGGATGCAAGAAGGAACTCACCGCAGAGTTCGAATGATGTTGAGGCTTATATCAGTAGACCCATATGACAAGAGATGGCACAGATAGATGGCTGCAGAAATGAAAATGAAAGATATTAGATTGATGCATTACTTCCTAGGTGTGGAAGTATGGAAAGGCTCAGAAGGAATCTTTCTCAACCAGGGAAAGTATGCTGAGAAATATTAAAAGGACTTGATATGTTGGAATGACCACTCGCATGGATTCCAACTTGAAGCTGTTAGCGAATGACTCATCAGAGTTAGTGTATATAACTCTATACAGACAAATTATTGGGTCATTGATGTATACTAGGTCAGATATATGCTTTGCTGTGAATACCTTGAGTCAATATCTAGTGGAAACTAGATGTGTTCCCCTATTAGTTGCAAAGCATGTGATGAGGTACCTAAAGGATACGATAGACTTTGATCTATGCTATTTTGGAGATCATGACTCTAGATGGCTACACAGATGTTGATTGAGCAGAAAGTGTATCAAACAGGAAGAGCACATCGAGAAGATGTTATTGTCTGGAATCAACCATGATCTTGTGGTTTAGTAGGAAACAGTCCAGTATGGCTCTTATCACAAGCGGAATATATGACTGCTTGCTCTGCTAGTTGTGAATCGATATGGCTATAGGATTGTTTGACTTAGAGATAGACCCAACTGTGATACTATGTGACAAACAGATTTGTATCAAGATGGCAGAGAATCCAGTGTTCCATGATAAGTCAAAGCATATAGAGATCTGACATTTCTATATACAAGATATGGTGCAGAAAAGGACTATAAAGTTTGAATTTGTAACAAGTTACCAATGTACTAACCAAACCTCTACCGATTCGATGTACTAACCAAACCTCTACCTCAAGTAAAGTTTTCCAAGACAAACTTAATATAGTTCAGAAGGACCCTCCTCAAAAGGGGGAGTGATGTGATCACTCATGATGAGATTGCCTGCATCGACAGTGAGGTCGATGATGAGGATACCTATATTAGTGATGTCAATAGAGAGGTTGGTGGATGGTCCTTAGATAGGGTCTAAGTTGACAAGGGGATTGCATCATCCTTGAACATATGTTCTAAAAGGATCCGTAGACAGATGTCTCTGAGAAAGAAGAGGGATTGCATCATCCTTGAACATATGTTCTAAAAGGAGTCGTAGACAGATGTCTCCGAGAAATAAGAGGGATTGCATCATCCTTGAACATATGTTCTAAAAGGATCCGTAGACATATGTCTTCAAGAATGAAGTCCTTGGTGGACATGTGGAAATTGAATCATCCCTGGACTTCAGTCCTAAAGTGAGCCGTAGACAAGATGTCTCCGAGAACAAAATCTTGAATGAACAGGTAAGGGGATTGTATCGTCCTCGAACTTAAGTCTCGTGAATTGAGCCGTAGACAAGATGTCTCCGAGAACAAAATCCTGAATGAACAGGTAAGGGGATTGGATCGTCCTTGGACTTTAGTCCTGTGAATTGAGCCGTAGACAAGATGTCTCCGAGAACAAAATCCTGAATGAACAGGTAAGGGGATTGTATCGTCCTTGGACTTTAGTCCTATGAATTGAGCCGTAGACAAGATGTCTCCGAGAACAAAATCCTGAATGAATAGGTAAGGGGATTGTATCGTCCTTGGACTTTAGTCCTGTGAATTGAGCCGTAGACAAGATGTCTACGAGAACAAAATCCTGAATGAACAAGTAAGGGGATTGGATCGTCCTCGGACTTTAGTCTTGTGAATTGAGCCGTAGACAAGATGTCTCCGAGAACAAAATCCTGAATGAACAGGTAAGGGGATTGTATCGTCCTCGGACTTTAGTCCTGTGAATTGAGTCGTAGACAAGATGTCTCCGAAAAAAAAATCCTGAATGAATAGGTAAGGGGATTGGATCATCCTTGGACTTTAGTCCTGTGAATTGAGCCATAGATAAGATGTCTCCGAGAAAAAAATCCTGAATGAATAGGTAAGGGGATTGTATCGTCCTCGGACTTTAGTCCTGTGAATTGAGCCGTAGACAAGAGGTCTTCGAGAATGGAATGATAGGACTGGATCATCCCTCGACTTCGGTTCAAAAGGTACATGATAGGACTGGATCGTCCCTGGACTTCGGTTCAAAAGGTACATGATAGGACTAGATCGTCCCTAGACTTCGGTTCAAAAGGTACATGATAGGATTGGATCGTCCTTGGACTTCGGTTCAAAAGGTACATGATAGGACTGGATCTTCCCTGGACTTCGGTTCAAAAGGTACATGATAGGACTTGATCGTCCCTGGACCTTGGTTCAAAAGGTACATGATAGGATTTGATCATCCCTGGACCTCGGTTCAAAAGGTACATGATAGGATTGGATCATCCCTGGACCTCGGTTCAAAAGGTACATGGTAGGACTGGATCGTCCTTGGACCTTGGTTCAAAAGGTACATGATAGGATTGCATCATCCATGGACCTATGTCCTAAAGAGAGCAGGATTAATCATCCTGTAATATGATCGTGTGTGTTGCAGGGTATGCTGCTATTGTGTGAATACTTGTATTGATGATGTGTATACTTGTATTGTGTGAATACTTGTATTGATGATGTGTATACTTGTATTGTGTGGATACTTGTATTGATGATGTGTATACGTGCATTGTGTGGATACTTGTATTGATGATGTGTATACTTGTATTGTGTGGATACTTGTATTGATGATGTGTATACATGTATTGTGTGGATACTTGTATTGATGATGTGTATACTTGCATTGGTGTGGATAATAATACTGTTGATCTAGATGACGATGCTGCTGATCGTGTTGATCTAGATGATGATGATGATGATCGTGTGATGATGATGCTGTAGATCGTGATGAATTAGATGCTGTAGATCGTGATGAACCAGATGCTGTAGATCGAGATGATGTGACGATGCTGATCATGTTGATTTAGATGACGATGCTGATGATCATGTGATGACGATGTTGATGATCGTGTGATGACGATGCTGACGATCGTGAGGATTCAGATGCTGATGTTGCTGTAGCTGTTTGAGTGCTGCAGAAGATAAGGACTCAGTACTGAAGATGCTGATGTTCCAGTATTGAAGATGTTCCAGTAACTGGTTGAGTTACTGATGATGTCGAGAAAGCTTCCAATGATTTATAGATGTATCATGTATGATGTTGATGACTCCTTGCTCATGCAGATGCTGTTATAATATCCTTCTCGTTAAGGGGGAGTGTTGAGATATTGTAACTTCAAAGAATATTATATTTGTACTTTATTATTCTGGAGATGTTTCATTCCTCCTTGAAGAACTTATTGTATATCCAGAGATGTTTATTCCTCCGTCGGAATGTGGTAACTCAGGTTATTAGACTTCCCTAGTGGGGGTCGGCCCTGTATGTGTTATGTGGGTCAAAGGGTTATTAGACCACCCTAGAGGGGTCGGCCCAGTCAGTTGTAGTGGGGTATTTAAACCATTGGTTAAATACGAGCCTACATGTTTTGTGTAAAAGATAAGTCAGAGTAGTGTATAAATAGAGGAGGTGTATTCCTCATTTTACACACTCACTCACTTGAGAGTGGCGCACTTGTGGAGGAGAGGTCTGCTATGGAGAAGGAGGAGCTTATGCTCAGGGTTACATCTTTGTATATTGCTGGTCATCTATATTGAGGAAGCTTTACTGGGTTTTCTACCCCATGAGGGTTTCCCAGGATAAATTTGTGTCTCTTGTGTTTATGCTGTGCTTGTTGTTTCTTCAGTGATCCTGTATATGCTATTATTGTGAAATGGAATGCAATGCTGCTATTTTCTATCTTAGCATATTAAATTTTAACAAAACCAACCCCAGGGCGACCTTGCTGCAGTTGTTGGTCCATCAACAGCTTATTGGACATCTTCTACAGACCACCCAGTGGCTCATTTTTCCATCTCATCCCCACTTAACTGGACTACTCCAGAGTTCACTAGGCCTTACTATAGGCTTGAGCTTGCCAATATTTTTGACCCCATCCATGAACGTTTGGAACAGTTACATATTAAAGGTGATGAGCTTCGAAGACAAAGTCTCGAGCGACACTCTGAAGAGTTCCATAATCGACATTTCGAAATAAGACTTGACGACGGAAAAATCCCAGTTCATCCGATATCTTTTGGATCACCTAAAGCATCCCACCACGTGACCACCAATGAGACTGGTCAACCCTCACAAGAGTCCAGTACTGCACCTCAAGTGAACCAACCAGTGGAGGGACAACAGTCCCACACACCTATCACTACCATGGTTACTTTACCAGTTCCTCCCCCACCTCAGAATTCGAGGGGAGGGTATTCCATTCCCATGGATTATCTTATTGGTAATGTTATTACTATGGTAGCTAGTCAACAACCTACGTTGGTTCAACCTTTGAATAGTGGTCAACCTGTTGTGGATGGGAGGAAACCCCCCCGTTTCCTGTTACGAACCGTTACACCAAAACTCCGAGGTGTTAGTGAAGGCCATCCACTAGGATCTTATCATCCCACCACACTCCGCAATCCAGAATCTGGGCTGGATGTGTGCCCATACGATGGTATCCCCTTTAAGTCGTACGAGCCCTTGGCGAACACTGCAATGTCGACGTTGCCACCCGCTCTGTGACTCGAACCTGGGTGGAGGCTCTGATACCAAATGTTACTAACCGTTACACCAAAACCCCAAGGTGTTAGTGAAGCTGTCCACTAGGATCTTATCATTTCCTAACCAGAACATAGGCGGTGGAATCCCCAACGGGCCTTCCATTGGACCATCCCAACCCGCTAGACCGTCCACCACGAGATTATCTCATGTTGGAGGGCCGTCAAATGTAACTCAACCCTCATGGATTCAAGCGTATCCAAGTTCCACGAACCCTATGCCAGGCCAACCTAATCCCGGAAACGTGCCATACGGGGTACCCTATCCCGGGAATCCATACACTCTATGGGGGAAACAACCTGCATTGCAACACGGACCCCAACCAATCATCCCACAAGTACCACCACCCCCGATCAGCCCTCCCCCACCTCCTGTTGGAGGTGGCGCGCCCCCACCTAACATTGGTGGAGGCCCACCTCATTTTACCTACAACACCCCTCACCCCTCCGGCGGTGGCGGGAATGGTCCACCACCTCCTCTGGGCAGAGGCGGTGGGGGACCACCCTATCATGGTGGAGGAGGAAATTTCCCTTCGGGTGGTGGCGATGGTCCACCACCCCCTCTAGGCAGAGGCAGTGGAGGACCTAATTACTATGGTGGTGTTAGTGGTGGTGGAAACCCTCATCCTTTCGGTAGTGGAGGTGGTGGGGCCCCCATCCATCTGGAGGCAAAAATGGTCCACCACCCCCTCTGGGCGGAGGCAGTGGTGGGCCACCTTATTACGGTTATGGACCCCCACTTCCTCCCGGCGGTGGTGGTGAACCTCCACCCCCTCCCAGTGGTGGAGGTGGACCTCCACCCCCCGGGAGAGGGTGGAGGTGGAGGTGGACCTCCACCTTATTGGAATGGACCACCTTATGGTGGCGGACCTCCTTACTGTCCGGGCGACACACCCCCCTACTGTCAGTTTTACCCTGGTACACCTTATGGTTAGTCTGGTCCTTACATGCCTTATCCGTATTATCAATACACGCAGCCTAACCCACAACTTCCCTTTTTGGCTACTTTGGACCTGCTTGACCTATCCAGGTTAAGCAACGATCCTATTTATCACAGATCTAACTGGCCGCCAATTCCGGTGAAACTTCTGTCTGATATCCCCAAGTTTGATGACAATCCGGGTGAAGACCCCAAGAACCACATGATGACATACCACTTATGGTGTTCATCTAATTCCTTAATGGATGATTCAATTCATCTTACATTGTTTCAAAGGACTCTCACTGGTTTGGCTACCAAGTGGTACATTGAGTTGCCACTGCACTCTTTTCCTGATTTTGGCTCTCTTGCTATGAACTTTTTGATGCATTTCCAGCTGCCTATACGGTATGAGACTGGTACTGAGCTTTTAACCTCGCTACGTCAGAATACCGCCACTCACATTTCGGATCATATCCACGAGTGGCAAAGGAGATGATGTCTCATTAAAGCTCCTATTCCAGATTAGCTCCCAGCAGACTGGTTTACAAAATCGCTCATCCCTACCATAGCAAAAGATGTTGCCATGAGAGGTGCTGTCACCGAAGAACAAGCCATCGCGAGTGCCCATCTGTTAGACCTGGTCTACACTCAGTCTAGCACTTTGTTTAATATTCTACCTGATGCACCCCGTGATGTTAATGACCCCACAAAACCACATAAGGGACCCCAAACTGATGGGATCATTGGTTCCCTTAATACCCATCCTGCTGTCAGCACCGTTGGATCATCTAACCCAATTCAGGCTGGACACAACACCACCACGTCAACCACTCCTGTTGTAACTGAAGAGGTGAATTCTGTTCAATCAGCTTCATCTCAGAAGTTTAACAGCAAAAATAAGAACAAGGGGAAACCCAAGAAGTATTTTGCCCAGTAGGAACTGAAGAGCAGTCATGACGATACCAAGCAGAAAAGGAAACTGAAGTATCCTTGCTTACTGTGTGGAGAAGACCATTTCTCCAAAGAGTTTCCCCATAGAGATGAAGTACAAAAGTTTCTTAGGGGTAAACCGACTCCCGCAGTCCTCAATGATCCGTTTCCTACTCAAAATCAACAGATTATTGCTCAAACCCCCCCAGCCTAGGGGGAACCATCCAATACCGCACATGTTCTCATGTTGCGTAACGAGATGATCAATTTGAATACTTGCTCGCGATCTTACGAACTGGTCCCTTCGAAGGAACCCACCGGAAGTAATACTGAAAAAGATTCTGACTCCTTAACTAATGTCACTGTACCATCAACTTCTCTCACCATCGAGAAGCCCTCCTTAGATTCAATATTGTGTCCGCCCAAGAGCATGATTCGAAAAGCTGTTTTCAATCCTAATGCTCGAGCGACACAAAATTACAATATCATAGAAGACTTGGCCCAAGCTCCTTGCACCATGTCTACCCTGGAAGTTTTGCAGAATTGTCCCAATCAACACAAAACTCTCCTTGCAGCCATTGGTGCAGTAGACCCGGATTCCTCGAACACCATCGTGTTCCGACTTGACAACCTTAAGTCGAGGCTCTCGCACCAGCTTGCATTCCAAGTTTCTGCAAACATTGCGGGGAAGATTGTCCATCGTACCCTTTTGGACGAAGGAGCCTCCACTTCTGTCATGTCCATCGCCTATTGGAGAGCCATTGGCTCCCCCGAATTGAATCGTTCTCCTACCACGTTGAAAGCATTCGATGGGCGTGGCTTTCAACCTCATGGGCTCTTATAAGCTCTCGCAGTTGAGTTGGGTAGAAAGACCGTAACCATTAACGTGGAAGTGGTCTCGGCCCTGTTAGATTATAATCTCTTGCTTGGTCGCAATTGGTTTTACACCATGCAGGCGGTAGCCTCTTCGGTCTTACGCATAGTACAATTTCCCCACCAAGGACGAATTGTTACTATTGACCAACTAGATTTTTGTACACCAGACACCACTACTCATCCTGGTGACCATATTCCTTCCATTGGACAGACGTCAAAACAGTATGATAGTGTAGGGGTTGGCCTTTTGAAAGATTCATCTCTCATGGGAATTTTTCCAGCCGTAGACCCCCCTAATCATGTTTCTATGGTGAACATGATCTCCACAGAGATTTTATCTCACTCAAACGATGCTTGGCTTGTACCAGATGAAGCCACAACACACCTGCTTGGAGACATAATGCCTCTTTCACCCGCTGAATGCATTTATGAGGCTATCCAATCAGCGCCGGAGGACCATTTAACCGTGGCCTCCCCATCTTGTTCTCTACGACGGACGTCCTCTCTACCTTCAGACGAGTCCATCATGGAAGTAATGAATGTTGACGATAGTCCGTGGGATGATCTCCATCATAAGTCATCTTTTCTTCCTCCTTTGGAATACATAGAGAACAACATCCATACCCTCTTTTCGCCGGATATCTACCAATCCCCTCGTTCCCCCATTCTTACATGTCTTACGGACACGGAGGGCAACTTGGATAACATTGAGCCAACCACCTCGGTAGACATCTCGGTGAAACCTGGTATAGTGGAACACATTCGCATAGGCCAGAAGTGTTCCCCTGAAGAAATAACTGTTACCACGGCCTTGTTCAAGAAATTTCAAGACGTATTTGCTTGGTCCTATGAGGAGATTCCTGGGATAAACCCTGCGATTGTTTCTCACAAAATAAAAACCTATCCCGACATCAAACCTGTACACCAAAATTTGCGACCAATACACCCCCGGAAGACTGTGGCAATAAAGGCAGAAATTGAAAAGCTCTTAAAGGATGGTTTCATTTATCCTGTCCCATTGACGGATTGGGTCTCAAACATCGTTCCTGTGAACAAAAAGAAGGGCACCATTTGTGTTTGTGTTGATTATCGGGATCTGAATAGGGCTTGTCCAAAAGACAACTAACCGACCCCCTTCATTGACTAGATCATCGAAAACTGTGTCGAAAGCATCATCTTCTCATTCATGGATGGATTTTTTGGTTACAACCAAATTGAGATCAACCCAGCCGACCAACATAAGACGGCTTTCATCTGCCCATGGGGTACGTTTGCATACCGCAAGCTCCCATTTGGCCTTAAAAATGCTAGCATGACGTTTCACTAGGCTATGTCGTATGCCTTCCACGATATTAAGGACTTTGTGGAACCCTACCTGGACGATCTCCCTGCTCGTTCAAAGCAGTGCGAGTTCCACATTGATCATCTGACGGCCATTTTCCTCATATTTTGCGTTGAGTCCAGACGCCTCCTAGGATTTATCATTTCGAAGGATGGGATCTGCATCGATACCTTAAAGGTGGAGGCCATCATCAACCTACCACCCCCGACTGATGTTACGGAACTTCAAAGTCTCCAAGGGAAGGCGACTTATTTACGACGTTTTGTTTGTAATTTCGCGGAGAAAACTTAGGGGTACATGAGACTGCTCAAGAAGGATGTCCCGTTCATTTGGGACGACCAAGCTCAAAAATCCTTCGACAGTATCGAACATGCCATCATGCATGCCCTCGTACTCCAATCGCCTAATTATTATCGAGATTACATCTTATATCTCGCCGCTTCTGCTACCACTATCGCCATGGTTTTGGTACAGGAGGATCAAAACACCCAGGAACATGCAATATACTATGCAAGTAAGGGTCTAGCCGACGCTGAAACTAGATATTCACATGTCGAAAAACTTGCTTTCGTGGAAGTCATTTCCATCTAGAAGTTCTATCACTACACCTTGCTCCACACCACCACTATCATTGCCGACTTGAACCCCATGTACCATGTACTGACACGTCAGGTGCTGGGGGCAAGTATTCACGCTGGATTGTGATACTGCAAGAATTTGATCTTCTTTTCGAGAAAGCTAAGTCTAAGAAGTCTTTGGTGTTTTCCGAGCTCATTTGCAACCTTCCCCGTTCTGATGCAGAAGTTGAGCACAATGACTCCTTTCCAAATGAATCATTGTTTCTCATCAGTACGACTGATCTGTGGTATGGAGATATTCTGTTATATCTTCAAAACCAATGCTTCAATCCTCAATTTTCTCGTGACGACTGTCGTAAGATTCGTCACCATGCAAAGTATTATTTGATCATCAATGATACTTTGTATCGTCGTGGCATCGATTCAATTCTTCGACATTTTCTCACTCACGATGAGGCTGAACGCGTTCTGAATGACCGTCACAGTGGGGCATGTGACGGTCACCTCTCTGGGATGGATAAAGCCCAGAAGATTTTGTGCCCAGGATATTTCTGGCCTACTATCTTCAAAGATTGTATTGAGGCCGTGAAAAAATGTCCTCCTTGCCAACACTTCCATACGAAGAAGTGCACTCATCCTGCCCCACTACATCCGGTTATTGTCGTTGGCCCATTTGCAAAATGGGGCATTGATTTTATGCACTGTAAGCCTACCTTGGCCGGGGGGTATAGTTACATCATCGTAGCTGTGGATTACTTCACAAAGTGGTCCGAAGCTATGCCTACATACCAAAACGACGACAAAACCGTCGCACTCTTCATGTTTAATCATGTAATAGCGCGGTTTTGAGTTCCTCAGGCAATAGTGACCGATCATGGTTCTCATTTTTCAGAACCATATGGTTGATGAATTGAGCGATAGGTTGGGTTTTCTCCATGAAAAATCAACACCCTACTACCCGCAATCCAATGGACAGGTCGAGGCAATTAATAAGGTCTTGAAAACTATGGTCCAAAGGATGGTAGGGACACATAAGTCCAATTGGAAGAACATGCTCTTTTCAACGTTATGGGCCTACCGAAATTCCATCAAAACTGCCACAGGATTCACTCCTTTCCAATTGGTATATTGATTGGAGGCTGTTCTTTCGATAGAGTGCGAAATTCCATAGCTACAACTCACTGTCGAACTTCTCCCTAACACTACTGCTGAAGAAGAACGTCTCTTGCACTTAGAAAAACTTGACGAGTCTCGCCGCGATGCTGCTCTCGCTAATGAAGCACACAAGAAACACATCAAGGAAAATACGATAAGTTAGTTGAACCTCGTATCTTTAACAAGGCTGACCTAGTCCTCACTTATGACCAGAAGCACGACAAACTAGGAACAGGGAAGTTCGAGTCCATGTGGTATGGACCTTACGTTATAAAACGTGTGTTGGAAAAATGTGCTTACGAGCTTGAAGATTATGACGGAATCTCTTTGGGTGAACCCCGCAATGGGCTCTACCTGAAGAGATACTATGCTTGATCCCTCATGCATAGACTTGCTTGTATATACTGTACATGGCGTTGTTTTGTGTTTTTGTGTGGTGTGACACATTTCTTTTTTGAGTGTCTTTTGATCTTGTTTCCACTTCTTATACCATGTTCTGTCTGTTTGTGCAGATGGAAACATGCTATGGATTCACGGACGGCACCATCTAGCATACCCGTAACCTTGCTTCGGTAGCCTGGGTACTGTATTCCCCAACAGGCGAGCTCATTTGCTCAGGAGGAAGTTGCCTAGGGTTTGCGACCAACAATGCCGCAAAATATCAGGCAGTAATCGGAACCCTAGCTAATGCCATTTCCTTGGGTATGAACCACATTGTCATCCACATGGATTCTCAATTAGTGGTTTTCCATCTTAACCGGGCGTATGCCATCCGTGATCCCATCTTACTCCGTCTCTTTAGATGAGTACGTCTCCTGGAAAGGTCATTTGAATCCGTTCAATACTTGCACATTCCACGGGAGTTAAACACAGTTGCCGACTCAATGGCCAACTTCATTTTGGATTGGTACATCGCACACACATAATACTCATAATATGTAAAAGCATTCACAACATGTAAATACAATGTATAAAAGCAAACATGTAAACAAGATCACATCACTATTAATTTTGAAAACACATAATGTATAAATCGCTCAAAAGTAGTGCCGGTACAAAAATCTGAAGCACGATGGCTTTCAGTGAGTCTCTACAAAAATATGAAGCATCATAGCTTTCAGTAGTACAAAATATGAGGCCTCTAAGCTCTCAGTACAAGTATAGTAGTGTCATCAGGTCTGACGTCTGACCCGTACACCCCTAGCTCGAATGGCATGCTGCCGTTGGGTGAGAAAGCAGTCCACAGTCCGAGCCACCTTGCGGAGTAAGATGTTGATAGGGCCTTGGTAATCCAACCCCAAATCTCTGCATGGGCCTTGGTAAGTCATCGATAGCTGGCTCTGGTACCTCCACAGTCAGCTCGGATAGGTTCCTGTACACCTCCTCCATCTCCTCAATGGAAGCATGAGCACCTGTAGGAACGACTGCCTCCCCGCCTCTGTCTCTCCTCTCCAGAAGGGAGAGACCTACCGGTCGCATGGGGCCCACATATGCACACACATATTACATACTTATAAGCACTACATCAAAAAAATGATATAATATACAAAACTAAAAAACACAAGGGTTTTTTTCTCACCTATATCACCCCATGCTGCACCCTTTGGCAACGCCAAGTTGGGATCCTCCCGAAAGTCTGTGCTACTATATGGAAAGTCCTCGAACATAAGTAACTGGCCTTCCAGCCAGCTAAAGAACTCGGGACCAAAACTGATGATGGGACCCCCACCATGGCGGGTCATCACCTCTACTCATCTGAGCATGTGAGGATCTCTCGGATCCCTGTCATCCAGTACCAACTGTGGGCGCAAAAGAGGAACCCGCTCCAAGAGGAATGATATTATGATCGATCTGCATACAAACTGCTTGAGGTCCCCACGCCGACACTTGGTCAGCTGAGCTTGGATGTTGGCAAGGAGACCCTCGCACCAGTTGAAAAACTTGGGAGACATACAGTCTTCCGCATACAGCATCTCGGTCTGAGTAGCCATGTGTGGGGCTTGGATACCCGCCACCCTATTAATAGTGAGCAATATGGTTCACAATGGATGATGCACCACATCTCTGATGAGTATCTTCCCGCTAGAAGGATGAGAAGTAGCAACACAGTGCTGTGACACCATGTCCTCAACTGTAAGGTCACTGGCCCGTGTCCTAGTGAGTTGTACAGCGTCCCCTCTTCAGGACAAACCGGTCAGAAAGTAGATATCCTCAATGTCAATCGTGAGGATATGCTCACCTATCACAAAGTATTGTTGGGCCGCATCCCAACTCTGGAGCATGTGTGTCAGTAACGGGATCTGGGCTCTCATCCCCTGTATCTCAAAGAACTTGAGCAACCCGCAGTTTCTCAAAGCTTCCACGCATTATGGATCATTTGCGACTTGCTCATATTCCACTTCATGTTCTCTCTCTCGCCATTCCAATACCATTTTTGCTCGCTAGTAACCTGCCAAAAGGGACATTTAAACCCTGTTAGGTCCTTCCTCAACTTTCACAAACTACTTTTTTGAATTATTTTTGATGTTTGGGTTTTGGGTTTCCGCCGCCACACCATACATTTAGGTACAGTGCGGCATCGTCGCAGGTCTCATTTTCGAGGCTTACGATGACTCGGTCTTGTCGCAAGTCCCGAAAGGGCCACTTGCAATGAGTCGAGGGCGGAATGGCCCTTCCCCAAATCACCAAAAACCCCAAAAAATGGACAAGAAAGCAAAATGTAAACCATTGGAAAGTTGCTGGAGGAGATTTAGGCCTACCTGGTCTGGAAGGCTAGTGAAATGGTGGATCGTAGCTCCCGAAATCAACAAAGGAAGTCTTGGCTCCAAATTGGTACTTCTCCACCCAAATTGTCAATTTGAACAATTAAATCTATTTTTGGCCCATATTTCTATTTATAAATAGAATGAAATATTCCTTTTCAAATATTTCGATGCTTTTGGGCCATTTACTATAGTTTCGACCGTTTGTCATTATATTTGGGGCTATTTGACGCTTTCTCTATTGTACAGGAGTCTTAAAGTGGTATTTTGTGCCGTTTCTCGCGTTACCAACGGTAACTACAGGTATGAACACCCCTTTCAATGTTTTGTCATTATTATTTTTGGTTAGTCGTAATTATTGCATGAGGATGAGTTTACTCTTCGTTTGTTCTCATGCTCACATAACTATGAGAACAAGTACCGAGTTATGATTTATCACTTTTTCGGGCTCATTAAACTTCCACGGAAAAGGACACCCCCCGGAGTCCATAGTTAAGATCTTTTCAGACTCCCTAAATATGAAAATATTGCCAAGTGAACTTGTCGCGTTCACGCTTGTTAAAGTATTTGAATGGTCTTCTTCCTGGTGATAGTTTACCCCTTTTTCGGACCAGGGGGCACTAATTACGAAAAAGGAATACTCCAACCAATCATGACTGGAAGAGTCCTCTCCTGCGTTGTTTTACCCTTTTTAGGGTGATGAGGCTAACCTTACAAAAAAGGACCATTGGAGTCTTCATTAGTTCTTTTCAAACTCTCTAAACATGAAATGACAACCGATTTTTCCTTCTATGGACTCGTTAAGTTTTTACATTGAAGGGTCCGTCATGGGACGAACCCCTCCTATCCCAGGGTCGAAAAATATTTGGGATTGGACTCATCTATGAGATGAGCTATACCGAGCATCTGGTTACCCTCATCAAGCTCGTAAAAAACACATGAGGCACTCATCATTCATGATGGGGAAAAATGAAAGTGTTTGTGTTACATACCTTAGTGGCAGTATATAGTCATTCTTGAACATGGCTCTCATCTGCATTTGCATACAGTACTTGGGTCATCTGTTTGTCTATGAGTCTCCGCTTACTTTTTAAGTCCTGTTACTCCTCTAAGTAATTCAGATAAAGCTTCCATCATCAGTTGCATTAGAAATTTGCGTCATTCTCATTATGTATATACTGCCAAGTCATGCCATGCCCATGTTCAAGAACACGTCCACTATCTATCATCTACAGTCAGTAAACATGTCGTCATGCCGTTGTTACTTTGAGTCAGTCTTACATGTTACTATACCATCCGATCCACTCTACACATCTTTTGTTGTGTTTCGTGTCGATTGATGGGGGATTCATCATGGCCCTCCTTCGACGGATTCATCTTTGTCGACTTCAACACATCATCCAAGTATTGAATCTAGAAACCAACCAAGTACCTTGGCCCTGCATGCCTCAATGGCAGGTTACCTCACTTTCATCATGAGTTTGCATCATTGACTCTTGATTGAAAGATTTCATCTTGCGTTCGACTTCAAATCTTTTATTCACACTTGATGATATGTATTGTGATACCTTGGGAATCATTGAAATCAATGGTGATCTCCCTCACACTTATTAACGGTTCACATCAATGGCCGGTAATCAAGTGTTTTCTACCATGTTCGACGTCAAGACATTTGTAATCACATGGATAGATTCGTATCATTGCGGGTTCAGCTTGAAGACACTGGGGAGTCATGTTTTACCTAGTTTGCAATGGAGTTTGTATTGAGTCATATTACACGGATCCAATTTTGTATTGGTCGTGGTTGTGTTATCATCTCATCATGGATCTATGCTTGTGTCTAGTAGCCATGATTGTGTTCAGTCGGTCATTACTACCATGGATCTGCAATGTATTGGTCGGCAGCCATGTTGTACTTCATATGAGATTGTCCGTTCAGAGTTAGTTGTACTGCATCAATGTTCTTCGTCTGTCGAGCTTATTGCCATTATTTCTTTCAAAGCACTTCACTTGTACATCCTTAACAGCTTCATGCTTTGGGGGGCATTCTGTTACACCCAAAATCTACTCATCATTAGATTCAGTGTATACATCCCTGAAGTCACCTAGACTAAGTACTTTCATTTGGGAGGATTTGCACTCAATCCTGCAAAATTTTGAGAGGTCATCGTAGGTTGCACACTAGCAACATGCGACGTCGCGGTCTGCTCCATTGTAGGGTGCGACGAGGTCTGTTAATGGGAAAAAATAGCCTATTCAAGATCCTTCTCGAAACTTACCCATTTAGGGGCTTATCCCTGACCTCTAGGAGAGTTGGTACTTGACCCCTAACTCTTTAGGAAGATCCCCCATCTCTCTCCTACCATCTCTCATCCTATCCTATCCATACTCTATCCACTTGGTCCTATATAAGTGAGGCTCTCTCCCATCCCAAAGGGAGGAAGGCTATGGCATCTACATGCTGGTGAAATCTCTCTTAAGGCACCTCTATTCACCTATTGGAGAGTTCATACTTCCTTGGAAGAACTTGGCAATTGGCTTGGTCGGAGAAGGGCTACTGCGTTAAGTCTCTGGTTGTAGTTCTATATCTCTATCATGTACTCCTCTATTTACAGTAATGCAAATGCTTTCCACCAATATTGTTTTGTATGTGTAATGATATTGTGTTGTTTACCTGCTTAACTGTTTACATAGATATCTTATTGTATAGATTCTCTTTAATTGTTTCTCTTGTTTTTGTGTCTTGATAGGTCTTGCAGCTTGGATCTGACGACCGTGGGACGTGGAGCAACGTTAAGGAGAAAGGATAGCAAATCAAAGAGGCAAGACATCTAGCACTTGATCCTTAAGTAGATCTAGGAAACGTGTTTGTAGTCTATTCTATTTGTTCTAGACTCACATTGAGCTAGGGAGATCCTGCTCACGTCCGCTCGAGTGGATTGTCCGATAACAAATGGTACCATTGGTACATCAAGATTCATGAAGAGCCAAAATGGACATATTTTTTCCAACTCCTTTTGCAACGATTTGGTCCTAGTGCTTTTGATGAATTCACAGGAGCACTCACTAAACTTCACTAAATTGGCACTATGAGAGAGTATCAGACATAATTTGAGAAACTTGTCAATCACACAGAAGGATTTCCTGATGAATTCTACAGGAGTTGTTTTATCAGTGGTCTAAAGGATGCAATCCGATCTGAGGTTAAAATGTTCTGTCTCAACACAATGATGGAATCCCTAGGGTTGGATAATTTGGCGGAGGACAAGATCGTATCCCAACAATGCTCCAAATCCAATTTTGTTCCCTTCATAAATATGGTTTCCCAATGACCTCCCATCACGCCAGCTCCTCAACCAACTCCTATCAAGCATTTATCTGAAGCAGGGATGCAGGCACGCAAAGAAAAAGGGATTGGTTATAATTGTGATGAGAAATTCACTCAGGGACATAGATGTGTTGAGAAAAATATTTATCTTTTGGATATATATTCTTCACCTGCCTCTGAAATTGGTGAAGAAGCTCTGGATACAATAGATGATCAGGTTGACATTTAGCAGCCGCCTGTTGACCCTCCGTCTCAGGATGACCACCCAGATATATATCTCCATGCTTTAGCCAGAGTCACCACCCCACAAACAATGCGGGCTAGGGGTTACTTCAAGAAGCTCCCTCTTACAATACTCATTGATTCTGGTAGCACTCATAACTTCATTGACCCTCAGATCGCCAAATAGGCTGATTGTTTTGTCCATCCTTACTCCAACTTTGAAGTCATTATTGCCAATGGGGGCACCTTACCTTGCAAGGGGAAGTGTCGCAATGTGCGTATCGCTATGGGATATTATAACCCATGTTATGACATGTTTTCCTTGGCCTTAGGAGGATGTGAGGTGGTTTTGGGCGATCAATGGCTATGCACACTTGGTCCCATCTTATGGGATTTTGCTGAACATTGGATGTAGTTTTCAGTCAATGGAAAAAAAACACATTGACAGGCTTACAACCAGGGTCTCTCAGCATCATCATTTCACATCGCATGGAAAATATCCTTAATAATAATTTAGATGGTGTCATCGCTCAACTCCATTCCATTTAGATGCATGCATCAACGGTCTCCACTACTCCTTTGGATCTACAACAAATTTTGTATAGATATGTAGGTTTCTGTGCTGAACCAATGGGATTGCCACCTTCAATACCAGAGGACCATCTTATTCATCTCCTTCCTGGAATCATTCCTCCCAACATCAGGCCCTATCGCTACCCATTTCACCAAAAAACAGAGATTGAGATGCTCGTTCGGGACTTACTAAAGCAAGGTAATATTCAACGTAGTACTAATACCTTTTCTTCACCAGTTCTTCTTGTCCAAAAAAAATATGGGTCATTGCGCCTCTGCATTGACTTCCGAGCACTTAATCACCTCACAATCAAGGATAAGTTTGCAATTCCTGTTGTTGATGAGATTCTTGATGAGCTTCATGGTGCTCATTGTTTCTCCAAGTTGGATCTTCATTCCAGGTATCATCAAATTCGGGTTCATGAGGATGATATCACTAAAACAACTTTCCGCACAAATGATGGCCTGTATGAGTTTTTGGTCATGCCCTTTGGCCTCACTAATTCTCCTTCCACATTCCAGGCATTCGTGAATAAAATATTTCATCTCTACTTGCAGAAATTCATTCTGGTCTTCTTTGATGATATCCTCATCTATAGTAAAACATGGGCTGAGCATCTCCAACATCTGGATCTTGTAATGCAACTTTTCTCCGATCATCATCTCCATTCCAAACAACCTAAATGTGTTTTTGGATAGGAGGAATTAGAGTATCTCAGGCATATTATTTTAGCACAAGGGGTTCGCGTGGATCTTGCCAAAATAGATGCCATGAAAAATTGGCCACATCCTCAGACACTCAAGAGCCTTCATGGTTTTTTAGGATTGATTGGCTACTACCGCAAGTTTGTCAAGGATTATGGGAAGATTTCAGCTCCATTAACCGCTTTATTGAAAATGGATGCTTTTACATGGACACATGCTACCGTGTGTGCATTTGACAAAATGAAACAAGCTATGTGTACTACAACTATTCTAGTTATGCTCGATTTTTCCAAGCCCTTCACTATTGAGAGTGATGCTTGTGACAATGGACTTGGTGTTGTTCTCCTTCAAGATGAATATCCCAATGCATTCACCAGCAAATCCCTTTTCGGTAAGAATCTATCCGCCTCTACATATGAGAAGGAAATGATGGCTATTTTGCATGCGGTACAGAAGTGGTGGCCATACCTATTAGGGAATCATTTTTTCATCAAGATTGATCACCAGAGTCTGAAATATTTCCTGGAAAAATGGGTCTCCTCCCCAGCACAAAAAAAATGGGTTAGAAAACTCATGGGTTATGACTATGATATCACTTACAAGAAGCGTAAGGACAATCTTGTGGTGAATTCTCTTTCTCGCACATTTGATGACCAAGTTTCTCTTTTAGCTATTTCTATTCCTGTTCCAAATTGGTTGCAATATGTTCAACAGGGCTATGTCAATGACTCCTCATTATCTCAAATCATCCAAGGTTTGACAACAACCCTTCTACTGTACCAAATTTTTCTTGGGATTGTGCTTCCCTGAGATACAAGGGTCATATGGTGCTTCCCCGGAGCATAGATCTTCAACAGGCTGTCTTCTATGAACTCCATGCTTCTCCATCGACAGGGCACTCTAGGTTCGTCAAAACGTATGAGCAAGAAAGGAATAACTTCTTTTGGCAGGGAATGAAAAGGACAATTCAACAGATGGTGGCTGAATTTGATACTTTCCATCGCAACAATGGTGAAATGACACTCCTTTCGGGATTGCTCGAACCCTTTCCCATCCCTACACGGATTTGGACATATATTTCTATGGATTTCATTGAAGGGCTCCCTAAATATGGAGGGAAGACAATGCTTTTGGTTGTGGTTGTTCTCCTCTCCAAATATAGTAATTTTTTTTCCCTCAACTATCCCTATACCGCCTCCTCAGTCGCACAAATTTTCCTAGACCAGATATTCTATCTTCTTGGAATCCCTTCTTCCATTGTCTCGGATCGCGATGCAACTTTCACCAGTCATTTTTGGATAGAACTATTTTGCCACATTGGTACCAAACTGAAGATGAGTTCAGGGTATCACCCACAAATAAATGGTGAGACTGAAATTATCAATAAATGTTTGGAAACTTATCTTCATTGCTTCACCTTCGAACAACAACATCAGTGGGAAAAGTGCGTCCCTCTCGCTTAATGGTGGTACAATACCTCCCATCACACTACATCTAAAATGACTCCATATGAAGTAGTCTATGATCAGGCCCCACCAGTTTTTCTTCCATACACCCCCAGTAGTTCACCAGTTTAGGAAGTTGACACCGTTCTTTGAAACTACGATCATATTCTTTGCATTTTGCAGGACAATCTTCACATGGAAAGAAATCGAATGAAACAACAAGCCGATCAACACCGTTCTGAGCTCACTTTTCAAGCAGGTGATATGGTTTTTCTTCGTCTACATCCTTACAAGCAATCCTCCCTGAAACTCAAAGGGTGTCATAAGCTCAGTCCAAAGTTCTATGGGACATATAAGGTTCTTCAAAATATTGGGTCCTTTGCTTATAAATTGGAACTTCCTCCTGCTTCCCATATTCATCCAGTATTTCATGTCTCTTGTCTAAAGAAAATTCTTGGCACCAACATCAGAGGAAAAACTATTTTACCAGAATTGGATAATGAATGATCTATCCTTTTGGAGCCGGAGGCCATCCTCAATAGGCACACTCTTTAGCTTCACTCTCGATCTCTCATAGATGTATTAATTCAGTGGCACGGAATGCAACTAGAGGATGCTACATGGGAACCACTCCTTCAGATTCAACAACAATTTCCACATCTAAAGCTTTGAGGACAAATATTTTTCTAAGGGGGAGGGGATGTTAGGAACCCATGTCAACCCTTTTCTTTACTTTGTTAGTATATTGTTTTTGGACGCATATGATTTGTAAGTCATCCCGTAGTATTATATGTTCCATGGTATTGATCCATAGTTTGTATTATCCCATAGTATTATATGTTCCATGGTATTGATCCATAGTATTGGACGCATATGATTTGTAAGTCATCCCATAGCATTATATGTTCCATGGTATTGATCCATAGTATTGGAACATAGAATTAGTATATAAGTACGTGTTGAGGCCAATTAAGGCATCCATGCGTTTTTTGTATTGAGCTTGCTCAAAGGAGGTTTCCTCTTCGAAGTGACCCACGATCAATAAATCTCTTCTATGTTCTTTTATTTATGATATATCGTGCATTTTCATTAATTAATTGCTGGAAGTTCCTCACAGTTGCCTATGTTGCAATATCGGTTGGTTAAATTCCTGTTGTAAATGTTTGCTCTCATTGGCCCTGGTCATCCTCTTAAATGGAGGGAGAGTCTTCAACTGCTCCCTCAAAGTACTCATTTTTCCCTCAGTAGTCCCCAGCCGTGTCTGGATCTCCTGTAGTTCAACATCCTCAAATAGAGCATCCCAGGACTGCGACACATCGTCATACATCTGCATAGACTTGGCTTCCGCGGCCTGAAGCGTTTGAAAAACCTCCTGAATCTCTACTCGTCACTGCTCAAGGAATTCAGGAGGGGTGTTGGGAACCAACTTTGCTTCTAAGATATTCAGAGATGACCATCTCTAACTGTTGTACCTTCTCTTATGCTGTCATTTCTTCAATAAACTCTATCTCCGAAACTACTTGGCATACCACTTCGACAACTCATTGAACTTTGTCTTTCTCCTATCGCAGCAGGTCCTTGTCCTGTTAGAGATCAACATTTAGATCCTTTAATGCGCCACCTGGTTATTATATGCTTTCATATATTCCAGGAGATAACTTTCCCTTGATTTTATTTCCTTAGCAACACTCTCTTGTATCATGTGCAACATGTAAAGGAGTAATGTAGGTAACTTAAGTTCTACATACCCCGACTTCGGAAGCTTGACATTGCTGCCTAGTTCCTCAAATGCAATTTCTTGAGGAAAAATATTCACTACCCCTTCTATAGAGGGAAGTGGTGCTTCCTCGTCTTGTGCTTTCTCTTCTTTCCCAACCTCGACCCGCACCAATGTGCTCTGTGACAGAGCTGAGATTTAGATCTTCTTTACCTTCGTACACAACATATCCAGAACGTCAATGATGCTACTGAATAATTGGATTGTTTTGTCTTCCATTTTACTTCAATTCTCGTCTTCCAATTCATTCATATTTTCAAACAGGATATTGATATCATCATTTGTCAAAGCCTGGGTAGTATCATGGTGCTGTGATTTTTGCTTCTTCCGTGCACCTTGTATTGAAGTTTCACCTTTCCACTTGTCTCTTATTTCTGGATCAGTGGGGGTCTAGCTGGATTCCTGATCTTCTATGTCATCATCTCCCCCTTTAATTTGCTGTGTGTTTTGGCTATTTTGCTACTGCCCAGATGTACCATCTTTCTGCTGCTTATGCTATGATGGGTCTGACGATATGGTTTCAGGTTCGATAGATACTGTCCACTCTGGCAGCCATTCGTGAATCATATGTTCTACCTTGTCGTTGGATAATTTAAATCCCATCACCAACCATTGTTGGCGTGGGATCCTTCTTGTCTGTACTTGTATGTGGTGGGGCCTAGCTTTGAAATTTTCCACCCTGTGATATTGTGATCAACCTGCAATAATTAATTAATGCAAATACACGAGATATCAGAAATAACAGAACTTAGAATCACTTTTATATTGATCACAAGCCACTTCGAGTGGGAAACCTCCTTTGAGCAAGCTCAATACAATTAACTTCACCATGCCTTCATAGGCCTCAACACACACTTATATACTAAGTCTAGGCGCCAATACCATGGGTCAATACTATGTGTCAATACAAACCATGGGCTAAGTCTAGGTGCCAATACTATGAGTCAAAACCATGGGCCAATACAAACTATGGATCAACAAAACTACGGGACGAATTATAAAGAATATGTGTCCAACAACAATATACTAACAAAGTAAAGACATGGGTTCCTAACATCCCCTCTCCCTTAGAAAAATCTTTGTCCTCAAAGCTTTAGATGTGGAAATTGATGCAGAATCTGAAGGAGTGGGTCCCCTGTAGCATCCTCGGGTTGCATTCCGAGCCACTGGCACCTTTGGAGTTTCAGGGAGGATTGCATGGAAGGCTGTAGATGAAGAATAACCATATCAACGATGTGAAAAGTGCGCTCAGAACGGTGCTGATCAACTTGTTGTTTCAGTCGAATTCTTGCCATGTGAAGATTGTCCTGCAGATTGAGAAGAAGCTGATCATGGTTTTGAAGAATTGAGTCAATTGCCTGAACTAGGGAGCTGCTGAAGGTGTATGGAAGAAGAACTGGTGGTGCCTGTCCAGAGACTGCTTCATATGGTGTCCTTTGAGATGTGGTACTATACCACTGGAGCGCTTCTAGGAAATCCATAGAAATAGTTGTCCAAATTTGTGGAGGGATGGGCAAGGGTTCGAGCAGTCCCGAAAGGAGGGTCGTTACACCCTTGTTGACCTGGAAAGTATCACAGTCAACCACCATCCATTGAATTATCCTTTTGAGTCCCTGCCAAAAGAAGTTACATTGTTCCTGGTCATACGTTTTGAGGAACCCAGAGTGCCCTACTGATGAAGAAGCATGGCGTTCATAGAAGAGATAGCCCCGTTGAACAGATTGCAACCAATTTGGAACAAGCAGAGAAATATCTGTAAGAGAGACTGGGTCATCAAATGTGCGAGGAGGAGCATCTTCCACCATATTGTCCTTACCCTTCTGGTAAGTGGTCACATGGTCATAACCCATGAGTTGGATAACCCATTTCAGGTGTGCTGGGGAGGAGACCTGTTGTTCCAGGAAAGTTTCCAGACTCTGGAGATCAGTCTTGATGCAGAAATAATTCCCCAATAGGGATGGATGCCACTTCTGTACTGTATGCAAAATAGCCATCATGTCCTGTTGAGATGTAGATGTGGCTAAATGCTTACCAGAAAGGTCTCGTGAAGGCGGCAAGCCCACTGGTGCAACAAAGACACCTGCATATCTATCCAGGGAAGTAGTGGAGACCATTGGTGGGTGCATCTGAAGGGAATGGAGATAAGCAATGACACCATGTGAATTCTTCTTAAGGATCTTTTCCAGGTGATGTGAACTGATGATGCGGAGAGACCCTGGTTGTAAGCCCATAATTTTGTGTTGTGTCCTATTGGCTGAAAACTGCATCCAAAGTTCAACAAAATCCCATAAGATGGGGCCAAGTGTACGTAACCATTGAACGCCCAAAACCACATCACATCTACCTAAGGACAAGGAAAACATGTCAGAGCATAGGTTATAATCTTCCATAGAGATACGCACATTGTGACACTTCCCCTTGCAAGGTAAGGTGCCCCCATTGGCAACCATGAATTCAAAGTTGGAGCAAGGATGGACAAAACAATCAGACTGTTTGACAATCCGAGGGTCAATGAAGTTATGAGTGATACCAGAATCAATGAGTATGGGAAGAGGGAGCTTCTTGAAGTATCCTCTGAACCGCATTGTTTGTGGGGTGGTGACGCTGGTTACAGCATGGAGAGAGATCTCGAGTGGGTCGGCCTGAGATGGGGTGTCAACAGGCGGGTGTTGAATGTTGACCTGATCATCTACTGTATATGTAGATTCTTCACCAAGTTCTGAGGCAGGCGGAGAATCCACATCCAAGAGATAGAGCTTTTGTTGAACACATCTATGTCCCCGAGTGAATTTCTCATCACAATTATAACGAAGCCCTTTTTCTCGGCGTGCCTGCATCTCTGTTTCAGACAAATGCTTGATAGGATTTGGTTGAGGAGCAAGTGTGATGGGCGGTCGTTGGGAACCCATATTTCTGAAGGGAACAAAGGTGGGTTTGGAGTATTGTTGAGCTGCGATCTTGTCCTCTGCCAACTTAGCCAACCCTAGGACTTCCATCATTGTATTGGGATAGAACATTTTGACCTCTGAGCGGATTTCATCCTTGAGACCACTGATAAAACAACTCCTGTAGAATTCATCAGACAATCCTTCTGTGTGATTGGCCAGTTTCTCAAATTCTGTCTGATACTCTCTCACTGTGCCCAATTGGTGAAGTTTAGTGAGTGCTCCTGTGAAGTCATCAAAAGCACTAGGACTAAATCATGGCAAAAGGAGTTGGCAAAAATCTGTCCAGTTTGGCTCGGGATGAGCTTTGATGTACCAACGATACCATTGAAGGGCTTCTTGTTCCAAATGAAAGGATGCAAGTGGAACTTTCTGGACATCAAAAGTATTATGCAGACTGAAATATTGTTCTGCTCGGTAAATCCATCCAGTCGGATCAGTACCATTGAAGCGGGGAAAATCAAGCTTCGGCCCATGAAAATTGTTGGAAGAAGAGAACCTGGTGGCTACAAAAGATTCTGGCTGTCGGTTATTGTTCATGGCTGAATGCTGAAGATGGAGGCTGAGAAATTTTTCATCCAGATCTTGGAGTTTGGTTTGGATGGCTGCAAGTGCTTCCTCCATGGTGTGTGCTCCTGCATGGGTGACAACCATAACCAGGGTTCTTTTTTTTTTTGGGGGGGGGAATGGGTAGAAAAACACAAACAGAAGATGTTTTAGTAAAGGGAAATTTGGATTGGGGAAAAAATATGATGGCTAATTGGGGTTTGACTAGATTTTGGACACTGTCGAGAGGACAGGAAAGCAGAAAAGGGGGATTTCATAAGTAGGGTGAAAGAATGAGAAAATTTGGTAGGGAGGGACAAAGAAGCAGAATTAGAAAAGGAACTCTGTGGTAAAATTTGAAGGTGATCGGGTGAAAATCGAAGAAGTTATGGCAAACCCTAAAAATAGACAAATGTGAGATTTCGGGTGTTGGGAAGTGGAATGTGGGATAGGGTCCTCAGGAATGAAATATGCAGAATGGGATTGCAGGGGTGTCAGAGAAGTTTCAAGGGAAACGGAGTTAAAACAAGGGAGATATGGAGAAAAAACTGAATTTTGTTTTGTTTTTTTCCTTTTTCCAGAATGGAGCGGCGATAGCTTGGAAGGGATCTGAACAGATAGATCTACAACAGCCCGTAAGTGAGTAGAAACAGAGGGATCTGAAACGGCACCGAATGGAGCGAAAACGGCTGGATCAGAAATAGATTTGAAACGGTTGATCTGGAATGGCTTTCAGAATGGATCTGAACGGCTGGATCTGAAACGGTGCAGTAGTGATCGACAACAGTTTAGCTGAAAATAGATATGGACCCCAGGTATGTGAGGCTTCCTAACAGTTCAGGGGTTTCAATTGGCCACCAATGTTGTCTGACGGCTTGCATATTGGAGCAGTACCCCTCACTCCACGGCTCAGGTAAAACTGATAACCGCTTTGCCACAAACGACAGCTCTTGGTTTACCTCACGGGTGTGAACTAGTCAATCAGGTAGGGGTCGTTGCCCTTTTTGCTGGCAGGTCCTCTCAATGGGCCAACTACTTCGGGGTTCCTGTGGTACTCCTCACAATGAGTTTTAGGGCTTATTCCCAAGTACTTACCACAGTTAAGCGGATAGGTATTATTCCCAAATCCGAACCTGCAACAAATGCGAAATTTGTTTTTGGCAGAAATTTCACCCAGCGAGCCCAAGAAAGTGCTTTGATACCAGATGTGATGAACCTGCAATAATTAATTAATGCAAATACACGAGATATCAGAAATAACAGAACTCAAAATCACTTTTATATTGATCATAGGCCACTTCGAGGGGGAAACCTCCTTTGAGCAAGCTCAATACAATTAACTTCACCGTGCCTTCATAGGCCTCAACACACACTTATATACTAAGTCTAGGCGCCAATACCATGGGTCAACACTATGTGTCAATAAAAACCATGGGCTAAGTCTAGGCGCCAATACTATGAGTCAAAACCATGGGCCAATACAAACTATGGATCAACAAAACTACGGGATGAATTACAAAGCATATGTGTCCAACAACAATATACTAACAAAGTAAAGACATGGGTTCCTAATAGATATTTATCCTCCACTGCTTCACCAATCTGTGGTATTTGAAGCACATAATACCCCAACGATTCCAACTGCATATACAACGACACATTACTCTCTTGTTAGTGGCTCCTTATATCCAAGAAATATAAATTCACGTAATGTGACCCCTAACATGGGCCGATAGGATGCATTCCTTGATAGTTCGCAAGCTCCTCCTAACCTATGAAAGAGATGAGAAATAACAATCATGAATATGTAAAAGGGGCACCATTTTCTTGCACGTCCACAACATCTACAAGGAACTCATTTAACAAGAAAGTCAACCAATTCATTTGAACACCTATCACACACTGCTCTACCACAACAATAATAAAGGTAGTCACCTGTTTCGGTCTATTCTTTCTTACTAACTTAGCGGCTAACGACTTGGCAGCGAACTGAACAACCTGGTTGCTGATAGAGGTTACCTCAAATCCCAGGTTTCTCTTGGTCAAGTTGTATTTTTCCTTCATCCTTATCATGAAGTCACAACCTCATTCTTTACCAACAAAAAACTTCTATGGGTCTACCCCAGCCTTAGGTAAACCCATAATGTGAGAAATGAGGTTCGTATCAATAGATACCTTGGTTTCCATCCAAAGACACCCTCCATGCAAACATACTAAGAGATTCTTCACGCACACATTGGCCTCTGTAGTGAGACCAAAGTGCGGTAAATGCAATAAAGTTAATAGACCGATGTGGGCCACATCGAGAACCCACTATTGCGTCTCTAACTCAGTCGGATGGCCCTCCGCAGTGACAATAGGCCTCATGTAATTGGTATAGTTGAATTCTGCAAAGTTACTAGTGTCATGATTAGCATATGATAACTTCTAGATGCCGTTCAGTATATCTCCTTGCATGATAACTCCCTTCAGCACTAGAACAATATCAATTTGGTATTGTGCATTCTTTTGCAACCTCACGGGTTTTGCTCTAGAATTATGTGAAGAACCTGCAACAGTTAATTGATAAAATGCACAATATATGAGATCACATAATACTTTTATTGATCATAGGACACTTCAAGGGGGAAACCTCCTTTGATAAATATCAATACAAATAACTTCATGGTACTTTCATCAGGGTAACTTTTAGGGGCGAAATTTCACCAATTGGCTATTTTTTGAGATTTTTTTCAAAAATAAATTCATTATTTGGTCATTTTTAGTCTCTAATATCGCCTATATTTACATAAAATATGTTTATTTATCATAATATTTGCCAAAATTTACATGTTTCAGTAGTAAGTTGTAGGTTTTGTATTTAATATTCGCCTACCTATCCATATCTATTTTTTTTCCAATCCAAAATAATTGCCTAGAATACTATACTGAAGTGTAATATTAGAAAGCCTTAAAAAATACCATGACCTTTATTGGCCTCAACACACACTTATATACTAAATCTATGCCCAATACTATGGGTCAAAACCATGGGACATATAATACTACGGGATGACTTACAAAGCATATGCGTCCAATACTATGGGTCAATACCATGGGCTAATACAAACTATGGATCAACAAATACTATGAGATGACTTACAAAGCATATGCGTCCAACAACAATATATTAACAAAGTAAAGAGAAGGGTTGACATGGGTTCCTAACATCCGCTCTCCATTAGAAAAAGATTTGTCCTCAAATCTTTAGAGGTGGAAATTGATGCAGAATCTGAAGGAGTGGTTCCCTTGTACCATCCGCTGGGTGCATTCCGTGCCACTGGATTAATACCTCTGTGATAGATAGAGAGAGAATCTGATGCCTTTTGAGTTTTAGGGAGGATTTCTTGGAAGGATGTAGACAAAGAAGAACAATATCACCTGCTTGAAAAGTGCACTCAAAACAGTGTATATCGACATGTTGTTTCATTCGAATTCTTGCCATGTGAAGATTGTCCTGTAAAATGAGAATAATATGGGTGCAGTTTCGAAGAACCGAGTGAATTTCCTGAACCGGGGAACTGCTGAGGGTGTATGGAAGAAGAACTGGAGGTTCCTGTCCATATATTGCTTCATATGGTGTAGGGATGGGCAAGGGTTCGAGCAGTCCTAGAAGGAGTGTTGTTTCACCCGTGTTGACCTGGAAAGTATCACAGTCATCCACCATCTGTTGAATTGGAATTTTTAGTCCCGACGAAAAGAAGTTACAATGTTCCCAGTCATACGTTGTGAGGAACCTAGAGTACCCTGCCGATGGAGAAGCATGGAGTTCATAGAATACATAGCCCTATTGAACAGATTGCAACCAATTTGGAACAAGCATAGAAATAGATGAAAGAGAAACTGGGTCATCAAATGTGCGAGAAGGAGCATCCACCACCAGATTGTCTTTACCCTTCTTGTAAGTGATCGCATAGGTCTAACCCATGAGTTGGCTAACCCATTTCAAGTGTGTTAGGAAAATTTTCAGACTCTGGTGATCAGTCTTGATGCATAAATAATTCCCTAATAGGTATGGCTGCCACTTCTGTATTGCATACAAAGTAGCCATCATTTCCTTCTCAGATGTAGATGCGGCTAAATTGTTACCAGAAAGGTATCTTGAAGGAGGCAAGCCCACTAGGTCAACAAAGACACCTGCATATATATCCGAGGAAGTAGTGGAGACCATTTATGGGTGCATCTGAATGGAATGGAGCTGAGCGATGACACCATGTGAATTCTTCTTAATGATCTTTTCCAAGCGATGTGAACTAATGATGCGGAGAGACCCTGGTTGTAAGCCCATACATTTGTGTTGTTTCCCATTGACTGAAAACTGCATCCAAAGTATAGAAAAATCCCATAAGATGAGGCCAAGTGTGCGTAACCATTGAACTCCCAAAACCACATCACATCCGCCTAAGGACAAGGCAAACATGTTAGAGCGCAAGTTATAATATTCCAGAGAGATACGCACATTGTGACACTTCCCCTTGCAAGGTAAGGTGCCCCCATTGGCAATCATGACTTCAAAGTTGGAGCATGGATGGAAAAAACAATCAGCCTGTTTGGCAATCCGGTGGTCAATGAAATTATGAGTGCTACCCGAATTAATGAGTATTGTAAGAGGGATCTTCTTGAAGTAACCCCTGACCCGCATTGTTTTTGGTGTGGTGACTCTGGATAAAGCATGGAGAGATATCTCTAGGTGGTCATCCAGAGACAGAGGGTCGACAGGCAGCTGCTGAATGTCGACCTGATGATCCAGTGTATATGGAGCTTCTGCACCAAGTTCAGAGGCGGGCGGAGAATCCACATCTAATAGATAGAGTTGTTGCTCAACACAACTATGTCCCTGAGTGAATTTCTCATTACAATTATAACAAATCCCTTTTTCTCTACATGTCCGCATCTCTACTTCAGAGAAATGCTTGATAGGAGTGGAGCGAGGAGCTGGCATGATGGGAGGTCATTGAGAAGCCATATTTCTGAATGGAACAAAAGTAGATTTGGAGCGTTGTTGGGCTGTGATCTTGTCCTCCACCAACTTAACCAACCTTAGGACTTCCATCATTGTGTTGGGACGAAACATTTTAACGTTTGATGGATTTCATCTTTAAGACCATTGATAAAACAACTCCTGTAGAATTCATTAGACAATCCTTCTGTGTGATTAGATAGTTTCTCAAATTCTGTCTGATACTCTCTCACAGTGCCAAATTGGTGAAGTTTAGTGAGTGCTCTTGTGAAGTCATTAAAAGCACGAGGACCAAATCGTTGCAAAATGAGTTGGCAAAAATCTGTCCATTTTGGCTTGTCATGAGCCTTGATGTACCAATGGTACCATTGAAGGCTTCCTGTTCCAAATGAAAGGATGCAAGTGGAACTTTTTGGACATCAAAAGTATTATGCAGACAGAAATATTGTTCTTCCTGGTATATCCATCCAGTTGAATCATTACCATTGAAGCGAGGAAAATCAAGCTTCGGACCATGGAAATTGCTGGAAGAAGAGAACCCTTTGTCTGATGAAGACTCGGACTATCGTTTGTTGTTCATGGCTGAATGCTCAAGATGGAGGCTGAGAAAATTTTCATCTAGATCCTGGAGTTTGGTTTGGATGGCTGCAAGTGCTTCCTCCATGGTTTGTGCTCCTCCGTGGGTAACAACCATAACCATGAGTTTTTTTTTTTTGAATGGGTAGAAAAACACAAACAAAAGCTTATTTAGTAAAGGGAAATTTGGATTTGGAAAAAACTCGGATGGGTAATTGGGGTTTGATTAGGTTTTGGGCACTTTCGAATGGACGAGGAAGCAAAAAATGAGGATTTCAGGAGCGGGGTGAAAGAATGAAAAAAATTGTTAGAGAGTGACAAAGAAGCAAAAATAGGGAATGAACGTGGTGGCGAAATTTGAAGGCGATTGGGTGAAAAACAAAGAAGTTACGACAAACCCTAAAAATAGACAAATGTGATATTTTTGGTTTTGTGAAGTGGAATTTGGGATAAGGTCCTCAGGAATGAAATATGCAGAATGGGAGTGTAGAGGTGTCAGTGAAGTTCAGGGGAAAAAAGTTAAAACAAAGGAGACATGGCGAAAAAAATAGTTTCTTTTTTCCAGAATGGATCTGAAACGGCTTTCGGAATGGACCGGAAATGACGGGATCTGAAACGGCTCGGAATGGATCGAAAACGGCTGGATCTGAAATGACTTTCAGAATGGATCTGAAAGGGATGGATTTACAACGATGCAGAAGTGATCGGCAACTGATGGATCTGCAATGACACACAAATGATCGACAACAGATGGATCTGCAACGATGCAAAAATGATCGACAATAGATGAATATGCAACGTCGCGAAAGTGATCGGTAACAAATTGTTAACACCTAAAAAGTGCTCACTAGCTCATTCTCTTATTCACATGACCCATTTGTCCACTTTTCCACCATTTGAGCCTCTAAAGCCACCAAAAGGTCACCAAAAGACCTTAATACACCCCTTTTTCCACTCAAAATGAGTATTTTTCCTAAAAAAGCATAAAAAACCCTAAAAAAGGGTCCAAAATTCCCAAAAATATTAAAAAGGGAATAAAAATATTAAAAATATTCAAAAAACGAAAAAGGAGGGAAAAGGTACCTAAACCATGTTGGTCAATACCATTGGTTTCCTCAAAACCATAATGGTATTCCCCACCACCAAAAACTATAAAAAGGTGGTAGGGGCTCACTTTACATCCATCCATCATCCTATCCTCATGCTGCCAAAATCTCCCATGAGTTTTTGGCCATTGTAGCTACCTTGGAGAAGGGACCCTTTGGAGTTTGGAGCTGCTCACCCTTGGAGCTACTCAACAACCTTCACCATTTGGAGGTATTATCATTGCAAGCACTTGCTTGCCCTTATTTTCAATACAAAGTTATTCTTTATTCTATTTCTTGTTCTTGTTTTTAATTCAAAAATTTATTATGATATGCACATGCTAGTTTAGTTTAGTTTTAGTTTTAGATTTACAATTGTTTTTGCTTTAGTATTTGAAACTGCTGCTACTAGTTAGCAGGTGCCCATAGCACTAATCCTGGTTGCAAAACCAAGCCAACAGTTTTTTGGCGACTCCGCTGGTTTCAAATTTTTAGATCTCACTTTTTCTTTAGATCTTAGTTTTTGTTAGTATTAGTCAGTTTAATTCATAGATCTGCCACCCTAGACAGCAGATCCATTGCTGTTCTATATCTTGGCCCATTTTATTGCCATTAACAGCCCGAAATTTTCAATTTTTGGGTTCATTTTTCGGCGTCCGTGTACGGCTTTCACCTCGCGGCTTTTTTCCCAACAGTCGCGCGGCTCATCGCGACTGCGCGGCTCTTTTCTGTGCGGCTCACCGCATCTTCGTGACCAATTTGTGTGCTGCACATCGCGGCTTTGCGGACATTTTCCGCGCTGCACATAGCGACTATGTGACGAAATCCCACGCTGCACATCGCGGCTGAAACCCGTGCTGCCCATCGCGACTGTGTGACAGAAACCCGCGCGGTCCATCGCGGCTATTCTATCAAAACCCACGATGCAATTTTTTCCATTCGGCCAATCCGTTTAAAAAATTAATTTTTTGCTGTATTTTCTGCCCAATTAGCACATTTTACAGTATTAAAATTCCTGCATTTTTTACAACTAGAAATCTTTTTACTATTTAGAATGCACCTTTAAAAAAGTCTTTTTAAAAATTTTCAGAAATTGAAAGAAGGATTTATTTTGCATTTTATCTAGATTAAAAATTTTTACTGTATACTTCCTTGATATTTTGCCCATAGCAAATTTTAAAAGAAATCCATTTATTTCTTGAAGAAGTCATAGTATTTGCTTTCCTATTTCAAAAGATCCTTTGTTTTTTGAATATTTTCTACAAAGCATTTACATTTTCAATTTCAGTTTAAAATACCACACGTGCACCCACTCAAACACATAATTTAAATTGAGCCTTAAAATTTACCCTAACTTCAACCAACTTTTAACCCCACTTGGGGAGCACTTAAAAGAACTTTGTAGCTAGGTAGTATTGAGGGGATAGGTGTTCCAATAAAACCCCTCAGTTATTACATTTGAGACATAGATGTTGTCCATTAGGGAACCAAAATCTCCTAGTATTTTTTGGCACGGTCACAACCAGTTTATCAGAAGGCCTCTCCCCTAGGAGGGTTGAAGTCACGAGGATGGTTCCGGAAGCCTGAGTGGAATACCGAAATCCATTCAGTAACCGAAGGCTACCATTCGCAGTTCTCAGGATATCCCTGTATGGGGGTATTGCGGTAAAAGGACCAAACGGCAGATTTACCTTTTCTGGACGTGTCATGAACGAGTATCCTAGTTGCCATTCTTTAGGATTGATTACCTGGTGTCCCTCTCGGTAGGGGGATATCTAGCTGTTGATTCAACACTCAATATTGTCTGACTTGGATTTCATCACCTTGCAAAGAATATCGTTTGTTGATTCACAATACTTTTAGTTAGGTGTTTGCATGATACAATCCACCTTTGGTCTAGTAACACCTCTTTTTTCTAGAAGCTGTTTGCTTGTTGGTACTATGACCATTTTTGTTGCATCCCTCCACTTATTATAGCACAGCTGCTATAATAAGTGCTTTTTGAGGTTGATTTTTTGGCCTGAGAGCCTTTATTTTCACTCCCCTTTTTGCACCCTTGGTTGCATTAGGGTTTTGAGTTTTTTATACATTACCATCTTACACAGAAGATTTTTACACAAAAACTTATTTCTCAGCATTGAGAATTTTAGATGCTCTCGTCGTCTTCAGGGTGAACCCCCAGAGTTCAGTGTACTTGGCTCTCCACGTCACCGACGTCGAGCCTTATCCCTTGACTCGACACATCGTCGGTCAAACATATAGTCATCCGATTCTGACACGCCTCACTTCACATCTGATTCTGAGGCTGAATCCGAAAACCCTACCGAGTTATTACCAACCAACCTCATGGCTGGAACACAATTCGACCCACTTTTTACCAGTACCATAGGAGATACATCCACAGACCCTTCTACTGCGGTGCCATCCATGGCAACAACCACCCCCCTAGGTATGGCTAATATGGGGGACACTCCAACTTTAGGAATGCCCAACACAGGACTACCTCCTATTATAGGTATGCCAAACATAGGGGTCACACCCCCTCTCACTACCACAACCCATATCCTAGGAATCCCTACTACTATTCCTAACCCCGGTGTAACCCATGTTGCACTTGGAAACGCTGGCCCATACCAGAACACAGCTATTGGAGGACATATACCTTCAATACCTAGCATACCCTTAGGGGCTACTGGACCACTACATCATACCACCATGACTAGTCATGTCCCAATCACTACGCCACATCCATCTGCTAGCTTACCTTACATGGCGAGTCTGAACTTACCAGACTTAGCCAGGTTAACCAATGATCCTATCAGACACAACCCTACGTGGCCTCACATGCCCACCAAACTCCCCTCCGACATCCCTAAGTTTGAGGTCAAGGCAGGTGAGGACCCCCAGAACCATATTATGTCCTTCCATCTATGGTGTTCCTCCAACTCCATAGTGGACGACTCTGTCTGCCTCCGTCTGTTACAACGCACCTTCACTGGCTCTGCAGCTAAGTGGTATATCGAGCAGCCCCATGGGACCCATGCCACCTTTACCTCCCTTGCCTCGACCTTCCTACAGTTCTTTCAGTTACCTATCCGCTATGATGCGGGAGTCGAGATCCTACTGTCTTGTAGACAGAACACGGCCACCCACATCACTGACCACATTCATGAGTGGCATCGACGCCGAAGCCTCTGCAAAATCAATTTAGACGACCGTATCTTCTTAGATTGGTTTCTAAAATCCCTCCTCCCTCTCATTGCCAAGGATGTGGCATCCAAACGACCCCAGTTTGAAGAAGAGGCCATCCTCAAAGCCCAACAGTTTGACCTCATTTACGCCCAATCGGGTTATCTGTATACCATTATACCAGACGCCCCTCGGGGTGAGTCATCCCAACACGATGCGTCGGGGGCATCCCATGCCGCATATGGCATCATTGGTCGTATGGCCTCCCATCCCCAACCCTTTTCCATTGCACATCCTAGCCATGGCCCCGACCTTTCGTGGGCTACATCTCAATCTGGAGCAACCAATTCATATGCTCCCATGACACATCACCACCATACCCACGGACCTTCATGTCCACCTCAGTGCTTTGGTCATGCACTACCTGCATACGCCCCCCCAGCCACACCTCAACCAATGTATTACCCACAACAAGCAGTGACAGCCAACCCAACACCTCCAATAGCTCAGGGTTACCAACAACCCCAGCAGGTAACTGGACCACCTCCAACCCCACCAGCTTATTATCCACCGCAGCCTGCTCCCGCACCTGCGGCAAATCAAAATCCTCCCGCTGCTCTAGGGAAAGTGTACACACAACACAATCAGCCCCAGCAGCAAAACAACCAGCGCAACCAGGGTGGAAAACAAAACCGTGGAAGAGGACGTAACCGCGGAAACAACCATCAACAACATCAAGGTCCTCCACCTACCAATCCTCCGCATACTAACAATGCTGCTCCTCCCAACCGGAATTCGGATCGTAATCCCAGGCAGCCCAAAAACAATAACCTCAGAACAAATCATCCTTGTTCTATTTGCGGGGTCTTTGGCCATTACACACATGCTTTCCCACATTTGGAGCGAGCTCGGAAACTCTGGACTGATGATGCCCATCGTCAAGGACAAGCGGCTCCTCAGGTGCCACCTAACCCTCCACCACCTCAACATCAACCTTTGGTGCTACAAAACCCCTTTCCAACCCAAGGTGTAGTGAACACTCAGCCGTTAGCTCCCCCTCAGGGCAACACGCCACCACAACAAATCACTTATGCCGCTCCTGATCAACCCATGTTTGATTCAGATACCCACCACTTGTTGATGATGTCATCCGCAGATGCCAACCTCCAAACCCCCCGGAACCAATATGGCTCCACCCCTGAAGCCCCTCCCACCGACAAGAACACTAACGTTCATCCCACAGATCAGACGTTACGTATACCTCTGGCTCCACTCGATGGCGCTTCTAAAGCACCTCATTTCCCACTTTGTCGCATCAACAATAATCCCAACGCTCGTGCTGCATCGAATTACAGCATTGTAGATGACTTAGCCTAGTCTCCCACAGCCATGTCTGCTTTAGAAGTCTTAAAAAACTGTCCTTCACAATGCAAGACTTTGCTCTCTGCCATTGGCGCTATTGGCCCCAATGATTCACAACTGATGGCATTCGATTCGGACCAGTCCGAACCACGCTTGCCTTCCAGTTTAGCATTCCAAGTTTCCGTTTCCATTCGGAATCTTGTCATCCATCGGTGCATTATCGATGAAGGGGCCTCTACATGCGTTATGTCCACATTCGTTTGGTAGAAGTTGGGATCTCCTACTCTCCAACAGTCCACCACTACGTTGCGAGCCTACGACGGCCATTCGGCTCAACCCCAAGGTCTCTTAGCTAATGTCCCCGTCCAACTGGCTGGTAAAACCGTGCTCATTGACATAGAGGTCATCAATGCCCAACTTGACTATAACCTCTTACTTGGCCATAGCTACATGTATGCCATGCGGGCTGTTGCCTCATACTTTTTTCGTACCATGATGTTCCCCCATGAAGGATGCGTGGTCAAGGTCGACCAACTCACCTATTACGATCCCAAGGCCCCCGCTGCACCTGAAAATGTTCTCCCTATGGTTGAACAACCTATTTGTGGTGCAACTACCTTGTTTGTTTCCTCCGTGGGACCCAAACTTTACTCCGACGCACCGATGACTTCTACATTCCAATCTATTCCACCACCGTCACTGGAGACCCATGTCACTGACCTCTGTACTCTTTCACACAATACAAAAACACCCAACAATCAACCATCCTTGTTACCTAAACCACCATTGGTCCCTAGTCACATTGGTGTTACACCCATCCACACCATCCCCTTTTTATTCCCTCCCTTGGGCGTAGTAAGCGCTCCAGTTATGGCTACCCTTAGTCTCCCTGGGTTAACATTGGGATTACCCGTGTGGTATATTTCGCCTCCCGTTCCCCCGCCGACACCAAATGTCATCCTACAACCGATGCAACCCATTGTCACTACTAGTCAACCACCTCCCGGTGTCACTACCCCTTCGTCATCTACGAATCCCCCTCCTCTCATCAGGCCCACTGGGGGTAGAGGCCCACAACCATACACTGCGGTACCCCCACCCAAAGCAGTTAAACCTCCCCCCGTGTTCCGTGCTCCTCCTAAATGATCGTTGTGTGATGAGTTAGGCCATCCAACTCACCAATGTCCATAGTTACCTGCATTACAGGAACACATGCAAATGCTTGACGACGACCCCAACATCCTGGTTGTCAAAATTGACTCAAACCCCAAGACTTGTGACAAATCACTGCGTACCAACCACCCTTGTGAGATATGCGGTATTTACGGCCATTACTCACATCACTATCCTGATATCCCAGATTACAGAGCAGCTCTCTTCGAGATGAACAATTTGGACCTTGAGACGACGCCCCCTACAATCGAGGAAATCTACCCTCTCGTATCATCCTCATCCGGAGAGATTAACACCGTTTATATGATCTCTTCGACTACTACTACCTCGTCAACCAATTCGACCACTCAAATTTTCCGCAATGAGGAGGAGATTCTAGAGGCTCTTACTACCCCTGATTACCCCTGGGAAGATATGCACCATCGTTCACACTTCCTCCCATAATAGACCTCATCCACCACCGCTACCCAATTTGCGGTTGAGTCCAAAGATTTCCCTCCTACTACAGTCGACTGGTTTAAGGATCCTATTCCTACTCCTAATGCCTTTGAGGAAGGTAACATGGTCAATATCTCACCCATCATCCACATCGATATCTCTGACCCACCGGGTGCCCTTGAAATCATTACATTAGGAGCCTCTTCGAGTGAGCATGAGATTGAGGAATACAAAAAACTGTTCCAAGAATTCCGTGATGTCTTTGCTTGGTCCTATATCAAAATGCCTGGTCTTGACCCCGCCGTTATAGAGCACCACATTGACAGATGGCCTGATGTACCCCCCCATTCATCAGCAACAGCGACCCAGTCATCCCCCACCATCTTCCTCCTCGGAAGAAATTAACACCATTTACACGATTTCCACTGGATACCCCTCTATCCGGTCGGCCCCCTGCCATTTATTCCTTTCACACACATGTTCCACTCTGCTACGTTGGTTTTGCTGATGGTGCAAGCCACTGGTCCCCCAATCTGGCCTCCGCAGCTTGGGTAATATATTCCCCTTCACATGAGTTGATCCACATCGATGGAGTGTGTTTAGGTGCTGCCACCAACAACCAAGCTGAATATGATGCCGTGACCGGTCTCCTGGCTACAGCTCTCCAAATGAGCATACATCGCCTTAACGTTTTCCTGGACTCACAACTTCTTGTTTCCCAGCTCAACAATGATTACCAAGTACGCAATCCCTGTCTGTTCAGAAAATTTTTGCGCACTAAACAAATGATTCGACAGTTTGAATCCATTTCATTCACACATGTCCCAAGAAACCTCAATAGTGTAGCAGACCATATGGTCAACAACGTACTTGAATGGCACACCAATCAAATCATTTCATAAAGAAAATGCATCCAAGTGCATAACATGTGCCTCCACAGGCATATACCAAAACAAAATGTGCATCCACATGCATAATGTGTGCCTCCACGGGCATATACAAAAAATCAAAATGTTGCATCCACGTGCATAACATGTGCCTCCATGGGCATACAGAAAATCAAACATGCCTCCACGGGCGAACAAAAAGACAACAAATGCATCCATGTGCATACACGACTATATATCAACATCATATATATATATATATATCAAAACATGTCATAAGTTCCCTCAGCACCCAATATACAAAAATACATCAGCCATACAAAAAATAGCTTCCCCATATGCTCATCAACATTTGGGGGCAAATACATATCATCTAATCATCACAGTCTCTAGGCTCCTCTGGCGCCTCCTCCACCGGTCCCGTCGAATCATGCCGAGCCCGGACTCGCCTCTCCGATGGCCCCGCTGGATCATCCCGTAAACTAATCTTGCCTCCACCGGCCCTGCCTGATCTCGCCGATCCCTATCCCTCAACTCGGCCGCCATCACTTCCGCTCTCAACAACATCGAGCGCCACTCACGAGGCACCTCAAAACATCGCTCGACGATGTCCCGATCCAGATCCCTCCACCCATCTTTTGGGAATACTTCCACAATCATACCCAGTGTCTCTCGGACACCAGCGACAGCATCATCTCGAGGGCCAGCCCCTCGACCACGAGCCCCAAATCCTCGACCAGGTGGAGGCGGTACAGCTGCCGGAGGTGGAGCAACCACCATCGCCCGTTCCCTGCGCGCCACATAGTCAGCCGGTGGAACAGGACCAACATCTGCACAATGCAAATAAACCATCATATACATATCTAACTATAATCATAACCAATAAATCTAGAAACACATGATATGGTAGAGAACAAAACATACCATCTAAACCCCAGGCCTGTCCCTGGGCTCGAGGCATCTCAGGATCTCCTCGGTAATCCATACAAGCATATGGATAGTCCTCAATCAACAGAGGGATCTGCTCCCACTGCTCGTACACCTCCTGCGAGAAAAACTCACAGATACCACCACCACCGCGAGGCATCATCTGCCCCCACCGTACCATCCGCAACTCGCTCACCAAACCATCATGAATGGGCACACGTGGTCGCAAAGTCGGTACCCGCTCAAAGAAAAAAGAACACAGAAAGGAGGCATAGCAGAACTCTCCCCCCTCCTGACTGACCTTGTCCAGATCTCTCTGGACACCAGCTAAAAACATCTGACCCCATGCGTAATAAGTCCCCCTTAGCACAGAATCCACCATCATCATTTTCCCCCCTGACAAACGATGTGGCGCCGCAGCACCCAACACCCGCAGAACACAAGCCCCGATAGCGCGCATGTCCCACTCTCGCAGTGATCTCAGACTCAGCGCGCTGTTCTGTACAATTGCCCCAGCGACACAGAAAGTCTCCAGGAGATCCTCCATGTCAACACCTACCGGGATCCTCGGCAAAAGATCCCCCACCTCCCCTAAGCGAGGAAACCCAGTAAGAAAATAGACATCTGTGAGGGTGATCTCCAACCTCTCACCCCCAACAACATAGGCACCCTCTGCAGGTATTCACCAACTCACCAACTTGTTCAGTAGGGGTCCTACTGAACGCATTGCGGGAATCTGAGCGAACTTTAGCAGTCCACCCTCTGCCAAAACCTGCCCGACATGCTGGTCAGTCCGAATCCGGATCATCAAGTCTTCCTCCATCTCTCGCTCTCACCACGATGTCAAAGGCCTCCCCAGCGGAGTCGCCAAAAAATTGTTGGCTTGATTTTGCAACCAAGGTTAGTCCTATGGGCACCTGCTAACTAGTAGCAGCAGTTTCAAATACTAAAGCAAAAACAATTGTAAATCTAAAACTAAAACTAAACTAAACTAGCATGTGCATATCATAATAAATTTTTGAATTAAAAACAAGAACAAGAAATAGAATAAAGAATAACGTTGTATTGAAAATAAGGGCAAGCAAGTGCTTGCAATGATAATACCTCCAAATGGTGAAGCTTGTTGAGTAGCTCCAAGGGTGAGCAGCTCCAAACTCCAAAGGGTCCCTTCTCCAAGGTAGCTACAATGGCCAAAAACTCATGGGAGATTTTGGCAGCATGAGGATAGGATGATGGATGGATGTAAAGTGAGGAGCCCCTACCACCTTTTTATAGTTTTTGGTGGTGGGGAATACCATTATGGTTTTGAGGAAACCAATGGTATTGACCAACATGGTTTAGGTACCTTTTCCCTCCTTTTTTCTTTTTTGAATATTTTGAATATTTTTATTCCCTTTTTAATATTTTTGGGAATTTTGGACCCTTTTTGAGGGTTTTTTATGCTTTTTTAGGAAAAATACTCATTTTGAGTGGAAAAAGGGGTGTATTAAGGTCTTTTGGTGACCTTTTGGTGGCTTTAGAGGCTCAAATGGTGGAAAAGTGGACAAATGGGTCGACTTAGAAATATCTCCTCCCCTCATCGAGGAAATTTACCCTCTGAAATCATCCGCTTCAGAAGAAATCAATACCATCTATATGATTTCAACCACTTTCAAACCAGAACCCCTTGATTTATGGTCTAACTACTTCCATACTGATGAGCAAATTTTGGAAACACTCACTACACCCGACTACCCTTGGGACGATATGCATCATCGCTCATACTTCCTCCCAGAGGCGTCTACCTCCACCGCATCTAATCAGCTATCGGTCGAATCGAAAGATTTCATACCCACTATGGTCGACTGGTTCAAGGACCCCATCCCTGCACCGGATGCCTTCGAAGAAGGGAATATGTCAAACATTTCCCCCATTATACAAATTGACATTTCCACCACACCTGGGAAACCTGAGCTCATCTCGCTGGGTGCATCTTGCACTCAAGCGGAAACTCAGGCATACAAATTTTTTTTCCAAGAATTCCGTGATGTCTTTGCCTGGTCCTATACCGAAATGACTGGTCTTGACCTCGCCATTATAGAGCACCACATTGACACATGGCCTGATGTCCCCCCCGTTCGTCAGAAACAACGACCCATTCATCCTTCCAAACTCCCCGCTGTTAAAGCCGAGGTTGAGAAACTTCGCGAAGCAGGATTCATTTATCCTATTGCTTACACCACATGGGTTTCAAACCCCGTTCCCATCAACAAAAAACAAGGCACCCTTAGAGTATGCACCGACTTCTGTGATTTAAACCGCGCTTGTCCCAAAGACAATTTCCCCACGCCATTCATTCACCAACTCATTGATGCGTGTGTGGGACATGAAGTCCTATATTTCATGGACGGTTTTTCCGGATACAACCAGATTTAGATCCGTAAGGAGGATCAGTACAAGACTACCTTTAATACCCCATGGGGCACCTTTGCCTATCGTGTCATGCCTTTCGGCCTAAAAAATGATGGTGCCACCTTCCAGCGGACCATGACCTATTGTTTTCACGACTTGTTCCATATCCTGTTGGTCTATCTTGATGACCTTACAGCTCGTTCCCGAAAACGATCAGACCACCTTAACGACCTCCGGCAAGTTTTCTTGCGTTGTCGCAAATATAAAATCCGCTTGAACCCACACAAGTGTGTCTTTTGCGTTCCTGGAGGCTAGTTGTTGGGTTTCATTGTTTCCCAGAACGGAATTACTATTGATCCCCTGAAAGTCAAAGCCATCTTAGACCTTCCCTCTCCTCGCACGCTTCGGCAACTCCAGAGTCTGCAGGGGCGATCTAATTTCCTTCGTCGCTTCGTTCCTGATTACGCCACCAAAGTTCACGGATTCTTACGCCTACTTCGCACCCACATACCCTTTGTTTGGGATTGTAATGTCCCCATTCAAATAAGTGCATAGTAAGACAATCCCATCAATCCTACTAGTTTCCTAGGTTGGATGGGAACATGTGGGATGGTAATAAGGAAGCTAATAAATGATATTTAGACATTAGAAGGGTTCAAGTATTTAATAAATATGATGAATAAATAAATTCAAGAGAAATTCTAGGTGGCAAGTGGTTTTGGAGACATATGGAGGTGGTGGGACCCACACTAGCTTGATTTTTCAGTGACACATGGCAGCTCTCTCTTGCCAATTCGAATTCATGGGAAGGTGAACACTCTTGGGTGAGTTGGTAAGTCATAACACATGGCATTGAGCATCTTAGGTCGAAATGGGATGGAATAGTAACCTCCATGGGAGAGGAAGAGTCAAATTGGAGACTAGTGGACACTTGGGCTAGATTCCCTAGTTCTATGACAACAATAATGAAGCATCTATGACATTTATGACAAAATTCAGACCTGACTTCTTACACCTGACCATTATGACATGTCAGCCCCAAAAATAGGCTCAAGGAAGGCTCTCATGGAGTTGGAGGAATCCAAAGAGACTCAAATTCGAATTTGGGAGAAGATGGAAGGTTGGAACTAGGAGACAAGTGGCAAATGAGGAATATTTCCTAAATGGAAAATTATTGAATCTATTGAGAGGATTTCGACCCCTTGAAGGCTAATGTTGGTTATAAAATGTAGAAATCAAGTATGAGAATGGTTTTTTGATGATTTGAGAAAAATTGCATTTGTGAAGAGAGAGCTAGTGGATGACTAGTTTCTTGCCTTAGCCAATTTCGAGGGTGAAAGATTCCCATCCAAGTTGGTGTTTGGAGAGGCCACTCAGGTCTTTCATGGTGCTTTAATGGAGTTTGTATTTGCAGGTATCAGCTACAGGAAGTTTCATGGTTTGGTTTAGTGCAGCACTTTCTCTCCACCGTTTCTAGTTTTGAAGGCATATTCATGCTCCTTGAAGGAGGGCGTTTTTGGTGAGCACTTGTGCTTCTTGAGAGAGCTTCTCATTATATATTTATGATTGTAATAGCTTCATATCCTCTGTTATTCATATTCAGAAAGTCTCAGGTTGAAATACCCACTGGTTGTATGCAAAACTATTGATTAATGAGCAAACAATGTCCATTTCCCCAATGCATTGATGTATGACACTATAATGTTGATTATTTCGAATGGATGGATGATTCTCTGATATATTTGTGATCAATATAATGCCATGGATGTCTTCTACAAGTTTCATGTACTGTACTTGAGCATTTGAAGCATTTTTACTCAGTTTAGTTGTATTGGGAGATGAAATAGTGCCATTTCCCCAAGGGTCGAATTGGGGGTTTTTGCTGTTGAATGTGAGAGAGTTATAACAGTAGTAAAAATCAATTAATGGTGCATATGAGACCTCAATAACATACTTAACACATTATATACCTCTGTTCATAAATTTGTGGGAGTTTGGAGGCATTTGGAAGGCCATTTTCAGTGTTACCCGGGGGGGATTTGATGCATAAATTACTAGTCAAAATTACCTATATTGATCAGAATACAAATCAAGTTTGAAGCAGTATTTGGAGGTCCATAAAACATCCCTGAACCTGATATTCAAGTCTAAATACCATTAATACACTCATACAAAATATTTGGGAGCATTTGGGATGATTTGGAGGTCAAAACAGTTAAACTAGTCAAAGGTCGAAATTGGGGAAAAAGTTGAAAAATTGGCATTTTAATAAAATTTGAAAAAGGGATATTACAAGTGGTATCAGAGCATGTTCTTGGCACCTGATGGTCCTAACAAGAAGTCAAAAGAATAATCCACCACCCTTTGAACCAGTATTTGAAGAGGTTTTTGTTGAAGAAGAGGTAGTAGAAGAAGAGGAGTCTTTTGCTGAAACCATGGGTAGAGAGGAGGATGACAAATTAAAACATAAGGAGGAACTTATTGCAACCTTAGATCCATGTTTCTCTAAACTTTCAGCAAACATGGATAGGATAGGTGATAAATTGTTGCAAGGATTTGAATTGTTGATTAGCCAGCTTCAAAGCAAAGGGATAATAGGAGATAATAGCGGTTCACACTCAGGGGAAAAGATGAAAGGGAATGAGCATATTTTCTCAAGTACAGGACCTCATAATAGACCTGATGAATTTCAAAGCACACAAAGGCATACTGCACCTAAATTTCTCACACCCAAAGAAGAGCCCAATCTTGCATTGGATTACAAGAAACTAGTAAATGATTGGAATGATTTGAATGAAGAGTGTAAAAGAGGTGTACCACTCAGTGACTACATTGATGCTATGCAAAAGATTAATAGGAAGGGAGACAATAGGAGTCCATTCCAAAACAAAGAATTAAATAGTGCTATTGGAAAAATGTCACTTCCTACTTTTGATGGTTCTTCTCAAAATTCTGCTAACACTTGGGTGCAAAAATTGGATGTATATTTTCAGCTGAATCCTATGTTGGAAGAGGATGCATTAAAAATGGCCATTTTGCATTTGGAAGGAGATGCCAATGAATGGTGGTTTCATGGGCTGAAAACCTTGGGTCATAATCAGGTTAAAACATATGGAGAATTTGTTGACAGGGTACTAGAAAGATTTGAACAAAAAGATCCAGAATTGCCTTTCAAAGAACTAGCTCAATTGAAGCAAACTGGGTCCCCTACTGAATATATGTTGGACTTTCAAAAATTATCAGTCAAGGTGGCTGATGTATCTATGGGAAGATTAGTATTGCTGTTCACTGAAGGTTTGGCTGAACCCTTAAGAGGTTTGGTCAAAGCCCACAAGCCAACTACATTAAAAGATGCAATGAGCTTGACTAGGGATCTCCAGAATGTGCTTCCTAGAACGAGATTTCCTCCTAAGCCTAGCTATAAATTTGAAAAGAAACCTTGGCAAAGGGATGGATATGATAAGAAACCTTGGCAAAGAGAGTCATTTGAGAGGAATAAAAAAGAGGGACTAAACAGGGATGAACTTAGAAAAAAGAAACTATGCTTCACATGCTTCCAACCATGGACACCGGGGCACAAATGTACCAAAGGAAAGGCTCAATACATAGAAGTATTTTCTGATAATGAGGGGTATGATGGGGGCATGGATGAAGATGGACATATTTCAGATCAAGAAGAGGCATATGAGACAGCAGTAGAAGAGGAAAGACAAGAAGAAAATCAGCCTTCACCGGACAAAGCAAGAATGGCAGTGCTTTCAGCAGTACCTCGCTATCATACTATCCGCTGCAAAGGTGTGGTACAAGGACAAAGAACTTCAGTTTTGGTAGATGGAGGAGCCACTCATAACTTCATTGATGCAGAGATGGTAGAGAAAAGAAAGATACCTATTGAACCATTTGATGGCTTCACAGTTGTCATTCCCGGTCACAACACAATGCAATGCAAAACATGGGTTCCAAAGCTGCAAGTCACCGTAGGTAACTATACTTTTGTTGATAGTTTTTATGTGGTTGATGTTGCTGATACTAATGTGGTTTTGGGAGTGCAATGGTTGTATTCAATAGGAGAGCATACAGTAAATTATCAAATTCCCGAAATGAAATTCCAAGATTCAAAAGGAGTACAAAGAGTTGTGAGAGGGCAACACACTTATTCAAATCAAGTAGTGACTTGCAATAGCATGAGATCTATATTGAGGCATGGGGATATAGAATGGGCTGCTGAATGTCATATTACATCTCCCAAGCCAACTATAAATATTGTCAAACACCCAAAGGAGATAGAGAGACTCTTGCAAAAATATGAAAAGGTTTTTAGAGACCTTCCACATGGTAGGCCACCGGATAGGGGGGTTGAGCACAGTATTGTTTTGGAGGAGGGTACTTCACCCATTCAGATACCACCTTATAGACATCCTAAAAGGTTTAGAGATGAGATTGAAAAAGCTATCCAAGAACTCCTAGAGTTGGGACTCATTAGACCAAGCTCTAGCCCTTATGCTTCTTCAGTTGTGCTAGTGAAGAAAAAAGATGGAACATTGAGAATGTGCATAGATTTTAGAGCCTTGAACAAAAAGACTATAAAGAATAGGTATCCTATTCCTAGGATTGATGAGCTCATGGATGAGCTGCATGGGGCCAAATACTTCTCAAAAATTGACCTTAGATCAGGGTATCACCAAATTCGAATGAAAGATGAAGATGTGCAAAAGACCGCTTTTCGATGTCATTTTGGCCACTTTGAATTTCTTGTCATGCCTTTTGGGTTAACAAATGCTCCAGCCACCTTTCAAGCATGTATGAATAGGATATTTTGCAAGCAACTAAGAAGGTTTGTTTTGGTTTTCTTTGATGATATTCTCATTTACAGTAAAACATGGGAAGAGCATTTGCAGCAGTTAGAGATTGTGTTGAAAATCTTGCAAGAAGAGTCCTTATTTGCTAAATTATCAAAATGTGAATTTGGAATGAAAGAACTACTGTATCTTGGGCACATTATTGGGCAAGAAGGAGTGAAGGTACACATGGAAAAAATCAGGGCTATCTTGGAATGGCCATCACCAAAAAATATTACCGAATTGAGAGGCTTTATTGGCATATGCACCTACTACAGAAAATTTGTGAAAGGATTCTCCAAGTTGACTTCTCCACTCACTGATTTGACTAAGAAGGATGCTTTCAAGTGGGATGAAGAGGCTGAAAAGGCCTTCCAAAAAATGAAAGAGGTAATGAGTAGTTGTCCCATACTTGCACTTCCTGATTTTACTAAACCTTTTGTTGTGGAATGTGATGCTTCAGGTGGAGGAATAGGGGCTGTCCTAAAGCAAGGCCAACACCCCATAGCCTTTGAGAGCAGAAAGTTGCAGACTCATGAACAACTTTACTCCATTTATGATAAACAAAATGTTGGCCATTATGCATGCATTGGCCAAATTCAGACAATACTTGGTGGGCAGCAAGTTTGTGGTGAAAACTGACCACAATAGTCTAAGACACTTTCTCACCCAAAAAGATCTAAATGAAAGGCAACAAAAGTGGGTAAGCAAGATTCAAGCTTATGATTTTGATATTGAATATGTCAAAGGAAAGAATAATATAGTAGCAGATGCTTTGTCAAGAAGGCCTTCTTTTTCTCTCATGGATATTGCCAAGGATTGGAAAAACATGCTACTAGTTGAATATGCCAAAGACAAATTTGCTTGTGATGTGTTGGATGGAATCAAAGGGGATGATAATTATAGGATTTTGAATGGGCTGATATATTATAAGGGAAGAATTTATTTAGTTCATAACTCCAAGCTCAAGTACCGAATTTTGCAAGAAGCACATGATTCCCCACTAGCGGGCCATCCGGGGATCTTCAAAACTTATAGACAGTTGAGGCAAATATTTTTTTGGAAGGGGCTGAAGGAAGATGTTCAGAAGTATGTGAATGAATGTAAAGCATGTCAACAAAACAAATCAGAACTTACATGTCCAGCCGGCCAATTACAACCATTGCCCATTCCGGAGCAAAAATGGGACAGTATTTCCATGGATTTCATCACCGGATTGCCTAAATCCTTGGGTAAGGATTGTATATATGTGGTAGTTGATAGGTTGACAAAATTTGCTCATTTTTTTGCTGTTACATCATCTTTTAGTGCTGCACAAGTGGCTGATATTTTTTTCAAAGAAATCTTCAGATTGCATGGGCTTCCCAAGAGCATTGTCAGTGATAGAGATAGTAGATTCATGGGTGCTTTTTGGAAAGAAATTTTTAGATTGGTAGGCACTCAATTGACTCCAAGTACCAGCTATCATCCACAAACTGATGGACAAACAGAGAGGGTAAACCAATGGTTAGAAGGATACCTAAGAAACTATGTGGGAGGGCAGCAAAAAGAATGGGCAAAATGGCTACACTTGGGTGAGTTTTGCTACAACACCACTTATCATATGTCAATAGGAATGTCTCCTTTCAAAGCATTATATGGTTATGATGCACTTACATTTGCTGACATTATATTTGGTGATAGTAGATCCCCAAAGGCTAAAGGTTGGGTGGAAGAGAGCCAAGAAATTTTAAAGCTCTTGAAAGACAATTTGCAGGTTGCTCAAAATCAGCAAAAACAATATGCTGATAGACATAGAGAAGAGAGAACCTTTCAAGTCAATGATTTAGTATATTTAAGGTTGCAGCCCTATAAACAAACATCTCTCAAAAAGAATGGAGCAGAAAAATTAAAACCAAGGTACTATGGGCCATACAAGGTAGTGCGGAAGGTTGGAGAAGTAGCATATGAACTAGAACTTCCGGAAGGGAGTAAAATCCACAATGTATTTCATGTTTCTTGTCTTAAGAAAGCTCTTGGTCAGCAAATCATCACTTCAGAAATACTTCCTCCTTTGGATGATGAAGGTCAGCTCACACTTGTTCCGGAAAAGATTTTGAAGACACGGGAAAGAAGGTTGAGGAGTAGAATCATCAAAGAATATTTAGTGCAATGGAAGGACTTACCAAATGAAGATGCCACATGGGAAGAGGAGAAGATTTTGCAGCATCCAAATTTGAAATTGCTTGAGGACAAGCAATCTTGGGTGGGGAGGACTGTAATGTCCCCATTCAAATAAGTGCATAGTAAGACAATCCCATCAATCCTACTAGTTTCCTAGGTTGGATGGGAACATGTGGGATGGTAATAAGGAAGCTAATAAATGATATTTAGACATTAGAAGGGTTCAAGTATTTAATAAATATGATGAATAAATAAATTCAAGAGAAATTCTAGGTGGCAAGTGGTTTTGGAGACATATGGAGGTGGTGGGACCCACACTAGCTTGATTTTTCAGTGACACATGGCAGCTCTCTCTTGCCAATTCGAATTCATGGGAAGGTGAACACTCTTGGGTGAGTTGGTAAGTCATAACACATGGCATTGAGCATCTTAGGTCGAAATGGGATGGAATAGTAACCTCCATGGGAGAGGAAGAGTCAAATTGGAGACTAGTGGACACTTGGGCTAGATTCCCTAGTTCTATGACAACAATAATGAAGCATCTATGACATTTATGACAAAATTCAGACCTGACTTCTTACACCTGACCATTATGACATGTCAGCCCCAAAAATAGGCTCAAGGAAGGCTCTCATGGAGTTGGAGGAATCCAAAGAGACTCAAATTCGAATTTGGGAGAAGATGGAAGGTTGGAACTAGGAGACAAGTGGCAAATGAGGAATATTTCCTAAATGGAAAATTATTGAATCTATTGAGAGGATTTCGACCCCTTGAAGGCTAATGTTGGTTATAAAATGTAGAAATCAAGTATGAGAATGGTTTTTTGATGATTTGAGAAAAATTGCATTTGTGAAGAGAGAGCTAGTGGATGACTAGTTTCTTGCCTTAGCCAATTTCGAGGGTGAAAGATTCCCATCCAAGTTGGTGTTTGGAGAGGCCACTCAGGTCTTTCATGGTGCTTTAATGGAGTTTGTATTTGCAGGTATCAGCTACAGGAAGTTTCATGGTTTGGTTTAGTGCAGCACTTTCTCTCCACCGTTTCTAGTTTTGAAGGCATATTCATGCTCCTTGAAGGAGGGCGTTTTTGGTGAGCACTTGTGCTTCTTGAGAGAGCTTCTCATTATATATTTATGATTGTAATAGCTTCATATCCTCTGTTATTCATATTCATAAAGTCTCAGGTCGAAATACCCACTGGTTGTATGCAAAACTATTGATTAATGAGCAAACAATGTCCATTTCCCCAATGCATTGATGTATGACACTATAATGTTGATTATTTCGAATGGATGGATGATTCTCTGATATATTTGTGATCAATATAATGCCATGGATGTCTTCTACAAGTTTCATGTACTGTACTTGAGCATTTGAAGCATTTTTACTCAGTTTAGTTGTATTGGGAGATGAAATAGTGCCATTTCCCCAAGGGTCGAATTGGGGGTTTTTGCTGTTGAATGTGAGAGAGTTATAACAGTAGTAAAAATCAATTAATGGTGCATATGAGACCTCAATAACATACTTAACACATTATATACCTCTGTTCATAAATTTGTGGGAGTTTGGAGGCATTTGGAAGGCCATTTTCAGTGTTACCCGGGGGGGATTTGATGCATAAATTACTAGTCAAAATTACCTATATTGATCAGAATACAAATCAAGTTTGCAGCAGTATTTGGAGGTCCATAAAACATCCCTGAACCTGATATTCAAGTCTAAATACCATTAATACACTCATACAGAAGATTTGGGAGCATTTGGGATGATTTGGAGGTCAAAACAGTTAAACTAGTCAAAGGTCGAAATTGGGGAAAAAGTTGAAAAATTGGCATTTTAATAAAATTTGAAAAAGGGATATTACAGGGATGAACAAGCAGACATGACATTCAAAGCCCTCAAGAAAGCTCTCACACAAGCCACCCTGATCTCCCCTCCAGATTTCTCTCAGGACTTCATCCTTTACGTCTCGGCATCTGAACATGCCGTGTCCGGAGTCTTGGTCCAAGAAGATGCCGCTCACCAAGAGCATGTCATTTATTATGTCAGCCAGACCTTGTCCGCCCCACCCCTACGTTACCCATACGAGGAAAGATTATCCCTAGTTGTAGTCTTTTCCATCCAAAAATTACGACACTACATTATGCTCAGTCACACTACAGTTGTCGCCGACTCCAACCCTATGGTCTATCTCCTAAACCGGCGGCTCCTACATGGTCGTGTTGCTAAATGGGTCATTATCCTCCAGGAATATGACCTCACTTTCGAAAATCCCAAGAGCACCAAATCCCTCGCGCTTTCCCATCTCATCACTGACCTCCCATCCTCTTCGTCATCACCCGCTATCCAAACGGATCTGATTGACGATCACATCTTCATCATTTCGTCAGACGACCCATGGTACGGTGACATCTTAATTTACCTCCGCACACAAAAATTTTGACCCCACATCGATCGTGATGGACGCCGTCGTATACGACACCACGCCCCTCGATTCCTCTTATTAGGGGATGTACTTTATCGACGCGGCATTGATACCATATTACGACGTTGCTTATCCCATAGTGAAGCATAACAGGTCCTTAATGATTGCCACAGCGGTGCCTGCGGAGGCCATTTCTCCAGCATGGCCACCGCCCAAAAGATCATTCGCGCAGGTTACTTTTGGCCGTCATTATTTACTGATTTCATCACCGCAGTCAAACACTATCAAAACTACCAACTTTTTGCCCCCAAAGCAAGAACCCCACCAGCCCCCCTTCATCCAGTCGTCACTGCTGGACCATTCTGCAAATGGGTCATCGACTTCCTCGATTGCAATCCCACGTCAACCGACAGTCACAAACACATTATTGTGGCCGTAGATTATTTCACCAAGTGGGCGGAGGCCATGCCAACTTACAATTGCAAGGCCGACACCGCAGCACGGTTTTTTCTCAACCATGTTATCGCTCATTTTGGAGTGCCAAAGAAACTCGTCTCAGACCACGGCTCTCACTTCGAAGACGCCGTCTGGAGAGAACTATCAACCTTACTGAAATTTGAACACCATTTCTCCTCTGCTTACTACCCCCAAGGAAACGTCCAAATCGAAGCAATCAACAAAATTTTGAAAACCATCCTCCAGCGCACTGTAGACAAACACAAATCAAATTGGCACCACATGCTCTTCCCGGCACTATGGGCATACCGCACATCAACTAAAACCGCCATGGGTTTTACCCCTTTCCACTTAGTTCACGGTGTCGAATCCATCCTCCCTATTGAGTGCCAGATTCCAACCCTACATATGGCCGTTGAACTCCTACCGGACACTGCCCCAATTGAGCAACGCTTACTACTCCTGGAGTAGGCCGATGAAGATCGGCGCACAACCCTCCAAACCATGGAAGCAACCAAGAACCGATCCAAATTAAATTATGATAAACATGTCCACCCAAGAACTTTTTCTGAAGGGGACCTTGTTCTCTCCTACGATCAGGCTCATGACAAAACTAGGAAAGGAAAGTTTGTGTGCATGTGGCAAGGCCCATATATTATACACACTTGCCTCGGACAGGGGGCATACATTCTGACCGATTCAGAAGGCAACCCCCTCCGCAACCCACGCAACAGGTTGTACCTCAAGCGATTTTACCCATAATAAATCGGATGGACACCACCGTCCATTACAGAATTTCATGACAGTTCTTTCCTCTTCCTGTCTTCACCAGGTCCATTTTTTGACCATTTTTCCATGCCCTCGTTGCGTCGGTTTGCGTGCCACATCGGTCGTCATCCATTTTTGACGAGTCTTATATCGCCGGATTCAGTTTTCCGCGCTCGTGATGATGCTGGAGATCATTTCTCACTCTCACGCTCAGATTTTTTGAGCATTTTTCCCATGCCACCTCATCGCCTCGGTTTGCATGCCACATCGGCCATCATCCGTTTTTGACGAACCTTATATCGCTGGATTCAGTTTTCCGTGCTTGAGATCATTTCTCGCTCTCACGCTCAGATTTTTCGAATCATTTTTCCCGTGACCCCTCGTCGCCTTGGTTTACGTGCCACAATGGCCGTTGCCCCTTTTTTGACAATATTTATGTCACCGGATTTAGTTTTCCGCACTCATGATGATGCTTGAGACCTTTTTTCGCTATCATCAATCCCTTTTTGTTCGGTATAATTTTATCCCTTTTTCGGGCCGAGCAATCCCTTTTACGAAAAAGGCACTTAGAGAGCTTCTGTTAAGCTTTTTTCTGACTCCTAAAATAATGAAAAGATTGCTGAGCAACCATGCTTCCTTTCATGCTCGCTATAAGTATCTGAAAGGGCGTCTACCTAGTATAAGTTTACCCATTTTCCGGACCTTGTAGACTAATTACGAAAAAGGAATAATCTAGTCACATCGGCTAGAAGAGTTCTCCATTTGCATCATTTTATGCTTTTTCGGGCCTTGGAAACTAACTTACAAAAAAGAACACCAATGGAGTCCACTTACTGATTTCAGACTCTTTAAGCATGAAAGCGACCACGAGCAATCACCATCCTGGGCTCATAAAACCAACAGGATAGTAATCATAACCACTGCAGAGTCTTCTTATCGTTTTCAGACTCCTTAAAAATGAAAGCACCAATGAGCACGAACAGTCCTGGGCTCACAAAATCCACAGGACAGTACCATTTCAGAGCACACTTTTATCCCTTCTTGGAGCTCATTAAAACCACGAAGAAGGACCCAATGGTGCTTCTTGGTGCCACAACAGATCACGTCTACTCATATAGCAGCTTCCCCATTTTGGTCGCCTTTGTTCAGAGTATTCTGCAGTATGTCACCATGAGAACCCCTCGACAACACCCATCAACTTGACCCCCCCCATAGTCAAGACATACCCTTCAGTCCCTAAAATCTATGATCCCCACACCTACAAGTCAGTTCCCTACGCTGCTAGGTCAACCATGTCATCATGTTCTGAACAAAAAAAGTTTGAGTCTACCCACTATATGACCCTAGATACTTCCCATCCCCACAAGTATGTCAGTCCTACCATCAGTACTACCACACTTCAGTTCTACACCTCACGCTCCTATCAAGGAAAAATCATTGCCTTGTTAGTTGCTGGTCTCCCTCTGTCGGCGACAACCAAATTTATTCCAGAGGATAGACCTAGAGGTCCCTGTGTCTTGGACTCATCACCATTTATGATGAGTGCCTACGAATCATTTCGAGAAGAGTCCTCAGTACTTCTCCAAATGGTTGTTTCTCACATGCTCGACTTCAACACCTTGATCGCATCGTTGAGACTCGCATAGGGTATTGGTCCTTTTAGTTATCAGTCGAAGACCTCGGATACCATCTGACTCTTCCACATTCGAGAGTATACTTATGGAAACAACCAGTTACAATTTTTCTATAGATATCCGGGTTGCGCATGGCGACAGTATTCAGATGTACCCCAGTTTTTATACTCCCTCGAGTATACAATTACATATACTTCCCAGAGATGGCTCACAGTTATTGAGTCCCTACAGATGTTGGACACCTTCAGTTTCAGCAGTTCATCAACCCTTCTGAGTCCTTATTCAGAACGATTGATGCTTTATTCCAGTGTATCAGTTATTGAGATCAGTCATGTTATGATCATGAGTACATCCCAAAATGATGTCCCCTCTGGACCATTATGATGTACCAGCAGATGTTTTATGTATTTTCTCAGGTCCCCCTTCTTGGGACTAATTGTTTATATATGTTTTGATACGAGCATGGGTATGCCCGCCTCATCCATTATTAGGATTATTCCTCATTCACATTGAGGCCTTGTAATATTGTTTGTTTTTTGCAGCTTCCAAGGGCCGTGGATCCAATCTCCAATCGGTCTCTTCTCCTCCCCAAAATCCCAGAAAAAAAGACAAAAGAACTATGATGTCTATCGGCCATACGATGAGCTCCTGCCCTCACACATCAGGGGGCAATCTGTTAACACCTAAAAAGTGCTCACTAGTTCATTCCCTTATTCACATGACCCATTTGTCCACTTTTCCATCATTTGAGCCTCTAAAGCCAGCAAAAGGTCACCAAAAGACCTTAATACACCCCTTTTCCCACTCAAAATGAGTATTTTTCCTAAAAAAGCATAAAAAACCCTCAAAAAGGGTCCAAAATTCCCAAAAATATTAAAAAGGGAATAAAAATATTAAAAATATTCAAAAAAGGAAAAAGGAGGGAAAAGGTACCTAAACCATGTTGGTCAATACCATTGGTTTCCTCAAAACCATAATGGTATTCCCCACCACCAAAAACTATAAAAAGGTGGTAGGGGATCCTCACTTTACATCCATCCATCATCCTATCCTCATGTTTCCAAAATCTCCCATGAGTTTTTGGCCATTGTAGCTACCTTGGAGAAGGGACCCTTTGGAGTTTGGAGCTGCTCACCCTTGGAGCTACTCAACAAGCTTCACCATTTGGAGGTATTATCATTGCAAGCACTTGCTTGCCCTTATTTTCAATACAAAGTTATTCTTTATTCTATTTCTTGTTCTTGTTTTTAATTCAAAAATTTATTATGATATGCACATGCTAGTTTAGTTTAGTTTTAGTTTTAGATTTACAATTGTTTTTGCTTTAGTATTTGAAACTGCTGCTACTAGTTAGCAGGTTCCCATAGCACTAAGCTTGGTTGCAAAACCAAGCCAACACAAATGGATCGAAAACAATGCAACTGGGAATAGATATGGACACCAGGTATGCTCGGCTTCCTAATGGTTAAGGGGTTTCACTCAGCCACCAATGTTGTCTGACGGATTTTGTATTGGGGTAGTACCCCTCACTCCATGGCTCAGGTAAATCTGATAAATGCTTTTCCAAAAACGATAGCTCTTGGTTTACCTCACGGGTGGGAACTAGTCAATCAGGTAGGGGTCATTGCCGTGTTCACTGGAAGGTCCTCTCAATGGGCCAGCTACTTCGGGGTTCCTATGGTACTCCTCACAATGAGTTTTAGGGCTTATTCCCAAGTACTTCCCATGGTTAAATGGATAGGTATTATTTCCAGATCCAAACCTACAACAGATGCGGGAATTTTTTTTTGGAAGAAATTTCACCCAACGAGCCCAAGAAAGTGCTCTGATACTAGATGTGAAGAACCTACAACAATTAATTGATAAAATGCACAATATATGAGATCACAGAATACTTTTATTAATCGTAGGACACTTCGAGGGGCCAACCTCCTTCGATCAAGCTCAATACAAATAACTTCATGGTACCTTCATTGGCCTCAACACACACTTATATACTAAGTCTATGCCCAATACTATGGGTCAATACCATGGAACATATAAAACTACGGGACGACTTACAAAGCATATGCGTCCAATACTATGGGTCAATACCATGGGATAATACAAACTATGGATCAACAAATACTATGGGATGACTTACAAAGCATATGCATCCAACAACAATATACTAACAAAGTAAAGAGAAGGGTTGACACAGGTTCCTAACAGATTACGGAGCGGGATGTACTCTATAAAGAACGTCACAGATCCCACCGCAGATGTTCCCGCATCATAGTGTGCCTTTGTTCTTTGTTTAGGATTAGGTCAGTTGGATTTCCTTGACTTTCAAGGTACATTACCTAGAATTTGTGAAGAAACTACCTTAGGCTGCTCCAAATTGGCAGAAATGGATCCCAACATTAGGACTTCTTCGGTAGATCTTTGAGATTCACTCCCTATTGAGAATTCGACCTGCATTTTGGTATCTCACAAATTCACAATATCAAACATAGATTTCGGCCCTAGCTTCTTAATCACGACTGCAATGGCTCAAAGTCACAATGAAGAACGGGCGAAGGAAGGGCGGGATTTTAAATTTATCCCCCGCTTGCGATCCGTCTATTATTCCCAAGATAGATTAATTGTCCTAGATTCGCCAATGATGAAAAGGGCAGCGGTGGATCTCTTCACACACGTCAGTCAATTCAACACTTAATTCGAAAAGGTCACTAGCACCACTGCAGAATGTGTCATAAATGTTGATGTATTTGTAACTTCAGAAGATATTCACTTGTATATTGTATGTACTACTTTTGTACCTTTTGTATCCCCAACGGAGAGGTATTATTCCTTCGATTGGAAGTGTCATCATGTGTACTTGCAAGTGTCGCAAGTTATATTGTAAGTGTCGTAACTTATACTTGATGGGTTATTAGACCACCTTGATGGAGTCAGCCCTGTATGAGTCATGTGGGTCAAAGGGTTATTAGACCACCCTAGTAGGGGTCGGCCCAGTCAGCATTATGTTAAGTGGTTAAGTTTAGGCCGACCTAGTTGAGTAAAGGTCAAGTGAAAGTTAGTGTATAAATAGAGAGCGTGTCTCTCTCATTTTACACATTCTATTATTCACTCACTTCGCATTAGTGAGAGAAGAGGAGGATGTGCACAAGTGGAGGAGGAGCATGCTGTAGTAGATATCTATGTAATATCCCGATTTTGATCCTATTGCATTAAAATTGTAAATGATGTAAATATCATTATTTAATCATGGTGAGGAGCTCAAGGCTAAGGCCCCACCATTGATTTAGCATTTTATGTATCGGTAATTAAAAAAAAAAAGATGCCTATGGTTCTTGTGCTGGACATGCACAATGTAAATTAAGACATCATGTAAATACGAATTTTAATGAAATACCCATAACTAGCTATGCAATGTAACAAAGAGATGGGGGCATAATTCTACAAGGAATAGGGAGGGAAATTATTCAAACCCTTGAGCCAATAGTGTTAAGCCAAATTTCATGAGAAAACCCATAAACCACCAACTACCCATTTTGGCTTATGCACCCAATCATTTAATTCTTCCAAGAGTTGGTTGAGGCAGTTAATGCCTTGGGAATGGAAAGGTATGGCAGCCAATTTCGTGTATGGGAAAGCCATCAACCTGTGAATTCGTATTTTTTGTTTGGGCAAGAAAACACCCACGAATTGCCTTCCCAAGCCATTATTCATTATCAGACTTCACTCTCTCACGTTTTGGGAAGCTTGCTGGGCATTTCTCTCATGAAGTATGCTGTAAATTCACTGGTTTTCAAGGGGAGAGCCCCGTTTTTGTGATGGATGGACTGTGGGGAAGGAAGAGAATCCATTGGGAAGCTCAATAGATAAGTTTTGATAGCTTGTTGTTTCCATTATTGTTGTAAAAACGTTTTTGAATTTCCAGATTTGGTTTTCATTTATGGAAAAATCGTTTTTGTGAACCCAGCAGTTATCTCCTACCTCAGAAATCGTTTTTGAATGTTTCTATCAATTGTGTGACTGTTTATATGTCAATTTCGGGTGCCAACCTATCATGGTTTTGCCCAAAAATCGTGTTGGTTCCCTACTGCCAGTTAATGATTGTGTGAAGGCCGTTTTTGGCCCTTGAATGCCCAAAATCATTTTTTGAATGCCCATAATTGTTTTCTGAAAACGATTTGCTCTCCCAGGATTGTTTTCCCCTTCTCCCATTTCATTTTTGGCTGCCCACGTTTTTCTGAAATTGGTAGAAACCCCATTTTGGGCATCCCACTATAAAAATGTTTTTCTACATGCCCAACACTTGTGATTTTGCTGTTATGTGCATCCTTGTTTTGGTTTGAACCTATGAGCAAGAAAATTGGAGTGGAAGTGGACAGAATTGGCTTGATAAACCTAGTGAGGGGAGTAACCTATTAGAAAGATAAAAAAGGTTGGCTACTCTTCTATGCACACCTTGGACAACACTAGAATGGAAGGTATGGCTTGAGGTACTATGCATTGGTGAAGGGAATACTTCCTTGAGTGGGGTGTGTAGGAATTGTGGGTGCCAAGCTAGATAGATCTTGTAGAGGTATCCATGGCTCTGTGCTTGAGCTCACTAGCTTAGCAATTCATTCCCTCCTTTTTCCTTAGCAGCCTGATAAACCCAATTGTGGATTGGCTTGGTTGATTTTGGTGTATTTTGGCTATGTGTGAGTCTGATGTTCCCTTTTTCCTTGTATAAATCATGCCCATCTCGGGGGTGGTAGTTGTATCAAGAGATTGATAAGCAGAACTGGCCTATGGTTGGGTGGAACATTGCAGTTGCATAGCTAGTTGCTCGGGACTACTTTGTTTTAAGATAAGTACTCTCATGTGTTAAATTCTGCAATGCAATTATTTAATGTTTGTTATGAAAATGTTGAAAGTATGCTAGATATGTAGATGATTTTAATTCCTTTGTGTTTAATTACAATATGCACATGTATATGTCTTTTTATCAATGAGTTTTTACTTAATGGATATGGGGCTAGATGCCCGGATTTAGTGTCATGTTCTCTCCCTTGCTTGGGTTGATGGGAGGGGACATGACAATCTATCTCTTGGGTTTGATCTTGTCGATCCTTGTATTGATGCTTATTCTACCTCTGAGGAAGTTGCGTGGTTTTTCACTTTCTTGGTTTTCCCCGGTGAAATGTTTTGTGTCTCTTGTCTCTTGTCTCTTATGCTTGATATGTTGTACATGTTGTTATTTCAGTTAAGATCCTAGATTAGAATGAATTAAATTTTAAAAAACTAACATGGTATCAGAGCTAGCCTTATGGAAGGAATGGTATGGAATTTATGAGACTTGTTGCACTTGTGACAAATTGGAAGCTAGGGCTTGATATAGAAAAAACCAGTCATCGTAGAACATTTGCTATAAATCCATTTTGGAGAAGGTTCAGGATATGAAACATTTAAAAGTCATAGATAACATCCTATGTAATTTGTGTCCAAAGCACATCATCGGATTCATTGTACTTTGTGTTTTATGATCAGTACAATCTAGGGTTTCTGCCTCTTCTAGATCTAAGTCATAAACAGGTGACCTAGGAAAAAAGGTCATAACTTGGGATAGGAAGCTCCAAATGAAATTTCGTAAAAAGTGATAGGTAGGAAATGGACTGTACTTTCACAGGTACACTTTTCAGAGGCCAAAGTTGTATCAGTGACACGTGGAATGCCATACAAGTTAGCTCTCCTGTTTTATCCCATAAACAGGTCACGTTGCGACACTTGGCATGACTCTCTCTCAGAGAATCCAATTGAGGTTAGAAATGTGGGTTTGGAAAGATGACAGGTCAGGATACCATAGGACAAAGTTTTAGACCCAGTGGATTCCTAATTACAGAGATGAACCATAAACAATAAGGTGCATATTTCTGTCAAAACATAATTGGATTCTGAGCACCTTCATTCTTGGCTTATCACTACTGCGGGAATTTAGGGCTTCGGAGAAAGTTGTAATTTTTGGAATCAGAGACCACGAATGAATGCTCCTCATAAAAATTGAAATTTAGAGACCAAGATCAAATTTTTTGGTTGGGAAGAAGGTCGAGCTTGATCAAACCCTAGTTTGGGATTTTGATCGGAAAGATGGAAAATTAGGGCTTCTACAAAAGTTGGAATTTTTGAAATCTGTGACCACGGCTGGAAGATCCTCAGAAAAATAAAAGTTTAGAACACAAGATCGAACCTTTTGGATGGGTAGAAGACCGAGCTTCATCAAACCCTAGTTCGAGATCCTGTCCAGAAGATCCGGAAGTTTCAAAGACAATTTTGAGGGGTCAAATTTTGGAGATTTCAAAATTAAAGTATACCAGCTTGATCAACTCAGCAAGGCACATCTTTCCATCCATTCAGAAGCTTGAAATTCCAAATTTGAATTTTTAGGGTTTCTCTGACAAACCCTAATCCAACTTCAGATCCAGTTTCAACAAATCAAAGTGGATTGGGTTAATCCTAGAAGAGAATGAATTGGACACCTGCATAAGTGAAGAAGTTCCACTTCCAGAGGGAGATGAGGCTGAGGATTTACATGAGAAGGCTACAAGCAATCCCGACAGGTATGACTTGAAGAGATACAAGTATGTTTTGAAATCTGTTCATGATTAAGTTATGATATGTTTGTCTTCATATTAATGAGGTTAGTACAATCTTGATTAATCTTAGACTTGTATCTTCACCCTAGTAAAAGTATGAATGCATGTGAATGATAGAAGACATTCATTGATTAGGGTTATGCCACTTATGATTGTACTAATGCACTGTGGTGTTGTATGAAGTTGATGTTGTCCGCTAACATGAAAGGTACATCAAGAAAGACAAATCGAGTTCTAGATCAAGAACATATGACCATGGTGACATGAAGACAAAGATTCATACATAGCCATTATAGAATCTCTACTTACGAGGTATGTATAATTTGGTTCTACAATGCTTACCCTATGAGATATGCAAGTTACTAGCACAAGTCATTGAAGAGAACAAGAAGACATTGTTCGGGCATGTTAGACATAACTAGCTAACATGATATTCCAGGTATGTTTGTTCCTATATCAAGTTAGAATCCTACCTTGTGTTAGGATCTTATACTTTTGTGTGAATGATAATGAAAGTTAGAAGTTTAAGTAATCAAGGGTTTATGCATATTATGTTTCTTACTTTGATTGATGATATGACTAACGAGAAGAGTCCTATGGTCAAATAAGAATATGCATGAGTAAAAGAAGTCTTCCCTGAAACCTTGAATACTAACGCTTATTACCTATGTATGAAATGATCATGACCATACATATTTAAGATTATCATAATGCTTTGATAGTATTGAGATTATACTAATGAATGTATGACTATGTATGAGATCTTGAGGATGACACAATCATGACACCAGTGCACACTTAAGCATGCATAGTGGTCTAGGATGGATATAAGTTCAAAGACAGGTAATCCAGGAAGCAAAGATCAAGAGGGAGCTCACTCTAGTAGTTCCTGCAAGGAATCAAAGATTAAGAGGGAGTCCACCCAACAAACAAACAAAGATAAGTATTTAAATTATCATTTCTTGTATATATGATTTTGTTCAGTCATGTACATACTTATGATTTCTTGTATATATGATTTTGTTCAGTCATGTTTTTAAATTATCATTTCTTCTATATATGATTTTGTTTAGTCATGTACATACTTATGTTCCTAGATTTAGGATGTATATTATGCATATTAGAAAAGTTGCATTAATGAACAATATACTACTAATATGCATGTGATGGGTAAGTGGCCTATGGCACTGTACAACATTCCATTGCTACTTATCTGGAATGAAACCTCTTTGATGACATGTTGGGAGTAGTGCAAACTCTTAACAATGTTTTGGTAGATATGGAAGGCATCTATAAAGTTACTGTATGAATACGGGATATGGATAAATGTTGTAATTGAAGCATTGGCTAAGATAATTGCATGATTGTATGACATATGTCTTTATGAGTAAGAATTTGTTCTGAAATATATAAGATGTTTCTAATCATGCAATTGAACTTGTCTTGTAGGAAAGATCATGTACAATCACCTACAAAAGAAGGACAACAACATTTATTCCAGCGACGAAGTTCAAGAAAACTATCTATTGAAGATATTGAAGAATCTGAAGTTCCCAGAATCCGGGATGCAGTAATGGAAGAATGCCATGGTCAAGGAATATCAGTCAATCATGAAGAATGATGTTTGGGATGTAGTCCCAAGATCAGAAGGGAAGTATGTTGTGACTTACAAGCGGATCTATAAGATCAAGCATGCTACAGATAGTAGCATAGAGAAATACAAGGCAAGTGATGAAGTGGAAGATACACCAGATGGATGTCAAGACAATTTTCTTGAATGATGTATTCGAAGAGGAAGTGGAGCAGCCACTTGGATTTGAGACACATGACAAGGATTCATATGTGTGCAGATTGAAGAAAGCCTTGCATGGCTTGAAGCAAGCTCCTAGGACTTGGTATGGTAGGATAGACAACTTTCTATCCAGTTTGGGATTTACCAAGAGTAAAGTGGATTCCAACCTCTACTACAAGGTTGAGGAAGGAAATCCTGTGATTCTACTATTGTATGTGGATGACCTATTTGTTACAGGTGAGGATAGATTGATTGCCGACATGAAGAGGAAGCTTGCTGCCGAGTTCGAGATGAAGGAATTGGGGATGATGCACTACTTTTTAGGTATGGAGGTGTGGCAGAGTGCAGATGGAATCTTCCTTGGACAAGGAAGTATGCAGTAGAGATCCTAAAGCGGTTTGAATGATGGACTGCAAGGCCATGGCCACACCTATGGCATCGAACCTGAAGCTATTGAGTGATGCTTCATCTGATCCCGTTGATGTCACGGTGTATCGTCAGATGATTGTGTCCTTGATGTACTTGAAGAACACGAGACCAAATATTTGCTTTGCGGTGATCACATTGAGCCAGTTCTTAACGGATCCAAGAGGTGTTCACCTGGTTGCTGTAAAGCATATTTTTAGGTACCTGAAGGGTACAATTGATTATGGGCTCAAGTATGATGCGAATCAAAATTTTAACCTGGAGGGTTATGTTGATTTAGATTGGGTAGGCAGTGCTGCAGATAGGAAGAGCACTTCTGGGTGCTGCTTTAGTATGGGATCAGGTGTGATCTCTTGGTTTAGCAGGAAGCAGTCCTGCATAGCACTAAGTACAACCGAAGCAGAGTATTTCGCAGCTTGTTTGACCAGTTGTGAGGCAGTATGGCTTAGGAATCTACTGTCTGAGTTATTTGATCTCCCATTGGATGCTACCTGTATCTATTGTGACAACTAGAGTTGTGTGAAGTTGTCAGAGAAACTGGTGTTCCATGATAGGTCAAAGAACATTGAGATCAAATATCACTATATCAGGGATATGGTGCAGAGAGGAGCAATGAATCTCCTATATGTTGCGACCGATGAGTAGGTTGCAGATGTGTTGACAAAACTACTAGCTAGAGTGAAGTTTGAGTACTTCAGAGAGAGGATTGGTGTTCTTCAGATAGAAGATACTTCGAGGAAGAAGTGATGGCACACATTTGCTGGAAGCCATTCCAAGCATGGTGATAGGAGGATCCTCCCCATGGCCGTGGATGTAAGCGTTGTGTGATGAGCATCAAGACGATGCTCCAGTTACTGCTTTGTATGGTTAGTGGGATCATGTATTTATATGCATCAAGTAGATGTTGTGTATGATCAGTTGGATGAAATATATTTGTATATGCATTAGGATGATGCAGTGACGATGATCAGGATGATCATGTGTGATGAGCATCAGAACGATGCTCTGAATGACATGCATCGGGACGATGCAGTGACGATTATAAGGATGATCATGTGTGATGAGCATCAAGACGATGCTCCAGTTCTTACTTTGTATATGCATCAGTTGGATGCTTTGTATGATCAATTGGATCATGTGTGATGATATGCATCAGGACGATGCAGTGACGATGATCAGGATGATCATGTGTGGTGAGTTTCAGGATGATAATCTGGATGATATGCATCAGGATGATGTAGTGATGATGATCATGTTGATGTAATTGTAACTTCAGAATGTATTTCACATATATGTATATTGTATTCCTATAGAGATGTTATTATTCCTCTATAATGAAGTGTTGTCATTTATATTATAAGTGTCGTAACTTATACTTGATGGGTTATTAGACCACCTTGATGGGGTCAGCCTTGTATAAGTCATGTGGGTTAAAGGTTTATTAGACCACCCTATTGGGGGTCGGCCTTGTCAGCATTATGGTATGTGTTTAAGTTGAGGCCAACCTAGTAAAGGTTATTAGGCAAGTCAAGTCATGTATAAATAGAGTGCGGGAGGCACTCTATTTGATCATTCACTTACTCACTCTTACACTCATTGGAGAGTGGCGCACTAGTGGAGGAGGAGAAGCTACTGCTAGGAGTATATCTCTTATGCTTGGGTTGTATCACTTCTCTATATATCTCTGAGGAAGTTGCGGGGTTTTTAACCTTTATGGTTTTCCCCAGTGAAACTATGTGTGTCTATTGTCTGTTGTGTGCTTGCATTATTATGTCCATGATTGATATGTTGTAGATATGCTATACATGTTGTTCTCTTAGTTAAGATCCTAGATCAGATTGAAGTAAATTATGAAAAACTAACATGGTATCAGAGCTATCCTGAAAGAAGGCATGGTATGGCATTTATGACACTTGTTGCACTTGTGAAGCTAGGACTTGATATAGAAAAAACTAGTCATCGTAGAACTTTTGTTATAAATTCATTTTGGCGAAATTTTAGGAGTTGAAAATATGACAGGTTGAAGATAAGATCCCCATGTACCTTGTGTACAAAGGAGAGCCTCTAATTCATTTTACTTTCATATTTATGATCTGTACAATATAGGGTTTCTGCCTCTTCCAGATCTGAGTCATAAACAGGTGACCTAGGAAAAAAGGTCACAACTTGGGATATGAAGCTCCAAATGAAATTTTGTAGAATGTGGCAAGTAGTACATAGACTTTACTTGCACAGATACGATTTTCAGAGGCCGAAATTGATCTAGTGACACGTGGCACTCCGTACAAGTTCGCTCTCTTGTTTTATCCCATAAACAGGTCACGTTGCGACACTTGACATAAATATCTCTTAGAGAATCCATTTGAGGTTAGACATGTGGGGTTGGAAAGATAACAGGTTAGGCTACCATAGGAAGAATTTTCATACCCCGTAGATCGGAAATTTCAGAGTTACACCAGAAACAATAAGGTGCATTTTTCTGTCAAAACAGAATTGGATTTTGAGCACCTTCATTCATGGCTCCAGGAATTTAGGGTTTCAGAGAGTGTTGGAATTTTTGTATCGGAGACCATGGCTATATGATCCTCATCAAAATCGAAATTTAGAGACCAAGATCAAATTTTTTGGTTGGGAAGAAGGCCGAGCTTGATCAAACCCTAGTTTTGGACTTTGATTGGAAAGGTGAAAAATTAGGGCTTCTGCAAAAATGAGATTTTTTCAAATCTGTGACCATAGCTGGAAGCTCCTTGGAAAAATTGAAGTTTAGAGCTTTGGATCAAAACATTTGGTTGGGTGAATCTTCGAGAAACTCAAACCCTAGTTCAGGGTCCTCCCTAGTGAATCCAGAAGATTGAAAAGCAAATTTGAGGGGTGAAACTTTGCAGTTTTCAAATTCTGAGTATACTAGGTTGATCAGATCATCAAGGCGCATCTTTCTATTCTTTCAGAAGTTTGAAATTCAAAGTTTGAATCTTTAAGGTTTCCTTGACAAACCCTAATCCAGCTCCAGATCCAATTTCTACAAATCAAGTGGATTAGGCTAATCCTAGAAGAGAATGGATTGGTCACCTGTATAAGTGAAGAAGTTCCTATTTCAGAGGGAGATGAGGCTAAGGCCCTACATAAGAAGATTACAAGCAATCTCGAGAGGTATGTTTCGAGATCTGTTCATGATTAAGTTTATGGTATGTTTGTCTCCATTAAGGTTAGTACAATCTTGATTAACTTTAGACTTGTCGTATCACCTTAATAAAATTATGAATGCAGATATTCATTGATTAGGGTTTTGACACTTATGATTTTACTAATGCATTGTGGTGTTGTATGAGGTTGATGTTGTCCGCTAACATGAAAGGTACATCAAGAAAGACAAATCATGTTCTAGTTCAAGAACATATGACCATGGTGACATGAAGACAAAGATTCATCCATTGTCATGGATCACATAGAAGATCTACTTACGAGGTATGTATAACTTGGTTCTATAATGGTTAACCTATGAGATATGCAGGTTACTAGCACAAGTCATTGAAGAGAAAGACATCATGTTAGACATAACTAGCTAGCATGATAATCCAGGTATGTTTTTCCTATATCAAGTTAGAATCCTACCTTGTGTTAGGATCTCTTATATAAGTATACATGGCATGATTGATAATGATTATTTATGAAGTTAGAAATTTAAGTAATCTAGGGTTTATGCATATTATGTCTCTTACCTTGATGAATGATATGACTAACCAAAAGAGTTCTATGGTCAAATATGAATATGCATGAGTAAGAGAAGTTCTCCCTGAAACTTTGAATACTAATGTTTATTATCTGTGTTTGAAATGATCATGACTATACATGTTTAAGATTATTGTGTTTTGATAGTATTGAGATTATACTAATGAATGTATGATTATGTATGAGATCTTGAGGATAACATAAAAATGATAATAGTAAGTATACATAGTGATCAAGGATGGATATAAGTTCAAAGGATAGGTAATCCAGGAAGCAAAAGATCAAGAGGGAGCACACTCCAGTAGTTCCTGCAAGGAAGCAAAGATTGAGAGGGAGTCCACCCAACAACAACAAACAAAGATAAGTATTTAAATGATCATTTTTGTATATTTGATTGTTTAAACAATATTGTTCAATAATGTATACACTTATTTTCCTAGACTTAGGCTGTGTATTATGCATATTAGAATAATTGCATTAATGAACAGTATACTACCAATATGCATCTGATGGGTAAATGGCTTATGGCACTATACAACATTCCATTGCTACTTATCTGGAATGAAACCTCTTTGCTGACATGTTGGGAGTTGTGTACACTCTTAACAATGTTCTGGTAGCGATTGGAAGGCATCTAGAAAGTCAGGGGATATGGATAAATGTTGTATTGAAGCATTGGCTAAGATAATTGCATGACTGTATGACATATTTATTTATGTGTAAGAATTTGTTCTGAAAACTATGAGATGTTTTCTAATCATTCAATTTAACTTGTTTCGTAGGAAAGATCATATAACATCACCTACAAAAGAAGGACTACAACATTTGTTCAACAACAAAGTTATCTGTTGAAGATATTGAAGTTCCCAGGATTCAGAAAGAATGCCATGATCGAGGAGTACCAGTCGATCATGAAGAATGATGTTTGGGATGCAGTCCCAAGACCTGAAGGGAAGTCTATTGTGACTTCCAAGTGGATCTATAAGATCAAGCATGCCACAGATGGTAGCATAGAAAAATACAAAGCGAGGTTCGTAGCTCGTGGCTTCTCTCAGAAAGAGGGGATAGACTATGAAGAGACCTTTTGCTCCTGTGGCCAGATACACTTCCACTAGAACAATACTTGCTCTGGCTGCAATGATGAAATGGAAGATATACCAAATGGATATCAAGACAACTTTCTTGAATGGTGTAGTCGAGGAGGAAGTGTATGTGGAGCAGCCACTTGGTTTTGAGACACATGACAGGGAGTCATATGTGTGCAGATTGAAGAAAGCCTTGTATGGCTTGAAGCAAGCTTCTAGGACTTGGTATGGTAGGATGGACAATTTTCTATCCAGTTTGGGCTTTACTAAGAGTAAAGCAGATTCCAACCTTTACTACAAGGTTAAGGAAGGCAATCCAATGATACTAATTTTGTATGTGGATGACCTGTTTATACAGGTGAGGATAGATTGATTGCCGATACCAAGAGGAAGCTTGCTGCCGAGTTCAAGATGAAGGACTTGGGGATGATGCACTACTTTCTAGGCATGGAGGTGTGGTAGAGCGCAGATGGAATCTTCCTTGGACAAGGGAAGTATGTAGTAGAGATCCTGAAGAGGTTTGGGATGTTGGACTGCAAGACCATGGCCAAACATATGGCATCGAACTTGAAGCTTCTGTGTGATGCTTCATCTGAGCCGGTTGATGTCACTATGTGTCGTCAGATGATTGGGTCCTTGATGTACATGACGAATACGAGACCAGATATTTGCTTTGCGGTGAAAACATTGAGCCAGTTCCTGACGGATCCGAGAGGTGTTCACCTAGTTGCTGTAAAGCATATTCTGAGGTACTTGAAGGGTACAATTGATTATGGGCTCATGTATGATGTGAATCAAAAGTTTAACCTGGAGGGTTATGTTGATTCAGACTGGGAAGGCAATGCTGCAGATATGAAGAGCACATCTGGGTTTTGCTTCAGTATGGGATCAGGTGTGATCTCTTGGTTTAGCAGGAAGCAGTCCTGTGTAGCACTGAGTACAGCCGAAGTAGAGTATGTTGCAACTTGTTCGGCTAGTTGTGAGGCAGCATGGCTTCGGAAACTACTGTCTGAGTTATTTGATATCCCGTTGGATGCTACTGGTATCTTTTGTGACAACCAGAGTTGTGTGAAGCTGTATGAGAACCCATTTTTCCACGATAGGTCGAATCACATTGAGATCAAATATCACTATATCAAGGATATGGTGTAGAGAGGAGCAGTGAAGCTCTTGTATGTTGCGACAGATGAGCAGGTTGTGGATGTGTTGACGAAACCACTATCCAGAGTGAAGTTTGAATACTTTAGAGAGAGGCTTGGATTTCTTCAGATTGACAACACTTCCAGGAAGAAGTGATGGACACATTTGCTGGAGCCATTCCGAGCATGGTGATAGGAGGATCCTTCCCATGGCTGTGTATGTAAGCATTGTGTGATGAGCATCAGGACGATGCTCCAGTTGCTGCTCTGTATATGCATCATGTTGGATGCTGGATATGATCAGTTGGATCATGTATATGTATGTGCATCATGTTGGATGCTTGATATGATCATTTGGATCATGTATGATGATATGTATTAGGTAGATACATTGTATACATCAGTTGGATGTATTGTATGATCAAGACGATCATGTGTGAGTATCAGGATGATACTCTGGATGATATGCATCAGGACGATGCTATGATAATGATCATGATGATCATGTGGTGTACATCAGGATGATGTATGGTGAGTATTAGGTTGATACTCTGTGATCGTGGACAGGTTGTGCAGATAAGCATATAATAGCGCCCTGGGAGATTTGCAGACACTCTTACTAGTTTTTTTCGATGGCATATAATAGCTCCCTGAGAGGTCTGAAAAATGCTCTTGCTAGGTTTTGCTTGGAGGGACATATAATAATGCCCTGGGATATTTATAGATACTCTTGCTAGGTTTTGCTGTTGGCATATAATAGTTCCCTGGGAGATCTGGTAAATTCTCTTGCTAGGTTTTGTCCATGGCATATAATAACTCCTTGGGAGATCTTGCAGATTGTGTTGGGCACGTAATCAATCCTGGGATGCTCTTGCTAGGTTTTTCCGGTTGCATATAATTTCTCCCTGGGAGATATGACAAATGCTCTTGCTAGGTTTTGCTTGGTCACATGTAATAGCTCCCTGGGAGATCTTGCAGGCTGTGTTGGGCACGTAATTAGTCCTGAGATGCTCTTGCTAGGTCTTGTTGATGCACGTAATAAGTCCTAAGGATCCACAGTATGACCACTGATGATGAAGACCTACAGGTGGTGGGCCTACATCCAGCATGAAAAAGGGTTGGCTCTGTAGAACTTCCTATGATGAGTAGATTGGAGATTGATTAAGATAGCAACAACGATGATGATGACAATGATTCACTGATGATGATCCATAGAACAAGACTTGTGCTAGCAGATCTATGTCGAGAAATACTTTCCTAGTTAAGAGGGAGTGTTGATGTAATTGTAACTTCGGAATGTATTTCACATATATGTATATTGTATTCCTATAGAGATGTTATTATTCCTCTATACGGAAGTGTCGTCATTTATATTGTAAGTGTCGTAACTTATACTTGATGGGTTATTAGACCACCTTGATGGGGTCGGCCCTCTATTTGATCATTCACTTACTCACTCTTACACTCATTGGAGAGTGGCGCACTAGTGGAGGAGGAGAAGATGATGCTAGGAGTATATCTCTTATGCTTGGGTTGTATCATTGCTCTATCTATCTCTGAGGAAGTTGTGTGGTTTTTCACCTTTATGGTTTTCCCCAATGAAACTCAGTGTGTCTATTGTTTCTTGTGTGCTTGCATTATTATGTACATGATTGATATGCTGTAGATATGCTATACATGTTGTTCTCTCAGTTAAGATCCTATATTAGATTGAAGTAAATTCTGAAAAACTAACAGATCAGTATGATCATGAGTATCAGGATGATACTTCGTGGCCACAATTAGATTGTACAGGTAGCATAGAAAAGATCCCGAGAGATCCGATAGTCTGTGCTCGGATGCTCTTCGAGGTTTTGCTACAGATTGGCCATGGGAATATTGTACAGGTAGCATAGAAAATATCCTGAGAGATCCGATAGTGTTTGCTTGAATTCTCTTCGAGGTTTTGCTATAGATTGGCCATGGGAAGATTGTAGAGGCAACATAGAAAATATCCTGAGAGATCCGATAGTCTGTGCTCGTATAATCTTCGAGGTTTTGTTGCAGATTGGTTGTGGATAGGTTGTGCAGGTAGCTTAGAAAAGATCCTGGGAGATCCTATAGTCTGTGCTAGGATTCTCTTTCGATTTTTTGCTACTAGAGGCATGTAATCGGACGTGGAGATCCTTTAAGTTGTGCTAGGATGCTCTTTAGATTTCTTGCAGGTTGCGAGACATTCTTTTAAGGTTTTGCCTAACCACATGTAAAATATCATGGAAGATCCTATAGTCTATGCTAGGATGCTCTTTCGAGGTTTGTGGTGGTGGTCACATAGAAAAGATCTTGGGAGATCCTATAGTCTATGCTAGGATGCTCTTTCAAGGTTTTGTGATGGTCACATGTAAAGATCCTTGGAGATCCTATAGTCTGTGGTAGGATGCTCTTTCAAGGTTTTGTTGACGCACATAATCAATCTTGAGGATTCCATAGTATGACCAAAATTGATTAAGTCCCACAGGATGGCCAAATATGTTGAATACCTATAGGAGGCTAGGCCTACAACCAGCATGAAAAAGCGATGGCTCTGTAGAACTTCTTATGACGAAAAGAATTCAGAGATATCCTAGTGATCGATATGTCGAGTATAGCAGTAGTGATGATGATGATGCTTCGTGATCCAGTGACGATGATCCAACTCCAGAACTGGAGACTTGTGCCTATATGTATTGATGACTTGTGTCAAGAGAATACCTTCCTAGTTAAGAGGGAGTGTTGATGTATTTGTAACTTCGGAAGATATTCACTTGTATATTGTATGTACTACTTTTGTACCTTTTGTATCCCCAATGAAGATGAATTATTCCTCCGATTGGAAGTGTCGTCATGTGTACTTGCAAGTGTCTCAAGTTATATTGTAAGTGTCATAACTTATACTTGATGGGTTATTAGACCACCTTGATGGGGTCGGCCCTGTATGAGTCATGTGGGTCAAAGGGTTATTAGACCACCCTAGTAGGGGTCAGCCCAGTCAACATTATGTTCAGTGGTTAAGTTGAGGCCAACCTAGTTGAGTAAAGGTCAAGTGAAAGTTAGTGTATAAATAGAGAGTGTGTCTCTCTCATTTTACACATTCTATTATTCACTCACTTCACATTAGTGAGAGAAGAAGAGGATGCACACAAGTGGAGGAGGAGCATGCTACTATAGATATCTATCTCTTGGGTTTGATCATGGTGATCCTTGTATTGATGCTTATTCTATCTCTGAGGAAGTTGCGGGGTTTTTCACCTTCTTGGTTTTCCCCAGTGAAATGTTTTGTGTCTCTTGTCTCTTGTCTCTTATGCTTGATATGCTATCCATGTTTTTCTTTCAGTTAAGATCCTAGATCATAATGAATTAAATTCTAAAAAACTAACAATAAAAGTAGCAATAAATGCATCCCAACTACAACTTCGACAAGTAATGTCACTCTGGAGCTTCGACAAATAGAACTGTGACAACCAGCTCACTCATCAAAATATAGAAGTTCGACAGAATTAGCATTTTTGGGTTTCTGGGTGATAGGAAAAGAAATTTGATAGAATCACTTTGGAAAATTACCAACTTCGACAAATAGAGTTGTTTTGACATTTCAAGAAGTTGGGGTTTCCATCCGATAGCTTTGGACTTCGACTGGAGTACCCGATATAATATATATTTTACACAATGGTAACTTGGGGTTTCTGTAAAGCTATGACATAATTGTACATCGACACAATTAATCTATGACATAAACAACTATGACAGAAAGAAAACTTGGGGTTTACAATTTTTTTCTTTCTTTCTTTCTACAAACTTGCAATCGATTCTTTTCACTTTGAAATGCCACAGCTGTCTCTATAGGGCTTCAACCGACTCCCATTCACCAATCCTTGAAGGATCTGACCATCTAGTTTTTGTAACTATATTGAACTTCCTCCAGTAATAAAATTTATAACATATAATCCTAGACAATGCATCTATATCTTATTAGGGTGTTACATAAATTTGTTGTCATAGAGAATAACTAAGTCTCCTCACTGGAAATGTTTCTTAGTGATGTGGTGATCATGCCATGCATTTTCTCGGTCTTTCTGCACCCGCTGATGAAAAATTGCGACAAAGGGGTCTTCCTCTAATTGAAATAATTGTGCCAACCTTTCCTCAATAGCCCCAGTATCAAACATAACTCTAAAAGCCACAATCCTTAGACTGGGGACAATATAATCCATGGGAGTCACAACCTCTTGTCCGTACACCAACTTGAAAGGGGTCTGTCCTGTCAACCGTTTACATGTTGTTCTATAATCCCATAATATTGTAGGGATTCTTAAATCCCAGTCGTCATGGTTCACATTAAAAACTTTAGTGAGTGCATGTTCTAGAATTTTATTGAATGCTTCGACAGTTCCATTTGCTTGTGGGTGATATGGGGTACTTTTATGATGATGAACTTGGAATTATTCAGTAAGAGATTAGATGGTATTATTAAAAAATGTGGACCTTGTTCGCTTAGTATAATGTGCAGACATCCAAACTTGGTAATGACATTGTCAAATAAAAAATTCACAGCATTCGCAGTAGTACAATCTCGAACCGGCGCTGCTTTAGCCCAACATGTAAGATAATCCGTTGCAGTTATAATATACATTTCTCCTGTCCTCTTTCCTGGTGGGTTAATAGTGCCCACAAAATCAACATCCCACTTGTCGAATGCTTACAGTGTAATATGAGATACTAAAGGCATTTCGTCTCTTCTTGAAGGCTTCCCTATTCTTTGATACATGTCACAATTTTGATAGTATTCTTTCACATCTTTGTGAAGGTTCGGCCACCATAATCATGCTCTTAAGATATTATGAAGTATAACTCTTCATACATAATGGCCTCATGTGACCCCATCAACAGCCTCAACCAATATGATTGGTCTCTCGTGCTCCACAATACAATGACGCAATACTTCATCTGGTCCCAGCTTATGCAACTGACTAGATATCAACTGATAATACGTAGAATTGACTACTAACTGCTTCTTATGGGTGGTTGTGTGGCCTTGTGGTGGCATTCTTGGAGACAAGAATGTCACGATATCCTAAAAGTAGTCATCAACAATCCTTATTGAAAATATCTGTGCGCTGGGGAGATTGTCTTCTAAGCTAGTTGGTTCTTCTCTTGTTTCCAACCTCGACAGATGTTCGGGACCCACATTCAACCTCCCTGGCTTAACTATAATTTCAAAATCGTATTCTTGAAACAACAACAACCACCGACAAATATTCCACCCCAACACTGGCTTATTGACTAGGTACTTCAATGCAGAGTGATCAGTAAACATCTTAAAATGTCCTCCCAGTAAATAATGTCTAACTTTTTGTAATGCATAAATCATAGAAAGTCCCTCTCTTTCAGTCGTACTCTAATTTCATTCTGTAGTGGACAATTTTCTGTTGGCAAATGCAATAGGGTGGTTGATGGACTCCTCTTTTGGTTGAGCAAGGACCACCCCTAAAGTGATATATGATGCATCAACATGGACATAAAATTCTTTATCCCAGTCAGGAAATACTAAGATAGGTGTTGTAACCATCTTTTCCTTCAATGTATCAAGACTCTGCTGGCATTCTTCATTCCACTAAAATTTTGCATCCTTTTTTAGCAGCTTCTCCATCGACGTTGTTATCTAGGCATAACATTTAATAAGCTTCCTATAATATCCTGTATGACCCAGGGTTGTTCTCAACTGTTGAACTGTAGTAGGTAGAGGGAGGTAAACAATGATAGCAATATTTGTAGGATCAACCAACATACCTTGCTTACATACAACATGGCCTAGCCGTATACCAAATGGAGCAAATAATATACCTTTGTCTTCAAATTCAAAGATATTTGATATTGGAAACACCGTTCTAAAATGAGCCTCAAATTGTCAATATGATTCTTTATTAATCCATAGACAATCCAATCATCAAAATATACCTCTAAGAACTTATGAACAAAATTCTTAAAGGCATCAACAACTATACTTGAAAAAATAGCGGGACCATTCTTAAGGCCAAAGGGCATTACCGTATACTAAAAAAAAACCGATTTTGTCGCAAAAGTGGTTTTATGATGATCCTCCTTAGAGATTTTAGCCTGATGATATCCAAAGAACCTGTCTGTAAAAGAGTAAGCGTCATGTCCTCCGACAATATCAAGCACTTAATCTTTAAAAGGAGTGGGAAAAGGATCATGTAAACATGCGTCATTTAGTTTCCGCAAGTCGACACAGATTTTGATCTCTCTAGTCTTCTTGTCTTGGACCACCATAGGACTAATCCATTATGATTCTTCCACAGGTTCAATAATTCCCGCATCAAGCATTATGTCAATCTCTTCTCTCACCTTTTCTTTATACCGCATATTTAGTTTGTATGTACGTTGCTTCACAGGATTAGCACCTGGCTTTAGAGGAATATCCATTTCACCCAGATCACCAGCTATACCTTTCATTTTTGAAAATTTAGTAGGAAACAGATCTTGGAACTCATGCAATAAGTCAGTAATTTTTCCCATAGTTTCATCATCCCAATAATCAACTATGTTTGCAAACTTTGGATTTTCAGTAGAGCTAATATTTACCTTTTTTATTTTTATTTTCAATGGATGTAGAAACTTATTTGATGTTATATATGGTCCCTTCAAATCATGAATTCCTTCACTTTCTAGGATATAGACATCCCTTAGGTCATCATCTTCTGGTCCGCCACTAATATTGTAACATTCCATCATTTTCTCCACTATTGCAGTCCACTGTGGCATTCGATTGGATACTGGTGAGGGAAGTTCTTCAAAAATTTTAGCCTTAATAATTTGCAGAGACACATCTATTGTGGGAATTTCATCCTCATAGTTAAACGTATGTTTAAAACTTGCATCCAAACAATCCCACTCTGCATTTCCTTATCACAGCTCCAACGATGTAAACCAATTCCTCGGAATAGTATCAAGGGTATGGATGAATATATGGACCCACTCTTGCTTGGTTATATTCTTCCAAATTGTACTATAGCTAGCCAAATGATCAGCAAGACTAGTAAGTCCTGTGTATTTCTCTCCTATGTATGGGATCTCTACCTCAAACCAAATTTCTAAGTATTTTCTACAATTGGACTAGCTAGTTATAGAGTGCTTATGTGTATCCCACCATCTCACTGGTTTTTCTTTCAGGGCGACATCCAAGGCTAATAAGTGTTGTTGCTTAGGCACTTTAATTTCAAATTCATCAATAAACTGACCCACACTAGGTAAACCTTCATATGTTGGAAGACTACATACCTCGATTCCAAACCATCCTAGGGAATTTGTCACATGAGTGCATCTTTGGATAGATACTTCAAGTAGCCTATTTTGCTAATTTTCAAAGGCTTCACTAGAATCAGATGAACATGAACTTACACTTTTCCATCTGAGCATACTGTCTGATGTATGATTAATATAATCATTGAGATTTCAAGATATCTTATAGATATTATCAAGATCTTGAGTATCATATTCTCTTTTGACTATTTCTACATATCTCTAACCCTCTAATGGATCCAAAGGTGTGACAACTCTAATCTATTCATTTTCAAATGTCATAACTCCCTTTTTGAATTTTATGACAATCTGATTCTGAATGGCCCAATCAATACCAAGTAGTGAAGGATACAAATTGGCATCGTCAGCAATCTATATCACTTCAAAATCTACATATGTGCACAATCCTTCTACTTCGACAGGAACCCCTACCATTCTCCAAAATGGTATTACTTTATACTTATTAGCTAAGCGTAGCTAGATCGGTGACTAGACTAACTTCGGCTTACCCATGTTCTCCCACGTTTTGTTAGTCAATATGTTTACATCTGAACCCATATCTAAAATGAAAAAATCCATGTCATAGTCACTAGTTTGTGCATTAAGTCGTAGTTCTTGGCCAGTCTTATGTCTTCTCTAGACATGATTAACATCCTTTTCGGAGCGCACTTCTTCTTCATATTATCCAAGTAATTTATGCAATTCTCTTAAAGCATTCTCATCTTTAACCAAATCCAAATAACTTGTGAGAAATGTATTAACGACACTTACTTTTCCAAAATTCTTCTTTGGCGTAGACTTGTCAAAGCGAGGTGGCATGTTGTACACATGTCCTTCTTCATGGGACAACGACGGGGAAGATGTTGATGCGCCCTTCATAATTTCATCCCTGGATTCAAAGAATAAATTTTTCTCTTTATGGACATCAAACTACGGTGGCTTTTGAGCTATCGGTCTGACTCTTGGATCCCTTATATTATTGTTATTGTTCTTATCTCCACCCGTCGCAACACTACCCCCGGTGACAGCAACGACAGTAGGCTGACCTGGTCGTGGTTGCACCGAAATATTTTGCACATTTTGATTTTGATTTTGATTTTGATTCTGCTTTGCTTTCCACTTGGCTATAAGCTGTGGATAGTCTTCAATGGCATGATCCAGTGCTCTGCAATATGTACAAGATGTAGTAGGATGAGGACAATCTATAGCATAATGTCCAAGAGTAACGCAATTATAACATATGAGTTGTCCTCTACCTCGACCAAATCCTCCTCATCCATGGCCTATGAACCCCCCTCGAGGTTGATTAAATTGTGCTTCAGATCTTTCAGCTGAACCTTCTCCTTTCATAAGAAATGTGTTTGCAGTCCATTCAATGAGCAACTTGTATGCTCGACAGTGTTTTTCGTTATTCCCAATAGAGCTACAGAACTTGCACCATAAGTTATGAGGATCACTTACCATATTCTGTAGCAAGTAACATTATTTTCGTCGATGTCCCTTGGTCTGACAAATTTGGCACCATACAACATGATTTATTGGACTCGGATTGCTAGCATTAAGGTAGTCATGAAACGTTTTACATTTATCTTTGGAATGCCCATCTTCTTTACATCTAATGCACCAAACATCTTCATGCTTTTCTTTTCCCTTCTTAATATCTTGAATTTTAATAGTTAGGTTTGATAATTGTGACTGACTTTGAGCCATACCATTGCTAGTCTCCCCAATAGGTGATGCTTCTAACTTCATAGCTAGTTCCAAGGCCTCTGTATGTGTTGGTATCTTCTGTTGCATAAGTGGAATTCTGATGTCGGGCAACCATGCAATAATAAACCATTCCTTATGTTGTAAATCATTCATTGGGAATCTTGTACGATCTGTCAACATTTTGAAGCACTGGTTGAAGTCCCAAACAAAATCATTCGATGCTTGCTTGATTTCCTTCAATTCCGTAATACATTGAGATTCAAACTTCGACTTATTAAATTCAATATCCATTCCTTGCTTGACTTCTTCCAATGTCTTCGCAGGATGATTACCAATAACTTCATAAAAATTCATAAACCAGTCTAAGGCACGAACTTGGAAAGTCGTGATAAACTACGCCAACTTGACATTGTTGTCCTGGACTTGCTTAACAATCCATACAACATTGCATAAAAACTAGTGTTGTTCTAGATCTTCTGATCCATTCTCATTAAAAGTAGGTAACTTCATGTCAACCTCGACCATTCTAGACCTCTGGGGATTTTATTGATTCACTAATAATGGACCACTACTCGGATCCTTCCCACTCGGTGAAGTACTCTTCGGATTACTACCACTACTCTGACTAGATGGAATAAAATGCGAAGAAATATTAGGTCTTACCTTAGTCTACGGAGATATATGTGGGGTCATGGGTATGTCGCAACCTCGGGTCTGGAACGGTCCTCTAGATCCTTCTCCTTCCTCAAGAATGAATTGGTAGTCAACCTCTTTGTCACTAGAATCTTCTTCTAGTTGTGGCACTGATTCATATTTTGTCCTTTTAGTTGCACTGCAACCCTTCTTTTCTGTCGCAGTTCTCCTCCTTTTGTTTGACCGAAACCGTCTTCCACTTCGTAGAAATCCACACTCTTCATCTGATTCAATTTAGTCCCCACTTATCATCTCATCTCATCCCATTAATTCCATCCAGACCATTTTCCATCCGATACCCATGCACACTGCACACAATAGCTCTACTCATCAGATTCCATTCGCATTACAATTTTTTCACAAAGAAGATTTTTGATCGACAAGTTCAGCAACTTGAGGTACTTACCGCGTGGACCTTCAAATAACTCATGTTCTAATACACTATATGAATTGATAGTGTTAACAACGAATTCGGTAATATACCCCTTTAACACACCATCTGGCCAGAAATCTATTGCGTGAGAGATTCTATTGTTCACACCTTTTAGTCGCTGTACCAACTCAGGTGTCCAGTACCTAGGTTCACCTCCTTGGAAATTTGTCTTATGTTCAGTCGAGCTTTCTAACCATTCATGCACCATCACCATAAAATCGACAAATAATACTTCAATAATTTCATTAAAAACATACTTATATAACAAATATTCATTATTCAGTCGAAGGTGTCTGTTATGCTTCCTTGCAAATTATTCCAGTTGTAGGTCTACCCAATCCTGTATCTCTAGCTTAGTCAGATGCCACAACATTCCCCTTCACCTCAAAGTATCAGTCCTGAAAATGAAACCATTTGTTGGTGCACTTTTACTTCGACCAGGGTTCAAGGCTTAACATCCACCAACAAAATTTACAATCCACAGACACCAGCTCAAAAGGGAATCAACCCTTCCAACATCACCTACAGAGCAGATGAAGTCTCACCTGAAGTATCTATGGGGACTGCGCGAACTAGAATTCATGCAGCATAGAAGGGGAATACTCATCACACAACATATTCATTATTAAAACCCATTACAGAACATCGACATATATCATGACTTAGTTAAGTCTTCACCAAACAATACATTTATTATTGTGTTGCACCTACAGAGCATCGACAAACAAGAGCTTCGACAGACTCATAACTACGACAGATTTCAGAACTTGTATCTGAGTAATATATCACATCCATTATTCATACAGTTACTTCCATCATTTATCCAATTAATTGTTTAGCAGAGGAAAGAAACACACATCACATCACAAAACAGTAACACACATAAAGACACCATGTTTTAATGTGGAAACCCATCTAGGAAAAATCACAGAATCGCTTGTATTTAATTAGAGTCACATCCAAATAAGCACTTCAGGTAGAAATTATAGATTTATTCATGTCATACAACGGAACTGCGCACATAGCCTGTAGAACAATGACTCAACTTCTCAGAAATGTATTCAACATATACAACAAATATCTCTATTACATAGCACAAAACTATACTTTGAACATTAACCATTAACCCCACAATTTCCTTCTTAATACATATTTATAAGGTGCACTAAGATTTCCCCGCTCCCACTAACCCACTAACTTCCTAACTGACTCATTATTACAATGTGGACCAATTCTAACTAACTAACTCAACTTCCGAGCTTTGACACGATCAACATGACCGTTTTCCTCATTTCCTGACCGCTTCGTCGGAGTTGACCCTTGCATCCAACTAGTTCCATTTTGTCTTCATCCACACTAACTCGTTTATTAAAAAATGATACTTCCAAAATACTAGGCCCAACAAATTCTTTGGGAGTTACACTTCACCCATGTGCCCCTCTTAGCTATTCTTGACCTGATCCATCATCCATGATATTCCTTGGAGGTTACTTTCCCTCTAGTGCACCCTCCCTTTGCTAATTTTAGCTTTGAGAGGTTAGAACTCAAGAGATTCCTTCCACCTAGCTTGGGAGTTACACTTCCATGTGGCCCATTATTCATCCTTATGCACCCTCTTTGGCTAATTGGAGATATTCCACATGATTTACAATAATTTGGAATTTAATGAATAAAATTTGTGACCCACATCATCCATCATGTTGGATTTTGTACAACTTTGGAAGATATTATTCATTGTACTTGTTTATACCTCCTAAGGGAGAAGAACCTTATGTAATCAATTATGTAAACACATGAAAGAATCAATGTAAGCCTTGGGGTGCAAAAGGAATTAATAAAAAGATAAAAAATAAAATATTTATTGCCCCCAAGACAAGTCGGCCCCATAAGGGATTTTCTGGTTTCAACACTTGTATAAATATGAGGTTAGTGCTCCTCCTTTGTTCATTCTCACACTTGAGAGTGGCGCATCACTTGGGAGAGGAGAATTTCGCATCACCTAAAGGAGGAGGCTGATTTCTAGGGTTTCTATTTTTGGAAAACATTTCCACACTTTCTATTTTCTCATTTGTACTATGATCTCAGAATTATCATCTCTCTGCGAAGGTTGTTGGGTTTTCTCCCTATTGTTTTTCCCAGGGTAAACTCTGTGTTGTTGGTTTGTGCTTTGTATTACTTCTAGTGATCTTGGTAATGCATTTATGTTGTATGCTATGAATGTATGAAATTTAGCATGGTATCAGAGCCATTCTAGAAGAAGCCATTGCCAAAGCATTGTCGGAACCCTCCCGGAATTAGGGTTTCATCTTGTGAAGTCTTCACCTATTATTTTGGAGGAAAAGAGCCATAGGAATTTCGTTTTTGTCTACTAATCCATTGGTGAAGACGGAATTCAATTCCGAGAACTTTCAATTTTTGACCTAACTCTTTGGCCACAGCAGAATTAGGGTTTCAGTTTTAACTCATTTCTCTCCATAGATTTGGCAAGGCCAACTTATCTGTGGGTTCAGTTTTTCAAATTATTGACTTTTATTTTTGACCTAGCTCCTGCTAGGGTTTCTGAACCAGATCTACAATCAAGATGATTGGGATGAAAATTGAAGATCGTTTGGAAGGAGCCTCCAACTTTATCTCCTAGAAGTCTAGGGTTCTTCTACTCCTAGAAGAAAATGATCTCTTACTATATGTAAATGAGAAGGTCCCCAAACCAGAAGCCGAAGAGGATAAATCTCGATGGAGGAAGAATGATGCTAAAGAAAGAAGGATTCTTGTGGATTCCGTGAGAGATCATTTGGTTCCTCAGATCTCAGGAAAGAAGAATGGTAGGAAAATGTTCAAGACCATTATGAAGCTGTTTGAACATGCTAGCCTAAATGTATCCATGAATTTGAGAAACCAACTCTCAAATATGAAGATATCAAAGTCGAAATCCATTGCCTCATACTTTATGAGGATTGCAGAACTCAGAGACAAGCTTAGCACTAGTGGAGATCCTATTGGCGATAAGGAGCTTGTCCTCCACACTTTAAATGGTCTTCCACCATCGTGGGAGTCCTTCATCTAATGCATAAGTGGTAGATCCAAAATACCAAAGTTTGACAAGCTTTGGGCAGATTGCTCTCAGGAGGAGACCAGGACTGCAACACATCAAAGACTCCATGGCCATGACACTCAACCTAAGGAGAACCAAGATTTTGTTTCTCATGCCACGAAGGGTAAGGGAAAAGGTAGGAAGTTCCATAAACACAAGCACTAATATAGGAGACCAAGTCCTCGCCCAGATCAAAAGGAGAAGAAGGACATATCTCAAGTTCAATGCTATAGGTGCAGAAAATATGGACACTACGCAAATAGTTGTCGAAGTTCAAGTAAAAGGAAGCATGAAGCCTCAACTGCTGATGTAGAAGAGGATCATCATCACAAGAAGCAAAGGGATGATGATCGTTCGGAGTTCCTCTTCTAGAAGATCTAGAATACAAGAACATAGATATCTCATGGTTCCCACAAGAAGGCAGTGGGGGCCCACACACCAAAACAATAAGAGATAAGTATTTTGTTTTCTTGCTTACATAGATATGTTTTTGTCTTATATGTTTTTTATATGCAGATCTAATGTGTTGAGCAGTTGATATATTTTACCATATTATATTATGCATATGAGCTACACAACATTTCATGAAGTTAGTTTAGAAGATATCTCCCTCCTACATGCTTAGGGTAGTGCACACTCTTGATGGCATCTTCTAGTGAAGATAACAGACATCTAGATACTTCCCAGAAGTGTTTGATAGACATGTTCATGATTTTTATGATAAAGTATTAGCTAAGATGCCTGTGTAAACTATTTTCTTTTCATTTGATTATAAAATGTTACTAATCATCAGTCGGGATTTGACTTGTAGGGAAAAGACCATGTAATTTGGCATACAAGAGAAGACGTGTTCGGATGGACATATGAATCCCATTGATGTTCAACAAGAATCTTCCTGGAATATGACTCTCATCCTAGAAGGATGACCTCAGAGGAAGCTTTCATAGAAGTGAAACCAGAAGTAATCCACCTTCAGATATTTGGTTGTCCAGTCTTTATACATGTGCCCAACTTGGAACCTTCAGGCAAGTAGGGAACCTTTGTGGGAATCTTCAAAGACTTATAGAATCTACATCCCAGGGTTCAGATAGATTGAAGTGAGTAGGGATGTGACCTTTGAAGAAGAATTAGCTGTCACGAAATGCAGAGGATCAGACATGGATATCGATGATGAAATGATAGAACCAAAGGAGATGGGATCATCTCCCCCTCTAGTTCAAGAGGAAGTTAGCAGAAAAGGATGAACCTGTCGATTCCATTGATCCAGTTGATATCCCCAGAAATGTTGCAGTAGGTCGAAAAGACCTAGATGGGCACAACAGACTTAGCATGGATAATATGGGAAACACAAGGCCAGATTTGTTGCCAGAAGATTCTCTCAGAAAGAGGGAGTTGATTATGATGATACATTTGCTCCTGTGGCTCAAGATACTCCCATCAAATCGATCATTGCTATTGCTTCAACTATGAGATGGAAGGTGCATCAGAATGATGCAGACCCCAACCTTTGCTTCATGGTTGCAGATGATGAGCCACTTATTTTTGTATTGTATGTTGATGACTTGCTTCTCACAGGAAATGAGAAACCCATTGTATGGTGTAAGAAGAATCTCGCCTCTGAGTTTGAAATGAAAGATCTTGGATTGATGCACTACTTCTTGGGATTAGAAGTATGGCAGAGGCAGAAAGAGATTTTCCTACGACAAGGAAAATATACCGTTGACATATTGAAGAGATTTGGGATGTTGGAATGAAAGTCCATGACTACTCCGATGGATGCGAATTGGAAGAAGTTAAGAGATTCTACTTTAGATTTTGATTTGATTGATCCCACCATGTATCGCCAGTTGATTGGGTCATTGATGTATCTGACCAACACCAGACCAGATATATGTTTTGCTGTGAATGCCCCGAGTCAGTTCATGTTCAAACCCAGGAAGATTCACTGGATTGCTGCAAAACATGTGCTCAGATACTTACGTGGCACTATGGGATATGGTTTGAAATATGATTCAGATAGTGACCTGAGATTGCAGGGGTTTACAGACTCAGATTGGGTCGGATGTGTTGTAGATCGAAAGAGTACTTCTGGATGTTGCTTCAGTTTGGGTTCTGCGGTTATTTCCTGGTACAGTAGGAAACAAAACTTGGTAGCACTCAGTACTGCAGAGGCCGAGTACATGGATTCTAGCACAGCATCTAGAGAAGCAGTTTTGCTTCCTAAACTCCTGGCATGATTTTTTGGCCAGATTCCAGAGTCGACCGTGATTCATTGTGATAATTAGAGTTGTGTGCAGATGTCAGTGAATCATGTATTTCACGACAGGTCGAAGCATATCGAGATTCGATATCACTTCATTCGTGATATGGTGCAAAAAGGTGCGGTCGAGTTACAGTACATGTCGACAGACGACCAGACTACAGATGTTCTCACCAAGGCTCTTCCCAGGATGAAGTTCGAATACTTTCGTGGAAGATGTACTGGAGTCGAAGAGAACATATCCCTCCTTGAGAGGGAAAGATGACATTGAGATGTCTGCCCTACTTTTCCCTGGTGCCTTCTACAGTCCAGTTACTCAGCTAGATATGGGAGAAATCTCATAGGCAGATGAGTAGGACAGTAAATAGTTGGTTGGGCTCACCCAGGTACCTTTTGCAGTCCAATTATTCATCTAGATATGGGAGAATCCCATACGAAGATGAGTAGGAGAGTCAACAGTTGGTTAGGTTCACACTGGTGCCTCTGTAGTCTGGTTACTAAGCCAGAGATGGGGTAAATCCCATAGGAAGATGAGTAGGATAGTCAGCAGTTGGCCATGTGGTTGCAAAGTTGCCTCTACAGTCCAGATACTCAGCCAGATATGGGAGAAATCCCATAGGCAGAAGAGTAGGAAAGTCAGTAGATGGCCATGCCCTTTTGCTCATCTGAGATCTCAACCAGGTATGGGAGGACCCCATTGGCAGATGAGACAGACAGGTAGAAAATTGTATAGCAGAGATGGCATAGCTGGTTATCTCAGATATCTAGGATTGAGTGATTCTCCTAGATCCAGGATCGAGTGATTCTCGTGGACTCACCGAAGGACTGGTGAGGATGTCAAAGATATTTAGGATTGAGAGATTCTCCTGAAATCCAGGATCGAGTGATTCTCCTGGACTCACCGAAGGACTGGTGAAGATGATACACTTAGAATTTGTGGACAACCTTCAATATGCATAGAGATTATGGAGACAGAGTAGAGTACAAGATGAAACCCATATGATCGTGATGCTGATGAAGAACGAAAAATACCTTCCTTGTTGAGAGGGAGTGTTGGATTTTGTACAACTTCGAAATATATTATTCATTGTACTTGTTTATACCTCCTAAGGGAGAAGAACCTTATGTAATCAATTATGTAAACACATGAAAGAATTGATGTAAGCCTTAGGGTGCAAAAGGAATTAATAAAAATATTAAAAATAAAATATTTATTGCCCCCAAGACAAGTCGGCCCCATAAGGGATTTTCTGGTTTTATCACTTGTATAAATATGAGGTTAGTGCTCCTCATTTGTTCATTCTCACACTTGAGAGTGGTGCATCACTTGGGAGAGGAAAATTTCGCATCACCTAAAGGAGGAGGCTGATTTCTAGGGTTTCTATTTGTGGAAAACATTTCCACACTTTCTATTTTCTCATTTGTACTATGATCTCAGAATTATCATCTCTCTACGAAGGTTGTTGGGTTTTCTCCCTATTGGGTTTCCCAGGGTAAACTCTGTGTTGTTGGTTTGTGCTTTGTCTTACTTCTAGTGATCTTGGTAATGCATTTATGTTTTATGCTATGAATGTATGAAATTTTTCCAAAATATTGGGCCCAACAAATTCTTTGGGAGTTACACTTCCCCCATGTGCCCCTCTTGGCTATTCTTGACCTGATCCATCATCCATGATATTCCTTGGATGTTACTTTCCCACTAGTGCACCCTCCCTTTGCTAATTTTAGCTTTGAGAGGTTACAACTCAAGAGATTCCTTCATTATTGGATTCCTTCCACCTAGCTTGGGAGTTACACTTCCATGTGGCCCATTATTCATCCTTATGCACCCTCTTTGGTTGATTGGAGATATTCCACATGATTTATAATAATTTGGAATTTATTGAATAAAATTTGTGACCCACATCATCCATCATAGTTCAATTTGTTTCCTCCTTATAGTGACTATGGGCCAATTAATTCCCTAGTTAATTTAGTTTCCACACCAACCTGTGGGAATTGGATAGGTGAGTGGAATTACTCATGGAACCATCATGGAGGGGACATTACAATAACATTCCAACCCTCCTTACATCAGAAGAAGTTTTCTCATTAGAGGACATTGATTTGAGGTTAAGTTCCTAGCAAATGGAAAAGCTAAGGACATTGAATGTTACCAAGCATAAATATTAAAAATTGGAGGACATGTCCTCATCCCTCACATCGACAAAATATTCAATCTAGTGGTCAAGCAAGGTTTCCCTAATCCATGGACTCAAAGTCTCATTATTCCCATATTTAAATGTGGTGATAAAAATAACCCCTCTAGTTATCCGACCATTATGATTAGCCCTCTCTTAGACAAGCTTTACGATATCATCTTAGAAAAATAAATAAATGTATGGCTAGAAAGTGAAGGAAAGAGGGCTAAAGGTTAGGTGGGATTTAGAAGACATCTCTCTACCATAGATCACCTTGTTATGCTTCAGATCATTGCAGTAGATTGCCATAATAATTAATCCAATCTCCTCTATTGCTTTATGGACTTTAGGAAAGCTTTCGATACAATGCCAAGAAATAACTTATGGAACATGTTGGAAGAGTTAAAGGTTCGTTTCGAGTTGAAAGCTGTCGTGATAAGATTATACGAGACTGTCATTTCCAAATTCAACAGCACTCAAGGGTGGTCGAAGGATATTGATTGTAATATAGGGGTGTTCCCATGAAGATGGGTAACACTTTTTGGTAATATGTGTGCGCGAATTTCCTGAAACACGAGTTTGATCGAGGGTTATTTAAGCCCTTGATCGAGCTTTCAAAATATTGATCAAGGGTTTAAATAATCCCTCGATCGAGTTTTTTCAAATAGCTCGATCAAGGATTAGATAAACCTCGATTGAGATTTGGAGCTCAATGAACCTTGATCGAGGTTTGAGATAACTTCTAGTAAAACTTATTTTTAAATAGTTTTAGCTAATTTCTCGATTGAGATAGCTAAAAACTAGATCGAGAGATTTTCCAACATAAAAATATATGTTATAGTAAAAAAATTATTTTTTTAGTACTTAAAAAAATTTATTTTGTTAATTACTATTCTTTTTCTAATAGTTATATTTTTATTCGATAATTGATAGTTATTTTACTTTACTCTATTAACATATATTGGATGGGGATATCAACAACTAAATTTTGCAACATAGAAACAAAATCATAAATATGATGCACGACATCAAATACCATGGGAAAATTCATCTTGGTATACAAAAACCATGGGCCATAAATCACTAACAACAAACATTAGCATTAATTAATGTTTGTGGTTAGTGATTTATGCCCCATGGTTTTGATATCCCAAGATAAATTTTCCCATGGTATTTGATGTCGTGCATTAAATTATAAATGATTTTTTATTATTATCTCTTTTGCTCTTAATAAATTATATCTATATTGTGATATAAGTAAAAATATTTATTTTTAGGTAAGTTATTTTTACAACAAAAAAACTATTAATTCAAATACCTCAATCGGGCTATTTTAGTTTGATTGATGTATTTGAAATAATAATTTTTTTTTTTTCGTATTTAAATTAATATAATATTTTTATGGTTAAAATCTCATAAACCCTCAATCGAGGTATTTAAAAAACATGCATAAAACCTTGGTAGAGGGTTTTAAAACCCTCGATCGAGCTAATGGCTTGATTGAGGGATTTAAAACAGGTTTTTAGCCCATTTTTCTATTTTTTTTTGTTCTTTTTTCCAGACCTAAACCTTGTCCTAAGATGCCCTTTTGATGGCGGACTTCATACAATGGATTCGTCAATGAATCATCTATCCATTGACATATTATTTACAATTTTATGATTTCATACAATATTTTTGTTTAATTTTCTTTTGAAAATTACACTTACAAAACCATGCCAACAACTTCAAATCAATGCAAAAAAATCAACAACCGAAAATCTACACAACAAAAAAATTTCAAAAAATATATACACCCCAGACCAATGTGTGCTCTTTAGGGGGATATTTTGATTTTTGTAACCAATAAAAAAAATGTTTATGTGCACACACATGTGTGCGGAATGCAATTAAAATTTCCAATGGTCAATTTCAAAAATTAAAAAGAAATCATCATAAATTTAAAAAAAAATATGTGCACCCTAGTGCATTTTGTGTAGATTATGTTTATATATATATATATATATATATATATATGAAAAATTATGCATTTATCACTAAATTATTTTATGTGCACACAATTAACTTGTAAACTTTTGTTGAAATTTACAAGAACAAACCTATCATTAAATGCAATTTTGACATATTAAATAATTTTATTATTTAAAAACAAATATAGGTGGAAAGACAACATAATTCCCTAGAATTTGTTGTTTTGTTGTGTGCCAAACTTCACAAGGCATATATGATTTTTGAGGGCTTCAATTTAATGAATGAGTAAAAAATTGAATTTTCACGGTCACTTATGGCCAAAAAATGTTACCCATCTTCATGGATTCACCCATAGGAGTTAAGCAAGGTATCCCCCTCTCCCCTACCCTTTTCGGAATATACATAGATAATCTAGAAGGTTGTTTAGAAGAAGTAGGTCACACTGGCACGGCTTTTGCTGGAATGATCATCATCCTCCTTCTCTATGCTGATGATATAATTCTTATGATAAGGTTCCCTTGTGATATTGATAAGCAATTAAGAATTCTCAAAGATTTCTTATCTAATATGGGTATGACTGTTAACACTACCAAAAAATAAGTTATTATTATTAGATCCAAGAAGATCACCTACGCTAATTTTGTTTATGACAATAAAAACTTGGAGGAAGTGTCTTCTTACAAATATCTTGGAATTGATTTTCATTACAAGCTCAACAGGCACTATAGTATTAAGAAAATGATTAATGGAGGGTGGAAATCTTATTTTGGTCTTGAAAACAACTGCAAGTTAGAAAATATTGCGATGTGGTATAAAAAGAAGTTCATTTTTGAAACTCTCGCCACTCCTGTTATCTTGTACGGTTGTGAAGTTTGAGGTTGCAAAATCTCTAGATATTCCTAGAGAAAGATTGAGCAAATATAGAAGTGATTTATGTGACATATAACCTTAAAATTAAAAGCAATACACCCTACCCTATTCTCCTAATAGAAGTGGGTATTCTTCCCATAAAGAGCATCACTATGACTATATACCTGATGTACAAGTACACGATAAATAACATGGAAGACTAGATAATTCATAATATTGCTTTAAAATTTAGTCAAGATCAAGTTTGGTTCATGAGAGGATGGTATAAATATGCCAGGGCTTGGTAAAACTAGTGGGGGATTGATGAAAATGCCATTTTACAAAATATCAAGAACATTAAAAATATTATCGCATCTAAGTTTAAAGCAAAAATGTGGGACGAGAAATATTTAGAGGATAAAATAAAATTAAGATACTATAAGGAGGTTGTTAACTCCATTATGGAAGATCAAAGTTATCTCTCTATTTCAACTAGTTTGAAGAAGAAAATCAATATAACCAAGACAAGAACAAACTCTAATGAGCTTCATAGTGAAACATGATGATTGACACCTCCTAAAACACCATGGGTGGGAAGGATTTTCCATATTTGTGATTCTAGGAATGTTGATGATGAAAGTCACTTTCTTTTAGAGTGCCCTGCATACACCCACATTAGATTACAGTTTCATATACTTTGCTACAATACCAACCTCCCTAACCTTCTAACTTGTAAAAACTATGGTGACCTAGGAAAAATTCTTTTTAAGCTCTTTGATCATATGAATAATTTTACAGTAATCCAAATAATTAATTTGTTTTATCTTAAGGCCCGATAGACCAAATTGGTCTCAGTGGGTGTTAACGATTATCATCATAAATTACCATGGATATTTCATTAAAATAATTTATTGCAATTTTTTTTTGTAATTTTTTTATTATGCACAATTTTTTTATTTAAAATTAAGATTCAATATTATTATATTAACACCAAAATTATGAAATAACTTGAAGTTAAAAAAAAGAAGCTAAAATAAATATCACAACACCCATATAATGATCACAGGATATACCTTGGGAAATCCAAAATGAGAGAACCTAGCTAGAAACTGAGGATTGTGTCTTTTTCTTTTTTTCTTAGATATGAAATGAAAATACAAATAAAGGTGAATTCACTATGGAGATTCCATTGACACCATGGCCTATATGTATAGATGAATCCTCTCTTATTATCTAATAATCCATATCGATAATCCATGACTTCCTTTCCTATTATCCCAATATTAGGGTCAAGGTTAAGGTTTTTCATGCCTCAACTCATGATTAGGATTAGGGTTTTGATCACTTTAGAATATTCTTAAAATTCACACGTGACTAGATCCACATATATGAGAAATGAGAGATGATGTGGCATCTCCTTCATAAAACGGTGGTCAAAATCATAAATAAACTTCTAAGAGGTATAATTACCTTGTACAAACTCCAATGGAAATGATATTTGCATCGTTGGAAAAATATTAATGTGTAAAATAAAACCAAGAAGTTAGAGACTATATTTACAAATGTTTGACATAAAAAAAATCATTTAGTTCTCCAAATAAACTTCATAAATTTTAAAATCCTCAATAAAAAATTATATAATAATCCATTTCCAAACAACATATAATACACAAATTGTTGACTATTAAAAAAACACTAAGCTTAAATAAGAGAGAGGTATAATGAATACAAACATTAGGAAAGATCTACATATTTAAGCTATCCCATTCATCTTTAACCTACTTGATCTCGCTTAAACATATCATGCTTGCATTGAATGTGTCTACTCCATCATCATAAGAGATTCTATTTAACTTCAAAGCTTCACATCTTTATATATATATATAGTTTGCAATATGGTAAGGAGATAATAACATTGAAAATTGTTTAAAATTTGATTTGAAAAGTTTTAACAAGATAATGATAATAATAAAAAATAACAATCTATTTTGAAGTTATACTAGTTTAGTTAAATACTAATTAATATACACAATTTGATGATGATAGTTAACATCTATTGAGACTACTTTGATTTATCAAAAATTACTAAAAAATTATTTTGGTTGCTTTAAAATTTTAGTTTTATGCTCAAAAAACTTGAAGATAAGTATTCCTAACTCATTGTAGTTTTGATAGGTTAAAAGGTTAGGAAGGTTTGTATTGTAACAAAGGTTTTGAATTTCAGATCTATTCAAGGAAAAATGTAAGATTCCATAATTTTCTTAAAGTTAGAAACCGTGGAGAATCTTACTAATTCTTAAATTTCCAACCATAAATTGTTGGGCAATATCTTTGTAAAAATATTCAAATTTCTAAGGATTGTATATAGCCTTTGGACAATTTTGACAATTTTTAGAGTTAAAAAATGTTATCCGATGGAATTAGGGTGAATCAAGAATTTAGAAAAAACCAAAAATTGATGAATCGTTTTTTGGAAAAAGGTAAAAATTTAGCCAATGGGCTAAATTTCACCCTTAAAAGTTTCCCTGGATCTAGTGTGGGTGTACGCAGGGAACTCTAAGAGAAAGTGATTTTCATCCACAATGCTCATATCTCACAGAGATGGCAAATCCTTTCAACCCATAATGTTTTAGGAATTGTTCAATGCCCCGTTTCACTATGGAGCTCATGATAGTTCGTTCTTATCTTGGCTATATTAATTTTCTTCTTTATACTAGTTAAATAGAGAGATACTTTTGATTTTCTAGATTAAGGTCAATGACCTCCTCATAGTATTTTTTTTTTCTAAGGTAATTGACAACTAGGGTAGGCATCATACTCGCGTGACATGGGGTTGATTATTTTCCCCTACTGCCATACCCCTAAGTGCACCTACACTGGCCCTACATAGGCACACATGCTATTCAAGGTTTGAACTTGCGACACCACAAGGAGTACCTTAATAGTGCACCCTATCGCCAACTGCTCTACACCTTGAGGGATAACTCCTTATAATATCTTAATTTTCTTTTAACCTCTAAATTTTTATCACACCACAATTTCGCTTTAAACTTAGATGTAATAATTTTTTTAATATTATCGATATTTTGCAAAGTGACATTTTTGTTAATTTCCCAATTGTTTAACCAAGCGAGGACATGTTTATGCCAACCTCGCTTGAGCTGCAGGTGGTTTTGAATGGATTTTAAATCAATTTTAGAAAGCCTCTGATCTTCCATGTTATTTATCTTGTACTTGTACATCAAGTACCTAGTCATATCCATGGTCTCGATGGGGGAAAGCCACACTTCTATGAGGAGAATAGGATAGGGTGTATTGATTTTAATTTTAAGGTTATAAGTTATAAAACATTTCTAGATTTTCTCAATATCTCTTCAAGATTCTTTAGAGATGCATCAACCCTAAACTTCAAACCCATACAAGACACGGGGGCTTCACTCGATAAAATACTATCATAACACGTCTGTTCATGGCATATGAAACAATACCCCTAATTTCACTAAATATTGGAAAATACCTTCCAAAATCATTTTTTTACCCCCTCCCAATATGCCTTCCCAATTTAAAAAAAAAAACTATTTTCACTAGATATTGTATGTATCAATTTTTTCATTAACATTTTTTATACCCCTTTATATTTCTACCTAGTATATTGATATGATACCCCTCTTATGACGCCACATGCATTCTACAATGCACCTTGCTTCTTTCGATGTATATTGTGGATGCACATTACTTCACCCACAATGCAATTACTCAACCACATATCATTATGATTTGCAACATCTAATGGTCTAATGAAGAAATAGGAGATCACTTCTTGTATGTCACTAGAGCCAATGCACATAGTATAACATTTAGATTGCATTTTGTAGTTCCCCAATCGCGGACTAAGCCTGTTGTGGGCTAGGTATCCAAGTCCCCAGGGCCTGTAATAAGCTCTAGGAGGCTGACTAAACCTCCCAAGGCATGTAATAGGCATGCGTGGTTGGGTATTCAAGCCCCCAAGGCCTATCGAGGGCCTATAAAAGGCCCTGGAGGCTTAGAGCCTCCCAAGGATATTGGTAAAAATTGACTGAGTGCTATTGGTAACAATTGGCTGTCAATGACCACTGTCTCTTGACTATGATCGACTGGAAACCCACTTCACCATGGAGCCCCTGGCCTCAAGCATGCCTTAAGACGCGATTTCCCTGCGTATTGGTAAGCCCAAACCTTGCCTCAACCCGATTTCTCATCTGGCCATGATCCCGCCATATCCATTTGGCGGATATTTGTCAACTCGCCCATATAAAAAACACCCCAAAGTATTTTTGTATTGTTACATTAAAAAAAAAGCCCTTTGCCCCTTAATATATAAGCAATATAATTTTTAGGTTTTCATGAATATTTAATACCGCAATATGAATGAACATGATATTATATTGCCTTGTAGTGAAGCCCTCGTGATACAAGATAATGGGGATGTTGAGAGTTTCAAGGAGGAACTTGTTTTTATCCTACATCTCAAGGTTTGTTGATTTACAATTGTTTTTAAGACCAAAATAAACTTTCCACCTTCCATTAATCCTTTTCTCAATGTTATGTTTTAATTGAGTTTGTGATGGGTATCAATTCTGATATATTTGTATGAAGTCACTTCCTCCAAGTTAATGTAGTTAAACATTAATTAATACACAATTTAATATACCGTTATATTAATTTGATTAAAATTAATTATTTTATAAAAACTATCACTTTCAAATAACAATTTAACTACTTAACCTACAAAATAAAAATATTTATATTATAAAATTTTATAAGAAATTTTATATAAATGCTCCTCAGGTAAAAGTATTAATCATAGAATTAGAACTTCACAAAATGAAACTAGTTGTTCTATCCTAGGCTTATCACTTTGGTTCTGGTAGTATTAAATCTCATTGGCGTTGTGCACAGGAATTGGAACTACCAGATCACTTGGACCTTACTTGGAATGATTATATTGATCAATTGAAGTTCCCAGGAATCACCTTAATTGACTCTTCAGACCAGTTGGTTTGGGATGGCCCAGATGCAAACAGGATCCTGCCTTTCAAGAAGGTTTATTATCTTCTTTTCAGTAATTTTTCCCCACTAGACCAGTACTGGTGGCACTTGAAGCTACGGGGATGGAGTATTTTGTTGAAGCTGAATTTTTTTCTTTGTCTTTGTATTAAGAACCAGATTCTTACATGGCTGAATTTGCAAAAGAAATTTTTCAATGGTTTGAGTATATGCACCATGTGCAAATATGCAGTTGAGGATATACATCACCTTTTTATTCACTGCAGGTTTATCAAGATAATTTGGGCTGAGTTAAAATTTTGATTAAATTTATTTGAGGATTGGATTGGTGCTTCTTTTGATGATTGTATCTACATGTGGTGTCATAGTAAAGTGATTTACATGACACTCCCCTTTTTCATGCTAAATTTATTTGAAAATTAAAACTCGTCTATTTATGGTGCTTGCAAGATGACAATGGGTGCTATTAATGGTTATCCTGTTGTACAGACACAAAAAAAAAACCAGATCATTCATGTATCTTCCAATTGGCATTGATTCTATCTGTGTTTTTTTCGACGAGGCCTCTATACAAGGTCTTTGTGGTGTTGGAACGGTCTTTTAGATAAGAAGGAACCATTGTATTCAGATCAAAATGAGTATCGGGAAGGGGGATAACATTAAAGATGAAGTCTTGGCTGCTTGGTGTCTTCTCTGGTTCGCACTGAAGAGGCGTTATTTCTATGCCTATCTATGGGGACTCACAAGTTATCATAAACTGGATGAACCCGAAATCTAATCTTGAGTTTATGCTTCTGGAATTGTGGCAAAGGAATATGAAACTTCTAATTTCCTCCTTTGCACATATGGTTTTCATGCATATTTACTGGGAAGATAATATGAAGGAAGATTGGCTCTCAAAGGAAGCCATCGGTCCTATGAATAGGCTTCTACATTTTACTGAATACTTGGACAACATGGTGATTGATCATGGTTTTGTATGGATGATCTAATCTCCTACGAATCATTTCCTGATTTTTTGTACTTCTGGTATTTAGATCATAGATTTTTTTGCTCTCTTGGTATTAGCCATATGTTATTGGCACCATACGTCATCAGATAATTGCTCTTTTAATGCTTTTTTTGCTTATGTATGGTAGTCATATATCATGTGGGAGTTTATATATAGATGAAATGATCAATTGTTGTAATTTTTATTTTCCTACTGAAAATATAAAATTACAGTTTTTTTTCCCTTGAACAAAGGATAGGTGTTTGTTGGTTGATGGATAGGGCTTAATATGTGGTTAATACATAGATAGAGAAAGGTAGGTGTTGGTTCATGGGGCAGACAAAGTTTCCTTCAGTAAAAATACTAAACATAAGACATTATGAGGTAATTACATGTAGGTAGTTGGAGATTTTATGTATTTGGCGTATTTGGAACTTTCTTAAAATATTTTTGTGTTTTATGGAGTAAAAAATGAAATTTAATATTAAAAAATTACAATTTAACTAAAAATTATATTTTTAGATTTCAATGAAAAAATCCAAATCACAGAATGTTTCATTTTACTTTATTAATTAAAAACATAATATACAAATCTTACAAAAGACCCAGGTTTTGGCACCTAACCCTTGTTAGTTATCACCCTTGAGGAAAAAGCATTTCAACTAAAGAGTTTTGACTAATCATTAAGGTTAAGGAACAAATATTTCAAGTAAAGAGTTTTGATTAATCATGAAGCTTCATGAGTTAAAATTTCCAATCTCCCATTGTATGTGTATTATTTTTTTTTTAACCATGGGAACAGCAACCTCCCAAGGGTATATCCAACAGCCCGCAAGCCAGATATACCAGAAACTTGTGACTCAGCAGGGGCTGAGACGTCCCGAGACCCTTTATCCCAAGGGAGAGCCTCTATCCCAGGGGTCACCTACCCTTCGAGCCTTGTCACAGCGGGCCAATGACCAACCCTACCCCCCGCCGGTTTTGAACCTATGACCTCCTCAGAGATAACACATGTTCTTAACCATTAGGCCCACTCAGGTGCTCCCATTGTATGTGTATTATTACTTCACCACGAGTATATTTTCTAGGTACACTTATCTTTAGTAATTAAATCGAAAAAATATATTCTTCAGTTACAAAGCATAGTCATTTTGTATGTCAATCTCTCGTTAGACTTTTAAGAGTTTATTGATATGTTGGTTGTGAAAGTAATTTCACCTAAAATGTTATTTATCTATCTAGATTCAATGTAGTTTTAGATTTTGCTTATAGTTTCAAAATTTGTTTAACAATATAAATGTTAATTATTAGAAATAAACCTGGATTTATCAAACATCGAGTGGGATTAAATTTTTTTAGATATAAATCTTTTCTAGATGTGTAAAAAATTTAAGATAAAAAATTATACTTTAAGAAATTGGATCTCTCTTAGTGCTTGATAAATCCGGGTTTCTAAGATGGATCTATGCACATTCTAAGTCATAAGTTATTGGTATATCTGGCTTGCAGGCTATTGGGTATACTCTTGGGGTTATAGTGGTAGCCACCAGATATGATCTTGGGCTAGCCGAGGTGTTCCCGACGAAGTTACCAATTCCCCATGGTAAAAGAAAATATGGATCTATGCACATGAATGATTTTTATTACTTTTTATTTTTGGTAACGTTAAGTTATATGACAACATCTCCCCCATACTGGGTTGTAGAGCACCTGGCTATTTTAGGTGCAATTACATGGTTTGCTCTCAAATTTACTCTAACTAAATTTTATTCAAGAAAGTAAGTAAGTGAACGAATGGGACAGGGAAGTAAAATCTAATTTTTTAAATTTTGTAAATGGAAATTGAATAAACATTCAAATTTGTCTACTTTTTGTTGATGATATCAAATTAATAATATTTTGACAACTTCCTTTTTTTTACAAATTCAAATGTACAAAGGGAGGGTGATGGAGATATTTGATGCAAATGAAATTATGCAATTCAATTTGCATTAATTCAACAAATTACAAGGGGGTGAATCCATGAAGATGGGTGACACTTTTTTGGCCAAAAGTGATGGTGAAATTTTTTCTTTTTGACACATTGATTAAAACAAAGCCCTAAAAACTCATACATGCCTTGTGAATTCCAACATGCAACAAAAAAAAATTGTAGGGAATTATGTTTTCTTTCAAATTTTATTTTATTTTAAATAAAAAAAAATTAATATGTCAAAATTGCATTTAATGATAGGGTTGTTTTTGTGAATTCTAGGAAAAGTTAACAAGTGGCTTGTGTGCAGGTAAAATAATTTAGTGATAAATGCATAATTTTTGAAAAATATATATAAACGTAATATAAATAGAATACACTGGGTGCACATACTTTTTTCATATTTATTTTGAAAAATGTAATTATTTATTAATTTTCGAAACTGACTGTTGAAAATTTGAATTGCATTTCCTATATGTGTGTGCACGTAAACCTTTTTTTAGTGGCTACTATATATATATATATATATATACCCTTTTGAAGAGGATGCGTTGATGTGGGGCGTATATGTATTTTGAAATTTTTTGGTTATGTACTTTTTATGTTGTTGAATTTTCTTTGCGTTGATTCAAAATTGTGGACATGGTTTTGTAAGTATAAGTTCGAATATATATATATATATATATATATATATATATATATATATATATATATATATGAACTAAGAAACTTGTAAATTACATGCCGATGGATAGATGATTTGTTGATGAATCCATAGGTATGAATTCCACCACCTAAGGTGCATCCCAAGACATGGTTTATGCCTAGAAAAGATGTTAGTAAAATTAAGTTTGCAAAAAAAGGGGCTAAAAGCCTGTTTTAAAGCTCTCAATCGAGCTATTATCCCAATCAAGGTTTTGTGAGATTTTTTCAATACCTTGATCGATGGTTTATGCATGGTTAAGCCAAAAGATCAATTGATATAATAACTTGATTGAGATATTATCTCGATCAAGCTTTTATAAACCTCTATTGAGATTTAAAAAAAACTTACTTTAGTTTTTGTATAAAAAACTATTAACTTAAACACCTCGATCGAGCTATTGGCTAGATCAAGGTATTTGAACTAGATTGAGCTATTAACTCATAAAAACCTACTTTAATTTGTATATGAAACAAACACTATTAAATTAAATACCTCGATCGAGCAATTAACTCGATTGAGGTATTTGAGCTAATACTTATTATTTTTCTCCCCCATTTTCACAAAGATATTAAAAAGATTCAATTTGTTTTTATAGAGTAAATAAATTTAAATTTTCCTTACTTTATAAATTGAATGTAAACATTTTAAAAATTTAAACTTTTTAGTTTACCACCACCTTAATTTAAATCACTATAAAATAGAAAATCGCAAAATGTTTTTTTTAAGATGGATATTTTTTTATTCCATTTAAACATTAAATAATATCAAATACATCATATTTAAAACCATATTTATTTGAAATCTTTGTAATAATGTGATAATTTGAATTGTAAAATAGCCTATGGTTTTGGTAACCCATTGTAAATTTTCCCATGGTATTTGATGTGATGGATTATATTTACCATCATTGGTAAATATAATCGATCACATCAAATACCATGGGAAAATTTCCATGGGTTACCAAAACCATGGTAATTACACTATTACAAATTGTTTCAAATAAATATGGTTTTAAATAGTATGTATTTCATATTATTTAATGTTTAAATGCGATTAAAAAAATGAGTTATAAAAAAATTTAAAATTTCTATGGAAAAATAAATATTATCTCAATACCTCAATTGATCAAGCTATTAGCTAGCTCGATCGAGCTATTGAGCTAATAGTTTTTTTTTCATATTTTAAAATTTTTCGAGCTAATAGATAATAGCTTGATCAAGGGTTTATAAAACCCTTGATCAATCTTTTGAGCTTGATCCGGGGTTATCTAAACCCTTGATCAAGACTTTATAAAAAGCTATATTGAGCACTTGGTTAAGTCCTCGATTAATATTTTAAAAGCTCGTTCAAGGTCTTGACCAAGGCTTGATCGAGCTCATTGTTTTTCATGTTCGTGCCCTCCTCTTGCCAAAACATGTTACCCATTTTCATGGGAACACCCAAGGATCAAGAAAATAACTTCTCTTTTATATGAAAACTGCAATCATATAAGAGAGATCCCAGATCACTACTACAATATTTCCATTTTGCCATTTGTTCACTTATGTCTTTTTGTTGTGTTTTTGAGATGCACAATAGGATGCAATAAGAAGGCATCTCTTTTTCTACCATTTTTTGTCCTTTCCTTGCATCTCCATTGTGTCTTTTTAATCCTTTAGTGTTATTTTTAGTCTCATTTTCATCTTATTTGTATCCTTCTTACATTCCTTTAGCATGCATAATGCATCCCTATAGAATCCCTAGTGCATCCTTTAGGTCAACACTTTGCGTCAAAATTGTGACTTTTTCATAAATTTTCCATCCAAATTGCATTCTTGTTGTGTCCTAATAGTGGTCCTACCTATATCCCAATGTTATAAGCACAAGTGTATTATAGCGGTAGAAAACATAGTTCATGATGTTAGAAACACATTTGTATTGCAAAAATAGAAAACAAAGTTAAATCTATGCATCCAAAGGTTCTACATTTTCTAATAAATGGTTTCCTTCCACAACATTTCTCAAGGGAGTCACATCCCATATTTCTTTTGTTGCAACTATTCTCATAATATAATTTGAGTAAGCTACAACCTCTACCCAAAACTTGGTCAGTAGTCCCTTCACTTGAAGAAAGCATCTATCCATCTCAATTAAGGTTTCATTCTTCCTCTCAACAATACTATTCTATTGAGGAGTGTAATGCACTTCTATTTTCCATGAGATACCATTCTAAGATAAGTATCCTTCAAAGGAATCAATCACATATTCTCCTCCATATCAAACCTTAAACATTTCATAACTTGACCATATTGTTTTTCAACCAATGCCCTAAAATCCTTGAATTTCTCAAAAGCCATATCCAATGTCTTCAATAAGTAAACCTAGAAAATTCACCTAGGAATGTGAGAACATACCTTGCACCTACTAGAGAATGATGCTTCGTTGTACATAGATCATTTTACACAAACTCCATCTTTGACTTTTCCTTCCAACACATCCCTTTCTCAAAATATTCTTAGTGATGTTTTCCAAGAACAAAAGTCTCACACGTGTATTCGTGACAAAAAACCCTAAGAAGCGCATGAACAACATTCAACTAAACCAATAACTTTGTATTTTCAAAATTTAGATGCACCAATTTCTCATGCCAAATTATGCTTTTATCATCAATTTTACAATGAGGAAACTTCCATTTTCTTGCTTTGAACCATTAAAGTAAAAAAAACTTATACAATATATCCTCGGGGTTAATATTTCCCTCAACAATAACCTCAAATTATTGCTAATATCCTTCATGACAAACCTATTAAGCCAAAATTCAACTTTCTTGCTAGTATGGGTGGGTTATGGTATATGTAACATATTTTCACTTAGATGTGGTACATTGTAACCACCAATAATCACACTATTCTCACAATCAAATCTACCACTACTAATAACAAATAATTTCATATTCGCATGCAACATATATCTTCTCTTCTTTGGCCTCTTTCAATGAATAAAAAAGAGAAACATCCTTAGCAATGTGATGTGAAAAACTAGAACCTACAATCCATTCATATTGAGAAGTATGAGGATGTAATACCTAAGAATACCAAACATAAAAGACATGAATAACATCACCTTTATTTTATTGAGATTGTCATGCAAATCTTCACCTTCAATACTCTTAAACTTCTCCTCAAGGTCTCTAGAATTGTTCTAGAAAGTCTTCTCAAAATGGATTGGTTTGCCACAATAATGATAAGTCTTTGTGTTCTTGACATTCCTTGTCAATTGTTGACTATATCCTTCATGTATTCTACTATCAATTTGATATCCACATTCCTTATTAAAGTATACACCATGGATTCTTTCTTAATTTCCATCTCAACCTCTTTCTCTAAGATGAGCCTACTTAGTACTAATATTTACTTCAACAAATCATTTTTCCTATGCACTAATATACATAGATTAAAAAGGGTTAAAAAATAATCAATTTGCTTCGAATGTGGAACATACGACACTATATGGTGTTTTAGATTCATTGGAATCAATTTTATCAGGAATCCTTCCTTCTTTGGGAAAGTCGCCCCACTAGTGCAAAACTAAATATCCATTGAAATGTAGGTTTCCATAACAACTACAACTTTATCCTTCTTTCCATTAATCATGAACTTCTCATATTCATCCATAATATTAGGAACAACATTTTTGGTAAATTTCTACATTGCTTTTCTCTTTAGTAAAGTTCCCATATCTTGTACCCACATACAATATTTGTGCTTGTTGAGCACCACAAGATCCTATATTGAACCAATATTACTCTCGCGACACCTTGATCCAAAACCTCGCAAGTCCAAATACAAGTGATCTTTATATAAATTTGATTCTCAAGAGCCTAAAATTGTTCTTGCAAGGTGATGAGCTCCAAAATGCCTTGAAGAAAGAGAATCGAGCTAGGATATTCAAAACCTAGGCTTTGCTCCCACTTTGCTCCCAAGTTAGAAACATAAATGTATTGCAAAATTATGAAATAGAGTCTATTCTATGAGAGGTGGTGTTTATTAACTCTATTACTACATCATACATGAGTAGCACAGATTGATAGACAATGGATATACACAACAGAAGAACGTCATTTTCTCAATTAATTATATGGATTGATTGATAGAACATCTATTTATATACTAGAGTGCATAACTAATCTTCTTAAAACAATGTTGAGTTGCTTAAGTTTTATCACCCATGTTTGGCGCAAAGTAGTTCAACAATTTTTAGGCCCTTTCTACCCCTAATAAATTGGTCAAACACAAGCTTGTGTTCAGTTGGTTCTAATTGATTAGTTGGTAGGCATTAGCCAATTTAAACTATTGGTCAGAAATACCCAATCCATGTTCAATTTATTCTCTAATTGACATCCAAAGAGTTTGGTCTATCACACATTCCAACACCCAATTGCATCCCTAGTGCATCCTTTTAGCGTCCAGTATGTGTCCTTACAACATCCTTACTACAACATTTTTACTTTTGAGTTGTTCCATATTGGCATCTTTGTTGTGTTTCAATGGCATCCTTAGTGACATCCTAATTGTGTCTTTTTCACATCGTAAATACATCATTGTGCATCCTTTTGGGAATCTTAGTAGTGTCCTATTGGAAACTATTTTTACGTCTACTTAGAGTTTTTATTCCATCATTTATTCATGTTGATATCACTGAGTTTTATTCAAGCTTTGTCCTAATCTTGATATCTAGCATATCATGCCTTTTGTATTGTTGCTGCTTTTTTATAATGGAGGCTCCATATTTTCATTTTAAGGCGTTTCATAACAATATATTCATTTTCATTTTGAATTTACAATTATTACCCTAATGGGGGAATATATGAGAATAAATGTAGATGAAAAGTGATTAATTATATATAACATGGGTCATTTGAATGGTGGGCCTACGACTGCAATTAGTGATAATATGTATATATAGAGGTGACTATAACCATTATAGTATATATTGACTTATGATTTTGATATATGGATGTATTTGGTTTATTTTTGAGATGTTCTCATAATATATAGGGGTCATTGTGTAACTCATAATTAACTTGTGCTCCAAACTTATAGTTAGTGTGCATTTAGTGTGTATTGATTTATTATGTTATCTTAAGCATTGGATTCATAACATTTGGTATCAGGGTGGACAATTCTTTCTTTGATAAACTTCTATCATTTTATCTATAATGTTTGCTAGGAAAATCCAAATGAGTTTAGACTTGAAATGTTGGAAATAATATTGATCAAACTATATCTAGCTCATGAAATTTCAACATTAGAGGCATGCGATTTTCAAAGGTAAAATTCATACAAGTTACTTCTTCCATTGAGTCTTGAAAATTGGCTAAATTTAGTAAGGTTCACTAAAGATAACATATATTGTGATTGTCAGGTCCAATTGAAGTGAGACTAATGCTATTAGAAATATAAAAGACCAAGTTATTATAGATTTGAAACTAAAGGTTATGACCACAAATTTGACTAATTTATTATTTGTACAACTTCACTCTCCCGATAATGGTGAAAATCGACATTTTATTGGGAAATTGGACATAAATATTCTTGGCACATTGACATTTAGTAAGACTTAAGGTGTTGTGAAGAAGACATATCAAGCTATCACAAGAAAAAATTCCATACTTAATTGTGGGGATATGATGGAGATACACCAATTCCAAGGCTGATTTATAGCGCAATCTTTGAATAATGGTTAATTTTTTTTATTATCTTAACTTAAAATTGACATAACATTTTATTGGAAGGTCTAATTTGGTTAATTCCAAATCAATTAGCAAGTCGAAATAGAGGAGAATATATTGGGAATTGTTTTGGAACAATTTGGGATAAACATTTGGAAGATAGTAAAATTGGAAGTTAAAGATTTAATTAAATGTTGAGTGACTAAGGACAAGGATCAATTGTAATAACTAAATTTAGTGGAGGTGAGGATGGAATCTGCTACCAACCTAAGTTGCACTTATTTGGATTTTTTATTGAGCTGCCAAATTATGAGCAATTCATTTGTTCATAATCAGTGTTCAGAAGTACAACATGCCACTTTTGGTTGTTTTTCAAATTTTTGCATGTTCACACCCCTCGGGGAAATTGTAATAAGTTGACGTAGCATGATGAATAATGGAAAAGGCTTGGATTTCCTAGGAATTATGTCTTTTTGATATGTGCATTGGTAATACAAGAGATTTTGATTCCGATGAAGAGGAGAATGATTGGCTTAATGATTGTGATAGAGCTTTTGGGACAATATGTCTTGCTATGTCTCCTTGTATGCGCTACCTCAGTACTACTGCTGAAAACCCAAGAGATCTATGGGCCCAACTCAATAGATAATTTGGAAAGCAGGAAGAATAGGATCATGCTATCCTTTTGGAGAACAAGCCCAGTGATATTTCCTTATGTTCTCTCTCCGATTATGTCTTGGCCTCATCCATTGTTCAAGATGAAGAAGAAACAGTAGATTCAACATTCATTCTCTCAAAGTCTTCTATTTCGAATTCTGAGCAAGATAAACCAGCTCATACTCTAGATTTCGACGAGGTTCTTGAATCCTCTCTTTCACATGAGTTTGCCGACATGTAGAATAATGATCTACTTGATGTTTTGGAGGTAAAATCTGATTTTGGAGGTGAAGCATTCATCCTCCTTGATTGCATGCCTCCTATAAAATTATGTTCTATCATTTGCATAGTTTTTCAAAGTTTTAATGAAGATGAAGAGAACTACCATTCGCTTGAGTTCAATTCTCATGCATTTTTTTGTTGATTTTGGTTTTGATCTCACCCTTGTTGGTTCAAAGGAGATATCAAGAAACTATTTATCATATCTTGGAGCTGATTTAACTTCCACTGATAAGAAGTTCAAGTTTCAAGATCTATTTGATCTGATTGGATCTATTCCTACCTCACTTGGTTCGAATCATAGGTTCCAGGATCATCCTCATATTTTTCAGATTTGTTCTCACCATTTTCGGTATGAAGAGCAAGTTCATAAAGTCTCCACATTCTCTTGCATCCACTGATGGAGAATTCAAGCACATGTTTTTGGAGCATGATCCATTTACTCCCAAGAGTAAGATACCTCCAGACATATCTACTTGAGTTTGGGGCAGTTAAATCTTTTGGTGTGTTACAGTCCATTTTGAGGGGGGGGTTTTCCCATGAGGTTTTCTCCATTTCCTCGGTTCATGTATTGTTCTTTATTTGGATTATTATTGTATTGGGGTGACCTTTGGTCTCAATTACTAGGGCCCTACATTTTATTTTTTACATCATAGTATATCTTGAGGGGGGGTGTTAGGATATCTCATCATTTAGTATGTACTTTTGCATGCACTCTGCATGCATGTATGCATCCGCATGCTGCCCAGTCATCAGTTTGGTACCTCCAGCACCTAGTCCCTAGTCTTCCAGCACCCAGGAGCTTATTTCCACTTTGATTTAGCCCTCCTAGCCAGGGATGCACCCACTTCTCACCTTCCACTGCAGAAGGGCACCTTTTCTCACCTACCACTCTAGTTCACTTTAGTTAGCCACCTGTCTTGCCTTGATTTAAGGCTACACTGACTCCTAACTGTTATTATCACTCTGATGGACCTCCGATGAGACTTGAATACCTATTCAGACTCCAGATTGCTCCTGATGCACTCTCCACTAAGCCTCCATCCCTACATTAGTGCCACTTACCATCAGTTACACTTACTACACTCAGTTAGACTCAGTTAGAATCAGTTTGACACTCGTCTGACAGTTACTTGTGCATTGATGACCACCATCGATGATGATGAGGACTCCTATTTGGAGCCAAGCTATGCCATGCAGTTAATTCGAATGACCTCCTTGGTTAATTCGCTTTGCTCACTCATTGTGACAGTATTGTATTGTATTTTCACCCTTATTCGGGATATAGAGCACTGATGCAACTTTTTGCACAGTTTACACCATATTTTCTGAGTTTCATCTATTGTGATTGATTTACTTGTTCATTAGATCTGCTGTGACTAATTTTACAATCACTAAGGTATTGATTTCGTTTTTGTGCATCCCATGGAGAGGTGGTGCATTATTGAGGTAGAGAGGGCGCATCCATGAAGGAGGGTGCACCTCTTGAGCTTATGTGATAGCCTATGAAGGGAGGGTGCATCCCTTAGATGTGAAGTGGAATACATCAACACCATTTCACTTTCAGTTAAATCCAACCAATCCCTACCTTCACTCAAATGAACTCCTCTTCAACTCGAGATCACTCTCACTTAGCTAATGCGACACTCTTGCTCTCTTTTGCTATTTAGGAAAGCTTAGGGTTTCTTATTTTCTCATGGTTAGAGAGGACCAAAATGTTGCTTAAGCTTTGTACTTGTAATCTTGTAATATTTTATGGAATAATAGAAGTATTTGGAGGCAAATCTCTAGTGTCGAGCATTATTGTGTGTGGATGAAAATTGTGTAGATTATGAGTTAACCGATATTTATTTGTTTTCTTTGTGCAATTTTGATTAAGTTGTATGCCTGCAAAGGGATCTACCTCCCAGTAGGGCACGGGGGGTTCACTAGAGAGGCAATATCATATCACGTCCATTCATATTGGGGGTTTGAATACTCTTAAAAACCTCAAAATATATTGCACCATATTAAGGGGTCAAGGAGGGTTTTTAATTTGAGATAGTAATATAAATATTTGGGGGTTTTTTATTTGGGTTGGCTAAGGAATAACCTCCAAATTGTGGGATGGATTCATACCTCCAAATTATGGGTTCAATTCATACCCACCTAAAACTTAAGGACCCTACTTTTTTATTGGATATTTTTTATGATCTTAAGTTTTGCATAAATATGATAAAAGTGTACCAATGATAATACCAATGGAAGTCTTTTTGGATTACTGGCCTTGAGAAATCCCCATTTAATAGCTTACTTAGGCCTCGTTTGAATTAATGATATATTGTTTTCATCTTTAAGTTAAGAGATGTAGCTAATTGGGAGTTCCATATTTGAACAATTGTAATGTATTTTTTGTAGGCATTCGAGAAAAATATATAACTCTTCATTTTCTAGGCTGGGGTTGAGGTGGGTATTGAGATTCAATCAAACCTTGCTCCATGACAACCAAGAAAAGTGAGATCAATATTTCTTGGCTCACTGGAACCAAGAAAAGTTAGATCAATCTTTCTTGGCTAATTTTTTTTTTCAACTTTTCGTCTTCTTCTTTAACATTTTCACATTGCTAGTTATGAATAATTGTTAGATTGAGTTATATTTGGCACATTCATAATTATAATTTCAATTCTTATATGCAAGGCATCGTCTTAATATTGTATTGGAACTGACATGAATATAGGTGAAAATATAAATCCTTATTTACATACCCTATGTGTTATCCTTACCATGAAATGGTATCATATAAGTTTCACCATTGGTGTATCTTTATAACTATTGCATGCTTGAAACCTAATAATGGAGATTTTTCCCTCTCTTGTAAAGGAAAAAAAAACTAGATATAACCCAATAAAAAGTAACTAAATGTTGTTAATTCCCTTGATTGCAAGAATAAATGCAGAGGAAGTGGAGGAAATTCATTGCATCTTGTGAATGACCCAAATCCAAGCTATGCACATGATCATATGGTGTTATTGGAAACTAAGAGGAATTTGTCTATGTTCATTTGGGTTCAAACATCAATGATGTTTGTTTTGATCAGAAGGTAGCTGAGTCCATCCACGAAAGGGTTTCAATTTTGAATTTTTATGGAGTTTAATTTATTAAGCTTATAGAAAACATGAGATCTCTATGGATATACTTATATTTACATGATATACAATTGGTAGATTGGCAGGATGTGGTGTGAAACATCTGCAATTCTCATATTTTCTAAGCATTGCACTAACTATTGGACTATCAGCCTTTTACATTCTTTGTTATGTTGATCTCTTGACTGGGTTTCCTTTTATGAATTTTTCCTTACCTAGTACTATTTCATTGGTAAGATCTTCCACTATCCAACAGTACAAAATTATTAATCACCCCTGCAATCTTGGTGGGGTCATTATTAGCATTATACTATTATTTTATTTAGTATCATGTTTGTTACAACTTGATAATATGATATAAAGGGGGTATTAAAAATGGGTTGATAAAAATGGATACATACAATATCTAGTGAAACTAGGGGTTTTCTTAATTGGAAATGAATATTGGGAGGGGGGTTCAACAATAAAATTTTAGGAGGAATTTTCCAATATTAGTGAAATTAGGGATATTCTTTAATAGCATGCGGACGATCGTGCTATGTAACAAGTTCACTGAGTGAACCCCCCGTGCAGTAGGGTAAGAGATCATTCTTGTTTGATTTATGCTCTTACCATCTGCTTGTTGTAGATCTCTTAGAGATGCATGTACATTTTGTTTAATTCCATGCTTTTCAAGTTTCTGCTTCCGACAACACCTCTACGTTTAATATTCTATTTTTGCAAGGATTTATAAGTGGATGTAGGTATCTATCTTGAAGTTATGGTTGATCTTGGTTGAATCCTACAAATTTCAAGCACTTTCGAAGAGCATAGTCCCTCCGCTTTCCACTAGTAGACTCCATGGACCAAAAGTTCCTAGGCTTCCAACATTCCTTCTATCTCTCTCTTCTTCACTTCTTATCAAATTATTATTGGTTATAGTTCTTTATAGAATTAATTAAATTATTTTTATTTTAAAATAATATATAAAGGATGATTTGTTTAAGTATATTGCTTGATCTAGTTATTCAAGCTTCATTTTGAGTAGATCTAGTTCATGTTAAGTACGTATGCTAATTCCCTATATTTAAGTACTTAAATATTTTATGCTTTTAATGATCTATTTGGAATATTTGAGTGCTTTCAGGTGGCTCTTTTATCACTTTTAATGAACAGGTAGGAGGAGGTACTACCAAAAATTACAAGATTCAAGCCATCCAGGACCTCCTAAAGCAACATATCTCGATCCTATTTCGTGTCATAAAACTTGTAAGCATGTTGCATCCAAATCTATAAGGACCACATGAATCCACCTTTTAAATTGAAAAAATAAATAACAAAATCAAGAGGGCTACCCAGCACCCTTCCCCCTTCCCCCTAGGGGGTCTTGTGTCATTTTCATGGCGTGACTATTTCTCTTTTTTTTCTTTCATGTTTGGGTGGATTTGCTAACCTTATATTAATTTCAGTTTATTTTTCGTAGTTATTTTTCCTTTCAAGTTATTTTATTTTGCAATAAAGAGTAACAAAACCATTTGCTACGCTTTCCTGAAGTATGCTCTTGTTGCCATAAAAATGGATTTTCTGAGTAAGTGGTCTACAATAAAAAAAGAGATTTGTAGTCCTCATTAATTTCCACACTTAATTAAAATTAACTTCCCTTCATACGAAAATCTGACGTCTTGTCGAGATTTGCTTTGTGTGGGAAAATTATATAGTGAAAAGGGAACAACTACGTAGTGACCATGGGGACCTGTTAGGCTACGCCTTAGTTTGGTGTTAGTGTTGGACATACCCCTGTGACTCTGATATAGCCCTCTTCACATGTGGAACCATGCCTAGCACTCCATACATATTCCACATACCGAAGAGTATATTGGAATATCGCTTACTGTAATCCACTCATCATCAATAATTAAAACTGGCCAAGAGGCACATCAAGACATTTCCTGTTATAGCAACACTATTTCACTTCTTGGCACTAGTCTACAATGTTTGCTTGTTTAAGTCAATTTACATGTCGTTAATGCTTTACTATCAAATGTTGTTAAGTTAAATCAATTATTGCTAGTGTTCTTGTTTCAGTAATTCATTTCAAACTCCTATATTAACTTTCATCTTGTTTTCTATGACTTACTCATCCTTTTCTTATTTTCTTAGGGACCACCCCCTTGGCTTTGCTAGGAGTTGGCCTAGATGGAGGAATTGAGTGTTGAGTGACAGTATCTCAGTTTGTGACTTTACCCCAAGGACACACCCAATGGCTTAACGATTTCTTTCAAGCTAACCCTGAGGTGTGTATCAGGTGGCAACATTTTTGGTGCCATTGCTAGGGATAAATATTTTTATTCCCGGAGTATGATTTTTGTTTTCTCCTTTTTTGTTTTTGCTTTGTTTGATGAATATTTAGATTAGATATTTATTTTTTTCATCCGGTGACTCCAATAACCTTTTTAATTTTATAAATTTACAAAGAAAAGAAAAAAATTAACTCTGTGATAATTTTTAAATGCATTTTTTTTCTCACATGGCGACTCCATTGAATGGGTAAAACCTTGTTTCTCATAAAATTGTTGAGACTGGTTGTGTGTAGATGAGGCCATGCAACATAGTAAAAATATTTAAAGCTCATTATTTGAAAACTCCGCTCGTTCAGTGCAAGACATATTCCATGGTTATATCAAATCCATGTTGTTGATTTCTGATATGGATGATTTAAGGGGGAACTTTGGTGCTCATATTGCCATACATTTTTATCCTATCGACTTCTCAAACATCCTAGTTTTTCCTAAATTTGGTCATGGTGGTGGGGATGTATATAAATGGCTTCTAGTCTTTCATGGAAACGGTGATTCAACCATCTGGCACATCAATTCTTTCCTTTAGTTTTTGGCTGACTTCAACATTTTTTGTGAAGATAATATGATGGAGATGTTTGTTAGAACTCTGGTGGGAGATGCTTAATTTTTTTTTTTTGAATTCCTTCCTAACAAATGTATTACCTCCCTTTCAAGCTTCCTTTGCATTTTTTTGAAGCAATGGCATAATGATGGGGGTAGTATGAAAGGTTTGGAAATGATCCTTAAAGCAATATTTACATATTTTTTTCAAATATAGAGTATCATAAATATATTGTTGAAGAGCCTCTTCATATTTCTATGGTAAAAAACATTGAAGATTTTGAGATACTTCTAGATTACTTCAGTAAAATTGATGACAATTGTATTCCATATCTACATTATAAAGAATACTTAACAAAAGCACATGAAGAGCCCTTGATTGAAGATATGGTCAAAGATCTTCCTCACATTTCCATGATATGCAACATTGAATAATTGGAATGTCCTTGGGTTTATTTTAGTGATAATGATAACATTATTTCAGATTGGCCTCAGGAAGAAACCGTTACAGAAGCTCTCGAAGGAATTCATGATGAATTTTTTGATGAGCATGATGACACTCTCCCATGTTCTCCACATGGTGATGAAGCTTGGGAACGTTGGATCCCTTGTTATATTTTTGAAAACACGCTTGTTGAAGATGATTGTTATGAACATGAGGAATATGGGAATAACTAAGGATTTGATGCCATAGTTGAAGACTCTCTCATATCTGACAAGGATAGGGATGATGACTATTGGAAATTTATTGAAAATCCCATCAATGATATTTCCAGAGAGGGGAGTGTTGATTCAAAGCCTTTTGGAGGTCTTATTGAAAATACCCTCTATGATATGTCTAGAGAAGGGAATATTGATGCAAAAACTTATGGAAGTTGTTTCATGGAAGAGGAGCATTCATATTTTTCATATGATCAGCCAGGGCCATATTTGAGTGCTAGTAATGAAGACCTGGAGAATCTATGTAGTAAAGAGTCGGATCAGATGCAATCAATTGAAGATCAGTCTCAGTCATCGTCTTCACATGCAGAGGCTCCTTATGATTTGGAGCAGCCTAGGGCTTACATAGAGAGTTATCATTTGATAATCCTTGTCGATAAGTATGATGGAGTGGCCCATCTTCCCCCTCATACATATTTCTTCATCATTCCTATCCAATATTGGATAGAAGAAGCATGTAGGAGGACTTTCCAGTTTGGGAATTAGTTCAATGATATTGTTCACACCTATGATCTCCCATCTAGAATCATCACGCATGTTTTCATTTTCTATTAAATGTGTCCTTACTTTGCCTGGTAACCAAAGACAAGGAAAAACACTTTGATATTGATAAAATCATAAGGTGGTTTCATTGGATTTATCATTTCACTTAACATTTTGATTATGTTATGCTCATAGTAGGAGAATAAGCTCCGTAAAGTGAGCATTTGTTTCCTACATTTCTTTTATGTACTTAGGAATAAAAGTATGTTTCCTTAGTTAATTTCATTTATGTATTTTTTGAATAAATGCAACTTATGTTTCATTGGCTTTTACAAGAACATGTGCTACTGAAGGGTTGGCTTGTTAGGTGATACGTTTTTATAGGTAAACAGAAACTAAATATTTTGCGGTTCTCACATGCTCTCCTTTCCCAAAGACCAGATAGAGCACATGTCGCATAGTTAGAGCCAGATGTTTCCAGCCTAAGTTGCACTTAGTTGGATTTTTCAGTGAGCTTCCAAAGTGTGAGCAAGTCACTTGTTCATAATCATTGTTCAAAAGTCCATCAGACCACTTTTGGCCCTTTTTCAAAATTTTTCATGTTCATACCCCTCGGGGAAATTGTGTTAGGATAATTAATACTCCATCCTTGTCCTACTTAGCATTATTTTATTTTTCCTAGTAGCTGATGATGTCATTCTCCCCCTAGTAGTGTGCAGAAATCGTCTAGGACCCATTAGCCACCTAATGCACCCTGCATGCATAATTTCAGGACCACCAGAGTCAGTTCCCTACATTTTAGGATCCAACTCAGTGATCTGGATCAACCCACCTGAGTTATCTAACTCTTGCAGGGGGTTTTTGCTCTGATTGTGTAATGTCCCCATTCAAATAAATTCATAACAAGGAAATTCCATCAATCCTACTAGTTCCCTAGGTTGGATGGAGACATGAGGATTTGCAATAAGGGAGCTAATAAATGGTCTTTGGACATTAGAATGGAATAAATATTTAATAAAAAAGATAAATAAATATTTACAAGATAAAATCAAAGTGGCAATGGTTCATGAAGACACATGGAGGTTGTGGGGTCCACACAAGCTAGAAATTCTGTGCCACATGGCATCCTCCTCTTGTAAATTCGAATCCATGGGAATCCTAAGGTTCTTGGGAGGAGTTTGAAGGCTAATACACTTGGAAATATGCATCACAGGTTGAATTGGGATGGAAATGCAACTCCCATAGAAGAGGAAGAGTCAAATGAGGAGTTATTGAACACTTGGTCTAGATTCCCTAACCTATATGACAACAATGATGAAGATGCTATGACACCTATGAAAAATTGCAGACATGATTGATAACATATGACCATTATGACATGTCAGGCCTAAAAATAGAAGCCAAGAGAGCGCTCATGGGAGTTAGAGAAGCTCAAAGGATTCCTACTCGAATTGGTGGAAGGTGGAAGGTGGAAGGCTAGGAAGGGGAGGACACATGGCAAATCATGAACCACTCCCTAATTCGAATTGGCTTTGAGTCTTTGGATGGATTTGGAACCTTGGAAGGCTAAGGATGTTTATAAAATATAGGGATCAACCAAGAGAATATTTTTTGATCATTTTGAGAATTTGCATTTGTGAAGAGAGCTAGTGGAATACTAGTCTACTTGCCTTAGTCAAGTTCGAGGGTGAAAGATTCCCATCCTAGTTGGTGTGTGGAAAAGCCATATAGACCTTTCATGGGATAGTTAATGGAGTCTTTATTTTTAGGTGTAAGATACAGGGAAGCTCGTGGTTTATTCTAGTGCAGTTCACTCCTTCAACCACTTCCAGTTTTCATTGCATATTCTTGATCCTTGAGGAGGGGCACTTTTGGTGAGCTATTGTACTCTTTGGGGGAACTTCTAATGTGTTGCTTGGTTTTTCAACCAATCATGTGCAATGGTGCACCTATTAACAATGTAATAGAAGTTTCAAATAAAAAGCAAATAACAATGAACTGAATCTAACATTAACATGTGCATATAACAATAAACTTGAAAAGATTAACAGAAAGAACAAGAAATGTAACAAAGAATGAATTTTGTATTATAATACCTCAAATGGTGAGGATGTTTGGTGTTGAGCAGCTCCAAGGTTGAGGTGCTCCAGGCTCCAATGGTCTCTTCTCCAAGTTTGCTAAAATGGTCAAAGAACTCAAGAGAGATTTTGACAGCATGAGGATAGGATGGATGATGGATGAAAAGTGAGGAGCCCCTATCACCTTTTTATAGTTTTTGGTGATGGGGAATACCATTATGGTTTTGAGTAAACCAATGGTATTAACCAACATGGTTTAGGTCTCTTTTTCCCTCTTTTTCCTTTTTTTTAATATTTTTAATATTTTTATTCCCTTTTAATAATTTTTGGGAATTCTGGACCCTTTTTTAGGGTTTTTTGTGTTTTTTGAGGAAAAATATATATTTTGAGGGGAAAAAGGTGTATTATGGTCTTTTTGGTGACCTTTTGATGCCTTTAGAGGCTCAAATGGTGGAAAGTGGACAAATGGGTCATGTGAATAAGGGAATGAGCTAGTGAGCACTTTTTAGGTGTTAACAGATTTCCCCCTGATGTGTGAGGGTAGGAGCTCATCGTATGGCCGATAGACATCATAGTTATTTTGTCTTTTTCTGGGGTTTGGAGAAGAGAAGAGACCGATTGGAGACTGGAACAACTGCCCCTTGGAAGCTGCAAAAAGTAAAAATATTACATGGCCTCAAAATGAATGAGGAATAATCTCTGATGAAGACGAGGCAGGCATACCCATGCTCGTATCAAGACATATACATAACAATTAGGCCCAAGAAGGGGGACCTTTATAAAACATAAAAATCTGTTGGTACATCATAATGCTCCAGAGGGGACACAAATCTGGGACATACTCATGATCATATCATGATTGATCTGTATAACTGATACACTGCAAGGAAAGCAACAACCATTCTGAATAAGGTGTCAGAAAGGTTGATGGACTGCTAAAACTAAAGGTGTCCAACATCTGTAGGGACTCAATAATTGTGAGTCAATTCTGAGGAGCATATGTAGTTGTATACTCAAGGGAGTATAAAACTGGGGTACATTTGAATACTATCGCCAAGCGCAACCCAAATATCTATAGGAAAATGTAGCTGGTTGTATCCTTAATTAGACTCGCATATGTGGTAGAGTCAAATGATATCCGGGGTCTTCAACAAATAACTGAAAGGAATGATACCCTGTATGAGTCTCAACGATGCGATCAAGGTGTTGTAGTCGAGCATGTGAGAAACAATCATTTGGAGAGGCACTGAGGACTCCTTTCAAAATGATCCGTAGGCACTCATCATAAATGGTGATGAGTCCAAGGCACAGGGACCTCTGAGTCTATCCTCTGGAATATATTTGGTTGGTGTCGACCGAGGGAGACCTACAACTACCAAGGCAATGATGTTTCCTTAATAGGAGCGTGAGGTGCACAACTGATATGGGATAGTACTGATGGTAGGACTGTCATACTGTGGGAATGGGAAATAACTGGGGTAATGGAGTGGGTTGACTCAAACTTCCTTTGTTTAGAGCATGATGACATGGTTGACCTGGCAGCATATGGAACTGACTTGTAGGTGTGGGGATCATAGCTTTGAGGGATCAAGGGTATGTAATGTAGACTGGAGTGACTCTGGGGGGAGAAGTTGATGGATGCTATCAGGAGACTCTCAGGGTGACATACTGTAGAATACTCTGAACAAAGGCAACCAAAATGAGGAGCTTCCATATGAGTAGACATGATCTGTTGTGGTGCCGAAAAGCACCGTTGGGTCCTTCTTCGTAGTTTTAATGAGCTCCAAGAAGCGATAAAAGTGTGTTCTAAAATGGTACTGTCCTGTGGATTTATGTGAGCCCGGGACTGTTCATGCTCATAAGTGCTTTCATTTTTAAGGAGTCTGAAAACGATAAGAAGACTCTGCAGTTGTGGTGGAGTACCGTCCTGTGGATTTATACGAGCCCAAGACGATGATTGCTCGTGATTGATTTCAATTTTAGAGAGTCTGAAAGCGGTAAGTAGACTCCATTGGTGTTCTTTTTCGTGTGTTAGTCTCCAAAGCCCGAAAAAGGATAAAATGATGCAGATGGAGAACTCTTCTAGCCGATGTGACTAGAGTATTCCTTTTTCGTAATTAGTCTACAAGGTCCAGAAAAGGGGTAAACTTATACCAGGTAGACACCCTTTCAAATACTTTTAGCGAGCATGAAAGGAAGCAAGGTTGCTAGGCGATATTTTCATTGTTTTAGGAGTCAGAAAAGAGCTTAACAGAAACTCCCTAAGTGCCTTTTTGTAAAAGAATTGCTCGGCCCAAAAAAGGGATAAAATTATACCGAACAAGAAGGTATTGGATAGAACGAGAAATGATCTCGAGCATCATTATGAGCACGGAAAATTGAATCCAGCGGCATAAAGATCGTAAAAAAAGGGGCAACGGCCGATGTGGCACGTAGACCAAGGCGATGAGCAGGAAGATAAAAATGAAAAAAAAATCTGGGCATGAAAAAGAGAACTGATCTCAAGCATCATCATGAGCATGGAAAACTGAATCCGGCGATATAAGACTCGTTAAAAATGAACGACAGCCGATGCGGCACGTAAATCAAGGTGATGAGGGGAATGGGAAAAAATTCCTGGGAAATCTGGAGGTGAGAGCAAGAAATGATCTCAAGCATTATCATGAGCACGGAAAACTAAGTCTGGAAAAATAAAACTCGTCAAAAATGGACGATGGTCGATGTGGCATGCAAATCGAGGCGCCGAGGGGCATGAGAGAAATGCCTAGAAAATATGGAGGTGAGAGCGAGAAATGATCTCAAGCATCATCACAAGTACGGAAAATTGAATCCGGCAATATAAAACTCGTAAAAAATGGACGACGGTCGATGTGGCATGCAAATCGAGGTGACGAGGGGCATGAGAAAAAATGCCATAAAAATGGACCTAGTGGAATCAGGTAAAGGAGAGGACTATCATGAAGTTCTCGCTGTGCTGATTCCAACGGTGCCAATGGTTTGAAAAACGGATGTTGTATGATACTAAAATCGCTGTTGGAAAAATGGTCAAATCTCTATAAATAGGGTGTGGGCCCAATGTGACATGTTTCATTGTTACGTGAGTGTTTCACAGAGAAATTGAGTGAGGTCAGAGCTCTTTCTTGATTTGTGGGAGATTCGACCGTTGGATTTTTGTTCCGCGAGTTTTAGGTAATCCTATTCGCCTTAGCCTTTCAATTTATTTGCTTTCTGGTTGGCGGCAGGCCCCCGAAAACTGTGAAATTCCACTTTGGCATTCCAATGTGGAATATCGCAGGTTTCATGTCCTTTTCCGCAATGAACATCGCGGGTTTCGGCTCAAAACGCGCGATGTTCATCACGGGTTTGGGGCCTACAGTCGCGATGTTCATCGCGGTTGTTAAGCTAATAGTCGTGATGTTCACTGCAACTGTGGGCCCTATACCCGCGATGATCATCGCGGGTGCGCGGCTGATACTCGCGATGATCATCGTGGCTTTTGATGGAAAAGCCGTGATGATCAGCGCAGCTAAAGGCCTGAAAGCCGCGATGGAGTTTTTTGAAAAAAAAATTGTTTCTAAAAAAATTTCCTTTGTTTTTTGGCAGGATGTTGAGGAGGCCGCTAGTATCATGGCGGGAGCGAGAGATGGATGTGGACTTAATGGAGCAGATTCAAACCGACCAGGGTGTCCGAGATGCCTTGGCTGCAGGTGGGCTCCTAAAGTTTGCTCAGATTCCACCAATGCGTTCAGTGAGAGATCTACTAAACAAATTGGTGGGTTTCTTGGTTCTAGCAGAGGCTGCATTCGTGGTGGGGGGTGAGCACTTAGAGATCACCCTTTCTGACGTTTATTTTCTTAATGGGTTTCCTTGCTTGGGGGAGGTAGGGCCTCTCCAGCCTAGGATCCCCGCTAGTTTGGACATTGAGGATCTCTTGGAGAGATTTTGTGTTCTGGGGGCTATTGCGCAGAATAACGCATTGAGTCTGACATCTCTGCAGGAGTGGGAGATGCTAGTGGTTGGAGCTTGTGTTCTGCGTGTGTTGGGTGTCACGGCGCCACATCGTTTGTTTGGGGGGAAAACGATGATGGTAGATTCTGTGTAGAGAGGGACCTACTTTGCCTGGGGTTAGATGTTTCTGGCCTGTGTCCGGTGAGATCTAGACAAGGTCTTTGAGCGAGTACCGACCTTGCAGCCGCGTGTGCCGGTTCGAGATGGTTTGGTTAGTGAGCCGCGGATGGTGCGGTGGGGGCAGATGATTCCCCGGGGTGGTGGTGGTATACGACGCTTCTTTTCGGAGGATATGTATGAGCAGTGGGAGCAGATCCCCTTGCTGATTGATGATTATCCATATGCTGGCATGGATTATCGAGGAGATCCAGAGATGCCTCGGGCTCAGGGGCAGGCCTGGGGTTTGGATGGTATGTTTTGGTTCTCTGTTATATCATGTCTTTAGATGATTTTTTTTATGAGTATAGCTAGAGATATTTATATGATATTGACTTGGTTCACTTGTGTGATTGTGCAGACATTGGTCCGCCACCACCTGATCATGTAGGCCGTAGGGGATGGGCGATGGTGGTCATTCCTCCCCCTGCAGCGGTATCACCTCCATGTGCTCGAGGGGTTGTTCACCCTCGATATGATGCCCTGGAGGGCGTACAAGAGACTTTGGACGAGATTCTAGCAGGGAGCGACAGAGGAGGGGTGGAGGAACTTGGATCGGGCCACTATCGAGTGTTGTTTTGATGCTCCTCGTGAGTGGCATTCTATCCTGCTTAGAGCAGCAGTTGTGATGGTGGAGAGGAGGGATCGTGATCAGGAGGATCCGACGGAGCCAGCTCAAGAGGATTCGGCAGAGCCAGATCAAGAGGATCCAGAGGATCTTGGGGATCACGATGACTAGTTGATCTTGTATTTTCCCCCAATTGCTGATGAGCATATGGGGATGTACCTTTTTTGTACGGATATGTATTTTTGTATATTGGGTGCTGAGGGAACCTATGATATGTTGACTATAATGATGACATATATATGTATATGTATGTTTGGATATATAGTCGTGTATGCACATGGATGCATTTGTTGTCTATTTGTTTGCCAGTGGAGGCATGTTGGATTCTTGTATGCCCGTGGAGGCACATGTTATGCACGTGGATGCAATATTTTAATTTTTGTATATGCCCATGGAGGCACATATTATGCACGTGGATGAAATATTTTTTGTTTTTTCTACATGGTTTGATTGGTGTGCCAATCAAGAATGTTGTTTGCCATTTGGTCTGCTACACTGTTGAGATTCCTTGGGACATGTGTGAATGAAATGGACTCAAACTGTCGAATCATTTGTTTTGTGCGCAGGAATTTTCTGAAGAGACAGGGATCACGTACCTGGTAATCATTGTTGAGGTGGGAAATAAGGAGCTGGGAGTCCAAGAAAATGCTAAGGTGACTTATGCTCATTTGGAGAGCAGCGGCCAAGAAACCGGTCACGGCGTCATACTCAGCTTGGTTGTTTGTGGTGGCACCTATGCACACTCCGTCGATGTGGATCAACTAATGTGAAGGGGAATATATTACCCAAGCTGCGGAGGTGAGATTGGGAGACCAACGGCTTGCACCATCAACGAAGCCAGCGTAGTATAGTGGAACAGGATCCATCTGTGGTCATGCAGGAAAAACAATTTTTTAGGTTTTTGTATTTTTTGTAAAAAAGAAAAATAAGACTGTACAATGGTGGACTGTGGTGTCCATCAGATTTTCTATGGGTAAAATCGTTTGAGGTACAACCCACTGCGAGGGTTGCGTAGGGGGTTTCCTTCTGAGTCAGTTAGAATATATGCCCCCTGTCTGAGGCAGGTGTGTATAATATATGGGCCTTGCCACATGGACACAAACTTTCCTTTTCCCGTTTTGTTATGAGCTTGATCATAGGAAAGTACCAGGTCGCCTTCACTAAATGCTCGTGGGTGAACATGTTTATCATAATGAAGTTTAGATCTATTCTTTGCGGCTTCGATTGTTTGGAGAGCTGCGCGGCGATCTTCGTCAGCCTGCTCTAAAAGAAGTAAGCATTCTTCAATTAGTGAAGTGTCGGGCAGAAGCTCTATGGAAATTTGTAATGTTGGTATCTGGCATTCAATGGGAAGGACAGATTCCACGCCATGAACTAAATGGAATGGGGTAAAGCCAGTGGTGGTTTTGGTCAACGTACGATACGCCCATAATAAGGGATAAATCATGTGATGCCAATTGGATCTATGTTTGTCGACAGTGCGTTCAAGGATGGTTTCCAAAATTTTGTTAACAACTTCGACTTGGCCGTTCCCTTGGGGGTAGTAGGCAGAGGAGAAATGGTGTTCAAACTTAAGGAGTGTGGACAATTCTCTCTAAATGGAGTCTTTGAAGTGAGAGCCATGGTCTGATACGAGTTGTTTTGGTACTCCAAAACGAGCAATAACATGGTTGAGGAAAAAACGGGCTACAGTGTCGACTTTGCAATTGTAGGTAGGCATGGCTTCCACCCATTTGGTAAAGTAATCAATAGCCACAATAATGTGTTTGTGACCACCGGCTGATGTGGGATTGCAATCTATGAAGTCGATGGCACATTTTCAAAATGGTCCGGCGGTGATGACTAGATGAAGGGGGGCGGGGAGGGTTCTTGCCTTTGGGGCAAAGAGCTGGCAGTTTTGGCAGTGTTTGACTGCTGTGATACAGTCAGTGAATAATGATGGCCAAAAATAACTTGCGGGGATTATCTTTTGGGCAGTGGCCATTCCTGAAAAATGGCCGCTGCAGGCACCGCTATGACAGTCGTTAAGGACTTGTTCTGCTTCGTCTTGGGAAAGGCATCGTCGTAAGATTGTGTCGACGCCATGTCGATAGAGGACATCACCCAAGAGGAGATAACGGGGGGCATGGTGACGGATACGATGGCATCCATCACGGTCGATGTTGGGTTGAAACTTATGTGTGCGTAGGTATACCAAAATGTCGCCATACCAAGGGTCGTCTGATGAGATGATGAACAAATGTTCGTCGATAATATCAGTATGGATGGTCGGTGATGGCGACGATGATGGTAAGTCCGTAATGAGTTGAGCAAGTGCTAACGCTTTGGTTCTCTTCGGGGTTTTAAAATTTAGGTCATATTCTTGTAAGATAATTACCCATTTGGAAACACAGCCTTGTAGAAGGCGACGATTCAAGAGATAGACCATTGGATTGGAATTGGCCACAACCGTAGTGTGGCTGTGGAGAATGTAATGTCGTAGCTTTTGTACTGAAAAGACGATGGCGAGGGCCATTTTATTTTCATGTGGGTGGCGGAGTGGTGGGCCTGACAAGGTTTGGATCACATAGTAAATGACATGCTCCTGGCGGGTGGAGTCTTCTTGGACGAGTACTCCGAAAATGGCATAATCTGATGCCGAAATGTAAATGGTAAAGTCTTTCGTGAAAATCTGGTGGAGAAATCAACGGGGCACTTGTAAGTGATTTCTTCAGGTCCATGAAGGCTCCTTCTGCTTGGTTGTCCCATACGAAGCAGGTATGAAGACATAGCAAATGGAGGAAACCATGTATTGTGGTTACATAGTCTGGGACAAAACGACGAAGGAAGTTGGATTTCCCCTAGAGGCTTTGGAGTTGTCTTAATGTACGTGGTGAGGGGAGGTCCACTATGGCTTGAAATTTTAGCGGGTCAATGGTGATCCCTTTTTCTGAGATGACAAACCCCAGCAGGCAGCCTGCTGTTACGCAAAATACACATTTAAGTGGGTTCAAGCGGATTTTGTATTTGCGGCAGCGCAAGAAAACTTGTTGAAGATATTCTAAATGGTCAGATCGTTTCTTAGATCGGGCGGTGAGGTCATCTAGGTAAAATTTAATGATTTTATGCAGATCATGAAAGCAATAAGTCATGGCACGTTGGAAAGTGGCTCCCGCATTCTTGAGACCAAAAGGCATGATGCGATAGGCGAAGGTGCCCCATGGGGTGGTAAAAGTGGTCTTGTATTGATCTTCTTTATGGATTTTGATTTGGTTGTATCCGGAGAAACCGTCCATAAAAGAGAGGACCTCATGCCCCGCACACTCATCAATTAGTTGGTCAATAAATGGTGTGGGGAAGTTGTCTTTGGGACAAGCTAGGTTAAGGTCACAGAAGTCAGTACAAACGCGGATGGTGCCGACTTTCTTATTAACAGGTACTGGATTTGAAACCTAGGTGGTATATGCAATTGGGTATATGAAACCTGCTGCTCGAAGCTTCTCGATTTCTGCTTTGACGGCTGGAAGCTTGGATGGGTGAATGGGACGTTGTTTCTAGCGGACCAGAAGGGCCAAGTGTCCATGTGATGTTCTATGATGGTGGAATCAAGATCAGGCATCTTGTTATAAGACCAGGTGAAGACATCTCGAAACTCTTGGAAGAGTTTCTTATAAGATTCGGTTTCTTTTTTAGTGCAAGATGCACCCAAAGAGATAAGCTCAAGATTTTCGGGGGTGGTGGAGATATCGATTTTTGTAATGGGTGAAATGTTAGCCATGTTACCTTCTTCAAAGGCTTCTGGAGCTGGGATTGGGTACTTGAACCAATCGACCTTGGTTGGCAAAAAATCTTTGGATTCAACAGATAGTTGGTTTGTTGTGGTGGATGTAGACGCCTCAGGGAGGAAGTATGATCGATGGTGCATATCATCCCAAGGGTAATCCGATGCCGTGAGTGTTTCTAGAATCTCCTCATCAGTACGAAAGTAGTCGGTCCATAAATTCACTGGCTTGGGTTTATAAGTAGTTGAAATCATGTAAATGGTATTGATTTCTTCTGAATGGCACGATTCTGGAGGGAATATTTCCTCAAAAAGTGGGGGGGATATCTCTAGGTCGGCATTATTCATCTCATATAGGGATGCTCTATAATCTGGGAGATTCGGGCAATGATGTGAATAATGACCATAGATTCCGCATATTGCACAAGGGTGGTTTGTGCGCAATGATTTATCACAAGGTTGAGATGGTAATTCTAATTTGACAACTAGAACGTTGATGTCACCGTCTAAAATATTCATGTGTTCTTGAAGTGTTGGTAGTTATGGACATAGATGTGTGGCATGGCCAATATCGTCGCACAAGGAGCACTTAGGGAGTACATGGGTTGGGGGATTCTTGGCTAATTTAGGAGTCACTGGGGGGTGCGAGTTGTGGGTGCATTGTTGTAGGTTTGAGGACCTTTTCCCCCAGTGTGGCAGGATTGAGGGGGGACATAAGTAGATGTCGATGTAGTGCCCCCTGTTGGAATTGATCGGTTTTGGGGGTTTGAAACACCACGTGGTGGGAGATTTTGGGGGTTTGGTATGCCAAGTGGTGGATGGTTCGACATATTCATAGGTTGTATCGGTTGTAGGACAATGGTTGGAGTCGATGGGGGAGTTGGGGCAGGTAAGTACCATACAGGTATTCCTAACGTTAAACCTGGAAGGTTAAGTGTAGCCATTATTGGTGTGCTGACAACTCCTAAAAACGGGAACAAGAACGGGATTGTGTGAATCGGTGTTGTTCTGATATGACTAGGCACAATGGGTGCTTGTGGCAGTGGTTGATGTTGTTGAGAATGTTGTTGTTCATTGTGCCATAAGGTGCAAAAATCAGATACTTTAGTTACCTGGGGAGGGGGTGGGATAGAATGGAAAGTGGTGGTCAAGGGGGTATCCGAATATATCTCGGGTCCAACTGATGAGATGAACGATGTTGGTGCATTAAGAACGGGTTGTTCAATCATGGGAAGAACATTTTCTAGTGCTGCGGGGGCATTGGGATCATAGTATGTAATCTGGTCGATTTTGATTACGCGCCCTTCATGGGGGAACATCATGCTACGAAAAACTTAAGAAGCAACAACTTTCATTTTGTACATGTAGCTGCATCCCAGAAGGAGATTGTAATCAAGTTGGGCATTAATGACCTCTATATCTATGAGAACCAGCTTTCCCCCAAGATGTATAGGTATGTTCACTAACAAGCCTTGAGGTTGAGCTGCACAGCCATTGTAATCTCTTAGCACGGTAGTTGACGGTTGGAGCGGTGGGGATCCAAGTTTCTGCCATACGTAAGTGGACATAACGTAGGTGGAGGCCCCTTCATCGATTATGCATCGATGAATGACGAGGTTGCGAATGGAGACAGAAACTTGAAAATCTAGAGATGCAGGCATGCGAGGTTCAACTTGTTCTAAGTCGAAAGCCATCATGTTAGAGTCGGTAGGATCTATGGCACCGATGGAAGATAACAACAACTTTCTCTGTGCAGGACAATTTTTTAAGATTTCCAGAGCGGACATAGCGGCGAGGGATTGAGCTAAATCCTCTACAATGTTATAGTTGGAAGCTGCACGAGCATTCCGGTTATTGTTAATCCGTCTCAAAGGGAAACGAGGTACTTTGGGACCTCCATCTATGGGCATATTGGGTATGCGGAGAGGTTGGTCGGTTGGGAGAGTACTCAATGATGGGTCGGTAGGTGTGGCCTCAGGGGTGGATCCGTATTGATTTTGACGGGTTTGAAGATTGACATCATTAGATGAATTCATAAGCAAATGGTGAGTGTTGGACTCTGTATGTTGGTAGTCGGATGCCACATAAGTAATTTGCTGCTGAGTTGCAGCGGATCCTTGAGGGGGATCATTTGGACGAGTGTTTATTGTGCCTTTGTTTGGTTAGGGATTTTGCAATATCATGGGTGGTGGTTGGGGAGGGGGTGTTGGCTGTGCAGCATGTCCTTGTCATTGGGCGTCGTCGGTCCAGAGTTGACGCGCTCGATCTAAATGGGGACAATTATGCATGTAATGGTCGTAGACTGCACATATGGAACATGGATGGTTTGTTCTCAGGTTATTATTTTTAGCCCGTTTCGGTGGATGGTCAGGTTTTTGGTTGGGGGGAGCAGCGTTATTATTATTTTGAGGATTAGGTGGTGGTGCACCTTGGTTGTGTTGTTGGTTGTTTCCGCGGTTACATCCTCTTCCGCGGTTTTGTTGACCTCCTTGGTTACGCTGGTTGTTTTGGTTTGGAGGTTGGTTTTGTTGTGCATAGACATGCCCTTGGGCAGTAGGTGGGTTTTGAAGTCATGCAGGCTCTGGAGCAGGTTCCGGTGGGTAGTAAATAAGAGGGTTCTAAGGCGGCCCTGGTGTTTGGTGCAGTTGTGGGTAACCTTGAGCTGCTGGAAGTGTTGGAGCAAGAGGTGCTGCTTGTTGGGGATAATAGGCCACTTGGGCTTGTGGCTGGACCAGATTCTGGTGGTCCTATTGGTTATAAAATGGAGCTTGCGCATAAGCTAATGGTGCTTTTCCATAACATTGTGGTGGACACGAGGGTCCATGAATGTGGTGGGTGTGTGTTACTGGAGCATACGATGTTGTAGCTCCAGAATTTGATGAAGCCCTAGAAAGGTCTGGGGTGTTGTTTGTACTCGTCAAGGTAAAAGGTTTGTTTTGCGTCGTAACCTCGCCGATAATACCGTTGGCAGCATGGGATGCCCTCGGCGCATCATGGCGGGATGGATAGCCATGCGGGGGCGTCAGGTAAAATGGTGTATAGATATCCGGATTAGGCATATATGAGGTTGAACTGCTGAGCTTTTAGGATGGCTTCCTCTTCGGACTGGGGTCGTTCGGAAGCTACATCTTTGGCTATTAGGGGGAGGAGTGATTTGAGGAACTAATCTAAAAATATACGGTTGTCAAGCTTTATCTTGCAGAGGCTATGACGCTTACGCCACTTGTGGATATGATCGGTGATGTGTGTAGTGGTGTTCTGTCTACAAGACAAAAGTATTTCCACTCCTACATCATGGCGTACAGGGAATTGAAAGAACTGGAGGAATGTTGAGGTGAGGGACGTAAATGTGTTGTGAGTCCCATGTGGTTTCTCAATGTATCATTTGGCTGTAGAGCCAGTGAAAGTTTTTTGTAAAAGTCTCAATCTAATAGAATCATCTACTATGGAGTTGGAGGAACACCATAAGTGAAACGACATGATATGGTTTTGGGGATCTTCCCTAGCTTTGCCTTCAAATTTTGGGATATCTGAGGGAAGCTTTGTGGGAATGGGTGGCCACGTAGGGTTGTGTCTAATAGGGTCATTGGTTAACCTAGCCAGGTTTGGTAAGTTTAGACTAGCCATGTATGACATACTGGCAGATGGGTGTGGCATGGTCACTAGGACATAACTATTAATGGTAGCATTATGGAGTGGTTTAGTGCCCCCTAGGGGTATGTTAGGTATGGCAGGGATGTGTCCTCCAATCGATGTGGTGTGGGAGGGGCCTGCGCTCCCAAGTGCAACATGGGTTGCAGATGGGTTAGGAATGGTTTTGGTAATCCCTGGGATCTGTGTCGTGGTAATGAGAGGGGGTGTGACCCCTATGTTGGGCATACCCATAATAGGTTGTGGTCCTGTGTTGGGCATGCTTAGAGGGGGTGTGGTTACCGTATTTGGCATAGTAGTGGTGGGTTTTGTTGATGTAGCTCCAATAGCACCAGTGAAAAGGGGGTCATATTGTGATCCAGCCATGGGGTTGGTTGGTGATATCTCGGTAGGGTGTTCGGATTCGGCCTCAGAATCAGATGTAAAGTGAGGCGCGTAAGAATCGGATGACTGGGTTTTATGCCGATGACGTGTGGAGTCAAGGGATAACGCTCTACGTCTATGACATGTAGAGTCAAGTGTACCGAACTGAGGGGGTTCACCTTGAAAACGGTGGGATCATCTTAAGTTCTCAATGGTGAGAGATGTGTCAAAATGCCAATGGATGTTGGTGGGATGAAAAACTCAAAAACCTAGTGCAACAATGTGTGCAGGAGGGGAGTGTAAAAAATAATGGCTCTCAGGCCAACAACCAACCTCAAAAGCACTTATTATAACAGTTGTGCTATAATAAGTGGAGGACTCAAGAAAAGTGGTCAGAATACCAAAAATCAAAATGCTCCTAGAAAAAAGTGGTGCTCACTAGACCAAGGGGGGTAGAAAAGCATGCAAACGCCTAACTAAAAGTGGTATTATGACTCAACTAAACATATCCTCTGCAAGGTGATGAAATCCAAGTCAGACAATATGAGTAATGGAATCAAAGGTTAGATATCCCCCTACCGGGAGGGACACCGAGTAGGCAATCCTAAAAATTGCTCACTAAGATACCCCATTCATGACACGTTCGGTTGGGTGAATCTGTAGTTTGGTTCTATCGCCGTTGTACTCCCATACAGGTAGTACATCGAGAACTGCGAAAGGTATCCTTCGGTTACTGAATGGATTGATGTATTCCACTTAGGCTTCTGGAACCAGTCTGGCTACTTCAACCCTCGTAAGGGAGAGGCCTTCCCAATAAATTGGTGTATAACCATGTCAACAAATAATAAGGGATTTTTGGGACCCTAAAAGACAACTTCTATGTCTCAGATGTAAATAATTGAGGGGTGTTATTGGCACACCTATCCCCCCAATCCTACCTAGCTATAAGATTCTTCAAGTGTTCCCCAAGTGGGGTTAAAGTGTTTGTTGAGTTTAGGTAGATTTTAAGGCTCAGTTAATTAAAAATGTGGTAGATTGGGTGCAAGTGTGATTATTTAACTGAAAATGAATTTGCCTCGCTTGGGAGATTGATTACAAATGAAAAACAAGATGATTCCAATTTGCAAAAAATAAAGGTGTTTTCTGAAATGTAAATGCTTTAACAAAAATACTTCAAAACTATGGATTTTCGAAATAATTTTTTCAAGGAAAGCAAATATTGTAAAAATTGTAAGAAATAAATGGATTCTTAAGTGTTCGCTTGGGCAAAACTATTGAGCAAATCTAAAGTGAAATCTATGATCTAATTAGAGTGCAAAAAACCTTTCTTTCACTTACTGAAAATTTTTAAAAATATTTTAATGGAGCATATGTAATAAAAAACAATTCACTATTGCTGCAATAATTAAAACTGAATGCTGGAAAAAATTATAGGGAAAAATAATGCTGGAAAAATAGGCTAAATGGGCGATAATGCAGCAAATTTTTTCTAAAAAATCGGTTGAACGAAAAAACACAGCATCGTGGGTTTCCAAGCAAAAGCCGCGATGGGCATCGTGGGTTTGGGCCGCGAAGCCACGATATGCAGCGCGGGTAAAGGTCGCGCAGCCACGATGGGCAGCGCGGAAAAAGGCCACGAAGTGCAGCGCGGAAAATGGCCGCGAAGTTGCGATGTGCAGCGCGGAAAAAGTCCGTGAAGCCGTGATGCGCAGCGCGGAAAAAGGCCGCGAGGTCTCGATGAGCCGTGTGACTGTCGGTCGAAAAGTCGCGATGCGAAAAATGGAAAAAAGGTCGCCGAAAACAAAACCTAAAAGTGGAGTTTCGGTTTGTTAAAGGCCACAGAAAGGGCCAATAGCTAGGGCAACAATGAATATGCTGTCTAGTATGGCAGATCTGCTAAATGGAATGGTAATAACAAGTAAAAACTAAGATCTAAAGCAAAAATAAAAAATTCGAAACAAAGTGGAGTCGCCAAAAACTGTTGCTTGGTTTTTCAACCAAGCATGTGCAATGGTGCACCTATTAACAATGTAATAGCAGTTTCAAATAAAAAGCAAATAACAATGAACTGAATCTAACATTAGCATGTGCATATAACAATAAACTTGAAAATATTAACAGAAAGAACAAGAAATGTAACAAAGAATGACTTTTGTAATATAATACCTCAAATGGTGAGGATGTTTGGTGTTGAGCAACTCCAAGGTTGAGGTGCTCCAGGCTCCAATGGTCTCTTCTCCAAGGTTGCTAAAATGGTCAAAGAACTCAAGAGAGATTTTGACAGCATGAGGATAGGATGGATGATGGATGAAAAGTGAGGAGCCCCTATCACCTTTTTATAGTTTTTGGTGATGGGGAATACCATTATGGTTTTGAAGAAACCAATGGTATTAACCAACATGGTTTAGGTCTCTTTTTCCCTCTTTTTCTTTTTTTTAATATTTTTAATATTTTTATTCCCTTTTAATAATTTTTGGGAATTCTGGACCCTTTTTGAGGGTTTTTTGAGGAAAAATATATATTTTGAGGGGAAAAAGGTGTATTATGGTCTTTTTGGTGACCTTTTGATGGCTTTAGAGGCTCAAATGGTGGAAAGTGGACAAATGGGTCATGTGAATAAGGGAATGAGCTAGTGAGCACTTTTTGGGTGTTAACATAATGCACATTTTATTTCATAATAAGATGAAAATAATCTATTATTCACACTCAGTAATATATCAGGTCTAAAATCCAATTGGAATGATGTAAATCTGATGTTTAATAAACAAATGGTGCCATTTCCCCACTATCTTGATGTATAGCAATGAAATGTTGATGAATTTGAATGGAGGATAATTTATTTGATGTATTTATGATTAATGGAATGTAATTAAATATATGTACAAGTTTCATGTTTAGTACTTAAGCATTTGGAGTCATCTTGCTAAGTTTTATACCATTTGAAGAAGATTTAATGCAATTTCCCCCAAGGTCGAAACTAGTGATTTTGTAGCTATTGGGAGAGGGTTATAACAGACTTCACAGACTGAATAATGATGCACATGAGACTTTAATATTTTATATTAGACATCCTATTCCTCTTTTAATAAATTCGAGTGGGTTTGGAAGCTTTTGGAGAGCCATATTCAACATTTACCCTTGGGGGATTTGAACCCCAAATTGCTAGTAAAAACTCCTACTTTTTCCAGAATATTAAAGGGATTTTCAGAAGTCTTTTATGGTCCTAAATAATCCCTGAACATAATAATCAAGTATTAATATCATTCATACACATTCTCTGAATATTTGGGAGCATTTGGAGAACTAGACACCAAAACTAGTCAAAGGTCAAATTAGGGAAAAAAGTTGAAAATTTCACTATTTTAATAAAAATCAGAAAAGGGACATTACAAGTTGTATCATAGGATGTTATTGGAACCTAATGGTCTTGAAAAGGAGAAAAATAAATAAGCCACCACCCTTAGAACCTGAAGTTGAAGAGGATTTTGTTTAAGAGGAAGTAGTAGGAGAAGAAGAGTATATTGTTGAAACCATGCCTAAGGATGGAAGGGAAGCCTAAGAACACGGGGAGGAATTTATTACAATCATAAATCCATTTTTTGAAGACATTACAAGTGGTATCATATACATGAACAAACAGATGAAGAAAGGATTCGAATTGATGGCTAGCCAACTTGGAAGCAAAGGGGTAATAGGAGGCAACATTAACTCACATTCAGAAGAAAAGAAGACAATGGGTGAGCATATTTTCTCAAGCATAGGACACCATAATAGACCTAATGAATTTCAGAGCACACCAAGGCCTACTACACCTAAATTTCTTATACCCAAAGAAGAACCTAACACTCTAATAGATATGGATACATTGGTGAAAGAATGGGAAAATTTGAGTGAACATTGTAGAAGGACTCTACCATTTGAACAATACTTTACTGTTTCAAGCAAAATCAAAAAGAAGGAAGATACTAGGGCTCTATTTCAGAACAAAGAATTAAATTGTGCTATTGGTAAAATGCCACTTCCCACTTTTGATGGTTCCTCTCAAAGTTCTGCTAACACTTGGGTGCAAAAACTAGATGTGTATTTTCAGCTGAATCCAATGGTGGAGGAGGATGCATTAAAAATGGCTATCTTGCATCTAGAAGGAGATGCCAATGAATGGTGATTCCATGGTTTGAAAACTTTGGGACATGATCAGGTTAATACCTATGGAGAGTTTGTTGACAGGGTGTTAGAGAAATTTGAGCAACAAAACCCAGAATTACCTTTCAAAGAACTAGCCCAATTGAAGCAAGTGGGAACTCTTGTTGATTATATGTTAGAATTAAAAAAATTATCAGTCAAGGTGGCTGATGTATCTGTGGGAAGGTTAGTATTGTTGTTCACTGAAGGTTTGGATGAACCCTTAAAAGGTTTAGTTAAATCCCACAAACCAACTACATTAAAGGATGCTATGAGCTTGACTAGAGATCTCCAAAATGTGCTTCCTAGAACAAGGTTTCCTCCCAAGCCTAACTTCAGATTTGAAAAGAAGCCTTGGAAAAGAGATACATTTGAAAAGAAGCCTTGGAAAAAGGATGCATTTGAAAAGAATAAGAAAGAGGGAATAAACAGGGAAGAACTTAGAAGAAAAAAATTGTGCTACACATGCTTTCAACCATGGACACCGGGGCACAAATGTACTAAGGGAAAGGCTCAATACATTGAAGTATTTTCTGATAATGATGAGTATGAAGGGGGTATGGATGAAGAAGGAAATATTTAATATCAAGAAGAGGGATATGATACACCAGAAGAAGGGAAACAAGAAGAAAATCAACCCTCACCTGACAAAGTAAGAATGATAGTACTTTCAGTAGTGCCTCGTTATCACACTATTCGATACAAGGGTGTGGTACTAGGACAAAGGACCTCAGTTTTGGTAGATGGAGGATCCACGCATAAATTGATTGATGTAGAAATGGTGGAGAGAAGTAAGATACCTACTAAACCATTTGATGGCTTCGCAGTTGTCATTCCAGGTCACAACACAATGGAGTGCAAAACATGGGCTCCAAAGCTGCAAATCACCATAGGTAACTATACTTTTTATAATATCTTTTATGTGGTTGATGTTGCTTATACTAATATGGTTTTGGGAGTGCAATGGCTGTACTCTATAGGGGAACATATAGTAAACTATCAAATTCTTGAAATGAAATTGCAAGATTCGAAAGGAATACAAAGGGTTGTGAGAGGGAAACACACCTACCCGAATCAAGTGGTGACTTCACGTAGTATGAGGTCTATATTGAGGCATGGAGATATTGAATTGGATGTTGAATGTCACATAAAATCCCTCAATCCAAACATAAAGGTTTTTGAAAACCCAAAGGAGATAGAGCAACTCCTACAAAAATATGAAATTTTTTTTAGAGATCTTCCACATGGTAAACCACCTGATAGGGGGGTTGAGCACAACATTTTTTTGGAGGAGGGTAATTCACCCATCCAAATACCACCCTATAGACATCCAAATAAATTCAGAGATTAAATTGAAAAGTCCATCCAAGAACTCCTAGAGTTGGGACTCATTAGACCAAGTGCTAGCCCTTATGCTTCTTCGGAAGTGTTGGTGAAGAAAAAAGATGGAACCTTGAGGATGTGAATAGACTTTAGAGATTTGAACAAGAAGAAAACAAGAATAGGTATCCTATTCCTAGAATTGATGAGCTATATGGGGCAAAATATTTCTCAAAAATTGATCTTATATCAGGTTACCATCAGATTTGAATGAAGGAAGAAGATGTGCAAAAGACAGCTTTTAGATGCCACTATGGCCACTTTGCGTTTATTGTTATGCCTTTTGGATTAACTAATGCTCCAGCCACATTCCAAGCATGCATGAATAATATTTTTTTCAAGCAGATCATAAATTATTTTTTTGGTCTTCTTTGATGACATTCTCATTTACAACAAAACTTGGGAAGAGCATTTGCATCATTTAGAGGTTGTGCTGAAAATTTTGCATGAACAATCCTTGTTTGCTAAGTTGTATAAATGTGAATTTGGGATGAAGGAACTCTTGTATCCTGGGTACATTATTGGGAAAGAATGATTGAAAGTGCACTTGGAAAATATAAGAACCATCCTTGAATGGCCATCATCAAAAAACATCACAGAATTAAGAGGATTCATTGGAATATGCACCTATTATAGGAAGTTTGTGAAAGCGTTCTCCAAATTGACTTCTCCACTCACTAATTTGACAAAGAAAAATTCTTTAAAGTGGGATGAGGATGCTGAAAAGGTATTCCAAAAAATTAAAGAGGTAATGAGTAGTTTTCCAATACTTGCATTACCTGATTTTACTAAACCTTTTGTTTTGGAATGTGATGCTTCAGGTGAAGAGATAGGGGCTGTCCTAAAGCAAGGCCAACACACTTTAGCCTTTGAGAGCAGAAAGTTGCAGCCACATCAAAATATTTACTCCATATATGACAAATAAATGTTGGCCATCATGCATGCATTGGGCAAGTTTAGACAATACTTGGCGGGAAACAAGTTTGTGGTGAAAACTCATCACAACAGTTTAAGGCACTTCCTCACCCAAAAAGATCTTAGTGAGAGGGAAAAAAAGTGGGTAAGAAAGATTCAAGATTTTTATTTTGATATTGAATATATGAAAGGGAAGAATAACATTGTAGCTGATGCATTATCTAGAAGGCCTTCTTTTTCTCTCATAGACATTGCAAAATATTGGAAAAACATGCTAATGGTTGAATATGCAAAATATGGATTTGCTTGTGATGTATTAGATGGGTTCAAAGGGAATGATAACTACAAGATTTTGAATGGGATGATATATTATAAGAGCATAATTTATTTGGTTCAAAATTCAAAACTCAAGTACAAGATTTTGCAAGAAGCACATGATTCCCCACTAGCTGGTCATCCGGGGATCTTCAAAACTTATAGGCAATTAAGGAAAAAGGGTTTTTTTGGAAAGGGATGAAGGAAGATGTTCTGAAATATGTGAATGAATGTAAGGTATGTCAGCAAAACAAATATGAACGTACATGTCCAGCTGGTTTATTGCAACCATTGCCCATTCCAGAATAAAAATGGGAGAGTATTTCAATGGACTTCATCACAGGTTTGCCCAAATATTTGGGAAATTATTGCATATATGTGGTAGTGGATAGGTTGACCAAATTTTCTCTTTTCTTTGTTGTTACATATTATTTTAGTGCTGCACAAGTGGTTGACATTTTCTTTTAAGAAATATTCAGATTGCATGGGATCCCCAAGAGCATTGTAAGTGATAGAGATAGTAGATTCATGGGTGCTTTTTGGAAAGAACTTTTCATATTGATGGGCACTCAATTAACTCCAAGCACAAGATATCATCCACAAACTGATGGCCAAAAAGAGAGGGTGAATCAATGGTTGGAAGGGTACCTAAGAAACTATGTGGGAAAGCAACAAAAAGCATGGGAAAAATGATTACACTTGGGTGAGTTTTGTTACAACACCACCTTTCATATGTCAATAGAAATGTCTCCTTTCAAAGCATTATATGGTTATGATGCACTTAATTTTGTTGAGCTTATCTTTGGTGATAGTAGAGCCCCAAAGGATAAAGATTGGGTGGAAGAGAGCCAAGAAATTTTGAATCTCTTGAAAGACAACTTGCAGGTAGCCCAAAATTAACAAAAACAATATGCAGATCAACATAGGGAAGAAAGAAGGTTTCAGGTCAATGATTTGGTATATTTAAGGTTGCATCCATATAAACAAACATCCTTGAAAAATAAGGGAGCATAAAAGATAAAACCAAGACACTATGGTCCATACAAGGTAGTTCAGAAGGTTGGAGAGGTAGCATATGAGTTAGAACTTCCGGAAGGAAGTAAAATCCATAATGAATTTCATGTTTCATGTCTCAAAAAATCCATTGGTCAGCAAATTGTCATTTCATAAAAACTTCCTCCTTTGGATGATGAAGGTCAACTCACACTTGTTCCGGAAAAAAATTTGAAGACTAGGAAAAGAAGGTTTAGGATCAGAACTATCAAAGAATACTTGGTGCAATGGAAGGATCTCCCAAGGTTGGTTATGGAGCCTGATCTCCAGATTCAGAGATATTATTATTCAGTTGTGTCCATACCCAAGGTTTGGTTATGATCCCGGCACGACCCTAGGGGGGGCTTGGGGGAGTTCGAGGGAAACGCCCCCGAGAAAAATGTTTGGGGTTGTTTTCGCCACCAGTTTTCAGGCCCATGGTTTTGGGTAACCCATGGTATTTTCCCATTGTATTTCCCTTATAAAAGAAATACATTGTAACATGGCTAGGGTTGATGTATTAGGTATTATGCATTGTAAATATCTATGAGATCAAGAAGAGAGACTGTGAGACAGTGAAGAGGAAGTGTAGCGGTTGTGCTGCAGGATGTATCCCTTCACTTTGCTGGATGGTATAATAATAAGGACTGGTAACTTCAGTGTGGACGTAGCCCATCTTGGGTGAACCATGATATATCTGTTTCTCTCTTGTAATGTGTGTGTGATTATATTTTCATTTCTGTTTATTGTTATTGCTCTGCGATCATGTCTTTCTAACAATTGGTATTAGAGCCAAAGGTCTATTTGGCAGTTAAACCCACAAGAAACTAGGGTTTCTGGTTCGAGTGGGAGCAATGGCAAAAGAAGAAAATTTTAAGGTCGAGAAGTTTAATGGCCAAAACTTCCAGTTATGGAATATGCAAATGGAGGACTATCTCTACCAGAAGGATCTATTCCTGTCGTTGGGAGGAAGAGCAAAGCAGTCGGTGTCCATGAAGGACGAAGAATGGGAGGTTCTTGACAGAAAGGCTCTGGGAACAATACGGCTGAGCCTGGCTTCGTTGGTGGCTTTCAATATCTCAAAAGAAACGACAACAGAGGGTTTGATGGGCGCACTGGGTAAGCTGTATGAAAAACCCTCGGCCTCCAACAAGGTATTTCTAATGAAGCGTTTATTTAATATGAAGATGTTTGAAGGTGGATCATTTACTGATCATTTAAATGAGTTTAATATGGTTACAAATGAACTAAGTTCTGTAAGTGTGAACTTTGATGATGAGGTTAGGGATCTTCTAATGTTGTGTTCATTACCAGAAAGCTGGAATAGCTTGGTCATGGATGTAAGTAACTTTGTCTCTGGTTCAAACACCTTGAAATTTGATGATGTTATTGGTGTTATTATTAGCGAGGAAATGCGAAGAAAAAGCACGGGTGAGACATCAGGAAATACGTTGAACAAGGAGACCAGGGGAAGACAAAAGGAGAGAGGAAAGAGCCAAGGTAATCACAGCAAATCTAAAAATGGAAAATCCAAGTCCAGGCTGGGAAAAATAGAGTGCTGGAACTGTGGAAAGAAAGGACATCTGAAGAAAGACTGCAGATCTCTAAAGAAGAAAGGAGATGGACAGAAGGAAACTACCTAGGAAGCAAATGTAGCAGGTGATGTGTTACAAGATGCTTTGATTCTTGCATTAGATAATATAAGTGATTATTGGGTAATAGATTTAGGGGCTTCATGTCATGCTACACCCCATAGGAAATACTTTCATGATTATGTTCCAGGCAATTTTGGACATGTTTTATTGGGTGATGATGAGCCATCTAAAATTGTTGGAATGGGTAAGGTATGGATAAAAGTTAAGAATGAAACTGATTGGATGTTGAAAGGTGTAAGGCATATTCCTGCTATGAAAATAAATCTGATCTCAACAGAACATTTGGGAGATGGCGGTTGTCTATCTACATTTGGAGAAAAGTGGTGGAAGATCACTAAAGGATCAATGGTGATAGAAAAAGGAGACAGGGTAGGTACATTGTATTTATGTCCTCATAATACTGACCATTCTATCTCTTTAGCTTCCACAAGAATAGATACAACATTGTGGCATCATAGGATTGGCCACATGAGTGAGAAGGGGATGCATATTCTCCACTCACGGAAGTTGCTGCCAGATTTGAAGCACGTAAGTTTGGAATTCTGTTAAAACTGTGTTTATGGAAAACAGAAGAGAGTCAGATTTCTCAGGGTTGGGAAACAGAAGAAGAATGAAAAGTTAGAACTTGTGCATACAGATGTATGGGGACCGACTCAGGTACAATCTCTTGGTGGCTCTCATTATTATGTTACATTTATTGATGATGCAACTAGGAAAACTTGGGTTTATTGCATTAGACATAAATATGATGTGTTTGCTACTTTTAAGAAGTGGAAAGCTTTGGTTGAGAATGAGACAGGAAAAAGGTTGAAGTGTCTAAGATTGGATAATGGAGGTGAGTACTGTAGCAAGGAGTTTGATAGTTACTGTTCATACCACGGGATTCCTAGAGAGAAGACAGTCCCAAGAACACCACAAGAAAATGGTGTGTCAGAAAGGATGAATAGAGTGATCATGGAGTGTGCAAGGTGTATGAGATTGCATGCAGGGTTTCCCTTATAGTTTTGGGTAGATGCTGTAAATACTGTTGTTTATTTAATAAACAAAGGGCCTTCAAGTGCTTTGGATGGTGGTATTCCAGAGGAGGCATGGACAGATGAAAAGGTAAACTACTCATTTCTGAGAACATTTGGTTGTGAAGCATTTTTCCATATTGATAAAGAAAATAGAACAAAGTTTGAAGCTAAATCCAAGAAATGTACCTTTATTGGATATGGGGTTGATGATTTTGCTTATCGTTTATGGGATTATGAAAATCCCAAAATCATTAGAAATAGAGATGTCATATTCAATGAAAAGGTCATGTATAAAGATCAGTTGCAGGGAAAGAAACAGGAAAAGAAAAACACAAAGTACACAGTACTTGATGAAATTCAAGAAAATGAAGTTCCAAAGGTGCCAGAAAATAAAGAACAACAACAAGTACCCGAAACTCCTGCAACTGCAAGAAGATCTACTAGGTTAAGTAGACTCCCTGAATGGTACTCTCCTTCAATGTATTATTTGTTGATGACTGATGCTAGTGAACTAGAATGTTATGAAGAAGCAATGCAGGTGGAAACTAGAAAGAAGTGGGAGCAAGGCATGAATGAGGAGATGGACTCATTGGTAGGAAACTAGACTTGGGATCTGGTTCACTTGCCTGCTGGTAAAAGAGCATCGTAGAACAAATGGATTTACAAGTTGAAGGAAGAAGAAGGAGGTAAGAAGCGGTACAAGGATAGACTTGTTGTAAACTTGAGTTTGCACAGAAGAAAGGTATAGATTTTGATGAAATATTTTCTCCTGTTGCTAAGATGACTTCAATTAGAACTATTTTAAGTCTAGTGGTAGTAGAAGATTTGCATCTTGAACAGTTAGATGTAAAAACAAGCTTTCTCCATGGTGATTTGGAGGAAGAGATATATATGCAGTAGCCACAAGGGTATGAGTTCAAAGGGAAGGAGAATTTGGTGTGCAGGTTGAAAAAGAGCTTGTATGGCTTGAAGCAAGCTCCAAGGTAGTGGTATTTAAAATTTGACAGGTTTATGACAGAACAAGGCTATAGTAGATGTCATTCTGACCAATGTGTTTATTTCAAGAGGCTAGATAATGGAAGTTATATTATCTTGATATTGTATGTGGATGACATGCTTGTTGTAAGGTCTAACATGCAGGATATAAATGTGCTCAAAAGGAAGCTACCTAATTCATTTGCGATGAAGGATTTGGGTGTTGCAAAGGAAATCCTTGGTATGAGAATAATGAGAGATAGGAAAAATCACAAACTGACATTGTCTCAGAGTGAGTACATACAAAAGGTGTTGGAGAGGTTCAGAATGCAGAATGCAAAACCAGTTAGTACACCTTTGGCCAGCCATTTCATTCTAAGTAAGGAAATGTGTCCCAAGACACAGGAAGAGACAGATTACATGTCCAAGATTCCCTATCAATCAACAGTTGGCAGCTTGATGTATGGCATGGTGTGCACAAGACCAGATATTGCACATGCAGTGGGAGTTGTGAGCAGATATATGAACAATCCAGGTAAAGAACATTGGAAGGTAGTACAGTGGATTCTTAGGTATTTGAGAGGTACTACCACTCAGGCATTATGTTTTGGAGGTTCAGACATTGTTCTACAGGGATATCTTGATGCAGATATGGCAGGTGATAAGGATAGCAGGAGGAGCACCACAGGGTATGTGTTTACTATAGGTGGAACAACAGTAAGCTGGATTTCGAAACTGCAAAAGGCATTTGCACTTTCAACAATGGAAGCAAAGTATGTTTCTATTATAGAGGCTAGTAAAGAGATGATTTGGTTGCAGAGGTTTATGGAGGAAGTGGGTAAGAAGCAAAAGAATAGCAGGTTGTATAGTGACAACCAGAGTGCCATTCAACTTGTAGGCCGTAGCCCAAAATCAACAAAAATAATATGTTGATCAACATAGGGAAGAAAGGAGATTTCAGGTCAATGATTTGGTATATTTGAGGTTGTAGCCATATAAACAAACATCCTTGAAAAAGAAGGGAGCATAAAAGATAAAACCAAGATACTATGGTCCATACAAGTTAGTTCGGAAGGTTGGAGAGGTAGCATATGAGTTAGAACTTCCGGAAGGAAGTAAAATCCATAATTTATTTCATGTTTCATGTCTCAAAAAAGCCATTGGTAAGCAAATTGTCATTTCAGAAAAACTTCCTCCTTTGGATGATGAAGGTCAGCTCACACTTGTTCCAGAAAAAAATTTGAAGACTAGGTAAAGAAGGTTAAGGAGCAGAACTATCAAAGAATACTTGGTGCAATGGAAGGATGTCCCAAGGTTGGTTGTGGAGCCTGATCTCCAGATTCAGAGATATTATTATTCAGTCGTGTCTGCACCCCAGGTTTGGTTATGATCCTGGCATGACCCTAGGGGGGTCTGGGGGAGTTCGGGGGCTACGCCCCCAAGGAAAATTTTTGGGGATGTTTTCGCCACCAGTTTTCGGGCCCATGGTTTTTGGTAACCCGTGGTATTTTCCCATTGTATTTCCCTTATAAAAGAAAGACATTGTAACATGGCTAGGGTTGATGTATTAGGTATTATGCATTGTAAAGATCTCTGAGATCAAGAAGAGAGACTGTGAGACAGTGAAGAGGAAGTGCAACGGTTGCGCTACAGGTTGTATCCCTTCACTTTGCTGGACAATATAATAATAAGGACTGGAAACTTCAGTGTGGACATATCCCATCTTGGGTGAACCACGATATATCCGTGTCTCTCTTGTAATGTGTGTGTGATTATATTTGCATTTCTATTTATTGTTATTGCTCCGCGATCCTGTTTTTCTAACAAACATGCCACATGGGAGAAGGAACAAATTTTGTAGCATCCAAATCTAAAATTGCTTTAGGACAAACAATCTTGGGTGGGGAGGACTGTAATGTCCCCATTCAAATAAATTCATAACAAGGAAATTCCATCAATCCTACTAGTTCCCTAGGTTGGATGGAGACATGAGGATTTACAATAAGGGAGCTAATAAATGGTGTTTGGACATTAGAATGGAATACATATTTAATAAAGGAGATAAATAAATATTTAAAAGAGAAAATCAAAGTGGCAATGGTTCATGAAGACACATGGAGGTTGCGGGGCCCACACAAGCTAGAAATTCTGTGCCACATGGCATCCTCCTCTTGTAAATTCGAATCCATGGGAAGAGTAAGGTTCTTGGGAAGAGTTGGAAGGCTCATAAACTTGGAAATATTCATCATAGGTCAAATTGGGATGGAAATGTAACTCCCATAGAAGAGGAAGAGTCAAATGAGGAGTTTTTGAACACTTGGACTAGATTCTCTAACCTATGTGACAACAATGATGAAGATGCTATGACACCTATGGCAAATTGCAGACCTAATTGCTGACATCTAACCATTATGACATGTCAGGCCTTAAAATAGAATCCAAGAGAGCGCTCATAGTAGTTAGAGAAGCTCAAAGGATTCCTACTTGAATTGGTGGAAGGTTAGGAAGGGGAGGACACATGGCAAATCATGAACCACTCCCTAATTCGAATTGGCTTTGAGTCTTTGGATGGATTTGGAACCGGAAAGATAAGGATGTTTATAAAATATAGGGATCAACCAAGAGTATGTTTTTTGATCATTTTGAGAATTTGCATTTGTGAAGAGATCTAGTGGAATACTAGTCTACTTGCCTTAACCGATTTCGAGGGTGAAAGATTCCCATCCTAGTTGGTGTGTGGAAAGGCCATTCATACCTTTCATGGAAAATTTAATGGAGTCTTTATTTGCAGGTGTAATCTACAGGGAATCTCGTGGTTTCTTCTAGTGCAGCTCACTCCTTCAACCATTTCCAGTTTTCATTGCATATTCTTGATCCTTAAGGAGGGGCACTTTTGGTGAGCTATTTTACTCTTTGGGGGAGCTTATAATGCCCCATTTGTTTTGTAATAAAATGAATATACTCTTTTTTTCACACTTAGAAATGTAATAGGTCGAAAATCCAATTGGAATGATGTAAATCTGATGTTTAATGAACAAATGGTGCCATTTCCCCACTATCTTGATGTATAGCAATGAAATGTTGATGAATTCGAATGGAAGAGAATTTATCTGATGTATTTCTGATTAATGGACTTCCATTAATGATATGTACAAGTTTAATGTTCAGTACTTAAGCATTTGGAGTCATCTTGCTAAGTTTTATACCATTTGAAGAATATTTTAATGCCATTTCCCCCAAGGTCGAAACTAGTGATTTTGTAGATGTTGGGAGAGGGTTATAAAATACTTCACAAACTGATTAATGATTCACATGAGACCTTAATATTGTACCTTATACATCCTCTACCTCTGTTCAGAAATTATAGTGGGTTTGGAAGCTTTTGGAGAGCCATATACAACATTTACCCTGGGGGGATTTGAACCTCAAATTGCTAGTAAAAACTCCTACTTTGTCCATAATCTTAAATGGGTTTGCAAAGGTCTTTTGATGGTCCTAAATAATCCATTAAAATCATAATAAATTATTAATATCATTCATACACCTTCTCTAAATATTTGGGAGCATTTGGAGCAATTTGGAGAACTAGACCTCAAAACTAGTCAAAGGTCGAATTAGGGAAAAAAGTTGAAAATTTCACTATTTTAATAAAAAACAGACAAGGGACATTACAGATTTCCACTATTTGTGATCTAATGCACCCTTTTTTGAGTGATTTGAATGACAAACTCACTAATGCATCCTTCCTGTTCAGTTAACTGACAATAGATTTAGTTAACTGGGCTTTGGTTGAGTTGAGTTGAGTTTGGGTCTTCTGGAGCATTCCAGTGGTGACAATTCCTATGCTAGATAGACTGAGACTCGAATTATCCTAGGATATTCGAATTCTCTCTATTGTAACATATTTTTTGACTATAATGATTAATGGATAAATTTACACATTTATTCTTCCATCTGAGTTCCAATGCATGATTAATTTTACTTCTCTTTTCACTTCAATTTTCACTGTAATTCACCTTTTCTGCTCATTCTTTCACTGTGAGGTATTCTCAGCTCTATGATCTATTGTGATTTAGAATTTCACAAATTGTAATAAGTTGACGTAGCATGATGAATTATGTAAAATACATGGCTTTCCTAAGACTTAGATATCAATGCGTTACTCCAGAGTGTTTTTTCGTTGTTAATTATGTGTTTCTTTTCAGTGATGCATAATTTTTGAGTTTTTCACTCACTCCTCCAAAGTTGGAGTATTTGTCTTGGTGGTTAGGAATTAGGAGGTTATTAAAGTCTAATTTTCAATGCATATTATCATGATAGTCACTATTTTGAGTCATTATGAACATGTACTAAGTCCCCCTTAGGTTTTCTCAGTTTTCCACTAAATAAAAAAATTTCCCGTAAAACGAGCAAATTTTTTAATGTTTTAGTTGTGAAAAATCAATAAGTCATAAAAGTGGTACTAGGGGGGGGGGGGTATTTTCTCTGGGGGTGATCATTTTCTAAATGAAAGAACCCACTATACCCTTGTACCCACTTTTGAGAGAAAATTAGTGATTATTTATAACTAAAATTGATTTTCTCTCGAAAATGGCCAAAAAGACCAAATAAATGGCCAAAAAAGACAAAAATATACAATCTTAAATCAAAGGGAGCATGTGAAGAACATGTCTAGAGTGGTGGTGACTTCATCACTAGTTGAGGGCGAGTTCACTGAGGTCTTGATTTGGTTGTTCATGGGAATTCCATGGAGAGGTGGCACATTATTGAGGTATAAAGGGCACATCCATGAAGGAGGGCGCACCTCTTGAGATTATGTGGCAGCCTATGAAGGGAGGGTGCATATTTTATATGTGAAGTAGCAACAATAAACACCAAATCATTTTTAGTTAACTCCCATCAATCCCTACCTTCACTCAGACAAACCCCTCTTCAAATTGAGATCACTCTCCCTTAACTAATGCGCCCATCTTGCTCTCTTTTGCTATTTAAGCAAGCTCTGGGTCTCTTATTTTCTTATGGTAAGAGAGGAATGAAAGGATACTCAATATTTGTACTTGTAATATTGTAATATTTATGGAATAATAGAATCCTTTGGAGGCAAATCTTTGGTGTCAGGCATCATTGTGTGTGGATGAAAATTGTGTATCGTATGAGGTAACCGATATTTACTTGTTTTCTTTGTGCAATTTTGATTAAGTTGTATGCCTGCAAAAAGAGATACCTCCTAGTAGGGTAAAATATCATTCTTGTTTGATTTATGCTCTTACTTCCTGCTTGTTGTATATCTCTTAGAGATGCATGTACATTTGGTTTAATTGCATGCTTTCCAAGTTTCTGCTTCCAACAACACCTATGTGTTTAATATTCTCTTCGTGCAAGGATTTATAAGTGGATGCAGGTATCTAGCTTGAAGGGATGGTTGATCTTGGTTGACTTCTCCGAATTTCAAGCACTTTTGAAGAGCATAGTCCCTCCGCTTTCCACCAGCAGACTCCATGTCCCAGAAATTTTCTAGGCTTCCAACATTCCTTATATCTCTCTCTCCTTCACTACTTATCAAATTATTCTTGCTTACGACCCTTTATAGGCTGAATTAAATTTGTTTTCTTTTAAAATAATATCTAAAGGTTGATTTGTTTAAATATATTGCTAGATATTGTTATTCGAGCTTCATTTTGAGTATATCTAGTTCATGTTAAGTACTTATGCTAATTCCCTATCTTTAAGTACTTAAAATATTTTATGCTTTTAATGATCTATTTGAAAGATTTGAGTGCTTTTAGGTGGTTGTGTTTTCACTTTTAATGAATAGGTAGGAGGAGGTGCCACTCAAAATTACAAGATTCAGGCCATCCAGGACCTCCTGAAGCATCATACCTTGATCCTATTTCGTTTCATAAAAATTGTAATCTTGTTGGATCCAAGTCTATAAGAACCACATGCATACACCTTTTAAATTGTAAAAATAAATAATAAAATCAAGTGGGATACCCAGCGCTCGTACCTCTTCCCCTTGGGAGGTCTTGCATCATTTTCATGGCATGATTGTTTCTCTTTTCTGCTTTCATTTTTTTGTGGATTTTCTAACCTTAGATTAATTTTAGTTCATTTTCTTAGTTATTTTTCCTTTCAAGTTATTTTATTTTGCAATAAAGAGTAACGAACTCATTTGATACGCTTTCCCGAAGTATGCTCTTGTTGCCACATAAAGGGATTTCCTGAGTAAATGGTCTACAATCATCAAAGAGATTTGTAGTCCTCATTAATTTCCACACTTAATTAAATTTAATTTCCCTTCATATGAAAAATCCAGTGTCTTATTGAGATTCGCTTCATGTGAGAAAATTCCACAGTAAAAATGGAACAGCTAGGTAGTGACCATGGGGACCTACCAGGATACACCCTAGTTTGGTGTCAGTGTTCGACATATCCCCATGACTCTGATCTACCGCTCTACATGTGTGGAACCACACATGGCACTCTATAATTATTCCACGTACCCAAGAGTATATTGGAATCCCCTTCCTGTAATCCACTCATCATCAATTATTAAATCTGAACAAGAGGCAGATCAATACATTTCCCGTTACAGCAACACTATTTCACTTCTCGACACTGGTCTACAATGTTTGTTTGTTTAAGTCAATTTACATGTCGTGAATTTCTATGCAGAAATTTGCAAATTATAAGACATAATGAGACATTATATGAGTTTACTATTTTAAAAGAAAAAAAGAAGCATTGCTAAAATCAAGAGAATGAAAATAGATTAGATGATGAGACTACAAAAATAGTTGAAATGGAAATAGGTAGGAAGGTTGAAGAAACCCTAAGTACAAATGTGGTAAATGGAAAATGAAATCCAAAATTGAAGGACATGAGAATATGGCATATAACATCATATTGCAAATTCAAAAGGATAAGGAAGATAATATTCAAGAAGCTCACTTGAAAATACTTGAAGAAGTTGAGCTCTATCTTGAGGATGTACATGTCAAATATGATGGTATTATCTCAAAGGAAAGAGTAATCACAGACCAAGCATACGTGATGGATAAAGTTGTTTTCCCTTAAAAGACAATTGATGATATATGCATGGGAAATGAAGGAAAACAATCAAAATTGGAACCATATCAACAACCTCATTAACAAGAAAAATGGAAAGAAAGACATGAAGATTGACATCAACATTACCAAGGAAGAAGATGGAAGAATAAATAATATTCATTGAATATGGTATCAAGGAACCATTATTCAACAAAATACTGCCAAATACAACAACTAAATCATATTGGAGAAGCCACAATAGTGGTTGATATAAAGGGAACGGAAAGTATCAAGGGTTTACACCAAAAAAATTGAGTATGGAAGGATAATCTTCAATCACAATAAGGGATCATAAATATGGGAAAATCCTACTACTTAGTTCAAATATATGTAAAGCCCTTGATTATAAATAATTAAGGATAGATATTTTCAAAGTGGGGTACTATGTTATGACCCTAATAGGGGTATATGTAAGGGTGAATGTTTATGTAATGGGTTTAATTACATATGTAATAGGGGCCATCCTAATAGTGGACCCACATGTGTAATGAGTGAGAATATCTATGTATAGATATGTTGATACAGTCACTATTGCATACATTCAATTATGATTTGGATATATGGATGCACTTGGACTTTTGGGAGATGTACTTATAATATATAAGAGTTATTGTGCAACCTATTATTAGTATCATTTTGGGAATTATACACACTACAAGGAAAACACCTTTTGGTGGAGTTTTTGCAGAACCTCTTCAAAACAATTCTCACTTCTCCATTTATAACAGACGTTGCTAATGGAGGCGAGCGGGCAGAGGTTTTAGTGGATGTTTTCTTATCTATGCACCTAAACCATTATGGAACACTGGTGTGTTTTAGTATCAAACGCACCGAGGCTCCATGGATACAAGTGCACTGAAGAAACAGAAAGTCAAAAATACATTGGTGCTTCGCTTTGGCCAAGATGCACCGATGCTCCACATTGGACTAAGAGCGCTAGTGCTTTGATACCAATGCACACTGAAGAGCCAATATCCCCAAAAAGAATCGATGCTGCTATTTGATAATGATGCACCGATGCTCATATTCTGGTATGGGTGCACTAGTGGTCATATCTTTTGGGAAAGGGTGCACTAGTGCTCATATTTTGGTATGGGTGCACTGGTGCTCCTTTTTGAGATATATGTGCACGGGTGCCCATTTTTTAAATATATGCACATTGGTGATATTTCTGAGTTTTTGGCACACTGGTGCTCTTTTTCAAGGTTTTGGAGCACGAGCATCGATGCTCATATTATGACAAAGCACCAAACAATAATTCACATTTTTCTAGATTATTAAAAGAAGCGAGAAAAACCTAAAAGGTGACTTTTAAACAGAGAAAAAATTGAGGGTTTCTTTTATTTATTCACCTCACATGAGAGAAGAGAAAGAGGAAGTGTCTCTACATGAGAATACAATACAAATAGCCATGAATATATGGGAAGATAGAGTATTGTATCCAAGTAACTATTTTTTCCCTCTTCATTATTTTATTTCTGATTGATTTTTTTTCTATTTTATTCCATTTATCGCTATTGTTCCTAATTTTTAGTTAGTTTCGATATATATATATATATATGTGTGTGTGTGTATATATATATTTTGTAGGCTTGAGGGTTTTGTCTTTATTTGCAAGTTAATGGTGGATTTGTTTAGGCTCTTACATCAAAATATATGGGTTTTCCCTGCTTATTAAAAGAAGCGGGAATATTTAAACTTTTGAAAGAAGCGGTAAAAACATATTAAGAAGAGGGGAAAATGAGGGTTTGTTTCATTTCTTCATTTCACGTGGTTCTATAAGAGAGAACAGCAAGAGCAAGAGTATTGCAGCTAAGAAGTTGCTTTCCCCCCTCTTCATTGTTTTATTTATTCCCATTATCTATTTTATTTCTATTATTTTATATTTCTCGCTATTGCTCATAATTTCTTATTTGATTTTGTTGTTAGTTTTTGTTTGTTTGAGGGTTTCCCCTATGTTTTGTAGGTTAATGGTGGATTTATTTTACGATTTTTCTTCAAAATACATGGATAGAAAATGAGGGGCAAGTTTACAAAGAAAATAATACAATTCTATGTAGCATGGGTGCATATCCATAGAGGTTTTCACCTCTTTTTATTTGTAGGTTAACAAGGTTTCTATATGCATGGGAAACTGTTTTTTGTTTACGACATTCTATTTTTTGTTCACGGTGCTCTTATTCTGTGTGAGGGCACCAGTGCTTCTCTTTGGTGAAGGCACACTAGTGCTACTCTTTGGTTAAGGCACACCAGTGTCGGTGCTCCTCTTTGGGGAAGGTGCATCGTTGTCAGTGCTCCTCTTTGGGGAAGGTGCACCGGTGCTCATTTTTTTAAAAGCACATTGGTGGTGTTTTTTTAAGGTGTGGGAACACTAGTGCTCTTCTTTGGCTTGAGAGCATTGATTCTCCATGCTAGGCATATTATCTCTAATGGATGAGTGGTTTTGGAGAGTTGTCATAAAAAAAAATTCATGTAACTATTACGTGGCTTTGTAATTACAAGAGATCCACTCATTAAGTGGTAAATTGAGTGGTTTGACACTCACCATGGTTTTGTATGGGCAGTTTCTTCACCATTACTATAAATTGTAATGCATTACATTTCAATATTAATTATTATACAAATTTTTCCTAATATTATTTTTATGTTTATTGATAATGTCTTATTTCATATGCTTTTAAATATACCTTTTTATTTTAAGCAATCAAAATTATAAATTTTGTTTAATATTCGATAAGTATTTCATTTTTAAATTGTAAATAAGAGATTTATTAATAAAGAAGGGTAAGAACCGATGCTTGGAACATTCAAAATCAAAGTTATTATATCACTACATTTTAATAATCATGTATTTATTAAATCACCTCTGTTTATTTGCACGTTCACAAGGTTTGTATACATGACATATTGTTTTTTGTCATCAGAGCTCCTCTTTGGTATGGGTGTACCGATGCTCATTATGGGTTAAGGTCCACTGGTGCTTCTTTACTATAAGCACATTGGTGATCCATGACAACAAATTGTAATGCTTAACATTTCAGTATTATTTATTGTACAATTTCATAATATTATTTTTTATGTTTATTGATAATGTCTTATTTCTTATGCATTTAACTATAATTTTTTATTTCAAACAATCAAAATTATATTCTTTGTTGAATATTTGGCAAGTTTCATTTTTAACTTGTAAATAAGAGATACATCAATAAACAAGGGTAAGAACTAATACTTGGAATATTCAAAATCAAATTTATTATTTCACTTCATTTTAATAATCATGTATTTATTAATTCATCTCCCTTTATTTGCATGTTCGTGAGGTTTCCGTACATGGAAAATTGTTTTTTGTAATTGTTGCTCCTCTTTGGTATGGAGACACTGATCCTCATTGTTCGTTAAGGTGCACTAGCACTCATGTTTGGTATAAGTGCACCGATGCTTCTTTATTGTAGGCATGCTAGTGCTCCATGACCTATGTGCACTAGTGTGCTTTTGGCCAAACAAAAAATTGCTACTCCTCTTTGGAGAAGGCGCATTGGTGTCAGTGCTCGTCTTTAGTGAAGGAACACCGGTGTCAGTGCTCCTATTTAATGAAGGATCATCGGTGTCAATGCTCCTCTTTTGTGAAGGTGCACTGGTGTTAGTGCTCCTCTTTAGTGAAGGCACATCAGCGCTCATATTTGGTATAAGCGCACCGATTCTTATTTACTATAGGTGCACCAAAATTCCGCTAGAAACCTCCATTAAAACCTCTATCCATCGACAAAAAACCTCAGCTAAAAATATCTGTAAGTGCCTCCGCTAAAACCTCTATTGTACCAATTGTGAAGGTTGTAGTGGAGGATTTTTTGACAATTTTCCCAAATCTTGTAACACTAAAAACATCCTCTACAACCTCTCCTAGAAGGTTTTCTCTTTGTAGTGACTCCATGTTCATATTTGGTGTACATTGTGTGTATTTTTGTTTATTCTAATATCTTAACTATTGGTTTCATAACACACCATTTTCATTTTTCATTTTATTTTAAACAATTTTCATTTTCATTTTGAATTTACATCAAGTTACAGTAAACAAGACATTTAAATATATCACAATAAATATTCCAAAAAGGTTAGATTCATTGGTGAGGATCTAGGATTTTTTCACTAGTGGGAAAGGTTCATATCCTATGAGGTTTGTTCCTAGATCTATGGAGTCACCCTGAGGTAGTGGTTGAATGTGTGGTTGCACCTAGAGAGATTATTAAATGATCTCATGACCTATGCGCATATAGGTGTATCAAAGCACACTCCCATGTGCTTCAATTTTATATCAATCGGGTCTAGCTCAAGATGTAAATAGAAGTTATTATCCTCCCCACCTAGGTTCAAATCCCACATGTGACACGTTTTCACTTCATGAGATAAATTTTAATTGGGACTCTTCATGAGATAATTGTTGTTTGGGGCCGACAAGGTACCACCAATATCATTCTCATATACAAGATAGAGGGTGGGAGCTTGGTAACATACAAAAAACAAGGAAGGAATCACCAAGGAGGGGATTACCAATTCAAAGATGAGGGTATCTCATGCATACAATTCCTTCAAGCTCTTGGGGGATTTTAACATTATTCCAAGGAGCCAGATTTAGGAGAGGAGGGTAGCGAAGAGGGAGTACCTAAACAAATAAGAGGTTTTCCCTTTGGATCATATGAAGTAGGAGGAGAATAAATAGGAACTAGGAATTAGGTTTTACTTGAGAGATGCTCCTCCTCTTTGATCTCCTTCAATATTTTACCTGCTACAACCCTTTGAGGACAAGTTTATTAAATATTACTTATCTCCTAGTAGTAACGACAACAAAAAGGGACGTGGATGAATTTCATGCACTACCAATGAGTTATGTCACCATATCTTAGTCCAATAACTTGAAGAAGTCCCTCATTAAAATCCATTTCACATATATCTTGGTGATTAAAAGCTATCCATTTCGAGATTCTGGTTGTCAATTTTGATTTTCCTTCCAATTGTATTTAAGACTTGCAGAGTTTAGAATTACAAAGGGAGATTTGGGAATTTTTTCCAGATTGGGATCTTTGTGATTCTTTCCTTAGTTGGATTGCAACTTGGGACCCATCCATGAATGTATAAACATGTTGCATTATAAAAATTTGGACCCATTGCCTTGGTTTTGTCCTAGTCTCTTTGATTCTTGAACAAAAAGGTATTGAAGCCTTTGGATCCAAAGTGGAACTATGGGGCATATGCCAATGCGTTTACACCAATTTTCTCCTACCCATCCTTTGAGGATTTTTCCATCATATCTATTAGATCACTAGATTTCTCTATAAATGCTTGCTTAGAGTATTAAAGATTGATAATCTTTACCTCCAATTCAAGAAACTCTAGATGCATTTTTCTTGTCGTTGTTTGACACACTTGGTTTTCTTGTTCTTAGAGTTTGGGAACTTTAGATATTTTTCACCACCAAAACATAGTTTGTAACGTCCCCAATCCCCTCGGTGCCCTTTAGAGGTGATGGGGGAGCTCCTTATAAACAACTTGCTAATTTTTTTTTTTCAAAGTATACACTTTCACACAACCGCAATACCTTTTGTCCGCAATCCACAAGCCGCAAGTTGGGAGTTGAAAGTCGGCAACCCAATGCACCACTTCAAGAATTACACCTCCGGCTTCTGCAATCCGCAATGGGGGAATCAGAAAATCGGAACACCAAATACACGGCGTCGAAGAAATACGCCTACAACTTTTCAATCTGTAGTGTGGGACTTAGAAAGTCGGAACACCAAATCCACAACTTCGAAGATTTACGCCTCCGACTTCTGCAATCCACAATCCGTGATGCGGGAGTCAGAAAGTCCGAACACCCAATTAACAACTTTGAATATTAACGCCTTTGACTTCCGCAATCCGCAATCCGCGATGCGAGAGTCAGAAGTCAGAACCCAAAATTCACAACTTCAAAGATTCACAACTATGACTTCTATAATCTGCAATCCGCGATGCCGGAGTAGGAACCCCAAATTCTCTGCTCAGGGAAAATTACACCTCTGACTTCTGCAATCCACAATACGAGAGTCAAAAAGTTGAAACACCAAATACACAACGTCGAAGAAATTACACCTCTAAATTTTGCAATCCACAATCCACCTTGAGGGAGTCGGGAAGTCGGAACCACAACGTGAAACTCTGAAGAAATCATGCCTTCGACTTCCGTAATCCGCAATCTGCAATGCGGGTTTGGCAAGTCGGAAGTCGGCCATATGCTCCTGTTACAGCCAACTTCTCAAGCCGATATCTTCCTCATCCTAAGTCCATTTTTGGAAAACTTGGTATCATTGGAAATCTCTCAGCGAGCCCCATGCAACTGTATGATCCTCTACCACACCTAGGAACTCTGAATTTGTACTTATTCCAACCAAGGTGTTTCCCAAACTTCATAAAGACTTCTTTACCTCTCTGTAAAGAGATCTTATTCACTCTGCCATGTCTCCTCCCATCAATCCAGACCCTCAGAGGGAACATGAACACAAAAGGGGGTGTATATTTCTTCCCCAAATCCCTGATTGATCATTCTAAGCATTCTGGGACTTTACAACACTTATCCCTATTCATCAATGAAAAAATTCATATAAATAAAAACACATGGATGCATATGCATACTCAAATAAACACAACTGAATGAAACATTATCCACACACATGTAAGGGAATGCATCAACACATTTCTCCCAGGAAGAATGATGGAACAACCTACAGGGAATTATTCCTCTTCTCATGCTATGCAAAGGCTTATGTTGATTAGCTTAAGATAATGATTTCATTTCCATTAACATGATAAATTAAGCATTTAGAACATAGAATGAACATGTTATAAATCACAGAGAATACTTATATTTTTATTGAAATCTCCAAGAAACTGGCTATGGAATGCAATGTTCCAACCCAACCATAGGTATCTTCCTAGCCTGTATTCTTTCAGCACTCAGAGACCACCCCCGAGATGGGGCCATGTATCCACTAAGGAGAGACTAGACAGGTTCACTCACAGCCATGGTTTCACACAAACAATCATGCTAAGCCAACAAACAGTCGGGTTTATCAAGCATGCAAAGAGACACAGGACGAGGATGCTAATCTAATGAGCTCAACCATAGAGCTATAGGAATCTCAAACTAAATCCAACAACCTTCACTGGGTTTATCAAGCAGTTCCAACCTTTGTTCTCTCTCCCACTATGAGCCGCTCTTAGATCTTCTCGGGGTTGCGGCGGAATGGATCTGTCCTGCCACTACCCTTTCATGATTCCAAAATTGGGTTTTCCTATGAATTTATGGGCGTCTCACCCTCTCAAATTCTCCCCAGGGTTCAAGTCATTGGATCCCCCGTTAGATTTCATTCCCCACACAAATTTTATGTGCGATTTTGGCACTCCCGAACGTGGCTTAACTTAGAATCACGATTTTCGGTTATCTTCACTACTGGGCATGTGTCCTCCATGAAAAATGAAGCTTGAATCCTCAACCCTTGAATGGGGATGAGGGAAAACAAATTCCCATGAGGTAGGGTGACTTATGGGACAAGCAAAATAGAGCCCATACCCTGTCTTACGAATTTTAGGTTTTCCCATACTCCATCAATCCATGGACTGATTTCCTGAAGTACTTCCTTACAAAATAAATAAATGACAACTAAGATAGTCAAAGGTGGGTTCTCAAGGTGACATTTGGTAGCATAGGGTTCAATCCCACAATCCCCTCACCTCTCCCTAGTGGATACACATAGCCCCCTCATTTAGTTGCATCCATAGGCAGCCCCTTGGTATTTTTATTACATGATATTTATTTACATCATTTTTACAATTTCCATGGCTTAATGGCACATGGATAGCACAATTTATAATACCAGGATGAGCATTCACTAGCAGGGCCTCGGCCTTGAGCTCCATGCTAGGAATCATACATCGCATGTATACAATATTTACATTAAAATCCAATATATCCTAAGGGTCAAAATGGGGGTATTACATTCCCCTCCCCCTTAGAATAACATTGTCCTCAGTGTTCCAATACTTAGGAATACTTACACAGAGTTTACACATGTCCAAAATTCACAAAATGTGGCAGGTCTGTCCTGCAATTCATCTTTTCCTTTGAGCTTTCAGGACCAAATCCTTTGGATTCTACAGGCTGCTCCTGCTGGGTTTGACCTTCCAGCTCCACAATAATCCATTTCTTTTCTTTACCTTCCAGCTGATCCACAGGTCTGGAAACTTTATGGCTACTATCATTCTTGTTGTCCTTTGTTGGGAAGTTACAGAGGCAATGATTTCCTCCACATTTCCAACATTTCAGTGGTTGCATTTTCTTTACCTGCTCCATTTCCTTTATGTATTCCATCCTTGAGCGTTTCTTAATGGAATGATTGGATGAATGCCTCTTCATTGACCCGCTTTCCTTTTCACTGTTGATAGATTCCAGAATGCCTTTTACCTCATTTTGCAGACAAATAGAGTCCTGCAAAACCTTGTGGTTCATCTCATTCTGTTGCTTTTGTATCTTGAGCATTTCCTCAAGATTTTCTTGGGTCTTGGAAATTGTTTGATGAATATTTTCAGTCAAATCCAATAGCTTTTGGTCTGTTTCCATGGTCAATGTGCACAACTGCCCACACTTTGCTTACTGGAAACACTTATCTTGTAACAGCTACAACCAATTGGTTTATTTTTCACTTGTGAAATTCATCATTGCAAATATTGTTGGGCCAAGCATAACATAAGCATTAATATCAGTCAATTACTTTCCCAACTGACATGGAAAGTTCATGCTTTATCCACAATACTTCCACACATTTCATGCTTGTCCAACATACAAATGAACTCATTCATGTTCATCCTTTCACAAGGAATTAACTAATTCATCATTCACAATTTATTTCAAGCAAAATAAACACAATCAACTTTCATCCATGACATGCATTCAACAATTTTCTATTTCTAAAATGCATCAATCAAAAAGGAAAGAGAAGAGTAAGATTTTCCCCCTCTTAATCTTGTTCCAATCCGGAGCCCCACCATACATGTGGTTCCATGGTCCTTGGCCTCTTTCACTTCAAATGTGAATGCTTGACTTGCATTTTCCTTATTTGGGTGATGACACTTGGTATCTAAGGTTTTTCCAAGTATTCTCAACCAGGTAACCCCTCCCCATGGTTTTCCTATAGAACCTTTGGCTGCTAGGACCCACACAAGTCCACTAGCACCATTTTCCATTGCTACTCATACTGAGCTTTCTAGGACAATCACATGTCCAAATGCATCCTTAGGATGCCTTCAAGGTTCTTTCCTCCCGCAATTACTTATCTGTATTGGACATCTTCACATTAATCCATAGGTTCCTTCTTTGCTTTAGAATCCTTGGATCACCAGTGGATACAATAACGAATGTTTGACCAGCACACAGGTTGCTCCACAACATTCAAATAACCAATGCCAAGCCAGTACGCTAACTGTGTTTATCGGGAATTTAACGAATGTTTGGCCAACACGCAGGATGCTCCACAACATTCAATGCTCAACCAGTGCACTGACTGGATTTACCAAGCATTTATGGTGCCAAACTAGTCCCATACCTGGTTTTCCCTCTCCATTTCTAAGCCAACACTTATGTCTGGGTCAACAGGCCAATGGAAGGAAACTACCCCATAACCATTTCTAAGTCAAGGGCTCTACTACGGAGCCATAGGAATAACATCGCCACATCATTTAAATAACCAATGCCAAGCCAATACACCAACTGAGTTTATCAAGCATTCCATTAACCAATATGCAAAGCCAGTTCTCCGACTGGGTTTATCAAGCATACAAAAACCATTGCCAAGCCAACGTATCTACTGGTTTTATCAAGAAATAAGACAAAATACTACAATCACATGGCTCCTTCTCCTATGCAAACCAATGGTTCCCTCTAGGAAATCCTTAGGTAACTCACTTGACTGCAGGCTAGCATGACCCCACATTACCCACTCACACAACACAAGGATGGTACCCCTTCTCTGCTACACAGTCCCTCGGGCATATCCATCCCTTCCAGTGCTCTTTTGTGTGAGTGTAGAAAGGTTACCAATTCCCATACAATCCTCTTGAGTACCCATGCTCTTACTGGGTTTAATATCACTGTGGAGAGACAAGCACCTGTAAGGATTTTTACAGGGTTTCTCAAACCCAAGCCACTCTTGGCGTTTCCTTTTCATTTTCAGATTTAGCAGCCGACGTCTGACCCAACGACATATTTTCACCATCTCACCTGCATTACACACAAGCATGTAGTTCACATGAGATGTCATCATAATAATTTCAATTAGAATTTCTCAAATATGTTTCATACATAAACCATGTTTCGTAAACATAAGGTTCTTCTCGTGATATTTAGATCTTGTAGGCCATAACAAATGGTCTTCCTGCATTGTATCCTCCTGAAACAATTCACAAAAATTCAACTAATCAATTACATTAATAATCGGATTCAAATCTGAAATTTACAATCTGATACCAATTTGTTCTGTGCATAATTTATATTTCACAACCATGAGACCCTTCTCATAATTTTTGGCTTTTGTACACGGTAGATTCTAGTCTTTATTATGGACTTACCCACATTGCCATAGCCAATACATTTATACATGTAATGTGAAATTTCAATAAGCCAAGCACTTGGTGAGTATCCATGCATATAATATTTTCATTGTTACAACAGTCACTGAAGTGATCTCAGAATTATAATACTCAATAAATCAAACACTATCAGTTGTTATTGTCTCAAAGACAATGAAATACATCTACTTTATGTGCAACATTATCACAATAAAATTGCAAGATACCATCACATTATCTATGCAATTTAAATAAACTTCTCATTCTCATGATTACACAACCATATCATTTCATGCAACTTTGTCCTCCCAACAGAGCATCCCGGTAGCCCATCAAACATGACTTCCCTTTTCATGCAATCATTTTCCTGCATCCATAGCATCTCATGAAATGATCTCAAAATTGACAATAATTCATCATTTCATCTATTATCTAATTGCAACGAAACATATGTATCACAACCATGCATTCACACAATTCATTTCAACATGTGTACCCACACATATGCATGCACATTCACAACATTTACATAATCTTTTAATGTACATTTACTTAATGTACCCAATGCACTACAACATTGATCTAAACATTCTTGTGCCTACACAGGTTTCTTACCATGGTAAGTTGGACATCCTAGCCAATGCTTCAACACCATACCCAACCATCTCCCCAATCACTTAGTTAAATATTTGGGTTCCTTCCTTCTTCACCCAAACACAACATCAGGAGTTCACTCACTCCCTGCGTGTTGGAAAAGAGGTTTCATCCCAGATTAACACCAATAGGGAGTTCATGGTATCCTTGTTGAGCATCGCAGGCTTCGCAACCCAACATCTTCATGGTCTCATGCATGGCATGCTCTTATTTCTCATGAATGCAGTTTAAATTTTAAACAGTCACAAGGTATGAGACTCCTTTCCCTTACTACCCCATACCTCACCATATCATGGCGGTATGGCATTCACATAAATGCATTCAACCTTATATGCATACCATTTTATGATGATTAAAACATGGTTGAAGGGATTCTTACCCATCATCTTTCAACACTTATACAATTAGCATAAATAAACATTACCTGTATGGATTCCATTAACCTATTATATAATGTTACCTTATCAATTTGGCCTCTTACCAAGGACTACACAGTCCTTCCACCAACCTCTTGATCATATATTTGTTGCACCAACCTTTCTTCATAAGGTTGCTGGTCACATGCAACAACATCATCAACATCTTTAGCCATGCTTCTGTTTTCTTTGGTCCCACAACCAATACCAACACCAATAGTGATTATCAACCACAATAATTATCTTAAGTGGTTCATTGCATATGTAAAACTTCATTAATTTTACCAACATGCAACATCATATACATTCACAAACGTCTTCACATGCACTGTGCAATGTCTAGCAATATGCCCACTAGTGCACATTCACTTTATCCATCTAATCTCTTGCATTTTCAGCATTCCTATGCCATAATTTTCTATATATAAAGCTCATAAAATTTAAGTACAATAGCAAGAGACGAGTTAAGGAATTACCCCTTTCCAATCCCTCATCATAGCATGGAATTCCTCTTCCACATCATAGATGATCCAATTTCATGGCCTCTCTAGCAAGCACACAAGGAATCATTAGCTATGATTTTATCACCAAGCAACAATTCAATACATATACTTACGTATAACATTCCTACTTGCTACTTTCCAAGCATACAATTCTTATGCTATAAACATAAATAGTTTAAGGTGAGAAATTCCCCTCTTTATAAACATTGCCCTTTGGAGATTTTTCTCCAATTTTAAGTTGCAACCATCTTGTCAGCCCTATGTAGCTTCCTTGATCACTGCAATAGCTCTCATTGTACTATGTCCACATGCTTTGTTGCTCATATTGCTTTCAGAGATTATGGTCAAGTCCAACTTTGCCTTTCTTGGAATTTCCTGCCCTTATGAGTCCTTCAAGGCATATTTGTTCAATTCCAACTCCATATGGAGTCCTTCAAGGCATATTTTATGCCCTTGTACCTCATTCAAATTCTGGTTACCTACCTGTAAACTCATACTTTGGCCCAAGCAACCCCACTGCTACAACCTTGGGCTGTGATACCACTTGTAATGTCCCCGGTCCCCTCGGTGCCTTTTAGAGGTGATGGGGGATCTCCTTAGAAATAACCTGCTAATTTTTTTTTTCAAACTATGCACTTTCGCACAAACGCAATAACTTCAGTCCACAAGTCGAGAGTTAGAAGTTGGCACCCCTACGCACCACTTCAAGAATTAAACCTCCGACTTCTGCAATCCGCAATGCGGGAGTCAGAAATTTTAAACACTAAATACATAGTGTCGAAGAAATACACCTCTAACTTCCACAATCCGCAGTGCGGGAGATGAAAAGTTGAAACACCAAATCCACAACTTCGGATATTTACACCTTCGACTTCCACAATCTGCAATCCACGATGCGGGAGTCGGAAAGTCGGAACACCCAATTCACAACTTCGAAGATTCACGCCTCCGAATTCCGCAATCCGTGATGCGGGAGTCAGAAGTCGGAACCCCAAATTCACAACTTTGAAGATTCACACCTCCCACTTCCGCAATCCACAATCCGTGATGCGGGAGTTAGAATTCGGAACCCCAAATTCTCTGCTCTGGGAAAATTACACCTCCAACTTTTGCAATCCGAAATGCGGGAATCGGAAAGTCGGAACACCAAATACACAACGTCGAAGAAATTACACCTCCGACTTCCGCAATCCGCAATCTGCCTTGCGGGAGACGGGAAGTTGGAAGCACAATGTGCAACTCCGAAGAAATCATGCCTTCGAATTCCACAATCCCCAATCTGCAATGCGGGTTCGTAAATTCGGAAGTCAGCCATATGCTCCTGTTACTGCCAACTTCTCAGGCCGAAATATTCCTCATCCTAAGTCCATTTTTGAAAAAATTGGTATCGTTGGAAAGCTCTCGATGACCCCCATGTAACTGTGTGATCCTCTGCCACACCTGGGAACTCTGAATTTGTCCTTCTTCCAACCAAGGTGTTTCCCAAACTTCATAAATACTTCTTTACCTCTCTGTAAATAGCTATGATCCACTTTGCCATGTCTCCTCCCATCAATCTAGACCATCAGATGGAACATGGACACAACAGGGGGTGTCTATTTCTTCCCCAAATCACTGACTAAACATTCTGATCATTTTGGGCCTTTACAACACTTATCCCTATTCATCAATGAACAAATTCATATAAATAAAAACACATGGATGCATGTGCATACTCAAATAAAAACAACTCAATGAAACATTATCCACACACATGTAAGGGAATGCATCAACACATTTCTCCCAGGAAGAATGATGAAAAAACCTACAAGGAATTAGTCCTCTTCTCATGCTATACACATGCTTATGCTGACTAACTTAAGATAATCATTTCATTCCCATTAACATGAACAATTAAGCATTCAGAACACAAAATGAACATGTTAGAAATCACAGAGAACACTTGTCTTTTTATTGAAATTTCCAAGCAACTGGCTATGGATTGCAACGTTCCAACCCAACCATAGGTCTCTGCACAGCCTATATTCTTTCAGCACTCAGAGACCACCCCCGAGTTGGGGCTATGTATCCACTAAGGAGAGACTAAACAAGCTCACTCACAACCATGGTTTCACACAAACAATCATGCTAGGACAACACACAGTTGGGTTTATCAAGCATGGAAATAGACATAGGAGGGGGATGCTAAGCCAGTGAGCTCAACCACAGAGTTACATGCATCTCAAACTAACTCCAACAACCTCCATTGGGTTTATCAAGCGGTTCCAACCTCTGTTCTCTCTCCCACTGCGATCCACTCTTGGATCTTCTCAGGTTTGTGGTCGAATGGCTCTGTCCCGCCGCTGCCCTTTCAGGCTTCCAAAACCGGGTTTTCCTATGAATTTATGAGCGTCTCACCCTCTCAAATTCTCCCCAGGGTTCAGGTCGATGGATCCCCCGTTGGATTTCATTCCCCACACAAAGTTTCTAGGCGATTTTGGCACTCCTGAACATGGCTTAACTTAGAATCATGATTTCTAGTTCTCTTCACTACTGGGCATGCATCCTCCATGAAAACTGAAGCGTGAATCCTCAACCCTAGAATGGGGATGAGGGAAAATGAATTCCCATGAGGTAGGGTGACTTATGGGACAAGCAAAACAGAGTCCATACCCTACCTTACGAATTTTAGGGCTGCCCATACTCCATCAATCCATGAACTGAATTCCTGAAGTCCTTCCTTACAACATAAGTAAATGACAGCTAGGACAGTCAAAGGTGGGTTCTCAAGGTGACATTTGGAAACATAGGGTTCAATCCCACAACCCCCTCACTTCTCCCTAGTGGATACACTTAGCCCCCTCATTTAGTTGCATCCATAGGAAGCCCCTTGGTATTTTTATTACATGATATTTATTTACATCATTTTTACAATTTCCATGGTTTAGTGGCACATGGATAGCACAATTTAAAATAATAGGATGAGCATTCACTAGCGGGGCCTTGGCCTTGAGCTCTATGCTAGCAATCATTCATCGCATGTATACAATATTTACATTAAAAGCCAATACATCGTAAGGGTCAAAATGGGGGTATTACATAGTTGATCAAATGGAAGGTATAGGAGGATAATCCCATGTTGATAGTGCTTTAACTAGGCCCAGTGGTAAGAAATCCTCGAAGGTTTTATTTTCTAGTGGATGATATGCATTGGTTTCTATAGTAGTTGCATTATAAACCCCCAATGATTCTTTTCACTACTTGGAATTGTGATTGAGTGCCTCATCAAGTAACGATGAGCTTCTAAACAAGGGAGGGGAAGGTTGATTTGCTTAGTAATCCTTGCCATAGTTGATAGGCAAATATAATGAAAGATCTACATTGAGAGGATTTTTTGGAGCAAATGGATGCATACAATGAGGTTCTGTGACAAGGTGGACATGGTCGAGGTGGGCTTGATAGATACAAATAGAAATATTATAATAAATTTAAAATAAAGATGATATCATTTTCTATTGTGGAATCCTTCACCTTCCTCATACTATGCCCCATCTTATAACCCCATCTTACAAATTTATTCACCTATTCCATCATCCTCTATGCCCCATCTCCAAAAAAGACTTTGCAAAGTTCATCTACTCCATTTTCCTTTTGTAACATCGAAGGGCTCTTTTGGTTTGAACTTTTACTAATATCTAACGAGGGGTGATGTCAATATCTATGATTTGACGTAATTTAAGAGGTTTTAGATATATCATATGTTTGGAAAATGTGTCCTAATATTTTCCCCTTTGTGAAATTGAAAAACACTTTAAGGATATTTATTTTCTACACTTTGAAATTGGGTTAAAGAAAAGTAAAATATCAATGATATAAATTAATATTTCACTTTTTTAAATGTGTATTGTTCTATTAGGTGTAACTTGAAACCAATTTAAATTCTAAATCCCAAACAAATTATACTTCAAAACTCGAAGTGAATTTAAAAGGGTTATATGTTCTTTGGTACAAATCATTTCAATGTTGATATTGTATTATGAATATCTTTTTCTTTTGTTGTGTTTTTTATTTTTCAACTTTCTATACTTTCACGTGTTTGAGAATTTAGATTGAGAACAAAGGTTCTAGTTATCACCGACATTATAGTGAAAAATATTTAATACAATACAGTTTGAGGTGTTAAGAATTGTTGCACCAAACATTGTTCACTTGCACGGATTTTAGTCCGACACACCTTGTGATGCACTGTGCTTGGAAGAAAAGTTGCGGCACTATGTTAAAGGACCATATCGGTTTATCAAATCTTCAGATCTAGTTTTGAAGAACAAGTATTGCTGACGCTGAGCCAGAAGATTGGACAACGTTCCAGCATTGTTCAGATCAGATTGAAGAAGATAGAGTCTTGTAGAGATAGATCCAAGAAGAGCCTGTGTAGAAAAGGGAAGAGAAGATATGAAGTCTGAAGAACCGTTGATTTCAAAGAAAACCAAGAAGATCGAATCTTAAAAATGGTGCTAGAATAGCTACCACAGTAAATCGAAGAGGTAAGAAATCTATTAACTTCAATAGGTTCATGGAAAACCTTTGATGGAGACAATTATGAACTATGGTAATTAAAAATAAGGAGTTTGTTAAGGTCACAAGATCTGTGGCATTTTGTAGTTGAAGATGATCCTAGTGATCTAGAAGCATTTGAGAATTTGATAGAGTATCAAAAAGAAAGAAGACAAGTTGTTTCCTTAAGTCTCATACAAAATAGTATAGAGTATTCCATCTTTCATATATTGTAGAATTTTATACTCCAAAAGAAGCATGGGATATATTGAAATCAGAGTTTAGTGAAGAGGAATCTGATGTAGAAGAAGATGAAACAGAGTCCAGTGAAGAGGAACCAATTGACTTTTCAACCCACACAAAGCGCCAGGAATCCCACACTGAAGTGGAAGACAACCAAGAAGACTTTGTTTATGAGGCATCCAATGATCAAGTAAGCTCAACAAAGCTTATTGATCTAGCTTTGTTTGTTGATGATAGTGAAAACACACTTGTCAATGTAACAGTCCCTAGTGACGTGAGTGACAGTCTCTCAGAGAAAGAGACAATTGATAGCAGCAGTGATAGTCTCTCAGAGCAAGAGACAGTTGATAGCAGCATAGAAGTTACACCAGCAGACAGTTCATCAAAGAACCAGAAAACCAAAAGTTTGGAGCTATATGAGCAGTCTCCTATTATTGATGAGCACCTACAGTATGCTTTGTTTCCCTATCAGCCGACCACAATTTTTGAGGAAGCAGTGAAGGATGCACTGTGGATGCAAGTTGCAACAGTTAATGAGAATGATGATGTAGTTTCCATTGAAACAACATAACACGAAGATGAGGAAGATGAAGAAGATGAAGAACACGAAGATGAGGAACACAAAGAAGTGATTTCTCTCCAAGAAAAGCTGAAACTCATTGAAACAAGAGAAGAGGGAGATGCGAATGCTCTCCAAGAAGAGCTGAAATATATTCATATTTTTTTTTGACAAAATTTTTGAGTGTGCAGGTAAAATGGATAGCAACATACAATATGTTGAAACAGAAGAAGAAGAATAAGGCTTGCACTATGATCCAGTACCAATGAAAAGAAATAAAACCGTTTATTGTGCAGAAGCCAAAGAAGATGCTGAAGAAAACCTACTTAGCATCAAGTTCAAGAAGACAAAGAAGAAGCAATCCAAGTACACACAAGGATGAAAGTAAAGTTTAAGTTTATTTGAATGAAATGTATGCCTAGCTGAGAGATAGATCAACAGGAACATCACTTAGCCATTAGTAGTGCTGAATAATGTCCCGTTTGAGATTAAGGGGGTGTGTTAAGATTTGTAATCTCACACGTAGTGGACTAGTTATTGGTACATTAATCAGTTAAGGGGTTACTTGGTTAGTTTGACTAGGACACTTGGATGTCCCATAGTATTTACTGTCCCATGGTATTTACCTATGGTTTTAGGTGTGATGTAATCCTATATTTAAGCTTATGCTTAATAATGAGAAGGAAAGCCATTGCCCATTCTGTTAAGTTAGTGATATGGTCGATTCATAGGCTTCAAGAGATCAACTTCTGCGTAGGGACACCAGTAATGTTAACAGCTGCGAAGAAGAAAATCGATGCATTGCAGGAGCACCCGTAATGTCAAGTGAGTATCAATCAAAGTTTTCAATTATCGAAGGAACAATAGAAACTCTTAATGATGTTGAATCATTGGGAAAAGAGTCTATTGATACTCTTCTTGTTAAGACAATTCAAGATTCCGTTGGCTTGAGTGGCTTCAAGAAAGACGACGCGCAGAATATGGAATTTGATACAGTCAGTGTTGAATATGCTTCACTTTCATGCAGTCATCCTTCTAGCTCTAGATAGATTGTAAACATTGATACCCTAGAAGGTTTGGTTTTGAAGGCTATGAAAGACAAGGTACGCAATCTTTTTCTGGCTATTGACTTAGTATTATTGTTAGTGTTATACTTTGCATAATCTTCCTCCATGAGTAAGTATGATGAATCCTCGGGAAAAGAGTCTACCGATACTCTTCCTGTTCAGACAATTCAAGGTTTCGTTGGCTTGAGTGGCTTCAAGAAATCCAATGTGCAAAATATGGAGTTTGATACAGGATACTCATTTACCAATGTTGAAGATGCTTCACTTTTATGCCGTCAGCCTTCCAGCTCTAGACAGATTGTAAACATTCACACCCTGGAAGGTTTGGTTTTGGAGGGTCAGAAAGACAAGGTATGCAATCTTTTGCTGGTGATTGACTTGGTATCATTTTTAGTGTTAGACTTTCCATACCCTTCCTTGATAAGTATGAATGATGAATCCTCCGGAAAAGAGTCTACTGATACTCTTCTTGTTAAGATAATTCAAGATTCCATTGGCTTGAGTGGCTTCAAGAAAGCCGATGCCCAGAATATAGACTTTGATACAGGATGCTTATTTACCAGTGTTGAAGATGCTTCACTTGCATGCTGCCAGCCTTCCAGCTCTAGACAGATTGTAAACATTGATACCCTAGAAGGTTTGGTTTTGAAGGCTATGAAAGACAAGGTACGCAATATTTTTCTGGTTATTGACTTAGTATTATTGTTAGTGTTATACTTTCCATACTCTTCCTCCATGAGTGAGTATGATGAATCCTCGGGAAAAGAGTCTACTGATACTCTTCCTGTGCAGACAATTCAAGGTTTCGTTGGCTTGAGTGGCTTCAAAAAAACCTATGTGCAGAATATGGAGTTTGATACAGGATACTCATTTACCAGTGTTGAAGCTGCTTCACTTTCATGCTGCCAACCTTCCAACTCTAGATAGATTGGAAACATTGATAGCCTAGAAGGTTTGGTTTTGAAGGCTATGAAAGACAAGGTATGCAATCTTTTTCTGGTTATTGACTTAGTATTATTGTTAGTTTTATATACTTTCCATACTCTTCCTCCATAAGTAAGTATGATGAATCCTCGGGAATAGAGTTTACTAATGCTCTTACTGTTCAGAGAATTCAAGATTCCATTGGCTTGAGTGGTTTCAAGAAAGAAGATGTACATAATATGGAGTTTGATACAGGATGCTCATTTATCAGTGTTGAAGATGCTTCACTTTCATCCAGTCAACATTCCATCTCTAGGCAGATTGTAAGCATTGATACCATAGAAGGTTTGGTTTCGGAGGCTAAGAAAAGCCAGGTATGTAATCTTTTCGTAGTGATTGACTTGGTATAATTGTCATCGTTTCACTTTCCATATCCTTGAACAGTATGTATTATGAATTTTCTTTCAGCCTCTATATAAAAATTAGAGTAAGTAATGTTCGAAATTATTTAAGTAAGGGGATGGTTTAATGAGATGCTGAGTATTTAGACAGTTCTCAGAAAGTAAGTGTTCGATTGGAGTTCCTTTATATTTTCTAAAAGTATTAGATGTAGAAAAGCATTGTGCACATGAATTGGAACTACCAGATCACTTGGACCTTACTTGGAACGATTATATTGATCAATTGAATTTCATAGGAATCATCTTAATTTACTCTTCAGACCAGTTGGTTTGGGATGGCCTGGATGCAAACATGAGCCTGATTGTCAAGAAGGTCAAGAAGGTTTATTATCTTCTTTTGAGTAATTTTTCTCCACCTGACCACTACTGGTGGCACTCAAAGCTATGGGGATGGAGTATTCCGTTGAAGTTAGAAATGTTTTCTTTGGATATGTATTAAGGACCAGATTCTTACATGGCCGAATTTGCAAAAGAAAGGTTTCAATGGTTTGAGTATATGCACCATGTGCAAAGATGCAACTAAGGATACACATCACCTTTTTATTCACTGCGGGTTTATCAAGATGGTTTGGGATGAGTTAAAAGTTTGGTTAAATTTCTATGACAATTGGATCGTTGCTTCTTTTCATGACTGTATCTACAGGTGGTGTCACAGTAAAGTGATTTACAGGACACTCCCCTTTTTCATGATAGGGTTTATATGACGCATTCAGAATGCTATGTTATTTGAAAATTAAACCCTATCTATTTTTGGTGCTTGCAAGATGATAATGGGTGATCTTTATGGTTATCCTGTTGTACAGACAAAAAACATAACTAAATCATTCATGTATCCTCCGATTGACATTGATTCTATTTGTGGATTTTTTGACGGGGCCTCTAGACAAGGTCTTGTGGTGCTGGAGCGGTCCTTTATATAAAAAGGAACCACTGTATTCAGATCAAAATGAGTATCGGCAAGGGGATAACATTAAAGCTGAACTCTTGGTTGCTCGGTGTCTTCTCTGATTCGCACTAAAGAGAGGCATTATTTCTATCATGTTTATCTATGAAGACTCACAAGTTATCATAAACTGGATCAACCAAAAATCTAATCTTGAGGTTATGCTTCTAGAATCATGGCAAAGGAATATGAAACTTCTGATTTCCTCCTTTGCACATCTGGTTTACACACATATTTACCGAGAAACTAATATGGAGGAAGATCGGCTCTCAAAGAAAGCCATTGGTCCTATGAACGGGATTCTACATTTTACTGAATTCCTGGACAACGTGTTGATTGATCAGGGTTCTGTGTGGACCATCTAATCTCCTACGACTGCTTTCTTGATTTTTTGTAATTCCAGCCTTTAATTCATAGGTTTTTTTGCTCTCTTAGTATTAGCCATATGTTATTGGCACCATACGTCATCAGATACTTGCTCTTTTAATGATTTTTTTCTTATGTATGGTAGTCATATATCCCGTGGGAGGTTATATACAAATGAATTGATCAATTGTTATAATTTTGATTTTCCTGTTGTAATTTTGATTGGAACTTTCTTAAAATATTTTTGTGTTTTATAAAGTAAAAAATGAAATTTAATATTAAAAAATACGATTTAACTAAGAATTATATTTTTAGATTTTAATGAAAAATCCAAACCACGGAATGTTTCATTTTACTTTATTAATTAAAAACATAATATAATGTTTTGGCACTTAGTTATCACCCCTAAGGAAAAAACATTTCAACAGAAGAGTTTTGACTAATCATTAAGCTTAAGGAAAAAATATTTCAAGTAAAGAGTTTTGATTAATCATTAAACTTCATGAGTTAAAATTTCCAATCTCTCATTATATGTGCATTATTACTTCACCACGAGTATATTTTCTAGGTACACTTATCTTTAGTAATTAAATCGAAAAGAGATATTCTAAAGTTACAAAGCGACTATTTAGTAATTAAATCGAAAACAGATATTCTAAAGTTACAAAGCATAGGCATTTTGTATGTCAATCTCTCGTTAGACTTTTAAGAGTATATTGATAGGTTGGTTGTGAAAGTAATTTCACCTAAAATGTTATTTATCTAGATTCGATGTAGTTTTATATTTTGCTTATAGTTTTAAAATTTGTTTAATAAAATTTGTTTAATAGTATAAATGTTAATTATTAGAAATAAACTTGGATTTATCGAGCATCTAGTGGGATCAAATTTTTTGAGTTATAAATCTTTTTTAGATGTGTAAAAACTTTAAGATAAAAAAAATTATACTTTAAGAAATTGGATCTCTCTTAGTGCTTGATAAATCTGGGTTTCTAAGATGGATCTATGCACGATCTAAGTCATAAGTTATTGGTATATCTGGTTTGCGGGCTATTGGATATACTCTTGGGGTTATAGTGGCAACCACCAAATTTGAACTTGGGCTAGCCGAGGTGTTCTCGACAAAATTACCAATTCCCCATGGTAAAAGAAAAGATGGATCTATGCACATGCATTTTTTTTATTACTTTTTTTATTTTATTTTTGGTAACGTTAAGTTACATGACAACATCTCCCCCATACTCTGTGGTAGAGCACCTCGATATTTTAGGTGCAATTACATGGCTTGCTCTCAAATTTCCTCTAACTAAATTTTGTTCAATAAAGAAAGTAAGTGAAAGAATGGGACAGGGAAGTAAAATCTTTTTTTTTATATAATTTTTTAAATGGAAATTAAATAAGCATTCAAATTTGTCTTTGTAAATGGAAATTAAATAAACATTCAAATTTGTCTATTTTTTGTTGATGATATCAAATTAATAATATTTTGACAACTTCCTTTTTTTTTTTAATTCAAATGTAGAGAAGGAGGGTGATGGACAAATTTGATGCAAATGAAATCATGCAATTCAATTTGCATTAATTCAACAAATAACAAGGGGTGAATCCATGAAGATGGGTGGCACTTTTTGGCCAAAAGTGATGGTGAAAAATTCGATTTTTGACACATTTTTTAAAACGAAGCCCTCAAAACTCATACATGCCTTGTGAATTCCAACATGCAACAAAAAACATATTGTAGGGAATTATGCTTTCTTTCAAATTTTATTTTATTTTTAATAAAAAAATAATTTAATATGTCAAAATTGCAATTAATGATAAGTTTGTTCTTGTGAATTTCAGGAAAAGTTAACAAGTGGCTTGTGTGCAGGTAAAATAATTTAGTGATAAATGCATAATTTTTGAAAAAAATATATAAACGTAATATACATAGAATGCACTCGGGTTTACATACTTTTTTTAAATTTATTTTGAAAATTTTAATTATTTATTAATTTTCAAAACTGACCGTTGAAAATTTGAATTGTATTTCCTAAACATGTGTGTGCACGTAAACCTTTTTTAGTGACTACTATATATATATATATATATATATATATATATATATATATATATATATATATATATATATATATATACCCTTTTGAAGAGGACGCGTTGATGTGGGGCGTATATATTTTTTGATTTCTTTTGGTTGTGTACTTTTTATGTTGTTGAATTTTCTTTGTGTTGATTCAAAATTGTGGACATGGTTTTGTAAGTGTAATTTTGAAAAGAAAATTAAAAAAAACTATCATATAAACTAAGAAACTTGTAAATTACATGCCGATGGATAGATGATTCGCTGATGAATCCATCGATATGAAGTCCACCACTTAAGGTGCATCCCAAGACATGGTTTAGGCCTAGCAAAGAGGTTAGTAAAATTAAATTTGCAAAAAAGGGGCTAAAAGCCCGTTTTAAAGCTCTCAATCGAGCTATTATCCCAATATAGGTTTTGTGCGCTTTTCACAAATATATTAAAAAGGTTCAATTCTTTTTCATAGAGTAAATAAATTTAAATGTTCCTTACTTTATAAATTGAATGTAAACATTTTAAGAATTTAAACTTTTTAGTTTACCACCACCTTAATTTAAATGACTATAAAATAGAAAATCTTAAAATGTTTTTTTAAGATATTTTTTTTATTCCATTTAAACATTAAATAATATCAAATACATCATATTTAAAACCATATTTATTTAAAATATTTGTAATAATGTGATAATTTGAATTGGTTAAATAGCCTATGGTTTTGGTGCCCATGGTATTTGATGTGATTACCATAATTGGTAAATATAATCCATCACATCAAATACCATGGGAAAATTTATCATGGGTTACCAAAACCATGGTAATTACACTATTACAAATTGTTTCAAATAAATATGGTTTTAAATAGTATGTATTTCATATTATTTCATGTTTAAATGCGATTAAAAAAATATGAGTTATAAAAAAATTTAAACTTTTTATGGAAAAATAACTATTAGCTCAATAACTCAATTGATCAAGCTATTAGTTAGCTCAATCGAGCTATTGAGATAATAGTTATTTTTTCATATTTTAAAGTTTTTCAAGCTAATATATAATAGCCCATTGAGGGTTTGTAAAACCATTGATCGATCTATTGAACTTGATCGAGGGTTATCTAAACCCTTGATCAAGCTTTTATAAAAATCTATATTGAGCACTTTGTTAAGTCCTCGATTGATATTTTAAAAGCTCAATCAAGCTCATTTTTTTTCATGTTCATGCCCTCCTCTTGCCAAAACGTGTTACCCATTTTCATGGGAACACCCAAGGATCAATAAAATAACTTCTCTTTTATGTGAAAACTGCAATCATATAGGAGAGACCCCAAATCACTACCACAATATTTCCATTTTGCCACTTTTTCACTTATGTTTTTTTGTTGTGTTTTTGAGATGCACAATAGGATACAATAAGAAGGCATCTCTTTTTGCTACCATTTTTTGTCCTTTCCTTGCATCTCCATTGTGTCTTTTTAATCCTTTAGTGTTATTTTTAGTCTCCTTTTCATCCTATTTGTATCCTTCTTACATTCCTTTAGCATGCATAATGCATCCCTATAGAATCCCTAGTGCATCCTTTAGGTCAACACTTGCATCCTCTTTGCGTCAAAATTGTGACTTTTTCATAAAAATTCCATCCAAATTTCATTCTTCTTGTGTCCTAATAGTGGGCCTAACTATAGCCCAATGTTATAAGCACAAGTGTATTATAGCTGTATAAAACATAGTTCATGATGTTAGAAACACATTTGTATTGCAAAAGTAGAAAAAAAAAAGTTAAATCTATGCATCCAAAGGTTCTACATTCTCTAATAAATGGTTTCCTTCCACATCATTTCTCAAGAGGAGTCACATCCCATATTGATTTGGTTGCAACTATGCTCATAATAAAATTTGAGTAAGCTACAACCTCTACTCAAAACTTGGTCGGTAGTCCCTTCACTTGAAGAAAGCATCTATCCATCTCAATTAAGGTTTCATTTTGCCTCTCAACAATACTATTCTATTGAACAGTGTAATGTAATTCTATTTTTCATGAGATACCATTCTAAGATAAGTATACTTCAAAGGAATCACTCACATATTCTCCTCCATATCAAACCTTAAACATTTCATAACTTGACCAGATTGTTTTTCAACCAATGCCCTAAAATCATTGAAATTCTCAAAAACCATATCCAATGTCTTCAATAAGTAAACCTAGAAAATTCGTTAAGGAATGTGAGAACATACCTTGCACCTACTAAAGAACGATGCTTCATTGTACACAGATCATTTTACACAAACTCCATCTCTGACTTTGTCGTCCAACACATCCCTTTCTCAAAATATTCTTAGTGATGTTTTCCAAGAACAAAAGTCTCACACATGGCTTCGTGAGAAACAACCCTAAAAAGCACATGAACAACATTCAACTAAACCAAAAACTTTGTACTTTTAAAATTTAGATTATCTAATTTCTCATGCCAAATTATGCTTTTATCATCAATTTTGCAATGAGAAAAATTCCATTTTCCTTCTTTGAACCATTAAAGTAAAATGAACTTATACAATAGACCCTCAAGGTTAATATTTCCCTCAACAATAACCTCAAATTATTGCTAATATCCTTCAAAACAAACCTATTAAGCCAAAATTCAACTTTTTTCCAATATGGGTGGGTTATGGTATATATAACATATTTTCACTTAGATGTGATACATTGTAAACATCAATAATCACATTATTCTCACAATCAAAACTACCACTACTAATAAAAATAATTTCATATTCGTATGCAACATATATCTTCTCTTCTTTGGCCTCTTTCAAGGAATAAACAAGAGAAGCATCCTTAGCAATGTGATGTGAAAAACTAGAGCCTACAATCCATTCATATTGAGAAGTATGAGGATGTCACACCTAAGAATACCAAACATAAAATACATGAATAGCATCACCTTTATTTTGTTGAGATTGTCATGCAAATGTTCACCTTCAATACTCTTAAACTTTTCCTCAAGTTCACTAGTATTGTTCTAGAAAGTCTTCTCAAAATGGCTTGGTTTGCCACAATAATGATAAGTCTTCTTATTCTTGACCTTCCTAGTCAATTGTTGACTATATCCTTCATGTCTTCTACTATCAATTCGATATTCACATTCCTTATTAAAGTATACACCATGGATTCTTTCTTAATTTCCATCTTGACTTATTTCTCTAAGATGAGCCTACTTAGTACTAATATTTACTTCAACAAATAGTTTTTCCTATGCACTAATCAACATATATTAAAAAGGGTTAAAAAATCATCAATTTTCTTGGAATGTGGAACATAAAACACTATATGGTGTTTTTAGATTCATTGGAATCAATTTTATAAGGAATCCTTCCTTGTTTGGGAAAGTTGTCCCACTAGTGCAAAACTAAATATCCCTTGAAATGTAGGTTTCCATAACAACTACAAATTTATCCTTCTTTCCATTAATAATGAACTTCTCATATTCATCCATAAGATTAGGAACAACATTTTTGGTAAATTTCTACATTGCTTTTCTCTTTAGTAAAGTCCCCATGTCTTGTACCCACATACAATATGTGTGCTTGTTGAGCACCACAAGATCCTATATTGAACCCATATTACTCTTGCGAAACCTTGATCCAAAACCTTGCAAGTCCAAATACAAGTGTTCTTTATAGAAATTTGATTCTCAAGAGCCTAAAATTGTTCCTGCAAGGTGATGACCTCCAAAATGCTTAAAGAAATGACCTCCAAAATGCTTAAAGAAGAGAACCGAGCTAGGATATTCAAAACCTAGGATTTGCTCCCAAGTTAGAAAGATAAATGTATTGTCACGGCAAAAGTATGAAATAGACTTTATTCTATGAGAGATTGTGTTTATTAACTCTTTTAATACATCATACATGAGTAGCACACATTGTCTATACACAACACAAGAACATCATTTTCTCAATTAATTATACGGATTGATCCATAGAACATCTATTTATATACTAGAGTGCATAGCTAATCTTCTTAAAACAATGTTGAGTTCCTTAATTTTTAGCACCCATGTTTGGCCCAAAGTAGTTCAACATTTTTAGGTCCTTACTACACCATTTTTACTTTTGAGTTGTTTTATATTGGCATCTTTGTTGTGTCTCAATGGAGTCCTTAGTGGCTTGTGTCTTTTTCACATCGTAAATACATCATTGCACATCCTTTTGGGCATCTTAGTAGTGTCCTATTGGAAACTATTTTTACGTCTACTTAGAGTTTTTATTCCATCATTTATTTATTTTGATATCATTGAGTTTTATTCAAGCTTTTTCCTAATGTTGATATCTAGCATATCATGCCTTTTGTAGTGTTGTTTCTTTTTTTTTTATAATGGAGGCTCCATATTTTCATTTTAAGACGTTTCACAACAATATATTCATTTTTATTTTGAATTTACAATTATGACCCTAATGGGGGCATATATGAGGATAAATATAGATGAAAAATGATTAATTATATATAACATGGTCATTTGAATGGTGGGCCTATCATTGCAATTAGTGAGAATATATACTATAATCATTATAGTATATATTGACTTATGATTTCGATATATGGATGTATTTGGTTTATTTTTGAGATGTTCTCATAATACATAGGGGTCATTGTGTAACTCATAATTATTATCATTCTAGAACTTGTGTTCCACACTTATAGTTAGTGTACATTTAGTGTATATTGATTTATTATGTTATCTTATACATTGGATTCATAACATTTGGTATCATAGTGGACAATTCTTTCTTTGGTAAACTTCTATCATTTAATCTATAATGTTTGCTAGGAAAATCCAAATGAGTTTAGACTTGAAATGTTGATCAAACTATATCTAGCTCATGAAATTTCAACATTAGAGGCACGAGAATTTCAATGGTACAATTCATACAAGTTACTTCTTCCATCGAGTCTTGAAAATTGGGTAAATTTAGTAAGGTTCACTAAAGATAACATATCTTGTGATTGTCAGGTCCAATTGAAGTGAGACTAATGCTATTAGAAATATAAAAGACCAAGTTATTATAGATTTGAAACTAAAGGCTATGACGAAAAATTTGACTAATTTATTATTTGTATAACTTCACTCTCTTGATAATGGTGAAAATCGACATTTTATTGGCACATTGGACATAGATATTCTTGGCACATTGACATTTAGTAAGACTTAAGGTGTTGTGAAGAAGACATATCGAGCTATCACAAGATAAAATTCCAAACTTATTTGTGGGGATATGATGGAGATACACCAATTACAAGGCTGATTTATAGCGCAATCTTTGAATAATGGTTAATTTTTATTTTTATTTTTTATTTTATCTTAACTTTTTTTTTTTGTAAGTAAGAGAGTGAAAAACCTTCTATTCAAACGAGTAAATAATACATAATGATACATCAATGCTTCCATCCTAGAATGCAAGGGATAGCAGATGGGCATCAAAGAGAATGCACCGGAAAAAACAACATGACACGAGACGAAAGGAGAGGATCAGTTCATTGAGTGAACCGAATCTCCTTTCTTCCCTTTTTCTTGTGAACATCGATCCAACCAGTGGAGTTGGGAGTTACATTAATCTTATCCACCAAATCCAACTGATTTGGTGGCATCTCGTCCCCATGGACTAGAGGGACTACGAGTGTTTCCTTGTCACTGTTTGAATGGTCTGATTCATGAGGGCACTTCAAAGCTCCTGAAAGTGGAACTAAGGCCATTACCAAATCAATTGCTTCATCCTGAGCTTAGGGAGAATGCCCTGACAGAGATGAGGGGTCGAAAGATGGAGTTCCTGTTGCATCTGGACGCAGAACGGAGTCCGGGGGAAAGTGGGTAGCGTCCTCCGATGGTTGGTGCTCAACAGTTGGGGGATGTTGAGGAATAGCTATAGATGGAGGGTCAGAAGAAACTTTGGCCTGTTGCTTGTTGGCCACAGAGGAAGAAACATGACTTTTGCGGGGTTTAGGGTCTTGCCACCCACTGGCCTTCTTCCTTGACCCAAAGGACGAGGGAGGTGCAGGGGATATATGACATGATTCCTGGAGGTGCCATGTTTGTTGACAAGAACAACACATGCAAGTTGTATTCTCATAATCAAGCAGCTGCAAATATGGATCCTGCTCAGTCCAATTAATAAATATCTTATCCAGTAGCCCTTGGCTTAGATCGATTTCCACACAAATGCGAGCGAAGGTGAAGAAGCCCTTCGAAGTACGATCTGTATCAATCTTGATAAACCTTCCCAATGCATTACCAATGGTGGGTAAAAAATTTGGAGTGTAAAAATGCAGTGGTAAATTACGTAGTCTTACCCAGATTGGAGTAATCATGGCCTTCATAGTTAGAGGGTTGAAAGAGGGGAACCATTTCTGCATGGACATACTAGATCTGCCCCAGAACCATGACCCTTTCTCTGACACTTGTTGTTGGTCCTCGGCAGTAGCGAAGTTGACAATGAAGAATCCTTTGGAACAGAGGAATAGTTCCAGATTTGGTGCCCAAGTCTCACTGATCCAATCCTTAAGCGCCAAAGCAAAGGGCCAAAATATGTTGAAGCGATAGATGAGGGACCTTTGCTCATAGATGGTAGCATAGGCATAGACATGGGGATCTTCAACCTCTGTCGTAGGAGATTCAGTGGACTGCTCCACCAAGAAAGTAGATCCTGAAGGAATCCTTGCTCCGAGAGCATCCTCCTTGGATCCTGATGAAGCAGCGGAAAACCCAGAATTCACAGCCTATTTATAGGATTTGGGGGAAGAGGTAGAAGGATCCCCTCCCCTCAGCCGAGAGACAAGCATGATGGTTGCATTCCTCATTGTGCCATAGCTTTGGAGTAGAGCCCAGTCCTCTAGCTGTCAAACTGGCTAAAGAATCCTTTGAAATCCAGGCGGAATCCCTGTTTTCTGATGAATCAAGAATTTTAGCATGGAAACACGGCCTCAGGGATGTGCCTGCATACAAAGAGAAATGTCGTTGAGGATCCTCACGAACAGGGGAAAACCTAGATCTTCCTCCGGCCCTGCTGCATTCAGGGGAGTATCTCTCTGCTCCAGAGGCAGAGAATGTTGACTCCGAGGCATGGGAAGGAGGCTCATTGGTTGGATTTCCCTAGAAAACAGTAGTGGGCCGAGGTGGAGAACATCTTGGCGGCATCGAGGAGCTAGATCGCCTGGGGGAGGGGACCTCTAAGCTCTATTGCAGGTGACAGCGGCGACATATGGCTTCCTCCATAGGGTTTCAAGCGAGCTCATCTTTCCACCAAGGGTCTCTATTTTATCTTAACTTAAAATTGACATAAAATTTTATTGGAAGTTCTAATTTGGTTAATTCCAAATCAATTAGCAAGTCGAAATAGAGGAGAATATATTGGGAATTGTTTTGGAACAATTTGGGATAAACATTTGGAAGATAGTAAAGTTGGAAGTTAAATATTTAATTAAATGTTGAGTGAATAAGGACAAGGGTCAAATGTAATAACTAAATTTAGTGGAGGTGAGGATGGAATCTGTTACCAACCGAAGTTGCACTTAGTTGTATTTTTCAATTAGCCACCAAATTATGAGCAAGTCATTTGTTCATAATCAGTGTTCAAAAGTCCAACAGGCCACTTTTGTCCCTTTTTCAATTTTTTGCATGTTCATAGCCCTTAGGGAAATTGCAATAAGTTGACGTAGCATGATGAATAATGTAAAAGACTTGGATTTCCTAGGACTTAGACATAAATGCGTTACTCCATATTGTTTTTCCTTGTTAATTATGTGTTGATATTCAATGATGCATATTTTTCAAGTTTTTCACTCACTCCTCCAAAGCTAGAGTAATTGTCTTGGTGGTTAGGCCTTAAGAGGTTATTAAAGTCTAAGCGTCAATGTATATTACCATGATAGTCACTATTTTGAGTCATTATGAACATGTACTAAGTCCCCCTTAGTTTTTGTTATTTTCCGCTAAATAAAAAAATTTCTCGTAAAATGGGAAATTTTTTAATGTTTTAGTTGTAAAAAAAATAACTCTTAAAAGTGGGACTAGGGGGCCAAATTTTCCATGGGGTTGGTAGTTTTACAACTCAGAGCACACACTATACCCTTGTACCCACTTTTGAGAGACAATTAGTGATTATTTATCACTAATATTGATTTTCTCTCGAAAATGGCCAAAAAGACCAAATAAATGGCGAAAAAAGACAAAAATCAGCATTCCTAAATCAAAGGGAGCATGTCGGGGACATGTACGGAGTGGTGGCAAGTTCATCACTAGTTGAGGGCGAGATCAATAAGGTCTTGATTTGATTTTTGGGCATCCCATGGAGAGGTGGTGCATTATGGAGGTAGAGAGAGGGCATCCATGAAGGAGGGCGCACCTCTTGAGATTATGTGACAGACTATGAAGGGAGGGTGCATCCCTTAGATGTGAAGTGGCAGAAATCAGCACCATTTCACTTTTAGTTAACTCCAACCAATCCCTACCTTCACTCAAATGAACTCCTCTTCAACTCGAGATCACTCTCACTTAGCTAATGCGCCACTCTTACTCTCTTTTGCTATTTAAGCAAGCTTAGAGTCTCTTCTTTTCTCATGGCTAGAGAGGACCAAAATGATACTCAAGGTTTGTACTTGTAATCTTGTAATATTTTATGGAATAATAGAAGGATTTGGAGGAAAATCTCTAGTGCCGGGCATCATTGTGTGTGGCTGAAAATTGCGTAGCTTATGAGGTAATCGATATTTACTTGTTTTCTTTGTGCAATTTTGATTAAGTTGTATGCCTGGAAAGGGAGCTACCTCCCAGTAGGGTAAGAGATCATTCTTGTTTGATTTATTCTCTTACTGTCTACTTTTTGTAGATCTCTTAGAGATGCATGTACATTTTGTTTAATTGCATGCTTTCCAAGTTTATGCTTTCGGAAACAACTCTACGTTTAATCTTCTCTTTGTGCAAGGATTTATAAGTGGATGTAGGTATCTATCTTGAAGGGATGGTTAATCTTGGTTTAATCCTACAAATTTCAAGCACTTTCGAAGAGCATAGTCCCTCCGCTTTCCACCAGTAGACTCCATGGCCCAAAAAGTTCCTAGGCTTCCAATATTCCTTCTATCTCTCTCTTCTTCACTTCTTATCAAATTATTCTTGGTTACATTTCTTTACAGGCTTAATTAAATTAGTTTTATTTTAAAATAATATCTAAAGGCTGATTTGTTTAAGTATATTGCTTGATCTAGTTATTCAAGCTTCATTTTGAGTAGATCTAGTTCATGTTAAGTACTTATGCTGATTCTTTATCTTTAACTACTTAAATATTGTATGTTTTTAATGATCTATTTGGAATACTTGAGTGTTTTCAGGTGGCTGTTTTCTCACTTTTAATGAACATGTAGGAGGAGGTCATGCCAAAAATTGCAAGATTCAAGCCATCTAGGACCTCCTGGAGCAACATACCTCGATTATGTTTTGTTTCATAAAACTTGTAAGCATGTTGGATCTGAATCTATAAGGACCACATGAATCCACCTTTTAAATTGAAAAAATAAATAATAAAAGCAAGTGGGATACACAGCTCCTTTCCCCCTTTTCCCTAGGAGGTCTTGCATCATTTTCATGGAGTGACTGTTTCTCTTTTTTTTTTTCATTTTTGGGTGGTTTTGCTAACCTTATATTAATTTCAGTTTCTTTTCTTAGTTAGTTTTCCTTTCAATTTATTTTATTTTGCAATAAAGAGTAACGAAACCATTTGCTATGATTTCCCAAAGTATGCTCTTGTTTCCATAAAATGGGATTTCCTGAGTAAGTGGTCTACAATAAAAAAATAGATTTGTAATCCTCATTAATTTCCACACTTAATTAAAATTAACTTCCCTTCATACAAAAATCCGACGTCTTGTCGAGATTTTCTCTATGTGGGCAAATTCTACAGTGAAAAGGGAACAAGTACGTAGTGACCGTGGGGACCTGTTAGGATATACCTTAGTTTGGTGTTAGTGTTGGAGATACCCCCGTGACTCTGATATATCCCTCTTCACATGTGGAACCACGCCTAGCACTCCATACTTATTCCACATACCCAAGAGTATATTGGAATCTTGCTTACCGTAATCCACTCATCATCAATAATTGAAATTGGCCAAGAGGCACATCAAGACATTTCATGTTATAGCAACACTATTTCACTTCTTGGCACTGGTCTACAATGTTTGTTTGTTTATGTCAATTTACATGTCGTGAATGCTTTAATATCAAATGTTGTTAAGTTAAATCAATTCATTGCTAGTGTTCTTGTTTCAGTAATTCATTTCAAACTCCTAGATTAACTTTCATCTTTTTTTCTATAACTTACTCATCCTTTTCTTATTTTCTTAGGGACCATCCCCCTTGGCTTTGCTAGGAGTTGGCCTAGATGGAGGAATTGAGTGTTGAGTGACAGTATCTCAACTTGTGACTTTCCCCCAAGGACACACCCAATGGATTGAAGATTTATTTCATGCTAACCCTGAGGTGTGTATCAGGTGGCAACATTTTTGGCGCCGCTGCCAGGGATAAATATTTTTATTCCCGGATTATGACTTTTGTTCTCTCCTTTTTTGTTTTTGCTTTGTTTGATGAATCTTTAGAGTAGATATTTTTTTTTCATCTAGTGACTCCACTAACCTTTTTAATTTTATAAATTTACAAAGAAAAGAAAAAAATTAACTCTATGATAATTTTTAAATGCATTTTTTCTCACATGGCTACTCCATTGAACGGGTAAAACCTTGTTTCTCATAAAATTGTTGAGACTGGTTGTGTGTAAATGAGGCCATGCAACATAGTAACAATATTTAAAGCTCATTATTTGACAACTCTGTTGGTTCAGCACAAGACCTATTCCATGGTTATTTCAAATCCATGCTGTTGATTTCTAATATGGATGATTTAAGGGATAAGTTTGGTGCTCAGATTGCCATACATTTTTATCCTATCGAATTCTCAAACATCCCAATTTTTCCTAACTTTGGCCATGGTGGTGGGGATGTATATAAATGGCTTATAGTATTTCATGGAAATGGTGATTCAACCATCTGGCACATCAATTATTTCCTTCAGTTTTTGGCTGACTTCAACATTTTTTGTGAACATAATATGATGGAGACATTTGTTAGAAATATGGTGGGAGATGCTTAGTATTGTTCTTTTTGAATTCCTTCCTAACAAATGTATTACCTCCCTTTCAATCTTCCTTCACATGTTTTTGAAGCAGTGGCATAATGATGGGGGTAGTATGAAAGGTTTGGAAAGGATCCTTATAGCAATATTTACCTATTATTTTCCAAGAACTGAGTATCATAAATATATTGTTGAAGACCCTCTTCATATTGCCATGGTAAAAAACATTGAAGATTTTGAGTTACTTCTAGATTACTTCAGTAAAATTGACGAAAATTTTATTCCATGTCTGCATTATAAAGAAGGCTTAACAGAAGAACATGAAGAGCCCTTGATTGAAAATATGGTCAAATACCTTCCTCGCATTTCCATGATATGCAACTTTGAAGAGTGGGGAGTGTTGATTTAGAGTCTTTTGGAGGTCTTATTGAAAATACCCTCTATGATATGTCTAGAGTGGGGAGTGTTGATTTAGAGTCTTTTGGAGGTCTTATTGAAAATACCCTCTATGATATGTCCATAGAAGGGAGTATTGATCCAAAAACTTCTGAAAGTTTTTTCATGGAAGAGGAGCATTCATATTTTTCATATGATCAGTCAGAGCCATATATGAGTACTAGTAATGAAGACCTGGAGAATCCGTGTAGTAAATAGTCAGATCAGATGCAATCAATTAAAGATCAGTCTTAATCATCGTCTTCACATGAAGAGGCTCCTTATGATTTGGAGCAGCCTAGGGCTTACACAGAGACTTATCATCCAATAATCCTTTTCGATAAGTATGATGGAGTGACCCATCTGCTCCCTCATACAGATTTGTACATTAGTTCTATCCAATATTGGATACAAGAAGCATGTGGGAGGACTTTCCAGTTTGGGAAGTAGTTCAATGATATTGTTCACACCTATGATTTCCCATCTAGAATCATCATGCAAGTTTTCATTTTCTAATAAATGTGTCCTTACTTTTCCTGGTAACCAAAGACAAGGAAAAATACTTTGATATTGATAAAATCATAAGGTGGTTGTATAGGATTTATCATTTCACTTAAAATTTTGATTATGTTATGCTAATAGTAGGAGAATAAGCTCCGTAAAATGAGCATTTGTTTCCTGCATTTCTTTTCTGTACTTAAGAATAACAGTTTGTTTCCATAGTTAAAATCATTTATGTATTTTTCAAATAAACACAACTTATGTTTCATTGGGTTTTATAAGAACAAGTGCTACTGAAGAGTTGGCTTGTTAGGTTGAGATGTTTTTATAGGTAAATAGAAACCAGATATTTTGTGGTTCTCACATGCTCTCCTTTCCTATAGACCAGATCGAGCACACGTCCCGTAGTTGGAGCCATATGTTACCAATGTAAGTTGCACTTAGTTGGAATTTTTGGTGAGCTTCCAAAGTATGAGAAAGTCACTTGTTCATAATCAGTGTTCAGAAGTCCAGCAGGCCACTTTTGGCCCCTTTTCAAATTTTTGCATGTTCATACCCCTTGGGGAAATTGTTTTAGGATAATTAATACTCCATCCTTGTCCTACTTAGCATTATTTTCTTTTTCCTAGTATCTGATGATGTCATTTTCCCCCTAGTGGTGTGAATAAATCATATAGGACCCATAAGCCACCTAATGCGCCTTGCATGCATCATTTTTGGACCACCAGAGTCTGTTCCCTACATTCTAGGATCCAACTCAGTGATCTAGTTTAGTCCACTCGAGTTAGATAACTCTTGTGGGGGGGTTTTGCTTCGATTTCCACTGTTTGTGATCTAATGATCCCTTTTCTGAGTGATTTGCATGAAAAAATCACTGATGCATCCTTCCTGGTCAGTTAACTGACAATAGATTCAGTTAACTGACAATAGATTCAGTTAATTGATTTTTGGTTGAGTTGAGTTGAGTTTGGGTCTTCCGAGCATTCCAATGGCGACAATTCCTATGCTAGGCAGATTGAGGCTCGAATTCTCCTAGGATATTCAAATTATCTCTATTGTAACATATTTGTGGACTATACTAATTAATGGATAAATTTACACATTTCTTATTGCATCCGAGTTCCAATCCATGATTAATTTTACTACTCTTTTCACATCAATTTTCACTGTAATTCACCACTTCTGCTCATTCTTTCATTGTGAGGTATTCTCAGCTCTTTGATCTGCTATGATTTAGAATTTCACAAATTGTAATAATTTGACGCAGCATGATGAATTATGTAAAATACATGGCTTTCCTAGGACTTAGATATAAATGCGTTACTCCAGAGTATTTTTTCCTTGCTAATTATGTGTTTCATTTCAGTGATGCATAATTTTTGAGTTTTTCACTCACTCCTCCAAAGCTAGAGTATTCGTCTTGGTGGTTAGGCCTTAGGAGGTTATTAAAGTCTAAGTTTCAATGTATATTATCATGCTAGTCACTATTTTGAGTCATTATGAACATGTACTAAGTCCCCCTTAAGTTTTCTCAGTTTTCCACCAAATAAATTTTTTTCCCGTAAAACCGGCAATTTTTTTAATGTTTTAGTTGTGAAAAATCAATAAGTCATAAAAGTGGGACTAGGGGGAAAATTTTCAATGGGGGTGCTCGTTTTCTAACTCAGAGAACCCATTATACCCTTGTACCCACTTTTGAGAGAAAATTAGTGATTATTAATCACTAAAATTGATTTTCTCTTGAAAATGGCCGAAAAGACCAACAAAATGGCCAAAAGGGACAAAAATATGCAATCTTAAATAAAAAAGAGCATGTCAGGAACATGTCTAGAGTGGTGGTGAGTTCATTTCTAGTTGAGGGTGAGTTCAATGAGGTCTTGATTTGGTTGTTCATGGGAATTCCATGGAGAGGTGGCACATTATTGATGTATAAAGGGCACATCCATGAAGGAGTGCACACCTCTTGAGCTTATGTGGAAGACTATGAAGGGAGGGTGCATACTTTAGATGTGAAGTGGCAACAATCAACACCAAATCATTTTCAATTAACTCCAATCAATCCCTACCTTCACTCAGATGAACTCCTCTTCAACTCGAGATCACTCTCCCTTAGCTAATGTGATCGTCTTGCTCTCTTTTGCTATTTAAGCAAGCTCCAGGTCTCTTCTTTTCCATGGATACAAGTGCACTGAAGAAACAATAATTCAAAAATAAATTGGTGCTTCACTTTGGCCAAGATGCACCGATGCGCCACATTGGACTAACCGCACTAGTTAGTGATTTGATACCAATACACACTCACGGGAAAATATCCCCAAAAAACATCGGTGCTACTATTTGATAATGATGCACCGATGCTCATATTGTGGTATGGGTGCACCAATGGTCATATTTTTTGGGTAAGGGCACACTAGTGCTCATCTTTTGGTATGGGTGCACTAGTGCTCCTTTTTTTATATATATGTGCACGGGTGCCCATTTTTTAAACATATGCACATTGGTGCTATTTTTTTATTTTTTTGCACATCGGTGCTCTTTTTCAAGGTTTTGGAGCATGAGCATCGATGCTCATAATATGCCAAAGCACCAAACAATAATTCACATTTTTCTAGATTATTAAAAGAAGCGAGAAAAACCTAAAAGGTGACTTTTAAAAAGTGTAAAAATTGAGGGTTTGTTTTATTTCTTCACCTCACATGAGAGAAGAGGAAGAGGAAGTGTCTCTACATGAGAATTCAATACAAATAACCATGAATATCAGGAAAGATAGAGTATTGTAGCCAAGTAACTATTTTTCCCTCTTCATTATTTTATTTCTATTTTATTCCATTTATTGCTATTGTTCCTAATTTTTTAGTTAGTTTCACTATATATATATATATATAAATTTGTAGGTTTGAGGGTTTTGTCTTTATTTGCAGGTTAATGGTGTATTTTGTTAGGGTCTTACATCAAAATATATGGGTTTTCCTAGCTTATTAAAAGAAGTGATATTTTTTAAACTTTTGAAAGAAGCAGGAAAAACATATTAAGAAGAGGGGAAAATGAGGGTTAGTTTCATTTCTTCATTTCATATGGTTCTATAAGAGAGAAGAGGAAGAGCAAGAGTATTGCACCTAAGAAGCTACTTTTTCCCCTCTTCATTGTTTTATTTCTTCCCATTATCTATTTTATTTCTATTATTTTACATTTCTCGCTGTTGCTCATAATTTCTTATTTGGTTTTGTTGTTAACTTTTGTTTGTTTCATGGTTTCCTCTCTGTTTTGTAGGTTAATGGTGGATTTATTTTATGATTTTTATTCAAAATATATATGGATAGCAAATTTGGGGAAAGTTTAGCAAAGAAAATAATACATTTCTATGCAGCATGGGTGCATATCCATAGAGGTTTTCACCTCTTTTTATTTGCAGGTTAACAAGGTTTCTATATGTGTGGGAAACTATTTTCTGTTTATGACATTCTATTTTTTGTTCACGGTGCTCCTATTCTGCACACCAATGCTTCTCTTTGGTGAAGGCACACTAGTGCTCCTCTTTGGGGAAGGTGCACTGGTGCTCATTTTTTATATAAGCGCATTGGTGGTGTTTTTTTAAGGTGTGGGAACACTAGTGCTCTTCTTTGGTCTGAGAGCATTGATTTTCCATGCTAGGCATATTATCTCTAGTGGATGAGTGGTTTTGGAGAGTTCTCATCAAACATTTTTCATGTAACTATTAAGTGGCTTTGTAATTACAAGAGATCCACTCATTAAGTAGTAAATTGAGTGGTTTGACACTCTCCATGGTTTTGTATGGGTTGTTTCTTCACCATTACTATAAATTGTAATGCATTCCATTTCAATATTAATTATTATACAATTTTTTCATAATATTATTTTATGTTTATTGATAATGTCTTAATTCATATGCTTTTAACTATACATTTTTATTTTAAGCAATCAAAATTATAATTTTTGTTTAATATTTGATAAGTATTTCATTTTTAAATTGTAAATAAGAGATTTATTAATAAAGAAGGGTAAGAACCAATGCTTGGAATATTAAAACTCAAAGTTATTATATCACTACATTTTAATAATCATGTATTTATTAAATCACCTATGTTTGTTTGCACGTTCACAAGGTTTGTATACATGACATAATTTTTTTTATCATCAGAGATCCTCTTTGGTATGGGTGTACCGATGCTCATTATTGGTTAAGGTCCACTGGTGCTTCTTTACTATAAGCACATTGGTGCTCCATGACTACAAATTGTAATGCTTAACATTTCAATATTAATTATTGTACAATTTCATAATATTATCTTTTATGTTTATTGATAATGTCTTATTTCTTATGCACTTAACTATAATTTTTGATTTCAAAAATCAAAATTATATTTTTTGTGGAATATTCGACAAGTTTCATTTTTAAGTTGTAAATAAGAGATACATCAATAAACAAGGGTAAGAACTAATACTTGGAATATTCAAAACCAAAGTTATAATATCACTACATTTTAATAATCTTGTATTTATTAATTCACCTCCCTTTATTTCCATGTTCATGAGGTTTCCATACATGGAAAATTGTTTTTTGTCATCGGTGCTCCTCTTTGGTATGGAAACACGGATTCTCATTGTTGGTTAAGGTGCACTGGAACTCGTGTTTGGTATAAGTGCATTGATGCTTCTTTATTGTAGGCATGCTCATGCTCCATGACCCATGTGGACTAGTGTGCTTTTGGCCAAAAAAAAAATCATTGCTCCTCTTTGGTGAAGGCGCATCGGTGTTAGTGCTCGTCTTTAGTAAAGGCACATAGGTGTCAGTGCTCCTCTTTAATGAAGGATCATCAGTGTCAGTGCTCAACTTTTGTGAAGGTGCATTGGTGTTAGTGATCCTCTTTAGTGAAGGCGCATTAGTGCTCCTATTTGGTATAAGCACACTGATGCTTATTTACTATAGGTGCACCGAACCTCCGCTAGAAACCTCCACTAAAGCCTTTGTCCGCAAAAAAAAAAACCTATGTTAAAAATATTCGTAAGTGCTTCCGTTAAAACCTCTATTACTAATTGCAGAGGTTGTAGCGGAGGATTTTTTGACAACTTTCCCAAATCTTGTAATGCTATAAACCTCCTCTACAACCTCTCCTCGAAGGTATTCTCTTTGTAGTGACTCCATGTTCATATTTGGTGTACATTGTGTGTATGTTTGTTTATTCTAATATCTTAACTATTGGTTTCATAACACACCATTTTCATTTTCATTTTATTTTAAAAAAATTTCATTTTCATTTTGAATTTACATCAATTTACAGTAAACAATACATTTAAATATATCACAATGAATGTTCCAAAGAGGTTCGATTCATTGGTGAAGAGCTAGGAGTTTTTCACTAGTGGGAAAGGTTCAATTCCTATGAAGGTTGTTCCTAGATCTATGAGGTCACCTTGAGGTAGTGGTCGAATGTGTGGTTTCACCTAGAGAGATTATTAAATGATCTCATGACCTACGCACATATAGGTGTCTCAAAGCACACTCCTGTGTGCTTCAATTTTATGTCAATCGGGTATAGCTCAAGCGGTAAAGAGAAGTTATTATCCTCCCCACCTAGGTTCAAATCCCACTTCTGACACGTTTGCACTTGATGAGATAAATTTTAATTGGGCCTCTTTATGAGCTAATTGTTGTTTAGGGCTGACAAGGTAGCACCAATATCATTCTCATTTACAAGATAGAGGGTGGGAGCTTGGTAACATACATAAACCAAGGAAGGAATCACCAAGAAGGGGATTACCAATTCATAGATGAGGGTATCCCATGCAGGTAATTCCTTCAATTTCTTGGGGGATTTTAACATTCTTCCAAGGAGCCATATTTAGGAGAGGAGGGTAGCGAAGAGGGAGTACCTAAAGAATTGAGAGGTTTTCCATTTGGATCATATGAAGTAGGAGGAGAATAAAGAGGAACTGGGAAGTAGTTTTTACTTGAGAGATGCTCCTCCTCTTTGATCTCCTCCAATATTTTACGTGCTACAACCCTTTGAGGACAAGTTTATTAAAGATGACCTATCTCCTAGTAGAAACAACAACAAAAAGGGATGTGGATGAAGTTCGTGCACTACCAATGAGTGATGTCACCATATCTTAGTCCAATAACTTGAAGAAGTCCCTCATTAAAATCCATTTTCACATAGATATTGGTGATTAAAAGCCATCCATTTCGGGATTTTGGTTGTCAATTTTGATGTTCCTTCCAATTGTATCTAAGACTTGCAGAGTTTAGAACTCCAAAGGGAGATTTGGGAATTTTGTCCAGATTGGGATCTTTGTGATTCTTTCCTTAGTTGGATTGAAACTTGGGACCCATCCATGAATGTATAGACATGTTGAATTATAAAAAATTGGACCCATTGCCTTGATTTTTTCCTAGTCTCTTTATTTCATGAACAAAAAGGAGATGAAGCCTTTGGAGCCAAAGTGGAATCGTGGGGCATATGCCAATGAGTTTACACCATTTTTCTTTCACCCATCCTTTGAGGATTTTTCCAACATAGCTACTAGATCACTGGATTTCCTGATAAATGCTTGCTTAGAGTATTGAAGAATGATAATCTTGAACTCCAATTCAAGAAACTCTAGATGCATTTTTCCTGTCCTTGTTTGACACACTTGGTTTTCTTGTGCTTAGAGTTTGAGAGCTTTAGATATTTTTCACCACCAAAACATAGTTGATCAAAGGGGAAGGTATAGGAGGAGAATCCCATGTTGATAACGCTTTAACTAGGTCCATTGGTAAGAAATCCTGAAGGTTTTTTTTTCTAGTGGATGATATGCATTGGTTTCTGTAGTAGTTGCATTATAAACCCCCAATTTTTCCTGTCACTACTTGGAATTGTTATTGAGTGCCTCATCAAGTAACGATGAGATTCTAAACAAGGGAGGAGAAGGTGGATTTTTCTAGCAATCCTTACCATAATTAGTAGGAAAATGTAATAAAAGATCTATATGTGGAGGCTTGTTTGAGGCAAGTGGATACATACAATGAAATTCTGTGACAGGGTGGGTATGGTCGAGATGAACTTAATAACTACAAATAAAAATCTTTTGATGAATTTAAAATAAATATGATATAGTTTTCTATTATAGAATCCTTCACCTTCCTCATACTATGCCCCATCTTATAACCCCATCTTACAAATTTATTCGCCTAATCCATCATCCTCTATGCCCATCTCTAAAAAGTCGCTCTGCAAAGTTCATCTACTCCATCCTCTATGCCCATCTCCAAAAAAGACTTTGCAAAGTTCATCTACTCCATTTTCCTTTTGTAACATGAAAGGGCTCTTTTATTTTGAACTTTTATTGATATCTAACGAGGGGTGATGTCAATATCTATGATTTGACATAATTTAAGAGGTTTCATATATCATATGTTTGGAAAGTGTGTCGTAAGATTTCCCCCTTTGTGAAATTGAAAAACACTTTAAGGATATTTATTTTCTTTACCTACATTGTGAAATTGGGTTAAAGTAAAGTAAAATATCAATGATATAAATTAATATTCATTCTTTTTGAAATGTGTGCTGTTCTATTAGGTGTAACTTGAAACCAATTTAAATTCTAAATCCCAAACAACTTATACTTCAAAACTTATTAGGTGTAACTTGAAACCAATTTAAATTCTAAATCCCGAACAACTTATACTTCAAAACTCGAAGTGAATTTTAAACGGGTTATATGTTCTTTGGTACAAATCATTTCAATGTTGGTATTGTATTATGAATATCTTCTGATTTTGTTGTGTTTTTTAATTTCTATACTTTCATGTGTTTCAAAATTTAGTTCATGTGTTTCAAAATTTAGTTTGAGAACAAAGGTTTCAGTTATCACCGACATTATAGTGAATTTTTTTTAATATAATACAATTTGAGGGCCAAAGTTCACTTGCAGGCAATGAGATATAAGTTAGTGGTATGGTCGATTCAGAGGCTTCAATCCGCGTAGGGACACCAGTAGTGTTAGCAGCTGCGAAGAAAAAAATCGATGCATTGCAAGAACACCAGTAATGGCAAGTGAGTCTCAATCAAAGTTTTCAATTATCGAAGGAACAATAGAAACTGTTAATGATGTTGAATCCTCGGAAAAAGAGTCTATTGATACTCTTCTTGTTAAGACAATTCAAGATTCCGTTGGCTTGAGTGGCTTCAAGAAAGACGACGCGCAGAATATGGAATTTGATACCGTCAGTGTTGAAGATGCTTCACTTTCATGCAGTCAGCCTTCCAGCTCTAGACAGATTGTAAACATTCCCACCCTGGAAGGTTTGGTTTTGGAGGCTCAGAAAGACAAGGTATGCAATCTTTTGCTGGTGATTGACTTGGTATCATTGTTAGTGTTAGACTTTCCATACCCTTCCTTGATGAGTATCAATGATGAGTCTACTGATTCTCTTCCTGTTCAGACAATTCAAGATTCCGTTGGCTTGAGTGGCTTCAAGAAAGCCGATGCCCAGAATATAGAGTTTGAAACAGGATGCTTATTTACCAGTGTTGAAGATGCTTCACTTCCATGCTGCCAGCCTTCCAGCTCTAGACAGATTGTAAACATTGATGCCCTAGAAAGTTTGGTTTCGAAGGCCATGAAAGACAAGGTATGCAATCTTTTTCTGGTGATTGACTTGGTTTTCATACCCTTCCTTGATGAGTATGGGTGATGAATCCTCAGGAAAAGTGTCTACTAATACTCTTCCTGTTCAGGCAATTCAAGGTTCCGTTGGCTTGAGTGGCTTCAAAAAAGCCTATGCGCAGAATATGGGGTTTGATACAGGATGCTCATTTACCAGTGTTGAAGCTGCTTCACTTTCATGCTGCCAGCCTTCCAGCTCTATACAGATTGTAAACATTGATACCCTAGAAGGTTTGGTTTTGAAGGCTATGGAAGACAAGGTATGCAATCTTTTTCTGGTTATTGACTTAGTATTATTGTTAGTGTTATACTTTCCATACTCTTCCTCCATAGGTAAGTATGATGAATCCTCGGGAATAGAGTTTACTGATACTCTTACTGTTCAGAGAATTCAAGATTCCGTTGGCTTGAGTGGTTTCAAGAAAGAAGATGTAGAGAATATGGAGTTTGATACAGGACGCTCATTTATCAGTGTTGAAGATGCTTCACTTTCATCCAGTCAACCTTCCATCTCTAGGCAGATTGTAAACATTGATACCATAGAAGGTTTGGTTTCAGAGGCTAAGAAAAGCCAGGTATGTAATCTTTTCCTAGTGATTGACTTGGTATAATTGTCACCGTTTCAGTTTCCATATCCTTGAACAGTATGTATGATGAATTTTCTTTCAGCCTCTATATAAAAATTAGAGTAAGTATTGTTCGAAATTATTTAGGTAAGGGGATGGTTTAATGGGTTGCTGAGTATTTAGACAATTCTCTGAAAGTAAGTGTTTGATTAGAGATCCTTTATATTTTCTAAAAGTATTAGATATAGAAAAACATCCCTGAATTACTGTACTAAATTTTCCAAAAACCATAACCCAATACTCAATGCATTGAAGTATGACTGAAACTATTGAACTTCTAACTGTTTGATTGGAGTTCCCTTCTTTTTTCTAAAAGTATGTCAGATAGAGAACAACATCCCTTGAATTACCCCGCTGAATTTTCCAAAAACCATAACCTGAGTCTGAATGCATTGAAGCATGACTGAAACTATTGAACTTCTTTGTGTTTTATTAACGTTGTTGTTTATGTCAGTTTTATTGAGTGAACTTTTATAGTTAAATAATACAGGAATAAATAAGTATGCATAATAACAAAATAGTGCTGCTTGATATAGAAAGAGTTGATGGAAGCTATGGAATTGATTCGCTCCTTGAGGGCAAAGGTACGCTGTGAAGAGGTTGCGGCTCAACGTGCAAAGGAAGAGGCACCAAAAGGTGGCTTGGAGGTTTTGTCCAAGGTCAAGGAGTTGAGGAAAATGAGAGCACGAACAAAAGAAATTAATGATATGGTAGTGAAGTACATGTTTTAACTGGTTAAATATTTTCTACGCAAATACGCACTTTGATAACCGTGGTTTTAAATATTTTTGATTTCACAGCGTGCGGATGAGATATATGAAGAGAGAGAATTTCTAGCTATAAAAGCACGACAACTTCGATGTCGTTTGGCACAGCTGTCTGTTTACACAGAAAAAGCTGTTCGTATGATTGAACAGGTAAAAAAAAAATTGTTTTTGTTTATCTGATGCAATTTTCAAAAGGCCCAGTTGAATATTCAGCAGGTTTAGATGCATTTCACAGTGTTACTATTTAGATCCGTTTCATAGTATTTGGCTGCAAGGATACATCCCATTGTCATGTTTTGGATGCTTTTTTCATTTTATAGGTTTTGAGATTAGTATCACTTAACTTGTGGTTAGTGAATTTGTTTTTATGAACAGTTTACTTGCTTCCCATGTTGTAGTTGCAAGAACTGTTCACTGTCCTTTATGTATGCATCAGTTACAGGTTATTCGTGCATCAGCTACCATTTATTCATGTATAGCTACCAGTTATTTTATATATATATATGTTATAAAATCAATCTTTACAATACATTTGTGTCATCTTTATTCAATCTAGAAAAAACATAGAAACCAATCCACTCTAAATTTTAAAATAAAAACAAGTGCTACATGCTATTATTTCAAATAATTTATTTTAAAAAAGGACATTAATAACTTGTGCTTTCAAGCTATTTTATTTAAAAATATATATATAACTTGTACTTTTAGATTGCTGTCATGCTGAATCTGGAAGCAGCTAAAAAAAAGTAAAATAAACAATTAAACATTGTATAAAAGCATGAATGAAAATTATCCAATGAAAACCTAAAAACTTGTGATGGAGGGTAAAGTGGAGCTTTGCAAATTTCCGATTTCTGGCTGGAATCTCAAGCTACAGTTTTTATCCATACAGAACTATGGAATATCACTATATAAGAAGCTACAGTTTTTATCCATACTGAACTCTCGTCATGATCCGGGTGAATTCAATCCAGAATAATTTTGGGAAACTGGAAAAACATTGTTCCACTATATAGTTCATAACAAAAATTAATACTTATGAACAACTTTTTGATGAAAGAGAGGGTCTTCTTGTTACTTGATTGGGTTACTTGGGTAAAATATGTGAGGACTTAAATGTCCACAAGAACATTGTTTTATTAAGATAAACCTGAGTATTAGGAAAAGTGGGCCTTGAAACATATAGATTCATTTATACCAAATTTGTAATAGATATTATTAGGATAAATTGTATCCTAAGTTGAAGAAGTTAATTCATAAGGTATTGGTGAAGATTTTTATATCTATTTTTCACATATCTTACCACTAATACAACTACTTAACTTGTGGTAGGTGAACACAGACAGGATAAGCCATAAGTTGACTTCTTCTAATTAAACAGGTTGAAATCCATGCATTAGTTAAATAGGTTGAAATCCATGCATAAGCTACTAATTAGTTTTGATTTTCTTTTTTATAATTATTTATAGCTACTTCCATGAAATCAATTTTATGTTATCCTCTTTTAATCTAGAAAAAACATACATGTTATCCCACTCCAAATTCTAAAATATAAACATATATTAATATAAATATATAATTATTAAAAACATATTTCAAACCATGTAGAAAACAAATACTTACAGGAGTAAATTCATCCTTGCACAGAAACATATATTGCATTTAATAAACAAATATATTGCATTTTATGATATGCTTCTTAATATGTTCATTGTGAATTTTCTGATATGCTAACTATGCTATGAAACAACAGGTGGAGAAAAAATTGAAAGCCCCGAGAACTTATATTGCCAAAAGAGAAAAAGAAGCTGCCGAGGAGGAGACAATGAAAAACAAAGAAAATGCCAGAAAATTGCGTTTAGTGGAAGAAGCTCTGATGATTAAATGAGTTTACAAGATTGTTCCGAAAGCTCAAATTATTGGGAAAAAACAACAAAATCATGATAGGCTCCTGTGATGATGTCTCCCAGTGATTTTATGCATAGTAAGATAATTCTAGTGCCAGACACTCAAAAATATTCTTTTGAATGCCAAGTATATTAGCTGATAAACAGGTTTATGTACTGGAGAAGTAGAAGTTTCTGACATTTTGCAATGCAACTCATATTCTGTTTATGGTGCTTCTTTCTTTGTAATGATTTTGGTCAATCATTGGTTTTAATATTTTGTGATTTGGAACTCTTGATTAAAGGAGAGATTTAAGATTTTGGTCAGTGTTTATGAAGATATTTTTTTTAAAAACTTCTGAACACAGTGAAAAAAATTTCGGCTAGTTTAGTCCATAAGGTAAAAGGTCTTTAAAATTTGCAGATTTGTAGATTTGAAGTTTATAAACAACTCAATAACATGATGGAATTTATCGCATATTAGACTTGAAACTCATGATCATATCTACAACAGGGTGACTTACGCATGGTGAACGTAATTACAAAACTAATTTGTGCCTTAAAACGTACCAGATATTATGGTAATTTCTTTTGGAACTGAACTATGTATGAAAATCAATTGTTTTTTTCCCCGAAATATATACTCATTAAAAGTTCATAATTATTAACTAAAATAATTAAAAAGTAATTTTATTTTATCTATTGAATTAGAGTTTTATGAACTTTTAAACAGTATCGTTTAGAATGCGAAGTCTGAGGGTTGATAGGATTTTAATTTTCTAGATAGGAAGAGATTATATGTTCTTATCATAGGTTGCTTAATCTCCTTTTTTTTTGTTTAATGAATATCGTGCTCGACACTTTGAATCCAAAGTAAATTACTACAAATTTAATCAAACGTAAAATTATCATCATCGACGATATACAAATTACCATTATTACTACTTATTTTATTCTCAATATTATTATTTTTACTTTAATATAACGTTTTAATACTTTTGTTACACTATATTAATTTAAATTTTAAATATTTCATAATAATTTTTTAAGTTTTTATTAATGTTTTCAATATATTTTTATTAATAACTATATTAATATTTTTAAGGTGTTACTATTTTTTTAAGATTTTTTATTATTATTTTAAGGTTTTACTATATCTAGATAATATCTAGATAAATATATATTTAACACATTAATAATCTATACAGTAATTTTATATTTATTTTATTGTTTATGTAAAATTTTAAGATATTTTTATTAACAACTGTATTAATGTTATTAATATATCACTATATTTTATAAGTA